>OY728135.1:553066043-555601978 GCA_963277665.1 Viscum album
TGAAACACTCAGCAATGAACAAGCTTGAAAATACAATAATGTAATCTCTAACAGCCTGTCACCAAACATACATGATCTAAACTACAAAATTATAATATTCATTTACCTAAAATAATAATAAATTTATATCTCTATGTTGTAAATTTATAGAAGATATAAAATATCTACTACCAGACATCAAAACTGATTCCATTTACACTTGTAGGGGTGAGTCTAATGACCTTGTTAGAATACCAAATTCCTCATAAATAATGAGTCTTACTATGATTAAATAAATTTTCATGAAATAAATATGTGGCTTAAAATTTATTCTACTACAACATGTAATCCTTGAAAAATCAAAATGAACATACATGTATACATATCAGGTTTTCCAAACCTAACCTAGACATCTGGAAACCTTACCATAACTTTATTGACCAATTCTAAAAAGAAACATGACATCATGTAATAAATATAAAAATTACAAAGTAAATAACATTAGGAGATGTCATATTATTTTTATCCTTTCATTTACTATCACTAAATGGAAGCCACAAAACATGTTATTTGGTTATCCCCAATCAATTGTTGATACATTACATGAAATACCCTAGTTATCAATTATGACTAAGATTATTCCACATATTATGTACCAAAAATAACCCCCCGTTATGGGGTGTAAAAACAACCAATATACTATATCATATTTATGGGTTCAAAACCTTAATTATACCCTCTCATTAAAGATAAGGTCTCATATCACATTCACCGCCCTCTATTTTAAGAATGACGAGAATAAAAATTGAACTTAGTGCATCCCACCATAAATAATGATAAAAATCATGAAAATAACACTATAAACCACAAAATTACAGTGAAATCGTCTATCATTAAAAGGTTTAATAGTTATACATTATATTATCGTAGTTGAACCATTTTTGGTTTCACACAGAGGAATACAAATTCCTCCAACACCATACAGAATGAAAGAATACATCACCCAACTTTTGAGTCTAACCCTTAGGATACATAATCCATACATAATCCAAAATATCCCACTCTAGGCTGAAATTACCATGAAATCCACTCTTGAAATCATGAAACTCACCACATTTCAATAAATACTATGATTAATTACTAATCAATAACCTATATGGGGTCAATTTAATGAATCAAATCCAATGTATAACATTTATAATAAGGAAAAGTATTATTGTCCAACGACATAATATAGAGTCATAATGAAACAAAATATATTACAGGGAACAAAAATAAATAATCATTATAATAATACCTAATTGTGGAAAAAAATCACCCACATGATGTCAAATGGAACAATACCTACTCAACCAAGTCCTTATGACATTCCATTGAAAACCATTACAAAACATCCTTTAAAACCACTTTGAATAGACATAACATTATATCATATTAATGCATGGACATTTTCTAAAATCATAATAAAATCATAATTTTGAAAATAGCATGTTCATTTTGAAATAATAATTCAAAAACATTTATTTGAAACTATGTAATTTTCCATTAAAATAACTTTTAAATAAAACTTATTTTAAAATCAAATTTTAAAAGAAAAAATATGTTAACCTTAGAACTCCACTCTTGAAACCGAATAGACTATTAAAGGGTAACTAGAACCCATTTTTCCATGTTGACACAAATGTTCTATTTAGTAAGATATGCAGTCTTTATTGACAATTAGGTAGACATGAGCCTACCAATGTTTTTTTGAGGGATCATATAAGGAAATAAACATGTTACATTATTACTAATGATTCAATATAGAAATAGAAATACTGAAGGAGAAAAATATTCATGAATTTAATGGACAATTACAATAATTAGTGATCTATAAAATAATTCCATTCTCAAATTCCCCACCTCTAAGTCCTCCTAACCCATAAGAACACCATCAAATGAATAAATTGATAATTTAAAAATAAATTCAAAAATTGGCTTACCTTTTTCAAAAAACACAAGATGATGTTGAAACACCAAAACTATGAGAAGTGGGGTGTGGTTTAGTCTATACAAAAAACTAGACCTCATCAAAAAAATACAAAACATATATTCATAAATTAAATACTAATATAACAAAAAATCAGTAAAAACCCCAAAATAAATATATGTGGGAGCATAAATAAAGTAAAATGACCAAAACATATTAAAACTATCATCGAAAGAAATCCTATAGAATACATATGACTAAACAATTATTTTGTGGAATTTTATACGTAAAACCATTAGGAGGTGAACAAGAAAACCAGGAGAGACAAAGAATAATAATAAGGGTAGACGATGAGTAATATTAAGAAAAATACATGTGGAAAAAACTCTAATAAACTTAATAGATCAAAGATATACCAAAGGAGGATCATAAGGATCAATAGATATAACTTTTCACCTATTTGGATTAATGAAAACTAAGGTGGTATGAGGTCATTCAAATAGGACCTCTCATTCAATATCCAAAATACCCTTTGGAAATATACTTTAGATCCTCTAATTTAAGGTGTTACCATAATTCTCACCCCATAATTAATCCATGATCAGAGCTTATTATTATATTGTGGTTTGTTTTATGAATTACCTCCCCAAAAGGGAATATTGTCTGACCCTCATGAAACAACCACATAGAATAGCCCTATTAGGCCTAGACGTGACTGCATACCCATTAAGTCATGAAGTAGCATGGCCTATAGACCACGAATCAACTACCCCAAATCGACTATTCCCAAGAAATCTAAAAATTCACCTTCATTACAAGACCCTCATAGTTGCACCATGATTCATCCACCCTATGGAAACATCATGGCTCAACCCTCTACTTTAGAACGATGAGACTGACCTAATATAAAGAAGCATTCTAAAGAACCCTCTGTCACTCCAAGCCCTCCTACCCTCATCTAGCCAACACACCATGATTTCCTTGAAAAGGGAATGGTGACCCACCTACTACTAAATTCTATCAAAAAACACATAATATCTTTTTCCAATTGTTCTCATATTGAACTACCAATAAAACTTCATCCTATAAATAATTTAATATATGATCTATACTTCATTCCCTTTCTCTAGGAAAAAAATGAAAATTACGAGGAATTAATTTATCCATAAATTGTTGGGTAATTAAAAATCCCCAATTTTTTTCCTATCTTAAAAATGTTTTTATGGCCTTTTTTACTTTAAATCCTAACACAACAAAGCCATCAATTCACTAATTACAAATAACATTGCATCACCACATTCTTAATGCACATCCATTAAAAAACAAAACACTATCACTTATTATCAATACCAAGAAGATCTACCTGATAACATTGCCTTCCAATACACTATCCTAAAATTCCATAATAAATCATGAATTAGATAAATCTAGTATTTCCATATATTATTCTACCACATGTTCAACTCCACTATATTGAACCCCACACAACAACTCTAGTTGGTCTATATATCGCTTAATTTCATTAATGAATGAATGACTTTACCTTCTGATGCATATTTGTATCCATTGATCACATTGCTGAAATTCATGGTGAAATCACATAACCGTCCAAAATTAACACAAAAGTAATATATTGATGCTCAGTAAAATTCTATGGTTGGTTATCTAACCAACCATGTCACCAATCATTCTTCACCAACATATAATGACATAATCGTAATCTAAATATCATCTTAAATTACAACACAACAAGGCGCCTATTTTTTTGGTATTATTTCATTACTGTTCTAATTTCCCCAAAAATATTATCCTTATCATTAAAACAACCAATAAAGTAATTAAGTCTCTACAACCAATGACCTATCCATTTCTTTATATAATTTCGGGATATGAGCACCCTACCCTCACACGACTACCAAAAAACACTAATTTAATATTACCATTATAGTTTAAAACCTCACTATAACACCCGAAGAATTTTTAATATTTTCTATTTAGAGTAGATTTAATTTATTTATAGTTTTCAATATACATAACACTTAATATAATTAAAACACTATTTATTATATTTTACAAAATCAAAAAAAATTTAAATTCATATAAAGATTTTATATAGTAAAGTTTCCTGACATATATCAACTAAAACATTTTTACACTAATATAGTAAATATTATTCGCATAATATATGAAAAAAATAAAAAAATATAACAAATTATATACTTGTTATAAATGATGTTTTGTAGCATTTTGATCGAGAACCATTTTTAAAACAAAATTTTGACCCTTTTAAAAATTTAATATTTGAAAATAACATTAATAATTGGAATAATAACATAATAAATAGCTTTGGGCGAAGATTGTTATGTTTATATGATGTTTCATTTTTAATGAATTCTGAAAAATACTATTCTTTAGTTTAAAATAGTATTCTTATATAATTTATTTATAATGTTAAATTACATTTTAAATTTGGTTTTTGTTTAATTAAATAATAAATTTTTATATTTATCCTCTTTGGTCCATTAAAATGAATTTCAAAAAGTAATTACAAATAAACATAGCAATCATTTGAAAATTTTTACATTAAGAACATTGATTATCATCCCGTATGCGAGATTAAATTAAATTAAATTTCATCAAATTATCTGATTGAAATTTGGAAAAATTAAATAAATATTTGGAATAATCATAATTTATATTTTTGAAATATATCATATTATTTATTGTCAAAAAATATTTATGATGTTAATTCAAATTAATTGAAACGATTATGGTGAAATCAAGCATAACAAGTGAAAAAACGCTATACTTAAGGCCTAATATGACATAGAAACATTTAAAAAATCCCTTTGTATGTCCATATATCAATCCTATACTTCCATTCATATAAATTGGTCTATTATTGTTCAAGATTCTATAAACAAATGGGTGGGTTCCATTCTTCAAAAATATTACAAGAGTGGAACTCCTCCTCCACTATAGAAAGGTATAGTTTCCTCCCATTTTCTCACACATAAAAAGCCAAATTTATTTAGAAAATATCTTCTCAATTCAATCCCAATCATCCTTAACTTCCTCATTGAGTACTCCCTTTGGAAATAATGAAATCCAAGGAAGCCTTCTGGTGAAATCCAAAAGGAGTTACCTGATTAAGTGGTAATATCATTCCTGAAGCTCATTAATTTTACTTCTATTAACCACTCTATTAAATATTATTATTAAATTTTTATATATAAATTATAGAATCATAAACGTAATAGTATTGTTTTATTCAATTTCATTGACCTAAAAATACTAACACTATCATCAAATGTGTAACCAAAGTATTGTTTACGTGAAACATGAAGTGCTTCTTCTTGAAAAGTTGATTCATAATTTGTAATTTACAACCTATCATGGTGTCCATTATGATGAAAAATATGTTTATATGTGTTAAATAATTATTTAATGGTTTTTAATTGTTTTAATACTTATATATTTATACATTCCATTTCTGTAAAACTGCTAACAACATTTATGGAACCGTGGACTATCGCCCCCTTTATGCTATGTAATTCATTCAAACGATGAATGGAATGTATAAAGTATAGTTTTAATTAATCATAAGTGAAATTAAAAAAAATTATGTGATATTAATTACATTATTAAATTTCATTATATATATTATATCATTTTTTTACCCTTTCACTCACTTAAAAAGTGATAAGGTCATTCTTGGAAGTCTAAACTACACCCTCCTTGTCATGAAGTGATTATTTTTACATAAAAAGAATACAATATATAAGTATATATAAATAAATAAAATAGAATTTACAATAATATTATTATTTTTAATGGATATATTGTTACATATCAATATTTCATAATGATCATGGGAAAATGAGAACATTACTCAGGCATACATACAACCTACCATCTCCATGATTGTAACATTATTTCATTTTTCAAAACATCATTAATTAATTTTAAAAAAAGTAAGATTTATGTAAAAATATGATAATTATATCACGAATATGAATCTCTATATGTTTATATAATTACACATATTTGAATAGTTGACCTACCTACATCGGTTTAGAAGATGAACAGAATTTTTCAAAACACCTAATGTAAACATAATAGTGTATTTAATAGTATACAACATAATAATAATTAAATTAAAAGTAATAGTTAACATTTAAATGGTTCTGAAGTAGGTATATAATTATCATAATTTTATTATTTAGGAAGATAAATACAATCATGAAAATTTAGACTCTATGTAAGATATTTTTCACAATTTATATTCTATTTAGGATTATTTGTTATTATTCAACAATTCACTTTTATATTGATTAGTTTCCATAAATTAACATTTTATATCATGAATATCCATAATATCCTAATATTCTATGTTTCATTTGATTTTATTCCTTCATAGTAATTTTGTTTGGAATTTTTCAATTTTGTATGGGATGCTTTGGAATGTTTATTGATTAATTTCCCTGAGAATGCTTTTGGGATATATTAGTTCTATTTACATTCATCCATATAAAAAAAATTTATTTATAGATATAATCCTATAAGAAATTATATATAAGTATTCTTTTTTCAATAGGGATATTTGTTATTTTATATTATTGATTTGGATTATTTAATATGAGTAGTTCTATTAAAGGAAAAGATAAATGGGGCCTGAACATTATATAGCCCATTGATGTATCAAAAAGCTCACATGAGAAAAATAAATTATAAAAAATAAATTGGTTTATCTTCATAGTTCAAACAATCTTATAAAATGTCTTAATGATATAAGTTTTCACAAGGAATAGACTTGACATCTAATAATTAATCATTTCCTTCATTGGTATTTCATTTACTATCTATCCAAGAAATTTTTTATCAATAATTCTATGGATATTGTTCCTTTTTAGTTGTTGACTAGATGGAATTTATTTCAATTTCTTATCCTTCCTAATTAATTATTCTTTATCTAGTTATTTAAATGGAATGTGTTATCAATTATTTACCTTTATATGTTAATTAATCTCATTGATTCCTTATTTCTGCCACATTACATTCCCATATTGATCAATTGAGCTCACTATTATTATGTTTCCTTTCCCCGTGTTATAAAGATGAAATATTCGAATATGAATTCAAGGATGTAATGTGTTTTATTATATTACGTATCATGTTTTTTTATTCCCAGCGTATTATGGATCTTCTGTATGTAATATGGATTTAGTAAATTGATATAATAATCATTTCATTGGGATTAGAGTCCATAAAATCATGCCAATTTAATAAAATAATTAATTGACTCCAGTATTATGGGGTTGGGGCATTATAGTTGGCATCAATGTGGGGTTCAACAATAACATTATAAACTAGATTTAGAAATAATTTATTTTGGAGAAAAAACCTAATATATATTTTGGGGCCATATATATAAGAAAATACTAGAATTTGGTTACGGTGGAGATTATGTGGGTATTCCTTGAAATAAATCACTTTTTATATATTATAAATGGACATGGTTTGAGAACATATGTAAGTAGGGGTAACAACCCGGACAAGGTGTCATGGGACTGAATCATGGTATCCTGGTTCATGAGAGTAGGCCTTTCTATGCACCTAGACTAACACTCTTGGGTGACACTCTTAGGATAATTCACATTCTCTTTATATACCATTATTAATGATTTAAAATTTATTATGTCCTAAATGATTCTAATGATATGATTTATGAAAATTAAAAATATAATTTATTTTCAGTGTAATACGACATTTAAAATTTATGATTTTATGTTCAAATGAATTATATGTCATTTTTTGAAATGAAACCTTGGAGGGGAAGTGGTCATAATACTCATGTAAATTTTATTTATTTCCCTATTGCTAAAACCAATACCTTTGGTGTGGGAATGGATAAAAATATAGAAATATGGGGACAACATAATCAGGTGATGAAAAATAACCTTACTCTTCTTGGAAAACATATTCCATGGAGATATTCCCCTATGTTGTATCAATTTATCTAATATATTCCCCAATTTATTAGTGATACTACTAGTAAATTTGTAGCAATGAAATGGATTAAGTATTCGGGGAAGATATTTATGGCCATGGAATGGAGTGAAATTGAAAAGGTTACACTTGTGGTCTATTATCTACAGGGTGATTCTGATCAATGGGTCACCTTGATCCAAAATAATAGAGTTGATGAAGACATTGAACTCATGGAATATGAAATAAATAAATAAAATTTTTTATATAAATAGATACCTCATGATCACCAAATTGAGATGATCATGTAATTCCTCCATTCAAATAAAATACAAAAAGATAGTTTTGTATATTACAAAGAAACATTTAAAAGGATATATTGGTAAGAAAGGGATTATATACACCACACGATGTGGAAAATAAACAACTTATTAAAAGTTATTAAGACAAATATATGAATTGCAATGGGTTCTAATAATTTTCCAACAAATAAGGAAATAGTTCTATGTTCCATTACGTCGAAGATACAATTATCAATATCCTATATAATAAAGGGAAATTTTGAAAAGAATAGTCAAACTAAGCACCATGAAAAAGAGAATGCATTAATTATGGAGAAGAAGTTTTATTTTGTCTATCATGTGAAAAATGTGGGTAAAATAACCAATGGAAATGTTTGAATGGACTAGGAGATTATTTTAAGTGTAGAGATAGGTGTCATGAGGCTCATGAATTCAACAGAATTAAACAGATCAATGAATTACATTTCTGAAATTGTACTTATATGTGAAAATATACAAGTGAATTCCCCCATAACCATGGGAAAAACCACAGAAGAGGCCATGAAGGTATGGGAAAGCTTTTATAATCACCATAGTGGAGGTGGAATTACCCAATGATGTAGTGGCATGTATATTAATCTATCCTAAATTATTTTACAGTTCCTTATCCGATTCTATATCATCAAACAATTTTATGTCAACATCGTTTTCCAAAAAAAGAAATTTTCTTTTTATTTAATAAGGGATTTTTCATTTAAAACATATAATTAATGTGTTATTGCAACAATTATATGTTGGTCAGTACCAATTATAAAACATAAAAGTACATTATGGTTTAAACTAGTTATCATACATATGGTTGAATTTGACATAATCCACAGTATATACTGGATCTAATAATATATTGCAAACATATATTTCAAAAGGAAAGACACTATGATATGTGGGGACTATTTTGAATCCCTTATATTTAGAGAGGAAGATTCATCACCTAATTCTAATCTAAATCCACTCATTGTAGCTCTACAGAATGATGTTCCAGTGAATAATGATCAAACAACATCAAGTGATGAATAAGGTAGTGTTAAAACATAGAATGTAAATATTGTGCAAGAATACATTGAGGTATTTCGTGAGGAATTTCCTCAACATCCTCTATCATATGAAGTTAAATTTTCTATTGAATTAATCTCTAATATAAAAAAATATCAATGAATACAAATAGAATTTCGTTATATTATTGATAGAGTTGAATAAATAACTATAATATTTTGGGAATAAGTGTTTTATTATCCCTTGTGTTTCACCATGGGGATCCAAGGACTTATGTTGTTAAGAAGAAAGATGGATCCATGAGGCTTTGCATTGATTATAGGGGGAAAAGTTCATTATAATAAATAAAAATTATCCTCATCATTGAATTGATGATTTATTTCATCAACTTCATCGAGAACAATATTTTTCAATGATTAATCATTATTCTGGATAACACCAATTACGAGTATAGATAGATAAAATAATGAATACATATTTTTAGATGAGCTATATACATAAAGAGTTTATAGAAATTTTATTTCGATGGGATAATACACAATTTTTTTGAAACAAGTGAATATATTATTCAAGGAATATCATAATGATATCATTGTGGAATTCATTTATGATATTTTGGTGTAATATAAAATCTATGAGGACCATGAGAATCACTTTTGAATCATTATTAATACTCTAAGAAAGGAGGTGTTTTGTGTTAAAATTAGAAAGTGTGAATTATATATTCATGAAGTACATTTTAATGGCCATATTCTCTCCAAGGATAGGATATCATTTGTTACTACATGAAACATTGAGCCTCGGAATGGAATACACCATCAAATTTAACTGTGGTTCATATTTTTGTTAGTTAAGAAGGTTACTATAGGAGATTCATTTTGAATATTTACTGATTGGATAACCCCTTAACAATTTCACTTGTAAAGGGTTTATGTTTTCCTAGACAATGAAATGTGATATTTTCTTTGAATAACTAAAGATAACAATAATCAATGAACTGATTTTAACTTAACCATCTGATAGTGGTGGGTTTTCCATATATAGTGATGCCTCGAAAAAGTGACATGTTGTGTCTTAATGAAAAATTAATTAGTTTTTTCGAATGAATCAAGAAATTGAAGAAACATGCACCAAAAAACCAAACCCATGATCTTGAGTTACCATATGTAATCATTACTCTAAAAACATAGAGACATTATCTCTTTTATCAATGATGTGAGACATAAAAGGATCATAAAATCCTAAAATACCTCTTCTCAAAGAATGTTCTCAATATGAGGCCAACAAAATTGCTCAATATAATCGAGGATTATTATTTCTGAATACACTACCACCTAGGAAAGTAAAATAAAGTATCAGATGCCCTCATTAGAATAGATCATGGAGTTATAACAAAGATGCGGATTGAGAAGGATCATATGTTTCTGGATCCTATAAATATGGATATGATAATTTATAAGGAAGGGTATATATAATATTTTTTTCAACTGATTGAAAATAAACCATAATTAGAGTAGATAATAAATTTTCAATATAATTATGAAGACTTTTAGAAATTAAATTAACGTTCAGAATGATGGGAAATTAGAATACTTTTTTATGAAGAGATAGTTCTAATGTTTCTAAAGAGGTTATGCATTCCATCTATAACAGATCTAAAAATGGAATTTTTGGAAGATACCTATAGCTTATATTTTTCAATGCACCATGGAAATTGAAATATGTATGTCGTATTGAACGAACATATTTTTTTGGATAAAATGAAGCAGGAAATATTTTATTATGTTTCAAGATGTTTGGTTTCTCAACAAGTGAATGTTGTGAGGATGAAACCCCAGATATTCCTATAATATTTTTGAATTCCAATGTAGAAATTCTATGAAATTACTATGTAAAATGTCACAAGACTACCAAATAATTATCAAAATAATAATACAATATGGGTTTTTGTGATCTCCTAACAAAATGTACATATTTCCTTTCTAAAAGATAAGACCTTCATCTAGAGAACCTCACAAGTCTCTATAATAAAAAATTTGTAAGACATTATATTTTACCCTTCTCAATTGTTTTTGATCAAGATCAATGTTTCACCTTAAAATTTTGAAAGAGTCTTTAGAAGGCTTTTGATATTGAGCTTCATGGAATCCCTGTTAACTATACTCAAACTGTTGAACATTATAAAAGATAAATATAAACAATGGATGATACTTTGCGGTCGTACTCACTCGACATTCATGGTCTTTGTGAACAATATTAATGATTGGTAGGGTTTTCCTAAAATAGTAGTTTCTATTAATGTATCGAATTTAACTGTATGATGTTTTATTTAAAAAGATATTTGATACCTGTAATTTTAGGGATGATGTTGTAGAAATGAAACTCATAGTTTTGGAACTTTATTTAGATATAATGAAAATGGTATAGGATATTCAAAATCATATTAAATCAACTCAATGTAGGAAAACTGTTATACCAACAATTCGAGGAAATATTTAGAGTTCCATGTGGGAGATCATGTTCTGTTGAAGGTATCTCCATAAATGGGTGTTATCATATGTGGTAAAAAGAGTCCCAAGTACATAAAACCCTTTGAAATTATTTAAATAATTGGATTCATTGCTTATTATTTGGTAATGCTTCCAAATATCTCAAAGGTAAATGATGTGTTCCAAATATCTCTCATGAGGAAATACATTCCTGGCCCATCACATTTTCTCTCCTTGGATGAGATAGTGTTGGTACCCGAATATATATACAATCAAAAACCGATCCATATTATAGATACCATAGATATAGGCACAATAAATGAACAAACCCAGTAAAACACATAAACACTATATTTCATATAAAGGTAAATATGCATCATTTAGTTGGAGATCCATTTTTAAATAAAATTTATTAACAATTTAAATGTATAATATATAAAAATTATCTTAATACATGGAATATAAACACAAAATGTTTCTTAGGATGATGTTTTGGTTTTTTTGGTGAATTTTTTCTTTTTATTGAAAAGTGAAAAATTCAGAATTTTAGTTCAAAACATCATTTTCATAAAATTAATTTTTAAGATTATATTCTATTATTAATTGTTTTTTAATTTTAATTAAATCAAATTTTTATAAATTTAACCAATCTATGTCAATATAATAAATTTCTCATTAAAATTATATTAATCAAATTATTAATGTTTTGAACGCTTTTACTTTCAAAACCTGCACTACAAACATGTATGTGAGATTAAATTAAATTTAATTTATTCCACTGTTATGAATTGAATTTTTAAAAATGGATTAAATATTTATAATCAAAATAATTTAAAATTTATAATAATATCAACAAATCTGTGGGAATGAAATTAGTTAATGTAATTATAGTAAAATACAACGATTGTGGTGAAATTACGAATAAAAAGGGACTAAACCCTATACTTAGAAAAAAATATTTCCTAGAAAAATTTCCAAACCAATATTACGCCACATTTAGACCATATCCTCCCTTGGACGTTCTTTGGAAAAAATTTTATCAAATCCCAATAAATCAACATTGGTGCAGTTCATCTCTTCCAAAATATTACAAGAGTACCACTCCTACATTATAAATGCCTTCTTTCCTCCCACTCCCTCACATATCTCATGTTGCATTGTATCATCAATCATCAGCCCAATTTACTCTCCATTATCTATCACTTACCCCATGAGTCCCCCCTTTTGGTTGAATAAAATCCTACGATTCCTTTTGGAGTTAACCAAATTGAGTTAACCAATTAAGAGGTAAAGTTTATCTTAATGCTCTTTAATTTTATTTCCATTATATAATACCTTAGAAAATATTATTCCATGATTATATAAAAAAATCTAGTATATTAAACATATTAGGATTTTTTATGAAAATGGTTCAACATACACATACACACACCTCCATCAAATGGATTATAAACATAATTTTTATTCCTACTGAGAACTGCCGCCTCACGAAACGATGACTGATCATTTTTCCTTTAACTCCTCTCATGGTTTCCATTATTATGGACACTCTCTTTATATGTTATATATGTTTATTTAATCTTCTTTAATTATTTTAAAACACATATCATTATACCATCCATTTTTTGTAAAAATGACAACATTATTTATGGAATGGTGTACAACAGCCCCCTCAAGGCTATACGATTCATCCACTCAATACATGGAATATATAAATAATGGTTTTAATTATACTCATGTAACATAAATATAATCTATATGATATTAGTGAAATAAATAAATTTATTGAAATATAAAATAACTTTTTTTCCTTCCCATTCAAAAACATGAAAATTTATATCGTTGTTTGTGGATGTGTGGACTACCTCCTCCTCGACACGATGTGAGTATGTTTAAATCCAAAGAATCCAATATATTAGTATATATGAATAAATAAAATTTTATTTATGATATAATGATAATTCTAGAATGTTATAGTGTTACTTTACATCTTTCCATACTGATCATTGAAAATGGGAATGTTAATCAGGTGTATGTATGGCCTACCATCTCCATAATTGTAATGTGGGTTCATTCTTAAAAGCCATATCTCGTTATTGGTATAAAAAATAATATTAAAATAATTACTATTATTATTGATATGCTTATATACTGAACCATTTTACGATAGTTGACCTACTATAGTCATTATAGCACATGAACTGCATTTCTTCAAATCACAAAAAATTAACATAATTGAATATGTAATTATATACAACGTCATAATATGTAACGTAAAAATAAAAAATAAAAAGGAAAAAGATTCTAATGAATTTAAATAATTATCATTTTTTTATTATTCTGTATAATAAAGACACATATGACAAGTCAAACTCATGTTAAGGGATTTATTCTCAATTTATATTCCATTAATACTTATTTTTTTATTATGCACCAATTCACTTTTATATGAACTATATATCACCATTTAACATGTATATCATGAATATCATTACTCTCATGGTATTAAATATTTCATATAATTTTATTCCATCCTAAAAAATTATTATTTGTCAGTTTTCAATGTGGTATTGGATGATATGGAATGTTCAATGATTATCTTCCTCAAGAATGTTTTCATGATATTTAAGAGGTGTTTCCATTCATCAACCTCAAAAACACTTATTTTTACATATCCTCCATTGAGGAATTATTGATATTTTTATATTATCGGATCAATATGGATATTTGATAATAAATATTGTTTATGTAAATTTTTCGACATGAGGAAATCATTGGATATGTATTGATGGGTAGAGAACATACTTTATATAGCCCCTCAATTCATTCAAAGGTTCCCATGAGACAAATATGTTTCCCAAATTAAAAAGGGGTTTTATATATAGTTTTATACATCTTTTTAATGGTGTTGAGTGTATATTTTTTCCTGTGACATTGAATAAACATCAAACAATTAAACATTTCCGTCATATATATTTCATTTTCTATTTATACATGAGATTTTTCATTGAAAATTCTATGGATATAGTTAATTCTTAGTTGGTTTAATAGATTAAATTTGTTTCGGTTTCATCACTTTCCATTCTAATTTTTACCTATATAGTTTTTAAATTTAATGTTTTCTGAGTTATTTAACATTCCATGTTAATTATTGTCATTGATTCATTATTACTTCCAATTAACATACCCTTATTGATCATTTGAGATCACATGTATTATATTTCCTTCCGCAAGTTAGGAAGATGATATATTTGTATACGCTGTGTGTTTTAATATATTATGTACCATGTTTTTTTATTTTCATTATGATATATCGGTATAATTAATGTAATAATCCTTACCAAACCTGATAAACTAATAAGACATTTGGGATATGATTCTTTTTAATCATTCTAATAAAATAAAATAATGTACTGGCTTCATTATTTTGGGGTCTGGGAATTACCGACACATATTTAAAACATTAAACACCAATGTTTCAAGAAATTATCATTATAATTTCTTAATGTGCTACCCACTATAATATTTTCTAATAAGTCATAAATATGAATAATGGTTCTCAACATCATAGTTGGAACCAAACATAATATAAATCAATTATTCCCACTTATAACACCAAAAACATGTAATTTGGATACTTGATCACAACATAAAACATCCATCTAACAGACCTATACCATATATATATTTTAAAACAACCTCATAATTCCCAAAAAATGCATAATACAACGCCTAACTCTCAATTATTCAACCACTAAAGAGAAGTTACCCTATTAATATAGATACCAGTTGTCCCTTTCAAATCCAAAATAAAATAGGTCCATACCATGGAACCTCACATGATCTATTGCATGTAAACATGGAACAATATCTATGTGAAATATTTATGTATCTAATTAATACCGAATAAAATTTAAAAATACCAAATAATCTAGTTTACACAGTTACCACTTTCAAATTTTAATACTAGTTTCAAAACATTTACACCCACCAAAACTCATCTATTTATTAATTTTCCGAAACACACCATTTAGACAAAATAATTTCTACCAAAATCACAAAATTAGTACAATATCTAGAATATAAGTTTCCTTTCATCAAAAAAACAAATTCTATTTCAAAATTAACATTAAAATTATATTTCAAAACTATATTTATTAAATTTATGAAAACTAGGGATGCCAGTCAATTTTTAAAACAATATCTCCATAATCAATTTAAAATAAAAAATATAAATAAAATTTTTAATCACAACACATATCACCAGACTAGTTTTCTCCTTACATTATGGTTTGTCTCATTACCAACTATCACATAATCATCGCTCAATATAAAATAAACAATATTAATCAAAATCAAACAATAAAATCCGTCTATTGTAAATTATTTTAATAAACACTTATTACTTATTCCCAATAATGGATATATTATAATAATAATAAATTAATAAAGGATACATATGAGGATACATTTAGGATAACACCACCCATATCCATGTGCATTAGTCAAAAAACAAGCCACAATCCAAATTACTGAATAATCATTGGCACCCCCACTCAACCCTATGAATCATTATGATTCCAATCAATCCGACATTAGTATTATCATTAAATTAAAACACCTAAAACATGAAATAGTTCCTTCTAGAAATAATTGACATCACCCAAAATCATGAGTTTCTATCTATGTCATGATGATTAAGAATGAGGTTAGCCAATCTCTAGAGTCCCAACAACCAATAAATTCCACTAACTAACACTGTCACATGCCAAAAAATATTTTGAATCCATTTTTAATTATCTAAAATTTCTACATTTGTTGTGTAGATTTTTTATTAGTTTATTTAATAAATATCATTATTAAGTAAATTATATTTTCCTTAATACTAATTAGATTATCCGTTTTTTATCAGGTACCATTGAATGATAAATTTAAGATTAATGATCAAATAAATCTATGAAGTAATTGTTCAATCCAGTAATATCATGTCATGTTGTGAATTGGTTAATTCAAAAATCCTATGATATTCATATTTTCTCGTTATTATAATATAGTATCAATTACGCTATAAGATATTTGGGGAAACAAGATTCTTGAGATCAATCTATATAATTCACATTATGAACCATTAGGTAAAAAAAGAAGGCCTTCGTGCCATTGGAGGAACATTTTAGATATATAAATTTAATTAATCTTCTGTAGAAATAATATTTTCATTAGATTGGATCATCTTATGTGGAATAAATGAATTTATGGGGATATTTTTCTTTCTCAAGGAATTCACATTGAGGATATATTTGTCTATACATTAAAAATGTATTCCCACTAATTCATATATATGATCAGGAGCATGGAGAATAAACATTCTATTAGTGAAATAAGAATCTCTAACCACAATAATTTAGCTATTGTATTTAGGTCATTCAATTTTGTATTACCCCTCTTAATTAGATTTTTTTAGTTTTTCCAATGTTTCTATTGATTTAATGAACCTGAAGTGTGCATAGTTCATCATATTTCTTCTCATAAACCATAGTTAGTAATTCATTCATATTTATTTTTAATGTACCTTTCCCCAGTATTATATCATGATAAATTAACTTGAGATTATGGAATATTTTCAAAATCTCAACTACTCATTTTGAATTCTTAATGACCATTGAATTATTTAGAATGACTATGATTAAAAAATATACAAGACACAAAACATAATAATGGGACAAACTACATTACCATATGAATGGTGAAATAATTATGTTATAGAGGGAGTAAAAAAGGCCATGAAAATTCTATGTTTTTCTTTGAAACAAATTTGAATAATTGTTTTCAGTACACTTCAGTATGACATAAACATTGAATTTAAAAACTTGGAATTTATATACCAATTTATTGTTTACAATAATTATTTCATTTTATTCAAACTCAAACAATTAATTTCAATAATTATATTAAAATATATTCAGGGTTTTGACATCAAACTTTCTGCATACTATATTCATTTAGATAGTAATAATTTGTTTATTTATTAAATTTTTCTAAAAAAAATCTCTTATAAGAATTGATGGTACCATATGGGAAATAAATAATTTAGAACCATATATTAGGATGGTATCCTAGAATATTTTTAAAATGTTTACTTTTTTAGTATTTATTTAATTGTTAATTTTATCAAATTTACACCTTTGGTATTCAAACTTTTTATTTTCGGACATTTTTATGAAAAACTATTCCACTCTTAACAGTGATAAATAAAACTGTGATTGAGACCCTGATATAAAAAAAATTATGAGGACGAAAAATAAGGAGGCATCAATGTATAAGATTTATCTAAGTGATTCACCTATATGAAGAATCTATAAAATGATTAGGGAGTTTTATTGATTATAGATTATGGAATATCATCAAATAAGGTAGTATAACAAATAATACTTTGTCTACTAATGGTCACCACAATGTCTAAAATTACAATGTTAATATTTGTGATGTTTTTTAATTTTTTTTAGTATTTATACTATATCATGAAGACCCGAATGCATATTTTAGAGATTAATAAAAATTTATGATATAATATAACTTCATAACATAAATATAAATATAAATATATTGTGGATATTTAGATTATATTTAAATTAAATTGTACAAAAATTCGGAAAATGTTTTCCATCACATTCCATTACCATATGGGATATTTTTGAATTATCTTTTTTGACTTTCTTCCATACCATTGAAAAATAAATGGATATTTACACGAATAGTTTAAATTTTAATAAATATGACTATGAATAAATTTATAATGCATATATGTGTTTCAATTATTTAATTATACACTTTTTTTATCATGGATAAAATTTGGCATCTAATTAAAAATTGTAATATAGTTTTATCCTAAGGGAATATGTAGATTGTGGATGTTTTAGTGGTTGTATCACTGATTAAGAAGTCACTAGAAGAACATAGAAATATACCTGATGTGATAGAAATCAATAGCATTAAATGGTATTTAATAGGGGAATAATAAAGATAATTCCATATAGTCAACAACAACAGTAGGACAATGACTCAAAAGAAACCCTGACCATGAAGATAGAAAATATGATGGATCAAAACAGAACAAAATTTATATACACTAAAAATTTGAATTATCAATACTATAACCATTCAAATAAATTTCAGGGTTAGCATACATAATAGGCACATTTTCAAGGATATTAATAATGGAAATATGGATTAAAAAACCATAACTGACATTACTAAAAATACAAATTAACACATATTAAGAAAAATTACTACTTGCATAACAAAAAATTCGTGATTAAATAAAATAAAAATATTATATTCTATGAGTAAAATAATTTCAATGAGAAATATATAATTTTTCATTGGGGGATTTCCAACTAACTCAAGGTAAGCCCTATAGTGATATTCAATGGTAACACGAAGTTTACCCATAATGATACATTTTATAAATTAATTTAATAAGTGTAAAATTGTAAATGATAACCCCATTATGAAAACAAATTATCTATAAAATAATAATAAATATGTGAGGGAAATTATACGATGTAATATATAAAATAAATGTATAATAAAAAAATTAAGATAGCCTAGCCCCCCACTAGAAAACCATGATTTTAATTCCAAGAGTCATTAGAGAAGGTGAAATTGAATTCAAAACATGGTATGTGTTGTGATAATTTTAAAATTTCAAATATTAATATTCTTTTTTTAGATTCATTAGACAATATATATTTATATAATAATTACATGAAACAAAAAGTGTCAAAAAAGAATAAGATAGAGATTATTTGATCCATACAGCTTTCAAGATAATTCTCAATTTTAGTATCAATGGATTTACAAAAAATAAGATCCATGTAGTATCTAAATTTCAATTAATTTCATATATAATAAACTTGATAAAACATTTTTTGTTTTAAGACCCTGTGTAAATATTATTTCATATAACACATTCATGAATTTGGGACATGATGAAATGAAACCCTCAAGAGATATAATCCATATATAAGAATAATTGATAAAACATACATGAGGATTTTTATAATTTATTTCATTTATTGAAGACAAATTAAAATTCCTAGTAGATTTACTAGTGTTCTATACTGATTAAAAGGGTTTGCTACTCATCTTTGAAAGTCCATTCTTGGTGAATGTAAAATTATTTATTGATGTATAAAGTGCATATTGTTTCTTGATATTTGGAGGTGATAATTTCTCTTTCAATATTAATAAGGCTATAAAGAATCATCTGAATGATATAAATACCCCTAATAATAATGTATACAGATGATGGAATAATGTTATATTTTAGAAGATAATGTTAAATTGGATTTTGATGCAGATAAAATAAATAATAATATGTTCAAAGAGAAAAAGAATATAGGGATAAAAAACAAGAGTATAAATGATAGAGAATTATATATAATAATATTTTTTAAGGATTTTAATAAGTTTTTTATTAAATGATTTTAATTATGAATATCAGGGATATCCAAAAACTAGTGGATTAACCCTATGGAAGCTGAAAAGGTAATTTACACATGAAGTGTAAATCTTATGTCATAGAAAAGTATTAGAACAACCTTTATAGAAAAAAATACATCCTTTTATTGATATATAATATGAAAATTAAAACAAATATTTCCTCACATATTCATTAAAATAATTAATAGAAGATAATACAAATCTATCCAAATTTATTATGGGAGGAAACAAGATTTTATTTTTATTTATAATTTGTTTATGTGTAGGACCACAAACCTAGTCCTTTTTTATTTTATTTGAAACGAAACCTCAGTTTTAATTTTTCTAATTTTTTTATTATATCAGCATGGAATAATGAAATATGCTATAAACAAAATAGGTTTCATGAATAAATAATGTGCTAATACATTTGTTCACACCATGAATAATTGAAAAACAAAACATGTACAAGAAACCATAAGAGTTTTATCTAGAACCCATGTGATTCATACAATGTGCAGAGTAACAAATTATAATCAACACATTTTTTCAGTCCTCAATATGAAAGAAATTTTTTCCTAAGGAATTTAAAATTAAAATATTTTGTGTCCTAATTCGAAAAACTGTGAATGAATGAGAAGATCCAAAAATAGATGTACTAATTTGAAAAATAATAATTCAAGGGAATGGTTCAATTCATGTAAAAAAATTATTAAAAATTTGGATGGTTTTTTATTTCATAAATTTATGTTGATTAGTTCATTTTAGGGTGTATTAGAATAACAGATTGACTCATTATCACATTTTTTCAATCCTGAGAAGCATATAAACTAATATTTTCCATTATTTGTAGAATAAATTTTTTACTTAACACTTAATAGATGTTTACTTATAGAAATTTCATTTAATTATATCAAAGCATTTATTATGAAAGGAATTTATAAATATTACTGAGGAATTTGTATTATTTATACCTTATTATTCAGACCACCTTATACATATTTCATTCTTTTCCCGAATAATAGACCATGAATGATTGTGTTAGGTAACAGTCGCATTACATGTAAATTTTATCTTCTATACAATACCCTTTTTATTTTTCATGGTCATGATTTATTTATGTATTAGGGATAGGGATTCCAGGATGATAAGGTATGTATTTCCCTGGAAGAACCTGTTGGTGATATTTTTTGATTTTTTAAAAGGTTTCATTATTATTCATTCATTATTATTTATTATATACCCTTCTACCTAAAATGTAAATAAAAGATATGACTTTGGAAAGAAAAAATCACAATTTCATAACCTATGTTCTTGATCATATGGGCTTGGTTGATGGATGTGATAATTTTCTTGCAGTCTTGTTTTTTAATAAATAGAAAAATAAAAAATTTATTTTATATATTACTTTCTAATATCATTGATTGAAGAGATTATATTTAAATTGGGGGGAAGGGGTATGTTTTCACTTTTAATGTATATTTTCACTATATTTTTAATTGAATATCATGTATTGTAATTTTTTATTATATCATCATTTTGATTACATTATTTTTTTACATCATTTCCCACAAAACTTAAGAATCATAAAAATTTGAAAATAATTTTTTGGTCATCATGAATACATTTAACCTCTTTAATAATGTTGTGCAGACGGTATATTACTTACAAACAAATGTTAAGAGATGCATAATTGGTGTATGAGAAAAACAATATTTTTTTCATTAACATGCTTCATATAAATAAAATACTGTGATCTTAATCATGATGAACATGAGCATTAATGTTAAATTAAGAAATATAGAAGGAATAGCGGTGATTCATTTTTATTTTATCATCAGAAATGTATAATTAGTTATTAAATTTGTTTCCATAGTAAATGAGGATCCAAATAAATTCTCATCTATGGAACATGAAAGCTTATATTTCATGAAAAATCATTTTATTTTGATTCATTATATTTCATTATTGATAGAATGCTGTTCCGTTAGGATAATGTTGATATTAC
This sequence comes from Viscum album, assembly GCA_963277665.1. Classification (NCBI taxonomy): domain Eukaryota; kingdom Viridiplantae; phylum Streptophyta; class Magnoliopsida; order Santalales; family Viscaceae; genus Viscum; species Viscum album. Next base: position 553,088,292 of record OY728135.1, read on the forward strand.
AATCATGAGGATAAGTATGATTCTAAATATAGAGTTATTTAATGATTATATTTCATGCATACATTTTTTTATTAGAAATAATTTTTTTTGTTAATATGGTAATTATGTTTTTTATTGTACTCATTGTATTATGAATTTTTTTGGAGAACTAATATACACAATTGTAGATGATCAGAGCTATATAATATGATAAATCATGGTCAAGACCATCAATATATATTCATTCCTTGAACATGGTGATCTAATAATTCATGGAATTTTATGTTGACATGTTACGTTTTGATGATATTTATCATACGATGAGATATTTAACGGTAATGATTTATAAAGAGTATTCGGTAGAGTTAACATCAGAGCACATCATGTCACAACAAGAACTGAAGTCTACAATATTTTTTAAAAAATACATTTTCTCTTAATATTATGTAGAAATCATATTATCTTGACTAAAGATCTCCATATTCAATTAGGATTAATTTTTAGAGATATTTATTACCTAAAGGATGATAGTTTGGGTATTTAATTTCTATAAAATACAATGTGTATCCACTGTTATTGGGGGGATCCAATGAAAATAGATTCAACCCAATATTTCTAAAGGAATAATATATTATTAATCTAATATATTAGGTGTATTTTAGTTTTTTTTCATCTTATGAATTTTATTAGGTGATATTTTCTCTAATTTTTCAAGTGTTTTAGTGAAGGGTGTTTGTACATAGTGGATTTTATTTATTCTTTTAGGCAATTTTTTTCTTAAAAATTCATATTTCTTTTTGAAATATCTCTCTTATATCTTGTGTCATTATAATTGAAATTTAATTTGAGAACTTATTTCAAATTGATGGTTCGTTATTTTACAATATTGATTAAAATGGGAGATTTTGATAGATTATGTTTACAAAATTATTCAAGACACCTAACTGAATAATGGAAACAATTGAAATTACCATCATAATGGTGAAGTTAAAATATTATAGAGGGAGTAAAAAAGTCCAACTACATTATTTTTTTGGATTCTAAAATCTATATTTAGGAAAAAAATAACTCTAATCCATTAGAAAAAAACATAAAAAATAATATCCTATTTGAATAAATTATTTTCAAATACTTTTTTCCTTTTACTCTCACTCAATCACATAATTTAAAAAAATATACTAAAACAACCTAATGATTTTGAACATGAAATCACTACATAATACATTAATTTGATTAATATTAAATTTTTATTCTTTTATAATGTTCTATATTTATTTCATCCTTTAGGAACTATCAGTGTCCTATAGTTGGTCACCTAAGACTAGATAGCCCAAACGACACAAGAGCAGGGATGAAACCAATATCAATAACACAAACCTATATGATGAGGATTCTAAATAGTTGTGAGGGAATTATATATTTATGGAGAGACTGTTATGTAGAAATTAAATCTTGATTAAAATTTACAAATACACTAAAAATTTTGTGTGGTTATATCATAAAACAAAACTCTAAAAAAACATGTCAACATAAAAGGGAACACTGATATCCCTCACATTTAAAATAGAAATTAGTAAAATAATATCCTTGTGGGTTTAATAATAACATATAATAATAATTAGATAAAATTTATAAGAATAATCATATAAATAAAAGAGACACTAGCCAATATTCAGGTTAAACAAAAAACCAGAATGTAAACTGCAATAGCCTCCTGAACAACTCACATAAACCATCCTGATAAACATTTAGCCTATTAAAATAATATTAGGGGAATACATATCTATTTGTAGTATAAATATATATTTTAGTAAAAAGATTAATTCTTACTCTCGTACATTAAAAATCATTTTATGTATATGGGTAGGGGTTGTGTCCCACAACTAGACGAAATTCCCACTACCATAAAAATTTTGAATAATTATATGATGAATTGGATGTATGAGAAATACATATATGATTTTAAAGTTTTTATCATGATACAAACAATATGTTAAAAATTAATCACAATGGATCTACAAGTATAAACACTTAGACATCATGTGCTTACAAAGACACCCCAACACTTGACCTTATAAAATTAATCTCCAGTTAAAAGGATATATGATCATCATTAATAGATTTTTCAATTCCCAAAAAACCCACCATATGAAATTTCAAAAAATAGTTCCATGTAAATAAATTATCACTCAATAGATTTTACATAATTACTTCCATTTAAATCTCTTATCTATCAGGGTTTGTTGCAAAAAAATCAACAAAAAACCCTAGTTAGTGGTGGGAAAAATTTATCATCTACCACTCTCTCACTAGGGATTGAGGTCCAAACTAAATATCAACAATTTCTCTCATGGTAGGGTCCCATATTATATCCACAACCCTATCACTCTATAATAAGATCAAAACCATTGATCTCAGTGCATCACATGGAAAATAAAAATATAATCATATAATATTGTGATAAGACACATTAGAAAAAAATTATATTCTACGTATATCACATTATAGGAATATCCCCCAAATTATCTCTCAAAAACCCTTAATTTATGCACTCTTGAATTAAATGATTCCTCAATGTCTTTAACAAATAGGAAAAATCATCACCCAACTCTTGTGTGTGAAGTTAATGTCAACTATGACTACAATGAGATATAATGAATTTCTCTAGTATGAAATTACCCAACATGATATCCTCTTATCATTTATTGAAACTATATATGGTTCCATTGAAACAAATCCATGTTACCCATATCTATATTCAAGGGGATCAATTTCATTAATCCATGCCATTCTAAAAAATTTATAACATAGAGAAGAACCATGGTCAACAAACAGAAGATTTTATCTTCATCATACGAAATATATACCAATAAACTCTAACTAGTAATCACAAAATCAATACAACTGTTAAAAATTGATATTATAATATAAAATGTAAAATAAACACAAAAATTCAAATAGGACCTTTTGAAATATTATTGAAAACATATTAATTTATCAATTTTAACCATTTATAAGAGGGATCACATTCCATCTTACTCATGTTAGGACCTTTGATAAAATTCCATTTAAAAAATTCTTTATAAGAAACCACATACATTTTTAATTACCGATTAAATAAAAATCTATTGAAACCATCTATTTTTCCATTAAAATATCATTTTAGTCAAACTATTTTAAAATACCATTTTCAAAGGAAACATATCTAAAACATATAAATCCACTAATTCCTACCAAAAAATTAAAGAGGGATACAAAAACTTGTTTGACCAGGGAATTGTTGGCATCGAATTCCTCATCAGGAGGAATATGGGTGTATATTTTCAACAAAAAGTAATAAATTGACTAATTCAAAAATCCTATGAATCCAATGGGAGCTACATGAAATGATGGATAGTTGGGCATAGAATAAAAATCTGTGTTCAAGGACCTCATTCCCTCAATGTGACTTCTAGGGTGATCCTTCTCTCCATCATCATGAAAATGTATATGGTATGTGTGAAAACGCAAGAAGGGTTTGTTTCAAGTCACTGATATGTGTACATGAATCTTATGTGTCCAATGCAACATAAATTCACTTATTCCGCACATGACTTTCTTATTCAGTCCTATAGATATCATCAGTTATAATTTTAGGTGAACTCATACCTTTCTATAGTAGCGATGAGGATGTCAAACTGCAACCCCTATGTTCTTAAGATGAAATGATCCATGGTTGTCCCATGTCATGAACTCAAGGTATCAGATCTTGCGTGACAGGTCCCTTGGGGGTCTGCCTTTGAGTGTTAACAAAAGGGTTGAACCTCACTCATATCCATCATTTGAATGTACCATTCATGAAAAAGACCCCTCTTACGGAAAAGTATTAACCTTTCTTCCATACTTCTTTTTCGGAATACCTATCCACTTGAATTTAGTCTTCTAATCTTCTGCATCCATTTCAATTGACACCATGGGTTGTCCTTACTATATGACACTATTCTTGAGATCCTCTTTTAGGAAACACCCATACCTTTCACACATTTCCTCTGTGCGGCCCAATAATCTTATGTGTATTGATTCATTAGTCCTATGTGTGGGGTCTCTTGTTTTATTTCTCTACCTATTGATTATTTTCATAGGTACACTAACACCTATTGGTTCTTCGCATAGCTACAAAAATGTGTACCCCTTTATCGACCACTCCTCCACCTCCATCCCTTGTGAAATTTCTAATACCATCTCTTCACAATGGGATAATGGGTTCCAGTCATATATGTACAAGTGATGAGGGGTGAGTCCTCCTCATTTATGTTACATGATGATAATCTTCCAAGCACCATCATACCCAACACATGACATTAAATTGTGATTTCCATATGTGTGGAAATTATGAGAGGACCTGAGAGTGGATGGGTACTATGTCTCTCACACCTCTCTCCCCCTTTGGGATTTATGGACAAGTGTTCCTCAAGAATATACCACGTAAGACTTAAACCATCTATTGAATCATCCCTTATAGATTATTTCTCAATCTCCATCTCCCATGGCCGCTATCCACATGTATGCCACACACCTTCACTAATAGTCACAACTTTGTTTACTTGATCTTTAGTTGTACTGTTACATATAGTTTCTCACACTGATCATGAATCACATTTGCTTATGGTAATAAGGACAATGACATCCTCTTTTGGATACTAACCATGTGTAACCCCTATTATGAATTTAGTCTGATAACTGATCATAATCATATTTACCCTCTTCATCAAACTATGTGGAATTCGATCCCTATTTTCTAAACCAGGTACGTAGGTAGCCTCTATGAGGTTCAAGTCCCTCATTACCAAAATTTCATCTATTCTAACTATTCCACATCCACTAACTTTCATCCCACATGACTATAAACATTGATCCCCATTCTCTATCAAAACTATGTTTGTTTTGATCCCCTTTGAGTATGTAAGAATATTACATGAGTCAAATTACAATCCAATGGTAAACTCTGGTGCTCCTTTCAAGGGATTCATCCTCCTAATGTGAGACCTTCCATTTTGGGATAAATATCCTAAAAATATCCTTGTGATGTTTTTGATCCATCCACCTATGCCGATAACTATGCATAATCTTGAGACTTCACCATTTTCCTCTAACCAAGTGTAATAAACTTTTTTAGGGCCGCTAACCATGCATAATCCCCTGAAACGTCTCCAGGGTGGTCTAAAATATTTACAACCAGATTCTATGCCTCCTTTCCAAATAATGAGGTTATTGACCCTTACCACTCGAATTGGGCAGGTAGGATGTCTCTATGATGTTCAAGCCAATCAACTGTTCTCATCTTGATCATTCCCCTACGTACTTATGTATATTGGGGAATCATTACCCAAGAAAATGGTTTCACTTCCTCTAGGACCCCATCCATGGGTTTATTCTAAAGATCCTCCTCCATAGTTGACCTGTTACACCACTCTTCTAAATAATGTATGTTTCTATCAATATATTCTTAAATGGGTACAGATGAAGTCATCATAAGATTCAATACCAACAAATAAAAAACTCTGGTGTCCTTACCCATGGGGATCACCTCTTGGATCTACCCTCAGTGGTGTTCAGATCAACCATCATGGTGTGACGTCTTCCCTTTAAAGGAATCAATGCTCTAGGTTCCATCCCAATTGGGCATTCCTATCCACTCATCCAGTAAACCTTCTTTGTGCTCCCTCCTAGGATGCACTGATCTGATCTAACTTTATACATGTTCCAATATATTTTATCCATCTCTGCAAGATTTTAAACTCATTGAATAACTGATGTCAAAAAATGGGAATCTGAGGAAAATATCAGGGACATTCTTCTGGTAAAAGATTCCCCATGATCGATGTTGGAAACCTCCAGTTTCTTCACCCTTGATAATCCCTATGAGGAGGAAGAATAAAGGTGTTCTAGTGTTTCAGTTAAAATACAAGATATTGATTCTCAGCCATCCTACTCTATAAAAATATGGTTTCTATACTGACATGGCCCCTTGGAGAGTCTTCTCAATGTAATCGTAATTTACTGACATTTACAAAGAGGTGGAACTAGGAATGAGTTTCAAGAACAACTTCTTAATCTCTAAGTGTGACCCAACCTAGGCATGGATTTACTAGGAGGAATATGTGGAAGGCGAAAAACCATAATTTCCTCTCATTTCATTCAATGAGTATATATATCAAAACAAGTGATGAATTATTACCACCTTTCGTAGGTGAAAATGTGAGGTGCAATGAACCTGTCCGTGAGCATCAACTACAATGACCCAGGCAGGCACACCCCAGTAGAATGTGTCAGAAACAATAACAGTGAACCCAAATTGAACTAATTATCTTCAAAATGTGAGTATTTTTAGCGCTCGAGGTATCAACATATTAGCGTGACTACAAATCCTGCCATATGGCACCCTGTCCCTCCATGAAAATAATTCGACTGGGAGGAAACTCTCCAGAATTATAGGTGGTTAATTTTTGGGCACAACGGTCACTGGCATTGTCAGTTTGGATCTCTTTCTCCAACCACAGTAGACTTAATGAAACTGTAGAATTTGGGATTTCATTAAAAATATCTATAATGATATATATATATATATATTCCTACATTGCTTGATCTGGACCCAAGAAACCAATCGCCCCTTGTCCGTAGACGTAATGGAAATATGAATAACAATGTTCTATTTTCACACTTCACAACCTCTACCCCAACATCATAATTTACCATAGATACTAAGCCCCCTTACCATGTCTCACTATCCATAATTATTTAATGGATGGTGTTTTACATTCTTTTTCAATGATATGTGGATGAGGGGGCCATTCCCACGAGAGATATGGCCCGCCAGTACATGGAGGCACTTGTTCTACATAGGCAATACCAACACCAAGGTTCATGACATGATCCACTACTCCCCACTCCAGCGTCCATCCATTTCAGGATCCTCTCCCCAGAATTCTCTAATGACTCATTCCCCTATTCTGGTGAGTTGAGGGGTGTCAAAGACAACACATTGTCTTCTACCACACGAGATATATATCAGAGCCCCCCACCCAAGTATTTTCAGTGCCACCAAGTGCTGGTCCTTCAAATCGAGGAACATGTGGACTACTCCACTTCTCAACCACCACCAACACATAATATTATATCACTATTATTATAGATTAAGGGGAATTATATGCCTAACCATGATCATTAATTTAGACACCCCATTCGAAGATTGGTATGAATCTTCTGGTTGCCAATGAAAATTAAATTCATCGTGGGATTCCTCATGATGATGTGATTTAGTACATAGGTCCTTACTATTTGATTATCACCCAAATTGGTGGTCCTTCCCACAATCATACACATCATGGAGGTCAGTCCCATTCCACCGTAATAATTACAAGCATAGCTCCTCCCCATCGTGGTGGCACCCGACATGGATCCCCCCATTACAATGATCACAGATTTGAAAATTTTCCCTTTATCTTATGTTACCTGAGCAAATTCCCTCCTCAAGTCATCACTAGCCCCAATTGAGGTCCTCTGCACCACAGTGGCCACCAGAGAGATAGTCCTCCTTAATCTATCAATCATTAACATGGAGGTCCTCCCTAGGTTTCAGCCAACTCAATTGGAGGACCTCCCTACTCCAGAACTCCCCACATTGGTGATCCCCCCAACATGTCATGCACAAGACACATAGACCCTCCCCATTTTCAATTTGAAAATTCATGGATGATACGTGCAACATATCTCACAAAAGTGGAAGACATCCCAACTACATCACTAACCCACATAGAGTTCCTCCCTGTATCGACGTTCTACCCTCCCCTAAAATCCATCTTGAGGAAATAGAAAAATTGTCACCATCAAAGGAAGAATTCTGACATGTGATAGACCATCTTCAACCCATTCTGCTTTTCAGATTCTAATGAGGTGTGTGAATCATAAATGGATTTTTCCCTCAAATCATCTACATCATGGGTATGATGCAGAATCCATGTGTGAGAGCCTAATCCCTACTAAATGTGAGATTCACTATATCGTTGAATTACTCTGTAGGTACATGTTGCTGCAGAAATATTTATCTCTTTTCCAGGGGTCTGGTCATGATGTTATCTCCATCATCCCCATGACCATTCTCTACCTCAAAACAAGATCGTATAGCATTGTTCTAGGGAAATATGGATGCTGATAATAAGCTATATCTACCACCAATAGTCACCATATTCACTCATTGAAGTGATATAAAATACCCAGTCCTATACAGATAAGATGACGCTATCTATATGATCCATGGTAGACCACCCAACCTGCTGTGGGTTTTCATCTTGTGCAGAATTCCCTCAACCAACCTGTTCTATATTGAAACAGTCCACATTTGTTCCATTTTCAGTTCCCTAGCTTCCCCCTAGATGAAGAATAAAGGACCCAAGATCCAGAACCTGATGTTGAGAGAATAAGTATGTGGGAAATTTACACAACAATTTAGTTATCTGAGATTTTCTGGCTAATAGCGACTCCAAATATCCAAATTCCAAAATATCTTATCTATAATTAATTCATTTTATTCTTCCAGACTATTTGGGTGATGTATTTCAAACTCCAAAACCATATTTTGGATTATCCAAATATTTGAGTGAATTTTTATGACATCTTGTAATAGTTTTGCATGGTTGACTAAGTCAATCATCCTATGGAATAACACTCGGACAACTTGGTTATCACTGAAATATTTAGTAGAGATGCATTAAGAGATTCAATGTGCTCTATAGAATTATCAAAGAGGTGTATCTATATTTTAAGATCTAGATAAGTGGGAAGTTTTTTTCTCTCCTCTTCATCCCAATCCTACCAAAGTTGGACCTACATTCTATCTTTGGGGATATGAACTCGGTTTCATTCATATTTAACTTGTTTGAGCTTAGCACACATAAGTAGTGTTGACAGAATGTAGGTTCATAAGAGGTTTTCCTACCACCTATGGAAACATAGCATCCGTTGGACCTCGGGTGATTTTACTCGCTATTAAATGAAGGATTGGGGTCTTGTAGAGCCCTTTGATTCATTTTCCTTAAGTCAAGACCCACACTATAGAGAAATAGAAACATAAAATATTAATATTTATGACCCATCGGGTTATATTAAAAAGGAATAGGTTGATCCCTCCACAACATCCCTCCACCATAAGAATAAAAAAAAATCTGATTGATAATATTCTTTCTGATCACCTTATAGAAAGATCTCCAGATTATGGAAGTACTTGGAATGATGATGTCCCTACTCCACATGGGTAGTATGGGCAGCCACATGATTTTCCAAGAGAGGTTCCCCCACTGATCATGATAACCTGGTAAACCCCAACAAGTTATAGACATGTGTGTATTGAAAATAAATATTGTAATAATCACTAATTATTATAATTGAAAAATAAGAAAACTATCCTAGGGACCCAGCTCATGTTTCCCCAAGTGGTTTCTAAGCTTCCCACAACTGCTCAACAAGATGCTCTAGTGGCTCCACAAGTCGTTGGGCCTACCTATAATGTTGAAGATCCCTCCATGTTAATGTTTGTTTGGAATCCCTATCACCAAATAAATCCTTACAAGGGTGACCCAATGAGTTCTCTCATTTCTCTCATTGAGGCCTTTGTGACATGAAAGGAGGATATCACACCTGAAGACAAGTTGTATACAGCATGGGGTAGATGATATGATGGAACCCTAGATTTCAAGAATCATACATTCTCACACATAAATTACATTGTATACCTTTTACAAAATCTAGAAAACTTAATTTCATAGTGTGGAGCCATGTAGGTAACTCCATCACAATAGGAAGCTTTCATGCTCCAGTGTTCTATAAAGACATTGAATGGACCTATGTTTATTTGGTACAACAATTTACCCATTGGTTCTAAAGCTATTAGGGGGGGTATCCAATGGTAGTTTCTATACAAATTCATCTCCACCACTCGCAATACTAGTAATGATGACCTCTTCAATTTAAAACAATGACCAAATGTGTGAGTCAAAATATTTGTCACTGGGTGGAAGGGCCTCACATACACCCTCGATATGAATCTAACTCACGAAATGATGCAGATGATGTGTGTTGGGATTATATAAATTAAATTGTCTCCCTCTATCATCACTCGTAACTTACTATAAGGACTATGGGGTTTTTATGATAAGGATTATCACCTAGTTGAAGCCTTGTAGATGGCTAGGTCGACACAATAATTGCGTCCCAAGGAACCTGAATGGAGAGCAGCTAGAGCCAAAACTATTTTCATTACATAGGTATATCCCTTAGACCAAATTAATTGTCATAGTTAGATCCAAATAAAAAGCCTCACCAAGGGTAGTGGTCTCATTCCTTTCATCAGTCTCAGCATAAACTACCTCAAAATTAGTCAACACCACCACATGACGGACTTCCACCTAGGTGATATAATCATATTCCACCTTGATTGGCTCCATCCCCTCATCATGTCATGGATCCCACAGTTACTTTCATTGAATGAAGAAATGATACATACTCATTTGATGAGGCTCAGGTGCTTGGTTATTTTATAATTTTCATGGATCAGGGAAACATGATGTTTCTAGTGTGTAGGATGTCCTAGGTGGCTGATTTCACTGATCACCCCAACTATTTTCTCTTTCAACAATTCCATGGAAATACTCTAATTTAGTGTTATCTGTTCAATAACTAGCTCTAGGACTATTTTGAAAACAATGTATTCAATTTTGGCCCTTCACATGTGTGGGTTGTCTGTGTTTCAACAAATATTAAAAAGGAAAATAAAGTTAAATGGAAGCATATATCTTGTCATGGGTTTGAGATGTTTTCCAATTTGTTACCACACATAGAATTTGATCATTCCCATGGTTTCATTCATGTCTGATGGAATTTTACCATGATTTCAAATGTGTTTATTCCCCCTCCCTTTGTCGCTTATACATCCACATCACTACACTCATCTTATTAGAAGACTATGAGCCGATGGTGCGAGGGGAAAAAATTCCCCCACCATTACTGAAGCAATCTAATAAAATAGGTGATTTTATTAACTCAAATATGGTGATTTTCACTATAATTATCCCTTTGGTAGATGATTAATCCTTGGATTATCAGATGTATTCTTCGATAAATTCAATCGAACGGGTGGACACCTTTATTGTCCAAGATATTGTGGATAGTTAAGTAGGTCCTCCCAATGATCCTGTTTGACTCTATCATCAGTGAGGTCATGGGTATGCGAATCTTTAGAATGCATATTTAGGTGATTCCATCCATTTCATGCATGCTAAAAAGATGAAACTGATGGTTTAGCATAGAGCTCAGCATGTGAAGTCCTCTCACCCCATTCCACCAAATTCCTTACCACCATTATTCGTGCTAGTCGACAAAGAAAATCCTCTACAATAGCACCGTGATCAGACACATTCATCCATGTTTGGAACCCAGTCAAATGATTGTCAGAATATTATTATTTTTTGTATTTAGATAGTGAGAAATAGGATATCCCCATCACTAGCTATAATTCAGCAGTTCGAACAGAAGTGTCTGTCATACCACCATCTTCATAGAAACATCCTAGTGGTAGAAATGTTATCCAAGAAAAAAATTATGAAGTTCTAAATACTATTTCTATAATTCTCAAAAATCTCTCCATACTTGAGGATCTCCTCAAATTTAAATGTATTCTTGAAGCCCTCATAGATGTTTTAAAAATATCCCTCATATTAGAAACAAATGTACTTTCAGCAGATTCCTCCCTCATGGAGGAAGTTGAGCGAGATGAATTCCAAGACATCATATCATTCCCAGGATAAGATTAAGGCTCCCCTATATAGGGGAACATTCACCCATTGTATATCACTGGCTAGTTCAGTGACATGGATGTTTTCCATATTCTATTTTATAGATGTTATGTGATTAATCTCATCCAGACATGGATTCTCCACAAACACAGATTGTCTGAAGTAGATTTGAGTCCCCCTAAAATGAAAAACCTAGTTATGAACAGACCGATCATAGTTCATGTGGAAGGAATCACCTAAAGGCCCAATATTGTGGCATGATCTCAAGTACATAATCCATGGATATCTCGTATGAAATAGTTGAAAATGAATTAGTGGGTGGAAGCTTGCTCCATATAAATGAAACTATTCCTTCCTCATATCACCAAAGTATCATGTACTCTATTAATTGTTTTGTGGGTTTATTTTAGGGTGATTCATCCCCATTTTCCTCTTTTTAAGCCCTCTATTTAGATGTTATGAATTATAAGAGAACGAATAAGATTGTTCAAACCAATTAGGGTGAACACACTATTACTTCATTCTACCCATATATAGATATGAATGTTGCATTCATCCTCTCGATTTATTTATTCGAGGCCACAAACACAATCAAGGGAAACTATATTATTGTTTATGGAAGGAGGGGAAAGCACATTCTTGGGTATAAGGAACATCGAAAGAATACTTAATTATTCTATACATACCATGCTTGGGTGGTTCAAGAATCCCTTACCCCAGATAAGTATCATGATGTTCACCCTATCTAAATAGTTTTATACCATATATTAATATTTATTCGAACTGGTATGAGTCCACATAGAACAAATTTACACAACTTTTTTTATATTGTTTGGCATGAGTCCCTCAGTCACTGGCCTGATAGAATCAACTTGACAGTTTTTGTCGCCATGGAATCAATAGTGTAGGGGTCTATTAGTGAAGATTCCACCACCACTCAAGGGGGATCCAATGTTTCCCATAGATCTATCAGCATAGGTGAACCATATCCTCCCATTGATCTCCTGATGTCAGATAGTGTGGAAGTAAGAGAACATTCCCATCCTTTATATGAGGAAATCACCTCCACTATTGTTGATGAGATGGAATAGGTGAATCTCGGTACTGAGGGCGTCCCATGGAAGACACTAATCAATGAATTTATCAATTCTACATAATAATAGTAGTATATGAATTTTATGAAGCAGTATAATGATTTATTTGTTTGGAGTTATTATAATATTCAAGGATTGGACCCTCAGGTCTTCATTCACAACCTTTGTTTTATGATAAACCATTGCTGGTTCAAACACACTCCCAGGAAAATGTGCATGTCTTATGGATCCATTGTCGAATATGAATTTGATTTTTTTATCAATTCCAAATTAATCAGGGAATTCCACTGCCTGAGATTTTTGGCCCAGATAATCCTCATTGGGAGTGGGAGATTAGAGTGTATATTCACTTCTGATATCTAAACCATCATTATACAAAAAACTATTTTCCACTTCTTGTGATATAGTGGTTGATTGATGTATCAAAAATTGATGGATCGATATTATAGGAATGAAAAAATATATATGCCCCCAATGATAAAGAATCCAATACCATTAGGGATTCAAAATATATCTCCTTCTATAAGGTAATGCCCTTCAGTTTGATGAATGTAGGAGCTAGAAATCCTCATTCTATGCACTAAATATTTAAGTTGATCCTCAGGACTATAGTAGAATTCTACTTGGATGATATAATTGTCAAATAAGACTGTAATAGAGACCATATCATAGGTCATTAGAAAGTTTTTAGCTTCCTCCACTTTGACAATCTGAATATGAACTCCATGATGTGTGCCATTGAGGGAACCTATGGGATGATTCCCAGCTTCTTTTTCAAATAAATAGGCATCATGATCAACTTGGATAATATTAAGGCCATCAGTTAGATTCCTACTCCATGAAACCATTGAGAGGTCCTTGGTCTTAATGGCCTCTTAGCCTATATAGGCTAATTTATCTTGAATATATTTGTAATGTGTAAGACCATTTCCGGACATAGGGAGAAATTTTTCAACTATTAATGGGATGAAGAGGTTCAGACCTATTTTAAATAAATTAAGTAGTATCTTATCTAGCCTATGGTTTTTAAGCCAACCATGTCTAGTATGCTACCGGTCCCCTAGGTGACATCCCGATAATGAACCCTAGACACCATTATCAATGAGATAATGATGAAGGGAATGAGAAAAATTTGTATTACTTCAGCCATAAGATCATTGACACAAAGACCACATAATCTCCCATCAAGAAGAACTGCCTCAGGCTGGTTTTCACTATGTCAAATTTACATGACTATTTACAACATCATTATATATAGCTGATGTACATCATGGAACCAAAAAATAATAATCTAATCTAACCCATGATGGTAGGTCTCTTAGCTCAGTTTGTAGTGATCCTTCAACTATTCGTCATTACATTTGTTCAATAGAAGGCAATCAAGGATTTGGTTTAGAAAAATTTATATCCACCCATCCATACCCCAAAATGAATTCAATGGATCTTGAATGTCTCGATTATTAAATTTTATCAATGGATAAAATTATGTCATATAGGCATATACAATATGATTGGGCATCCTGGAGTCCAACCGGTAAAATTATCACCAATCCTGGACATAATAGATTGTTCATTGGAATTTTCTTCACTATGAATAAATATTTTATCATTAAATATTCATTATTATTATTAAAAGGATACAAAAACAAAGAGGTGGAGTATCATGCTCTATTCATAGGCCTTGATTTGGCCGTCATGATTAATGTTCCCAACATATATGTGAAGGGAGATTCTAATGTAGTCATTTAGAAGATCAACAGTGACTATGTCATTAAAAATTCAGAGATCATAGCCATTTTAGAGTGAACCCTTCATCTAATGGCTCAATTCTCATCTCAATCAAAGGTTACTAAAGTCCCCTGATCAGAGAATGGTCGAGCTGATTCATTGGCTAGTATGTCCACATCTTTTTTAGAGAATAGTCATGGAGTCCTATTTATCCCTGTGGCTCATCAATGATTCAACACTACAATAACAATATATGATGATGAAAACAACTAGGTAATCAACATTACATCCTGGGCCTCTATAGGACCTTTTAATCCTCTTGCTTTATAAGAGAAACCCTCTAATTGGACAACTCCTCATTTAGACTGTCTCATTAATGGAAACCATTTGAAATACAGAGTAGAACATGATAGAATTTTTCACCATGTAATGTATGTGACACCCCATGATTTCATAGAACATTATCTCTTCAATATAATTCAATAACTATCTCTACACGCAATGCCGAATTCACGCGCACCATGAATTACCAAAATAAACATTCTTTAATAGGTGTTATGAATAATATTAACTGAATTTTGAATTTTTTTATTGTCAATATAATTTTAAAATACAAATTTTGTTTTTCATAGACATAATATAAGAACAATTTAACTTTTTCTGATAAAATATTTATTTTTAAAAGAAATATAATTTTTCCGCCTTTTAATCGAGAAATTTTTTAAAACCAATATTAGAAACTTTTATATATACAATTTAATTAAAATAATTTATTCTTTAGAATTAGTACATAAAAATTGTGTGTGGATAAATTATTAGTACATTTCTATTAACATTTATATTTTGATGATTAGTGAAGAATACTAAATTTTAATTGAAAACTATTTTTTAAATAGAAATATTTTATCGAGTTAAATTATACATTTGAGTGGTTTTATAGTAACATTAGATTATATTTTTATGATTTAATATAATTGAGGTCATTTTATGTAATTTCACATTTAAACTGGACATAAAAAATTGTCAATCTTTTGAGTGTTTTTATTTTAATTTTTTTTATTTTGACAACAAGAATTACTATTAAATTAATTTCTACGACTTCTATGTATTGAATTTGGTAAAATGGATGCCATATTTAGATTCATGAGGTCTAAATTGTGTAAATGGGTAACGTTTTTAGACATTAGAATTATTTATTTCATAAAATATTTTATTTAACATGGTTAAAGGTTAAATCTGGAAAATAAGGGTAATCAAATATTAATATAATAATATTAAATTACAATAATATGTCTTCTATTTCTATTGGTTGATACATGTCTGACCATGGTAATCCTTGGAAAAAAATTTGGAACCCCATGAAGCCACTTGGGAATGACAATGACACATTATATTAATTAATTTATGGTAATCACAAAATTAACATAAACATATAACTTTAGTAAAAAAATATTTACATGGGGTTATATATGTTATCTATTCGACTATAAATATTAATTTGAAATATAAATTTTTTTTATACATCATGGTACTTTTTTTTAATTTTTATAATTCAAATAAATAAAATTATTTATGACACAATAATGATGTAGTGTATAACTTATTAACAAATGATTTAAATAAATGTGATTTAAAAAATTTAAACAATATCCCAGACCTATAAAATTATTATTGGATGATTTTATTTAGAACATGAGTAATTTTATCCACAACTATAATGATCTTTGGACCTTTAAAAACATAAAATCTTTATATAATAAAATAATATTTTCAAACATTCATAATGAGGTCTTCCTCACCCTTATAAAAAGCTCTCACCTCTAACCCATTTCCCAGACATCTCAAGCCCATTGTCTATTCCTAACTATACACAATTAAGCTACTTACATCCCTCTCTTCTGGTTAGAATCCTTACCTAAGGTAGAAGGCACATCATGGAAGCAATTCGGTTCAAACCAAAGGGAGTTTCCCAATTTAAAGGTAACATCTCTGCTTAAGTTCGGTTCATTTATTTTACTTCTCCATGCCCTTAAACTATCATTATTCCTTTCTATCATAACGTAAAAAGTTTCATAAATATACTAGGTAGTTTTTATGAGATGTATTTAAAATTCACTTTTACACACCTCCATCAAATGGGTATTGAACATAATGTTTTTGTAGACGATGAACTACAGCCTCACGAAACGATGATTGTCCAATCTTCTAATACCACCTCTTATTTTGGCCATTATGATGGAACTATAATTTTATATGATATGCATGAATTTTATTTTATCTATAATATTCTGTAATTTTCTTTTATATCATAATTTTCATCTTTTCATGTTTTATATATATGATAATTTCATTTCTGTATGTGCGGACTATCGCCCACTCAAAGAGATTTGACTCATTCATACCATATATGGACCCTATAAAGGATTGTGTTAATGAAATTATGTAATGTATATAAAATAGTATATTATACTAGAATAAAAAATATACCTATGTATCATTTGGTTTTTTCCTTATAAAATAAAAAAATGAAATGCAAGTTGGGTTCGTACGTACGTACGGATTACCGTCTCCACAAACGTGATGAGATTCATTCCCCATCATAACCATTCAAGAATAATTATAATTTTATTATTAAAAATAATATTTAAAAATATTAATATCATTCTAGATATGAATAAAATACATCCTATACATAACAAAAATGTCTTACGTAATGAATCATATAAATGAAAAATGAATCAGTTATCACCCGAAACAATGATACTACTAAAATATTATTAACAAAGCTACATTAGAAGCTCATATATGATATCATATTATTGAATTTGATTCTTGTATAATTTAAAAACAATTATTATACTATTATAAAATAGTTTAATGTACACTCAATCAATTAAAAGTTCAAGTTATATGTTAATTTCACAATATCATTATTATTCAAAGATGTTTTTATGTAAGTATCTACTGGGACCTATTTATCATACACATATGTGTTTCATAAAAATGTATTTCAATTTTTTTTTAATATTTACTAGAATATAGGTTAAATTCATTTATACCATTCTTGGTTTTTTAATAAATGGGTTAAAATAATTCTTTCAGTCTTTTTCCAAACAATGTACTTAATGAAATTTTCGACAAATTAAGGTAAGTATGTTTTTTAACTTATACGGTGGGTGAACCTATTCATCCCCATTATAACACCTTTGAATATTATCTTACAAGCTTATAATAATATTTTAAAAATAAATTTTTTATTTTATAATTACATGGTTTTTAAATTATTTGAATATAGAAAGAGAGATTTCTCTCAAATAGTTTGGATTTCATCTATGTCAATATCAGTTAATGGATTTTATACTTATTTGAAGATGATTTATTATGATACAAATCATCCATATTTAATTGAAGGATTTTTAATATTTTTGACTGTGGATGTTTTATTTTTATAGCATTCAAGGTCTATGGTTAACATATTATGATTGTGTATTCTAGTTTTAATATGAATTTTTATGTTATGTTTCAACCTTTCAATATTAGGGATGATATGGATTTATTACATGATGTGTGGATCGCAATATAGCTCCTCGATGCATCTGTAGGTCTCATGAGACAAAAAAGTGTTTTTAAACAAGACCTTGACAACATCTTATTTTCTATTTTGGGATGAGTCATTGACAATGTGGTAATGATGTATGGTATTATGCAACACATCATTAAGAAATTTTCTATACATATTACATGTGATTATTAGACTAGTAGAATGTCAATGTTATTAAGTAAATGGATGTATTTGATTTATAGTTTCCATTTTATTCTGATGTTTAATTTTAAAAGGATTTTGTTTTAGTTATATACATTTCCATAAATGTTTATGATTATTTATGACACATTACTCTATATTTTTATCCTTACTGAGCATCTGAGATCACCCATTTCTATGAATTATTTTTTCCAGGATGTGAAGAAGTAAATTATCATTAATTTGTAGGCATATGACAAGTATAAGAGTGTGTTTAAGGGGTCACAATATTTTTTTCTTCATTTCATGATATATTGTAAAACATATGTATGTATTTAGTATTTCCAGGGCTACTAAACTAATATGTAATTTGAGACATTATTGCTTGTATCATGCCAAAGTTACGTAATAATACACCAACTCTGGGTAACTGGGGTTAGGGCGTTATAGTTGGTATCAGAGAAAGTTTAGTACAAACCTTGGAAACTTGATTTTGATAAACACTGATCAGAGAACATTAAACTAAGATAGAATTGTTGGATTAATATAAAATAACATTATAGAATTTTGGTAATGTATATATTTTGTGTATTTTCCAAGAAATACATCCATTTCTTGATACGAGTAGGTAGAGGCAGTTCTAGTATAGATGTACCTAGGAGAGAAAACTCTGACAAGGAGTTTGGGCATGACCAGGGGTATCCTGGTACATGACAACGAGCTTTTCTTCACTATTGGTTACGACACTCTTGGTGGATATGCTTAGAATAATTCATATTATTTTATAAACCATTATGAAGGATTTAGAAGTAAATATATCCCAATAGAAATTTTTTATTATAGATTATATGTATAATATTTTTTTAGGATATGTATTATACATGTTTTGAATTATACATAGCGATTCATAAACGAAAAAATGTATTCCATTGTTTAGAAATGGTGCCTAGTTGATGGAAGGAGAACTCCAACAATATTCAAAATCCAATGAGTATGAAGTATCATATCATCCATGGTATTAATCCAATATTTATAATAGAAGTAGTCTCCCACATATTATCATCATATAAAGAAATATTATCATGTGTAAATATGATAAGTAAATAATTATTTGATTCCTATGGCTTTGAAGGTAATCCAAATATGAAAATAATGGTAAAGAGAAAGATGGATAAAGGGAATAATAGAAAGAATGATTTTACTATATTTGAAAACAGTGGAAAGAATCACCTTGGTAAATTCATGAAGGGAATGGCAGTTTGTTATAGGTGTGGAGAGAAATTACACAATGTATGTTATTTCAGTGGTAAGAAAAAGGTTTCAAATGTACAATGCTTCATCTTCAAGGAGTTGGGACACTACACTAATCAATGTACAAATCATTTGAGTATGCCCCAAATGATGATATTGTATATAATCAAGTAATGATACTACCATAGATGAAGTGCAATGACTAGTGATATTATGTTGTTATTAACTAATTATTTGAGTTTTGTATAAATGTTGTACTGGTTATATGAATTATTGAAATAGATAAGGATTGTACTACAATAATATTACCTTTCGGATTAGAAATTGTGTGGTACAAAGAAATTCGACTCAATTTCATGTTAAAAATATTGGAAATACATGGTTGAAGGAAATGTAAACTTTAATATGGTCTTGATACTGTGGTATTGTTTTTTTAATAAGATATAATTGATTGGGATAAAAATTATATTGGACTTTTTTGACTACCTTGGAACTAATTAATGTTTTTTTATTCAATCATTGTTTGTGATTACATCATTTTTGGAATTAATGATTATATCTCGTATTCCATAATTAACAAAATGAATAAGAAAGTACGTATCTATTCAATATGGTTTTTTGGAAATTTATTTTATTGCCACATTATAAGATAATACGCGATAATGATATTCACATGTATATTATATGTCCTTCCGTATTAATTTTGGACTGTGAGTTTGTATAGAAGTATTGTGGATATGTATAAAGATTAGAATAAATAATTTTTGAAATTGGACACCATTATTAAGGTTAAAACATTTGTTAAGATTATTTTTGGACAACTCGGAGGTCGGGCGACAGCATGTCGTGTCCGGCAAGGCCACGAGACTCGAACCCGCAACCGAAGGGTGAAAATGGTACATCAGCTACAACTGGCCTATGAAATTTACAAGTTTGAATAATGTAATTTTTAAATATTCTATCAAATGATTTATAAATTCATTATTTTTGAACACTATAAAATTAGTATAAATAGAATATTTTTGAATTGTATTATCTTTTGTTCTGAAAGATGAGTTTGTGGTAGGATATTGTTGAAGCGAGAAACTCAAATTTTCAATTATATTTTCTCCCTCATATTCTATGAATAAATTAATTTTTAAACATTATGGAAGGTATGTTATTATAATAAATGTTTTATCCTAATACCTTATGTTTTGTAAAACCGAGGATATTTTAAATCATCATAGACTGATGGATTTGAGGCCCTCAATTTTACACATGATTGTGATTGATGACCTCCACCACTCCCTATAAATATTATTAATTTTCAACCAATTATGAGTCTCTAATTGAAACCAATGTTCTCCTAATCATGATCATAATTTTTAGGTGAATGTTTCATTTTCTTCCCTCTAATTAAGAATAAATTTCATTAACATAAATTCTAATGTAGGTTTTCCCCAACAAGTATTTTTATATTTTTAACATTTTATATTCAAAGAAAAATTTCAAATTGCGAGGAAAAAATTTATAGAATGATGGGAGAATGTAACACCCCATGATCATAGTTTGTTATATTTTCAATGTAATTCAATAAAATGTGCTACATGCAACATCGAGTTCAAGCGCACCACGACTGGCCAAATTAGTTGAAAAAAACGGTTATGAATAGTATTAACTGAATTTTAAATTTTATATACTCCATATATTTTCAGAATTCATATAATGTTCTTCGTTGACATTATATATGAAAAAAATTCATTTTTTCAGATTAAAGAAGTATTTTACAGAAAAATGCAATTTTACCACCTTTTAATGGATTGCCTTTTTAAAACCGATATTTAACACATTTTAATATTTAAATTATTTTATTTAAATTATTATTTAGAATCAGGAAATAAAATTTTAGTTTGGAT
Source organism: Viscum album (assembly GCA_963277665.1). Classification (NCBI taxonomy): domain Eukaryota; kingdom Viridiplantae; phylum Streptophyta; class Magnoliopsida; order Santalales; family Viscaceae; genus Viscum; species Viscum album. The sequence continues at coordinate 553,109,809 of OY728135.1, forward strand.
AAATTTTTGGTACATTTCTGATAACTTTCATATTTTGAAAAAATGTGAAAAATACAAAATTTTAATTCAAAAAAACTTTTTTAATAGAGATATTTTATAGTGTTAAATTATACATTTGAGTGGTTTTAAAGTATCATTTGATTATATTTATATAATTTATGATAATTTATGTAATTGGATGCAATTTTACATTTAAACTGAACATAATAATGTTTCAATCTTTTTATTGTTATTCTTTCTAAAAAAATGTTTCTGTTTTGACAATGAGAAATAATTTTAAATTAATTTCTACCACTTTAATGTTTTGAATATTGGAAAATGGAGTACATATTTTTAATCAGGAGGTCCAAATATTTGAAATGTGTAGATTTTATTTTTATACATTATGATTATTTACGTCAGAAAACATTTTACTGACCATGGTAAAAGAGTAAATCTGGTAAATAAGGGTAATCAAATACTATAATAATAATATTAAATTACCCTAATATGTTTCCTATACATATGTTTTATACATTTCTGACCCGGGACACCCTTGGGTCGTTTTGGGACCCCATTTAGCCTCATGGAAGTGATAATGACACATTATATTAATTAATTTAAAGTAAAGACCAAAATGAAATAACCATATATCTTTTAGAAAACCAATTTTTACATATGGATATATAGGTTATCTATTAGAATATAAATATTCTTTTCAAATTTACAAATATTTCCAAAATCATTGTTTGTTTTTATAATTTTTATACATCAACTAATTAAAATTATTTACGACATAATAATTATGATGTGTTTACCTCATTAAAGAATTATTTAAATAAATTACATTATAAAAATTAAAAAAATATCCCTAACTTGTCCCATTCATATTGGATGATTTTAAATAGAACATGATTTATTATATCATCAAATTTAATGAGTTTTGGACATTTAGGATATGAAAATAATTAAATAACAAAATAATATTTTCAAACATTCCTAAAGAGCCCCTCCCCCCATATAAAAATCCCCCACCTCTAACCCATTTCACACACCAATAAAGCACCTTTTCTAATACATCCTCTATCCAATTAATCTCTATAAATTACTAAATTCCTCTTATAATCCTTACCATATACATAAGGTAGTTCAAAGAATCTTTTCGGTTCAAACAAACGGGAGTTACCAGATTTAAAGGTAACATCTCCTTTTATGTAATTTTCTTTATTTTACTTAACCAAGCCCCTAAACACTCCTTATTAATTTATGTTATTACAACACAAGTATCCTTAATATACTAGGTTGTTATTTTGTAAATTAGTTGAAGTACAATTACACAAACCTTCATCTAATGGGTATAAAACATAATCTTTCTTGTAGAGGATGAACTACTATCTAACGAAATGATGTTTGTTCAATCTTCTACTACCACCACTTATAGTGGCCATTATGATGGAACTGTAATTATATATGATAATAATGATATTTAGTTTTTCTATAATATTTTGTATTTCTCTTTTATAGAATACTTATATTCTTTTCATGTTGTATATATACGATAATTTCATTTGATGATGTGCGGACTACCACCCCCTCAAAGTGATATGGCTCGTTCATACCATACAAGGAACGGATAAAGAATAGTGTTAATGAAAATATGTAACATATATAAAATATTATATTAAATTGGAATGAGAATATAACTATGTATAATTTGGTCTTCTTTCCTTATAAAATTTAAAAATGAAATGGAAGTAGCATTCATGCGTACCTACAAATTACCATCTCCAGGAACACAATGAGATTCATTCCTAATCATATCCATTCAAGAATAATTTTCTTTTGATTATTAAAAATAATAATTAAATAACTTAATATCATTATGTACATGAATCATATACATCCTATCCATAACAAACATGGCTTACGTAACAAAACATATAAAGGAAAAATGAATCAGTTAACACTGAAAACAATTATACTACTAATATATTATTAACAAAGCAATATTAGAAGATCATATATGATATCATATTTATGAATGTGGTTCTTGAATAATATAATAACAATGATTTAACTATTATACAAAAGGTTAACGTTCCATTGACCAAGGAAATGTAAAAGGTAATGGTTTATTTAACAATCTATTTATTATAAAAGGTTGTTTTTATGTATGTATCTACTGGGACCTCTTTATCATCCACGTCCATGTTTCTTAAAAATGAATATCAAAAATATTTAAGTATTTACTATACTATCGGTTAAAATAATCTATAACCTTGTTTTATTTTTAATAAAATATTTTGAAAGAAATCTTTTCGTCATTTTCCTAACAAGGTAATTTATGAAATTTTCAACAAATTATGTTAATAAATTTCTTTTTAAATATATAGTGGGTGAGGCTATTCTCCACCATTAAAACACATTAGATTCTTCCCTTACACATTTATAAAAATATTTTGAAAATAAATATTTTATTTTATAATTACATGACTTTTAAATGATTTCAAAATAGAATGAGATGTTTCCCTAAAATTGTTTTTATTTCATCATTGTCAATATACTTTAATGGATTTTATACTAGCATGAAGTTGATTTATTATGATATAAATATTCTATGTTGTGTTGAAGGTTTTGTGATATTTTTTACTATTGATGTGTTATTTTTATACAATTCATGGGTTGTGGTTAAAGAATTAACAATTCATATGATAGTTTTAATACCAATGTTTATGTTATGTTACAACCTTTTCATGTGAGGAATGAATTGGATTTAGTATGTGATGAGTGGAGCCCCCTGTAGCTCCTCGATGCATTAGTAGGTATTATTAAAGAAAATAGTGTCTTGGTACAAGGCCTTGAAAAAAACTTATTTTTATTATTGGCACAAGGCCTTGACTATGTGGTTATAGTGTCCAACATAATATATTCAATCATTATGAAATTAGCTATTGATATTAGATGTGATTATTCGACTAGTAAAATATCCTTGTGAATATGTAAATTGAATTATTTGACTAATATTTTCCATATTATGGTAAAATTTAATTTCAAAGGGAGTTTGTTTTATTCTTATACATTGACCTAAATATTTATACTTATTTATCAATGTTTCCGCTATATATTTATCCTTACTAATCATCTGATCTCACCCCTTTCTATGTTTTATTTTTTCCTATATGTGAAGAAGAAAATTATGATTAACCTATAGGGATAGACTAAGTATATGAGTGTGTTAAAGGGGGACACAATGTTGTTTTTCTTTATTTCTTGATGTAATGTAAAACTTATATATGTATCTAGAACTTCCAATGCTACTAAACTAATTGTTATTTTAATACATGATTCCTTGTATCATGCCAATGTTATATAATAACGCACCGACTCTAGGTAACTGGGGTCGATGAATTACAATGTAGTTTACCTTCTAGAGTGGTACCATCCATGATCAAATCCTCATGAAATGTAGGTTGGATGGTGTTCTCCTCCACTCTATTTACAAATATGTTAATCCATAGGTTCTAAAGTAATTCCATGTCAGATCTTCTAGAACCCATTAGTACAGATCCAAACAATCTCACCATATTAATAGGTGGGACAACTTTTGGCCTACTATGGTCTGTGACTGCAAAAAGTCCTCCAAGAAGTTCCATTCATGTTAGATCCATGCCATAATTTTTCCTCATCCTCCCAAACCCATCCACACTACCATCTATTCTAGTTCCATTTCATTCTATAGATATAATTTAATTAGACCACATCAACTAGAAACAACTCTCCAAATAATTATTATTCTAATCGAGAAGGATTTCATTTCCATTTCGGAATAGTCGATCCCACTCTAATAATTCAAGGCCCATTCCATCATTGAGCTCTTGAGCTCAAACTTCATCCATATATTTGGTGTCCATCCTACTATTCTCGCCAATTATGGAACAAATTTCTAGGTATGTGAGAGGAATAAAATATGTGGAAAGTAAAAAATCCTATATAAACATACTTTTCTCTTCCATGCAAAGAAAATGGGGAAATCCTGGCATTTAACAAGACCCTATATAAAATTTTTCAGAATTGATTGAGATAAAATTAGAAAATCTGGTGGAAACGTCTCCCCACCACCCTATGGGATCATTAGATGATTATTTGAAACTCCATACAAGTGAGCCATATTCTATAATGTATGGAAAAAATGTATTCAAGACAATAAATACACAATTTCTATTTCTTTGTATGTCTATTTATGTTTAGCATACATTAGATAGGGTAGAATAAGTTAATTTGGCTGAACTGGAATCCCTTGATGAAAAGAGCCTCGGGGCCTTACACAATCTATAGAGGCAGTTGAATAAGATAGCCATGTCATTCAATAATTAATTTCATATTTTCTCCTTAGTTCAGGGATAAATGGTATTTTATCTAAGGATGTCAATGATACTTGGTATGATTCCTCCTAATTTTGAGGCCAAATTATTAGGGGCATATATCATTCAAATGGGTTACTCAAATGGTGGGTAATCTTTGGTCACCTTGGATATCGAGAGAATTACTCCTCCCACCATATTCATGTTCATAAAGTGTCAACTTATGTAGTAAAATATTTTCCCATATAATTTTTAGGATGTAAAACTACCAAACATGTTTGAATCATTTCAAGATTAATTAAACATATTCATCCTAAACCCATGACGTTAAACTACATAGAATTTATGAACTATGTGAGGAATGATTCCTACCCTTGTAGGATACATAGAAATGCATGGAAATTTTATCATTGTCCCTATCACAGGATTATTGGTCTTTAATTATATTCACTATATGGGATTCCAAACATAAAATTGGTTTCCATCATCATCTCATATGACATTAAACTACACAATATCACTTTTACTGCATGAAGTTAAATTTCACGAGATTAATGAACTATATATGGATTGATTCCCATCCACATGGGATATGTAGGACCCATAAGACCTCTCATATGTAGTCTATACATGAAATATTTGGGGTTTATATCCTGTCAAACTGGATTTTTCAAAGTAGTGCATAGTACAGTTGAGACCTACATGGATCTCATTCACATTGGGTTTGTAACATCCACACAATGTGCCTCCTTTGCATTCCATTTCACATTACAATCCACTTTACCACATGTCATTTAACTGAACGACATTCATGAACTACATATGTCTTGATTCTATCCCTCATAGGGTAAGTAGTGATTCCGCGACATTTTTTCTCTAGGAACATCTGAATAACCTCTATTTCACCCATTTTAGTCCCACAACTTATGATTTCATTCAGAGTGTGTGGTGAGATGTTTAGAACAACTTGTTCCTCATTCACACTAGGTTTGTTTATTGAAATACCCTACACACCTCTATATTGGTAGCTTCCCATTTTATAGTCTGAGTTCTACAAACAAAAACTATGATATCTTTCATCCTCCTACATGATGTTAAACTACACAACTTTATCCTAAAATAAATGAAACTACATTATATTAATTTCCATTTCTACATGACCTTAAAAGGTATATTCCCATTTTCCTTCATGTTGTTTAACTGCCACATCCTACATTTTGGTAAACTACCACTTTATCTAGTTCAGATGATGATAAACTACACAACACCTTGATGTCCTCATTGGAGAGGGAATCACCATTCTTATATTTTTTCCTAGGATCCTCATGGGAGTACATGGAATGGATGATCCCTATAATTACCTTATCAAAATCATCTAACAATTACCATGGCATGTTGCTTCCATATTAATTGTCCTTTTGAAATTCAACCTCATGCATGATGTTAAACTATATAGGATTCCGGGACAATAAGTGTCTTGATTCCTACCCCCAAAGGGTTGGTAGTGATGCCCACACATTTTTTAGGCTATAATATCTATAGAATCACATTATTATTCTTATGGATCCTGGGACTTGGTTTCATCTAGGAATTATTGGTGTGGAATGTGTCTAATTGTCCGTCATTCATGTCAGGTAGCTTCATTGTGTTATACTCCACACCTCCCCCCAGTGGTCTGAAATCTATGACATTACTATAATATTTTCATAATCCTAGTTCTCATGATATTAAATTGTCTGAAAATCATGATCATTTGTCTCATGGGAATATCACCCCTTTTAATGTTGGGAATCTATCAGGCCATTCCCTAGATCTACATGTGACTTGATTCCACACCATGCAGGATATGTAGTGATGCATAGACTTATTGTTCCACATCCCATCCATATAACTATAAACCCATTTGGACCTTTTTATCCCATGTTTAACAAAAAAATGTGTGGTGTGGTTATGACCTTCTTATTCCTCATTCTCATTGGGTAATTTATGTTCCAGTTCATGTTGATAAACTGTGCAACATATTCTTCCTTACCACATGACATTAAACCATAAGGGTACGTCCCACACACACTTAGTTAAACTGGAAACCTATGATTCAAAATCTATAACCCTGAAATAAAATATAGTGATCACACCTGTGAATGTACCAAAAATGAAAGTTTTAATGTGAGGTGGTGTAAGACCCAAAGCATTGGGTTCTATAGGGACATTCCCCCAACATCACTTCCACACATCACATGTCCCATTATTTGTGTCTTCATCATTTTTCATGTCTTAAGGGACCCCTAATGGTTTGGTTGATCGACCTCATGAATTTCCAAACATCCTAGTCCAATACCATATAGGATCTTTAAATTGAATTTTTAAATATGTCCCATGATTTTAAAATGGTCATCAGTCGAACCTCCACTATCTATTTCCATCCCATGTCATAAGATATGTATGATGTGTTTTGAAAATGGTTATCAGTTATACTACATTGTTACACTAACACATTGTGTATCCAATTTTGGAAACATTGATTCCCATTTCCTTCACTCACATGTCCTTGGGATATCAAAAATCCTAGGTTTTATCCCTCTTTGCATCATCACACATCCAGTATAAATGTCAGCATGGTTTGTTTTTCCCTTCATAAATATTATTTCCATTACTGTAATCATTTTTATGATGGGGAAAGCTTGGAATCACTCATTGTTTCCCAAAAAGAATTATGGAACACCAGTGATTACTATTTTTGGTTTGTTCATGCCCATAAATAGTTTTTTCACAACCTTATGGTCTGTGTTTTATGACCTACATCTATAATCTCTTTCATCAATGTAGTGTGACATTACACTATAGTAACCTATAATACAGAATGATAAACTATTATTTACTTACCAAATGGATTAAAAATGAATTATTTGGTCCTTTAATATTAACTTAAACCATGGAATCCTCGTCCTAGACACACACCAAAAAATGGAACAACATTATGGTGTTCTCATTTGAGAGGGAAACACCCATGGAACAGGTTGACCACCATGCCTCTTGTCAAGACCTACACATTTCATGACTCCAATTGCAGAACCCAAAAACTTTAATCCTGGTCTAGACACTCAAAAAATAACACACAAATAAAATAACAAAAAATAAATATTTAATGATCATCTATCTAATCATGGGTGAAAAAAGAATGGAAAAATTACCATTCATAGCTAAACATGGATTGATTCACTTTATTATGGAATATAATGTGATACATGGATCCTCAATTGTGGGACCATCTTCAAAATCAGTCACTATTTTCATAATGAACCATATTGATCCTTACCACCTAAGGTTAAAATACATGGAATTCATGAGCTATGTGTGTCTTGATTCATTTCATTGGAGTATACATAGTGACCGCCAAACATGTTGTCTTTAGTCCAGCCATGATTTTATTGAACCATTCACCTGAATTCATCTTACGGTGTGTATGCTAGCTGCATGTGATCCCCCATTGGCCTCATGGACATTGGGTTCTGCTTCATTGATATTGTATATACCCTAATACTGATGATTTTCCAGTAGTCCAAGAAACATGATATGATGTTATTATTTATGGTCCATGAATTATAAATATAAACTATGTGTAATTTCATACTGAGATGACATTAATATACATGTTTATAATCCTCAATTTCATTATGTAAAACTGAAAAACAACCCTGTAAATCATTATGAGTGGTCATATCCCACAATGATGGTCATCTACCACACTTTTCACATCCTAATTTTTCACTCAACATCTATGATGGAAGACCCATCGATGATGGTCTGATATACATTCAAACCAACATTACTAGATCAATATTAACCATGTCTGGGTGGATTAATTTCAATAGTGTTAGAAACCATTCAAATACTCAAACACTCCATTACCACACTTTTTATGACCATTATTTGGATTATAATCTTCATTAATGTCTGAAAAAACCCCCCTAACACCCCAGTCCCTTGACGTATCAGATCACCTACCATCTGGGGATAACATTCTTGAAGAAATCACATGGTAATTTGATACAATTTCTGGTTTCTAACATGATCAATAGTCCACCCTTGTTTTACTTTCCCCATATATTGTTATGTGATATGGATATCATTTTTTTGAATTTTTTTAACATTTATTCAATATTGTGATTATGATCTCATTTTGTTTTTAATTACAGTTATTGGAATTGACACTTTAAATACCACATTATTTGGATTGATTAAAAACCCCCTTGGCATTATGTACTTCTTGTACATGAGTGCATCAGGAAAGGAATGTTGGTTGATCTGAGATCTCTGTTATCTAGCCACTACCTCCATCACTCTAAATAATCTTAGAATGAATTCAACAACATCCTTCCTTGATTATTTGTTGATTAGCTTGAAGTCATTCATAGAGTAAGAGATTATGTGATTATCCCATGTTTCCCACATCAGGCATGACCGGTGTGATCATTTGGATTGATTGTTAGTTTCCTCATAGATAAAATTGAGATACAATAATTAAAATAAAAAGTATGTATGATTATAACCAAAGTTCCAAAAATCCTCTTATTCAAAGAGTGTGTCTCATAATTCTGACCAAAACACTTCCCACAAGGATTTACCCCTTTAATGGAATTATTCAGCACCACCACCCTCTAACAAGTGGCATACAAGGCACCCTAATTCTATTGTATCTCCCTTTCCAAATTTATATCTCCAAAAAATCACATTATCCTTAATCTAAATTCAATACCATTCGGCATTATGCTCAGACACTTGGTGGATCACTGTTTCATGTTGCGCTTAGGCCTCCGCCAACTAGGCCTCCAATAATTAAAAAAGTTATGACTGTCTGATAATAAAATCTGAAGTCTTGTTCACCTATTCATTAATTTTTTGGATTTCATGTTCATTTTGAACGATCATCTGGATATTATCGAATTTATTTTGATACCAGGAAGAAACTAGGTGTTGACTACTCCCCCGCTTCTTTTAGAGAAGATTACCACAGATCATCATATGGAGATGACGAGCATCCATGACACTGTTATAAATACAGTGAAGATATGTGTTCATTCACCTCATTCAACTCATCTATTCTGCATTTGGGATCTTCAGGATGTTGGTGATGCACTTCCATGATATGATTCTTTAGATACATCTCCCCTTAGCAACATAAGGATCAAAATCTTATCGCTCCTCAGAGTCTGAATTACAATATTCAAGTAAGACAACAAAAAGTTCATCAGTAGGGACTTCTCCAATGTCATTTCTAAAGAGATGGGATCTATGATGTAGGGATGACCCTCATCAATAATTCTTGTCTTCTTCTCCAACAACACCCCTCTTTATAGCATTGGGCTATGCTCTGGTTGTTGCATAATCTCTGGGAAAAATTTCCCACCCTCTAGGTTCCATGTACAGATCGGCCCAAATGGATGACTCCTCACAAATTGCTAAAAACAATTGTAGTTATTTTGTAGATGTCCCAGACTCATTTGATTTTTAGTGTTGTTATATTTTTGTAAATATGTAAAAGGAACATCAGGGTCTGCCAGATCCTTAAATGATAGATATGGCTCTATGAAAGAAGTGACTTACAAGAGCTCAGGGTTGTTAGATCATGTTATTGGGCCACCAAGAGATTATTTTTTTACTAGAGACCAATTTATTATTATCATCTAAATGGTTGTTACATGATCCATTAAAATATTAGGGATGTTATGGGATTTTATTGTTGTTTCTTCATCTATTTTATCCAGATCACCTCTAGCTGCATCATCCATAATCGATTTGTCTCCGGGCTCTACCCAAGATGCAGGCTCAGGGAGATGTTTCCCCATACCAATTGTTCTGTTTTCATCCTATTTAGAATAATATTCTTGGTTATCCCCTATTTGTTCATGGTCAGAACAATTTTTTTTAGTATATCTGAGTTAAAAAAGGTAGGGGTGAAGAGGTAATCAATTTGAATATTACTTCGATAGGAATTCAAAGTTCCTCATCAGAGCCTATGATTTTTCCACAATCCCATGGGACCCCTTGGTGATCCACTATCCTGTGAAACCCCACACCTTTATGATCATCATTCTCATACTCCTCCTATTATTGATATTCTTCTTCCTCTTCATATACTTGTTTTCCTCAACTTCTTCATCATCACCATCATCCTTGGGTGGCATTTCACCAAGATCATGTTGTTTACTGATCATACATTGACCATGAAATTTGGTTAATCATACTACTAAACTCTTCATGCATATATGTCCATAGTAATCATGTACGCATGTTAGAGATGAAAACTCAAATTTTCCCCTAATATAATGCGCCTATCTTCTAACTGATCAAGTATAATGTGCACTCTCATTTTCCTTAAATCATTCAATTGATTGAGATTATAGAAACATTATATAATCAAAGAATAGGGATGGAAAAATGGTTACTAATGTTGGCTGAAAGGGATATCTGATATTCCTCCAAAAGGCATGTCATGTTGGTCTGTGAGGTCACCTTCGAGACACCTCTCGTTGGAACTCGGAAGTGTAGTCACACATTTTGACACACCTCTCACCATTGTTCCAGCTCCAACTTCCCAAACTGCCACGAATTTCTCCATTATTGATTCCCAACAGATTTTGGAGTCCTCATTCATGACCCATACTCTACATTTTCCACTTGATTTGATGAATTCACTCATGAAGAGTTTCTTACATGTACACCTCCACCCAGTGGTAATCATATTCTGTGGATAGGCTGGAACCTACATTTTTTTTGGAGAATTTGATTATTTCTCCATATCAATAAATTATTAACATGAGCTACAATTAGAGAACCATATAGGGTTGATACACTTCCCAAAAATATTTATACACATTCATCATCATATATTGAAGCACCCAAATTGTATGGTGAACAATGTTGGAACATATGTTTTGTAAGAGATCATACCAACAATCCAAGATAACAACATGCCACCGCTAATGCTCTACAAATACTACCTATCCTCTAGAATACCCCGCATGTCATCCACCATCTGATCAAACAAGGAATGGATTGGGTGAAAGTTAATGTTCTTATTATTTATGTCCCTAATGATAATCCAGTTATTTTCAAGAGTTAGGGGATGGATCCCAACAATATTCTATTGATATGGCCATAGGCTATTGGATAAATGAAAAATAGAATTCGGGAAGTCGTATCCACCAATGTGAGAATTGAACCCATTATGTAAGATTTTTAATGGTCTGTACATTCTCTTGGGAGTGCATCCCAATGAAATGTGACCTAGACGTTTGTATAACCATGCTAGTATTGTCACTATGAAGTTATCATTGTTGTGGGATTCCATGATACCCATAATTAGTAGCATCCATGGACAGACCCATGTCCTAGTGTCCCATACTGGTAGCAGCGAACTAGGTAGGAAGGTGGAATGGAAGCCAAATTATCTAACCTTACTATCCCAACATTCATTCACACTAAACCCCAGGAATGATATTCACCTACTTCCAGGATCAGCCAATACTATCTTGCCTTTCCACTCAATAGTGCATTTGGGTACTGCTTCCCTCATACTAGAATCCTCACTACCTTAGCCATCATGAGGAATAGGCTAAACCATGTTCGGTTGGATATTCCATTCAGTATGTAGCAGATCTTTAGTCTCTCCATCTCCATTTCTAGCAAGTTCCATGTCAGAATGGGGGTTCATGCCTTGTCTCCCTATATATTGTTCATCGATAAGAAATCAACATATTGAATTCCCTCCAATTTATTATGTCTTATGTAGTTAACATAAAAATTACTGATACCAACCCCTCTATGGTGGAGGTGGAAGGTGTTCATTTTAGAGGACAACCGATTGAACAACCCCAAAACTAGGTCCTGATGCTGATATAAATGATACTATAATTTCCACATGGCTTCAAATAAAAAAATGTTTCAAATCTCCTCTCCAAATTTCTCACATGTTTGGCACATCCAAAAAAAATATTTTCCCACATTGGTAAAATTCCCCATGAAACTAATATCCTTTTCTTGTTTCCTACCCATTCTGTCATTTGTGTTGCAAATCCGGAAATTGCATTCATAATGGGAAAAGAAAAATTCAACCACCGATTCACACCCAGGACAGTGTGGGTTCACATATTCAGGACATGGTATGCTATTTCCAATGAATCCCAATAAGGTAGGTCAATTATTATATATTGAAAAATTAATGGTTATACTTGAACATTACCCATGATTGTTTCATGTTAGTCTTAAATCTAGGAATCGACACATCCTACATGATGTTTATGTTCCACGGTGGTAGGCTATTTTTTATAACATAATTCATTTTGAGAATTCATCAACATTACTAGTAGCATTTTTTTTTGATAATACCCCTCTCGCATGAAGAATGTGTGGGGTTTCAATCATCTCGACCCGTCATACAATAAAAGAAGTAGAAAAAACCTCCATCTCAGTGTCGGTCTATTCACAGGACATGTAAATCATATTATGGATGTGTAAGGATCTGGCATAAAAAATTTAATATCGGAATGCAAAAAATGTTGTTGTACACAATATTTGATAGTTTCTACTAAAAATATAGTTATTCCTTAATCGTGAAATATCTATCATTTTTGTGTACGGTCAATGTATTGTTCATTGGGTTCCTTGTGTAATTAAATACCAGGAATGGGTCTTCCGTGTGTGTGAAGGGTACCTTATGATATATATTTGATGTTTGGTTTATTCCTCCCTAAAGGAATTTGTCTCTTTGGAAGATCACTCTCAACCTGGCCTTCTGGTCCCCATTCAGCTCATATTCTAAGGGGCATAATTTGTTGGTTTAGAATTCTATTTCTGGCACACATAGGCCTATATCTATAACCTAAATCCATAATTTAATCTAGTGGGTATGCCTATTAATCTTAAGAGAGCTGTGAAGATGGTTGGATAGATATACATAAAACTGAAATCCTTGCACAAAGACCAAACATACCAAATATGTCATCAAGGATGATCTTTCTTCCTGACCTCCTGATAACATAAATGGAATATGTGTGGAATATTGAAGGGTATCATGCAAGATGTAACACCCCGACCCCATTTACCAAGAGTCGGTGCATTGTTACACAACATTGTCCTGATACAAAGAATCATTTCCCGAATGACCGATCAGTTTAGTAGCCTTAAAAGTACTAGATACATTCATAAGATTTACATTGCATCATGAAATAAAAACATCAACAATGTTTTGTCCCCTTTTGAAAACACATATATCCATAGCCTATCCTTGCAGGTCACCCATAATTTACTTCTTCACATCATAGGAAAAATAAAACATAGAAAGAGGTGAGCTCAGATGTTCAGAAAGGATAATAATATAGCAGAAACATTCATAAATAAGAATAAACATTTAAGGTAATGTATAAGGCTAAAACAAAATCCTTTTAAACATAAACAATATCATAATATGGAAAATATAAAATCCAATAATTTCATTTACTTAATCACATGGATATTCTACTAGTCGAATAATCACATGAAATATCAATAGCCATATTCATAATAACGGGATGCATAATTCCAGACTTCATAACCACATAGTCAAGGCCTTGTCCCATGAATACAAATATGATTTTGTCAAAGCCTTATTCCAAGACACTAGTTTGTCTCATTAGACCTACCGCTGCATTGAGGTGATATAGTGGGCTCCACCCATCACTTTCTATGTTTAATGCATCCATCATATGAAATGGTTTAAACATAATATAAACATTCGTATTAAAACTAGGATACAAAATTAAAATACATTATCTATATACCATGAATGGTGTAAAAATATCTCATCCACAGCCAAACATATCACAGAACTTTCAAAACAATATATAATATTTTTATCATAATAAATCATCTTCAAACAAGTTTAAAATCTATCAAAATTTGTTGACCTAGATTAAATCAAAAAAAATTTTGGGAGAAATATCTCTTTTTATTTTGAAATAATTTAAAAGGAATGTAATTATAAAAAAATTTATTTCGAAGGTATTCTTATAATTATTTATGGAATCATCGAAGTTTTATAATGGAAGAAAATATATACACCTGTAGTATAAGTTAAAAAACATTTTTTCCTAAATTTTGTTGAAATGGTCGTAAAAGACCCTAATTGGAAAATGACGGAATGATTACATTATAAATTTTTTATAAAATGTCAAAATAAGGGTTCAAATGAATTTAACAAATTATCTAGTAAATAGAAATTTATATGAAATATATTTTTTAATAAAACAATTATGTGGAAGATAAAGAGGTCCCAGTAGATACTTATGTAAAAAAAACCTCGGATAATAAAGAGCTTGTGAAATCAAACATTACCTTCTACTTTTCCATAGTCGATGGTATGTTAACCTCTTGTATGATAGTAAAAAATTGATATTAAATTATAGAAGAACTATATACATAAATATTATATCATATATGATCCTCTAATATTGCGTTCTTAATAATATTTTAGTAGTATCATCATTTTGGGACTTAACAGATTTGATTTTCATTATATGGTTGGTTAAGTAAGCCATGATTGTTATAGATAGATGTATTTGATAAATATATAGAATTATATTATTTTCTTAAACAATATTTTTAATCATAAAATAAAACTTATTCTTCAATGATTACGGTGGGGAATGAATCTCATCATTTTCGTGGATACGATAATTCATATGTACACACGAGTGACAAATCATTACATTAATGGTGAAATAATATGTAATTTAATGACATATTAAATATAAAGAATAATTAAAATGTAATATTTATTATTTAAATCAATTATACACATTATTATACCCATCCAAATAATTATGTGTTTGAATAACAAACTACACCACGACGTGGAGACGGTAATCTGTACGTACACACATATGGGGATTTGTCGTTAATATGAAGGATAGAATAATGAACATGGTTGTACCATATTTATAATAACATCATAGTATATATAATATAATTATTTTATTATTTAAGAACGTAAAAAACAATGAAATAAGAAGTGGAAGAAGAAAAGAATTTGAAATAAGAGATGAAATATTCACATCTTTTTCGGGTTCTTCTTTTTGATTTGATAATATGGGCTCATTTAAGTTGGATTTATGACCAATGTAAGGCCTATATGATGAAGGATGAAAATTTTGGTGGATATTTGGGCAGGTTTTGGCCGAGCCAAATGTCTTTGGAAAAGTGAAATTAGTAGAACGGGAAGTACACTTATATAAAAGAGGTGAGGGTCACTTTAAGAAAATCATGAAATATTATTTTATAATAAAATAATTATCAGTTATTAATGGATCAAAAAAAATTTATTTTTTGGATAAGGTGGGTATGGGTCCCCAAATTCTAATCCAATATGTTTTATAAAGGTTTATGTCACTATAATAACCTTATATTTTAGATTTATGTCTTAGTTAAAAAGTTTGACATTTACCATGTCTCATTGTATTTTTATATTATATTGATAAGAAACATATTATAAACACCACATAGAACCCCATGTGGTTCATTATTAATATATATAACCTTATCTAAATCATTTTTTTGAACGTTAAATTTTTATAAATATTATATCAATTAATAATATAGTAATTGTTTGAAAAACTCAATTATGTCAATTTTGACACTATTTAGTATTTAGTTTTTGTGGAAATCATAAAAGCGTGATTACATTGAATAGAAATTATTTAATCAACCCTATAATTAAATATTTACCTAGAAAATTACTTAAATTCATAAAAAGTCTCAAAATACATTTTTTTAGGATATTTATAATATCAATTATTTTAATAATTCATTTATATGGTAATTACTGAATCGTCATTGTGTCACAAATAAATTAATTTATATAATGACTAAAAACTATAAATAAAATACCAATATGTAGAAAATATTCTAATATTTTTAATTAATATTTATATTCGAATTTATCTTATGTATAACATTATATTAATAATGTTTTAGTTTTTAAACAATGAATTTACCTCTTTAACTATTCTATAAATAAAATAATAATAATTGTCCTAATCTAATTCATGTGGAAAAAATATGATCGTATTTTATTCATAATATTTTTTTGGACGAATTAAATTTATCAAATAGAATTAGGACATGTATTAGGGTAATTATGATATCATTTTTACCCTATTTACTTTTAATCGTGGTAAATAGAAGTCAAAATCTACTATTAACCAAAAATTATTTTCATTTTATTAACCAAATTTTACTTACTGATATCAATCGTGTCTCTCGAATGTTTGAATTTCAAATCACAGAAATGGTAAAATAATGTTTTATGCAATTTTGCAAATGCTCCTAGGTGGTGGGTAAAAGACGGTAAAAAGTTTTATAAAATCTAAAATTATTATAAAATGACTCCAATGAATTATGTTCAATATATATAGGTATTATGTATCTATTTATACCTAAAAAATTAAAATTAAATGACTAATTAGTTAAATAAAAAGTCATTTTTAACCGATAACCCAGTGTTTTTCACTATTCATCAAAATTTGACGGTTTTCAGAAAAATATTAAATTTCACCCTCAGCTAATTTCGATATTCAGAATCCAAAAAATGAATTCCATTTTAAAAAACAAAATTTATATAATATCAAAAAGTGGCTAATGTTATTTCTAACAGCTAGTTTGATTGGTCGCGGTGTGCTACAATCTATAAGTTGCGTATAATGAAAGCTATTTCATTATTCAATGGGAAACATTCCATGAATGCTTGGGGTGTTACATTCGTCCATAATTCAAATAATTTCATCCTCAATATTTCTAGAATACTACCACACAATTATAATTGGGTTGTTTTGAATCATAAGTTCATATAGTACCCGCATTGCCTCTTCCATCTTATAGTTTCTCCATAGAACTTTTACCAGATGAGTCATCTGGTTTCTTAGAACATGATATCTGTTATCAAGAATATTGAGAGGCTCTTCACAATAAGACATATCAGGTTCCAGTTAAATTTCCTAATTAGGTGAGTGAATGTGTTGGGTCAAGCATGTATTTTCTCAACAGTGACATGTGGAACAAATCATGAACTTTGGAGAGACTTGGAGGCATATCCAAATGATAATCTACAACTCCAATTAGTTCTATAATTTCAAAAAGTTTGATGTATCGTAGATTCAATTTACCCTTCTTACTAAAACATATAACCCCCTTCCATGGAGATACGATCAAGAAAACATTGTCTCCTACATTAAATTCCAAATCCTTCCTCCAGTTATCGGCATTCCTCTTTTTCCCACATTGGGCCGTTTTGATGTGGGATTAGATAATCTTCACATTTTCCATTGATTCCATAACATGTTCTGGGCCTACAAGTTTTCTTTCACCAATATCATCCCAACAAGTTATTTTGCGACATCTCTTAACATATAACGCTTAATATGGTGCCATGTGAATACATGAATGTAATCTATTGTTATATAAAAATTCTACAGGAGGTAAATATTGATCAAACATACATTTAAAGTCATGTGAACAAGATCTCAATGTGTATTTTATGGTTGAGATAGTACATTATGATTGTCCATCATTTTTAGGGAGTTAGGTAGTTTTCAAATGAAGTTCAGTATGTAGGGCCTTCTGAATACATTTCCAGAATCATGACGGAAAATGGTGATCACGATCAGAAATCATTGATAGGGGTACTCCATGAAGTCTTAAAACATAATTAATATATATTGTTCAAGTACATTCAAGAGGTAAATATTCTCTTATAACAAGAAAATGTGATGACATGGAAAGATGATCAACAATGAACCATATTTCATCATTCCTTTATAGAGTATTTGGTACCCCCATGACAAATTCCATCGTAATATTATCCAATTTCTACTCAAGTATAGGAAGTGGTTGCATGAATATTCCATGCTATTTCCTTCCATATTTCACTTGTTGAGAAACCATATACCTGGACACAAAATCGGCCAACTCCTCTTCATTTTCTCCAACAAAAAATGTTCATTATAATCTCTATATATCATGGTGCAACCAGGGTGTATAGAGAAATTGGAGCTATGAGCATCATCCAACAATTCATCTTTTAGATCAGGTATATTGGGAACACAATGTCTCTACCCAAATTTCATATATCCATCTTCATATATGAAGTCATCCAATATCCTATCATTCAAAGATTTAATTTTCTTTTGTAATTACTCATAATCAGTCTGAGAACTTTTTACCATTTCCAGTAATGATGGTTTGGTAACCATTTGAAAAATAATTTATGTTTAACCTTCCATGGTTATTCTCATATAAATCATTACTAGATCCATGAAAATAGAATCCTATTCAACTCTCATTTCTTTAAAACTCCATGATCCTATTTTCTCAATGCATCATCCACATTATTTACCTTCCCCGAGTGGTAATGTATAGTGTAATCATAATCCTTTAGTAGTTGAATCCATCTCCTTTGCTTCATGTTGAGTTGTTTTGTGATAAAATATTATTCAAACTATTATGATCGGTATACATCTCACATTTTTCATCATATAGATAGTTCCTCCATATGTTTAAAGACAATATTACAACTGCTAACTCAAGATCATGAGTGTGATAGTTATGTTAATGAAATTTTATCTATCGTGATGCATATGTAATAACTATATCATTCTGCATAAGGACATAACCATGTCCTTTCATTAAAGCATCACTATAAGTAATGATACCATCATTCCCAGATGGTAGATTCAAGATAATATAATTGAATAATCATATAATTATTTCATCAAATCATTATTCACCATCTTTTGTCCAAAAAAATTATAACCCCTTTATGTGTGTTCTTGGTTAATGGGTTTTCCAATCGTGCAAAATTCTGGAAAAAATGTCGAAAATGACCTACTAAAACAACAAAACTGTGTACCTCAGTTATACTTGTTGGTGTTGGCCATTCATGGATTTCTTTTTTCATAGAAGGATCAACATAGATTCCATATTTAGAGCTAATATGGAAAAGAAAAAAACTCCTGAATCCAGAATTCACATTTTCTAAACATCCCATATAATTAATTTCTTAAAAGATTCCTTAGAATAATGCACAAGTGATTTTGATGATCTTCGTAGCTTTTTTAGTATACCAATATATCATCAGTATATGCCACTAAAAATTCATCATGATATTCCTTGAAAAACACTGTTCATTAGATCCATTAAAATAGAGGATGAATTAGTCAATCGAAAAGGCATTACTGTAAACTCATAATACCCATACATGGTTCGAAATGTGGATTTCAGAATGTCTTCCTTCTTCACACATAACTGGTGATATCCATCTCTAAGTTATATCATTGAAAAATATTGATCAATATGAGTTTGATGAAATAAATCATCAATGCGAGGTAGGGGATACATGTTCTTTATTGTTATAACATTGATCTACTTGTAGTTAATTCACAACCTCATGGATCTGTATTTCTTCTTAATAAAATGGATAGGGGCTCCCCATGGATAAAAATTGGGGAAAATGAATTCCTTATTACTCAATTCCTCTAGTTGTTTCTTTAGTTCCACTAATTCCAAAATGGACATTCTTTAAGGGGTCTTCGATATGATCCTTTTATTTTGAATTAATTCAATGGAAAACAGAATTTCCCATTTTGTAGGATGTCTAGGTAAATCCTCTAGAAACACATCAACATATTCTTCCACCAAAGGTACGTACTCTATTCGAAAATTCATTTCCTCACCCATAATTATTTAATTCTATTCCACCCAAATAATTGAGTTTAGTAGAGCTACATGGGTGGATCTAGATAAGAATCATTGGTGAGGTTTATACACTAAATATAAGGTACTACTTAACGTCATCGAAAATTGTGACCTCATTCTTACAATATATTTCCCATCATGGTCCAAAATCCAATCCATTCCGAAGATTATATCGAATTCAATCTTGGGTACGACTATGAGATCAGTAGATAAAGAACAATTATATTATATAATGAAAAAAAATTTACATCACTTTATTGCGATGATAATTCCATTAGGTGTTTTGACTGACAACTCCCTTGTTAAGTCAAATTGAAAATATCTAATTTTCTTAGAAAACTTGGAATATATGAAACAATGCGATGATCAAGAATCAAATAATGCATTTTCTAAAAATGAGGAAACCATTAAATTACTTTCCACTACATCTTTTAGAGCTTCAAACTTAGTAGTAGTGATCACATAAGTTGGCCATGCTCCCTTGGACTTTTTTAAGGTATGTTACCATGGTTCTTAAGACAGTGATTTACATAATGCCCGTTTTCTCTACAATTGTAGGATTCATCATTGAAAACCTCTTTCTTCCCCTTGCAATCACGAGCTTGGTGGCCTTTTTCACCACACTTGTAACATACTCCCATTCACTTCAGGAAAGTAATGATGTGTTTTCCCCTCATTTACCGTCGAAGGGAGATTCAACTTTTCCCTTCTTCTTCTTATTTCCATTTCCAGAGTGTCCACCAGATCTTTTTTTCTATTACTTTTCTTTATTTTCAAAAGACATAGATAATTCATTTTCATTCTTGATAGCAATGACACAATATATTTGTATGATTAGAAGGATTGTGAGACTAATGGTTGATAGTGAAATGGCTTTATCCCATCAATGAATCAAAAAATCATACTAATTGTGTTACGTATATAATATGTAGAATTCCTTTTTAACCTTGAAACGTTATCCCTATATTTTGTGATATTCTCATTCTCCTTTTTCTTCAGACCTAGAAATTATCCTTCTATATCCACATGATGGTCACGAGGAAAGTATTTTTCTAAGAATATCTCTTTAAACTCCATCCCTTACATGTTTGATACTTCTTCATCTTCCTTTTTTTGTATTAATGACCACCATTCATCTCATCTCTTGTGAGGTGATAAACCTCCATGAAAACATGTTATATTTTTCTACTCCCTAAATCATGAATTATTTTCTTTAAGGAATTTATCCATTGCTCAACTACTAATAGATTTGTACTAAAATTGAATATTTATGGTTGTTTCCTCATGAAGTAGTCTGAAATGGATCCTCCGTGTTGTGGATCAGGGTGCTCCATATGGGTAAGGTTGTTATTCATAACCTGAGTAAGTTGTCCCAGTGTGGTGATAAGCTGATCAGTACTAGTTTTATCACCAAATACACTATAATTATCTTGAGTAGAAGGGAAATCCGTCCATGGATTACATTCATTGATGCAGTTTACATTCCTTCTACAAGGATCTAATTCTAAATAATGGCATACGCTAGTTTAGTTTATGAATCACAATGCATAATTCCAAAATTATCAGACACTTAACATAAATTGAAATGTTTATGGACATAATCCATAATCATAAAAAAAATATTTGAATAAGTATATACTCTTAAAACCTTCATAATGGTTTGTATTGAAAATGATAATTATCCTAAGCATATCCCCTGTGAGTGTCGTAACCATGAGTGCATCCTGGCCCGTTGTCGGCACTAGTTCTCGTTCGGGTCTAGCTCAAATCGTTGTTTTCGGGTGATATTTATAGGTGAATATGTCCAAGATCCACCTCTACCAGGTTGTATCTTGATAGGGATGTATTTCTTGATAAACCCACAAAATCTCTACAATACCAAAATTCTATGAAGTTCTTATATATTAATTCTCAATGTTTATCTTAGGGTAATGTTCTCAAATCCATGTTTTTCAAAATCTAGCTTCCAAGATTTGTATTAGACGTATTCTGTTACCAAATTTAATACCCCAACCCCAATAACCTAGAGTCACTGCGTTATTACATATCATTGGCATGATACAAAGAAATATGTCCCAAAATACAGATAAGATTAGTAGCTCTGGAAGTAGTAAGTAAATTCATAAGTTTTACAATACATCATAAAATAAAATCATCAACAACATTTTGTCCCCTTTTGAACACACTTATATCCATAGCCTTTCCTGGCAGGTCAACCATAGAATACTTCTTCACATTTTGGTAAAAATAAAACATAGAATGGGGTGAGCTCAAATGCTCAGTAATGATAGAAATATAGCCGAAACATTCATAAATAAGCATAAATATTTAAGGCAATGTATAAGTCTAAAACAGAAGACTTTTAAATTTAAACATCATCAGAATATGGCATTGATAAAATCAAATAATTACATTTACATAATGACATGGATATTCTACTAGTCTAATAATCACATTTAATATCAATAGCCACTTTCATAATAATTGAATGCATAATACCACACTATATAACCACATAGTCAAGGCCTAGTGCCAAGAATACAAATAATATTTGGTCATGGCCTAGTGCCAAGACACATGTTTATCTTATGAGACCTATTTTTGCATCAAGGAGCTATAGCGGGATCTTCCCATCACATACAAAGTCTACTGTATCCCTCATATGAAAATGTTTAAACATAACATAAACACTCGTATTAAAACTAGCATACGAAATGTCAATACATTATCCAAAAACCAGTAACGGTGTAAAAATAACACATCCACAGTCCAACATATTATAAAACCTTCAATACAATATATATTATTTTTATTATAATAAATCAACTTCAATGAAGTTTAAAATCCATCAAAGGATGTTGACATTAATGAAATCGTATATTGTTTAAGGAAATGTCTCTATCGATTTTCAAATAATTTAGAAGTCATGCAATTATAATATTAAACATTTATTTTAAATATATTTTTATAATATTGTAAGGGATTATTTGAAGGTGTTATAATGGAGGAAAATAGATACACCCTCCGTATAAGTTAGAATAACATTACTTCCATAATTTTGTCGAAAAGGTCGTAAATGACCTTGTTTAGAAATGATAGAAATATTCCTTTATAAAACTTTTATAAAATGTCAAAAAATGGAATAAATTACTATAATCCATTTTCTATTAAATATTAGAAATGTTTTGAAATATGTTTTTTAGGAAAACATGGATGTAAATGATAAAGAGGTCGTAGTAGATACTTACGTAAAAACAACCTCAGATAATAATGAGATTGTGAAATTAACCCTTACCGTGTACTTTTCCTTATTTGATAGAATTTTAACCTCTTATATAATAGATAAATAATTTTTATTAAATTATTCAAGAACTATATACATAAATATGATATCGTAAATGATCCTTTAATATTTCTTTTTAATAATATTTTAGTAGTATCATCATTCCGGGTGTTAACTGATTTGATATCCATTATATTGTTGGTTATGTAAGCCATGTTTTGTTATTTGTAGTATGTATATTATTAATACAAATAATGATATTATCTTGATAAAAAAATTTAATCATAAAATGAATATTATTCTTGAATGATTATGATGGGAAATGAATCACATCGCGTTCGTGGAGATGGTAATTTGTACTTACGCACGTATGGTGAATTTTCATTCATATAATGGATAGAATAATTAATATGGTTGTACCATTTTTAAAATAACATCAAAATATATAGAAGATACTGGAGATATTATTTTATAATAGAAACAACAAGGAATGATGATTTGGAAGAAGAAAAGCACATGTAAGTGGTGATGAAATATGTACCTCTTTTTCGGGTTCTTCCTTTTAATTTTCTCACAATGGATCCATTGGGTGTCTTTAAAACCAAATTAGGGCCTCTAGGATTAGGGGAGGAATGTTCGGAGGATATTTGGGATGGTTTTTACCGTGCCAAATGGGTTTGGAGGTGTGAAATTAAGAAAAATAGAATTTCCCTTTTATAACAGTGGTGACTGTCACTTTTGGATAATCTTGAAATATTATTTTATAATAAAATCATTCCCTATTTATAATGGCTCCGAAATGATTTATTATGATGATATGGTGAGGATGGGTGGATAATATCTCATCCAATAGGTTTTAGACCAGTTGATGACATTATATTAAGCTTATCTTTTAGATTTAAATCTTAGTTAAATAGTTTGACATTTACCTTGTCTCTTTGTATTTTTATATTATATGTTTAATAAACATACTATACACATCCATGAAAACCCCATGTGGTTCATTATTAATATATATAACTTTATATAAGTCATTCTATGGAAAATAATTTTTTTTTGGAATATTATATCAATTAATAATATAGTATTTTTTTAAACCATAAATATGCCAATTTTGATAATATTTACTATTTGGTTTTTGTGAAAATCATAACATCATCCTCACTTCAAAAAAAATATTTAATCAAACGTTACATGTAATATAAACCATGAAAATTAGTGTAATTCATAAAAAGAATCAAATTACATTTATTGGGATATTTACAATATCAATTATTTTAATCTTTTATTAATAAGGTTATTACTCCATCATCATTGTATCATAAATAAATTAAATTATTTAATGGGTAAAAATTTTAAACAAAATACAATTATTTAGGAAATATTTACTTCTTCATAATGAAAATTTATGGTCGAATTTATCTTATGTATTACCCTATATGAAAATTGGTCGAGTTAGTAATATTTGAATTTAACTCTTTTAACTCTTTTTTAAAATAAAATAATAATATATTTCCTAATTTAGTCCAAGTAGGAAAAAGAGGACCATATTTTAATCCTAAATTTTTTCTCATCGAATTATTCTTATAATATTGAATTAGGACATGTTTTCGGGTAATTATGATTTTTTACGCTTAATTACCCAATTTAATTTTAACCGGCGTAAATAAAAGTCAAAAGGTACTATTCAACACAAATTATTTTCATCTTATTGAACCATATATTACATAATGATATCAACTGTGCCTTTTTTATTTTTAAAATTCAACTCATAGAAGCAATAAAATTTAGTTTTATGCAATTTTGAAAATGATCCTACGATGTGGGTAAAAGAAGGTAAAAAGTTTGATAAAATCTAATATTATTATAAAATTCCACTTATGAATTATGATGAACATATATAGGTATTATGTATCTATATTGAGTATGAAAAATTATTTTAAAATTAATAATTATTTAAATAAAATGTTAGTTTTAACCAATAATGCAATGTTTTCTCACTATTCATAAAAAATTGAATTTTTTCAGAAAAATACCAAAATTTCATCTAGAGCTAATTTCAATATTCCTAATCAAATTATGAAGTCCATTTTTAAAAATAAAATTTAATAAATTTAAAAAAGTCGTTATTACAATTCTGAACAGCTAGTTTGATTGGTCACGGTGTGTTAGAATCTTGAAGTTGCGTAAAATTCATGTTATTTCATTATTCAACAGGAAACATACAGTGGAATCTTGGGGTGTTAAATTCTTCTCTCTCCAAATAATTTCATCCCCAATATTTATTTAATATTACCATACAATAATATTCTTGTGGTTTTTCATCCTATGATCCTCTGGATCTCATGTTGCCTCTTCCATCTTATGGTTTCACAATAGATCTTTTACAAGATGAGTCATTCGGTTTCTCAACACTTGTTCTGCGGTATCAATAATTCTAAAAGGATCATCACAATAAGACATATCAGGGTTCAGTTCAATTTCATCATAGGTGAGTACATGTGTTGTGTTAGGCATGTATTTTCTCAATAGACATACAAGGAACACAACATGGACTTTGAGAGACCTGGAGGGATTTCCAAATGATAAACTACAACTGAAATTAGTTCTAGAATTTCGAAATGTCTAATGTACCTAAGTCTCAATTTAACCTTCTTTCTAAAATGTATAATACCCTTACATGGAGATACCTTCATGAAAATATGGCCTCCTACTTGAAATTCCAAATCCTTCCTTTGGTTATCGGCAAAGCTCTTTTGCCTACTTTGGGATGCTTTGAAGTGGGTTTTGATAACCTTCACATTTTTTATTGTTTCCACAACATGTTTTGGGCCATCGCGTTTTCTTTCACCAACATCATCCCAACAAGTTGTTGTGTGACATCTCATTCAATATAATGCTTCATATGGTTCCATTGTAAATTGTGAATAGAATATGTTGTTATAAGAAAATTCTACCAGAGATTAATATTTATCCCACATACATTGAAAGTAAATTGAGCAAGATATAAACATGTCTTATATGCTTTGAATTGTCCGTTCCAATTTTACATCATCTTGAGGGTGGTAGGAAATGCTCAAATAATGTTCAATATCTAGGTCCTTTGGAATACTTTTCTAGAATATTGATGTAAAACATAGATTAAGATCAGAAACAATCAATAGGGTTACTCCATAAAGTCTTACATCTTCATTAATATATAGTCTTTCCAAACATTCAAGTATTAAATCTTCTCTTATAGCATGAAAATCTGCTTAATTTGTAAGACGATGTACAATGACCCATATTGCATCATTCTTTCTTGGAGTCCTTTGTAGCAAACTGATAATGTATATCCTAATATTATCACATTTCCACTCAGGTCAGAGAAGAGTTTTTATCATTCCTCTAGGCTATTTCATTCCATCTTTCACTTTTTGGCAATCCATACATCTTGACAAAAAATCAGAAATCTCATTCTTTATGATGTCCCACCAAAAATTTTCCTTCAAATATCTATACATATTGTTTCTACAAGGGTGTATAGTGAAATTGTTTATATGAGCATCATCTAAAAATTCCCTTTTTAGGTCAGGTATATCGGGAACACATAATTTCTTCCCATATTTCAAAATTCTATCTTCATATATGATGTCAATCATTCTTCTATCGTTCAGAACTTAAATTTTCTTATTAAATTACACATCATTAGTTTGGTAACGTTTTATCCTTTCTATTAAAGAAGGTTTGAAAACCAATTGAAAAAGAATTGATGTATCACCTTCCATGGTTATTCCCCTATCCATATTTTCTAGATCTGTGAAAATAGAATCCTTTTCAACTCTCATCTAGTTCAAAACTCAATGGTCCTTTCTTATCAAAGCATCTTCCTCCATATTTTCCTTCCTCGGTGGTAGTGTATAGTTCAATCATAATCATTTAGTAGTTCAATTCATCGTCTTTGCCTCAGGTTGAGTTCTTTTTGTGAAAAAATGTACTTCAAACTCTTGTGATCAGTATAAATCTCACATTTTTCCCAATAGAGATAGTGTCTCCATATCATCAAATAAAATATTATAACTGATAACACAAGATCATGAGTGGGATATTTTTTCTCATTAATCTTTAGCTTACATGATTAATAGGAAATAACTATATCATTCTAAATAAGGACACAAAAATTTCCTTTCTTTATTGCATCATTATAAATAACAAGCACATCATTCTATGATGGTAGATTCAAGATAAGAGCATTGAATAATATTCATTACAGTTCATCGAAACATTTTTCACACACATTTTTTCAAACAAGTTTATGTCCTTTACATCTGAGCTTGGTTAATGGGTTTTCTAATCAGGGAAAATTCTGGACCGAACACTGATAATATCCTGATGAACTAATAAAACCGCATATATCAGTTATACTCATTGGTTCTGGCCATTCTTGGATTTCCATTATCTTAGAAGGATCAACAAGGATTCCATCATTACAGACAATATGGCCAAGATAATAAATCTTCTAAAGCCAGAATTTATAGTTGCTAAACTTCCCATATAATTCATTTATTCTATGATTCCTTAGGATAATGTGCAAGAGATATTCATGATCTTTGTTCCTTTTGGAGTATACCAAGATATCATCAATAAATACCACTAAAATTTCATTAAGATATTCCTTGAAAAATCTATCTATTAGATCAATCAAAATAGAGGGTGCATTAGTCAATCCAAAAGGCAGTACTGTAAACTCTTAATGGATGAAGCTGTATTGAAATGTGGTTTTCAGAATGTCTTCCTTCTTCACACACAGCTGATGTTATCCAGATCAAAGTTCAATCTTTGAAAAATAATGAGATCCAAGAATTGGATCGAATAAACCATCAATGAGAGGTGGGTGATACTTGTTCTTAATTGTTATAGAATTGATCTCCATTTAGTCAATGGATAACCTCATAGATCTGTATTTCTTTATAACAAAACGGGCAGGGGCTCCCCGTGGAGAAAAACAACGGAAAATAAAACACTTATTACTAAATTAATTTAGTAATTTTATTAGTTCCACTAATTCTATTGTGTTCATTCTTTAAGGGGTCTTTGATATAGTCCTGAAACCATGAATTATGTCAATGAAAAATTCAATTTCTTGTTCTGTTGGATGGCCAGATAAATCCTCCTGAAACACATCAACATATTCATGCACAATAGGTACATCTTATATTCGAACATTCTTTTACTCACCCATAATAATTTCATTATTTTCCACCCAAATAATTTAGTTTAGTAGAGATACAAGGGGTTTATATAGATAATAATCATCTTTTGACATTTCTTCTCTAAATATAAGGTACTCTTTTTCATCATCGAGAATTTTAAACTCCTTCTTCTATCAATAAATTTTTACATCATGGTCTGAAATGCAATCCATTCTGAGAATTATATCAAATTCAATAATGGGTATGACAATGAGATCACTATATAAATAACATTTGTATACTCTAATGGGAACTGATACACAAAACAATATTGTGACGATACATCCCTTATGTTTTTTGACTGAAAACTCCCTCATTAAGTAAAATTGAAAATATCTAATTTTCATAGCAAAATGGGAACATATAAAACAATGCGATGATCCAGAATCCAAAAAAGCATTTCCTAAACATGAAGAGACCAATAAATTACCTTCCACCAGTTTTTTCAAAGCATCAACCCTAGCAGTAGTGATCCCATAAACTTTTCCTTTCTCCCATGTCTTTTTATGAGGTAATTTACCTTGGATCATTGGACATTCATTTTCATAATGCCCCTTTTGTATAAAATTGTAGCATTCAATATTGATAGCCTCTTTCTCCCCCTTGAAATAACGAGCTTGGTGGCCTTTTTCACCACATTTGCAATAGACTCTAGTTCCCATTTGGAACATACCAGTGTGTTTCTTCCCACATTTACCGTTGGATAGTTATTCAACTTTTCCCTTATTCCACTTATTTCCATTTACATAGATTTCAGAAGATCTATTTTTCTCTTGGTTTGTTTTAAACTCATATGACATAGAGATTTTTATTTCCTTCTTTATAGTGCATGAGACAATATGTTTGTATGATTAGAAGGATTTTGAGACTATTACCTGAGAGAGAAATAAATTTAACCCATCAAATAATCGATCAATCCTACTCTTTGGGTTACATATATAATCATCAACATGCCTTGCTAACCTGGTAATGTTAGCCTCATACTTTGTGACATTGTTATCTTCATTTTGCCTCATACATAGAAATTAAATATCCATATCTTCTCGATGGTCACAAGGAAAGTAAATTTCAAATAAAATATCTTTAAACTCACTCCCTTCCATGTTAGATAATTTTTCATCTTCCATTTGGTTTTTCATTAATGACCACCATTGATCTGCATCTCTCATGAGGCGATAAACTTTCATCACAAATTGTTTTCGTTCGCTACTCCCCAAAGCTTGAAATATTTTCTCTAAGGAATTTATCCATATCTCAACTACTAATGGTTTTGTAATACCATTTAATGTTAGTGGTTGTTTCATCATGAATCAATCTAACATTGATCCTTCGAGTTGTGGATCAGGGTTCTCTATATAGGTATGGTTTCATAACCTGAGTGAGTTTTCCCAGTGTGGTGACAAGTTGATAAGCACCAGTTGCATCACCAGCTTCACTATAATTATCATGAGTAATAGGTCAATCCCTACATGGATTACGTTCATTGATATGGTTTCCATTCATTCAACTAGGATCCATTTATAAACAATGGCGTACCATAGATTAGATTATGAATCACAATACATAATTGCAAACATTGAAAACACTTAACAAAAATTGAACATTTTATGGACATAATCAATAATGAAAAAAATGTTATCCTTGAGTTATTATATACTTATAAACCCTTCATAATGGTTTTTAATGAAAATAAGAATTATCCTACACATACCCCCTGGGAGTGTTGTAACCAAGAGTGCAGTAAGGCCCGTTGTAGTGCACCTGTTCCTGTTCGAATCTAGAACAATGCTGTGTTTTCAGGTTTTACCCATAGGTACATATGTGCCAGAGCTGCCTCTACCAGCTCATATCCTGATTGGGATTTATTTCTTAGAAAACCCACAAAATCTCTATAATAAAATACTTATAGGACGTTCTTCTATACTAATCCTCAAAGCCTATCTTAGGGTAATGTTGTCTAATTATAATGTTTCTAAATCTAGATTCCATTGTTTGTACTAAACTTCCTCTAATACCAAGAGTATTTCCCCTAACCTAGCTACCAAGATTCGATGCATTATTACATAACATTGGAATGATACAATGAATAATATCATGAAAGACCTATCAGTTTAGTACCCATGAAATTACAAGAAACATTTCTATGTTTTACATTACATCATGAAATAAGAAGATCAACAAAAAAATTCAACATTTGAATACACTTATATCCATAGCATATCCCTACCGGTCAACCATAAAATACTTCTTAACATCCTGGGAAAAGTAAAACATGGAAAGGGGTGATCTCAGATGCTCAATAAGGATAATGGTATAGTATAAAATATCATAAATAATTATAAACATTTAAGGAAATGAATAATAATAAAAAATAATTTTAAACATAATCTTAATCATTATATGGAAAATATAAAATCAACTAATTCTATTTACATAATCACATGGATATTCTAAAAAATGAATTATCACATGTAATATCAAAATCCACATTCATAATGATGAAATTCATAATGGAACACTTCATAACCACATAGTCAAAGCCTTGTTCCAAGACTACGAATAAGATTTTTTTAAGGCCTTGTGCCAAGACTCTATATTATCTCATGAGACTTACTGATGCATATAAGAGCTATAGCAGTCTCCACCCTTCACTTACTAGGTAACACCCCAATATTTCATCATATTATATTTCTTTAAAGTAATTCAATAACATTCACTACACACAACACTGAGTTCAAGCACACTATGACTTACCAAACTAGCAGTTGAAAAGTAGTCATGAATAGTATTTACTTAATTTTGAACTTTATATAATCCCTCTAATTTTAGAATCCATATTGTGAGTTTCTTAGACATGAACAAATACATTTTTTCAGATAAAAGAAGTATTTTTCAGAAAATGAAATTTCACGGCCTTTTAAAGGAGAACCCTTTTTATATCCGTTATTTGAAACTTTTATATATTAAATTTGAAAAAATAAAATTCTTTTTTAGTATCGAGACATAATAATTTAGTTTCAAAATTTTTTTGGTTTTTTTCTGATAACTTTTTTATTTGGGTGAATAGTGAACTATACTTATTTTAACTGAAAACAACATTTTTAATAAAAATAATTTACAGTGTTAAATATTAAATTTTAATGGTTTGGAAGTATAAATGGATTATATTTTTACCATTTAATCTAATTCTGGTCATTTTAAGTAATTTTACATTGAAATTGGAAATAAAAAAGTGTCAATCTTTTGATAGTTATTATTTCTTAAAAATACGCCTTTTTGTTTTGACGACATGAATTATTTTTAAATTAATAAATTCATATTCTATGTTTATAATTTTTTAAAATAGAAATCATTTTTGGATTTGGAATGTTAAAATTATCCTAGGGTGATGTTTTGGTATTTTTCAGAAAACTTTCAATTTTTGATGAATAGTGAAAACATTATGTTACTATTTAAAATCAACTTCTTATTTAAAAAATTATTTATTTTATTTAAATATATTTTAGGTCAAAATAGATACATAATACATATATAAATTCAATGTAATTAATTGGTTTCAGTTTATAATAATTTTAGATATATAAAAAGTTTATTGATCTTTTCACCGTCTTTTACCCACCTCCTAGCAGAATTTGCATATTCACATAGAACATAATTTTTCCGCTTCTGTGAGTGGAATTTCAAAAATACGAGAGACATGGTTATACTTATTAAGTAAAATGTGGTTTGATAAGATGAAAATAATTGTTTTATGAATAGTAACTTTTGACTTTTATTTACTATAGTTAATGGTAAATATGGTAATTCAAGGTAAAATGAATATTATAATAATTTAAAATTACCTTAACACATGTCCTAACCTTATTGGATGTGTAATGGATGACCGTGGGAATATTTGGGTAAATATTGGGTCCCAATGGAGACACTTATGATTGATAATGACACTTTAGATTAATTAATTTATAGTAAAGACTAAATTAACATAAACAAAAATATTTTAGTAATTAATTTTTATATTGTGTTATATAAGTAATATTTTAGAGTATAAATTTTATTTGGAAAGATAAATAGATTTCCTACATCATGTTTTTTTCTTTTAATTTTTATTCATTATATAATTAAATTTATTTATGAACAATGATGATGCAGTAATTACCTTATTAATGAAAGAATCAAATAAATGGTATTATAAATATTGAAATAAATATATTTTCAATGATTTTATGACATAAAACGAATTTTATAGGTGAATATGAAATTTTATAGATGATTAAATGTTTATTTTTAGAAGTAATAAATTTGTGATGACTATCAAAAAAACAAAAAACAAAATACTGTCAAAATTGACATAAATTAATATTAAAATAAAACACTATATTCTTGGTTGATATAATATTCCTAAAAATTAAAGGATCGGCCAAAGAAATTAAATAATATTATATATGTCATTAATGATCCACTTGAGGTTCTCTTGGTTTTTTAGAGTATGTTTATTAACCATATAGAGTTAGAATATAAGAAGACACGGTAAAAGATAAACTATTTAACTAAGAGTTAAATCCAAAAGAGAAGGTTAAAATGGTAACCTAAAATTATCTAAAACCTATTATTTTATATTATGTTGACCCATAACAACTTGAGTCTTGAAATAAATTAATTTGTAACCATTAGTAACCAAATATGTTTGTATAATAAATTATTACTTTAATATTTTCCTAATGTGACCTTCACCGCTCTTATAAAAGGTAACATCCCCTTATCTCGAAATCACACCTCCAAAGAAATTTGCATCATCCAAACCCAAAACAAATATCATCACAACTATCCTAACATCATCCTAGGAGCCTTACATTGGTCATAAATCCATCTTAAGGATCCCTTTAGATCAAATCAAAAGGAAGACCTTAAGAGGAGGTAATGATTTCACCACCCTCTGTCAAGTTTTCTTATTCTTCCACTTACTCGTTCTTTGTTGTTTCCATTATAAAATAATAACTCAAGTATCTTCTATATACTGTTATGTTATTATTAATATGGAAAACTATGTTAATTATTTTACCCATCTTATGAATGTTAATGTCACCGTACGTGCGTACGTACAGCTTACCGTCTCCACACCGTGGTGTAATTTGTTATTCAACACTATGTTATTTGGATGGATATAATGATGAATAATATGTATATAAATAATGAAAATAACATGATAATGTCTCTGTAAAATTATTATATCAACTAGTTCCACACCTTTGAGGAAATTATATTGTCACTCGTGCGTACGTACAGATTACCGTCTCCACGACGTGATGAGATTATTTCCACAATCACCATTCATCGGCGATTATAAAAATATATATTACTAATAAGTATGTAATATATGAAATAATAATTCTACTAGATATATATATATATATATATATATTTATAAATATATATATGTACTTACATATATTTTATTCACTTAGTTCTGATCAATACGATATGAAAACGGAAATAGCGTTTATGCGTACGTACAGACTACCTTCTCCATAAATGGGGTTTTTCAAATCATATATATGTTTATTATACATATTTATATTCTATATATATATGTTATATATTCTGGATGTAATTAAATCTTTGTATATGTGATACAATCAAGAGTAACAAGTTAAAACTCGTACAATAATGAAAGTGAGTATTTCCCAAAATGTTAATTTAATAGGGAAATAATTATGAAATGGGTATTATAAAATCAGTAATGAATAATGTATGATATCTTAAATACTAATATGGTTCTGTTATACATTACTAACATAATATGATCTTCATACAGGAAGTTAAACATACCCTCTACTAAAGAAATGTGCAAGATATAGGGTTTTCATCTCACCCTTTATTCCCTTGAGATTCATATCATATTTCCAATATTACCTTTTGTGTGGTGTATATACTTCCCATAATTGAATTATTTGTATGATACACATTAATTTATGTATATTTACATATTCATTGTATGATACTTGTTTCATAGGGTTTATGTTTCGTAAGGGTTAATTTCACAATCTCTTTATTATATGAGGTTGTTTTATGTAAGTATCTACTGAGACATATTTATTATCCATGTCCATGTTTCATAAAATAGTTTTCAAAGGAATTATTTTAAGGTTATTTTTACTAAAACAGTTTTTTAAATGTTTTAAATATTCATTCTTCTAAATCATTGTCATTAATGTCCTTGTTTTCAAAAAGATTTTAAGGATTTATTTTAATGGACATGAATGTTTTAAAATGTTAATTACATTCAAAATATCCAAAGTCTTATGGGACACTTTGATTCAAAAATGTATTTAAATTTCTTTTTTTCTAAATTGTGTGACTTTAAAATGAATTCATGAAAAATGGATATTTTTCTCAATGATTTTTACAAATCATTTTAATCTATGTCAAAACCATTTAATATATTTTAAAATTGTTTGAAGTTGATTTATTATGATAAAAATATTCTGTATTGCATTGAAGGTATTGGGATATGTTTGACTGTGGATGTGTTATTTTTATACCATTCATTGTTTATGGGAAATGTATTGACATTTTGTATGCTAGTTTTAATAAGAATTTTTATGTTATGTTAATAAATATTAATATGAGGAATGCATTGGACTTTGTATGTGATGGGTGGAGCCTGCTATAGCTCCTCGATGAATCGGTAGATCTCAGGAGAGAAACTAGTGTCTTGGAACAAGGCATCGACAAAATCTTATTTGTATTCTTGGCATAATGCATTTCCATCTAGTTATGATATTCTGGCATTATGCATTCCATCATTATGAAAGTGGATATTGGTATTGCATGTGATTATTTGACTAGTAGAATATCCATGTGAATATGTAAATGACATTATTTTGTTGTATCATTTCCATATTATACAGAAGTTTACGCTTAAAAAGGAGTTTGTTTTCATCTTATACATTTAATTGAATTTTTATGATTATTTATGAATGTTTCCAATATATTTTTATCCTTACTGAGCAAATGAGCTCACCCCTTTCTATGTTTTAATTTTCTCAAGATTCCAAGAAGTTTATTATTACGGATAATCAAGGTTAATCTTATGGATTAATGGCATTCTCAAAGGATCATTTATGTTCTGTTTTGATTTCTAATGTGTAATGTATCGTCCATGTATGTAACCTATTTTCCATGACTGCTAAACAGACCGGTCCTTTGGGACTTGATTACTTGTAATCATGCCAATGTATAAAATAATTCACCGAATCTGGGAAACTGGGGTTGGTGCGTTACAGTTGGTATCAGAGGAAGTTTAGAAATAACCTTAGAACTAGATTTAGATAATTTCAGATTAGATCACATTACACTAAGATAGACTTTGAGGATTAGTATAGAAAAACATCCTCGAATTTTGGTAATATATAGATTTTGTGTGGTTTACAAGCAAATACATATCTGTCTAGATAAGAGCAGGTAGTGGTGGCTTTGGCATAGATGTACCAATGGGTAATATCCGAAAACACTTCTTTGATTTAGACCCAAACGGGAACTATTTCACAACAATGAGCCTTGTTTCACTCTTCGTTATGACACTCCAGTGGGATATGTTTGGGATAATTCTCATTTTCTTTACAAATAATTATGAAGGATTTGAGAGTATATATATTCTCAAAGAAAATATTTTTATGTTTTATATCCATTAATAGTTCAATTTAAGTTATGTATTTTACAATTGTGGAATTATTCTTTGCAATTCAAAAACTGACCTATTGTATGCCATTGTATAGAAATGGCCCCCAGTAGAAGGAATGTGGACTCTAGGAAAACATATGATCCGAAGAGTAAGAAGGATCATGTCTTTCATAGTATTAAGACAACATTTATAAGGGAAATAGTCTACCATGTATTTTCATCATATGTAGAAATAGAATCATTTATTAATAATATATGTAAAGAACACTCTGAGTCCTATGACTTTTAAGGGATGCAAGAGAAGAAAAAGGATGTAAGAGAAAAACATGGATAAAGGTAAGAGGAAAGAGTAGGATTTTCCAATATGTGATAAACGTAGAATGAATCACATTTGTAAATGCTTGAAGGGAAGAAATTTGGTTATATGTGTAGAGAAAAAGTACATTAAGTACGGGATTTCAAGGGTACGAAAAAGTTTTCAACTGTAAAATGCTTCATCTTCAAGGCGTTGAGACGCTACGCAAATCAATGTCCCATTAATAAGAGTATACCTTAAATTATGTTAGTGGATAATAATCATGTTATGATACTATCTCATATGAAGACTAATTACTAGTGTTCTTCTATTGTTATTATGGAATTATTTCATTTTAGTTTTGAATCAAAAGTATACCAGTTACATGAATTATGGGGATAAATAAGGATTGAACTGTAGTACTATATTATTGAGGATTTGATATTATATGGTTCTAAGAAAAGTTACTTAATAGTAAGCTATACTTTTTGGAAAATAAATTGTTTAAGGAAAGTTAATCCTTAATATGAACCTGATAATGAGGTAGTGATTTTGGAATACGAGATGGTTGATTTGGATAAATTATATTGGATATTCTTCACTTCCTTGAAACTAATTAATTATTTGTATATTCTATAATTGTTGGAGTTTACAACATTTTGGGATAGAAGTATTATATCCATTATTCTACAAGGAATAAGGGAGAATGAATATAATCAACAAGGTTTTATGGTAATTCATGATGTTACCATGTTTTAAATTAATACATGTTGAAGGTGTTTACAAGTTATTACATGAAAAAAAAGGATCCTCATTGTGTTCAACATCCCAATAAATTTTTGACTGAGATTTTGGATATAAGTATTTTGAATAAGTCTAAAGGTTGTAATGGATTGTGTTTGAAATTGGATACTACTATTAAGGTAATTTTTGGATTGTTATAAAAAGGACAATCCAGATGTAAGGCGGCAACTAGTCGCGTCTTCAATGGTCGCAAGAATTGTACCCGTAGCCGATGAGCGACAAAGGTGCATCACCTACGACTGGACTACATAATATAATGGTTTGTATAATTTCGTTCTTTTTAAAATATTCTGACAAATAAATTATAAATTCCTTATTTTTTTAATCATTATACAATTTTGGTAAATAAATTTTTTTTTGAAATAATTTGGAGTGAAATATGAGTTTGTGGTAGCTATTAGTTGAAGGATGAAACTCTACATGTCAAGTATATATATTTATATATTTTTTTCATCTCTTATTCATTGAAGAAATAAATTATTAAACATTAGGTAAGGCACCTTAAAACTAAATATGTGTTATCCTAATACATTATGTTTTGTTGAATCGATGATATTTTAAATCATCATAGATTGATGGCTTTCAGGCCCTCAATTATACAATTTTTTGTGACTGATGACCTCAATCACTCCCTATAAATATTTACGTT
The DNA here is from genome assembly GCA_963277665.1 of Viscum album. NCBI lineage: Eukaryota > Viridiplantae > Streptophyta > Magnoliopsida > Santalales > Viscaceae > Viscum > Viscum album. The sequence continues at coordinate 553,147,874 of OY728135.1, forward strand.
TTTCCTCTTATTATATGTTTCTAATTTCCACCAATTATCTCGTAATTGAGATCATAATTTGGTGGTGACTTTTTCATTTCTATTTTCTTATTATTAAGAATAAATTTTATTAACCAAATTTTTGATGTGGGTTTTCCCTCAATGGTATTTTATATTTTCAACCTTTTATTTTCGAAGAACTATTTAAAATTGTGAGGATGAAATTTATTGAATTAGGGAAGAATGTAACACCCCAATATTTCATAAAACGTTATTTCTTCAAAATAATTCAATAACTTACACTACATGCAACACTGAGTTCAAACGCACCCCGACTAACCAAACTAGCCGTTCAAAAGAATTTAAGAATTTTATTAACATAATTTTTAACTTTATATAATTCATATAATATTATAATCCATATTATTTTTTTCTTAGACATGATGTATGAACAACTACATTTTTTCAGACAAAAGAATTATTTTTCAAAAAATGCAATTTTACTGCCTTTTAATGGAGAACCCTTTTTAAATCCAATATTTGAAACTTTTATATATTAAATTTGAAAAATTAAACTTCTTCTTTAGAATCGTGACATAATAATTTAGTTTCAAAAAAATATGGTTTTTTCTGATAACTTTCATATTTAGGTGAATAGTGAAAAATACTATATTTTAACTGAAAACAATTTTTTAATCAAAATAATTTATAGTGTAATATTTTAAATTTTAATGGTTTGGAAGTATATATATATATTATATTTTTTCCATTTAATCTAATTCTGGTCATTGTAAGTATGTTACATTGAAATTGGACAAAACCAAGGGTTAATCTTTTGATAGTTATTATTTCTTAATATTACACCTTTGGGTTTTGACAACATGAATTAATTTTTAAATAATAAATTCAAATTCTATGTTTCTAATTTGGTAAAATAGACATCATTTTTGGATTTAGAATATCAAAATTATCCAAGGGTGATTTGTTTTGTATTTTTATGAAATCTTTAAATTTTTGATGAATAGTGAAAAACATTGAGTTATTGTTTAAAACCGGATTTTTATTTAAATACTTATTTATATTATAAAAAATTATTTAGGTAAAAATAGATACATAATACCTATATAAATTCAATTTAATTAATTGGTGTCAGTTTATAATAATTTTAGATATATGAAAATTTTATTGATCTTTTCACCGTCTTTTACCCACCTCATAGGAGAAATTGCATATTCAAATAAAACATAATTTTACCACTTATGTGAGTGAAATATAACAAATTCGAGAGAAACGGTTAACCTAAATATGTAAAATCTGGTTCAATAAGATGAAAATAATTTTTGGTGAAAAGTAACTTTTGACTTTTATTTACCGCGGTTAATGGTAAATAGGGTAATTCAAGGTAAAAAGAATATTGTAAATATTTAAAATTACCTTAACACATGTCCTAACCTTATGTGATGAGTAATGACCGACCATGGGCATCCTAGGGTAAATTTTGGGTTCCCATGGTAAAACTTATGATTGATAATGACACTTTACATTAATTAATTTAAAGTAAAGTAAAAATTGACAAAAACAAAACTCTTTTAGTAATTTTGTTTTATATGGTGTTATATATGTAATAGTTTTTACTATAAATATTATTTGGAATGATAAAAATATTTCCTACGTCATGGTACGTTTTTATAATTTTTAGACATTACATAATTAAATTTATTTTTGAAATAATGATGATGCAGTAATTACCTTATTAATGAAAGAATCAAATAAATGGTATTATAAATATTAAAATAAATATAATTTCAAAGTTTTTATGAAATCCATGAATTTTATAGATTATTATTACATTTTAGGTATGATTAAATGTATATTTTTTTATGTAATCAAGTTGTGATGACTTTCAAAAAAACAAAAAAAAATACAGTCAAAATTGTCATAAATTAATATTTAAAACAAATACTATATTATTGGCTGATATAATATTCCTAAAAATTTATGGTTCAGAAAAAGGGATTAAATAATATTATATATGTCATTAATGAGACACTTTAGGATCTCTTGTATGTTTATAGGATGTTTATAAACCATATAGAGTAAGAATACAAGAAGACACGGTAAAAGTTAAACTATTTAACTAAGAGTTAAATCTATAAGATAAGGTTAACATGGTAACCTAAACATTTCTAAAACCTATTGTTTGAGATTATTTCGACCCATAACCACATAAGGCTCAAAATAAATTCATTTTGAAACATTATAAACCGAATAGTACTGTATAATAAAATTATACATCAATGTTTTCCAAAAGTGACCTTCACCCATCTTATAAAAGGGCACTTACCCTTCTCTCACAATAACACCTCCAAAGCCATTTGGCTCGTCCAAAACCTACCCAAATATCTTCCCAAGTATCCTAAATTCATCCTATAGGCCTTACTTTGGTCATAACGACAACTTAAAGATCCCATTGGATCAAATCCAAAGGAAGAACCCAAAGAAGAGGTAATGATTTCACCCCCCCCCTCTTTCCAGTTCTCTTATTCTTCCACTTACACATTCTTTGTTGTTTCCAATATTAAATAATAACTCCATTATCTTATATATAATTTGATGTTATTATAAATATGGCACAAATATATTCATTATTATACGCATATTAAGAATGATAATGTCAACATGCGTAGGTGTGTACGACTTACGGTCTCCACGCCGTGGTGTAATTTTTTTTCAACACTGTGTTATTTGGATGGATATAATGATGAGTAATATGTATATAAATAATAATATTAACATGATAATGTCTCTATAAAATTAAAATACCATCCAATTCCACACCTTTAAGGAAATGATATTATCACTCGTGCGTACATACGAATTACCATCTCCACGACGCGATTAGATTCATTTCCACGATCACTATTCATTGACGATTATAAAAATATATATTACTAATAAGTATGTAATATATGACATATTAATGATACTAGAGATATATATTTTTATATATATGTGTGTACTTACATATATCTTATTCACATAGTTCTGTTCAATACGAAATGAAAACAGAAACAACATTTATGAATACGTACGGACTACCGTCTCCATAAATGGTGTTTTTCATTTCATATATATGTATATTATAAATATTTATAATATATATACATTATATATATTCTGGAAGTATTTAAATATTGTTCTATGTGATAAAATCAAGAGTAACAGGTTAATACACGCATGCTAAGGAAAGCGATTATTACCCAAAATGATAATTTAACATGAAAATTATTATTAAATAGGTATTATAAAATAATTAATTAATCCTGTATGATATCATAAATACTAATATGGTTCTGTTATACATTAATAACATACTACGATCTTCATACAAGAGGTTAAACATACCCTCGACTAATTTAAAGTGCAAGGTAAGTGGTCTTCATCTCAATCCTTATTCCCATGAGGTTCATGCTATTATGCCACTATTACCTTTTGTGTGGTGTATGTACTACCCATAATTTTATTCTATGTGTAATACACATTAGTTTATGTTTATTTACATATTCATTGTATGATTCTTCTTTCATAGGGTGTATGTTTCCTATGGGTTAATTCGACAATGTCATTATTATCTAAGGTTGTTTTTACGTAAGTATCTACTAAGACATATTTATTATCCATGTCCCTGATTCATAAAATAGTTTTAAAAGGAATTATTTTATGGTTATTTTTACTAAAACATCATTTTAAATGCATTAAATATTCATCCTTCTAAACCATTATCATTAATGTCCTTGTTTTCAAAAAGGTTTTATGGATTTATTTAAATGTACATGAATGTTTTAAAATGATAATTAAATTCAAAATTTTCAAAGTGGTATGGGACACAATGATTCAAAAATGTATTGAAATTTCTTCATTTCTAAATTATATGACTTATAAATGAACTCAAAAAAGGGATATTTTTCTCAATGTGTTTTAAAAATAATTTTAATTTATGTAAAAATACATTAATGGATTTTAAACATGTTTGATGTTGATTTATTATGATAAAAATCTTCTGTATTCTATTGAAGGTTTTATGATATGTTTGACTATGGATGAGTTATTTTTATACCATTCATGTTTTATTGGTAAATTATTGGCATTTCGTATGTCAATTTTAATTCAAATTCTTCTATTATGATTAAAACTTTTCATATGGGGAATGCATTGGTCTTAGTAAGTGACGGGTGCAGCCTACTATAGCACCTCAATGCATCGATAGATCTCATGAGACAAACTAGTGTCTTGGCACAAGTCCTTAACTAAATCGTATTTCTAGTCTTGGCACAAGGCCTTGACTATGTGGTTATGATAATCTGGCATTTTGCATTCCATCATTATGAAAGTGTCTATTGATATTTCATGTGATTATTAGACTAGTATAATATCCATGTAAATAAGTATATGGAATTATTTTTTGTATATTTTCCATATTATGCTGAATATTATGTTTAAAAAGGATTTTGTTTTAGTCATATACATTTCCTTAAATGTCTGTGCTTATTTATGAATGTTTCCACTATATTGTTATCCTTACTAAGAATCGGAGCTCACCACTTTCTATGTTTTAATATTCTCAGGAATCCAAGAAGTGTATTATGATTGATAAGAAGGGTTATGCTAGGGGATTAATGGCATTCTCAAAGGATCATTTATGTTGTGTGTTAATGTCTAAAGAGTAATGTAACGTCCATGTATGTAATCTATTTTCCAAGACTGCTAAACTGGTCAGTCTTTCAGGACATGATTCCTTGTAATCATGCCAATGTATTAAAATAATGCAGTAACTCTATGTAACTAGGGTCTGGGCATTACATACTAAGTACAATGCATCCCTAATATGAAAAGGTTTAAACATAAAATAAACATTCATATTAAAAATAGAATACTAAATGCTAATACTTTATCCACAAACCATTAATGGTGTAAAAATGACACATCCACAGTCAAACATATCAAAAAACATTCAATACAATATATAATATTTTTATCATAATAAATCATCTTCCGATAAGTTTAAAATCCATTAATGGTGATGAAATAGATAAAATCAAATATTTTTTAGAGAAATATATCTATATATTTTGAAGTCATATAGATGTTATGTAATTATAATAGAAAACATTTACTTAGAAAATATTCTTACAATATTGTAATGGAAGCTTCAAAGGTGTTATAATGACATAAAATAGCCACACCCACCATATAAGTAAAAAAACATTCATTCACCAATTTTTTTTCGAAAAGATCGTAAAGGAAATTGTTTAGAAAAAGACGAAAAATTTATTTTATAAAAATTTTATAAAAAGTCAAAAAAAATATTGAAATAAATTTAAACCATTTTCTATTAAATAGTAAATATTTTTGAAATACATTTTTTATAAAAACACAGATGTGGATGATAAGGAGATCCTAGTAGATACTGACCTAAAAACAACCTCAGATAATAAAGAGATTGTGAGATTAACCCTTACTGTGTACTTTTACTTATTAGATGGTATGTTAACCTCCTATATAATTTTTAACAGATAGTTAATATATTATAAAATAACTATATAACTAAATCTGATACCATATATGATCCTTTAATATTCCTTTGTTAATAATATTTCAGTAGTTTCATCATTTTAGGTGTTAATGGATTTATTTCTATTATATGGTTGGTTACATAAGCCGTGTATTTTATGGAAATAATCTATTTGATTCATATAATGAATTATATTATGTTATTAAACATTATTTTTATTCATAAAATGTAAATTATTCTAGAATGATTATGATGGGGAATGAATCTCATCGCGTTCGTGGAGACGGTAATCTGTACGTACGCATGAGCTACAATATCATTATATTGATGGTGATATAGTATGTAATTAGATGGTATATCATATATATTGAATCATTTAAATGTTATATTTATTATTTATATCAGTTATACTCATTATTAAACCATCCAAAAAATGATGTGTTTGAATAACAAACTACACCACGTTGTGGTGACCGTAATCCATACGTACACACATATGGTGACTCCGTCATTCATATGATGGATATAATAATGAATATTTTTGTACCATTTTTATAATAACAACAAATTATATATAATATACTAGAGTTATTATTTTGGAATGTAAAAAACAAATAAAGAAGAAGTGGAATAGAAAAGAACTTGAAAGGGGCGATGAAATATTTACGTCTTTATCGATTTCATCCTTTTGATTTGATCAAAAGTGATCCTTATGATGGCTTTATGACCAAAATAAGGCCTCTAGGATGTAAGTAGGGAAGTTGGGAGAATATTTGGTAGGGTTTGGGTGAGACAAATGGATTCAGAGGTGTGAAATTGAGAGAAGTGGAAGTGACATTTTATAAGAGACGTGAGGGTCACTTTAGGAAAAGATTGAAATGTAATTTTATAATAAAATCATTTTCGGTTTATAATTAATAAAAAGTGATTTTATTTGAGTTTTAGGTGGGGTTGGGTCGAAAAACATTCAATAAATATGTTTTATACAGGTTTATGTCACTTTATTAACCCTAACTTTTAGATTTTACTCGTAGTAAAATTGGTTGTCATTACCATGTCTATTATAATTTGTATATTATATGGTTAATAAACATAATATAAACTTCCATGTGAACCTCAGGTGGTTATTTATTAATATATTTAACATTATCTATGTCCTTTTACTGAATATTATTTTTTATAATATTATATCAATTAATAATATAATATTTTTTTAAAAACTCAATTATGTCAATTTTTACACTATTTAGTATTTGGTTTTTTTGAAAATCATAATAGCACGATTTGTAGGAAAATAATTATTTAATCAACCATAACATGACATATTAACCATGAAAATTAGAGAACCTTTATATTTATATTTATAATATCAATTAATTTAATCATTCATTTGTAAGGTAATTACTTCCTCATCATTGTGTCATAAATTCATTATATTATATAATGTCTAAAAATTATAAATAAAATACCATTATTTAGGAGATATTTTTATATTTTTAATGAATATTTATAGTTGAATTTATCTTATGTATAACACTATATTAAAAATTGTTTACTTATTAAACATTGAATTTAACCTTTTTAACTCTTCTTTAAATAAAATCATAATAAATGTCTTAATCTAATCAATGTGAACCAAAGAGGACCATATTTTATTCCTAAAGTTTTTTTTGCTGAATTATAATTATCTAATAGAATTAGGACATGTGTTAGGGTAATTCTGATATCATATTTCCCTTTAATTACCCTATTTACATTAAACAGTGGTAAATAAAAGTCAAAAGTTACTATTCACCAAAATTAATTTTCATCTTATTGAACCACAATTTAATTACTGATATCAACCGTGTCCCTCAGAATTTTGAAATTTAAATCATATAAGCATTAAAATTATGTTTTATGCAATTTTGGAAATGCTCCTAGGAGGTGGGTAAAAGACAGTAAAAAGTTTGATAAAATCTAAACATATTATAAGATGACTCCAATGAATTATGTGGAACATATAAAAGTATTATGTATATATTTTGACCAAAAAAATAAAAATAAAATAACTAATTATTCAAATAAAAAGTCAGTTTTATCCAATAACACTATTATTTGTAACTATTCATCCACAATTGAAAGTTTTCAGAAAAATTACCAAATTTCACCCTAAGATAATTTCGATATTCTGGATCCAAATATGAAGTCAATTTTTAAAAAAAAAAATTATAAAATGTCATAAACTGGGTATTAGTATTCATAACAGCTATTTAATTGGTCACAGTGTGTGAAAATCTTGAAGTTGCGTACAATGCAAGCTATTGAATTATTCAATGGGAAGCATTCCATAGAAGCTTGGGGTGTTACAAGAGATGGATTTCTTCATTCAAGAAACATATGTGCCCAATTTGATGTCAAACTTCCTCTACTGTTATAGCCTTCTTACGTTCTCCAGCTAAGACATTCAGTTGTAAATTGAAGGGAATCCCAGCCTGTTTGTGGCAGCACTCTAGAAGACGAACCCCCACTCATGTGTGCAGAAGGTCTCTACATCCATGACTACATGAAATTCAGAAGGTCAAGATATTGGATCTTGCTAGACAGGTCCCCCATGGGTCCATCTTCATGTGGTCCCGCAAGTGCATGAACAATACCCATTTATTTTATACCAAATTCTTGTGCACACAAAAGACCCTAATTTCATTCAAAGTATACCCTTTTTGCAATACCAAATTCACTCGAGGAACATCCTCTAGTGTGCTATCCTCCAATATTTCATGCAGCCCTTATTATTGACTCCATGGGTTGTAAATAGTCAGATGAACCATGTTTGAGCTTCTCTTTTGCGGAACTCCCATACCTTTTCTGAACATCATTCGTACATCCATCTAAGATTACATGTAGTGATTTATTGGTCCCTAATGCAGTGTGTCAGGTTGTGTTGATTTATAGAATGATTCTTCATATTGGTACACAAACAAGTAATTCCTCTCAACATAACTACGATAATGTGGATCCATTTGTTGATCACTCCTCCACCTCACACCCTTATGTAATTGCTGGTTCCATCCCTTCACCAATGGTTAAATGTGTCCCATCATGTATTTCTAATATCTTTGGGGAGTTTCTTCTTCATCCGAGTCACTTGATGTTCAACTACCAAGAACCAACAACCACAAAACATTATGTTAAACGATTATTTCCATATGCATAGAATGTCAGTGAGGACTAGAGAGTGGATGGACATCGGAACCCTCTTGTCTCTCTCTCCATTTTGATATTTTTCCCAATGTAATCCTAATGAAGTCTTCATGTAATCCCTAGACCAACACTTTGGGCCTCCCTTCCAGAGTATGTCCCATTCTCTATCTCACTGGGATGCTAGCCATGCATTATCCCCACACAATCACTCATGGAATCATTTTTTATGAAACTATCATTAGGTATAATGTTACATATATTTTCTAACACAAACAATGAATCAGGATAGATTATAGTAACAGTTACCATGACATCCTCGTTGGGATGTTAACCATGTGTAAGCCCATCACAGCTTTGGGCTACTGACCATGCGTGTGCGCTATGCATCTATTCACCGGAATATTTGGAATTTGACCCCAATATTATAAACAATGTACATAAGTAGACTTTATGATGTTTAACACCATCAATCCCCACAATCCATATATTAAAACTATTTCACAATGGCTAATATTACTCCAACATGACATTATACTGAGATCCCCTTTATTTTTTCTTAACCACACAGGTTTTGATCCCTTTGGCATACAAAGGAAGCATCCTTCATGCTCATATCCCATTAGATGTTAAAATATTATTCCAAACATTATGGATTGACCCTCATGATGTGAGAAATTAACATTTGGGATACATCAACGGGATCCATCCATACAAGGTGTTTTGATCTATCCACCCAGACTGCCGACCATTCATAATCCCTAGACATCTGAATACACCTGTAACCAAGAGTGGCCTTCTTGTGAGGGGACACTAACAACGCATAAGACTATTTCACATATCCAGGTTGTTGTCCATTATGAAAAACCCAATTCAATGCCTCATTCAAAAATTATATAGAATATAATTCCATAAAATGTAGAGGAAGAAGAAACATAATTAAGAATCATCCACAATGAGGTGGCACTATTAAAAAGTTTCAAAAGCAATTTATAAATCATTAAAGGAGACCCCGACTAGGTGATCAGTTCTGACGAGGAATCCATAGAAAGAGGAACTAGAAACACATCATCCTATTTCGATGAAGTATCAAGCACCACTGAAGAAGTGATGAATGTCACCCAAAATTTGAAGTTATCATGTGGTGAACAACGAACCCATTAGTGAGTGTCGATTATTATGACCTAGGAAGGAGTGTCCCAACAGAATGTCTCTAAAACAAGTACCATTAATAAAAATTTTAGAATGATATGGGGTCGTTAATGAAAATTAGTCTAATAAAATCTCATCCCCATTTATGGGAGATACCATTCTTGGCATACCAATATATTAAAATAATTATAAAGAAGGGAAAAAAATAAAATTTACAAATGATAACAAGACTCAATATTGCTAAGGCCACCAAATTAAATTTGATATTCATCATACAAAGCTTACACCGACCTCCTTTGAGTCCATTTAGATAGTGATTTTATATAAACACCAACAAATTAATTAATGGATAATATAATAATAAATCCTAAAATTATAATAGTTGATCCAAAACTCATCACATGTAATGATAACACTAAAAAAATTATAGATGTGATGTTTTATACTCTTAAAATGCACATATAATAGAGAAACACTAAATATTGAAATTATATAAATGAATAAATTACTAATATAAAAATAATTCTGCAAAAATCCAAAGTAAATATTTTAGGAAACAATACTAATTGAATATAATGAATTGAAATTTAGCCATATCATCTCAGGAAAACCTCTATAATCACATAACCAAATCCACATGATGAGGAATTATTCCACATTAATCTAGTGGAATATTATCCATAAATCCCTAAATTTTCCTAAAAAATAATATTATAGATAGGGAAGACTAATAATGGAGAATTGGTTTACTAATATTACCCTGAAGTAGTTAAAAAACATATTACATACCCCTTATATTGGAAGGATACAAATGGATTGAAATTGAGATCTAAATAATGTATTACCTCCCACATATTGTCGAAAAAATTAATGGTGGCCCTGGGGGTGCAAATAGAAAATAATGTTCAATTACTATAAATAACATTCAAAATAAATTACAAAACATCTAGTAACATCATGACCATAATGGAAATGATGAAATTCATCTATTATTGGGCCTCACTAAGACACAATCGCCGGCTTGTAGCACAACCAATCTATTGGGGAAAAGAACTTAACCATTTATAAACACCCCCATAGTATGTCCCTCCATGGATATGGTACAATCACCTCCCCCAATAACATGTTGAGATATGGTATATTGATCATTGAACCAATTAATCCAATATGTAGAGGCTTGAGACCTCAAAAAGACGACTTCACAGTGAAATCCCCTTGATTACACTCTTAGTCTTGTACACCAAATATTTTTCTATGTTTAACCCCCCAATTTTATACTGAAAAGCCATCTTGATTTATACAATCATTCATGACACCCTACAACTCATTTTGGCCTCCCTTCCCATTCAATAATAGTAACCATGAATCCATATTCCATAGGGTAGTTACCCTTAGAAGACCATAGTATATCAACTAACAACTAATAACTTATTCCGGATTGTCTTCCATTGAATTACTACTCTTGAAACCCCTAAAAACCATTATAAACAAGATCAAATATCTCCTCCCCTACTATAATAATAAATTATTTTTTAAAAAATAATTCCCTTAATTTTACTAGTTTTTATAGGGTTATTATTTTTACTTTCTTGATATATGATCCCCATACAGATAGAATCATGGTGTAGAGGAATAAATAGAAAGGTAGTCGATATTTTACATGAGGCATCAATGTCTAGATGGACAGAATCCATCTTTTTTCTTTAGTAAATAACAAAATAGGGATATAGTTGTATTTAATGGATTATTTATTATGTTGGTAAATAATTTATGGTTTTATGAAATGTTTTACCACAATGGACTTACATTGAGTGTTCAATAGTGCGTGTAAATATATTTTTATAATAATGATACATGTATTTTGGATAATACCTGTGAATTATATGTAGTTCTAGGATTAAAAATCAAAGGGAAAAATTTATTATTTTGAGATGAATAAAATATATAAGACATCATTCTTTGTTTGTAATTTTAGAACATCATAATGAAAGGCGTGATGTTTTTAATAAGGGTTATGTGGAATAATAATTATTATATTTTTGATTCATGATTGTGTGTGATGATACAAAATTAGTATATGATATGTTAAATTAGATTAATCAATTAGTTTTTGAGGAATAATCAATGGAAATTAGGGGAAATCCAAAATAACCTTATTTTGTTCATGGAATGTTAGGATACATCAGATTCAATTTAAAATCTTGAATGAGGAGTGGAATTGAGATATTATTAATGAATAACATAACATGAGATATTATTTGGTGATTCACATGGATGCGTGAAAGTTTCTTGAGTCGTGAGAGCAAGGAGTTTTAATGTGAATTTTGTAGTTTGGTTCACTAAACATTGGGGGTAAATGTTTTGTAGTTTTTGTTCCAAAAAAGTAGTATCAATTGTTATTGGAGACATGAGAACCATTATTAACAAAATTGGGTAAAAACTTTGTTGTATATGGAAAACCATGCAATAATAGGAAGTGTAACGTTGTAAAATTAGAGGGAACAAGTCATGTAATCATGGATGTTGTATACTATGTCTCTACCTAGTGTTATTTATGTTCTGGTATTTTTTTAGGAAACATATCACATCATAGTGGGGGTGATACAACATAACATTGAAGATTCTAGGAGATCAATCCATTGCATAAGGAACTATATAATGATGAATTTTTTATAGTATACTCATTATGAAATTTAATGGGAGGGATTCCATTGGACTAACCCCATCATTTATTAATGGTTCTACCCTTGGATGGATCATTATTCCTTGAACAATATAGTTATGTCTGAACCTATGCCTAAGATGGCGATATTCCATGTAGAAAATGATACTTCTATCACAATGACCCTCATATATTATTTTCATACTAGAGGAAGCATCGATATTTTTTGAGCTGCTTATTTTTATATTTAAGAGTTTCTTTCACTAATTTTTTGGATCATATGGAGGATACGCCACTCTTATACTTCCCCATAGGATCTAATATGAATTATATAGGTTTCTCCACAAAAATTATTTTTATCTTTTTCATATTGTATAAAGTTTCCTTCCACTATATCTTTCCTCAATATGTTCTAGTTTATTTTATGGTATTTATGATTATTCTACTAGATTATTGTAGAATAGTCAAGAATCAAAGGTTATTGATGGTGTGGAGTTTGGAAGACATAATAAGAGGATAAAAATTTCATATTATTGATTATATTTGTAGATGTGGGTTATTATTGATTTTTTTGAGGAATTTAATTAAATTAAAATTTTATTTTTTTATTAAGTATTATATGATGTAGGTTGTGTATATATGAATTTTAGATCTATTCCACATGTTTTTGGGGTGTAATTTATCTTGGTTTATACTAATGGAGTTCCCTCGATGTGTTTTTCTGTATTATCCCACTTTGGGTTATGTTATATAATTATGTATAATTGTATTTAATTAATTTATTATTATTTGTTGTATATTAAAGGTTTATAAAATATAGATTATTCAATGATGGTCATGGATATAGTTTGATGAGCCTTTATTGAGGTTGGTAACATCAATATCGAGGTAGTTAGTCCCTAGGATTAATATCCATATTCATTTTTAAGAAAAATTATGGATTTTATCCTGGGGATTCAAGCTTGGATGATTTAAAATAAGACCAAGTGTACCCTATGAAATAATTAGGATGGATTGAGTCCTCTTAGTGATTAGGTTGAGTGATTCACGGTGATTGGATTATATAGAATTTCCAAAAGACTTCATCATTAGTGGGAGAAAGTTCAAGTCGGCAATCTGATGAACTCGACTTTGTATTTATGATTATGATTTTTTTACCTTGATTAAATTATATTTATATAGTATATATTATTAGTCATATTGGGATTAATAAAAAATTATAGGTTGGGTGAATATTTGACTCACATGTGGTTGAAATAATTGTTATTAGTTTTGATGGGAGTCTTAGTGCCTAATTAGATTACGATGACTCCATCATACCCTGTTACTATGTAAAAAAACTGATTTCATCTCCACAATTTTCTTGAGTGATATTATTTATGGAGTCAAATTATGGAAACCCAAACCTGGATTTTTGGAATTGTTTTAGGATGGTTTGGTAATGAATTTCCTTCAATGATAGGGTGTTCATATATTAGAGTGGTATTGGGTCATTCATTCCTAGATGTCAATTGGTTCATTAGTGAGATTGTGCATGTAGTTTAGTGTTAATGTGTAGAGACTAGGTGGATTCTATGTAATACAGTGGTTTTATTCTTATATTGGATGAGTATCTTGATGGATTTGGTATATCAATCCCTATTTTTCAAGGTTTGACATGTTAGGGTTAGCATATGGTGCATAGAAGGATGAGATATGATATTATTATAAGGGATATGTCATTAATATAAATTTATCCAGTTTTGAGTTAAGGATTGTTTTCTGTTCTATTTTTGACATTTTTTTAGAGATGGATATGGATTTTTTATTTCTTGTATATTTAATTATCCATGTGACCTGCTTCATTTGGCGGTTCTGATCACATAGGATTTCAGATAAGTTATTTTTATCCCCCAGACAAGTCTCATTTTTATTCAATTATCAATGGGACATAACTCATGTTTGTGATTGTGTTTACATGGGTGGCTGACTCTGTTCATTCCCTCTATAAGATCGTGTAACTATATATGTTATTATCCTAGTGACATACCACATGTAGGTGGTTTTACTCATGTGAGAGATTTTAATTTTTTCGTTACTCTGTCATGATTTATTTCTAGTATATATAATTATCCATGGGGCCAATGTCATGTTCCTTCTTTAACTCCTAAGAAATGTTGGCCTAGTTTATTCGGTCCTCATGGTCTATTGTATGTATATTCCATTCGCCATAGGGCCTAAATAATGTAGGTAGTTTTTTTTTCTTTCAGAGGTTGGATATGTAAGATACCTCATCATAATTTTATTTCCCTATTATACACTAATTATAATGAGATTATATTCCAATTTATATAATGTCACAATGAGGTATTTTTAGTCACTATATACATCTTGTAATACACATTTCTCACCTTTCCTTGAATGGGATTCAGATGACAAGAAATGAAGATAACATGATAAACCACAGTTGAGCTAGCCAGGTATAGTTGAGTCTCATATTGGCATTGTTAGCACACAATGAGCCGATATGTATGATTCTATACATTGTGTTTTTACAATTTATGATTCACATTAATATTAATTTATAATATGGTATATATTATGGATTTGTTGGTGGTTCCCAACAAATTTATTTCTCACACCACACTCAAGAACCACAGTGCAAGTGTGGACTCTCATGATGACATTTAGATTACAGGATTTATAAAGTATAAATATAGAGTACCATAAAAAGGATTAGTGATGGGAGAGATGTCATGAAAATGGTTTTTAGTGTATAATCCTTCTATATTTCATTTTTTTGTTTATTTTCATACATTAGACCATATCAATGTGCGGTTTGTCATGGTTTATTATTATATTACTGAATATCCATTTATTATATATTGTTTATGTTTATTCTTCTTTATTTTATTCAAATATAATTTTATTTATTCAAACATAATTTATTTGAAGGGTATTTTATTTGCTAAATTTTATTTATCGAATTGGTATTGGGAATATACATTCCCCAACATTTCTCATAGACTCATATTGTTATTCTAAACCCTGTGCATATAGGGAGGAACACATTTTTTCTTATAAAACTACAAATAATATACCATTTGTTAATTTTTTTAATATAATGCTACTAATTAAACTATAATTGTGTTGTAACCAATGTGTAAATAAATTTATGTATTTAAATAATAAGTTAAATTTAATATATATAATTAATTTATTAATGTAAATCCATAATTTAAATATTACATTCTCCAAACTAGATTCTAATAATAAATCAATAAATATATATATTTAAATCAAATGATTCAATTAAAATAAATAATTTTAGATCAAAGAATCTGAGACATTAACACCTTGGATATATTTATCAGAAATACAGTAATATATATAGGTATCTATGAAAATATTTATATAAAAAATAATGGATAATGAGTTGAATGGTTAATTTAACCAAAATATCAGATCCGAATAAGTGTCCAAATATTTTATAAATATATTTAGTTATATAATGAAAATATTATAATAATATAAGTTAAATAAAATATTCATTGGTAGGGAGATTCAATCTCCCACTGATCCATTACATCAGAATACATAACCAAAACCATTTGTATGATCTAAATCTAAAAAAAATCACATAGTTATTACTTTCAATACTGAGAGAAGTTAATAAATTATTTATGAAATGATACCCAATTACATTCTATAAAGTAATAAATTATTATATAAAAACATATATTTTTTTATCAAAAATTGTTATTAGTGAGACCAAATACATTAATTTTTACATAAATGTACACAAATAATATTTTAAAAAAACTACACAAGGGGATTTCATATCCTTGAAAAAATAAAAAATATATATAATAACACATTTCATGAAAAAATGTATTTATAATAGTTAAAATATTATGATTTAATGGAATATGTAGCTATATATTTTGTATACTCTTAAAATAAATGGAAAATAATTTTATTATAAAATAATTTCGAATGTAGTTTTTTTCATCAGTAGACCAATGAAAATAAGTGTTAAATATATTAAAATGTAAATAGCTAATAAATGTTTTTACTATTAAAAATGTAATATTTAGTGCAATGAAAATATTTTAATACATTTTTTTGAAAAAATTAGAAAAATATTATTTATTATCTCTAACGTATGACCCCAAAACATTAACAAAATTGAAAATATCAAGGTTAATGTAAACATGATCTTACATAAAAATGTTAACAATGAATGCATTATGAATATTTTGCATCAAATTTTTATCTTTTCTATTTTCAGAAAATGAAATTTTTAGAATTTATCACCCATGAAATATTTTTTCTACTAGTGGATCAAGAAATATTGTGAAAATCATAAAGAAAGTTTCAAATATCATCCCTGAGATATGAAAATAAGTCCAAAAAAACTGTCATAATGAAGTTAGAATCATAATTTATAAAAAACCACGATGCATTTCATATCTAAATGGGTAATGATTTTTACTTTGGAAAAAATTTAATGGAACTATGTTCCATATCTATGTTATATATATATATATATAATATTTGTAATGTTTTTCCTAGTACATAAAAATATACTTATTTAGAAACATTATCTTCAATCCAAATTAATATATACAAAATGTTTTTAGTCCTCAAAATTAGTTACATTTAATGTCTTATATAATGTGTAAATAAATTTTATTTATTTAATATGAAAATGATTCATTAAATATGAATAAAATTCATGAATTCAAAATAAATGATTATAATAATAAAAATAATATATATTTTCTAAAAAAAATTATTTATAATGATCATGTACTAGGGTCCTAAATCATAAATTTATAATATTAAGATCCGTAATGATTACATCGAAAAATCTTAATATATTTCTTTTATTTATAATTAAAATAAATTATAATAAATAACTATATAATCATAATCATAATGAAGATATATATTCATAATAAATGATATTATAAAATTATTATTTATGATTTTAATATCAAAGGAAATTTAATATCGATGAGGTTTTTGATATTATATTTAATTACTCAACATATATATATATATATTAATAAATTTCATTTTTCATTTCGAAAAAACTAAAATATTTGGATGTATGAATTTTATATGAGGAAAAATTTAACACCAAATCATTATTTAATAAAATAAATAGAAAAAAAATATACATAATAATAATTTTTATTATAATATTAATAATGATCCTAAATCAAAATAAAAATATTATAATGATATGATTAAAAATATTTTATCACCTAATTAGTAACACCAATAAGGTATCGAATAAAAATTTGAAATTTTTTTAATTAACTAATAAATCATTTAAATAATAAAAGTATAGAATTGTAATTTTACTATATGATACATTTATTCATAATAAAATATAATAAAAGAAAGATAATTATGCATAAATTTTTTTATAACGATATCTAGGATAACTGAGAACACCATTATACAAAATATAAAAAATTATATATTATCTAAAATGTTTAAATAAACCATCTATAATAACGATATTTGCCATAACAATTCATAATTTTGACTAGGATAACTCATTATATAATTACTAATATTTTATAAAAATAATAAATATACCAAAATATGGTTGATTATTTATTGTATTTAAAAATCCCTAATATCAAATATTATAAGGAAAAAATTTCTTTTAAAATAAAATTATTCATAAAGAAAATATTTCAGCTCTCTTAAATTTGTAAAAAATAATTAATGATTTATGATAATGAAAATAAGTTTAATAAGATTTGAAGATGTTTTGAAATCCCTGGAATATAAGAATAATATATTATTGGAAATATATATATATATATATATATATATATATATATATATATTCATCAATTTTAGAATCATCATGAATTGTGTTTCAGCATTAAATATTTGAAACAAAATTATGACAATAGTAAAAAGTAAAATATGGATTTCAATAAAAGAAGTATAGAAAATTAGATTATATAATAATTATCATCATATGTAATGAATACTAGAAATGTAAATTTGTGTTTCTTGTATACTTGTTTACATAATAGTTTTTATGATTTGGATAAAGAAATACATATTCCTCATTTTGAATAAAATCAAAACGTATTGATATAATATATATAAATATGATACCATGATTTCATAATATTTATCACAAGAAATCATAGGTGTTAATTATTACTATTTTATACATATATCAAGACAATGTATTTTTATTTAGAAAATTAAAGAAAAAAATTATATGACGAGATTAGAATAATGTCATCAAAAAAGTAGACACAATTCATATATAAATCCTTAAAGGTTCTAATACCAATTGAAAAAAAAAATTATTAGTTGTTGTACATAATTAATTTTTCATGAAGGATAAATATTTATGATATATTAAAAAATAAAAATAGTATATTAATTATGTATGTTATATTAAATATCATACATTAGTTTCAAATTCAGATGTCATATTCATTAAAAAACATGTTAAAAATATATAAGATAAAAAAATTAAGGTTTAATAATGTTTCTATATTAATTCGTTGGGAAGTATGTCAATGTAACTAAACTACATGGTGGTGGAGTTGTTTTAATAGTATTTTATAGTTCTAAGTAGTGTCTTTTCATTGACTAAATATTAAATGATCAATCCATCACATTATCACTTAAATTGAAGTCAACATTTAATATCCACAATTATCAAAAGTAAGAAGTATCAATGATTTAATTAATTAATTAATTGTATCTGAAGTATTAATGAATTGATGAATTTAATATATATAATTAATTTAATGTATCTAATTAATTAATATATGAAACTCCATCATTAAAATTTGTCATTTTTTTGTATTATAAATCCACCATAAGCCGGAACATTTTCTTCACTCCAATATATAACAAAAATTCTACCAATAATGACTTCTTATTATATACCCCCTCTATACCAATTCCAATATGGTTTTTTCTCTAACCATATCATTAATCACTGATTCTGAAAAATAAATTTTCCATATTTGAGCATCATGAACTTTTCATTTTTCCAACCATATAATCACATGAACATCCAGAATGCCTCTCCATCCACAAATAATTTTTTCTGGTTACTTCTAAAACTATCAACCTCACAAAAATTATTCTTCATACATTATCTAGTGTTTCTCCTATAATTTTCACACATCATTGATAGTATGATAAAATGGAGATTACGGTGGTTTTATAGTATAAGTTTTGAAAACTGCTAAATGTTTCTTAGGAAAACAATATCACATCAATATTTTAATAGCGACTCATAAATCCACCAATATCTTGGCTTATTTATATTATTTCAATTTTTATTTTTTGAGATGGTTTTAAAAGCCACTACTAATTTAGATATTTTTATATTAAAAAAATAATTTTACTTTTAATAATGGTTTCTCAAAACTGCTATTAAACTAATGGAAAAATTATTAATATTAAATTTTTAGTTATGATTTATTATTAATAAATATGATATATAATTTTTATTAATATATTTTATTATCTTAATTATATTTAATTAAAATGTTTTTATTATTAATTATATTTAATTATTAGGTTATAGTAATCTGGAACTTAAATTAATACTTGTGTAAGTTGAAAATAAAAATTCAACAACAAATGAAAATAATTTTTTATTAAAATAACTTTATTATCATCCTAACTAGAAAACTTAAAGCTTAAAAAATGAACTATAACAGAACTATATAATAATTGTGTAATAAATAATAAAATAAAATTTATTATAGATTTTTGAAATGTTGAAAATAGATAACCAACTTCAAATAGCCACAACATTTGATCCAGGATGCTATTTTGGCTCTTCCACAAACCAATAAAATCAAGTGATGAGCTCAATGTCATGCGGAATATGAGGGACGTAGTCACTATTCTTTTGTGGTCAAGAGATGCCCTGATTGCCTCAGAAACTGAGTTTTGTTTCTGGATGTCATGATTATTCAATATTGGATGAAATTTTATCTTTGTATAAGGTTATGATTCTATTTTTTTACGCAATCACTGATTTTATTCCTTCTATTCACATTCTAATTGATTTGATAGTGTTTTAGTTATTAGGTATTTCCCTATTTTGTTGATTTATTATCAATTATGTATGTATACTTTTATAGATATTTGAATATTTATTTATAATGTAAATATATTTATCATTTTCTTTTAATGTTAAATTATTTATTATTTACCATTTATTATTTATCTATTAAATACTTACTAAATATTTATTTATTTGTTTTTTATTTTTTTGTAATTTATTATTTATTAACAATTATTACTATTTTCTATTGTGTGTAATTTATTTATGTAATTTTTTTTAATTTATTGATTATTTATTACTTATTTAATATTTAATTATTATTTATTTGTTTATTAGATATTTTTTATTTATTTACAATTTATTTATAACTTATTACTAATTAATTAGTATTCTTTATTCATTTGTTATTTATTTGTCATTATTTACTTATTTTTTATATATTATTTATATAATTTCTTTATTATATAATATTTACTAATTATTTTATTATTTTTATTTAATTATTTAATACGTTTGTATTTATTTTTTTTAATTATTAATAGTTTTTATGAAATATTTATTTATTATTTGATTATTATTTTCATTTGTTAATTTTTTAATTATTTATTTATTTATTTATTATTTATGTTTTATGTTTTATTTATTATTTGTTATTATACCCTCACCACCTAATATATATATATATATATAAATATATACATATTTTTTCAACACCACTAGAAGAGTATGCTTGAGTGGTAGTCATTATAGAGTAGTTAATTGGTAAACGTTTGAATATCTCCCAACACACACACACATATATATATATTCCAGATTTATGCATGACATGTATGGAATTCATAACACCTGCACGAATTGTATAATTAATATGTAATTAAAAAATAAATAAATAAATAAATAATATTAATAATAATCAATCATTAATAATCAATATTAATAACTACAAATTTAATTAATCATGTAGATAAATAATAAATAATTATTTTTATTTCAATATATTTTAAATTGAAAAATAAAAAATATACAAATATAAAAAACAAAATACTACTACAAAACATCTAGTGGAGGAAAAAATAAGTTGTAAAAAACCTCCACCAAATTATTACCTAAACACAAATACATAGTTCATTAAGAAAGTGTCGTGTATCTGTTAGTGGTGTTTTGAACATATAGAAAATACCTTTTTTCTAGTGATTATTAACAATGATCCTTATCATGAATCAGATTCTACATGCAACATGATTAATATCTAGATATAGAACTAACATCCCCCATAATACCTCTACAATGTTTATGAAAAAAAATAAACCATAAAATATTTTACATAGTACACCATCATCCAAAATAGAATAGCATAACCACTTCGTTAGGCCATTGATATGGCAACCATAAAAACAATAGGAAGAAAAAAACCCAGAACATAAAACAATAGAGAATACACTCAATTAACTTCAAATATTTATAAAAATCAAATAAATATAGTTTTATATTGATCCCAATAAATAATAAGTTAATTAATATGGAACAAAGTGTACGAAAATAATAATAATTTCCGTAACACAAAATTTTTTTAAATCATTAGCTTGAATAATGCTCACTGTAAATTAGTATGGAAAAACTATGTTAATTTTTTAGATGAATAATACGTTGTGGTATCACTAACCAATAAGACTCAGTGATAGTGAGAAAACATTAAATGTACAATATAAGTGATGTATAAGTCCAACCATAACATCAACCAATCAGAAAATTAAGATATCTAAATATATTAAAGGACAACTTCTATATTCATATCTATATTAGTTTTTATGGTTCAAGTCGTAAGTATAAATCCTAAAAAAAAATTGTTTGTTATTAATGATATAAATATAAAAAAATGGTATAGAAAACTACCTCTATTAGTCCATCTATGATGAATTAAAGACACCTTGAAATAGAATGTTTGCACACAACATTAATATATCTAAAATGTTTCGTTAATTTCATTGACATACATTCTAAACTATACATGTAATATGAGAATACAAATCCTAAACATACAATATTGTAATATGTCATAAGTTTTAATATAATAAATGACTTTATCCATATCCCTTTTATGATGAATAAATTTATTATTAAATATAGAAAGATACATCTTTCACCAGACGAGATGAATGTATTTTAAAATTGTAACACTGATTTTATTCTATAATTATATAACATGATCATAATTTTTTAGTATTCATTAATGTACTGTGTAGAATCATATTCTATGGTAATAATTTCAAAATATTTGAAAACGATTACAAATTTGGCCTTTGAAAAGATATACTAAAGAAATCGATAATCAAAATATTAATTAGGAAGTATATAGTAAGGGAAAATATAAAAAATATATAATTTATTAGTTATAAAATGTAGATCTAGAAGAAAGTTAATGTTTGTAACTCTATAAATGGTGTTATACATTGATTTAGTAATCCATAATGTTTGAAAACAATGATGCTAGTTGGAAGTACATGTTTTTCAACTAATCGAAAACAAGTAGAAATATTTATTGTAATGAAATTTATAGTAGATTTGTATGATTATATGTCTTTATTAAGGGTATACATATATTAAGGCATTGAATTCATATATGATAATTAAATATAATAAATAGGATATTTCATTTTATACAAAAATTTTACAAACATATCAAAAAAATTATCATGAGTGTAGTTAACAAAAGTTTTTTCTATCCAATTGTAATTAAAAAAATTCAAAGTATTCTAATTATCCTCAAATATTGATTCACAACTTATGAATATTTTATCATTGGAAATGGTAATAATGATGAATAAGAATAAAAAAATTACAAAATTTCATTATATCTAGGAATATCATTGTTAATAACTCATTACCCTCATAATTGTACGTAAAATTTATTTAAAAATGACCATTAAATTTCATTGAAGGTTATATTTTTTTTTCATAATTATCCCCCCTTATATTGAAGTATTATAGAATATGTTTCATGAAATATTATATTATTTTATTTCAAAAATATATCCCCTTCCTTAGAAACTATTCATAAAATCTATCACTATGTTAACGAATGGATGGGGTCATTTATAGATGATAATGAAGTGAGTAAATGTACAAATAATTATAGCATTAATAAGATAAATTCATCTATTCTTTTTTAACCAACCATCTATTACCAATATACATTTGTTATTTTGTTTTATAGTCAATCACATTTTTAATAGTAACATGAAGCCCTGTATGGAGGAGATGTACCAAAAGATATATAAATGGTAAGGATCCCTCTTTAATGTATATATGTTTTGAGGAAATGATTTATCTTTTTAAATTTAAATCATTACTAAAAATTAAATGTTATTTTTTCTAGTTAATGTACTAATGTAATGTTTCATCAAATTGATACAATAATTTCTTTAAAAAATAAAATTTACTATATTATATTCTAGGTAAAAAATATTACTGTATTGGTATCAAATAAGAGAGTTAGATCATTAAACCCAGCTCAAGCTTATATATTTAAAATCACATTCTTCTCTAGTAAAATAATAACAAATATACTATATAGTAATGTATAAAGGTAAATAGAGTAGATGACTAGGGATTGTCCTACCATGCTTTATCAAATTAGTATAATACCCATTTTTTGTTTTAATAGTACGAACACAGAATCTCGTATATTATTAAAGATAATTTCAACCCACCAATGAAAAAATAATTGAAGAAAATTATATAAAAATTTATAATATAAAATATAATATAATGTTATCAAAATAATTCATGATATTTTATTTAATATCAATATAACCATACATGTCATGATTGTTTAATAAATTAACTAACATAAAGACTATGATCATGAATTCGTGAATTTTTATCCCAAGGAGAAAGTCAAAATTGTTAGCTTGGATAACATTTCCAATAAATAGAATGAGGATATCATACAGAGATTTTCTAAATATTATTTAAAAAGAATTATCCAAAACAATTGGCATAAACATATATAGAAATGAACATGTACCACATTAGGAAGAAGAATTTGAAATATTAAATTTATACTCATAAGGGAGAAAACCATTTTAAAATATATTTTATCTCTATTTCTAAAATTGTAATGAGATATACTATTGTATTACATTTTAATCTGTCAAATAAATCATATATACCAGGATAATTTTTAGGATTAATGTAAAATACAACTATTTTAGCATGCTTTAAATCTACCATATTTATCAACATACAACTATTATCCTCATAAGACATCTTAAGAATAACATCTATCATGATTATATTTTTATTAAAATAATATCTTTTAAATAGAGAATTATGATACATAATTATATGATCCCTGATAACATATAATTTTAATAGGATATCACCTCCACATTTAAAATATGTAATGTACTTATTGACTTTAACCTATTATTGACTATAAAAAAATAATGTTATCATATATATTTATATGATATATTTCCCGCTATCAATTTCAAAACAAATTACATCTTGGATATAGTGTAATGAGTTGTTCTTATTATTTAATTATCCAAAATTATTGAATAGAGTTTGATCAAACTTAGAGTAATGATATTATTATATAAGGTCAAGTTCCTTTTTCAAATCCTTAATTTCCAAATCAAAATTACTAAAAAACTCATTAATCCAATCCCTATATAAATTTTAATTTTTTTTAGATTCCATATTCAAGCATACAAATCAGATGATCATGTTGTAACATACCAATCATTTATAAAAACAGTACTATAATATGAAATCTTTATCTATATAGTTTTTAATCAAAACGTAAGGCCCCATTTAATTTTATATTTTAGAAAATATATAACAATTGGTAAATGGTTATAAATTATTTTATAAATTGCTCCTTAATGTGTATTCCTTCACAGAGAACCGTACATGTAAGAATCTATTAAATAACATTAATAACAAAAATTATAGTCCTTTATAAAGTGGTATACACTAATAAATTCATCAAAATATAAACATATTGATTAATAACAATCAAATAAAAAAAATAATTCATCAAAAATTATTCCCATAATGGATTCTAAATGAAAAATATATTTTTTAATCCAAATAACCTTGATTTATGAGGAGATATTCGAGGTAAATGAGGTTTATATGTGAATGTGTTAGTTTTCCCATAATTATTCTTGTATATGATGTTAATTTGTTCATATTCATAGATTTCCAATTCTTACCAAAATTTTGATAGTAATTATTATTGGTAGATTCTAAAATTTTTGTATTTTTTATTTCCCTATTTATCATTCGGAGTGATTAGAAACATAAAATCCACATTTTGTAGGATATCATCTTGATTTCTTATATTTATTATTATTTTGGTGGGAAATTAATTATAATTTCCCACCAAAGGATCATCACCTCATGTGACTTGTATGTTTTTAATTAAATACAATATATTATTCATTTAACCTTCATCAAAATATCCATATTTCTCTCATTTAATGTCATCTATTTTACAAACATTGTCAGTATATTAGGCTTTAATAGTTCTAATTTCAATTTCCATGGTCCTTTATTATTTCAAATAAATAGTACATTCTTTTTTAATGTGTTTACTTTTATACCCTACAAAATTTCAAACATTTTAAAATGGGGAAATAAACACATATATAATTTTAACTCAATTTTATCAACATTATTAATGGTTTTCTTTTTTGGAAAGGGAGAATAATGATCACCATCCAATTATCTACTTTATACTAATGTAATTTTCCTCCCAATGTAGTCAATAAATATTTACATTAGTTAAAACTCACAATTTAATATAATTAAAAACAATTATATTTCAAATAAAATTCAACTTATACTGTAAATTATCACATATATATTGAAATTTGTATGTTTGTACTTTAATAATTGAAATTAATGTTCTAGTAAAATATCCTAATTACTCAAATATTTTTAGTTTGGAGAGATTATTTTTATACTATATATGGGGAATGAGAATATTAAAACACAATATAATAGTATCCCTAAACAATTTTAGATAACAAAAAAAACATAAATAATAATATAAATAATAATTATATTTATATTATTTTACATATCATAACATTAAAATACCCATGTTAAATCATTATTAAAATTTAAGAGTCATATAATTTTAAATATTTTTTATGTTCAAAGTATAACCTGTTATATCATAAAAAATTTCAATATATTCTCTTTAATATTTAATCCATTTTAAACATACATGATTTTTTAAATTAATTACACATATTCATATAATATTTTAAAATTATATCATTTATATATATGTGATATAATATTTAACATGCATGCATTAAAGATAACCATTTCATAAATAACATATTTATTTGTATATAAAAAAAATTCAGTATAATTTTTTTCAATCCAAACCATTACCATAAAAAAATATAACACTCACTTACACATAAAATTTATAATTCTTATATTCTTCTATTAATCAATAAATTTTTAAATAGTTTCCTCAAATTAATATTTTTAAAATACTTATTTTTAGAATATATTAAATTTTTATTTAAATCACGAAATAATATTTTACAATAATAAAAAAATTTAAAAATATTTTTACATTGTTTCCTAATATAGACATCAAATATGTGTAAAATTATTCTTTAGACATCAAAATAGTTCCCATCAATCGATATTAAAATAAAATTTTTCATTACTAATATTTTTATTTACATTAATTAAAATCCAAATTCTCATTATTAAAAAATGTTCAATCAACCTATATAGTGTGACTTTAACTCATTTATTTTATCAAAATAAAATTACATTATGACATCCTTTTTATATGTTTTTGTTTATATGTTATGATTTATAAAATCACTAACCTAAAACACAACTCATTGTTTGATTACGTGTTGTGAAAATTATTGATGAATTAATGATAACATGTAGACATACTATACAATATATGTCATGGAATATGATCTAATAGATAATAACCAACTCAAAAGAGATGAAATATCTTAGTAATTCATCGGATCATTGTGTATGATCTATCCTGACTCATCAAAAACACATTATAATAAAATAATTCAATTGCTACATGATACTTGAATTCAATTGAAAAAGATACTATTATAGGTCAACCTTATACAACATACTAGGTATATGGAAAAATAAAAACGAGACACTATTATAAAGGCCTTGGGTTTTCATAAGTATTGTCTCATAATCCCCATTAGTCTACTCTAGTGTATCTATTTTTATTCAAATTCATATCCTAACCTATATAGAAAACATAGGATATATACAAACACCGAGGTTTATGTGATGGGAGTCATAACATATATCAATATGACACAAATTGGTATCCTAAACACAATCCATTATATAAATTTTTGTAATAATTATATTATATTAATGTATTAACAACCCAATATTGGTGGTCAATTAAAGAACCAAAATAATTCATTTATATATTAATATTTAATAAAAAATATATAAATAAACCTACTATGTTATTTCACCACATTCGTACCCAATAGAAGTGAGAAACAACTCCACCTACATTGATCCATGCTCATAATACTCAATTGTGGAAACATTTGTGTGGGGAATCTAATTCCACTAGAGAAACCATCATGTTAGTAAAAACATTTTTTATTAGGGAAATAGTGGAATTTCATCATATTATCAGATGACAAATAATGTGAAAAGTAAGAAATTTATGAGTTTATCATGAAAAAATGATTCTTTGATCAAGGTGAATGGTTAATAAGGTACCATCAGAACCCTCAAAGAAGGAGGGGGGATGGGGTCAATATCCTTAATCAGGAGGGATTAAATTCAATGTTCTATGGAAGACATTGTATAATTATATAGAGGATCCATCATCCCAACCCACCGATTAATTATCTAAGAGAACATTAAAGTATATATAATAGTATTCCCCTAAAAAATGAAATGTCTATAAGAATAAATCCATCCAATTTTTGTTCACCATCATAGAGAAATATAAAAATACATGCATAACAAACAATCCATATATTAGAATGTAATAAAATATTTATTGTAACTAAATATTAATAACCCTTATAAAAAATAGGAAATACAATTAATTATAACATGTATTTAAATACCTATTATATGTAATATCATTATCCTATAGGCACCATCATCTTATTTTTTTGGTATATGAATAAGACCATTATAATAAAATAACACTTAGAATTCTAGTTTTATTACTGTGTTGACTCTCATAAAACATCTAGAAAAAAATTATATATGTAATGAATTTACATAATATTAATTACCAAAAAAATTTAACAATATTAAATATGTATATAATATATTACATGTAAAAAATAGAATAAATAACTCAAAATGACAACACATAATAAATAATTATTCATTTTAATCATTATAAAAATAAAATATAATTATTTATAATATATATGGAATAAATATATATTTTACAAATATATATCATTCCATTTTATGTTGTTATCCACATATACCGAGAAACTTTTTCATGTGTTGAGGGATTACCCAATTGTAATATATATTTTCTCAAGATCACAAAATCACATCCATATATATGAAAATCCTGAACCATTTTATTATAACGAAGTTATTATTGATGAAAATCCCATAGAAACCTATCACATCCATATTCCTATACTAATACTTCTATAAAAAAACACTAATGATATAACACTATCCTTATATACACTGCATATGGTTACACACATGGGAAAATAAGTCCAAACAAGACAACTCACAGACAACCATACTAAGATATAAAATCTACCTCACAATAAAAACTCTATAAAAATGATCCTTCTAGGTAACCTAACAAATTTCCCATTGGTTCCTCTTATGTTATATTATAATTTTTAAACAATAATACATAAAACCTCATAATACCATATAATGAACGATTTTAAGCTAAAAAAATTTATACAATTAAATTCAAATTTTAGAATCCCCTTTTGTGAAAATAGTTGATAGAAAATTCCAAAATAAATATGTATCAAAGGTGAACCAAAAATTTGTTCAATTTGAAATTGAATTTTGTAAGGCCTTTTCTTTTCCAATGGACTAACTCTTGATAACTCCATGTAGAGTTAATATTCACCCTCTGGTAATGGGTAATGATTTATAAAGTGTTATTGTTTAATTTGATTCTGATGGTATGGAAACATCTACATTAGAGTGAGTTAACATGTGATTAGTATTTTATATCATTTTTCTATTATGAACATAAGCATACCAAGGATAATATGGGATAGTAGTTCTAAATTAGGGGCTTTTCATAGAGGATTTATTTTTTGAATTGGGTAATTTAAGTTTTTAGAGGCCTTTTCACTATTTATATGTGCCTTTTGATAAAATGGATTGTGTTTTTTGAGGACATGTATGGATTTTTCTATTCATGAGAAATGACATTTAGAGTTTGAAATACCATATTTTTTGTGGAATTATCATTTTATAGTTTTAGAGTTCTTTAATATGCTTTATTTATTTATAGATAATGGATTTATATGTTAAATCAACATGGAAATGTTTTCTTTTCAGATTAATTAATGAATATAGTTTTATTCTATTATATAATGGTGTTTTGATTTTATTGTATTATTATTTTCATGTAATAATATATAAATTTTTTTTGTTCTTGTTTATTAACATTGGGAAAAAATATTGTTTTGTTTTCTATACAGGTAAACATATTTTTCTAATTATTGAAAATTGGGCATCTAAATATTAAAAAGTAGACTAAAAAATGTTTTTTATTATAAAGTGAAAATATATGTACCACTAGCCCATAAATATAGCTCATATAATTTTATATTTTTATTAATATTGGTTATTATTATATGAATTTCATTAAATGTTGCACTATAATATTTTATTGGTTTAAAATTATTTTATTATATTGTTATATTTTTTAGTTCTTAATATGTCTATTATTGATATAATATTGTATTATTATATGAAGGTGATTAAAAAAGGAAATGTTTTTTATACTAATTATAAGTTACCATAGTTTTATATGAACATGTCTTAATGGATCATGTATTTAACTATATGGGATTCCTTGAGCATGTGATATTTCATCCTTTTAGTTTGAGGATATGGACACATTTACCCTTTAATGTATGGGGTTTTTTATGATATTTTTTTTGTCCATCATGAGTGAAAATTTCATTTTAATTTTCTAATTTATGTTTTTGAATTTATAAAATGATTTTATCACCAATAATGAGTTGTGATTCATCTAATTCCCATGACGCCATGAATCCCATAGTAGAATTTTTTTAACAAATAGACAGGTTTCAAAGTATTGTGGATTATGATTATGGAAGAGAAAAAAGTATAGATGGTTCTTACATTGACTAGGTAATCATGTGAAAACTGAATATAAATACATTTGTTGTTTATTAGTGAAATATAAACGGAATATTATTATTCTATAATTATATTCTGATTTTTCATTCAAATATTAAT
Source organism: Viscum album (assembly GCA_963277665.1). Classification (NCBI taxonomy): domain Eukaryota; kingdom Viridiplantae; phylum Streptophyta; class Magnoliopsida; order Santalales; family Viscaceae; genus Viscum; species Viscum album. The sequence continues at coordinate 553,178,969 of OY728135.1, forward strand.
ATCATTTCTTGTATAATATAATATCTATAATGAATTATGTTATGAAAACTGTTCTTGGTAGCCGATGGAGATACATACTCCCACACAACATGGGTACCTTAAATTTTTTATAGATCCTATGTTTTTCATACTAGGTGGTTTTTAGTTATACTATATATAGAGGAGCGTGAGTAACTCAATGGGGACGAGAAGGTAGTTTCAGTGATATATATATATATATATGTTTTTATATCATTGACTCATGTTAAATTAATTACATTCCATGTTTATTTTGTATTTTAAAATTATTAGAAAGTCATTTCTTACTAAAGGCTGGAATGATGTGGTAGGCATATTAAGGGATTACACAATTGTTTTTATTATATCAGGGTAAAAAATCTACTAAAATCAAATGAAAACTCCAATATGCAACCTTTTTTGTGAATCATGAATGTTATTTAATAGTATTACATGATACAAATTTTATAGTGTCAATATATGTTATTTTTAGTCCCATAATGCTACTTAATAGCCCCATAATAATATGGAGGCACATTTCATTATGTAAGCATTTGGATGAGTCTATATAAATAGTAACCTGGTTTGGGATGTTAATAATATACTTAATTTTCACTACTTCCCTTATTTTATTTTTATAATAAAAGAAAACTTTTTAGGTTATTTAGAAACTCATATATAGGATTTTTTGGGTGGCTCAATATAATACAAAACTATAAATACATCACAAAATAGACGAGAAAATACCACCATTCGAAGATGGACTACATAGATATCAATCATGGACATATTGATGGACCCATTTATGAAATCACAAAAGAAAAATTCCGGACACATATTTATATGGCTGGTGTAACGAGGACAGATTGGATAGTCGACTCTCAATCCATGATAACTAAATATCACATGAAACACTAATGAAAATTACACATAACATCAATTACATAGAAAATCATTCTGTTATTATCGGTAACTATCTCTTTCCATCACCATTGTATCCCATTTAATGTTAAAAATGACACTGTTGGGCCACATTATCCACATGGATAGACACCTCAATAGTACAATTTCATGAATTTCTACAACACCACCACTAAAACACCATAACAAATAATGAACAAATAAACATCATGTGAAAAAAGAATACCCTATATCTCCTAGAATAAAACTAACACATCTATTATCCTATGAAGTATCACATGTTCCTCGTATTCCACATTAGTAGATCACATCAATCATTTTTAATATAATCACTCTCCACAATTATAGAATTAATCATTATAAGATAATACTATCCATGCAAAAAGTTTGATGGTATCCATGAACTATATATGGAGGAGTAAGAGAAAAGAACAGAAACTTGAGATGCCATAGGATTGATATTAAAAACCAGCAAAACAATGAACTTACAAAAATATCAAATGAATGAATGAATTTTTTTTATATGAATAGAAAATTGAAATCTATAAATAAAAAATAAGAAAACAAAATGAGAATGGAATTCCCCCAAATGAGAAAATTATGGACGATGAACCCTATGGATTCTACAACTAAAGTATCACACTCCCACATCCATTCCCTTATATCAATACCCAAAAAAACCATAATACTTTTTTAAATTTCTAAAAAAAAAGAATACTATTTTATGTAAAATTTATTTACCAAAATTACTATGTAATTCATTACAACCCTAATAATATTAAGTTAAATTTGAATGTCATCAAATAATACAATAAAGTTTTCATGAATTAATTACTTGGAAAATAAATTTTCTTCCAAAATGAATTTCTCTTTTTATTAGATGAATGGAATTGGGGGGAAAATTCATTTCACCTAATAAAAGATGAAATAGTTTTTCAAAGAAAATGTTTTTCATCCCCAAACCTATAAAATAACCCCCCTCCCTTATCATGTTTTCCCCTTACATTCTCTAATCCACACCCGATTTTGTTCTGTCTATCTCAAAATATTTCGAGGGTTTTCACTCCCCTTCCCGTCACACTTTGGTTGTTCATAAAGAAGTGAAATATTTGTGAAGTTACATTTAAATGTGTTTTTTATTTTACTTTAATGTCTATTATTTATACTGTTGTTTAGTATCTAATAAGTATTAATTAATTTATTATCATTATTTCTTGATTAATTATCTTAAATATGTAAAATTATTAATATTATTGAGTAAATTTTTATTACTAAACTTGGTCTATTTGGTATTTAATTTACAATTATTATTAGTAATTGAATAACATTTATTAAATCATTACTAAGTAGTTTCACTTATTTTTTATAACAAATTAGCGAACTATAATATTTATCTAATAGATTGTCAATGAAGTAATCAATATGAATGTATAATCAAATAATAATTAACTAATGATTAACTACATTGTAATTATTACTTCATATTAATTTGATGTTTACTAAATGTTAGTTAACCAGTGATTAACTCTTCATTTTATAATAATTAACTATTAAATAAATTTAATTAACAAATTATTATCAGATTACAAATGAATGATTAACTAATAGTAAACATAAGGTTGAATAATGATTATCTAATTTTTAATTAAGGATAAAATAATGCATAACTATGGATTTTTTAATAATGATGTAATGATTAAATAATGTGTAACCAAATATAAACTAGTAAATAACAAATAATTAACCATTAAATAACTATTAATTAACAATAAATTAAAGACAAAAAAACTATTAACTATCAAATGATTAATTAATGATTCTATAATGTTTAACTGGTGATTATTTAGTGAACAACTAAGGATTAAATAAAGATTTAATTGTGATTAACTAATGAGTGACTAAGGATTAACTTATGATCAAATAATGATTTTCTGATGATGAAATATTGATTAACTAATGATTAACTAATAATTCCTTATTCGTTAACTAATAATTATTTATTATGTAAATTCATTATATCTATTAATTATTTAATTATTATTAAATGGTAAAATAATGATTAAATAATGGGTAATGAAGGACTATTCATTGAATATTGAATGATTAACAACTCGATAACTAATTCATAACAAATGATTACCTAGTGTTTAAATAGTTATTAACATAGTATTAAATGATGATTTCAAAGGATTATTTAATTATTTACTTGTAATTTTCCGAGGATCAAATAATTACAAATTAATGATTAACTAATAAAGATATAATTATGAACTAGTGATTAACAAATAATTAAATGTTTATTAATGAATTGAAAACTATCAATTGAATATTAAGTAAATACTTGTTAACAATAAATTAAATGCTTAATATCTATTAATTAATTGTTCATTAATGAATGGATGGTTATAGATTAAAAATTGAACAAACAATTTAGATAAAGTAATATTATTGAAATCATAATCTATAAATGAAAACATTCTAAAATGTTAGTATGGTAATGACTGTGTAGTTATCCATATTGAAAAATCTACATATAAATACTAAAGGTGGAAATAGGTTCTAGGATATTTTGACCTATGGGTAATAACCCTGAAATGGTGAATTGGTTATTAACACAATAGACACACATTGTATAAAAACATGCATAACTTCACCATATGATTGACTCTCCCAATAGAATCACTTCAAATAATTCACTGTCAATTTAATTAATAGCATTTTATACCATTACGAATATTAAAAATTGGAATATGAAACATAAGTGAAATCATTTAGGATATAAGAAAAAAATCTAAAATGTTGGATAATTAATGAATGTGTGGATATCTAGGAAAGTAAATATTTGTCTGTATTCTATAAGTGGATACAGGATTTTGCGTAGTTATAACATGGAGTAATAAACATAAAAATGGAGGATATGGTATTAACTCAATCATTAACATGTGCAAGAAAAAATTATTAAAAACACAACTGGTTTGACAGTCTTGGGGGGGGGGGGGGTTCTATATTAGATGTTTAAAAATCTCAATATAAACTTGTCACTTATAATAATATTCAGGTACCCTAAAATGAATTTATATAATTATTTCATAGGCATCCATTTATTATGTTTCCCCACTGTTTGTATTATTTATACGATTGGAATTGTGATATCCTAAATGTGTTTTACCCATATATAACCAATCCAGGTTTTTTACGAGGCCCCATGAGTGATTCCATGTATTCCAAAGGATTCCATATATCATTAAGGGTATATAGTTTTATAGTGGTGTGAATATACAATTATTATCATATTGGAGAAAACACTAATAATAAAGTGTAAGAAATATAAATAATAATAACTAGGTATAACTAAAATGACAAGATGATAATAATCAAATATAAATAATAATAATATACATGTACAAAATATTGATTTCATGATGTTTCAAAAATAGTGTATTAGGGGAACATGATAATATATATACACAAATACATGCCAGAAAGTTGGTCAAAAATGAAAAAACTAAAATCAAAAATTTATTCATGAGAACAAGATTGGTCCTCGGGTCACATACATTACCCATTTATAGAATTCTAGTGTCGCTAGATTGGAATATCCCATTATCCATACCCGAATTCAAGAAAACTATTGTCGTTACCAATGGTGGCCAATAAAATTTGCGAGTAATACTCAGAATGATTCCAATAATGATATCTAATAATATCTAGTATTTAAATATAAAATGAGTAGTGTGAGTATATATTGAATGTAAATAAGAATTTAAAATACCCATTTAAGGCTTAGGCACCTATTGGATATCGAGCTGATCAAGCCTAACTCATCCTATAGTAGAATGTCTCTACACATTTAACATGTTATATAACATTGGTCCAATACCCAAGGAATTCAAAAAAGGTATCCAATAATATTATAGTAATATGAAAGAACCAAATAACAATCAAGTGTTATATAACATTTCATTTCCTCTGATAATGCCAATGGGTTTCAATATAAGAATCCCATAATGACCCATGGTATGATATATATTATATTTCTTATGAGCCCACATATGGAATTCCATTTAGAAACAAATAACCCAAAAGAATTTTAATAGGATGTCTTGTAGGGAATGTGAAATGTTCGTACAATTCATACAACATGTAAAATAATTCAACTCAATCATCTATTTATAAACAGTCAACAAAAATCACCTATAAAATTTGTTTGAATACAAGAAAAAAATGGTGTTCATGTAGTATTTAATCAAACCCACCCAAAGTGGGTGGTTTGTGTAGTGATCATTATCCTGAAACAATGTAAAGTGGCCTCAATGAACATAGAGGTTGTTGACTAATTAATCAATTGGAAAAAAAATTAATAGAAACATGTAGAATTTCTATAGTACATAACAACGACACTGGATATTTAAAATAAAATTCTTTTGGAAAATATATGACCATATAGAATTTGTGGGTGGAAGTATCCTCATCCAAAATCATTCTCTTTGTTCAGATAGAATAATAAAAATTATTAAAATTAAAAAAACTATATAGAATTATGTTATATAAGTTTGTACAGACATAACCCTAAATATGGAGAGAGAAATAGAGAAATAAAGTAAGAGGAATCATAATATTATATAGGGAAATCCACAAAAATGAATGGTGGTAGACAATGATCATATAATGATAGATACTTCAAAGCCTAGGAGATGGTTGCAGGTGAGATCTATCTCTTGCGGGAATTTTTTACATGAATGGGGGAAAATATTGGGTGAATAAGAAATAAATACATGAGGGGATAAACTATAATTTTACTTATTTTAATGGGAAATGGTTTTTTACAAGGTTATACAAATCGTGTTCGAACTGTGGAAACACCTCTATACGGGAGACCATAAATCACAGGACCTAGGTGTATGGATAAAAAACCATGCACACATCATTTTAATTCCATATGTAATATATTATAGTAATTACATGTCCTTGTGGTTTTCCTTGCATGGTTTCATATACTATGATCCACCCATACTAGTCTACAAAGTTGAGGGACATGGTAACAAATAATCGGGCACTAAAAATATGTGTCAGTCTATTGCGCTAAACCTAGAACTCTTGGATAAAAAAAAATCCCATATTTAAAAGACTCTCACCTTGGTATCTCAGAGTCAGTGGATACTTTATTACATTGGAATAAGAGAAAAGGAATCACATCCTAATGTACTAGATTATTTAGTATACATGGTATTCCAGATACATACATGAAATTCACAATACATTTTAAAACATCAAATACACAATGTTTTTTCATTGTGAATTAAAAAATTTGTGTAAAATTGTTACTTGAAATCCTATGAAACAAGTAGATGGAGATTTCACCACATGGTATCAAGCATGCCTCCCTGTATGCCAATGGATTTCAACTACCAGTGGGGTTTTCTCCATGTAATAGTGGGGAGACTATAACCTCATGATTAGATTAGCATAGTCATATATCAAACAATAAATAACAATAAATAGTAAAATAATTAATAAATGAAAAACTGGGTAGTATAAAAATAATATCATGTCAATATAAATGTAAAGAACCAATATATAATAAAGAATGGATTTCCATATGATGATAAATAAAATAAAACAAAAGATACAGAGTTGGTAATATAATACAATATCTTACATGAATAAATAAAAGAGATAAGAACACTAAGGGAGAACCCAATAAGCATAATGAGCTCTAGCACGGTCATGTTCTGTTAACACCCAGGAAAATTCAAGTAAACACAAGAAATAATGTATGATCCTATAAACATGAGATCGGCTCGAGTACCGTAGTGAAATGTTTACTCAAGCATGGTGTGAGAGAAAATCCTAATAGGCTTCCTCCAACAGTTTCTCTAGAAAATAATAGTTATTGAATATATGGTAGAATAATTTACGGATGTAAATAAATAATAAACAGTGATAAATTAATAAATTCCATCATTCTCAGGTTTATAAACGAATCCTTGTGGGATTAACTAAATTCTCTCCTGGATGGATCTAGATACTAACCAATAACAACATATATATTAATAATATATATATACATTGTTAAATAATAAATCAACAATTATAGAATATGCATGTGTGGATGAAAGTACATGTATACCTAGAATACTTGTTAGTGGATGGACCGCTATGTAACTCAGAAAACCATAACCATTTTTAAAAATCTTATAAAATCAAACATATTTTCAAATCCCTACATATCATAATGAATATGAGACATGTTTTCGACACTCAAGATGGTGGGTGTGTCATCATGAAAATACATGAAATAAGGGACACAGTATGTCATGCCCATCACCCAAATATTGATAATGGTGCAAGACAACATTCTCAACATCCATTTTAAGGTTGTGTGAACCATCATTCTCAAAAATTCCCTTAAACATCATATCACAACAAATATTAGTAACATATTTATTTAACTATAAGGCATTACCTCTTTAGATAATCTACAATTAAAATATAAAAAACAGTGGATCATTTATTACAATTCACATGGTCATGTGTATTTAAATATAGAAATTATCATGGTCATACAACCCATTTTGATTAAATTTAATTTAAACCATTAAATTTAAATAGGCCATTTCATTTTTCAATATTATTATTTCTATTTTCAGTTCATTCCAATAACATAGAAGGTGGTTTTTCAATTGAAAAAATTAGTTACAAGAATGGCCATTAACTTTTATTCAATATATTTAAGATTATAATTTGATGTAATTTACTAATAAGGACACATATCTATAAATAAAAATAATTCATATGAAAACAATAATTCCAAAAGGAAAAGTAATATTTAAATCACTAATCACCATTTTTTTTGTTTAGACAATAGTAAAACTCACCTGAGGGTTTTATTATAAAACATTACATTATTAAAAAAATTAATATAAAACAAACAAGCATCACATTAAAGATGCATAAGTAAATTCACCAAGAGAATTATTTTAGAATGCTACCAAATATGGAAATTAAATGTCATGGTTTATAAATATTACCTATCAGTGGTAAATTAATTTCTAGTTAGATTTGAAAACATAGAAGGTGTTCTCATCTCTTCGGTCATTTTTGAAATGGTGAAAAATTGTTTTGGAACACCCAAAAGAGTATATAGAATTATGGTCACCATCATCTGATTACATATAAATTATCATAAGGATTAATATTTCATACATATAACAATTTAAAAATTATGACCTCATTTTAGGGAAATCACAGAATCAACAAGTGCATAGCATAATAGAAATATTTATCTATCAAAAGAATATTAGGGAAATATCTATAACCCTCTTACCATATATCATGTAATCTCTAAACATCCAATATCATGGATTGATTTGGTATGGTTTGGATCAAATTGAAGAGATGGAAATCCTCCCTGAAAATAAGGTGAATTAGATCACAACATGTTAACTTGGTCGAGAGGAAGTTAAATAGAAATGGAGTCAAGAGAAAAATAGATCTCACTAAGAAGAATCCAAAGAAACATTCATTGCTCGAATATGACTTCAGATGAGGGAGATATTGTTGGTCCTATATTGACTGAATAATACTATATAAATATTTTTTATTTGGATTCTCACAAATACCCTTATTTTTTACTAATTATTTTTATTTTAAGTGTTTTTTAAAGAATTTATATTCATTATAATTCTCATATTGGAATAATATTCAAATATATATTTTTGTGAAATATTTTTTAAATTGTTCGGAATGATCTTAACTATATTTTTGGAAACAATGTTCACTGTATTTAATTTTCTATAATCATTTTTCATTCCCTGCATTGAAGAACATAATGTAAATAACAACCCCTATGTTTTTATTAAAGAATATGTTAAAGGATCAATAGCTAGGGTAAATCAACCCTATATAAAAAAACATGTGGTAAAAGATCATTATGTTTAAATGAATCCTTACGTTTTTTGAATAGAAATAGTATATTTTAATATCACTACATAAGTATGGAACCATACGTTTCTGCAGAAAGTTTTTGGTTTACTAACTATACATTTTTAATAAACATTACGTTGTCAACCATATGTTTGGAAAAATTGAACATATATATAATCAACGTTATGCTCATAATTTTTTACTGATTGGAATGAACATATGGATCATCATCTATACATTATGTGGTTGAACCTTACATCTGGTGTTTTGTGGTTATGTGAAAAAACCTTCTGTTTTTCATTTCAACCTGACATGAGAGTTTCTTCAAATATATTGATTAATATTTTGAAACGATTAATTGTTTTAAAGATATTATATAGAACTCATTTATTAATTGAATGGATTCAATAGAAGAGATTACATCATAATTATATTCATATTTAAAATATTGATCTTATTGTAAGTCAATTTGATGGTAAATCAATGTTCTTTTTATTCGACAATTCATTTCATACATAATCACTTAAGGACTACTCATTATTGAAGTACATATTTCCAAAAGAAGAATATCAATATAATGTAATATGTTTCTATAACTATGAAGATCAATATAAACATTAAACAAAATCAGTATTTATTGATTTGGTGAAGTGTCAACTTCACAGAATTAGCTGTGGGTTTTTTGTTCTCCATTTAATGAACTAGAAGGCTCTATTTTTAGAATTATTCATTTCGGTGACAACTGTCGTCCCTCAGTTGTGGATCAGTCTTATGAGAAGTGGAACTGACTAATGAAATTCACTATGCCCTAGGTTAGGTGACTAGTGGAGTGAATTAGGGGATCATCATGCCAAAAACCACTATAAAGTTTTTTTTCTCTATTTTCTATTTTTCCATTTCACATACTCTCATACAGAAATTCTTCCAAACTCTATCTACTATTGATGTGAAATGACAAAATTTTGAATTTTTCTTAAGGACCCAAAATACCCCATCTTGTGTCTTCTTCCTATTTTTTCTGACATAACATTTGGTAATTAGGTTGCGCTCAACTGATTCTATTTGGTTCTAACATATTAGAGATATATATTCAAACAAATATCAATGGATAATCTCAAATAAAGAAATACCATTGGTTCACGCACAATATTTTAATGGTGAGAAAATTTGATTTCGGAAATAATATATAATAATATATTTGAAAAATATTGAATTTAAACTATACTCAAAGATCATTGCCCCTAACAAAATCCATGAGAAACACGAAGCATGGACTGCTTCTATAGAGGCTGAGTGTGACACAAATTCATAAGCTATAAATTCTATCATTTGTTGTCTTGGACCTGAAGATTTCAAAATTCTCTCAAAATGACCTAAAACTTATAAAATATGTTAGATAATTGTAGTTTCTTCTGAAGGTAAAAATAATGTTTGAAAGATGAGGTGAGAAATAACAAAATTAAAATTTAACAAATTCAGAATGTTTGATGTAGAAATTATCATACAAATGAATGGAAGGATCACCAAATTTTTTACAAAACCTTACTACATTAGTTGAACCAATTAAACAAGATAATCAAACAATTAAAGTACTGATAGTATTTCCTAATAAGTGGAATGGAGTTTCAGTTTTAATCCCTCAATCAGAACTATCATGTATATGACAATGAGAGAATTGAATGGAATTATAATTATGTATGAATATTAAAGGCAATATGAAGTTAAGTATATCAATGTCGCATTGAAAAATGTTAACACATTTTTAAAGGATTAACCTCAAAAGGAAAAAATAAAAATGAAATAATAATTCAGTGAAGAATGAAATTCAGACTAATCTGATTCCAAAATCAATCCATGACAATTATCCCAAATGTTAAGCATGATTTATTCGTGGAAGTGAGGATTCAGAAAACTGTTCAAAAAGAATGAGTAAGAGTCCCGGGATGTTAGATGCTGTGAATAAGAAAATTTGGGACATATAAGACATGAATGTACTCAATTAAAAAGTGTAAATATGTAAACAAAAAATAAGTTTCAAAAAAATGATGATTATGAATACCAAAGAAAAAGAGATATGAAATTTACATGGAGTGTTTTTGAAGACTCAAGTTACACTTCAATCTATGATTCAAAGAAGGATGAATCAGATATAAAAGCTAATTTATGATTTATGGCTGATGAATATAAGGTAAAATTCTACTATTTAACTAAATCTAATTCTAGTTAATAAAATTATAATATGGATTCCTGATGCACTATGCTAGAAGAATTATATGACACCCTATTAAAGGGAGATAAATATTATATTAATATTCACAAATAAATTTTTAGATAAAGGGATACATTACATAAAATGAATCAAGATCTTGGTGAAAAATTTAACACAACAACTAGTAATAGTACTAATCATGAAATCAAGATTAAAATAATATAGGAAGTAGTATAGAAAAACAAAAAAGATACTCTTATTATTACAATAGGTGAAAATATACTAAATGAAATTCTATGTATGAATTTAATAAAAGTTAGTAATGGTAAAAAAATCCCATAAATATAAGTATTATTTTTATCCCAATGAAAAATATTCTATTTTTCAATTATGTAAAAGAGAAGAATATATAACAAAACAATTATTTGAGAAATCCACAAATAAGTGGGATTGAAAGGTTATTTTTAAAAAAAGTATTATCTGGTGTAAACAACATAATTAATGAAAATATAAAGCATATTTGTATTCTTATGTCCTTATTAGCTAACACTACTCGACCCAAAAAGTTATGGGTATCAAAAGAATGTTTTATGTAAATTTCCTTTTTACGTAACATGTTACCCTAAAGGAAAAGCTATATTTTATATGGACAGTGGCTACACTAGACACGTGAATGTAAATACATCATATATAAATAAATTGACATATATTGACGGTGGTCTAGTCACCATTGGTGACAATTACAAAGGGAAGTTAACTGGACATGGAACAATTGGAGATCCAAAGTCTGTCTGAATCAATAAAGTGTTGTATGTACTAGGATTGAAGCATTACCTGATACATTTCTCTCAATTATATGATGATGGATATTGTGTTAATTTTTCTAATAATTAATCTTCTATATTTAAATACTACTTTCTTAAATATGAAGCACTCGAAATAGATAATGTCTCCACCTTGGACTTAAATACATTTTGTAAACAGAACGTGAGTTGTCTAACTGGTAAGATAAATGAATCTTAGTTTCATCACAAAAGACTTGGTCTAGGAAATATTTATGATTTATATAAATTATCCACGAAAAAATGAGTTTCAAATTTACCTATTCTCACATTTGACTATGAGAGATTATGTAATGTATGGAAGATTTCCCAGCAATATAAATCATTCTTCAAATCTATTAACAATATTGCTACATCAAATCCACTAGAACATATTAACATGGATCTATTTGGACCATCTATAGAATCATAGTTGGCTATAAAATTTTATGTAAATGTTTTAGTAGATGATTTTTCTATATTTACATGGTTCTATTTTCTAAAACAAAATAATATTGTTTTTACATTTTTTGAAAGTTATTATAAATGTGTTCAAAATGAAAAAGGATTTAAAATAATTTCATTACAAAGTGATTTAGGGGGAGAGTTTTAGAATTAATAATTCAATTACTTTTGCTCAATCATATGATTTAATTATACCTTCTCTTCACCAAGAACACCTCAACAAAATGGAATTTTTGAAAGGAAAAATAGAACTATTCAAGAAATAGATTAGACTATATTAAATGAATATAGTATTCCTACCAATCTATAAGAAGAATCTGCAACTAGAGACTACTATATATTAAAAATAGCTTTAATTTTGCCTATTTTTAAAAATACACTTTATGAACATTTGGAAAGAATAAAGCCTAAGGTAAAGAACATTGAATTTTTTGGATTAAAGGTGTATATCCTAAACCACAAGGATAATCATGGTATGTTCGATCCAAAAATAGATGAAGGAATATTTTTTGGATATTCTGAAACACCTAAAGCTTATAGAGTATTTTATAAAAATTCAGTAATTGTTGAAGAATTAGTTCTTGTGATGTTTGATGGAACCGAACTTTTTAATAAATAGAAAGATCGAACTGATGAATCTGATGACTCTTCTCACAACATGAGACATGAAAACCTAAAAAATGTTTTTGAAATTAATGTTCTATCCCATTAAAAAACATGATATTAATGAACGTAAAAGTGTTCTTTCTATACAGTTTAAAATCCAAAACATTCCCCCATTAGAAACTATTATATGAGATCTATGCATAATAATAAAGGATAAATGAAATACAGGAAACCTAGTTGAATTCAATTCCTTCCTATCACAACATGAGCAAGAACTTTTTCATGAAACGATATATAATGAGTGTTGGATGTTATCAATGCATGAAGAATTGAACTAATTTAAAATAAAGAATGATCATGATTTAGATGAATGCTTACCAAATTATCCAGTTATAGGAGCAAAATGGGTCTTTAGAAATAACCATGATGACCAAGGGATTATAATGACAAAAAAGATTTATTAGTTCCTAAAGGATATTATGTAAGATAAGGTACAAATTATGATGAAACGATTTCCCACATAGCTATATTAGAAGCTATAATACTAATTTTATATTATTCATCTCATAGGAATTTTAAATTATATCATATAGATGTCAAATCACAATTTTTAAATAGATTTTTAATGGATGATGTTTATATTGAACAACCCCTATTTTTTAAAATTTTCAATAACCATAATTTGATGTTAAACATTATAAGATCATTATAGCCTTAAGTAAGAACCCAGAGCCTCATATGAATGATTGTGTTTGATTATCCTGAAAAATTGTTTAACTGTTAACTTTAAAAATCCAAACCATTTTATGAAAATAGTTTGTTCTAATTTATTATTACTTCTAATATAGGTTGATAATGTTATTTTATAGATCAACAAATAAATAACATTGTAATGATTTCCAATACTCATGAAAAAATAAATTGATATAAAAATGACGGTACAATTATATTTTTATTTAGGACCTCTAATTTAAAAAAATATTAGAAAAATGTATTAATACAAAAAATATATATTATTTATTTAATGAAAACATTTATCCTTGAGAACAACATGACATATTGAACACCCATGAGTAATAATATTAATCTTGATTTGGAAAAAGATGGAAACCATTGCATCCCAAGTTGTAGATAGGAATAAATCCTATATTACTATATCCTATTACTTCTAAACATGACATTATGTTTTCAGTATGCTTATCATCCATATTTAAAAAAGATATGATTTTAATTTAATATTGTATTTAGATGATGATTTTGGAGGATATAGATTTTAAAAAAACGAAAATTATAAACCAATCACTTCATATGAAAATTTTTACTAGCATGGTCATGTAAGAAGCAATACTATGCTGCACAATCAATAGAAGAAGTATAATATGTGTCTGCCGACAGTTGTTGTGAGTAGTTTTTGTGGATGAAAAACACACCGATGGACTTTAGACATAATTTTAATATTACACCCATGTTATGTGATAACAAAAGTGCTATAAATAATTCGAAAAATCAAAGAATTCATTATAGAACTAAGCATATAGATATTAAACATCATTTTCTCATCGATCATGTTATTAAAATGGATATATCTTCAGAATATGTTTACACTAAAAGTCTATTAGATGATATTTTATCTAAAAAACATCCACCTCCAAGATATGAATTTATTTAGCGGGATCTAGGTTTCATTTTATTTCAATTATTTTATTTTATTTTATCTTATCATATCTAATGTTTATCAGTGTAAATCTATTTTAATTTTTGTATTTTTATCTACTATATTTCATTGTATTATTTAATCATAAATTTATTTAAATTTCATAATTATTATTTTCATAATTACACTGTGATTCGAGAATATAGGATATACATCGCCTTTCAAAAACCCTTCAACTACCATAACCTTATTTTACCAAAACATTTACATCTAACATGAAACATTCGTTTTTTCTTCCAAACCTGAGAAGATTAAAAGAAAAAACATTTTTTTTAAATGATGAAAACTAAGTGAGTCGAAGACGGAGAAACAATATATATGAAGAAATTACATGTTATAGTTTGAAAAATAATTCATGGAAATTCATTTGAGTTTTATTTGTTATTTTAGGTAAATCTATTCTTAAAACTTGCATTTGCATTTCAAAGGATGTAGATTGCGATCAATGACATCAATTTAGAATTTCTTTCTGAGTTATACCTGATCTATTTTTATAAGTGGGTATAGTCTATTTTTTGTGATTATGAGGATATAATGTTTTTACGTATTGAAGATAAGGATTTTATTTATTTCATCAACTAATATTTCAAAAATATTAGACTAACCATATGAAAAAAATTTCACTTTGATCCTTAATCGATTGGAGACAGGAATCGCTCTTCTAAAGACATTTTTTATTTTTTATTTAAGTCTACGCATATAATTTTTTTAAAGATCTCGAGAAATATCTTAAAATCTTTTTTACGTTCATTAAAAATAGTATTGAACATAAGATGGAGGAGATAGAGATATTTTTGTACCCTAATATGTACATCATGATTTTATTTCCAAGTGAAATTAAGTGAAATTTTCGACAGTACATGTTTCTATATTTGTGTTACTGACTTCATCCAAATGCTAGCATGTATTTCTATCATTATGGATGAAAAATCCCTAGAATATTTTTCATGAAGAATATGTTTTTATTTGAATATTTGAGGCCAATAAGTCATTATTTTAATCTTTCAAGTGCTGGAATTCTATGGAAATTAGGATTTTCAGGAGTATTGGGAAATCCATTGTTTTACAGGATAGTGCTGATGAAGAACATATCTCAAGAGCTTTTTCACTGGGTGAGAAAAGATTTATTTGATAAAAGGGTGTTAATGAATCACGAAATGATGCAGTTTCATAAGCATCTATGTGAAGGACTAGATATTATAATAATGTAAGGGATGTTGAAGAAGAACAAATTTATGAGGGACTTGTTGTGAAACAATGAAACAGATATGTTAAACAAGTTGAAAAACATGTTTTGGCTACTGGAGAGGAATCTTTCTCAGTTCATTTATATGAACCAATTCATGAAGAAGAATTACCAGTGGATATTCAAGTTAGAGAACTTGTATTTGTACCTCTAGTAAGTGAACATGTATATAAATAAATAAATGAGAGACCATTCTAGTAGAAATATTCAAGTCGGGAATATTCAAGAATAAATTGATCAATAAGGTGGAAATGATGAGAAATAAGATTCTCAAGGAATTCAAAATATGGTATTAAATAAATCTGTGGAACAAACATGACATATTTCAAGAGATAAAAATTATTTACTTGATAATAAGTCATATTGAAGAGAAAAATCAGAAGAAGATTCAGTGGAACTAATTTTCCTAGTTTTGATGTGGATCAAACACTAAATGCAGAAGAAGGGACATCTAATACATTTTAACATCAACTTAATGAAATTTTGATTAATATTAACAAGTCATAGATAGAGAATATAATTATGTGGTAGTATCATGAAAATGGAAGAAAAAGATCCATGAATATAAGTATAATACTGTTTATATAAGTGTTTTTTATGCCTTTAATAGAGACGTGTTATATGAAATTGGGAGGATCGGATTTGAATTTTTTTCCATAACATATTTTCCAAATTTGAAGAGGTACTTGGGAAGCCAGTTTCAATTGGTGAAAATATGAGCAAATAAGACTAGTACATCTACTCCTTCAACCATTAAAAATTTTATTAGATGATTTCAGGTCATTACAACTATTATGGAAGACATGAATGATCATCAAGAGAACATTGATTGTAATAGTGCTCCTCTTTTAGTTATTTTGGAAAGTCAATGATTTCTTGTTTATCAGCTGAATCAAGAAGTACCAACAATTATATTGATTCATAACCAGTTCACAGAAAAGTTGGAACCATTTATAAAGTATGAATAATGTCTACATGACTTTTTGAAAGTAAATATTGTCATTAATTTTAATTTTATTCATGATTTTAAAGTTCTAGTTATTCAAATTATTGATAGGCTTATGTATATTTTACGACTACAGATTTCAGATTTAAAAGAGTTGTTGAAGAATTCTTGATTTTCTACCTTGTCCAAAACATATCCAATCCCTAAGTAACCATTTATCCTCATGCTGGTAATAGATATTAAATTTCTTAGTCTTATCCTTATTATAATTATTCATTTTCTAATAAAAGAAATTATTTTTATTATTTTATCTGTACTTTATTTTTATATTCATTTATATTTTTGTTTAATATCCAAAAATCCAGTCTCCATTATCTTTATCAGTTTATTATACCATTCACTTAATAATCTAATTAATGTTAATTTTTTTGACCATGATTCTCAACATTCTTTGTGATCTCGCAAAAAGGGAGAAAATTTTGGATAAACACAACATTTATTTTATATTTTGAAATATTGGAGGATAAATTTGGATAAACACAACAATTCATTTAAATTTTAAATTATTATGGGAGAAATTTGGATAAACACAAATATTTCTTTTTACAGAAATTATTTTGTCAAATCGTAATTTTTTATGTCCACCAAATTTTATTTATATCACTACATTTATATTTTAATATATGAGTTTCATGATCATAAAAAAGGTAGAGATTGTTGGGAATGTATTATCTCAACAATACTATATAAATATTATTTATTTTGATGATAAAAAATACCCATGTTTGTTTTAATAATGACCTTATTTTAATTGTATTTATGGAAATTTATATTCTTTATTATTCTTATTTTGGAAAAATATTTCAGTATTTATTCATGGGAAATATTTTTTAATGTGTTTTGAGAAATCCTTAGAATAATATAAAAACACAGTTCACTGATTGTTGTTTTCTATAATCTATTTTCATTCCCTATATTGAATAACATAATTCAATGAACAAACCATACATTCATATAAATGTTTAGGATAAGGGATCATTATGTATGGTAAATCTACAATACGTTGGGAGAAATTTATGGTCAATGAACATCACGTTTGATTGAAATCATACATTTCGTGAATATAAAATGTATGGTTAAAGAACCCTACTTACATATTTAACCATATCATAGAGAAGAAAACATATTTTTCATCAACCGTACATTTGTAATCAACCTTAAATTATCAACCTTAAATTTTGGAAAATTGAATATATGTATAATCAATGTTACGCTCAAAATTTTATACAGAAAATGATGAACATATAGATCATCAACCCTATATTACATTGTTTAACCCTATGTTTGGTGTTTTTTCATTATGTTAGAAAACTGAACTTATGACTTTTCAACATGAGAAATTTGAATTTATGATTTTTTATAATTTTTTGTAATATTTATTGTGAAATATCATGGTGATTTAGAACTCATTTTTGATATATTCAAATCTCATCATAATTTATTTAAATAGATATTTACCGTGGAGATTTTCCCTCTTATTCTTAAGGGATGTTATGACTACTCTAAGCTGTAATTATTTTTAATACTCTTACATTACATGAAATTTTCTTAGATCGATGATTACCGATTAGACTCAATACATTTTTTATTCTATCAATGATTTCATTCAATATCTAACACAGGAGTTGGTTTAAAATATATCTAGATTACTATTTTAAAAAGTTGCAATCTTTTGAACATAACATACAGATCTACTACATCAATTTAACAGATTCAACGGAAGTGGTTAAAATTATGATAATATATATATTTTTAATATTTAATCTACTGCAATTATTTTTTTAGAAATAATTACTATTTTAATTCAATGAATATTTTTTAATTGGATTGATTTGGAACTACTCTTTATTGAGGAAATTAATTTGTGAAGAATATGATCCATCTACTGTATGTTTCTGCTATAACTATGAAGATCAATATGAACTATCAAAAAATAATTCTTTATTAATTTGGTGGAGTTTCAGATTCTTAAATTATGCTATGGTTTTTCAGTTCTCTATTTAAATAACCAGAAGGCTATATTTTTAAACTTTTTTGTAAGAGTGAAAGTGAATGAACTCATTTGTTGACTGGACTTATGAGAAGAGGACCCGACTACTGAAATTCACCAAGCCTGAGGAGAGGTTGATTAGTGGAGTGGACTATGGGATATTCATGTCCCAAACAACTATAAATTATTGTCCTTTTTTTATTTTTTCCACTGCACATAATCTCATATAGAAACTCCATCACCTCTAATTATTATTGATTTGAAATGAAAAAATTGTGAAAAAATTATATATTGACACAATTCAACCACTCTGGGGTCATTGACATAGTCATTCCAACCTATAGATATCAATATTTCTAGAATATACTTGATAAAAACCCCATGGGAACGGAGGTTAGAGACAATAATTACAATAGTAGGGGGAAACTAAAATTAACATTTATGTTTAATTAATGAAATACTTTTATGTTCAACCATAAAAATAGTGTCACGCCATTTAACTATATGTTATGGGAAAATTATTCACCAAATATACTGCTCCCTTTGTTTAAGAACCAAAACCTACATAGTTTGACCAACCATGCACCAATCAAGTTCTAAACAATGAACACACACTGCCTATGTGGTGCAATGTGTCCCAGATAGGTTCAAAATATTGGTGAACATTGGAAATCCCATACAGATCACTTCCTCCCACCTACATCAGCTGTACAATTAACACTTGTGGGCCACACTATTTCATACAAATCATGTCCACTTACTAATCCACCAACTAATGTTTTTAGGGAAAATTTTTTTTGATATTCAACAAACAACCCAAGAATCATCTCGGACTTTTAATCACATATAAAAACAACAATTTTCACTGTTCCAACACACAGAATAATGTTCTGATACTCTCTTCAAGGAACAATTTTTTTCACCAAATGCCAAAATTGAAATTCCCATGGATTTATCCCATGTCTCCAAACAAAACTCGTTAAAACCTAACAGCCATAGATCTTATACTCCCTATGAATCCTTAGGGAAACAAAGAAAACATAACCCAGCCTAAAAGAGTCCCAAATTCTTATTCAAATAGCCGTGTTTCTTTCCCGAATCCACAATGATCCTAAATGTATTACTCAATTGTAGGACCCCTAAGCCATCAAAACCCAATCCAATTCAATGTTTATCTAGATTCATGATCACATTGATATTTCAGTAAATACCATGTTGATAGTGTTTCACACAATAGGTATTAGCATAAAAAAGGGTTCATTTCGGAGGCATGGTACCTCTACTAACTCAATTTCCAACACAGAATACACAAATAATTTTATTGACACTCCTAGAATAACATTGAATGGGTTAAATAGTCAACTACCCACTAGACTCATATTTTCAGGTGGAAGAAATTATTCATGAAAACCCCCATCCAATTCACAATACAATAACCTCCACCAAAATATGTGACTAAAAAATAACTACACCAACTACCTTCCTTAAGAAATAATAAAATCAGGCGAGAAAACTATATCTGAACATTCTGGGAATGCTCAGCATTCATGGATATCATAATACAAACTATACAACCATGCCTTATTTCAAGGAATCTAACTTTTACTAAAATAACTTCTATGGAAGTCCGTAGCTATCTTCCAATGATTTTCACTGATCAAACCACCACCTAGGTATTTAATTAGTCATGTTGCATCATAAATAAGTGTATATCCCATATCTAGTCTACTTGAATCTTCACCCATTCCACATCACCTCTATGCCCAAAAACAAGTCCAGGATAACCATAGATTCATTAAAATAGATTCAAAGGAACTAACCCATGTTATTTCATACACCATTTTTATATGTATGATATGGTACAAGGCCAATATTTACTCATTATTACGTTGATTGATCCTAGGTCAGCATCTTCATAGTGTTCAGATAATAGGAAAATAGTTGGTGTACATGAATCTATCAAAGGAATTCTACATGGAATCATAGGTATCACTCAAGACTAATAATTCCTTGATAACAAAAATGTGAGTCAAGATCAAGGATAATAAATAAAATTTATGGATACAAAATGACATTTTAAACCATTATCACTGCATATAACTGATGATATCTTCATGCATCATTGATGATTTCGTGATAGGGGACATGCTCATTGATAAGAAATAATACACTAAGAGTGTATGAATAAATTCAAAAATATTAGATACCATTCTATAATTTCAGCGATAAGTGACTGGCATAGTTTTAAAACATATATAACCATCTACTGTATAGAAAATAGTCAAACAACTACTTATAGAATTCATGGAAGAATCCTGGCTTCACCTGTCAATGTATTGTCAGTAATTGATCAAAATCCTTTACCACTTGCAGTATCACATGAACGAACTAACAGAACCACCTAATGATATCCATGACCAACATTGATTATCAAAAGTTGTATACACATCCATACACATCAATATCATACTGCTAAGCATGCATCGTCATGTTTCAAGACACACCAAACTCAAAAAAACAAGAAATCTATACTGACCATTTTCATATTTTATTTATGGTTTGTGTTATATATACCTAAAAATACATGCATTAACCGGAAATAACACAAAACATCCCATCATTGGAGTTTCTTATTCATCAAAAGAAAATTTAGATGAGCTACTCATAAGTGTGCTGGATCAGATTCACCTTCAACACATGAGTGAAACTTCTATGAGTCGTAATCCGAAGAATCATAAGATTTGTCATGGAAGCCAAATCCAACCTAACTAGAATTTTCGAACACCATATCATCTTGTATCACCATATTTATCATTGTAGTGAATTATATTCTATTAAATCATAGGTCAAACTACTATAAATATGCCCGAAACACATATTCAACATATTAATGCTCCACGATTTAACAAAACTAGTCCACTTAGTTATATAATTTAACAAATCAATGGGTAGCATTTATATAGATAAAAAATAATACAAAATTAAATGAGAAAATGTATCATATTTGATATTATCCATAGGCCTATATACCCTATCATTTCAAGTATCTCGTGCTTTGGGCTCATGATTTAATCCAGAGTCATATTTCCCCATATGACCGTTAACATGGGTGATAATATTAAACATTTTCCATCACTGAAGAAGAAGATAGGGCCTCCCAAACTACAAATCTACTTAAAAACTATTGAGGAAAATTACTTTTTCACTTTTAAAATAAAATTTCAAACCTAAATGTTAAAATAAATATATTATATTTTTTAAATAACCTTTAAATAATATAAAATAATCATTAAACCCATTTGGGTTCATTGTGGTGGAATATTCAATCCCTTCTGTACATATTAAAACAAAAATTACTTTCACATTTTCTGTAATATCCAAATATGTCTTTTTTGGAAAATGACATGACGATTCATTTATAAACATTTTTTGAAAAGTAAAAATTTGTGAATTATTGTTTAAAAATTCATTTTTAAAATGATAAAAAAAATCTAGAAAACATAGATTTTAGTGGAAATTGATTTTTTGATCGAAGAGAGAAATAAATCATCTTTTCTTAAAATCACTTTCTGAATCATTTTAAGTAACAAAGAATGATAAATTGGTAAATTTGATTGATATAAATTATTAATAATCATATTATAATAAAATATTATTATCCTAAGAAATATATTTAAAATGAATCCCCCAAGGGAGACATAAGAAAAAGTTCTGTATAATGAAGATATTTTGAAATAAGACACTTACACTTTGGTAGATTTTGAATCATAAAACCCATGAAAGAAATAAATTAAAATGAAACATTGAATACCCCAAAAAAAAAATTTATTCAAAATATAAAATATAATAATTTCTATTATATACACCACAGTATTAAATAAGTGGCGAATATGGTGTGTGTCTAATGGAAGTGAATGTGAGAAGATAAACACGTACCTTAGATTCAACTTATCTTTTATGTGTCTAAATCTCATTTATAATAAATAATTTTTTATTATAAATAAATTTCAAAGCAATAATCTCATTTATCACAACATATATTATTTCCTTCTTGTCTTTTGGAACCCATTAATATCAATTCATTGATAAAATAAATATTTTGGATGATGATTGCTTCATTTTTCATGTACAGTTTGGTTCGGTAATTTGTTAAATTTAAATTTGATCAGTTTTATATAATCCCAAAAATGATAAAAATATATATTAATGTCATATATATTATTATGTATATATTTGTAGTAATTTATTAAATTTATATATAGAACATGGATTCTGTTGTTCATGAAGATAGTTGGTCATATATTTGGATGAATTTTGTCTAATTATATTCCAATGAATGAACTGAAAGGAAAATAAATATAATTTAATATTTCTAGAATCATTATTATATATATATATATATATTATTTTAAACAATTATATTCTTATTATTATCTATGTATAAATTAAATTAAAAACACATCACAATGATATGTGAAGGTGGTAGTCCACATGTACACATGAGTGATGTTACTATATTCTAAAGGATTGGATGGTTAGAAGTTAAATGTGAGATTATATTTAAATAATTATAATTATATAATAAATAACCCTTTTATGAAATAAAATTTAGCATAATAAAATTCATTTAATTGGAAAGTGAAAAATGAATGACATCACTTCGAGAGGTGATCGTATGTCATACAAATGAGTGATGTTATTGTATCTGCCACTGAATTTAAAAAAAATTATATGTCATATCACGATTTTAGATGTAAAAATATATCATAAATATATTATAACTACTTTAAATTAATCATTATATCCATCCATTAAATTTATTGATGGAGAAATAATTACATTGGTTCACGAGGTGATAGTCTAGCACACAAACGATTGGCAGTTTTATTTCCCATTTGATGGAAGTGGAGAAAAATATTGGATTTTAAAATGACAAAATAAAAACACATTATATAGTACTTAATTATTATTTTATTTTCAATTTTGAATAATTTTTTAAGGAAGTGGAAGATTAAAAATAATAAAAACACTCGTTTATGAATTTTTCTTTATCATCAGTGATCTTCTTTAGGATTATTCATAAATCTATTATAGCATGAATTACTTATTATATGTAATATATAATATGATTAAATTTAAATAATGAATGAATATAATATTTTATTTTTAACATAATTTAAAAAAATTATGATAGTAATTTATTAATACTATTTATAAATGAAATAATTAACATTAATGCCCCTCCAATTCTAATATAGTTGTTTTATATGATGAAGAAAAATATATTAAATGTTTTTATTAAAATTATAAGAATTATTAAATGACCAAAATTATGTCTTAATCATTTTATATAAACACGTTTCTACCAATATAATGTTTATATTTTAATTTGGTACACTTTGTACCCATATGGATTTCATTAGTCCCTTGATATTATTTTTTTAAAAAATAAAGACAACTTGTTCACACTATAACGTTCAGCAAGTATCATATTTTAATATGAGGTTATCCAAATGATATTTTCAAAAAATAATAGTCTTTAAAATCTAATATATTTTTTCATATATTTTAATTTTAAATTTTTAGCTAATAAATAATAACCTTAATATCACACACAATTTTGATGCTGTAAATATTTAATTAGTGAATAAATAAATTAAATGTTTTTAAAAAATAATATAATTAATATAATTGGGTTTGATTATGTACATTTATTAATTATATTGTAATTATAATATTATAATATTTAATAAAATATTTAATTTGAAATGGAATATTTTTTTATATATTTATGTTCATTATTATGAAAGGTTTTTTAATTTTAAATTTTTTTTTCATAAATAATATATGTTATTGAATTATTTAAAAATTAAAAACATTATGAAAAAGTAAAAAATTGATAATATTAATTATAAAATGTGATATTATATGTTTTTTCATCCTTTATAAAGTCTTAAACCATATAATATAATTATTGTTTTTTAATAATTTGAGTACTTTCAATGATACCCCTCACCTTGTTTATAAAAAGTTTATCCATTATTCACAAATTTGATAAAATTAGTCATTATTTTTCAGTCGATATCTGCCAAATTGCCTCATCCTCACCATTTAGAACATTACTAATGTTCATTTCTCACAAAAAACACCACACCCATGAGCCATAAAGAGGTTTTAAATAATAAATTTTCAAGAGGTAAATACCTTTTTTCTCTATCAAATTAATTATCACATGTTATTTATCACTAACTATTATAAAATGTTTCATAAAAACTAATTTATAACGTATATTATAAATATTATCAATTTCTATGTTTTATGCATCATAAAATATCTTCTTCTCCATTTATTTTAAAAAAAATCATCATTCGCGGTGCGTCAATTCACCGCCCTAAAAGAAGATGATTTCTATTTCACATTTACTGAAATAATCGATATTTAAATGCATGTATAATTATTTAAAATGATATATATATATATATTCTCTCTTTTGAATTATTATCATATTATGAAAAATAAATAGCATAAATAAACTAACCTTGAAAACCATGTAACGAACACACCTAAATCCATGAAAATTTCAAAATATTATTAATAAATGGTTGGAAATGTTATAATAAGAAAATTTATGTAATTATAAAAATTAAATTAGTTATTTAATATATTATTAAGACTATTCATGACATTATACTGGTGGATTAAACCTAATTTAGGGATGTGGATCCTGATGTAAGAGACACTTTAACAAAAAAATTGTTTTTAATGTTTTAATGATTTATTGTTTTATATATTTCTATTTCATGTCCATGTATTCAAAATTGTTTTTATAAATGTATTTATATGGATATTATTGTTTTAATTTTTATTATGTTTTTTTGAAAATGGATCCATTTCATGTTTTATGTAATTCACTTTCCGTTCAAAATATTTTTAAATGTATCATTTAAATGATAAAAAAAGATATTTTTTAAACATTATGAGAGGTTTATCCTATTTCAATTGTTCATATTTACTATAATTATTAATTTATATGATTTTGAATTTATTTTTAAATTATATGATTTAATTATTTTGAGCACAATTTTTATATTTTTTTTATAATGTTATTTTTATGAAAAAATGTTATTTTGATATATGAATGTGTTTTTCTAATGGGTTTAAATGTGTTATAAGGTGTTATATTCATGATATGTTCCTTGTTGAATATTTATATTGGTTTGAGCACATTATAACTCAAAATATGATGGGTTTATTCCAATTATAAATCAATATATTTTGGGTTGAGCCCATTATAGCTCAAGATATGATGGTTATGCCCCATTATAACACTCCAATGCATTTGGTACTCTGGAGATGGAAGTTGACCGAATGGTTGTTCAATTTGTAAGGGTTAATTTAAGTGTGATATTATAATTATTTCCTAATGAAATTTCATGATTATTTTATTCATGAAAATTTGTTTTAATGAAATGGGTTTTATTGTTATTTTTGTTATCACTGGACTAACACTTTCATTCATTATATCCCTTAATAAGATTTTTGTGCTCATACCAAGATTTGAAAATATTTTCCACAACTTGAAAGTTTAGAAAAATAGAATGAATGAACTCATTATGATTGTTATGACTATTTTCAAAATAAATCAGGTTGTATTATTTTATATTTTGATCAAAATGGATTATTATTTTTTGTAACCACTCTCTATGAGTGTTGAATGGTATGTATGTTTTATGTGATAATTATCTAATGCTATAAACCAGAAAATATCTTCAGTGGTGTGGAAATTATTTTCGTTACCAATATTTAAGATTATGTAATATTTTAAGGTTAGGTCATTATACTTAATATGATAAAACTAGGATTTAGTGAAACTAAATTAAAAAATGGATTATAAAGAAAAGAGAGAATCATATAAACAAATACCTAAATGGCCTAAATATTAAATAAAACCTAAGATTATGGAAGGAGAAAGTCCATAATAATGATCCACACAAACTAGAGATCAGATTAGATGAATAGAAGAAATAAAACCCCAATTATCGTTTAGACTAAAGCAATGCACGATGATGTTTAGTGTAATTTGATGAATTAAAGATTCGAGGAAAATAACAAGGTAATGAAATAGTAATCCAAGTAAATCAAACATAAAATATGAGGAATGAGTTCCTACAATCATAAGAGAGGAGAGGAAGAGGATTCATGCAAGTCTCTTCAAGTTTATTATTAGTGTTACATGAGGTGAGGGGAAGTTGGTGAGGGGTATGATTTAGAGTGTTTTTCTATTATTTTTGGAATTTTTTTTGAATTTAAAGAATTTACAATTCAGTACCTCAAACATTATATTCATGGTTCATAATAATATTATGCACCATTCACTTGGAAGAAAAAGTAATTAACAAGTAAGACTCACATAGTTAGAAAATATATGTTTTGGATGTAAGAAATTTCATAGTCACAATATATACCTCATTCACATGGTCACCGAAAAGTTAACACTAACAGTGTTGATGAAAAAACACATAAAATTTATATAATTTCAAAGGGAAAATCCAAAACATAAAAGAATAAATAATTCAAAATAAAAAAAATAAAACTAAATATATAAGTGATATTATGATGTCAAAAATGACATCCCACTATCCAACAACTCATTCATATATATAATGAGTAACTCCTAAAAAATTAATTCTATACCCTATTTTAAACTATCGAAAAAATAATATTTCATGAAAATATGATATAGTGATCTTAGTTTTCTACCCCATTAATCATTTTTCATACATGAATAACTATAAAAAATATATTTTCATTATTATCTAGAATGTTGGGGCTACCACAATTCTACCATCGATGGTGATTTTCATCTCCAAATGTTATCATGGATGGAGATTTAACATGTATACTTAATGGATACACAACTATCTAAATGCTATTGACCGTTATAATTTTATATTCATTACCTCATAATATCATACAATTAACACCGGCATTTATGTCAACAGTAATATCTATTGTAAACCCACCAATAAAAATGCACATTCTATTGTCATTTGATCACTAGTTATCATAATTAAAATACTCCTTCCAATTTAGTCATTGGAGTATGATTTGTGGGTTCTACTGAGATTTTTCAATCATCACTTAAATTAACTAACCTCTTCACATAACTTAAGTATTTTTTCCTTGTGGTCAACTTTTCAATAATCAAAGGATTTACTAATATCTTTATTAAAATTTCCTCATTGATTAATTCCACAATTTTAGAAAAATGGAATAATTTTATTCTACTCTACATCATTTATATTATTATAATTTCTGTTCAATTACATGTTTATTTTATATTTAAAAATCATGAGAATTTTGGGTACCTCCAATATCAATTTTTAAATTTATATCAAATAATAATATTTATACTATCTATGAATATTCATTATAGATAACACCCCATATATAAGTGGTTTTAGGACTCTAAATTATGGTCCAATATTATATTAATGTTTGATGATAATACCAGAAGTGTATATCATAAGTCTTGTAAAATATTCTTCATATGTACTAATGGATTCATCAATATTTAATGATAGGTAAAATAATTAAATTTATAATTTTTATGAAGAATAAGTGGATTTTCCTTATTGAAAATAACCATAATAATTCCAGAAAATCCATATAGTCGTATTATTTTCAAATTGTCAAGTGTTATTTATATGATTATACCATTTACCTTCTTCAACATCAAAATGATATAATGAAAAAAATAGTCATGTTACAATATCAATAGAAATAAAATTTTATTGTCAACAGTTTTGAACCATTTTAGTCTAACTAATATATAAAGAGAGACAATAAAATATATTATATGTATCCTAATGAATGGCTCAAGAAATCATTTTCCCCACCTTTTCTCATTTGGAATCTCAACATGATTAAAAACATGAGATATTTTTCTAAGAATGAAAACTATATTTTTAATTCAATATTACATTATATTTTGTTTCATAGTCTGTAAATCATTTAATTTTCTATCACATTCAACATTAACACGGTTCATTCTAGTTTTATCTAATATAAAAACCCCAAAATCATAGTTTGAGAAATAAAAATAATAGTTCTAAACCAAAGAATCATTAAATATCATTTATACTATGTGTTATTCTTGACAAATTGTTTTCAATATATGACACCATAGGTTTAACAAAGTCCATCCTTAGTTATAATCTATAAATATAGTTAATAATTTTTTATGAGGAAAATTTTATTTAACCCAATAATATCCCATGAGAGTGTCAAACCAGGTATGAAGTAAGGTCTCATTCACCATGTACCAGAACAATGGAAAAGATATAATCGATCAAATTTTTTCAATGTTATTAACCCACGATCCATTCTTCATTAAACCACATCATTTTTGTAATCGATATAGGGATATATTTTTAGAAAAACAACATAATCTATGGTTTAACAAACATTTGGATGTTATACTATACTTAAGTTTATCCGGTTGTTTTTAACCTAGGTTATATAATCCCGAAATCGAAATATTTCTAAACTCTTCTATGATATATTCTGAGATGATGTGCTAAAAACAAAAATATATATATTTCATAGTTTAATATGAATACTAAATACATAACAAAATGATAAACTTGCTAAAACTGTAAATCTTCATATTATTTGGCGGTCAAATATATAATAAAAATATTTAATATAATATCTTCAAAATATACAAAAAATATCTTCTCAGTTATTAATCTTCCTAGATATACACTACATGAAATATTTATTCATTACTTGGGAAAAGGAAATATAAAATTGTGATTTCAAATTCACAGTAAGGGTAAAAATAAGAGATATGGACTGAAGATCACAAGTGAGCATAAGATAAGAAAAATGATATTTTAAAATCTTCAATACACCCATTAATTATTCCCAATCGATAAAATACCAATAATTATACATCATTAAATAATTTTTTTAATAAAATATACACTCTTTATAAGTGTTTTAGTTCATCAATAATCAATCATGTTACATGAGAACATATTAAAGTATACGACATATGTATTTCGAATACACATAAAAATATAAATCCATTCGATAGAAATGGATACATTCCATTACTATTGTAGTGTATTAGATTCATTTTCTATTCTATCATATCATTGGATAAGGTTCCCATTAATAACAATCATAGTGGACATAGTCTCTTATGAAACTAGGTTCACATTCTACTATAGTTATTATTATATCAGTAGATATCCATATTTACCCAATGATTTTAAGGGATATATAATTTTTCCCACCCATCATTTAATTTAAACCATTCATAAATGTTCCAACGTATCATCAAAAATTTATTACATCATCATATAATAATATGTGGAAAAGAAATAGTTTTCATAAATATTTAATCATTTCATCTTTATATAACACATGGAACTTAATATCATATCATAAAATTATTGTAGTTATAATCATAAACCATCTAGATAAATAATATATATTTCATCATTAGATCATATCCCAAATAAAGAATAATTATCATTGACAGATGTTATCATATAATGATGTGTTATTTAAAGGATAATTGTAATATTTATTGAGGAAAATAATTCTTTTATGATAAAAAATTTCAAATCAAAATTTTTTAAACAATAATAGAGAAATAAATTTCATTTAAAATAAACATTAGAGAATTAAAATAATGTATCAAATAAATGAGAAGTCATTTTAATGGGAAATTCCATTAATTCAATAGTTATAAAAACATAAATTATATTCAATACTTCGATAAAAAGTAAATTTTAATAACACTAAAATAATATTATTTTTAATTTTTTTAAAAATATAATCATTTTTAGAATTAACATCAAACATTCATTTAATAATATTCAAAAATATTCATGATTTATTTTATAAAAGGAAATTTGATGAAAAATGATTTTTAAAAGGAAAGGTTATAAATATGGTTGGACATTGTTTAGAACATTATCTGAATACTTTTATATAGAAAATATAATATTATACAATATATCATAAGAGAATAAGTATTAAATTGTCATATTATGTTTGGATAATATTATTCCTGAATGTAAATTCAATTATAAATAATCCAGATTAATGTGGGATTGAAACTAAAATCACATTCGTCAGGTATTATATTTCTTCATACGCATGAAAATATCCTTTATAATCACAATATAATTATTATGAATATATTCTAGAACCATATTCAAATATATCCTAACAAATATCATATAATTATAACATCATGTCCCAAATTTATTGAATTTTTTATTAAAATCATTGTTCAGGGTGACAACTGGTTTGTTTTAAATGGTTACAAAAGTTATACCTCTTTTCATGGTATAATAATACCTAGAATCATAATAATTACCTATTTATATTATTTATTAATAATATACCCTATTATAATTAAATAAAAAAAGATGTGTTTAAAAATTAATATCATTAAATTTAGAGACGGTAGTATGTACGAATGCATGAGTGTTTTTTCCATTTGATGATGGTTGGAATGGAAAATAGTTAAATAATAATTCATATTTCTTGAATCATTATTATATAATAGATATAATATTTATTTTTTAAACACACCCTTATTAGAATTCATGTAAATATAAAAGTAAGGAATGAATCACATCACATTGTGGTGTTAATAATCAACATGTACATGTGAGAACCATTATCATTTTTAAATGGATAGAAATATAATAAGGTAGACAAGATATTATCACTATGAAAAAAAATAAATTTTCCATATTTGAAATATATATATATTTAATCCATCATGAAAACTAATAATTAATTTTGATTATAGATAATGAATAATATACCTATATAGAGGTTGTAGTCCACAAATATGCATGATCAATAATTTTTATTTCCTATTTTATGGAATGGATGATCCTTAATTAAAATAATAAATAAATATATTTATGATGAATAATTATTTATTCTATAATTGATATCATATATTTAGTAGAGGTATAATAAGAAATATTTTGAAAGACACTGGGTAACTTGATTAAAACATCTTTGTAAAACTTTCTTTGAGATCTCATCTTAAGGCACATTGAATAGTATTTTAAGAAGGCCAAAACCTAAAGATTGAATATATGTAATTTTATAAGATAAATTGTGTGATTTTGGTTAGAATAGGTGGCTCAATGTGGTGTAAATAATATATATTAGGGGTGTCATTTTATACATGGGTGGATAGACAAAAGTTGATTTTATTGAAGGATTAAAATAGTATTTTATAATATTCATCGACTTTTATTCGATAAAAATTAATCCATTGATACTAAGGTACTAAGGGTTTAAATACATTCATACAATAAAAATTAATATGAAAATTTTGGTCTCATCAGTTAGTACATCCTCAATTTACCCATTTTACCTTTTTCCTGAGGTAGTAATATTTTTAACAGTGTTACTATTTAAAATAACTAAAAATAAAATTGACCACTTTTAAAAATTTATTTATGGTGATTCAAAATATTAATCATTAGGAATAGTAGAAACATTTTTAGTATTAAAACAGAAAATGTAATGAAAAATGGTTTTCTGAAAAATACCTTTTAAAGTCTAAAAATAATTATAAACCAAGACAAAGTATAATCTTTAAAAAAAGTATTAATTTAATTATAATTAACGAAAATATAC
Source organism: Viscum album (assembly GCA_963277665.1). Classification (NCBI taxonomy): domain Eukaryota; kingdom Viridiplantae; phylum Streptophyta; class Magnoliopsida; order Santalales; family Viscaceae; genus Viscum; species Viscum album. The sequence goes on from OY728135.1 coordinate 553,211,556, forward strand.
TAATTTAATTATAAAACCAATAAAAATCGAAATATATCTTTGAAAATAATAGATAAAAACCTATTATCATCGTTCATAAAATCAATATATTCAATATTCATCAAAAAAGAATCTTTTTATATAATTCCCCAAAATTCACAGTAAGTTAATTTTTACATAATGATATAAAATATGAAGATAATTTCTCAAATTATAGTTTCAAATATTGGTTGAAAATATTTAAATAGATTTCATGTGAAATTTAATAAAATTAACTTTTGAAGATAACATTTTTTGTAACATAAAATGTATTTAATAAAAATTGAGTATATTTTTATCAACATATTTTAATTATATTAAACCACTATATTAATTTTTCATATTTTGATTATTCCTATTCATAGAACCATTTCAATGCAATGGTTATTGAAATATTATAGTTCATTTACGCTCGGGGTGGTGTGTATTTTGAACAATCAAAGACAACCAATTATTTGAAGGGAGATATATCATAAATTAAATGTTCATTTCATTTTTTCCCTATCATTTAATTTCACCTTAATTTACTATATTAATGTATTAGGTTTTTCTTTTATTGTGTATTCCATCAAATAATCACATTCTAAATGATTATGATGAAAATGGTAATTTATAATGAATCCTATAGGGTCATGATCACTAAGAACAACACATTTCCAACTTCGCCATCTATATAGTGACATATCTTTACCAAATATATCAAATATAGAAGGGTTAAATCAATTAAATTATATGGTCATAATGCTAGATAAATCATAAAATAATATGTTTAAATCATCCAATGGATAATTTTTGGTATTTGATTTCTACCTCTATAAATTGAGTTATATAAACTAATATATAACGATCCAATTTTTATTTTTTTCTCATTAATCCACCGCATAACATAAACATTATGAAAAAAATAGAAATTCAATGACCCAATCTAGGCAGATAACCCACTACCACTTGGGTCATAACACCCATCTCTTAATAATTCCATCATTCCTAGAAAACATCACTAACCAATCCTAATTGTATATAATTTATATATTAGTATACACCAAGTATATCAAAAACCATTTGATAAATTAATTTTAAAAAAAAAATTAAAATATTTTTAGAATATCTAAAATAACATTTGAAAACATCACACATCCATTTTAATCCAGTTTAAATTTATTAATATATAAAACACATATTTATGAAATGATATCACGATTAAAAAAACAATTAAAAGTGTTTTTATGAAAAATAATAACGCAAACATCATTAAATTGGAAATAAAATACTATAAATCCAAAAACCCATTCAAAAAATCCAATGTTGTAAATATAATTTTAATAAGAAATATTCCTTGAATAAATTTCATTCAAATCATTAAACCATTATACTAAAATTAAAAAACCCGTATAAATAAAACAAATTAGAGAAGATCATTATACAACACTGTTATATTACATATGTTTCCTTTTCACTTAAAATCCACCAAATAAAAATTCCATTTATTAATATAAAATGTACAAATTTTTTTTTGTGAATTCTTTTTCTACATACAAAATATTTAATAGTCCTTATTTCCCCTATTATGAAACTTCTCAAAGAAACCTCGAAACCCAACATTTTATTATTAATGTTTTATATAATAAAGAAAAAATAAAAATAAAAATGAATGAAAACTTCATTATCAAAAACCATTTATTTTAAATTATAAAATAAATATAGATTTCAAAAAATATAGGTTAATATACATTCTAAAACAATAGTGCTCAACATAATTCAATTCTAATTAGTAAATATGATCTATGTTCAAGTTTTAAACCGAATTCTATTTCAAAAACATTAATATAAATAGAACATTTTCTTATCCAAATAGTATTTTAATATGTAAACGTAATATTCAAAAATAAAATTCCATCAGAGGATTACTCAAACATATTTGATACCCATGAATTTCATAACAATGTAATAAAGAATATTTTAAATGATTTCACAATATATTCTTGTTATTTAAATAAAATTAACATGATAAAATAAATTTCCAATGTCAAAAACAACAGGTCGCCACTAAATGATACATTTAGTCCTAAAAATAAATTTCATTGGTTATTTTAAAACTAGTTTGGTTCTCGTCACATTTTATAAAAAAGATGTATTATAAAATCATTGTATTACGAATATAATATATAACTCATTTCCAAAGAAATTTACCCTCACCATTAACTATCAATTATTTTTTACAACATCATATATTGAAGGATCCAATAATATATCCCTTTTAATTATGATCCATAAAAAACAGAATAAATAATCTACTAACACATTTATATGTTCAATTATGTAAAAAATAAACAAGAAATACAAAAATTAAAATGTATTCTTTGAAATTCCTATCATTTTTCTACATGATGCATAATAAAAAAAACATATATCATTATATGATTAAATGATGTATTATGAGGATTTAAAAACTGACTCATTCTAAATTAACATTCACCAAAACTTCTCAAACATCTTTTAAACCATTATATTCACTATAAATATATTATTCAACAATCATTATAGATTACCTCTTAATTCCAAAAAGAACTTATTATATTTATACATATCATACCATGACAAAAAAATTGATAACATATATAATATCACATATCATCCCTCAAACTCTAGCGTTTAACCCTATCCAAATGAAAATGTTACTATTATATCTCCTCTATTTCCCTTTGTCCTATGAAAAAATAATTATGTGTATTAACCAATTGAATGGCATGTCAAAAAATCTATTATGATAATGAATGAGATAAAAGATTCTTTAAACTATAAAATTTATTAAAATATATAAATTCAAATGAATCATAATATATTATACTAGCACAAATATACTGAATTATATAAATTAAACCCCAAAAATAACACAAAAATAAAACAAAATCTACATTGTCTTGTAATCTCCACTATCCTATGTCTATTTTCCTTAAAATATTCATTTTTACAAACTCTAATACATGAAACAAAAAACAATAATAACAAAATCTATATGTGAATCAAGATTCACTTATTGAGGGTGAGTATAAAGAGATTGTTTGATTTCTCTAATGACTTACCATATACCCCTTTCATGTGGAATACAAGTTGATTATATAGATTTTATAAAAACGTAAAAAACTATTACAATTGATATAAAATATATATATATATATTAATAATAAATCATGAAAATAACATAAATCATTTAACCATGTATTTTATAGGAAAATAATTCCCTTACTAATCATCTTACACACCCATTATCACTTTTTAAAAGATTGATCCTTAGTTCCTTAACGTTTAAACACTCATAGAACTCTTTTCCATATTCCACATTTTTCTTACCAATAAAGTGGTAACATTAATATATCATTTTCATGGATCCTTTTCTAATCCAATGGGATTTTCCTTATACTACACTAAACTGGGATCCCATAGTAATGCCTATATACACATCCAAATATCTTTTTTTCACATTAAAATCTTTTCTCTAGAAAAAATATTGAAATATTTCATACAATTTTTAGCCTCATAAAAGAATTAATGTAATAATCACAGACACCGTAATTTTCCATTTTTTCAGAAAGAAATCAATTAAGTTAAAAAATTCACATATCTATCCATTTAAACATTCATGCACACCCTGACCAGCTCTCATAATGAAGAAATCATTATTAATTTTTTTTAAACAACGTTTTATATTTTATTTAATCAAAAAAATTATAATAAAATAAAATGTAAGGAAAATTTACAATTGGAGTCCATATAACTCGTAATATTTGAATTGGATCATTTTAATGCATACCTAGTATCATAAGCCTCATGAAACCACAACCAATGTAAAAATTATAATTTTTACATGACCCATATTCATTGAATCGACACAATCATTCTTAAACTAATCAAATAGTTATATAGATTATATATTACATTAATAAAATATTAATGTGTTTAAAGAAATCATATCAATATATCTTGTTGATATCCAAGGATAAATCCCGATCATTAAATATATTTTTAGTATTCCTCAACAAATCACTCAACCCAAATATGTAAAATTGACAATACAACTTGAAAGGAGATCAAGAATATGAAGATGAGAAAAATATGTGAGGCTTTAACCGTATATTATTATATAATATATATTTAATTCTTCCAAATCTGCAAAAACCCAACTCATGAAGGTATTCTCATATATTATGGGTGAAATTCTGATGATTGGGATGTGTTTTGACAAAATTAATATTTAAGGATATTTTATAATATATCAATATGGATTCATAAACTTTACAAATACAAATTAATTTGACTCTTCTTCAACCATAATTAAGAATTTATTTTCATTTCTTCCCATAATATCAAATTAACCATGTATTTCAATTATTTTAATCTGTAATACAAGGATTTTATTTAGTATTTCCTAAAATTTATTACAAACCTTTAATTTTCCTTCATCCCTGTCATTAATCTATTATTTGGTTCCAAACACCTATTATGTTCTAAAATATCTTCCTTTGTGTTAATAAAAATCTATTATACAAAAAATTCCATCACAAAATGGTTTATTCCATTTAATATAGAATATACAACAATAACAAAAATACTAGGATCTCATAAGAGGAGGGAAGGAAAAGAGGTTCCTTTACTCCTTTGGCATTTAACACATCTTAGTAGAAACTACTTTTATATTGTAATTATAAATTTCCAATTCATTTAAATAATTAATTTTCCCATTCTACTCTAATTAATAATAATAGTAATATTATTATTATTATTATTATTTTTACAAACCATCTTCTTTGGGATTCATATAAAACCTACAACCCTCCCTTATTTTTATAATAAATATATCAATATATATTGTTATAATAATATTATTATAGATAAGAAATATTAATATTATATTTAATTTTTACAAAAATATTAATTATAATATTAATAATAATTTCACAAACACATAAATTAATAACATTAAAATTAATTTTTTAATAGAAATATAAATTTTTACTATATATTTTTTACAAACACAGATTAAAATATTTCAAAAAAAATACATTATATATAGATAAATTCACTATATATATATAATTACTTATTTAACAATAATATAACAAAAATTTAATATATATATATATATATATATATATATATATTCCTATATACAATGATAACATTTAACATATATATTTATATTTTGGTATAACAGTATTTGTTTTATTAAAATATATTTTCAAATGTCACATTAAATATCTTATATTTTTTGTCCAATGTGACATATTCACAACCATTTGAGGAGTAATGTAGTGTTCTTAAAAAATAAAATATTTAAAAAATTTAATTTTGTATTTATTAAAGAGTAGGATTAATGAAAAACCAAGAAATACTTCTTTTTGTAACACCCCAAAATTCTAAAGTATAACTTTGTGTTCAGTAGTGTTTATGACACGCAATGTAGGGAGTAAAAAGGGAATATATTAGGATGATAATATAAAATAATAAATAAATATAATATATTTTATATATTATAATGCACTATATATTGACCATTTACATAGCTTATGTTACACGCAATAGCGACCTTTCTCATCATTTTGTATTAAATACAAGATCGTGTTTCACCAAATATCAATGTATTATTAAAATAATATTATTTAATATAAAATGATATAATCTAGATGTTTTGTTAGTGTTTATGAATATTATTAACAAAATTATAAATATGTATGGTAGAATTAAATCATTGGATATCAAATAATGTAAAATTAAAATAAGAACCAATAGGATATAACAAGAAATATTATTATTTTTGTATGCCTCCAAAGGTGGTTTTTATTAATTAACATAATTATTTAAAATTCGATAATTATTTTAATGAAATATATATGTCAAATATTCATTAAAATATTTTTTGTATTTGTTGATTTTTTTATAGGAAAAATACAATTATAAACCCAATTCCACACATTAAAACCATTATTTTTATGATGTCATTTGTAGCACATTTTAATGATGAACACATTTTGAATATTAATTTTAAATATTTAATTTATTTATAATGTTAAAATAATTCATATTTTAAAAAGAAAAAGTAAAATTAGGTTAGTTTGAGTTTTAGATATTTTTTGGAAACATATAATTTTAATAATGAATTGCTAAATATCCATAATTTCAATTTAATACCAAATTTTCAAATAATTTATTTATATGGTTAAATCATATTTTAAATTAGTTTTATCATTTAATTATTTCATATTTTTATCAATTAATCCAATTTAGGTTATTAGAATCAATTTCAAAATGAAATTTACTATAAAAACAAAGAAAATGTACAAATATTTTTACTTAAACACTCGCAATGTCCTCCCAGTTGTGGGGTGAATTTTAAATTAATTTCAACCACTTATATGATATTAATTTGGAAAAATGGTTACCATATTTAGATATTACATATTTTAAATCTGAATAATATATAATATCAAATAATATCAACATAGGTTTTCACTAAAAATATTACAAAGTGTATTTAAAATTAATCACCACTAATAAGATTAAATTAATATTAACAAGGGGATAAACCTTAATAATAAGGCCTAATAATACATATAATAATTTCAAATAGATATTTTCTAGAAATATATTTAACCAATAATATTTTTATATAAATTTTAATAGTCTTGGATCCACATAAAATATTAAAAATGAGGGAATAATTTTATTGTAAAAAAACTACAAGAATATCAGTCCTTCTACACTATAAAAGGCCAATACATCTACCCATTACTCACACCACTAAAACCACATAAGATCAAAAAATATCTACCCAAATAGATTCCAAAAATCCCTACCCTTGACCATGAATCCTCACATTGTGGATAAATCATTCTAATTAATCCCTTTTGTATAAACTGAAAGAGTTACATCATTTACTAAGTAACACATTCCAAGGATGACTTTATTTCATTTAATTTACACCATATAAAATATAATAATTCCATATTAAAATATAAGACAATTAATACTAGAAATATTAATATTTATTTATATTATTTTTTTGATATACACCTACACACACTTCTATCTAATGGGTTACAAACATATTGTTTCTGTGTATGGAAAACTAACGCCTCACAAAACGATGATTGTTAATTTTCTCCATAACCTCATTTCATAGTTGGAATTATATTTGAAAATATGTCTATATATGTTATGTATATTATTTATTATTTATGTAATAATATTTTATTATTTCCAACACAAACCCTTATATATTCCATTTTGTGTAAATACGATTACATCGTTTGTGGAACTGTCGTCAAACGCCTGTTCAAAGTGATGTCCTTCATTCACACTATACATGTATCATATAGATGCTCATTTTAATTAAATATTATTGAAATAAAGAACATTTATATTACATTCGTGACATAATTACATTTCTTAAAATATAATATATATCAATTTCTTTATTCCCCATTCAATCACTTAAAAAGGGGTATTATCGTTCGTGGACGTGTGAAATACCACCTCATCGACAAGATGTGATTACTTTTACAAAAAATAATTATATATATAAGAATATAAAATTAAATAATATGGTATTTATGATATACTTATCAATTTGGAAATATTTAATATACTTACCATCTTTCCATAAGTATCATTGAAAAACTGGATCATTTCTTATGCTTACATATGATCTACTATCTCGATGATTGTATCATTGGTTCATTTTTTCTAATAATAATTTATTATTGATTATAAATGTATAATTGATGTATATAATTATAAATATTCTATTATTATTGTTTGGATATGTAATATAATGAACTATCTGACTATATTTTACCAATCAAAGGTGATTTTGACACATGATAAAAATTTGGTCAAAACAAGTGATGTAAAAATAAGGGTTAATATAGTTGTATAAAACATAGTAATAAGTGAACTAAAATTAATGATAAAAAAGAAAAATGTCTAAAATTATTCATATTATTAATATTAGTTTATTATAGAAGATATTAAATGATGTTTATCTGAAAGGAAATACAATGTAAGGGATATTCAACACACTTTTTACTTCAATGAGATAAATGTCTTATTCAAACCATACTTAAATTATCTTTTTTATCTAATTACCATTCTTTATATTATCCCATGAATTTTCTATCCTAATTTTATTTATAATTTTCATTTAAAATTATTCATTCATGATGATTATGATTTAAAATAAATCAATATGGTATGTGGAACATTGATACGATTAATGTATATTTTCTATTACAATAACATTACTGATATATATATGGTATTTATGTTTGAGGAAATTATATATAAACATTTGTGTATATATAATTTCAATTTTCATATACATTGGTTTTTCATGACTATCATTCAATGGAATTTATTTGGATGTTATCTATTTGTAATGTTGAGATGTTATATTGATATTGTATTCAGTTTATATACATGTCCACCCAATGGACTTATACTGTTGATGGATGTTTTGGATTATTTAATGTTTATGTATTATTTAAAATATTTTCTTATCATGTTTTTCTTATAGAGAAATCATTACTTATTCTTTAATAATTTTTTAATAGAACTAGTTTTCAGCCTGTTTGGATTGCGATCTCTCATCACTCCATGTTAGGATTGATTTGGGAACTAGTCTAGGAGGTTATGTTGGTAAGTTCATGAAAATAAAAGCCTATTTAATGTGTAAAAGATTTTATTCGTGATAATATTAAAATATCTTGATAACCCATAATTATCTATGATTATCATCACCTACAGATATATCATTATCATAATTTGAGGGGATAATTATAATCTCACTTCATAAAAAATCTCCCATTATCAAAAATGAGAAAGTGGAAATTATTATTTGTATAACATGATACATTTAATATTCATAATTCTATTTTAAAAAAACATAAAAAAAATTATACATAATTTCTCCATAACACATCATATATGTATATATTTGAATCATATTTGTTATGCATCACTTCTTAGGGTTATGTTAACTATGTTCATTTATTTTTAATTCCTCTCCCATCCTTATGTGAACATTTTATAACAAACTCTCTATAATATTTTTTCTATGTAATTTCTATGAAGAATTATATTTTGCGTAATGGTTAAAGATAGAAATCATATTTCTATTATTCAACACCTAGATTATATTCGAATTACATTACTCCAAAAAATCAACTGTTATGACATTAAAATTTTATTTTATATTTAGAACTATTGAATGTTTAAAATAATTTTCTTGTGAAAAATTATTACATCTATCCTTTCCCCAGAAAAATATTAACTAGTCATATTGTTATTTAGTAACCCATCCTAAACTACTTTAGGATAATGTGACTCTTACAATGTAATGAGAATTAAATGTGACTCCCTACATTTATCATTACCATTATAACCTAATAATATTTCAGTATATAAAGTGTAATTAAATTTGTACAAGAATAATTCTTTCATATATATTTGTATTTACATTTTATTGTTACGTAATGAAACAATTTTTTGTTTTAATTTTTATATGATGTATTATAATATTTAGTATATAATTTAAAATTATCATTTTTTATACTAATATAATATTTTTTGTATTAACATCAATAATATTTATGATAAAACATAAACCTACTCGACTCATAAAAACAATATTTTATTTAAAACTCCACACTAATATATAAATACACATTTTGATCAAATAAGACACTTAATTACTCTTAGTATGATTTTTTACTGAACAAATTACTATTTACATATCATTTTTGACACTCTATGAGTTTGGATAAATTTATTCAATAAAAATAAAAGTATTTATCAAAATATATGCAACTGATGGGTGGTAGGTATATATTTTATCAAATATATAGAAAATAGCATTCTCTTAGTTATAATATTTTTTATCTTTTTATTTTTTATAAGAAAAATATTATAGAATTTGATGAATCATTAAATATGGGTATATAAGTAATAATAAAATTATATTAATAAAAACACTATATTAATTTGTGATATAAAATATCGTTTTTAAAAAAATTCATGAAGTGATATATCCTTATAATATACATAAGTTTTTGATATTTTATATAATATTTATGTCTATGATGTATCAACTCTTTTCATTATAATTTGAATAAAATAATATAATATACAATAATTATTCAATTTATTTTGAGGTAGTATATATTTAAAAAATATAAAAATTATAATTTTTTATAAAACCCCTCCAAAATGAAGGAATTTAATTTTATATCACTAAATAATGACATGGATATTCGAATGAGTTTGAAGAACACTTTCTGGTACCAAGAATAATATCACCTTATGGAATAATTACCTTTTTCTTCTTAATTTAACCTCTAAGATTGAATGAAATTGAATATATTCTTATAGAAACCATAAATTAATTCTCTAACTAAAAGTTCCCACTTCTAGTTTTATGTTTTACCCACCTTATAATGAACTGATCTTGAAATTAATTAAAATTGCAACACACTTTTATAGTACTAAAAAAATTATAAAAACATATGCATATAGTTCATGTAATCCTATTAACAATAGATAGTAGAAAAATCAATAGTAGTTCACAAATGGACTACATTACAACCCAATAGGTTCATCATTATTATCACCCTTCTTAAACAAATCATCAAATAATATATATCCTCATAACCGGGAAAAAATGAATGATAAAGTGGAAGAGTTCATATGCTTAGTAAGGAAAAAATGGAGTTATGTCAACATAATATTTAGAATAAGTGTCTGAGAACATGATCATTATAATTTAAGATCATACCCTACATTTAATAAACCATAAACTTGAATCATATAATAAATCAAGGTAGATTATAAGACAACAATCGTAAGTAAATAAATAACCATATCTATGAAATCATAACATATGATAATACATGAAATTTTTTCAATCACAAAAGAATATAATAGGATTTCCACAGTAGTCATTGCACAACTTCCCAGTACATATTAAGGGGAAACATAAATTATTGATCCATGTTCAATCCCAACTCCAATCCAGTATAACTAAACAGAGTTCACTCTTTGATGAATCACTATAATACAATCAAAAAGTTCACATCTCCTTCCAGCGATGTATATAACATGAGATATAAATCGTTACCCAATGCATTTGAGAGAGATATAGTTCAAAAATATCATAATGAAAGCATGCATACATGTTCCAAAATATCGTAAAAAATCTTATCATAACCCATTATATGATATTGTTGTCATAAACATGTTATCATATCTTATCTTATGGAAAAGAAATAGGTTTTATAATAATTTAATCAATTAACAACTCTTCATAGGAAGCAGGGTTCATAGTAATATAAACCATGAAATAGAAATGGAATTCATGAATATATTCCCATAAAATATAAAACATTAAGATATATAATATAAATCAAAAAATTTAATCAGTTCCCTAGAATGGATTGAGTAACACCAACAACTGTTATCTTATATGAGAAATAATTTTGAAGTATCTTTTAAAAACGTTTAGGAGGAAAATACCCTTCTCACTTCACAAATTATTTTTAAAACCTAAAACATTTTGAAAATTATCTTATTCTCAAATAATCATCTAACATTATTATGTAATCTTGAAATAAATTTTATAATTTTTTTCTTTGATGATTATAAAGTATATTGAAAACCATGTCAACGTCGTTTTCCATGACAAACATACAAAAGACTCTTAAAACCATTTCAATCATAAAAATAAATAATGAAATAACATATAATATGTATGTAAATACTTATAAATTTAATAATAGGATTCATATAAAAAATTATTGAGTACTATATAAACCCCAAAAAAGAAATTAGCGGTGAACATGTCATGTATCTCGTGAATATAAAAAGATAGATGAAATTCCCTTACCACGTGTCTTATCTCTCAAGGAACACATTCAATGATCCATTGTAATAAATATAAATTTATTATAAATCTATATATGATAAATATTAATACCTATAATACCATATATCTGTATATTAGGTATTTACAATACCCTCTTTTTACAAATTTTATTGTAATGTTTTAATTGGGGTAATATCTACTATGTTTTTACATGTGTTATAATTTGTTATATATTTGGTCGTTATAATTATATCATGATTTAAATAATGTAATAAATGACTTAAATATAATTTATATTTATTATATATGTACTATAATAATTCATAAAATATACATGAATGATATGGAATAGGCAATTCATGGAGATAGTAGGGTGTACGTACACATGAACGTTATTTCTGTTTGATGGTCATGATGAACAAAAGAATATAATATATATATATATATATATGATTATTATAGTGTCTTTATAATATCTTATATATCATATATATTCACTAAAACCATCTTTAATACATTCAATGTATTGTATGAGTGAATAACATCCCTTTGAGGGGGTGGTTGTCCACACTTCCTCAAACGAAATTATCATGTTAACACAAAATTGAATGTATATTGATATATGATGGAAACATTGTAAAAGGTTAAATAAATAACAATATAAATCTAACATATATAAAAATATTTTCCATCATTATTTCTCTAATGATATATGTTAATTGAAAAATGATCAATCATCATTTAGTTAGGCAATAGTTCATTGTACACCAAGAGAGTATGTGGGTTACCCATTAGATATATGTATGTGTAATTGTAGGTTAAAAAATTATGTTAAAAAATAATATAATATTTTGGATTTCTATTTGTTATAAAATAATCGAACCGTAATATTTTTAGGAGTATAATATAAAAATAAAAGAATTGATTTTGAGGGAGGTTTTTCCCACTTAATCAGGTAACTCATTTCGGTTTGAACCAAAAGAATTACATGGTAGGATTTTTAACCAATTTATGATTCAAGGAGGTATTTAGTTTTATTTGGGAACTATTTGGGAAGAGTTTGGATGAGCAATAGTGGATTTATTGGTGTGATGAAGAGGTAGGAGTGGATGACTTTTTATAGTAGATGGGGATTTTCACTGTGGTTAAAATTTTATAAGATAATTCCGACCATGCGTTTCTTATTACAAGTGGATCCAATAGTGGATAAAAGTTGATACATGGGGAAATAGGGTAGAATATGTCTATAAAATGGCTAGTGGATATGTTTCTAGGTTATTTTGTCTCTTAAATTTAATGTTCTGCCATTTGTTATGTTAATTTTTTCCATAATCATCATAATTAATTTGTATCACTTTCAATAATAATTCTTCTCAAAAAACATGTTGAACATTTATAAATTAAAAATTATATTGATTATAAATATGCAATATATTTTCATAAATTTCATTCACATTAGTGTTAGAAATCAATTTAAATTTAACCCCACTAATTGGATTACACTACAGGTATTTAATGTATAAATGATCAAAATATTGCTTAATTATTAGATCCAATATCAAGGTGGAATTCATTCTAATGACCTAAATTGGATTAATTTATGAAAATAAAATTTAAATAATTTTGTAAACACATTTAAAATATAATTTTATCTTAATAATAAATAATATGGAAAAACATATTAGAATTAAAATTATGTATTTCGCATTATTTATCCATATAATATGTTTCTAAGAAAAACCCCAAAAAATCACCCTAATATATTTTTGACAATATAAATACAAAAAATAATTTAACAATAAGAGAGTAATTTTTTAAATATGGTTAAAATTAATTCTTTTCACTGGTTATGAAAAGTAGTTTATTTTATAAAATATTATTTTTAATCATATTAGCACTGGTCAAGAAATTATATCTTTCTATATTAATATGTTTTATTTATATAAATCATTTATAAAAAAAATTAACGTAGTTATTAAAATTTATATTACTATGTTATACTAATAGGTTATAACTATCTCCTTTAATAATTATAATGATAAAATGATGTTTTGTAGAAACATAGTGTTTTATGTAACATACAATGAGTCAATGTTGCGTATGATGAGTTTATTCCACATAGAACAAATATAATATTTTTTTCATTATAAATCATTATTTATAGTTAATTAATTTGAATAAATCCATAAAAACATGGGTTTTTACATCCTACCCTACATAAAATTAATTTCAACCCCAAAATTCAACATTATGGTACAATCCAATGAGGATACTCTTACTAAATCATATAATCAAGGTTTCACATAAGTTCTTTTAACTGGTGATTTCTCTGTAAAAAGTTTTCTAGGTGATTGGTCATTTTTCATAAAATATTTTCTATATGATTATGAATTTCAACTATTCTCTCCTCATAATTATGATGTTGCATCAGTAGTATGACCTATGATTTTACTACATGTGAAGGATCAGGTATGTATATCCTTAGGAGGGATTTATGGAACACATCATGGACTTGAGAAAGATTTTGAGGAAATTCCAATCAATTGGTTTCCATTAGGATATGATCATGAATATCAAAGGGACTAATATACCTATGTCATAGTTATTCTTTCATCTCAATTCTGATAACCTTCTTCTATGGAGAGATTAATAGAAACACCTTTTCACCAATATCAAAATCTCATTCAAGTCGACAACTATCGGTATAAATTTTATATTGAAACTGAGTTTCCTTCATATTATATTGAATGGATAAATCATTTATTTCCATTTATCCAAAAATCTCATCTTGTAATAGATTTTATTCTCCTTCATCATCCCAACATGTTGGAGATACAAATATATTTCCATAGAAGGATTCATAAGGACCTCTATGAATACATTTGTGGAAGATATTTTTTTTAATAAATCCTAACTATTGGAAGGTGCAGATTCCAACCACCTTTTAAATACATAGAACAAGATATCAACATCTCATCTAGGGATTGAATTTTTCATTCATACTGGCTATCTGTTTGAGGATGATAATAGTGTTGATACTCAATTCTGTATCATGTGCTTGATGGATTCTTTGAAAACATTTGAGGTAAACGTGATATCCTGATGTTATAGAGTAGAATATGGTACTCCATGTACCATTAAAACATACATAATGTATATTCAAGAAATATTTTGCAGAGTGAAAGATTCATTAACAGTAATGATGTGTGATAACTTAGTAAGGTGATCGACTACCACCCATACAACATTTAAAACATTAGATTTTTTTGGTTTGTCCAATGACAGAATCCATAGTAATTATGTTTCATTTCCATTATCCTATGGGTAATGGATTAAACATTTTATAGAATTTTTTCATTCATCCTCATCATTTTGTCATACCAAGCATCGAGATACATACACTGTGATATCTCCCATCATGCCAACCCACTAGAAATATTTTTTCAAATCCATATAAATCTTATTTTTTTTCAAGGATTAATAGAGAGGAAATAACATAGTGATTCCCCTAATGTATCCATATTAAAATCTAGTATGGATGGAATACATATATGGTTTCTAAATCATATACATTCATCCAGATTATGGATAAAATCAGTAACATATCTGAAATTCTTTTGTTGCTCTACATCTTCCTTCTCAGCCTTTTTAATCATTACTAGGATAGAGGGTTGGACATTTATTTTTTAAGGATATAATTTTACCCATTATTTCATGATTTATATATCCATCCTTTTCAAATCCAAAAATATTGGTTTTCTTATGATCCTCATAATTTTTATCCTAGCATAATTCTTTAGACATAAATTATTCAACACCTTGTTTTCATTCATGGGGTGGTAATGTATTGAACAACCATAATACAATATCAACTCCAACCCACTTATTCGATTCATGTTAATGTCAATCTATGTGAAAATATATTTCAAAGTTTTATGATTGGTATATATATCATATTTTTCTCAATAAAGAAAATTCCTCAATATAATTAATTGAAAAAGTATCACTGCTAAATCAAAATAATGAGTTGGGATATTTTTCTCATTATTCATAAAATTTCATATGGTATAGGATTTAACTATATTATTATGAATAAGAAAAAATTCAAATCCCTTATTGGATTCATCATTGTAGATTGCATACCCTTCACCACTACTGGGAAATTTAATCACATGTGTAGTGACTATCTTTAATTTTAGTTTGTTGAAATATCCCTCAAATTCATTTGACCATAGAAACACAACACCCTTCCAAGATAACATGATCTTATAATTAAATAGCTGTGAGAATGTATACAAATTGTTTTTGACAATATCTAGAAAAACCAAGAAATCTATGGAAGTGAGTCACTATGGTTGGTATAGTCAATCATTTAATAGCCTCATTCATTGATGGATCTACGTTTATTACATATCATGTGATTTCGTGACCCAAAAATGAATCCTTTTGTAGTCAAATAAACACCTTGTAAATTTTTAATATATTTTATTCTTCTATATTGTATTTATTAAAATTATAACATGACCAACATGCTCTTATATACTCTTTTAATTGAAAATAATGTCATATATAATGAAAGTTACAAATATATCAAGGTTTTATATAAAGACTATATTAATTAAATCCCTGAATATAATGGGTTCTTTAGTGATACCTAAAGGAATCACTTTATCTTTGTAGTGTCAATAACATTTATGGAATGTCATCCTGGGAATATCCTCTTTCATGTCCCTCAATTGATGATATCTAGAATGAAGGCTTGCCATGGAAAAGTATTAAGCTCGATATAGATGATTAAAAAATTCAAAAAATATGGGTTAGATGATACTGGTTATTTATTTAGATATTTTTTTCTCTTCATAATCAATGTTGAGTTGAATTGACACATATTTATTTTTCACAACGAGAACATGTTCACCCTATGGTGGTACACTTTGCCGAATGAATACCTTATGATCTTTTTCTTTGATTTTCATCATTAATTCATGAAACTCAATCAAGACAATTATATAATGATTATTTGAAATTGGTGTGGATCAAGGCCTGATTTCTTTTAGAATTCAATTTTACATTTTTTTGGAAGCATAGGAAACACTTTTGAAAATATAATGAAAAATTCTTGAAGAATATGTATATCATCGATTCAAATTTATCCCCCAAAATCTTAGATAAACAAACCATTGGAATGGGAATTAAGACCCATAAATGTTATGTTATCACCACAAGAAAATCCTTCTTATAATCACATAGATATATTGTTATGGAAGGGTTTGAAATATAAAACATAACATCCATTCCTTGACAATTATTATGGGATTTATATAGGCAAATCCAATACAAGCATAAAATGATATCAAATCAAACCAAATGAAGAATAGAATGTTTTTCGTGAACAAAATTCCCTATAAACTTCATCCAAAGAGTAATTATAGATTTGGAATGCAATCATCATATCGTTAGTGGGTTTCACTACTAATTCAATATGTAATTGGTTGGTTAGAATCATAAAACACCTAAAAAATTATTTATATAATAATGAGTAAGTATATCCTATAATAAATATGACAGAATCAGTTTTTTATTAGACCAGAAGTGTACATTACAATATGTCATTATGGAACCCCAAATCAGAAATAAAACATTCAAGAGATTTCACTTTTTCTCTCATCATAAGAGGTTGCAGACATTTATCATCATCACCAATGATAGAATTTGTTATTTGTTATCATAATTCCCATTATCCTTATACTTTTATCACTAAAGTGGAGGAGGTGAATTCTTCATAGCTTTATCCCCATTATCATTTTAAGCAAACTTCAACCCATCATTTTGACAAAAAACAATTCTTTATTGGCATACTTTACACGCTTAAATATTTTACTAGACCCCTTAAGATAACATTCTCCATGATTATTCCAACATTCAGTGAATAAAAGAAAAAATCATATAATTTAATACATTTTTTTACATTTTCCTTTGAACTCCATATTCGTTTTCTTTTCAAAACCCTGAGATTGATACACAACTCAAATCTCAATTTCATGCTTGATTGGACAACTTGAAATATTTTCACAGATACTTATGTATCTTTTTAAAAAAACCATTTTGAGATTTTTTTTAAACCACTAAAGATACTATCATATTTACAGTTGGGTTGGATGATAATTCCAAAAGTGTACCTTGAATGTATGAGGAAATCATCCTCTTAGGTACCACCATATTCATTATCTCTTTGCTTAAACTCAAGGATGGATTTCTCTATCATGGTAAGATGAATTGGAGGAATTTAATTATTGATAAATATGTACATGAAACTAATCATAATAAATGGATTCAATACCATCATGTTACCTTGTATTCTTGATTAGTGTCAACTATTGGTATGCTCTGCCTTAAACACGATAAATTGATTGAATGACATTCTCCTCATTCAAACACTAGAGAATGGAAAATATATTTTCAATGGCGCTGATCCCTTTTGTAGTAACTATTAGATTTGATGACCTTATAAACAAAGGTAGATGTGACCTCATTAAGGAATCAATAGAATTCCCCCCCCCCCTTCTTTATTGTAAGTACCCATTTACCCATAGCTAGAGAAAGTTGTGTGAACAAGACAATGATGTTTTTCTTTCTTACTCCTAGGAAATTCAGTTTTACAGGATAAAAATAATTTCATTATCTATTGTAATAACCATTAATGTTGTTCATTCAGGTTAAAACCATTTATTATAATAAAAAATATGGAATAAAGAATTTATTTCATAATGAGGAACCACATAAACATGAAAATTCACTTATAGGATAATTGACTTATAACACATTATTTAATATATGAACCACATGATTTATCCTATATTATTTTAATCCATCATATATTTACATCCTTTATGATTTTTAGTTATGATTTAGTGGTTTCCCTTAGCTTATCCATCAAGACTGTTAAACCATGTGTATGGTAAGGCCCATTATAGTGTTCCAAATTACCCTAAGATAGGATTGGATCATCATGTGAGTGTTTATAACCAACGAAACCTCATTTGTATAGCCACATAAAATTAAACTATACATATTCGGATTTATTTTGGAATCCACTCACTCTAACATTTACCAATATTCACGGAATATTTCTATACTTTTGAAAATCATTATTCTTTTCCTCAGAAATTTCCTTAGGGGTCTTATTATGGTTTCCTCGTACTAGAATCAAATGGATATCTAAAATTATTCTATAATAAAAATTATAATAAATTGGGCTTCACTTACATGAACATTACGTCACATAATCACAATACATAAAATATTATATAAGGACTTGCCCAAATATCCAATTAGTCACCTTTCTTTAGAAACTAGGAATCAAAAAACCTTGTACCTAAATGAGCTACATTATCTCCCACAAGGTTCTACTTGATTATCACCCTTCTTATAAAAATAAATCATTATTTGTATATTTGTAACCTAAGGGAATGGAAACATAAAAAGAAGAGAGCTAAGATGGCTAGTAATGGTACAGAAGAATGATATGTAAATATAATCTAATGAAAAGGGTTAGAGTACATGATTATGAAATTAAATGTTCATAACCATAATTTCCATGATCATAAACACGAATCATAGAATAAATCATATTATATTGTAATTCTTGAATAATATTTAAATAAGGAACTTATTCTATGAAATCATAACACATAAATAATTCATGAAATTTTGGAAAACACATTATCATATAATTTGATTTCCAAAGTAGTCGAGTCATCATTTCTAATGTCTTATTAGAAGGGAATTTCATTTAGTGAACCTAGTTAAATTCACATTCTATCTTCATCATTTCTAATGTCTTATTAGAAGGGAATTTCATTTAGTGAACATAGTTAAATTCACATTCTATCTTCATATTACTGAACTGAGTTCACTCATAGATCCAACCCTATATTGCTTAACCTAGCTCACTCTTTATTCCATCAATGTTTATCTCATATGATATAATTATTTACCCAATGCATTGGAGGGAGATATAGGTCTCACTTATCTTAGAATAAAATCATATATATATGTTCTAGAAAATCATAAAAACTCTTTTCCCAATCCATGAAATTATATGGGGGTCATAGACATGTAATATTATCATAACATTTTAATAATTTATAAGTTTCATAATCATTTATTTAATTCAAAACACATAAAAAAGAAGGATTCTTTAGAAAATAAACACAGAAAGATAAAAATATTTTATAAATGTAATTTCATAAAAGGTAAAAAATAAGATAAATAATATTAATTGATTCATTTTATCTTTTACCTAGAAAATAAAGAGCAACCCCAATTGTTGTTATCTTATATAGAAAATGATTTTGAATGATCGTTTAAAATCATATCTTGAGGGAAACATTCTATAGACTTGAAAAATAATTTTTATTACCAAAAACCATTTGAAAAAATGTTCATTGAAAATAAATGTGAAATCATATAACATAATCCTTAAAAATATTATAATCAGTTTCACTGAATCTTACAACGAGGCTTATAATCAATTTCAAAACTGTTTTCAATGAAAAACATATAAAAGACTCTTAAAAACCTCTTCAAACATAAACTCAACTAAATAAATAACATATAATGGATATGTAAATACCAAAGAAAAATATATAATAATAATCATATTAAACATTTTTTATAATTACACACACCACTAAATGGTAAACAGTGATGAATATAGAATGTATCTCACAGATACAAAAATTGTAATGAAAATCCCCTACCTTGTATCTTGACACTCTTCATACTCATTCATACCTCATCTACAATAAATAATAATTTATTATAAATATTTAATAGAACTATTTTATTACTTATAATTGCATATATGTTTTTATTATGGAATTATATTACCTTATTGTTATCAATTCTATCTTACAGTTTCATGTTAGTTAATATTTTCTTTGTTTTTCATATGTGTCCTTATTTTTTATATCAATGTTCATTTTAATTCTATCATAATTTATAGAATATAAAAAATTATTTAAATACATTTTGTATTAATTATATTTATTTTATAATAACACATATGATATATAAGTATGAAGTGAAATAAATTTTCCATGGAGACGGTAGGACGTATGTATGCCAGAACACTATTTCTGTTGAATTGTCTTGTTGAAAGAAAGAATGTAGAAGAAATATATATGTATATATATATATGGATTTATTATATAATTTATGTCACATTTATTCACTAAACACATCCTCAATAATTTCCATGTAACAAATGAATGAATCAAATCACTTTTAGGGGATCTCATCCACATTTTCAGAAAAGAAATGATCATATTAAAACAAAAGGGAATGTATAAATATCTATCATTAATATAATTAAATTATAATAATTTTAAAATAAATATAATATATAACATATATAAAAGGTTTTTCCATCATAGTTTTCACTATGAGAGGTGGTAATGGAAAAAAAGAACAATCATCATTTAGTGAGGCGGTAGTTCTCCTTACACATAAACCAAATGTTCATTACCAATTTTATGGAAGTGTGTGTCTTTTTAGGATGAATCCTAGGCATAAGAAAATAATATTATATTTTATATATTAGCCTTTTAAAATATAATGGAATATGATTATTTGAGGGAGTGGATAAAAAAATTAATGAATGTATTTTGTGGGATGATGTTACCTCTAAATCAAGTAACTCCTTTTGGTTTACAAAAAATGGATTTATTGGCTGGATTTTATCCCAAGGTAGGATTAATGTAATAATAGAGGTATTTTTGGGAGATATTTTGTATGTTTGTATCACTCCAATGTGGATTGAGTGGTTTGTGGATGTGGGGGTAGAAGATTCATTTTTATAGTAGAGTAGGAGTCGAACTCTTTTAAATATTTGGAGAGAGAATTCCGCCTATATTTTTCATCTTAATGTTTATCCAATAATGGAAAAAATTATATAAAAGGTAGTGTAGGTTTAAAAAGTTTCCTACAAGTGGAAATTTTTAGAAGTATATATGACATTTTGGGTCTTAAATTTAATTTATTGTTCTCTGTGAAGTTAATTTTCCTCATAATAATAATAAATAATTATAATCCAATTCACAATTATTTTTTCTCAACAACTAATTTGACCTTATTTCTAATTAAAAATTCTTCTGATTCCAATTTTGGTATCCATTTTCAAAATTAAACTAAAATAAGTCACATAAATTAATTTAAATTTAATCCTACAGAGAAGATGACATTGAAGATTTTTAATCTAAAAATGATCCAAAGAATGCTATGATTCCATATAAAAATTCGTTTTAAAATTATTCCAAAGACCTAAATTATATTAATTAATAAAACATATATCTATATAATATTTTAAACCAATTTAAAATATAATTTATCCTTAAAATAAATTATATGAAAAAACCGTTTTGAATTAAAATTCAGTATTCTTCATTATTCTATCAAAAATAATGATTCTCAAAAAAATACAAAATTACATCCTAGGTTAATTTATACACTCTAAATTCAAAAAACTATCTATATTATAATATTAAATGTCTAAATGTTTCTAAATTTAATTTATTGTTTCCTTACTTGGGGATATGAAAAGTATATTATTTTAAAACAATAGTATTTTAAATCATATAAGGACTTTACCAAAAAAAATGTATCTTTCATTATCAGTAGGTTTTATTTATATAATAAAATAATAAAAATATTTTAAAATTTTATATTACTATTCATATTACTAATTTAGACATATTTCTTATAACTATATCATTTAAATAATTATAACAATAAAAGGAGTTTTCATAGAAACTAGGTGTTGGGTTTAACGTAGGGTGCATTAGTATTGTATATGATTAGTTGGTGCCATATGAAAGGAATGTTTGAATTATTGCATTGAAAAACATAAATGAAAATTTACTCCTTCGATAAAAAGGTGTATAAAAAAATGGGGTGTTACACACTTGACCTGTCTACATAGTACTAGAATCTTAATAACACATTCCAAGTCATTTTACTATAAATATATTTCGAATATCATATAGACGATTATTAAATCCAATTATCAAGTAAAAAAAATTATAAATATCACTTGTATGGATTTAATAAATATAAAAATCCTTAATATCACCTATAGTCTCACCTAGTCCTCAAAATATCCAAATATATTCAATATGTGATATGATATAAAAATTTATTTGGTCATTCCTCATCTTATACCACTAAAATCAACAGTGATTAATTTTATTCCTCAAATAAGAATATTGATCCACATATTAAATAACATAATTATTTTGGATACTAAGAACTTTTTTTAAAATAATACTTGTAATTTGATTCCCATAATAATTTTTTTAACATACTAGTTTTAGAATTTTATTACATTTAACATATTTCTTCTAATGGTTAATCTAAAAATTAATTTTGATAATTATGGTGGTATTTTTATACAATCTAATATTTGCTCAGATCACTATAATATTTTACACATAATTATTAAAACATTAAATGGAATTAGTCCAACTAAAAATGATGAAAACATATATCATAAAAATTTGGCAAGACATGATTCATATTTCATAATCACACACACCAAAATGAGTGTGTAAATACACCAAGAATATATATTCTATAAAACACACCATTAATAATATTATATATAATTCATATATACTAGAGTGGGTAATTGTTTATTGAAAATCCATTAAATGGATTCACTCATAACAGTTGCAATGATATCCTAACAATTTAGGAACTACGGATTGTATAACCAAAATAATTATTAAGAAATAAGGAACTAATCTATTAGAGTAGTATTAAGATTTTCATTCATTATATAAGATAATATATAGGAAAATAGATTTAGCATGACTGACCATATTTGATGATCGAGGACTTTACACATTTTACATTGAAAGTAATGAATATCTTAGTATTTAATTGATTTTATATTTTAATGAATTACCAACATTATATAAATCATATATAAATTATATCCATAAGTATTATAGGAGATAAATATTTTCACTTATTTTATTCTTTTGTATATGTATGCAGATAATGATTTAGTATATGTTATCTCAATTCTATCAAGCAAATTAATTTCATCACACCACAATAATGTGAATGTTTTTACATGAACCATAATTTTATATTACCCAATCAAAACAATTGGATGTATTTATATATATATCTGAATACATATTATTCATAATTTATAAGAACATTTTTTTAACTCATAGATGTATGTGTGATTGAAAAACTAAACATGAGTAATCCCAACGAAAAATGTGGCACCTTTGACCCACACACCCAGATCCAGTGTAAACAAATACATACATTACAAAATATATTTGATAATAACTATATATTAACGTTCATGAATAAAACATAATTAATTTAATTAAAGGAAATATTTCATTATATACATTTACAATAGCTTTTAGGATTTTATATTTATAAAATTGAAAATAATAATAATATAATAAATAAACAAACTTGTAAAGAAAATGACTATTTTCTACAATATATAGAAACTATTTAGTCTATAATAATTCATAGACATCACCCAAAAATTCCTCAAATAATTTATACATTTAGATATACCATATAACAACCCCAAACACAATGTCCCAAATTTAATATTAAGAACATAGTATATAATTTTATGGAATTGATATATATAATCACTTTGCTATCCAAAACCTAAAAAAACAACAAAAATTATTGTATAACTTGTGTAAGAAAAAATATTTTATGAATATAGTTTTTAATAATTAAGAAAATAACATACATTAAAATACAAATGTATTCAAGTGATAATTTTCACCACTATTACCCAATTTTATTTTTTTCAAATTATGTATTCAACTTGTCCCATAAAATTATTCACACATAAATCTTTTATATACAATCTTCATTTAACATCATTCATCATTAACATTGGAATTATAAAACATAATATGAGTGATATAAAATACTTAGTAAGGGTAATCATAAGAATTATTAAATGAATGTTATTAGCAGGAATAAGATTAGAATGAGGGTATGATGACATAATTAATGCAAATGAAAATAAAATAAGAACATTCATTTCCATAAATCCATGATAATAGATCATGATTCTTGGGATTAATATTTATCATTTTACAAGAGTCTCAAATGTAAATAATCATGATCCATGTGAACAAAATCATTAATAAATCAATAAATTTAAATCATAAAAATAATCAGAGAACATTGTAGTTTTACTAAAACACCAAAAAAATAATTACAAAATCAAATAAAAAATAATTATGATATATATTAGGAGTATCCTATAACCAATTAAATTATTAATCACATTGCAGTTGCTTACAATAAGATAAATAAATAATCTATTATAATTAATATAGGACAATAATATCTTAAGAGTATATTTTATACAATTAAATATTATATGGACAAGAAATTTTGGAGTTTTTATTGATGGAGGAAAAATCTTTTTTGAGATGCTTTGATTGGGGTTTTGTTTTTGAATAAATAGATTTTTTTATTGTGATGATAAACTAATATTAAGTAATTAATAATTCAAAAATAAGTGATTATAAATAGAAGGATATATAGTGTTTTTCAAACAATTTCCTCTATAAAGATTAATTACAACAATAGATATTTATGCAATATTTTTTTTGAATGTCTATAATATCATGCTTACAAGAATCAACAGATTCATTTTTTGATGATGAGATAAAATGGTGATTGTTTTTTATATTTTATATTTCTCAAAATAATTATTTTAACAAATTTCTCATGATCTACGCATAGGAATAAAGTAGGATAAAATATATTTTATGAATAAATTTCATACAAAAATGTTTTATCTATTTCATTGGACATAGAATAATCAACATAGGTTTGGGAAAGGAATGTTTGTATTTGATGTTTGTAAATTGTTTGGTTGAGTAATATTGTTGTAGTTAACATGGAAGATTAGTTGCAATGGGATTATATAATCTTTTAATGGATGGAGTCATTCTATGTAAATTCCTACTATATAATGTCCAATCAGATAGAGTCCATTGAAAAAACCTATTATCGGATAAAATATTCCTTATTATTAGAAAATGGTTTTTTAATCATCGGATTAATTTATTGGTGTTAATAAAATTTTACAAAAGAAGACATGTGATGGAAACAAATATAATGTTTTATTTAATTTCATTACATAGATGATATTTCTATGAAGTAATTCAATGATTTTATTATAATTTCTCTATATGAACAATCAGAATGAATATCAATGAATGAATGATTTTTTTCATTGTTCATATTATAAAATTAAATGTTTTAAAGGTTATTTATGAGTAGTATTGGTATAATTTTAATTATTAATTTTTTAAAATATAAAAAAATTTATGACCAAAATATGTTCTCTATATATATATATATATCAATGTAGGAAGATATTTTATTATTAATGATGGAGAAGGAATATTGTTTAAGGTTATGGAAGTTCTAATTTTTTATATGCCTTAATAATACATTATAATAAATTAGAATAATATAACAAAAAAACATTTTTCATGGGAGTTCCAAATATTATTAGTTTTTATGAGGGAAGATGAAATGTATTTTCAACATTTTCTTATTAATGTTATAATATTTAATGGTGTTATTCATACACCCAATGTTTTGGTATTGTTCTTGTATGAAGAAGATTATGTGTTTTATAAATACATTTGGATAGAGTTAACATGAAAAATTATATGAGATAATGTTTTCTAGGAATGTTTTCAACCAAGGAATATCATTATTGAAGAGGAAGGGGAAAATAATAAATTACCAATAGATAAAAGAGTTCTGATCTGAGGTACCAGATAGAATACACGAGACAATGTTTTATACAAGGTGGAATTAATAGATTAGGTGTAGTGGTTTATGAATGTATAGTGGTTAAGAAATACATATTATATTTCAAAAGGGACTATATGTATTGTATTAGAAGGATGATCATAAAATTTAATAGAATGGATATTGGAATTGATGGAAGTATATATATGAGTCCAAGATGGATTTCCTTTACCACTGCAAGGAATGAAGATGAAGAAGATTTATTTGAAAGAAGTAAATGTGTGAAGAAGTATGACAACCATAATAAACTCATACTAAACATAATGATGAAGTATTATAAGGGTTGTTACAAAATTATAATTTAATATTTAATATATATGGATATTACATATAATTTTTTGGATTATAATGTAATTCCCGACTAAAGATATTCCCGAAAATTTGTAATGACATAAAAGGATTTTATCATGTGAATATTTTGGTGGGGATTATTTCTGATCCATTCCATGGATTAGATAGTCTTACTTATATGTGAACCATGTGTATTATATTTCCCCTATGGATTGTGATTTTATACCTATATTCAGTATAGTTATAACTCTTTAATTAGAGGAGAATTTATTTCACAGTTTTTCCATTATGAAATTAAATATCACTAATTCAATAGCCACCCCACCGAGTTATCATATAGATCCTTATTGGGTCATTCATATGTATCATAGTGAAGGATTCCTTTATTAATTATTTTATAAATTTTCATGAAATGTTATTATTCAATAGTTGTTTAGAATTATGTTATTTGTAAGTGGATTAATATTTCGATAGAAATAAAATCATATATGGATAAATAAAATGCTTTCTTATATTATGTTATATGGTTATGATGTTCTCAATGCTTCTATATATGGATTCCAATTGAGTTTTCTCGGATTTTATTTTAATATATATATATATATGATGAATTTGGATAGTGGTGTGATTTTCATATATTCATTACATTCCTAGATCATTTAATGTTATTTTCATATAGTCAAATCGTATTTAAAATATAATGTTATTTCAGAGAAGTTTAAAACCTTTTCAAGGAATGAAGAAAGTGATGAATTAAAAGTAAAAAAAAAAGGAATTTCAAAGTAATAAGATAAAAATTTTGGGTATTTGGAATCATTCATTAAATTATTTACAAGTTTTAATGACATTGCGAGTACTATTAAAATTCCTTAAGAGAATTTGGATGATTAAACCAATTTTGAAAATATCATATGAATTATTCTAAATAATTTTTATATAAATGATTCTTATATATATGATAAAGATCACAAAACCTTATCTGTGGAAGATCTATATATCACTCTCATAATTTATGAATTTATAAGAGAAATCATTATGGTTAAATAATATACGGATGATCATAAAATTTTAATCAAAGCCATAGTGTAAATAAAATATAAAAAATTAAGCAAATAATAAGATGCTAATAACTATAAAACTGAATATGGGGTTAGTAATTTATTTCTTTTTTTATTAAAAGGTAAAAATAAGAATTGAATTGTAAAAAAATGTAAGCTACCTATAATTTAGTTTTGTTTTGGCGCTATATTGATTTTTTATGAAAATTTGGAATAATGGAAGGGGGTTGATGAATGTAATGATGATGAAAGAAATTTAAAAATATAATTTGAGAAGAAGGAAGTAAAATATCAATTCCATCTGAAGGGTAATGAATTGATGTTATATAAATAAAAAAAGGGAAACTATTTCTCTAATTGTGATGAAAAATATGATAGTGTGGAAGAGGATGATAATATTAGTGATGATGTTTTAGAAAATATTCTTATTAATAAATTAATGATGAAAAATTGACCTATGTTGAAAGTGGTAGTTTATAATAAGAATAAAATCAGATACAGTATTTGGTAATGGGAGAGTAAAACCACCAAAATTCCATGACTATGTATATTAAGAGAACGAATAATATATTGACAATATAAGATATATTAGACAAAAATCATGAATATTATCTATAAGATAAATCATTTTTTCTAAAACAAATTAATGATATAGATATTCTTCTTGAAGAAATTAAAAATGTCCAAATAAAGAATGAATTAATGTTAATTGTGAAGGAGAAAGATTTATATCATGTCCAAAAAAATATTTCTAAAGCTAAGAAATGTGATACCAAATATCACAACATATTTATGAATGTTGGTGTATTATTTTTAGAAGTGTATAACCGAGAAATATATAAAAAATCTATCCTTAAATGTTGTAAATATTATTGAATGTTGTTTGGAGAAGGAAACTCTAGTGGTGGGATGAATATAGATCATATAATAATTTCTATCTAAAATTCTTATTTAAAAAAACCCCAATTTAAAATCAAATACATTCTAGTTGACCATAGATTCAGATTTATAAAAGGATTCATCTTATGACAGATTTCATAAAGATAGATGTCATCTTAGTTAAGGGAATATGGATTTTTATTTTAGCATTTTAAATTATTATACTAATCAAAATTCATTTACAAAAAATATTAATTATTTTTTATCAGAGTGTTGTGATGTTTTTTTAAAAAATATGAAGAAGGAAAACAAAACATTAAAACACCTAGTGAAAATTAAAAAGTGGTACATTCTCAAGTCAAGACCTAATCATATCCAATTAGTGATCACATGCCACCAAGTAGTTAATATGAAATAAAATTGATACACACTATAGATCGAGGCATTCAACAGTATTTAAACTATCCAGATCAACAAGACATATTCTACTCTTTTTTGTGGAGTGTGAAAAAAACATGACATATAGGGACCTCCTCCACTATTATCCATGAATGTGTAATGGTTAAAAAAGATTAAATAATGAATATATCTTTGTATCTTCAAGATTGGATCAGTAGTCAAAGAGTATTTATAAAATAGAGACACACAATGATCTAACTGTTAATAATGTATAGATGAATAGAAAATGATAAGAAGAGTTTAAAAGTCTCTATGTTCTATTCTATAAAGCTTGTGGACTCCTTCAGATTTGTAAAGCGAAGTTGGAGTTTTTTTCGAGAAACAAACAACAAAACAATGAGTCTCCTTTTCTTATCCCATTTATTCTATGAGATGTGTAACATTCCTTGATGTTTGTTCCTTATAAGTTGTTTCTATATAAATATTTCCTTTTGGTTCATATTAGTGTCCCCGTGTATGCATAGTTGATAGATCTTGTTTTATTTCCTTTGGTTCACAAACAGTTTCTACCAGGCCAACTCATTATTGTTATCTTTATTTTTGATCAAGGTATTACCATTATAATGAAGACAAGATTGTTTTCTGGTAACTTGTACTAGTCTCTGATTTCATTTAATATTGTCTACAAAAGACATAAAAGATCATTAATATAATAAGAAATAATGTGTTTTATAAATATGACTGTTATAGGTATGTTTGAATTTAAGAGACATATCATCGATGACTCTACCTATTGGTATTTCATACTATTAGTGTCTCATTATGCCGGTGACTCACGTTTTTTAGTAGATCATTCTATAAGGGGATCAAACCCATTTCGGTAACTCAACTATCGACATGTGATGTGTCTCTAGCTCAACTATTTGTAAGTGATGCTTCGGTATCCCACTTAATTGTATCACATAAATGGTGTAATTATGAGTGTTAGTTATTCACTCTATCAGTAGGTTAGACATCACTAGTTCATGAAATAGAAGTTCAAATGTTGGTAACTCAATCTATTGTTGAGTGAAGCTATTTGTGACAGAGATTTTAAGTTGATTATGTTGTCAGTAGTTCTTGTATCACTGACTCAACTATCTCTAAGACAAGTATCATTAGCTCATAGTTAACCAAAATCATATATTGTTTCTTATGATATAAAAACTAACTCCAAAGGATAATATTATAATTGAACATGTTTAAACACAATGTATCTTAATAAATCACAACTATAATAGTTAGGCATGATTTGTGAACCTCAAAACTAGATGAGGCCAACAATCTCCCCCTTTTTAATGATAAAATATTATATAATTATACATAACAATAATTTCATTATGATTATCATAGAAATATTATATTCTTATTATAATATAACGGTTTTACTAATGAATTTTTAATATAAATAAAAGTACATATTACTTTTTTAATGATCATTTTCAACTATATGTTTCATTTTAACCATTAAGCACAATCAGAAGCCCCCTTAAGAGAAAATACATATTATTTATTCCCCTATTGGTATTATCAAAAATGGGAAAAAAATAAAAAGGAAATAATAATTATGTAAATATAAATGGGATGAAATCAAATATTGTATTCCATTAATCTAGTTGTACAAGGGACATCAAAAACAGTAAAAAATTTGAGTACATCAAATTCCTATCAATAAGTAATAAAATTACATATTTGTTTGTTACATCAGATTAGAAAACTCCCATGACCTTATAAAAAGTATAAGTGGGAGTATCAGAGGGTATATAAGTTGTATTGGTTGAAGGGATAGAGCCAATAATGAGGGAAAGAAGACGATCTCCATGAAAAACAGATAGAGAATGGATCTATCATGAAATTGAAGTAGGACCAATGAGTTCTTGTTAGATGGAATGTATACAATGGATGAGAACTTGATCATGGGTATTGGTAAAAGCAGAAAAAGGGTTAGAAGAAGAGGAGGTATAAGTATGCAGGACTGGCCTGGTAGGAGAAACATGAGGGGAAATAATAGTTATGTCATGATTATGTAGGTATGGTTTGTGAAGATTGATAATGACCCTAATGAATATAGCATTATATGTGTTTGATTTCTCAAAAACCATTTATCCTCCATAGTATTTTCAAGGGTATGAATACAATCTTTCAACTTATTAAAATTCTCCTTGAATACCTAAGTCATGGGAGGTATCCTCAAATTCTACAATAAATATTGTAAATGACTTGAAAACTAGTTTTTTTGTAAATCCTCTTAGAAAAATAAATCTTTTTGGTAATTTACTTCTTAGCATCGATTTATTATTTTTAATAAAATTGAACCATTTCATGTTCATGGTAAGTGTGTTTTCTAATTTTATAAAGACTCATCTGGTTAGTTTCACCCATCCAAATTTCATGTTCATCTCGAATTTCACTTCTAACCATTTCACTATCTAAAGAATGAGCCACATTTGTAGTTTAGATGGATGAAACATGAATATAGATTAGATAACCAGTACTAATTGAACAATATAGAGGGAATATATGGAGATCTAGTTAAAGGTGAAACATCCTCCACTACATCATTGAAAAAAATATTCAAAATAGATATAACAAAAGTTGGAGAATGAAGACATAATTCAAATCATTTTTCAAGAAAAAAACAATTTCCATGTAAATCCATCAAATCCAAATAAAACAAGTGAGACAAAATATTAATAAAACTTCTCTCAAGTACAATAAATATGTGAACTGAATATAAAATATAACACTAACTGAATAACATAGAATTATAATGTAGAAAAAATCACAAATTATATCTAATTAATTTTCCATTAGAAATTAATAAAATGAAAAAAATTATAAATTAAATACAAAATACCTTTGATAAATACATAAGGAAATAAAAATTAATAACATATCATTCTTAATGTTTCAACCCAGGTATTTATATAATACGTTTTTTATTATTTTTCTCAATTTAAATATAATTTCTATTAAAATAAATAATTTATTATATATATTTTTATATTAAAGTATTAATTTTTGAATTATATATTTTTTTGACAAGAATAATATCATTTTGGAAATCTAAAATTCAAATTATTCTCATGATATTTTTTGGGAATTTTCTTGAAAAGTATAATTTTTAGTGAATATTAATAAATATAGTTTTAAAAAATGAAGTATTTTTTTGTGATATCAGAAAGACATAATTGTGATATAAAATATATAAAACTTACATAATAATTAAATAATGATATTTAAGAGGAATATTTTACAAAAATAAATTTGAACATCAAAGTTATATTTTATTTTGTATATGTATAATGATTATTTTCGATGTTGTCGCAGTGCTTTTGGAGCACTGGAAATGTCAATTTTGGTTATTTTTAAACAATAATTCTGTGATAAAAATTATTTTCTACCATAATTTAATGATTATTATGTATTATTTATGTTCTTGGATATTAATTAAAATTTTTATAGTTATATATTATTAATCTTATCAAAATGCTTCTGTAATGTGTGCATATGATATTAATTTATTATTACTTTTTATAGATAAAATAATTAAGATTATTTCACATGTAATTATAATACAGATGTTGTACAAGCTCATGAAAAATATATTAAATGTTTTTATTAAATTTATAAAGATTAATAAATAACCTAAATTATGACTTAATCATTTTATATAAGAATTTTTTCAACCAATATAAGGTTTATATTTTAATTTGTAACATTTTGTACCCATATGGATTACATTAGTCCCTTGATATTATTTTATTAAAAAGAAATACATCTTGTTCAAAATATAATGTTCAATAAATATCATATTTTAATATGAGTTTATTCAAATGGTTTTTTTAAAAAAGAATAGTCTATATAAATCTAATATATATTTTTCATATATTTTTATTTTATATTTTTAGCTAATAAATAATTACCTTAATCTCATTAACAATTTTGATTTTGTAAATATTTAATTAGTGAATGAATAAGTTAAATGTGTTTTAAGAAGAAAGAAATAAATATAATTGGGTATGATTAAGTCAATATATTATTTATATAGGTAAATATTATATTAATGTATATAATAAAAAATTTAATTTGAAAATGAATATTCTTTTATATGTTTATGTTCATGATTGTGAAATTTTTTTATATTATCAATTTTTTTTCATAAATAATATATGTCATTGAAGGATTTAAAAATTAAAAAAAATAATGAAAACCTAAAAAAAAAATTTATTATTTCTAAAATATAATTTCATTTGATTTTTTTATCCTTTTTAAAGTCTTAAACCTAATAATATATTTATTTTTATTTTAATAATTCGAGTAATTTCAATGATACCCCTCACCTCAATTATAAAAAATGGATCCTTTTTTCACAAATTTCATAAAATTAATCTTTCTTTTTCAGAGTATATCTGATAGATTCCCTCATCCTCACCATTTAAAAAATTACTCGTGTTAATTTATCACAAAAAATACCACACTCATGAGCTATAAAGGGGTTATAAAGGATAAATATTCAAGAGGTAAATTCAATTTTTTTCTCTATCAAATTCATTATCACTTTTTCCTTATCCCCAACTATTATAAAATGTTTCATGAAACTAAATTATAATAGATATTTTAATGTTTAGATTTGTCTATGTTTTATGCATCATAAAATATCTTCTTCTCTATTTATTCTAAAAAAATCATCATTCATGGTGCATCAATTCACCGCCTTCAAAAAAGATGATTTTCCATTTCACATTTATTGAAATAATAGATATTTAAATGATGATGTAATAATTTTAAATAAAAAAAAATATATTTTTTCACTTTGGGATTAATATTATGTTTTTAAAAGAAAGAGAATAAATAAACTATCATTGAAAACCATGTAAAGAACACACCTAAATCCATGAAAATATCAAAATATTATTAATAAATGGTTGGAAATGTTATAATAAGAATATGTATGGTGTAAAAAAAAATTAATTTTATTATTTGATATATTAATAAAACTATTAAACCCATTATATATGTTGTTTGAACACAAAATAGGGATGTGAATCCTGAGGTAATAGACTCTTTAACTAAAACATTGTTTTCAAAATTTTAATGATTTATTCTTTTAAATAAATATATTTTATCTTGATGTATTCAAAATGGATTTTATAAATGTATATATATGGTTATTATTGTTTTAATTATTATTATGTTTTTTGAAAAGGGATCATTTTCATGAGATAGGTAATGCACTTTCCTTTCAAAATATTATTAAATGTATACTTTTCAAAGTAAAAAATGATAGTTTTTATACATTATGAGAGGTTTGTACTATTTTAATGGTACATATTTACTATTATTATTCATTTATAAGATTTCATATTTATTTTTTAAATTATATGATTTAATTATTTTATGAACGGTTTTTATATATTATTTAAAACGTTATTTTTATGAAAACATTGTATTTTGATATATGAATGTGTTTTTCTAATGGGTATAACTGTGTTATCAGGTGTTTTATTCATGACATGTTCATTGGTAAATATTTTTAAAAGGTTTAGCACATTATAACTCAATATATTATGGGTTTTTTCCAATTATAAATCAATATATATTGGGTTTAGCCCATTATAGCTAAAGATATGATGGTTGTGCCCCATTATAGAACTCACATGAAATTAGTATTCTAGAGATAGAAGTTGACAGAATGGTTATTCCATGTGTAAGGGTAAATTTATGTGTGATATTGTAAATATTTCATAAATAAATTGCATGATTATTCTATTCATGCAAAATTTGTTTTAATTAAATGGGTTTTATTGTTTTTTATCACTTGACTAACAATTTCTTCCATTATATCTCTTACTATGCTTTTTGTGATCATGGCAGGATTTAAAAAAATACCAGCTTATATGTATAGATAAGGGAATGAATGAAATCATGATGAAGGTTATGATGATTTTCCAAATAAATCATGATTTTTTTTATATTTTGAATGAAATGTATAATTATTAGTTGTAACCACTCTTTTTGAGTATGAAATGTTATGTATGTTTTATGTGCTAATTATCTAAAACTATAAACTAGAAAATAACTTCAATGTTAAAGAAATTATTTTATTTACCAAAATTTATGATTATGTAATAATTTATGGTTAGGTTATTTTACTTAATATCAGAAAACTAGGATTTAGTTAAACTAAATCAGAAAATGGAATGTTAGGAAAATAGAGAAACATATAAAAAAATACCTCAATGGAATAAATATGAAATTAAACCTAATATTATGGAAGGAGAAATACCTTCATAATATTCTACAAAAACTAGAGATCAAATCAGATGAATAGAAGAACTAAAACCCCTATTACGGTTCTGCGTAAAACAATGCACAATGATGTTCGGTGGAATTAGATGAATAAAATAGTGGTGGAAAACATAGAGGTTATGAAATAGTAACCCAAGTAAATCACACATAAAATATGAGTAATGAGTTCCTACAATCATAAGGGAGGAGAGGAGGAGGATTCATGCAAGACCCCTCATGGGTATTACTAGTGTGACATGAGGTGAGGGGCAGTTGGTTAGGGTGGGATTCAGAGTGTTTTCTTATTATTTATGGAAATTATATGAATTTTATGAAATTTAAAATTCAGCAAATCAAACAATAGATTCATGGTTCATAAAAATTAGGAACTATTCACTAGGAAGACAAAGTACATTACAAGTAAGACTCACATTGTTAGAAAATCTATGTTCTTGGTGTAAAAAATGTGATAGTCACAATATATACCTCATTCACATGGTCACTGGAATGTTAACACTAATCATGTTGATGAAAAAGAATTCATTTAATATATATAATTTTAAAAGTCCAATCAAAAACATAACGGAATAAATGAAATCCAATAAAAAAATAAATCTAAATAGATAAGTGAGATTATGATGTCATAAATGAAATCCCACCATCCAACAACTCATCCTTATATAAAACGAGAAACTCCTAAAACATTAATTCTACACACTATATTAAACCATACAAAAATATATATATCATGAAAAAATGAAATAGTGATCTTGGTGTTATACCCCATTAATCATTTTTCATTCATGAATATCTATCGACAAAAATATTATCATTATTATCTAGAAAGATGGGTGTACCAGAACTCTACCATCGATAATGATTTTCATCCCTAAATGTTACCATGGATGGGGATTTAACATGTATACATAATAGATACACAACTATCTAAATGCCCTCGATAATTATTATTTTACATTTAATAACTAATATAATCCAACCACAAACACCCAAATTTCTGTTAGCAGTAATATCTATTGTAAAACCACCAATAGAAATTCATATACTTCTTTAATTTGAACTCTAGTTATCATAGTTAAAAAGATCCTCCTTATTTAATCATTGGAGTATGATTCGTGGGTTCTACTGATATTTTTTAATCATCCCATTCACTAGCCTCTTCACATAACATAAGTATTTTTTCCCTATGGTCCACTTTTCAACACTCTAAACATTTACTAATATCATTATTAAAATTTATTTCTTGTTTATTTTCAAAATTTTACAAAAATGGAATGATTTTATTATACTATACATGATTTCTATTATTTTAATTTCTATTTAATTGCATATTTACTTTTTATATAAAAATAATGATATTTTTGGGTTCCTCCAATATCAATTTATAAATTGATATCAAATCAAAAAATTTATTACTATCTATGAATTTCACTTATAGATAACACCACTTATAGAAGTGGTTTTAATACTCCAAATATTTGTACATTATTAGATTCGGGTTGGATTATAATACCAGAATTGTACCTCATAAGTCATGTAAAATATTCTTTATAGGTACTAATCGATTCGTCACCAATTAATGATAGGTTAAATAATTCTTTTTATAATTTTTTATGATGATTAAGAGGAATGTACTTATCGAAAATGACCTTAAAATTTCATGACAATCCATATAGTCATTTTTTTCAAATTGTCAACTGTTATTAACAGGATTTCGCCATTTATCTTCATCAACTTTGAAATGATAGAATGAAAAACATATACATGTTCTAATCCCAAGAGAAATTAAAATTTATTTTCAACATTTTTTAACCATTTTACTCTAACTAAAAGATAAAGAGAGATACCAAAATATGTAATATATTTCCTCATGAATGGATTAAGATAACACTTTCCCCACCTTTACTCATTTGGAATCTCAACAAGATTCAAATCATGAGATATTTATGTAAGCATGAAAACAATATTTTTCACTCCATCATACATAAAATTTTGTTTCATAAGTGGGAAATCATTTAATTGTATATCAAATTCAACATTAACATGGTTCATTCAAGTTTCATCTACTGTATAAAACCCAAAATCATAGTTTGAGAAATAAAAATCACAGTGGTAAACAACAAAATCATTAAATATCAATTATACAGTGTGTTATTCAGGACACATTGTTTTTAATCTATGAAACCATAGGTTTAACAAAGGCCATCCTTAGTTATAATCTATAAAAATACATAATAATGGTTTATAAGGAAAATGTGAGTTACCCTAATCCTATCCCTTGAGAGTTTCAAACCAGGTATGAAGTAAGTCCTCATTCACCATGTACCAGAATAATGGAAAATATATAATTGACCAAGTATTTTCATTGTTATTACCCCATTATTCATTCCTCATAAAACCACATAAATTTTTGAATCCAGATAGGGATATATTTTTACAAAAACAACATAATCTATACCCTAACAAAACTTTTGGATGTTATAATGTACATAGGCTTCTCCTATTGTTTTTCACCCAGGTTATATAATCCCAACATCCCAAATTTACTAAACCCTTGTCTGATATATACAGATTTGATGTGCGAAAAACATACACATATATATTTCATAGTTTAATATGAATATTCAATACAAAATAAAATAAAAACTCCCTAAAATGATAAATTTTTGAGTATTTTGTGGTCAAATATACAATCAACATATTTAATAGATGATCTTTAAAATCTACCAATAATATCTTCTCACATGTTAATCTTCTCAGATATACATTACATAAAATCATTATTCATAACATGGGAAAAGTAAATATAAAGTTGGGTGATGTCAAATTCCTACTAAGGGTAAAAATAAAAGATATAAACTGATGTTCACAAGTGAGGATAAGATAAGAAAAACTGGTATTTGAATACCATAAAAACATCCAATAATTATTCCCAATCAATCAAAGACCCCTAATAATACAACATTAAATATTTTTTTTCCTAAAAAAACACACTCTTCATAAGTGTGTGGATTCAACAATAGTAAATCGTGTTACATGATAACATATTATAAGTATATGACATATATATTTAGAATACACATAAAAATATAAAATCCTTTCAATAGAAAATGATGCATTACATGACTATCCTAGTGGATTAGATTCATGTTCTATTCTATTATATAATTGGTTATAGTTCCCTTTAATAACAATCATAGTTGGAATAGTCCCTTATGAAACAAGGTTCACTCTCTAATATAGTTATTATTATATCACTAGATATCTATATTTACCCAATTATTTTAAGGGATATATAATTTTTTCCCACCCATCAACAAATTAAAACCATTCATATATGTTCAAAAATATCATAAAAAATATATCATATAATCATATTATAATATGTTGTAAAGAAATAGGATTCCTAAATATTTTAGCATTTCATCATTGTATAATCCATGGAATATAATATCATATCATAAAAATATCAATGTTATACTCATAAAATATCTAGATAAATAATATATATTTTATTTTTAGTTTATATACTCGATAAAGAATAATTATCATTGAAGGATTTTATTGTAGATATAAGTGTTCTTTAAATGATAATTGTAATATTTATTAAGAAAAATAATTTTTTTATGTTCAAAAATTTCAAATAAAATTTTTTTAAAAATAATTAGGAAATAAATTTCATTTATAATAACCAATGGAGCATTAAAATAAAGTTTTAAATAAACGAGCACTCATTTTATTGGGAAATTCCATTCTTTCAATGGTTATAAAAACATATATTTTATTCACACCTTTGATAAAAAGTACATTTTAAGAAAACTATAATAATATTATTTTTATTAATAAAATAATTTTTATAATTAACATCAATCATTCATTTAATAATAATAAATAATATTCATGATTTATTTTATAAAATATTGATTTTGATTAAATTTTTTTTTAAATAGAACGGTTTGAAATAACGTTGGCCGTTGTTTAGAATATTTTATGAAAAATTTTATGTAAAAAATATAATATTATTGAATAAATCATAAGATAATAAATATTAAATGGTCACATAATGTTTGTATAATATAATTCATGAATGTAAATTCAATTATAAACAATCCCGGTTAATGTGGGATTGAATCTAAAATCTCATTCTTCAGTTATAATATTTCTTCACACGCATGAAAATATCCTTTATAAAAGCAATGTACTTATTATGAATATATTATAGATGCATATTCAAATATATCATAACAAATATTTTATAATTATAAAATTTATTGAAATTTTTTATTAAAATCATTGTTCATAGTGACAACAGGTTTATTTTAGATGGTTACAAAACATATACATCTTTTGATGGTAGAATAATATATATAATCATAATAAGTACCTAATTATATTATTTATTCATAATATACACTATTAAAATTAATTAAATAAGGATTTTTTGAAAAATCGATAACATCACATTTTGGATAAGGTAATATGTACGAATGCATGAATGTTTTTTCCTTTTGATGATTGTTGGAATTGAAAAAAGGTCAATAATAATTCATATTTATTGAATAATTATTATATCCTAGATAAAAAATATATTTGTTAAACACACCCTTATAAAAATTCATGTAAATATAAAACGAAAGAATGAATCACATCACTATGTGGTGTTGATAGTCAACCTGTACATGTGAGAAACATTATCATTTTTAAATTGATTGAAATTTAAGAAGGTAGAAATGATATTATCGTTATAAAAAAATATTCCATATATGACATATATAAATATTTAATCCATTATACAATCAAAACATTAATTATGATTATGGATAATGAATAATATACCTATGTAGAGGTCGTAGTCTATAAATATGAATGAACAATAATTTTCATTTCCTATTTAATGGAAAGGATGACCCTTCATTAAAATAATAAATAAATATATTTATGATACTTAATTATTTATTTTATAATAGATATCATATATTTAGTGGAGGTATAAGAATAAATATATTGAAAGACGTTAGGTAACTTGATTAAAACATCTTAAAGAAAACATCCTTTAGATACCTTCTTAAGGATACCTTGAATAGTATTTTAATAAGACCAAAACCTATAGATTGAATATAGGTAATTTTATATGAAAAATGGTTTGAGTTTGGTTAGAATAGGTGGCTCATTGTGGTGTAAATAATATAGATTAGGGGTGTTATTTTATTCGTGGGAGGATGGAAAAAATTGATTTTCTTGAAGGATTAAAATATTATTTTTTCATATTCATCAAATTTTATCCCATAAAAATAGATTTTTCATACTAAGGGGATAATGGTTTAAAAAAATTCATCTAATAAGAATTAATATCCAAATTTTGGAATCATCAGTTAGTACATCTTTTCTTCACCCATTTTACCCTTTTTCTTAAGGTGGTAATATTTTTAACAGAGTTACTATTAAAAATAACTAAAAATAAACTTTTTCACTTTTAAAAATATATTTATTGTGATTAAAAATATTGAATTAAATTTTAAATATTGAATCATTAGAAATGGTGGAATTTATTTTAGTATTAAAATAGAAAATGAAATGAATAATGGTTTTTTGAAAATTACCTTTTGAATTATAAAAATATTTTTAAACCAATATAAAGTATAATGTTGATAAAAAAAATGTATAAATTGAATTAT
Organism: Viscum album; assembly: GCA_963277665.1. Lineage (NCBI taxonomy): Eukaryota > Viridiplantae > Streptophyta > Magnoliopsida > Santalales > Viscaceae > Viscum > Viscum album. The sequence goes on from OY728135.1 coordinate 553,253,027, forward strand.
AATTATCGAAAATAAACTAATTAAACTATAATACAAATCCAAATCAAAATGTATCTTTGAAAATACTAGATACAGAAATAATATCTTCATTAATAAAATCCTAATATTCAATATTTATAAAAAATAACATTTTTAGATAATTTTCCAAAATTTACTATAAGTTAGTTTTTACATAATGATATAAAATATTAAGATTTTTTCTCGAATTATAATTTCAAAAATTGGTCAAAATTTTTCATATTGATTGCATGCGAAATGTAATAAAAATAACTTATTAAGAGAACATTTTTTTATCATAAAAATATATACTAAAAATTGAGTATACTTTTATCAACATATTTTAATTATATAAAAAAATTGTATAAATATTTCATAATTTTATTATTCTTATTCATAACTCAATTTTAATGTAGATGATATACAACTATTATAGTTCATTTTTACTAGGGGTAGTGTGTATCCCAAAAAATCAATGAAAAACAATTATTTTAAGGGAGATATATCCTAAATTCAAAGGCTGTTTCATTTTTACCTATCATTTAATTTCACATTAATTTAATATATTAACATAATGTGTTTTTATTCTATTGTGTATCACCTCAAATAATGATATTCCAAATGAGTGTGAAGAAAATATGAATATCCAATTAATACTTTGGGGTCATGATCACTAAGAACAAACATTTCCAACTTATCCATCCACATAGTGACATATCATTCCCAATTATATCATCTAGACATGGGTAAAATCAAATATATTATATGGTCAGGCTGCTAGCTATCTCATAAAATTATATGTTTAAATTATCTAACAGATAAATTTTGGTATTTGATTTCTCCCTATATAAATTGAGTTACATATAAAAACATATAATGATCAATGTTTTATTTGTATATCATAAATCCACCCCATAACATAAACATGATGCAAAAAATAGAAATCCAATGACCCAAAATAGGTAGATAACCGACTTCTACTTGGGACATACCACCCATCTCCTAATAATGCCATCATTACTATAAAACATCACTAACCAATATCACACTTATAGAATTCATTGATTATTATAATCCAAGTATATCAACTACAATTTCATAAATAATTTTTTAAAACAATATTTTTTATATTATTTTTAGAATATCTAAAATAACATTTGAAAACTTCACACATCCATTTCAAACCCATTTAAATTTACTTTTTTATAAGCCACATATTTATGAAATCATATCACATTTAAAATAGAAAATTACATGTGTTTTTACCAAAACTAATAAAACTAACATATTTAAATTAGAAATAAAATAAACTAAATCCAAAAACCCCTTCCAATAAACCCAATGTTGCAAATATAATTTGAATAAGAAATAGTCATTGTATAATATTTATTCAATTTATTAAACCTTTCTACTAAAATTACAAAAAATATATAAATATAACAAATTTCAGAAGATCCTTATAGAAAACCTTTAAATATTAGATGTTTCTTTATCACTAAAAATATGTCCAAGAAAGATACCATTTATTATTATAAAATGTACATAAAATTTTTTTTATAATCCTTTCCAATATACAACAAAAGTACTTGTCCTTATTTTTTCTATTATGAAAGATCTCAAAAAGAACTCGAAAACCAACTTTTTATTATTAAAGTTTTATATATTAAAGAAATAATTTGAAATAAAAATGAATGAAAATGTCTTTATCAAAAATCATTTTTTTTAGTTATAAAATAAACATAGATTTCAAAACAAAATAGGTTAATACACTTTCAAAACCAATATTGATCAACATGATTCAATTCTAATTAATAAATATGATCCATGTTCATGTTTTGAACCATATTCTTGATGAAACACTTCAATATAAATAGTATATTTTTTTATAATAATTGTATTTTAATACAAAAAAAATAATTTTATAAAATTAAATTTCCATCAAAGGATTAGTCAAACATATTTGATACCCATGAATTTCATAACAATGTAATGATGATTATTTTTAATGTTTTCATAATATAATTGTGTAATTTAATGAAAATTAACATGATAATATAAATTTTCAATGTCAAAAAATATGTTACCACTAAATGAAACATTTTGTCATAAATATAAATTTATTTGGTTATTTTAAAACTAGTTTGGGTGTCGTCACATATTATAAAAAATATTTATTACAAAGTCATTGTCCTATGAATTTAATATAAATCTAATTTACAAATAAATTTACCCTAACCAATAACTATAAATAATTTTTTACCATATAATATGTATAAGGATCCATTATTATATCCCTTTAGTTATGACCCATAAAAATGTAATAAATGATCTACTAGCATAATTATAGGTTAAATTTTGACAAAACTTAACATGAAATACAAAAATAAAAAAGTATTCTTTGAAATTCCAATCATGGTTCTACATGATGCATAAGAGAAAAACATATATCAATCTATGATTCAATGACATATTATGTGGATTAAAAAACTGAATCATTCTAAATTAACATACACCAAACCTTCTCAAACATCCTTTAAAACATTTTATTGATTATTAAGATATTATTCAGGAATCATTATAGATTACCTCTTGATTCCAAAATAATATTATATCTATAAATATCATACTATGAGTAAAAACAAATTGATAACATTTATAACATCCCATATCATCCCTTAAAATGTAACCTCTAACCATATATGAATGAAAATTTTACTCTTCTATCTCCTCCATCTCTCAATGTATTATGAAAAATTAATTAATTGTATTAACCAATTAAATGGCATGTAAAAAAATATATTATGATAATTAATGTTATAATAGATTCCTTCAAATATCAAATTTATTAAAATATAAAAATTCAAATGAATCAGTATATATTATACAAAAACAAATATACTGAAATATAAAAATAAAACCCCAAAAATAACCCAAAAAAAACACAAACTCTACCTTGTCCATAAATCTCCACTAACATACGTCATTTTTACTTATAATATTAATTTTTAATAACTATAGTATATGAAACACAAAACTATAATAACAAAATATATATATGAATCATGATTCACTTGTTGAGGGCGAGGATAAAGAGATTGTTTGATTTCTCTAACGACTTACCATACACCCCTTCAATGTGGAAGTCATGTTCCTCATATCAATTTTATAAAAACATAGAAAACCATTACTATGAATATAAAAATTAAAAAATATATATTTTAATAGAAAATTATGAAAATAAAATAAATCATATACCCAAGTATTACATAGCTCAATCATTTCCTTACAAATCACCATACACACCCATTATCACTTTTGACATTATTGATACTTAGTGCCTTAATGTTTAAACACATAGATAAATCATTTTCATATTCCAAATATGACTTACCAATAAAGAGATAACATTAATGTATCATTTTCTAGGATCATTTTCAAATCTAATGGGATTTGTCATCTACTACACTTAAGTGGGATCCCATTGTAAAGCTTAAATACATTTCAAAACATATATATTTCACATTAAAATCATTTCACTAGAAAAAATTGAAATATTTAATATAATTTGTAACCATATAAAAGAATTAATTTAATAATCATAGACCCCCTAATTTTCCATTTTTAGAAAGAAATCAAAGACACTGAACAATTTACATATCTATTGATTTAAAAATTCATACACACCCTAATTAGATCTCATAATGCATATATCATTATAAAAAAATCATTTCAAATGACCTTTTTTATTTTTATTTTAATCAAAAAAATTATACAAAATCATATTTAATAAAAATTGAAAATAGGAATCCATATAATTCGTAATATTCGAAGTAATCATATTAATGCATCCCAAGTATCATAAGCCTCATGAAACCACAACCAAGGTAAAAGTTCTAATTTTTACATGAACCATATTTATAGAAACCACACAAATATTCCAAACTAATAAAATGGTTATCTAGATTATAGATCACATTAATAAAATTTAAAATTGTTTAAAGAAACCATATCAAAATATCCTGAAGATATCCAGAGATAAATTCCCATCAATAAATATATTTTTAGTATGCCTCAACAAATCACTCAACCAAAATATGTAAAATTTATAATATAACATGACAGAAGATCAAGAATATGATGATGAGAAGAAGATATGAGGATTTCACCATAGATTATTATATATTACAGATTTAATCATCCCAAATCTAAAAAACACTCATGATGGATGTAATGGTCCGGACCTCTCTGGTCCATTCCTTTGAGAAATGTGGTGTTGGAGCTGTGCGATGTGGTCAGGTTTCCTTGGGGGTGCCTTTGGGTGTACTTTTAAGAAGAGCTAAAGGGTAATAGCTTTCGCACGGTTGGAGAACATTTTGCCTAAACCGTGCAGCCAAACCGTGCAAGGCTGGTCTTGAGGGTAGTGGCTAACGCAAGGTTAGCGCCCGGTTTTCCTAACCATGTGGACTAACCGTGCATGGAGGGGTTGTTGAGGAAGATGCTAACACACAGTTAGCACACGGTTTGTTAACCCATGCGGAATAACTGTGCCGGCACATAAATTTAGATCTTAAAATTGTGGATCTAACTCGTTTTTTCTATTAATCACCTTGTTTAATCCCCTAATCAGCCATAACTTGGAATTAACCTTCCTTGGAGTTAGAAGAACCTATCCCAAGAATTTTGGAGGAAATCTGGAGGCTTTTCATGGAAAATCAAAGCTGGTTCCTTAAGGTATGTGATCGTTCTTGCTTGTTTTCCAATATCTACTTAGATCTACTCTTCCTCCTCTCTCGGTTTCATAGATCTACACCCATTATAGATAGATCTAAACATGAAGCTGTTGAATAAGAAGTGATTTGGTCTTAGTTGTGTTAGGAGAGGATATCCAAAGAAGATTCGCGGGGAATCAACCCGGTTTCTTGAGCACTATTTGACCGTCGTGGTTTCGTCAAAAACCATTGAGGTAGGGATTTTACCTTCATCTCTATAAATTGTGCAACATTACGGATGGGTATCCTCTTGCTTTCACGAGACATAGTTGAACCAGTTTAATGAAGATAACAATTGGTTTAAAGAACAGATATGGGGATGTTTTTATGATTATATTTTTTTATCCTATTGTTATGTTGTGAATTGAATAGGCTTATACCTACTAGAAATCATGGCCATTGGGGGACTTATCTTGCAAAATTAAATGTTGCACTATCTTACTTGATCAATTTTGGTGGATGGAAACTTCGTGAAATATGGAAATTGGTTAATCACGTATTGTTGGATGATTAAATAAATATCTAGAACCCTTGTTTGATCACCCCGATTGAACAATATGGAATAATGAACATGTGGGTGTTGGTTTGGTTACGTGGTGTGTGAAAATTGAGTGGTTAATCCTGGGTTATTACGAATAGGATGGGAAGCGGGGCTTCGATAAATGATATTAAAGGGGCAATGATGTGGCACCAGACTTTTTTTGTGATACAGTTGTGGAGATGTGGTTGTAGTGGAAGTAGGGATGCAGTAATGGGTTTTGATATTAAAATAAAGTGGAAAGTTGATAAATTAATTGTGAGGAACGATAATGAATTTAATTTTGGAACAATCAATGGGGATTGATTAATGATAAAAAGGTTGATTTTGTGTTGATTGTGTTCTATCTAACTTGATTTGTGGTTGGCAGGGTATTTCTACGAAACACTTGATCTGGTTTGATAATTTCCCATTATTTAAGGAACTAATAAACTAATACTGTTGAAACATGAAAACCTAAATGGGGTTGGGATTTTTCGTTGTATGCACACTTTGTAGTAGCAGAACCGAGGTATGTGCTCAATTTCTCTGTTTAGAATCCATAGGTTGTCATGTGTGTTAGGTATACATATATGTATTTGTATCTCTGTGTTTTTTCTCACCCCACCCATGTTGAGCACCTAGTTCTGAACACTCCCATTTTATGGGAGAGGGTGTTTCCCCTTAATTACTACCTCTTTCCTGCTCATTCTTCCATAGGATATGATGGATTGATGCGACCTTACACCTAAGACCCTTGGGGTAGGTTTAGATTGGTTGATTTTAACCCAAGACTCTTTGGGTAGGTTTATTATTCCCAATAATCGTCGGGATAAGGCTCGGCTGTGTTTGGCCGGGGATGTGATTTTGGTTTGTGGGGGCCATGTGTGTGTGGGTGGGATCTGTGGTTTTTGAGACCCAGGTGTGTGCGGGCGGGATATGTGGTTTGTGAGGCCGAGGTGTCTGCGTGCGGGATATGTGTTTTGTGAGGCCCAGGTGTGTGCGGGCAGGATATGTGGTTTGTGAGGCCCAGGTGTGTGCCGGCGGGATATGTGGTTTGTGAGGACCAGATGTGTGCAGGCGGGATATGTGGTTTGTGAGGCATAGGTGTGTGTGGGCAGGAAGAGTTTGGTAGCATCAAGACATTCTCCGTTAGGAAGATCACCTAAATAGTGGGGTATAATTGTGTGGGGTACCCAATAATCTCATTCTTATATACTACTACCTATTTCCTTGTGTTTTTGGTGAGCGTGGCTGGTGAGTTTGGGTGGATAGAATTTCCATTCTAGGTTTTGGTTTCTTCTGTTGTTCTCACGGGACATTAGGATGTCTCCCCACCTGTGCACGAAGGCATTAGGTTTCCCTACAAAGTATACTTTTATGCTCAACCTATGTTTACTTTTAGGTTTCCAGGAGGACTACCAGGGTCGTGCGAGGCCCTACTAGTCGGGACAATTGGAGTTGTTGCAGTTGTTGTACTCATGTTTCTTTTGGTATATCACTTTTTTAGTTTTCTTGAACCTTTAATTTGTTTCAAAACTATTTAAACATGCATGTGGGATTGTTTTGGGTTTATTTTTCATTTACATGTTCCTTTTTCTATTGGTGTTTGACTCATCCTATTACCGGATCATAAATAATAAATAGGGTAATGCCTCCCATATTTTTGAAAACTCATACCCTTGGTTCTAGTCGCCACTCCACGGCCTACTAGAGGAGGGAATTGGGGATCATTATCTCCATTTCACCATTGCCAGCTCAGGAGTGGCATCTTTGGTGGGAGGGGGTCGTGACATAATGGTATTAGAAACTGATGATCGAGATATAGGATGGAGTCTATAGTTAGGAACAGTGAGGATTTCATGGGATGGTAGGGCAATAGTGTTGGCTGATCTTGGGGCATGACATAGGCTAGGGAAGATAGGCTAGGACACGGGATTTTAGGGCCCCCCATGATCTAATGCAAGGACTCTGAGCCTTCCGAATGACCATGTGAGACTACATTGATTGTAGGGAAGAGACACTAGGAAAGGTACATGCATAATCATGTTTTTGGTTTACATGATTTGGGTGTTCTAGGAAAGAAATTCAAATAAAGTGATAAAATGAAACCTTGATAAATTTCATTACTACTTGGGCTTGGCTTATCATTGTTTACCATACAGCTATGGAACCTGAACATCATCCTCGGGTGACTGAGACAGTTGAGGCACATCAGATTCAGGTGGTAGATCAGTTGAGGATTGACCGAGAGGAGGAAGGTGATTAGTGGAAGAAGAATCTTTGTTCTTTCCGGCGGCAAACCCTCAAGATGTATGAGGGAAGTACTTCGGATATGGAGACGAAGGGGTGGATTGAGGAGATAGGGATCGCTTTTACATTGATCTGTGCTCCGAGAATGTATTGGGTTCCCCTTAATGTCAGTCAGCTAAGAGGATTGGCGCGTCAGTGATGGACACTCTATCTCAAGGAGAGGTCAGAGGCAGAGGTTTTGTGGGCTAACATTGAGAAGTAGTTCCAAGAGTAATTTCTTTTTTACATGATCAAGGAAGAGAAGCGGCATGAGTTACTCTCCCTCCAGCAAGGGAGTATGCCAGTATGAGAATTAGGGATCATGTTCAAGGATCTCCAATGCTTTGATCCAGATCTCTTTCCGAATGAGGAGTCCCGGGCGAGACGTTTGGAGGAGGCACTTCGTCCTTCACTCCAGTATGTTGTAACCCCCTCCACCCTTTTGACGTACTTAGCAGTATATAAGAAGGCAGATGTTGTATATAGGATGCACTCATAGGGTAGTGCACCATGAGAGGGGATCCAGCCGGGTTCGTCGAAGGGGAAGGAATTCAACATCAGGTTTTCTGCGACAATACCATTCAAATTCAGGCCAGTATGGAGTAGGCCCCAGCAGTTCCAGTTCAGTTATTCGGGTCCTCGTCCATTTTTCATGAGCCTAGGACCGATGTGTTTCTCTTGCAGAGTTCTCGGGAACATATAGAGTCGGTGCCCAACCCGAGCTCAGTACGGTGGGGGTGGAAAGGTTCAGCACCCACCTCAGAAGCACCAGTTGCCAGCGATGCCCTTCCAGCAGCAGCAGGACCCTGATCCTCTTAGGGTAGACTTTTCAAGAGAAGGCTGACCTCAGGGTTCTCCTCAGGGACCTCAACCAGGGCATGGTTGGGGAGGGGGTCGACATCATAGATGTAGAGGAGCTGGGCGTGTATATTTGAACGCAGCAGTGTTGGCAGCTCCGGTGGGACTAGAGGTGGTGCGAGGTACGATTTGTTAGTTCATCACCCTCGTTTCTTCTTTTTTTGATTTGGGAGCTTCACACTTGTTTTTTGCACCTGGTCTAGCCAATGTTTTGATTCTACACGTAGAGAGACTTTATGTACCCCTGGTGTTGAGTACACTAGTTGGAGGACAGACCAGTGTATCTTGTGTTTGTCAGTGATGTGGGCTGACGTTGGATCCACATTTATCTAGTGGGGATCTTTTTTTTCTACACATGCATCCATACGTTGTCATACTAGGAATCAACTGGCTGTTTTATGTTAGTGTCATTATCGACTTCTTCCAAATAATAGTTGTCTTCTCCAACGTGGATGGGATGCGTGTAGTTTTATTTGGAGAGGGGAGTTATCAGGTGGGAATCCAGCATGTGAAGACTCTTCCTTCCCTGTTAGGCGGGTTATCTATACTTTAAGCTGATACAAAGATGATGGATCTCCCAGAGGTTGTTGGGGGGGTTCCTTGATTTTTTTCTCGAGGAGGTTGTGACTCTACCCCCCTCCCCCTTATGTGACGTTGAATTCACGATATATTTTAAGCATGGTGGTCGTCCGATTTTGATGTTCCGTTATCGGATTGCACATTCGGAGTTGCGGGAGTTGCAGATTCAGATTGATGGTCTAATGGAGAAGGGTTTTCTTCGACCAAGCGTGTCACCATGGGGTGCTTCAGTTTTGTTCATGAAGAAAAGAGATGGTGGTCTCAGTCTATGCATAAACTATCAATGGTTGAATTAGGTAATAGTCGAGAACCGTTACCCCCTACCAAGGATAGATGATCTCTTCGACCAATTGAGCCGATAAGGTTGGTTTTCTAATATTGATCAAAAATCTGGATATCACCAGCTGAGGGTAAAGGAAAGTGACATCTTGAAGATGGATTTCAGGTGAAGCTATGGGAACTTCGAGTTTGTAGTGATGTCGTTTGGAGTAACGAATACACCAGATATGTTCATGGAACTTATGATCATTGTCTTCCGAGAGTTTCTAGATCAGTCCGTCATTGTGTTTGTCGATGACATCCTAATATACTCCAGATCATAGGAGGAGCATGTTGAGAATCTCCAGGCAGTATTGGAAGTCCTTTGACACCACCATCTTTATGGGAAATTGTCTAAGTGTAAGTTCTTGACACAATAAGTACACTTCCTCGGGAACGTAGTGTCTCAGCATGGAGTGTCAGTGGACCCGTCGAAGGTTGAGGCAGTTGTTTCATGGGCGGAACCCAAGATCGTGGAAGAAGTTCGTAGTTTCATAGGGTCGGTAGGTTATTATTAGAGGTTAATTTTGGACTTATCTCGTGTTGCTGCTCCATTGACAGCGTTGAGTAGGAAGGACTAGGTCTTCATGTGGAGCAAGCAGTTCCAGGAAGAATTCAACTACCTGAATGAGAAGTTGGTCAATTCTCTAGTACTCAGGATTCCAGAGGAATGGTTGTTTTATGAGGTGTTTTTTGATGCTTCTGGACTTGGTTTGGGGTGCGTATTGATCCAGAAGAATGTTTCAAACTGTTATGGGTCTAGGAAGTGGCTCCCTCACAAGCGTTACAATTCCACCCATGACCTAGAGATTTCTGCAGTAGTGTTATCACTGAAGTTGTGGCGACATTACCTCTTTGGGGAGCGCTTTGGGGTCTTCTCAGATTAGAAGAGCTTACGTTATATCTTATTTCAGTGTGACCTGAACTTACGGGTGTGGAGATGGGTTGAGTTTCTCCAAGACTATTACTTCGAGATCTCTTACACAAAAGGTAAGTGAAACGTTTTGGATGATTCCTTGAGGAGGAATCGCATAAGGAAGTGGTTCGGGAATTTGTTGATGCTTGGAAAGAGATGGGATAGTTGGCTGCCTTTCACTTGGATGCAAGGGTAGAGGGTGTTAGAGGCTAGTTGTTTTAGATGATGGTGTATTCCTCCTTGTTGCAGCTGGTGGAAGAGTTTCAGTGGGGAGACTCTGAGGCGGATGTAATGTGGGATCGTATCGATCAGGGAAACGCTCTAGAAGGATGGTAAGAGGATAGCGTAAATAAGATTCTTTTTAATGGAAGGTTGTTTGTTCCGGAGGTTATGTGTGATGGATTTCTTTGTGAGTTCCATAGATCATCCTTTGCGGTACGTCCAAGAGTTTCAAAAATGTACTGAAGCATGAGGGAACAGTTTTGGTGGCCCGGGGTGAAACAGGCAGTGGTTGAGTTTATAGCTGGTGCCTAGTGTGTCAACATGTAAAGGTTGAACACCATGTTCGCAGTGGTTTGTTGCATCCTTTATATGTACCCGAGTGGAATTGGGATGACATCTCAATGGACTTCGTCACATGAATACCTAGAGCTCAGGGTTGTTATGATTCTATGTTGGTAGTGTTGGATAATCTGACGAAATCAGCTCACTTCATAGAAATTAAGGTGTCAGGCCCAGTGAGTACCTTAGCACAAAGTTACGTACATGAGGTGGTGAATTTTCGTAGAGTTTCGAAGACTATCGTCTCATATCAGGATACATGTATTACCTCACGATTCTGGAAGAGGGTTACAACATGCTTTTGGCACCCAGATACGCCTTAGCACTGCTTTCCACCCCCAGACCGATGGGCAGACAGAGCAGACTATCTAGACATAGGAGGACATGCTGCGAGCTTGTGTTCTGGATTTTAGATGATCATGGGTGTGACACTTGACTTTAGTATAGTTTTCCTACAACAACAAATTCCACTCTACTATTGGAATGGAACTCTTTATAGATTTGTATGGAAGACCATGTCGTTCACCTATTTGTTGGTAAGTGGTTGGTGAGACAGGTTCTCTTGGGCCAGAGGTAGTAAAGAGCACCACAGAGAATGTTCATCTTGTGTGTGAGAGGATGAATGTGGCTCAGGACCAACAAAAGTCTTATGGTGATAGTCGGAGGAGGCCCTTGGAGTTCGATGTGGGAGATCATGTGTTCTTGAAGGTTTCTCCTCGACGGGGGTAGCAGAGTATTAGGAAGGGGAGTAAGCTCTCCCCTAGGTTCATTAGACCTTTTGAGGTGCTGAGGCGAGTCAGAGAGGTGGCATATTAGTTGGCCCTGCAACCTCAGTTGGAGAAGGTTCATGACATCTTCCTCGTCTCCCAGCTTCGTCGATACTTACTTGAGGACTCCCACATCATCGACTGGGGAGAGTTAGATATGGGAGATGATGCGACCTTCAAGGAATGACTAGTCAGAATCGAGGATTGTGAAGAGAAGGTGCTCCGGGGATGAACCATCGCCTTGGTTCATGTGATGTGGAGGCATGGAGGCCTCTAAGAGGGCACTTTGGAGCGGGAGGCTCAGATGAATGATCAGTACCCGGAGTTATTTTGACTTGTGTTTTGCCTTGTTCATTTGAGATTTGTTTTGATGTTATACTTTGTACCATTGATATATAGAATCCTTGGATTTTCTCCCATGAGTCATTTTGTTTCCTTGTTCTTTGAAAGTTTTTAACATGTCTGGATGTGCGGGGAAAGTGAAAAATATGTTCCTTAATTGAGACTCATTAATGCAGATGCGATTAATCCCATGCAGGCGAGTCAGTGTCGCCTAAAGCGGATAATATCTCTACATGGGAGAAGGAATTCCCCAAGCCATTTTTTCGGGAAGTGTGTTGGTTGTAAGGTGTTGGGGATGTGTAAGTTAAAAAATCCTAATATATGGAAGTGGGAAGACCCAATTCTTAATCGAGATGCATTAATGTGGATGCGATTAGACCTGCGCAGGTGAGTCAGTGCCGCCTAAAGTGGATAATATCTCGACATAGGAGAAGAAATTCCTAACACATATGATTATGATGGTGGTTCCATTCCTATTATGATGAGTGCCTTGAGAGCTATCATTCGAGGTGTTTTTTCGGACCATTCCCCTTTTTATGGGTTGGTTTTTAATTCTCGAGGACGAGAATGTTTTGAGAGGTATCTGATGTAATGGCCCGGACCACTTCGGTCAATTCCTTTGTGAAATGTGGTGCTAGAGGTGTGACAAGAGTTCATGATTCCTTGGGGTATGATTGTGTGGACTTTTAAGGAGAGCTAAAGGGTAATAGCTTTCGCACAGTTGGCACACGGGTTTCCTAAACCATGCAGCCAAACCATGCAAGGCTGGTCCTGAGGGAAGTGTATTACGCATGGTTTGTGCACGGTTTCCCTAACTATATGGACTACCCGTTCGAGGAGGGCTTTTTGAGGAAGAAGCTAATACACGGTTAGCACACGGTTTATCAAACCGTGCGGAGTAGCCCTATGAACACTTAATGTTAGATCCAAAAATTGTGGATATGACTCTTTTTTTCCTTTACTCAATTCGTTTAAGCCCCTAATCGTCCATAACTCGGGATTACCCATCCTTGAAGGTAGAAGAACCTCTCCCAAGGGTATTAGAGGTGATCTGGAGGCTATGATTTTTGAATCGAAGACGATTCCTTGAGGTTTGTGATCATTCTTCCTTGTTTTCCTAGATCTAATTAGATATATTCCTCATCCTATTTCGGATTCACAGATCTACAGCTGTGAGGGGTACATCTAAAAGTGTAGATATCGAATATGAAGAGCTTTGGTCATGGTTGTGTTAGGATAGGATATCCAAAGAAGATTCATGGATAATAGATCTGGTTTCTTGAGTGTTCTTCGACCGTCGTGGTTTCGTCAAAAACCTTTAAGGTAGGGATTTTTCCTTCGTCTCTCTAATTTGTGCATCATGCGAGATGGGTGTCCTATTTATTTCATGATTCATACTTGAACCAGTATAATAAAGATAATAACTGGCTTAATGAACGGGGATGGGGATGTTGTTATGTTTATCTTTGTTATCCAATTGTTATGTTTTTAATTGAATAGGCTTATGCAAACTGAAAACCACGGTCCTTGGGGGCCTTTTCTTGAACAATTAAATGTTTTCCTATATTTTTAGACCATTTTTTGTGGATGTAAAATTTGTGGAATATTGAAATTTCTTAATCACACATGGTTGGATGATTAAATGAATATCTGGAACCCTTTTGTGATCACCCCGGTTGAACAAAGTGTAATAATGAAGATGTGGGTGTTTGTTTGTTTACGCTGTGTGTGAAAAGTGACAATTGAATCCTGGGGTTTTACGAATAGGATGGGTAGTAGGGCTATGTTAAATGATATTAAAGGGGCAATGATGTGGAACGAGCATTGTTTTGTGATACGGTTCTGGAGATGTGGTTGTAGTGGTAGTCGGGTTGTAGTAATGGGTTGTGATATTAAATGAAATTTGAAAGTTTATAAATTAATTTTGGTGAACGATAATTAATTAAACACAGGAACAATCAATAGGGATTGATTGATAATAAAAAAGTTTGGTTTTGTGTTGCTTGTGTTCTATCAAACTTGATTTCTGGTTGGCAGGGTTTTTCTATGAAAGGATTGATCTAGTTTGATAATTTCCCATCAGTTAAGGAACTAATAAACTAATACTGTTGAAACATGAAAACCTAAATGGGGTTGGGATGGTTTTTTGTATGCATACTTCGTAGTGGTATTGTTGAGGCACGTGCTTAGTTTCTCTGTTTAGAAGCCATAGGTTGGGATGTGTATTTTTTATACATATATGTATCTGTATCAATGTGTTTTGTCGCACCCCACCCTTGTTGAGAACCTAGTGTCGAACACTCCCATTTTATAGGAGAGGGTGTTTTTCCCTTAGTTACTAACTTTTTTTCTCCTTTTTCCATAGGGTGTGATGGCTTGAGGTGACCTTACACATAAGACTCTTCGTGTAGGTTTCAATTGGTGTGATTTTAGCACAAGACTCTTCGGGAAGGTTTTCTGTTCCCAATAATATTTGGGATGAGGACCAGATGTGTTCGGGTGGGGATGTGATTGTGGTTTGTGAGGCTGAGGTGTGTGCGGGTAGGATATGTGGTTTGTGGGGCCCAGGTGAGTGCGGGCAGGATATGTGGTTTGTGCGGTCGAGGTGTGTGCGGGTGGGATATGTGGTTTGTGAGGGCCAGGTGTGTGCGGGCGGGATATGTGGTTTGTGAGGCCCAAGTGTGTGCGGGCGGGATATGTGTTTTGTGAGGCCCAGGTGTGTGCGGTCAGGAAGAGTGTGGTAGCGTCAGAACGTTCGCCGTTTGGAAGAGCAGCAAACTAGTGGGGGAAAATGTTGCGGGGGTACCCAATCCTCATGTTCTTATATACTACTACCTATTTCTTTGTGTTTTTGGTTAACGTGGATGGTGAGGTTGGGTGGATATAATTTCCTTGATAGGTTTTGGATTCTTCTGCTGTTCTCATGGGACATTAGGATGTCTCCCCACATGTGCACGAGAGCATTAGTGTTCCCTACTGAGTATAGTTGTATGCTCACCCAACATTTACTTTCCGGTTTCCAGTAGGACTACTAGGGCCGTGCGAGCGGCTACTACTCGGAATAGTTGGAGTTGTTGTAGTTGTTGTACTCTTGTTTCTTTTGTTATTGCACTTTTTGATTTTTCTTGTACTTGTACTTTGTTTCAGAACTGTTTAAACATGCATGTGGGAATGTTTTGGGTTTATTTTTCAATTACTTGTTACTTTTTCATTTGGTGTTTGACTCATCCTATCTCACGATCGTAAATAATAAAAAGGTTAATGCCTCCCATATTTGTGAAAACTCATACCCTTGGTGCTAGTTTCCACTCTAGGGCCTACTAGAGGCGGGACTCAGGGGTAATTATCTCCTTTTAACATTTTCTAGCTCAAGAGGGGCATCTTTTGTGAGAGGGGGTCGTGACAAAGGTATTATCATATTTTATTGGGGAAATGACAAATATTGGGATGTGTTTGGACAATATTAATATTTATGGCCATTTTATAATAGATCGTTATGGATTCCTAAATAGTATAACTACCAATTAAATGGAATTGTCTTCAACTACAATGAACAATTTATTTTTATTTCTTCCCAAATTATTAAATAAACAATATATTTCCAATATTTTAATCCATAATAAAATGATTTTATATAGTATTTCCAAAAATTTATTACAAACCTTGAATTTTATTCCATTTCCTAACATTAGTCACTTATGTGTTTGAAAGACCTCTTAGTTTCCAAAATATCATCATTTGTGTTAATTAAAATCTACTATAAAAAATTTCCCTTCCATAATGGTTTTTCCCAATTAATATATAATATAAAACATTAACCCAATACTAGGATCTCATAAGTGGTGGGAAAGAAAAGATGTACCCTTACTCATTTTCCATTTATCACATTGTAGTAGAAACTACTTGTATTTTGTAAATATAAAATTTCCTTTCATTTAAATAATGTCTTTTCCCATTCTACCCTAATTAATAATAATAATATTATTATTATTATATACCATCTTCTATGGGATTCATATCACATTTATACCCCTTCTATATTTTTATAATAAATTTATCAATATATATTGTTAAAATAATACTAATATAAACAAGAATGATTTATATTATATTTAATTTTTACAATAATATTTTTTCTAACAGTTATAATAAATTCAAAAACACAGAAACAAATAATAATAAAATTATGTTTTTAATTGAAATATAAATTTGGACTATATATTTTTTAAGAACATGAATTAATAAATTTTAGAAAATAAATTATAAATAAATATATTCTACATATATATGATTACTTATTTAACTCTAAGATAACTAAAATTTAATATATATACAAAAATAACATTGAACATATATATTCATATTTTTGGAAAAAAAATATTCATTTTATTACAATATATTTTGAAATGTCACATTAAATATCGTATATTTTTTTTATAATGTGTCATATGCATATAAATATGAGGGGTTAATTACTGTTATTAAAAAAAAATTCAAAAAATTATTTATGTATTGTGTAAAGAGTAGGATTAATGAAAAACTAAGAAATTCTTCTTTGTAACACCCCAAAAATTCTAAAGTATAACATTGTGTTTAATAGTGTTCATGAAAAGCAATACCAATAGTAAAAAGGGAATATATTAATTTGATAATATACAATATTAAATAAATATAATATATTATATTGATTATAATGCACTACAGAGTATCCTGTCATATAGCTTGTGTTACATGCAACAGTGACCTTTCTCAACAGCTTTCATTAAATGTAAGACTGAGATTCACAAAATATCATTATATTATTAAAATAATATTATTTTACATAAAATGATAAAATCTAGTTGTTATGTTAGTTTTTATGAATATTATTAACTAAATTACTAATATATATGGTAAAATTAATTCATTGGTTCTTAATTAATGGGAACTGAAAATAATAACTAATAAGATATAACAATAAATATTAATTTTTTTTATACCTCCAAAGGTGTTTTGTATTAATTAATTTTGTTTTATTTTTAATTATTTTTTTGATATATAAATATTATATATTCATTAAAATATTTTTTATATTCATCCATTTGGTTTGACATAAAAATACAAGAAAAACCTAATTTCACACATAAAAATAATTATTTTTATGATGGCATGTTTAGCACCTTTTAATGGTTAACTCATTTTAAATATTAATTTCAAATATTTAATTTAATTAATATGTTAAAATCATTCATATTTGAAAAATAAATAATAAAATTAGGTTAGGTTGATTTTTTGATATTTTTTGGAAACATATCAATATAATAATGAATAGTTAAATGTCTATAATTTCAGTTTAAAACCACGTTTTCATCTAATATATTTATATAGTTAATTAATATTTCAAATTATTTTTATCATTTAATTATTTCAAATTTTTACCATTTTATCCAATTTAGGTTATTGGAATCAATTTCAAAATGAAATTTTCAATAAAAACAAATAAATCTTATGGATGTTTTTACTTAAAAAATTCCAATGTCGTCCCACTAGTGGTGTTAATTTTAAATTTATTTCAACCACTTATATGATTTTAATTTGAAAAAATGTATTCCAAATTAAGGTGTTACATTTTTTAAATCTAAATAATGTATAATTTCAAATAATACCAATATTGGATTTCACTAAATATATTAATGAGTGTAATTAAAATTAATCACCACTATTAAGATTAAATAATGATTAACAAGGGGTTAAACATTAATAATAATGCCTACAAAGACATATAAACATTTCAAAGTGATATTTTCTAGAAATATATTGAAAATATAATATTTTTAAAGAAATTTTTATATTACTGGATCCGCATACATTATAATAAATTAGGGAAGAATTTGATTGTCAAAAAACTACAAGAGTGTCAGTCCATATCCACTATAAAAGGACACTACATCTACTCATTCCCCACACCTCTAAAACGTCATATGTTAGAAAATATCTACCCAGATATATTCCCAAATCCCTACCCATTACCATGAATCTTACCTTTGCATAAAAATCATTCTAATGAATTCATTTTGTTATAAAACAAAAGAGTTCCTTTATTTACTAAGTAACACATTCCAAGAATCAACTTTTTTTCATTTACTTATCTACCATATAAAATATAATTATTCCATATTAATATAAAAGAAAATAAATCATAGATATACTAACATGTTTTTATATTAATTTTTTGACATACACCTACACACACATCCATCTAATGGGTAATAAACATATTGTTTCTGTGTAGGGTGAACTAATGCCATAAAAATGATGGTTGTTAATTTTTTCTATTACGTCCTTTATTTGTGGGAATTATGTTTGAAAATATGTTTATACATGTGAAATATGATATTTATTACTTATCTAATATTATTTTATTATTTTTAACACATACCCTTATATATTTTATTTTGTGTAAATATGATAACATCCTTTGTGGAACCATCGACAAGGGCACGTTCAAAGAGATGTCCTTCATTGACACTATATATGTATCATATAGATGATGGTTTTAATTAAAACTATTTTAAATAAAAAACCTCTATATTGAATTAATTTCATTATAACATTTCTGAAAATATAATATATATCAATTTATTAATTTCCCATTCATGCACATAAAAAGTGATATTATCATTCATGGACATGTGAACTACCACCTCATCGACATGATGTCATTAGTATTTAAAAAAATTAATTATATATATAAGAATATAAAATTAAATAATATGGTATTTATGATATAATTATAACATTGGAAGTATTTAATATACTTACCTTCTTTCAAAATGTATCATTGAAAAATTGGAACATTATTTATGCTTACATATGACCTCCCATAACGAAGATTGTATCATTGGTTAATTTTTATAATAATAATTTATTATTTATTATAAAAGTATAATTCATCTGAAAATTTTACAAATATTCTATTATTATTGTCTTTATATGTAATATAATGAATTATTTGACTATAGTTTACCAATCAAAGTTGATTTTTACACATAATCGAAATTTTGTCAAAACAAGTGATGTAAAAATAATGGTATATGTAGTTGTATACAACATATTAATATGTTAACTAAAATAAATTATAAAATGAAAAATGTTCTATATAATTCATATTATTAATTAAAGTTTTTTAAAAAGGATGTTAGATGATGTTTACCTAATAGTAAATACAACATAAGGGATTTTGAAATCACTTTTTACTTCAATGAGATAAATGTCATATTTAACACTTAAATATTTTATGATTTGTAAATAATTCCAATTTTTATATATTATGTCATGAATTATTTTATACTCATTGTATTTAATATTTTCATTTAACACTATTCATTCATGATGATTATGATTTAAAATATATCAAAGTGGTATGTGGAACATTGAAAGGAATAATGGATATTTTATTTTACAATAACATTAATGATATTTAAATGGTATTTATGTTTGAGGAAATTATATATCACCATTTACAAATAAGTTAATTCATTTTATAATACATTGGTAATTCATGACCATCTTTAAATGGTATTGAAGTGGGTGTTATCTATTATTAACGTCGAGATATTGTATTGATGTTGTATTTAGTTTATATACTTTTCCACCAAATGGACATATACTCTTGATGAATGTTTTGGATTATTGAATTTTTATGTATTATTTCAAATAATAATTTGTTTTATCTTGTTTGTCTTGTGGATAAATCATTCCTTCTTCTTTAATTATTAATTTATAAGAACTAGTTTTCTACCTTTTGGGATTGAGAACTCCCTTCTGTCCATGTTGAGATTGATTTGAGTACTAGTCCAGTAGGTTATCTTGGTAAGTTAATGATATTAAAATAATTTCTAATGTTTAAATGTTTTTATACCTGATAATATTAAAAAATCATGATAACCCATAATACTCTATGAATATCATCACCTATGGATATATCAATGTCAAAATTTGAGAGGATAATTATAATCTCACTTCATAAAAAATCATCGATCATCAAAAATGTGAATGTGGATATATCATTTATATAACATGATAAATTTATTATTCATAATTATATTTTAAAAGAACATAACAAAACCATAAATAAGTGATTTCATAACACATCATATATGATATATAGTGGAAACATTTTTTATGCTTCCCTTTTTAGGGTTCTGTTAATTAAGTTCTTATATTTTTAATTCCTCTCAAATCTTTATGTAAACACTTTATAACATGCTCTCTAAAATATTTCTTTAATGTAACGTATACGAAGAATTATATTTTGAGTAATGGTCAGAGATAGAAATCATATTTCTATTATTCAACAACTTGATTATATTCTAATTACATTACTCTAAAAAATCAAAAGTTAGTACATTAAATTATTATTTTCTATTTAGAACGATAAAAATGTTGAATATAATATTTTTTAGAACCCATATTAAATTTATCTTTTCCCTTGAAAAAGAGTAAATAGTAATATTTTTTTTATTAACTTATCCTAAACTACTTTAAGATAATTTTACTCTTACAATGTTATGGGAATTAAATGTGACTCTCTACATTTATCGTTACCATTATAACCTAATAATATATCATTATATAATGTTTAATGAACTTTATAGGAGAATAATCCTTTCATATATATTGGAATTTACATTTTATGGTCACTAAATAGGAAATGTTTTCATTTTATTAATTATATGATGAATTATAATATTTAGTATATAAGTTAAAATTATCATTATTTTATACTAATATAATATTTTTTGTATGAACATCAATATTAATTTTTGTAGAACATAAACCTACTGACTCATAGAAAATCTATTTTATTTACAACTCCATACTAATATATATATACACATTTTGAACAAATAAGAAACTTATTTTCTTTTTAGTAGGAATTTTTACCAAATAAATTACAATTTACAGTTCATTTTTGACATTCTATGAGTTTAGATAATGAAAATAAAAGTATTTATCAAAATATATTCAACTGATGGTTGGTAGGAATATATTTTATCAAATATAGAGAAAATAACTTTCTAATAGGTATAATAATTTTTTTCCTTTTTTATGAAAACAAGTTATAAAATTTGATGTATCATTAATTTTGTGAATATTATTAATAATAAAATTATATTAATAAAAACAATATTATAATTTATGACATCTCATATATTTTTAAAACAATTTCAAGAAGATACACATCCATACAATATACATAAATTTTTTATATATTATATAATATTTATGTCTATGATGTAAAAACACTTTTCATTGTTATTTGAGTAAAATAATACAATATACAATAATTATTACTTTTATTTTGAAAAAGTATATATTTAAAAATCCAAAAAATTATATTATTTTTATAAGAAACCCTAAAAAATCAATGAATTTAATTTTATATCACTAATTCATGACATGGATATTCGAATGAGTTTTAAGAATACTTTCAGGTTCCACGAATAATATCACCTCATGGAATCATTGCTTTTTTCTCTTTAATTTAACCAGTATGATTGAATGAAATTTATTACGTTCTTATAGAAACCATTATTTAATTCTCTAACGAAATTTTCACACTTTTGGTTTTAACTTTTACCCACCTTATAACGAATTTATCATTAAATTCATTAATAATACCTCACAATCTTATAATACTTAAAAAATTATAAAAACATATAACAAAAGTCTATGTTATTAAAGTAACTTTTGAAACTAGAAACATAAAAAGTAGTGCATAAATGGAATACATTATCTTCCAATTTGTTCTTCATTACTATCAACCTTCATAAACACATAAAAAAATTATATGTATCCTCATAACTTGGAAGAAATGAATCATAAAAAGGATGAGTTCATATGCTCAATAAGGGTAAAAAATGGAGATATGTAGACATAATATTGAGAATAAGGGTCTGAGAACATGATAATGAAAATAAAAGATCATACCCTAAATTTTAAAGACCATAAACAAGATTCATAGAATAAATCATGGTAGTTTATAAGACAAAAATAATGAGTAAATAAATAACTATATCCATAAAATAATAACATAGGATAATACATGGAATTGTGTAATGCACAATAGAATATAATAGGATTTCCATAGTAGTCATAGAATGACTTCCAAGGCCATATTAGTGGGAAACATCCATTACTGATCCATGCTCACTCCCCATTCCGGCCTAGTATTACTAAAACAAGTTCACTCCTTTTTAAATCACTATAATACAGAACTATGTTCACTAATCCTTCGAGCAATGTGTATCTCATTAGATATAAATCATTACCCAATTCATTATAGAGTGATATAGGTCACAAATATCATAATTTAATCATGCCTACATGTTCCAAAATATCATAAAAAACTTATCATAACCCATTATATGAAATTGGTGTCATAAACATGTAATCATATCTAATTTTGTGAAAATTAGATAGGTTTAATAATAATATAATCAAATAACAACTCATTACTAGAAGCGGGTTTCATAATAATATAACCCATGAATGAGAAATGGAAGTCATAAATATATTCCCATAAAATATAATCCATTAATATAAATAAAATAAATTGAAATTTTTATATGTTCTATTTAAAGGATTGCATAACACCAATAGATGATATCATATATGAGAAAAAAATTTTAAATATCTTTTAAAAAACATTATGAGGAAAATACCCTTCTCATTACAAAAATTATTTTTAAAACCTAAACCATTTTGAAAACTATCTTATTCTCAAATAATAATCAATCATTATTATTGAATCTTGAAAATAATTTACGAAATTTTTTCCGTGAATCGTATAATGTATATTGAAAACCATGTAAACATCTTTCTCCATGAAAAACATACAAAAGACTCTTAAAAACCATTTGAATCATAATCATAAATAATAAAATAACATATAATGTATATGTAAATACCCATATATTTAATAAAACGAATCATATAAAACATTATAGAGTAGTATATGAACCAAAAAAACAAAAGTGTGTTGATTATGGTATGTATCTCGCGAATATAAAAAGTCTAATGAAATTCCCTTACCTAGTGTCTTGACTCTCATGGAACACATTCAATAATCCACAATAATAAATATAAATTTATTATAAGTATATATAATAAAACAATAATTACATATAATACCTTATATAGGAATATTCTATATTTATATTACCCTCTTGTAAATAATATTATGTTAATGTTTCACTTTGGGAAATATCCTCACTGTTTTTCGCATGTGTAATAATTTGTTATATATTTGGTACTTCTACATATATCATAATTTAAATAATTTAATACATTATTTGTATATAATTTATATTCATTATATATGTATATGATAATTCATAACATATACATCTATGAAACAGAATAGACCATTCATAGAAATGGTAGGTTTTACGTACGCATGAACGCTATTTCCATTTGACTGTCATGATCATCAAAAGGATCTAAAATATATATATATATATATATATATATATATATGATTATTTTAATGGCATTATAATATCTTATATATCATATATATTCACTAAATCCATCATTAATACATTCAATGTATTGTACGAGTGAATCACATCCCATTGAGTGGGTGTTTGTCCACACATCCTAAAACAAAATTATCATATTAACCCAAAATTTAAAGAATAATGATATCTGATGGAAAACATTTTAAAATGATTAATAAATAATAATAAAAATATAAAATATGTAAAAATATTTTCCATCATAATTTCCACAATGGTATGTGGTAAAAGAAAATGATAAATCGTCATTTAGTGAGGTAGTAGTTTGTTGTACACCTATATAGTATGTCTGTTTCCCATTAGATAGATGTCTGTGTTGTTATAGGTTTTATAATTATTATAAGAAATAATAGAATATTTATGATATTTTTTTGGTATAATATATTCGAACAATAATATATTATGGATTATAAAATTAAATTAAATGAATAGATTTTGGTGGAGGGTTTTTCCTTTTAATCATATAACTTCTTTTGGTTTGAACCAAAGGGATTACATGGTCAGATTTTTACCCAATGTATGATTCAAGGAGGTATTTAGTGTTCTTTGGGATCTATATGAGAAGTGTTGTTTTTAGCCATATGGGATGTATCAGTTTGACGAAGTGGTAAGAGGGGATGCATTTTTATAGTAGAGGAGGAGTGTCACTCCTGTTAAAATTCTATGAGATAATTCCAACCACACGTTTCGTGTTACAGGTGGACTCAATAATGGAAAAAAGATGATATAAGGGAAAATAGGGAAGAATATATCTATAAAATTCTTTGTGGAGATGTTTTTAGGTTATTTTGGATCTTAAATATAAGGTTCGGTTATTTGTTTTCTAATTTTTTTCCCTTAATCATCGTAATTAATTTTAATTACTTTTCCTAATATTTTTTCTCAAAATAATGTAAAAACATTTATAAATTATAAATTATATTTATTTTAAATACCTAATATATTATTATAAATTTCACTCACATATGTGGTAGAAATTAATTTAAATTTAACCCCATTAACTGGATGACACCGTAGGTTTTTAATGTAAAAATTAATAAAACATATCTTAGTTTTAGATAGAATTTTAATGTGAAATTCGTTCTTATAACCTACATTGGATTAATTTATAAAAATAATTTTTAATTAATTTTGTAAACACATTTAAAATATAATTTTATCTTATAAATAAATAATATGCAAAAAATATTTGATTTTAATTTAATTATTTCTCATTATTTATCAAAAATTGATGTTTCTTTGAAAAAACCCAAAAATATCCCTACGTAATTTTTCCCACTATAAATTTAAAAAATAATTTAATATTATAAAAATAAATTTTTAAATATTGTTAAAATTAATTTTTTTATTTTTTCATTGGACATGAAAAGTGTTTTATTTTATTAAATATTATTTTTATTCATATGAATACTATACAAGAAATTATATCTTTCAATATCAATATGTTTTATTTATATAAAAAATTATAAAAGTACTTTAAAAGTAGTCATTAAAATTGATATTACTTTGTTTAACTGATAGGTTATAACAATCTCATTTAATAATTATAACAATAAAATGATGTTTTGTAGAAACTTAGTGATTCATGTAACATACAATGAGTGGATGTTGCGTATGTTGAGTCGATGCCATATAAAACAAATATATGATTTTGGTCATTAAAAATCAATAATTATAGTTGATTAATATGAAAAAAAGACCCTAAAAATAAGGATTTTTACATCCTACCCCATTTAATATTCATTTTAACCCCAAAATTCAATATTATATAACAAACCAATGAGGATACTTCTATTTCATCATATAATCAATTTCCGAAAAAAGTACTTTTAACTATGATTTCTCTACAAAATATTGAATTGGTGATTGGTCATTTGTCATAGAATATTCTCTACATGATTATGAATATCAATGGGTTTCTCCTCATAATAATGATAATGCTTCAGCATTATTACCTTTGATTTTACTAAATGTGAAGATTCGGGTATGTATATCCTCATGAGATATTGATGGACCACATCATGGGATTGACCATGATATTGGGAATGTCCCAAGCAATTGACATCCACCCCGATAAGATCATGAATCTCAAATGGACCCATATTCCAATGTCATAGTTTTTCTTTCATCTCAATTCATATTACCTTCTTCTATGCAGAGATTAATAGAAACACCTTTTCACCAATATCAAAATCTCATTCAAATCGACGACTATCAGGATAAATTGTATATTGAAACTGGTTTTCTTTCATATTCTCTTGAATAGCTATAACGTTTTTTACTATTTATCCAAAAACCACATCTTGCAACAGATTTCATTCCCCAACATCATCGCAAGACGTTGGAGAAAAAAATATCTTCCTATAGAAGGATTCATAAGTTTCTATATGAATTCTCTTGTGATATATATTTTCATAATAAAACCTAACTATCAGATGATGTTTATCCCAACCACCTTTCAAATCCATAGACTAGGATATCAAAATATCCTCTAGGGATTGAATTTATCATTCAGACTGACCATCTATTTTATGATGATATGTAGCCTTGATACTCAATTATGTATCATGTGCTTGATGGATTATTTGCAAACATTTGAGGTAAACCTCATATCCGGATGTAATAATGTAGAATATGGTACTCCATGTATCATTACAACTTACTTAATGTTTATCCAGGAAATATTATGTCAAGTGAAATATTCTGTAATTGTAATTAAGTGTGATAACATATTAAGGTGATCAACTACCACACATAAAACATATAAAACATTATAGGTTTTGGGTGGTCCAAGGACAAAATACATAGTAATGTAGTTTCATTTCCATTCTCTTATGGGTAATGGATGAAACATTTTTTATAATTTTTTCATTCATCCTCAACTTTTTGACATACTAATCATCAAGATACACACTCTATGATATCTCTCTTCATGCCAACCCACTAAAAATATTATTTCAAATCCCTAAAAATCACTTTAATTCAACTATTAATATAGATTAATGAACTTTGAGATTCCACTAATATATCTATATTCAACTCTAGTATGGAATTAATACATATACGGTTTCTAAATCATATCCTTCCATCAATATTAAGGATAATATCAGTAACATTTCTGATATTTGTTTGTGGCTCTGCATCTTCCTTCTGGGCCTTGTTAATCATTACTAGGATAGAGGGTTGAACATTTATTTGTTATGGATTTGATTATACCCATTATTTCATGATTTATATTTCCATCCATTACAAATCCAAATATATTTGTACTCTTGTGATACACACAATGGATATGCTAGTACAATTATTTTGACTTAAATCATTCACTACCTTGTTTGCTTCTCTAGGGTGGTAATGTATTGAACATCCATAATACATTTTCAACTCCAACCCTAATCTGTGATTCATGTTTATTTTCTTCTATGTGAATATATATTTCATAATTTTATGATCAGTATATAAATCACAATTTTCTCCATAAAGATATTATCTCAACATTATTAATGGAAAAAGTATCGTTGCTAACTCCAAATCATGAGTTGGGTTATTTTTATCATTATTCCTAATGTTTGATGTGTTATAGGATATAACCATGTTAATATGAATAAGAAAGAATCCAAATACCTTTTTATGTTCCTCACTATAGATTGCATACCCTTCTCCACTACTGGATAATGTAAGCACAAGTGTAGTGATTAAAATTCATTTTATTTCGTTGAAATATTCCTCACATTCATTTTTCCATAGGAACATAACACCTTTACAAGTTAACTTGGTCATATAACTAAATAGTCATGAAACTGTATCCAAAAAAAATTGACAATATCTAGAAAAACCAAAAAATCTATGGAACTTAGTCAATGTGGTTGGTATATTCAACCATTCAATAATATCTGTCATTGATGGATCTACTATTATTACATCTCTTATGATTATGTGACCCAAAAATGGGACCTTTTTTAGTCAAATAAACCCCTTGTAAAATATTAATATATTTTATTATTCAATATTTTATATAGTAAAATTATCATGTGACCACCATTCTCTTACATACTCATTTAATTGAAAATAATGTCATATATAATGATGGTTACAATCATATCATGGTAATCTATAAAGACTATATTAATAAAATCCATGAAGATAATAGGTTTATTAGTGAGTCATTAAAGAATCACTGTACATTAATAGTTTCTATAACTTTTATGTAATGTCATTCGGGGTATATCATCTTTCATGGACCTCAATTGATGATATCTATAATAAAGGGTCACCATGGAAAACCACTAAAATCCACATAGTTGATCAAACAATTCATCAAATATGGGTAAGTAGATACTGGCTCTTTATATTTATATTTTTATCTCCTAATAATCAATGTTGAGTTTAATTGAAACATGTTTATTTTTCACAAATATAACGGGTTCACCCTATAGTGGCACACTTGGCCTAATTAATCCCTTATGATCTTTTTCTTGGATTTTCATCCCTAATTCCTGAAACTCAATCTGAAAAAATATATAATGATTCCTTAAAATTGGTGTGGATCAAAGGATGCGTTCTATTGAGAACTCCAATTCTCATTTTTGTGGAATCATAAGAAACTAATTAGAAAATTCATTTAAAAATTCTTGAGTAATATGCATATCATCCATTAAAATTTTTCCCCCAACAATCTGAGATAAACTTCCCTTTTTAATAGTAAATAAGTCCCATAAATTTGGCGTTATCACCACAAAAAATTCTTTCTTATAATCACATATAAATATTTTCAATGTAGGTTTTGGAATATAAAACATAACATCCATTCCTCAATAATTGTTTTGGGATTTATGCAGGTAAATCCAATCCATGCATATAATGATATCAAATATAACCAAATGAATAATGGAATGATTATCAAGAAGAAAATTCCCATAAACATAAACCAAAGATGAATTATAGAGTTGGAATGTAATCAACATACCATTAGGGGTTTTCAATGCTAATTAAAAATCTTATTGGGTGGATAAAATCAAAACACCCTTAGGAAAATATTTATATATATTACTCTGTAAGTAATACTATATAAAATATGACATCAACAATTGTAGATTGTACCAGAATTGTACCTTACATTATGTCATTATGGAACCCCACATCAGAAATAGAAATTTCAAGAGATTTCTCTTTTTCTCAAATCTTAAGAGGTTTCAGACATCGATCAACATCACCAGCCCTTGGGTTTGTGAATGGGTTATTATAATTCCCAATATATTTACACTTTTTGCACTAATGTGGGGGAGGTACAGGGTTGGTAGCTTTAACCCCATTATCATTATGTGCTAACTTCAACAAAAACATTTTGATAATAAATTTATTTTTGACCTTAATTTACACACTTAAAACTTTTACTAGACCCCTTAAGACATATTAATCCATGATTATTCAAACATTAAGTGAATAAAAGAAAAAATCATCTTCTTTAATTGATATTTTTTAGAGTTTTTTTGAACACTATATTTTTTTCTTGTCAAAACCCTGATATTGAAACATGACTCAAAACTCCATTTCAGGTTTGATTGAACAACATAAAATATCTTTATAGCTACTAATGTATATTTTATCCAAAACCATTTTGAGAATGGTTTTTAATCCACTGATGATACTATAATCTTTACATTTTTGTTGGATGATAATTCCTAAATTGTACCTTGAATGTCTCAGTAAATCAGCATCTTAGGTACCAACATATTAATCAACTATTTTATTTAACTGAAGGATGTATTTCTCCATCATGGTAAGTTAAATGTGAGGAATTTAATTATTGATAAATATGTACATTAACTAATCCCAAAATATGGATTCAATATCATCTTGTTGGCTTGTATTCTTGATTAGTTTCAACTGTTGGTCTGCTCCGCCTTAAACTTGATAAATTGACAGAATGATGTTCTCATGATTCAAACTGTAGAGAATGGAAAATATATTTCTAATATAATTGAACCATTTTTTAGTAACAATACTATTTGATGACCTTCTTAACAAAGGAAGATGTGGCCTCATTAATGAATCAATAAAATGTTGGTCCCTTTTTTTCTCACTTGAATGTTCACATTGAATCATAACTAGAGAAAGCCGTGTGAACATGACAATGATTTTTTCCTTTTTAACTCCCAAGAAATTCAGTTTCACATGATGACAATCAATTAATTGTCTGTTATAATCACCATTAATGAGATTCCTTCGTGTTACAACAATTGATCATAATAAGAAACATAGATTAAGGAATTTTTATCATAATGAGGAACCATAATAACATGACATGTAACTTATTGGATAATTGTCTTATACCACATTATTTAATATATAGAAAATATTATTTATAATATATTATTATTATCCATCATCTATTTACATACTTTATGAGTTTTAGTTCTGATTTAGTGGTTTCCTATAGCTTATCCCTTGAGACTGTTAAACCAGGTGTGCAGTAAATCCCATTATTATGTACCAAATTACCCTATGTCATGCCTGAATCATCTTGTAAGTGTTTATAAACCTAGAAACATCATTTCTACATACTTATAAAATTATACTATCCATATTGGGATTTATTTTTTTGAAACCACTACCTCTAACATTTACCAATATTCACAGAATATTTCTATACTTTTACAAATCATTATTATTTTCCTCAGAAATTTCTATAGGGTTCTAACTTTGTTTTTCACATCCTATAATCTAATGAGTATATACAATTTTTCTCTGATACTAATCATAATTAAATTGTCTTCACATACATGAACATTACATCACATTTTCAAAATACAAAAACTATTTTACATGGAGATTCCCAAATATCCAATTAGTCATGTTCCTTTGTAAACTAGGAATTATAAAACATTGTTCCTAAATGGGCATCATTATCTCCCACAAGGTTCTCCTCGGCTATCACCCTTCTTTTAAAAATAAAAAATTATTGCTATCTTCGTAACTTGGGGGAATGGAAACATAAAAAGGGGAGAGCTAATATGCCTAGTAATGGTCCACAAGAAATATATGTAAATATAATCTAAGTAAAAATGGTAAGAGAACATGATTATGATATTACAAGAATATAACCATCGTTTCAAAGAAAATAAACATGAATCATAGAATAATTCATAGTATATCATAATACTTGAATCAAATTAAAATAAGGAACATATTCCATGAAATCATAACAGAATAATAATTCATAAAATTGTGGAAAACACATTATCATATAATGTGATTTCCATAGTATTCAAGACATCATTTCTAGGGTCATATTAGTGGGGAATGTCATTTAGTGAACCATGTTCACTCCACATTTTATCTACATATTACTTAACTGAGTTCACTCATATTTCAAACCCTATATCACATAAACAAGTACACTCATTATTTCATCAATCTCTATCTAATGAGATATAAATATTTACCCTATGAATTGGGAGGAGATATAGGTCTCACCTATCTCAAAATGAAATCATACATATATATTCTTGAAAATCATAAAACCTCATATCACAACACATGAAATTATATTTGGGTCATAAACATGTAATCATATCATAACATTTTAAAATGTGATATGTTTCATAATCATTTATTTAATTCACAACTCATGAAAAAAGAATGATTCCTAAGAAAATAACCCATAAAAGAAAAACATATTTGATTAATGTAAATTCATAAAAGGTAATCAATTAAGAAAAATAATATGACTCAAAGAATTTTATATTTTCCAAAAAAAATAATGAGAAACACCAATATTTATTATATTATATTAAAAATTATTTTGAAATATCAGTTAAATTCATTTCATGAGGAAAATATTCTTCTTATTTGAAAAATATTTTTTAATACCCAAAAAACTTTGAAAATTATTTTATTTGAAAATAAATGTGATATCATATAATAAAATCATTAAAAAACTTCGATAATCCTTTTCATTGAATATTAAAATGAGGCTTGAAAACACTTTCAAAACTATTTTCCATGGAAAACATATAAAAGTCTCTTAAAAACCTTTTGAAACATAAACCTAACAAAAAAAAGAACATAGAATGGATATGTAAATAACCAAATAATTTAATAATAATTATCATATTACACATTCATTATAATTATATAATCTAATAAAATGGAAATAGTTATGAATATAGAATGTATCTCACATATATAAAAATTGTGATGAAATTCCCTAAGCTTTTTCATGACTCTCGTCATAGTCATTCATACTGCGTGTACAGTAAACAATAATTTATTATTAATCATTAAAAGAACTAATTTATTATTTATAATTGCATATATGGTATCGTTATGGAATTATATTAGCTAATTCATAACAATTCTATCTTATGGCTTCATGTTGGTTAGTATTCTCTTTGTTTTTTATATGTGTCATAATTTGTTATATCAATGGTCATCATAATTCTATCATAATTTATAGAAAAATAATTATTTAAATATAATTTATATTAATTATATTTTTATTATAATAATACATATTATATATAAATATGAAATAAAATACATTATCCATGGAGATGGTAGAACGTATATAAGCCTGAACACTATTTATGATTAATTATCTTGATGAAAGAAAGAATGTAAATGAAATATATATATATATAGATTTATTATATCATATAATTAACATTTATTCACTAAACCTGTACTGAATACATTCTATGTAACATAAGAATGAATCACATCACTTTTAGGGGCTGTCGTCCACATTTTCGCAAATGAAATTTTAATACTAATACAAAAGGGAATGTATGAATATTTATCTTGTAAAATAATTAAATTATAAAAAATTAATAATAAATATAATATATATAATATATAAAATGTTTTTCCATCATAGTGTTCACCATGAGAGACGATAATGGAAAAAATGAACAATAATAATTTAGTGAGGTGGTAGTTCGCCTTACAAATAAACCGAATGTTCATTACCAATTATATAGAATTGTGTGTATTTGTAGGATGAATACTGAGCATAAAACATAATATTATATTGTATATATTGGTTTTTTATTAAATAATAGAATATGATGATTTGAGGGAGTGGGTAAAAAAATTAATGATTGTATTTTGAGGGATGGTGTTACCTATCAATTAGGTATGTCCTTTTAGTTTTCACAGAAGGGATTAATTGGAAGAATTTATTCCCAAGGGAGGATTCAATTTATAATAGAGTAATATTTGGGGGATTTTTTGTAGGAGTGTATAATTCCAATGTGTCTTGACTGGTGTGTGGATATGGGGTGAGAGGAGGATTTTTTATAGAAGAGTAAGAGTGGAACTCTTTTAAATATTTGGAGATATAATTCCACATATATTTTTCATCTTGAAATTTGTTCCAATAGTGAAGCAAATTATATAAAATGTGGTATATGTTCAAATTATTTCCTATAAAAGGAACCTTTTAGATGTTTATACGTCATTTAGGGTCTTAAAAATAATTTTTTGTCTTCTATGAAGTTAATTTTTCTCATAATAATCATAACTAATTGAAATTGCGTTGACTATTATTTTTTATCAATAAAAAATTTGACCTAATTTCACATTATTAATTATTTTGATTCAAATTTTGGTATTAATTTTTCAAAATTAAACTAACATAATTCACATAAATTAATTTAAATTTAATCCTACCGAGGATATAACACTATGGGTTTATAATGTAAAAACAATCCAAGGCATGCTAAGATTTAATATAAAAATTCATTTTAAAATTTTATCCAATGAATTAAATAGGATCAATTAAAAAAAATTAATTAATATTTTAATCCAATTTCAAATATAATTAAAACTTATAAAAAATTATATGAAAAAAATGTTTTGAATTATAATTCAGTATTCTTCAAAACTCAATCAATCATGAAGTTTCTCAAAAAAATAAAACATTCCACCCTAGGTTAATTTCTACACTCTAAATTCAAAAAAAAATTATATTATAATATAAAAGTTAAATTTTTTTGTAAATTTAATTTATTATTTTTTACTTGAGGATATGAAAAGTATTTTATTTGAAAAATTATTATTTTAAAACAAATAAGTAAATTACCAAAAAAGTATCTTTCATTATAAATATGTTTTATTTATATAATAAAATTATAGAATATTGTAATGTTATTAATTACTATTCATATTACAAATTTAAACTTATAGTTTATAATTATATCATTTAAATAATTATAACCATAAAATAAGTTTTCATTGAAACTTGGTGTTGGGTTTAACATATGTTGAGTTAGTATTGTATATGATTAGTTAGTACAATGTGAAAGGAATTTTTGACTTATAGAATTGAAAAATATAAATTAATATTAACTCATATGATAAAAAGATGCATAAAAAACATGGGGTGTCACACTCATGACATGTCTACATTATACTAGAATCTTGATACCACATTCAAAGTCAATTTACTGTCATTACATTTGGAATATAATATAAAATTTTATTAAATCCATTTATCAAGTCAAAAAAATTATAGATTACACTTGGATGAATTTAATAAATATAACAATCTATAATATCACCTATAATATCCCCAAGTCATCAAAATATCCAAATATATTGAATATGTGAGATGATATAAAATTTTATTTGGTCATCCTTTATCTTATACCACTAAAATATAAAGTGATTATTTTAATTCCTCACATAATAATATGGATCCACCTATTAAATAAAATAAATATTTTGTATACTGGGAAAGGTTTTACTCTAACAAATTTACTTTATTTCCCATAATGATTTTTTTTTAAGATTCTGGTTATAAAATTTTATTACATTAAACTTATTCTTTCTAATGGTTAATCTAAATATTAATTTTGATTATGGTGGTGGTATTTTTATAAAATTTATGATTTTATTAGATCACTATCATATTTTACACATCATTATTAAAACAATAAATCGAGTTATTCCCACTAAAAATGTAGAACATATACATCAAATAAATTTATAAAGACAGGATTCATATTTTAGAATGACACACACCAATTTGAGTGTATAAATAAAACATGACTATATCTTCTATGAAACACACCATTAATAATATTAAATATAATTATTATATAGTTGAGTGGGTATTTTTTATTTGAAAATCCATTGAATGGATTCACTCATAACAGTTACAATGATATCGTAACCATTTTGCAAATACAGATTGTGTAACCAAAATAATTATCAACAAATAATGAACTAATCTACTATAGTAGTCTTACCATTTATTATACATTATATAATACAATATAGAGGAAACTAGATTTAGCATGACTGACCATATTGGATGATCAAGGACTTCACATGTTTCAAATTGAAAGGAAAATAAATCTCTTTATTTAATTGGATTTATATTTTAAATGTATAACCAACATAATATACATCATATTTAAATTTAATCCAAAATTATTATAGGAGATAATAATTTTCACTTATTGTATTCATTTGTATATGTATGCATATACTGATTTAGTATATTATATCTCAATTCCGTCAACCAATTTAATTTCATCACCCCACAATAATGTTAATTTTTTTACATGAATCATAATTTTATGTTTCCCATCCAAAACAAAGGGATGTATATTTATATATATATTATTACATCTTATTCATATTGTATATTAATATTTTTATCTGAACTCATAGAGGTATTTGTGACAGAAAAACTCAACATGACTAATCCCAAAGAAAAATGAGACACCTTAAACCCACACTCCCGGATCTAGTGTAAAAATATATATACATTATATAATATATTTTACTATAACTATATATTTTCCATCATGAGTAAACGATAATTAATTTATTTAAAGGAAATATTTCATTATATACATTTACTATACCCTTTAGGATTTGATATGATAACATTGAAAAAAAATATAATAATTAAAAAGTCTTTTAAAGAAAATGATTGTTTTCTACAATATATAAGAAACTATTTAGTTAATAATAATTCATAAACATCACCCAAAAATTATATAAATAATCTATACTATTAGATATACCATATAAAAACCCCAAACCTAGTGTCCCAAATTTAATGTTATGAACGTAATCTATAATTTTATGGAATTTATACACATAATCATTTAGTCATCCTAAACATAAAATATCCAATGAAATTATTTTATAACTTTTATAACTGGAAATATTTTATGAATAAAGTATGAAATAATTAAGAAAATTACTTACGTAATATTACGCATTGATTATAGTGATAATTTTCACCACTATTACAAAATTTTATTTTTTCACATTATTAATTCAACCTATTTCATAAAATTATTCACACATAAAACCATTCTATACAATATTTATTTAACATTTGTTATCATTATATTTGGAATTAGAAAACATAATATTAGTGATATAAAATACATAGTAAGGGTAAACATAATAATGAATAAATGAATTTTATTAGTGAGAATAAGATTAGAATAACGGTATGATGACATAATCATTGTGAACTAGAATAACATAAGAGCATTAATTCCCATAAATCCTAGATTATAAATCATGATTCATTGAATTAATATTTTTACTAAGATAAGAGTCGTATAATTATATATTCATGATCCACGTGAAGAAAATCATAAATAAATCAGTACATTTGAATCATAAAAAAATCAAGGAACATTTAGGTATATTAAAACACAAAATACTTATTATAGAATCTAATAAAAAAATAGTTATGAAATATATTAGGAGTATCCTACAACCAATAAAATATTTAATCTCATAGGAGTAGCATAAAATTAGTTAACTAAATCATATCTTATAAGTAATATAAGACCATTATCTCTTATTAGTATGTTTTAGCCAGTTAACACTTATAGGGACATAAAATTTAGGATGTTTTTTTGTTGGAGGTAAAATAATTTTTGATATGTTTGGAATGGGGCTTTGTTTTTAAAGATATGGATTTTGTTTTATTGGTTTGAAAAAGTAATGTTAAATAATTAATCATCCAAAAATTAGTGAATATAAATAGAAGGATAAGTAGAGTTTTATGAAAATTTTTCATCAGAAAGATAAATTACCAACAAAGATATTAAGAAATATTTTATTGAATGTTTATCATATCTTGCTTATAATAATCATCAGATTGATTTTTTGATGACGAGATAAAATGGTGATCCTTTTTTATTTTATATTTCTCTCAAAATAATGATTTAAAAAAACATCTCATGATATAGGAATTAGAATAAAGTAGGATAAAATATATTTTATGTATAAATTTTATACTACGATGTTATATATATTTCACCAGACATAGAATAAACAACATAGCTTTAGGAAATGAATGTTTGTATTTTATGTTTGTTAATTTTTTGTTAGATTAATATTATTATAGTCAAATTGGAAGATTAGGAGCAATGTGATTAGATAAATTTTTAATGATTGGTGTCATTATTAGTTATTTCCTACTATATAATGTTCAATCAGATAGAGGACATTGAAAACCCCTATTATCGGATGAAATATTCCTATTTGTTGAATGAAATAATTATAAAGCATTCGATTAATTTCTTGGTGTTAATAACATTTCAAAAAAGATGACATGTGATGGAAAAAAATATAAAGATCTAATTAATTTCATCATATAGATAATGTGACTATGGAATAATTCAATGATGTTATAATAATGTCTCTATATAAACAATCTGAATGAATATCAATGAATGAATGATTTTTTTCAATGTTCATATAAAAAAATAAATGTTTTAATGGTTATTTTTGAGTAGTATTGGTTTAAATTACATTATTAATTTTTTTAATGATACCGAATGTGATTATATAAAGATGGTATCTCAATATATAGATATCGCTCTAAGAAGATATTCTATTATCAATGATGAATAAGGAAGTGTGTTTAAGGGTATTGATGTTCAAATTTGTTAAAATCATTATTAATACATAATAATCCTTTAGAGTAATTCAACCAAAAAAATTCAGTGGGTGTCTCAAATATATTTTGTTTTTTTCAACATTTTCATATTAATGTGAAAATATATAAAGGTGTTATTCATAAAACCATGATTTTGGTATTGTTAATGTATGAAAAAGATGATGTGTTTTATAAATACATTTTGATAGAGTTAACATACAAAATTATGTGGGACAATGTTATTAAAGGAATGTTTCTAGCAAGGGAATATCATTATTGAGGAGGAAGATGAAAAATAATACACTAAAAATAGATAAAAGTGTTATGATCAGAGTTACCGTATAGAATACACTAGACAAGGTTTCTTACTAGGTGTAATGAACAGACTAGGTGTAGTGGTTAATGAATGGATAGTGGTTAAGAAAGAAATTTTATGTTTCAAATGGGACTGGATGTATTGTACTAGACAGATGTTCAAAAAACTTAATTTAATGAATATTGGAATTTATGGAAGTATATATAAGAGTCCTAGGTGGATTTCCTTTACCACTACAAAGAATGAAGATGAAGAAGATGTCTTTGAAATATGTAAATGCGTAAAGAAGTACAACAAGCATAATTACCTCATACTAAACATACTGGTGAAGGATTATCTGGTTTGATACAAAATCAAGATTTTATTTTTAATATATATGGATATTACTTATAATTTTTTGGATTATAATGTAATGAAAGTGTAAGGATATTCCCTACAATTTTTAACAACATAAATGGATTTTTTTTATGTGGAGATTTTGTTGGGGATTATTTCTGATCCATTCTATGGATAAGATAGTCATACTGATTAGTGAACTTGTGTATTATTCTTTCCCTGTAGATTGTGATTTATACCTATATTAAGTATAGTTATAAATTCATAATTATAGGAGAATTTTATTTCACACTTTTTAAAATATGAAAATCAATATCAATAATTAAAAAGCTACCCTCTGAGTGGTCATATAGATCCTTATTAAGTCATTGATGTGTATCATAGAAAAGGTTTCATTTATTAATTATTTTATAAATGTTCATGAAATTTTATGATTCAATAGTTGTTTAAAATTATGTGATTTATAAAGGGATTAATAACTTTATGGAAATAAAATCATATTTGGATAAAAAATGCTTCCTTTTGTTATGTTACATGGTTATGATGTTCTGGAAGCTAGTATATATGGTTTCCCATTGAGTGTGGTTGGATTTCCTTTAAAATATGTAGATAATATGAAATTGAGGAATGATGTGATTGCCATAATTTCATTACATTTCTAGTACATTAAATGTTTCATTAATATAGTTAAATTGTTTTTAAAATATGATGTTATTTTGTAAAATTTAAAAACATTTTGAAGGAAAGAATAATGTGATGAATGAGAAGTTAGAAATATTAATGTCAAATTAATATGAAAAAATATTTGGGATTTTGAATATTTTTAGTGATTTATTTAAATGTGTTAATGACTTTGTGAGAACTATTATAATTCCTTGAGATAATTTGGTATATTAAACCACTATTTATAATATCATATGAATCATTATGAATATTCATTACACAAATGATTCATCTATATAAGATAATGGTCACATTACTCTATCTATGGATGATCTATATATCACTCTCATAATTTATGAATTAATAAGAGAATATATTATGGATAAATAATATAAGGATGACCATAAAATTTCCATCAATGATATAATGTAAATAAAATATAAAAAATTACGCAAATAATAAGATGCTAATAACTATAATACTAAATTTGAAGTTAGTAACTTATTTCTTCTCTCATAAAACGGTAAAAATATGAATAGAAAAGTAAAAAATGTAAATTACCAATTAAAATATTTCGGTTCTGTTTATATATAGAATTTTTATGAAAATTTATAAGGATGTAAGGGGTTTGATGAATGTAATTCATTTGAATGAAATTTAAAAATATAATTTGGGAAGATGGAAGTAAAATATCAATTCTATCTGAGGGTCAATGATATGATGTTATATAAATAAAAAAATAATAAACTATTTTTTTAATTGTGATGAAAATTTTGATAGTGAGGAATAGGATGATTATATTAGTGAGGATGTTATCTAAAATAATCTTATTAAGAAAATGAATGACAAATAATTCACCAGTGTTGAAAGTGGTAGTTTAGAATAAGAATAAACTCTGAAAGTGTTTTTGGTAATGGGAGAGTTAAACCAATGAATTTTAGTGACTCTATATATTGAGATAATGAATAATATATTAATGAAAGAAAATATATTTGAAAAAATTCATGAATATTATGTAGAAGAAAAATCATTTTTCCTAAAACAAATTAATGATATAAATATGCTACTTGATGAAATTATAAATGTCTAAATCAATAATGAATTAATGTTATTAATGAAGGAGAAAGAATAAGATGGTGAAGAAAAAAATATTTCTAAAGCTAAAAAAATGAGTTACTAATTATCAAAACATAGATATAAATGTTGATGATTTATTTTTAGATGTCTAAATCTGAGAAATATATAAAAATTATATCCTTAAATGATATTAATAGTAATGGATGTTGGTCGGAGGACACTCAAGAGGGGGGATGAATCAAATTTCTATAATAATTTATTTCTAAAATTCATATTTAAAAAACCCAAATTTATAATTAAATTCATGCCACTTGACTAAAGAATCAGATTTATAAAATTATTTATCGTTTGATATATTTCATGAAGATATATTTCTTCTCAGTTAATGGAATATGGATTATTATTTAAGCTTTTAAAATCAGTATCCAAATTAAGATTTATATACAAAAAATATCAATAATTATCTATGAGAGTGATGTATGTTTTTTTTTAAAAAATAATATGAACATAAAAAACAAACCATTATAACCCATAGTGAAAATAAACAAATGGTTCATTCTCAATCTCACACCTAATCCTATCTACTTGGTGATGACATGCCACCATATTTTTTTATATTCAATAAAGATGATACACACTCTAGATCAAGGAAATCAACAGTTTATAAACTGGCTAGATCAACTAGACCACTTCCACTATTTTCATTGTAGTGTGAAGAAAACATGACACAATGGTACCTATTTCACTATTATCCATGATAGTGTAAGGAGTAAAATATATAACTTAATGAATATGTCTGTGTATCATAAAGATTGGATTAGTAGTCAGGGAGTATTTATAAAATATATACACACAATGTTCAAAATGATAATAATGTAATGAAGAATAAAAAAATGATAAAAAGAGTTTACACATCTCTATGTGATGTTCTATAATGCTTGTGGACTCCTACAAATTTGTAAAGTGAAGATGGAGTTGTCTTCAAGAATCAGATAGAAAAACATAGAGTCCCTTCTTCTTTTACCATTTGTTACAAGAGAAGTGGAATATTCCTTGATGTTTTTTCCTTATATGTTGTTTCTATATATATTTTTTCTTTTTGGTTCATACTAGTGTACCCATGTATGCACAATGGGCAGATCTTGTGTTTTTCTCTTTAGTGCACATACAGTTTCTACAATCTCAGCACATTATTGTTATCTGCATTTTTGATAAAGATATTCCCTTTATAATTACAAGAAGAATGTTCTCAGGTACCTCATACTGGTCTCTGACATGAATAAAAATTTTCGAAAAAAGTCACACATGATCATTAATATAATAACCGATACTATGTTTCATAAATTTGACTGTTAGAGGTATAATTGAATTTTAGAGACATATCATCGGTGAATGTACCTATTGGTAGATCATAATTTTAGTGTCTCATTCTATTGGTGACTCATATTGCAGGTAGATCATTCTATCTGGGGATCAAACCCATATCGGTAATTCATCTATCTGTAGTTGGTGTTTCCCTAGCACAACAATTTATAAGTGATTCATCGGTAACTCAATTATTTTTACATCATACACATTGAAATTTTGAGTGTTAGTTGGTCACTCTATCAGTAGGTCAGATTTCGGTAGGTCAGGCGTCGGTAGGTCGTGAAATAGAAGTTCAACGTTTGGTACCTCAATCGATTTGTTATTGGAGCTATCAGTGAATCAGCTTTTTAGTTCATTATTTTATCAGTAGTTCATGTATTACTGACCCAAATATCACTTGGACAAGTATTATTAGCTCATAGTTATCCAAAATCATTAATGGTTTCTTATGATGTAAACATTAATAACAAAGGAAAAAATTATAATTGAACATGATTAAACACAATGTATCTTAATAAATCACAACTAACATAATTAATCATGATTTGTGAGAATCAAAACTAGAGGAAGCCAACAATATCCCCCTTTTTAATGATAAAATATTATAGAATTATATACAATAATTGTTTATTTTTGATTATCAGAGAAATAATATATTCTTATAATATTACATAGATTTTTGTAATTAATTTTTAAAATAAACAGAAGTACATATTACTTGTTTAATGATCTGTTTCAACTAGATGTTCCATTTCGACCATCAAAATTAATCATAAACCCCCTGAGATAAATTCCACATTATTTATTCCCCTATTGGGGTTATCAAAAAGTAAAAAAATAATAATAAAGAAATAATAATTAATGAGATAAAAATGTTATGAAATCATAGTGTGTATTCCATTTTTCTAGTTGTACAAGGGATATAAAAAATAGTAAAAATTGAGTACATCAAATTCCAATCAATAATTATTCTAATTACATCTTTTTTGGTTACATCAGATTACATAACTGACATGCCATTATAATAAGTATATGTTGGAGTATTAGAAGTTGTATAGGATGGCGTGCTTGAAGGGATAGATCCAATAATTAGGGAATTAAGACGATCTCCTAGAAAAACAGATATAGAATGGATCTATCATGAAATTGAAATAGGACCTGTGTGTTTTATTTGGATGGATGGTATAATATGGATGAGATCATGATCATGGGTATTGGTAAATGATGAAAAAGGCATGAAGTAGTGGTGGTGGAGGTAGGAATCTCGGGCTTGATAGGACAAACATGATGGGATAGAATATCTATGTTATGATTATATAGGTATGGTTTGTGAAGATTGATAAAGTCCCTGATGACCATATCACTATATGTACTTGAACTCTCAAAATCCATTTTTATCCTCCATCGTATTTTCTAGGGTAGGAATATAATCATTCAACTTTTTAAAATTCCCCTTGAATACCCGATTCAATGGTGGTAGCCTCAAATTCTCTGCTATATATTTGAAATGACGGGAAAATGATTTTTTGTGTAAATCCTCTTAAAAAATATATCATGTTGGTAATTTTCTTATAAGGTTCAATTTACTATTTTTAATAAAATTGAACCATTTCATGTGCATGGTAGGTGTTGTTTCTAATTTTATAAAGACACTCCTAGTCAGTTCCCCCATCCCAATTTTATGTTCCTCTCGAATTTCATTTCTAACCATCTCACCATCTAAAGAATGAGCCACATGTGTTACTAAGATAGATGCAACTGGAATATATATCAGATAAATAGTATTAATTAAACAATATCTATGGAATACATGGAGTTACAGTTGATGTGGAATCATCATCTACTACATATTTGACAATAATCTTCAAAATATTTATATCAAAAGTTAG
The DNA here is from genome assembly GCA_963277665.1 of Viscum album. Lineage (NCBI taxonomy): Eukaryota > Viridiplantae > Streptophyta > Magnoliopsida > Santalales > Viscaceae > Viscum > Viscum album. The sequence goes on from OY728135.1 coordinate 553,296,074, forward strand.
AGAATGATTAAAATCATTCTTAGATGACTCTGAAGAGGTATCTTCAATTACATTCAGAAATCTTTACAAACACTCATTATATTTAATTTTCATCATGTTAATGATAGAGACCATAGAAACCAATTCATTTCAAATATTAATAATTTCTGTTACAATTGCATCAAATAGTGAGATCAGCCTTGGCACAACCTGAGATACCACTATTTGTGAAATCAAATAAGTAAATATTTGATTAACTATTTGAATATATGTAGTTTTAATGGAAGGAATAGATCAAATTGTAGCAAGAAGTCCATTTTTAAATGAATTAAAATCATATTTGTTAACATACACAAACTATGTTGGAGAAATCATAGGATAAATATCAAGATACTGAGCAGTAGTAAGATCCTGATCCCTATCATCTAAATCAATGTAGTCCATAACCATGGTCCCATATACTAGATCTATGAACCATAAAAGATAAATAATGTCTTCCAAAGGAGAGATTATTTCAACCATTGCTCTTTTACCTAGCCTCTTCCCATTAGTAGGCATATTTTCCAGAAATATAATAATTTTCTCCCTAGAGTCACTAAGACATCCCTTTCAATGGGAACGTCATCATGAACATGAGTATTAGGATCCCTCTCCTCATCTAGAGCTAGTTTAAAAAGATCATTAAGAGCTATATGTGGAACTTCTATTGGGTCATCTTCATATTCTATATTAGGAACATCACTAGGATGGTCATGCTCAGTATGCTCTAATATAAGAACAATAAGTTTAGCCTCAAAACCATGATCATCACGATGATGACCTGATTAACTATCTGAATCATCACTGCCATCATCTTCTCTTTAACATTAATCAGATTCCTCATAATCTTCCTTAACTTCCTCATCATAAATAACTTCATATTCTTCACTATAATTTTCTTCTTCTTCACCCGATTCATCCTCACTACCCGATATACAAACATTCTCAGCATCCTCAGATACTTAAGTCTCATCACTATCATTCCAATGTATATGTTTTTACTCAAAAGGTAGAGGTCTAGGAGGGAATGAATGACCATAAATAATCCTTTCTAGTACATTAAAATTTATAGGATAACACACATAATCTATTAGAGATTCGTCTCATTGAACTTCCTCAGGAACAACTTCATTAGAATAAATACATACTTAATCTAGTCCTAAACTACGATGTATTATATTCCTTGGACTCGAGAGATGCTCAATAAGATTGAAATCCTCATATAAAAAATCATTATCTTGAAACCATATCCTATTCTATGGGTTCCAATTTATCCATATCAATTTCCATAGAACTTTTTTGAAGAAAAACCATCATAAGATTAATTGGTCTCTTCACCTTCATTCACTAAACCGCTAGACATCAACATAGCAACGATATGTCTAGGATAAAATAATGACTTGATATTATTATAGGGTTTAATAATTTCACACATATGAATCATAAAATACAGGCATATATTTACATTATGAAATGTATTAAATATATAATGGAAGTAAACATCTTGATATATAAGAGATAAAAAATCACTTTTCCTGGGAAATTATTGCTGGTGGAATTTGTATAAAAGCCTACTCTGAGATTCTAACTCTATAGAAATAATCATCTTATGCTCCCCATTTTCTATTGGCATAGAAAAATCTACCTTTTATCTAAATAGGTATGTTTTTGTAAGATAACATCCTTATGATCACCATAAACAACCTCAAGGTGTACCCTTAGTCATTCTTCCGAATGCTTAGACAAAAACGCAATCTCCTTCCACACAATGCTAAATTTTTCCAAAACACTTCAGAACCTACCAGTAGAAACACAACATACTTGTAAAAATAATACACTAGCATTAGATAGTACCACATCTCATTGATGCAGAATGGCTCCAACCATCCTTGGGATTGCAGTACATTCAATAGATGATAATTACACAACAATTTTCATTCTAAATATACATCCTTATCAAGGGTTACAACGCTATTCATGAGTTCCGAATAGACATGAATTGATATCAATTTGAAAAATAACCTCATTTTATATTAGAAAAATGTGACTCATCGTTATATAGATAATAAAGGCAATTGAAATGAGCCACTAAGGGGGTTTGGAGGTTTCAGTTCATGTGAGAAAGTTGGCAGCTCGGGAGGGAAGGGCACAAGGGTAAGAAGTCTGAAAATCAGAGTGTGAGGGTAAAAGAAATATTAGATTAGTATTTATTTTATAATCTAGGGATTTAAAAACATTAAATAATAAATGTGGGTTAAAACAAAAAAAACAAATATAACATCAAAATTTCAAATTCCTGATTGTGAAATAAAATATCAATCGGTGATATATTATCTGTGAGACCTATCAGTGAGTCATTATCAGTGAGACATCATCGGTGATACCTATCAGGGAGATAATATTGGTGATACAACATTGGTGAGATATAATTAGTCTGTCCTATGAGGGGGTCATAAACCATAAGTTCCAAAAATTTGATCATCCATACCTACTGTCTGATGTAACTCATCTGCTAATAATTTAACGGCTTATTAAAAATACCAGTAATATGATTTTTTATGCCAATAAATTCCAGAGTTTAATCAACTTTTGATAATTATATATATATAATAATTTATTAGATTAATATATTTTGTTCTATATAAAGAAAATGGGTTCTTAGAATTTCTAATCCATCTTCTATTGTGAATGTTTATAGGGAGATTCCTAAAATTATATGCATAGTCTAGCAATGTGCATTTAATCCACTAAATATGGGCACAAAAACAACCAGAATCAATGTATTCAACTTCTATAGTGGATAATGATACATATTTTCAAATTTTATTACACCATGATTGTATTTACTTACCCAAAAATATATATGTTCTAGAGGTTTTTTTTTATTTTACCTGCTTTCACCAAAAATAATATTGAAGAAACTAATTAAATACATAGTTTCTCCCCTAGTATTGAAAATCCAATGTTAATTGTATATTTTAAGTATTTGAAAATTCTTTTAACAGAATGAATTTGTGAATATTTATTATTTTCATGAACACATGAACACATACAGACACTAAATATAATATCATTCCGACTAGTTGTCAAGAAGATTATATTTCTAGTCATCTCTATGTAATTGGTTTGATAAAAAAATTACTTTACAACAAGATCCAATTTACAGGTAGTTCACATTGGATTATCACTAATTTGTCTTCTATCAAATCCAAACCAATTAAAATATATTCAGTTTGATTACATTTATTTAAAATAATACCTTCGTTATTTTGAAAATTTTGAAATCTATGATATAATTTGAGTACACCCATTAAACTCATTTAAAATCCCTATATATTCGTTTTTTAAACTTAATACATAAATAATTTATTAAATATGAAATATTAATGTCATCATAATAGTTTTTAATAACTAAAAATCATTTGGAAATTCTTTTCATAAAGAGTTTATAATCAACAATGACTTTTGTAAAACCTATATAAATAAGAAATTTGATGATCCTATAGTGCCATTCCATTGGATCCTATTTATAACCACACAATGCTTTTTTTAATTAAAAAACATAATTTGAAAAATGGAGGAATGCAAAATCAGTGGTTGTTCAACAAAAACAACCTCAAGTATATTTCCATTTAGTAATTTACATTTAACATCCACATGATATACTTTTAAATTGCGATATGATGCATATACTAGTAGAACCCTAATGGCATCATGTCTAGAAACCATTGAAAAAGATTCTTCATAGTAAATTAATTATTATTTACATTGTTCTTGTGCAACAACTCTTGTATTATTTCTCATTATAGTACCATTTTCATCCATTTTATTTCTAAAAACCCACTTAGTACTTATAGTCATTGTGTCATTGGTCTATAAGAAGTTTTTGAGAATTTATTAAATTCAAAATGATTCATCTTTTACTTCATAGCCATTACCAAAAAATCATCATGGATAATATCATTTAAATTTTTAGTTTCAAGATGTGACAAAAATGTTTGATGTTAACTGGATTCCGAAGAGTATCACAATTATACTTCCCTTTATCTGTGTGTCAAACTACATAATCTAATGTATGGTTTTTTAGGGTTCTAAAAGATCTAGAAAAAGATGGGATACTTATTTCACGTTATCTATAGGTTTAGGTTCACTACGATCAGAATATAGAACATTTCATGAACTGGAGGATTTTACTGCTTTTTTAATAGTTGTTATAAATATTATCATTTATATCTAGATTGGATAGATCACTATCAAAATATTTTTATATGATATTTGGTTCATGTGTGACTGTTTTATCATATTTGATATGTAAAAATTATAAATCACATATAGTACTTTTATTGAATAACATATAGGCTTTTCTATAGGATGAATAACCTAGTAAAATTTCTTCATCACTATTATATAAAAACATTTAAATATTAACTTTGGTATTAAGGAAAATACTTTTTAACAAAAAACATTAACGTAATAAACCTTAGGTTTCAAATTGTTCCATAGCTCATAAGGAGTTTTCTTAAGGATATGTATAATTATAAGTATATTAATAATATAACAAGTTATATTCATAAATTATTCCCAAAAGTAAATTGGTATGTAATATTCATTGAGCATAGTTTAGGAAATTTGGTGTGAAGGTTTTTTTCTTTTTTCTATAAATCTATTCATCTTGGGTGTCTATGAATATAAAAGTTATGACTAGAGCTAATCTATGATAAAATATATTCACACTCTTTGTTTTCAAACTCACGAACATTGTAACTACTTATGGTTTTAATTATATGAACACTCATTTTATCTTCAATAGTAGCATACCTGGTGAAGTAGGAACAATATTTACACATTTAAGATAAGAAATAATATATATTTATACCTAGAAAAGTCTGAAACTGGAACACATACATAATTCTTACCATTTAAATCGATACTATAGATGGTTCTAACAAATCCATGTGCACCAACTCAAGTGGTTGATAAGTTGAAACATCGTTCTTTGTTTGAATGATATTTTTATACGTTTACCATTTTGTAAAGGATTATAGACCTTGTCAATTTGAAACTCATGATTAGGTAGATCAATTAATAGTCATATTCTAGAATGATTTTTAATTGAGTGAATGTTATATTGTCTTAGTATCATATGTGAGAGCCAAGAGTTTTTGGGAAAAGAACTCAACCAAGAGACTTTTGGAAAAACTAAATAATCTAAATTCACATCACAAAAATTTTCATTTCTATGTGTATTGAATAAAAAGTAATTATTAGAATTGAAAATATTATAAGCAAAAATTTAAAATATGATATGAAAATAATCATCACATAACTGTGTGATTCTATGAAGTTTATACATAAGACCATCAACGAAAATAATTTTATAAATCAAAACTGAATTATTCATACTGATTTGGCAATGACCAATAATTTTTCCTTTTGCATTGTCTCAAAAGGAGACATGTCAACCATCTGTTTTGATAAGGTTCTCAAAAGATTGAATTTCCCACTATAATAGGTCTTGAATACCCATTGTCCTTATACCAAAAGATAATACAAGAAGTCTTCAAACAATATTACAACAAAAAAACTCAAACAAGAAAAGATTTTGGTCAAAAAAATTATTGGGTCCATTACGATTTGTAATTAAATATATGGGAACAACATTTTCTTCATGGGTTTTCTATAAAATATTTTTTAGGTATTACAAAAATATACTCTATTTGGTATATAATAACTATATGATTAGAATGGTTTTTTCATATATAACATCTAATTGATTTTTCAAATATGGGAAAAAACCAAATTTTTGATGTTTTGGTAAAAAATAATTTATAAAAAACTATATATTTCCACATTGATAACCAATATCAATTGTATACTTTGGATAAAATTATTAACCATGCATTTGAAATAATGTATCCTAACCATTTGTGAATTTCTCCAAATCCTTCTTTAATTACCCATTGGAAAATTATGTTAATTTTTCTCATAATGTAGTTAACCATTATTTTCATATTCAATTGTATGTTCTTATTTAACCTAAAAAATAAGAGCATGTTGTTTCATGAGATATTTATACTTATGTTTTAGTTCATTGTATATGTCCTCAATCATTTTATTGTATTTAAACATTTCTTCATTGGTATAATTCTCATAATCATATTATTTTACATAGTAATAAGAATTATGTACAACAGATTATAGAGTTACCATGGATATGTTTTTCATGGAACACATATTGGATTTTTCAGCATTCTTATCAAGTGATGATTTAGATTTACCGGTTCTTTTTAAGAGGAACTCATGATTTCCTTTATTTCCATTTAATATTTCTTATATATCTCTCCATACTTACTATTCTAGTTTAACATAGGACAATAAAATACATCATGTAATATTCTCTTACACTCATTATACACTATTTCATTGTTATTTTCATTTATCAATCTGTATTTTTTTAGTTTCAATTTTTCCATACATCCCTATATAAATAGGTTTTCAGAAGTAACTCATTATTCTCTATAAATTTGTAAATATTCTAGCTAGCTGAGTTATTTCCTCAACACTAACACTTGGTGATTCCTTATTTCAGGAACATTCATCATGCAGTGGTATTTTCTTTTTTGTTTAGAGGCAGTGGTTTTAAAATCCCACTATTTTCACATTTGTTTATAATCATCCTATCTATTAACGACGAAATATTACTTATACATCAGAAATTTAACTATCAATTATTTTACTGCTAGAGTGATGATTCCACGAGATTTCCATATTGACACTAAGGTTCACCTTGATATTTCTAGTAAATATTTGACAATTTTCAATACCTATTTTTATGATATGATAGTCTTTCATAGAGAGAAAATCATATTTTCGATTTAATTGAACCTGAGATATAAGTAGGAAATATGTTCATCTAGATTCATTTTACAGTTATCATATTTAAAAGTATATTTGTTAATAATTGTTTCATTGATATTAGTTGTTCATTTAGGTGAAATAACTAGTGTATCCAAAATTTTGAATATTTTTTACTTGATAAAATCTATGTAAATTCTTCATCTCTAAGATAGAAATATATGGCATTAACAAGTTTATTGATATTTTTATAAGTTTTCATAGTGGTATTTTCCCATGTGTTCATTGCAGATTTAGTAATATTATATTCATCTATTATTGATGACTATATTTCCAAACCAATATATTCCAAATGAATTTTGTTTTTATTTTTCCACTAGAAATAATTTTTCTCATTGAAATAGAGACGTTTATCTATAAAATAATATTCCATTCTATATTCCATATTAAAAAATGAACTACTATTTTATTGAACTGAAAAATTTATAACTAAAAATTTTTAGAGATCATTAAAAGAACTAGTAAAATCATAGTTGAAAAAGGTTTGATGTACAAACTTTTAAAAAAATTGATACCAAATGTTTATTGCTGTAGGAAAATCTAGAGGGTTGTGAATTGAGTTTTTATAGAAATTTATTTGTGAAATGGTTATTTAAAAAACAACCCAATTAAAATCCATTACAGGGCAGTTAAACAATGTAGAAAATTTATAATAGATTTTATTGATTAAATGATTTCATGGATATTTATTAGTTCTCACATTAAAAATTGTTGATTATTGTTTTAGATTTTGAAATTAGTCTCTTATATCAAATTAAAATTGAAATAATATCTAATATTAACTGTCATAGTGGAGTGATGTTTTATAAAATAATTATATGAATATAGAAATCAATACTTGAAAACAAAAAACGAAAATAAATAAGATGTTTAGTCACAAGAGGAGGCCCAATCCACTCAACTTGGTGATAAACTACCATGAAGCAGTTTAAATTTAATAATCATGATCTAAAGCCGGGATAGTTATAAAAAATAGTATACAAACTACCCAGTCCAACTATACCACTTCCACAATTTTTTTTGGGAGTGTAAAATAACAATAAAAACTTGGTCCTCTTCTACTATTATCCATTAATGTGTGCGGTGTAAAAAACTATTTTGAAGATGATATCATTGTATCTTCATGGTTGTATCCAGAGGAAGGTTGGGTTTCTAAAAAATAGACACAAACTACTAAAAAAGTGAATAAACTACATAGTTAGAGACAAATGATAATAAGAGTTTAGAATGATCTGTGTGATGTTCTATGAAGCTTATGACCATCTTCAAAATGTTAGAAGTGAAGTTGGAATTGTCTTCCAGAAATAGATATCCAAACAAAGACTCTCTTTTTCTTATATCTTCTTTCCCCAGTGAGGCAGAAGATCCATAGAATTTTTATTGTCTTCTAAGACGTGTCAGTAGATATTTGTGGCCTTTTGGTTCTTAAAAGTGTCCTCACGTATAAATAATTGAACGTTGTTTTTTTCACTTTGATCCATGAACAATTTCAACCAGGTCACTTATTTCATGATATCCTTGTTTTTTATACATATATTCATTTTTTTCAAGCATGAAACATGTTATATGGTACCTCATGCCTCATAATGGAATCTAAAATTATTAAATGTTATCTACAAATGACATACCAGATCATTAATATAATAAGATGTACTAAGTTTCACAAATGACACTGTTAGATGTAAGTTTAAATTTAAGAGGAAGATCGTTATAGACTAAGAATTTCGGTAGTGGAGATAATCAGTGTCTCATAAAATTGGTGACTCATGATATTAGTAGATCATTCTATCATTGGATCGAACTTTTATTGGTAACTCAACTATCGGTATGTGTTGTTTCGGTAGCACGGTTGTGGATAAATGATGTGTTAATAACTCATTTATTGACAGCTCACACATAGAAAATTTAGAGTGTCAGTCAGTCATTATAAAACTGGTCCTCAGTGACAGCACATACACGCTGCCTTTGACATGGTCGTTGGGTCCAAGCCCACCATATACAACCAGATGACGCGTAGACATGTGGTACCCACCCTAGGGCCCACTAATGTGCCCAAATTGGTTATTTGACTAATGAAAATCCCCATATCCCAACACATGCCTTTTCCATTGTGATTTTTCTTCAATCACACACACCCTAGGATGATTTCGAGATAGTCACCTATCCTGATCACCACTCAAAGCCAAGAATTCTTAACATTGGAGTTCTAATAGAGTGGGCTCCCAAAAGGAATGTTTCCATTAACATGGTCATCGAGTGATGGCCCTCCAGGTACCACCAGTTTTCCCGTAGACAAGTGGTCCCCACCCAAAGACCCACGAACATTCCCAAATAAGTCATTTCACTAATGACAGTCTACACATGCCAAAAGATGCCCTTTATAGTGTTTTTTTCCCCCAAACACACACAGCCTATGAAAATTCCCAGAGTATCACCCTTCCGGATCACAAATGGAGTATATGCACTCTCAACTATGGAGTTCTAATCATGTAGGCTCATAAAAATAAATGTTCACATTTTTCACATGAGTTATATCTTTTAGTCATTTAATAATTTATCATTCTGAGGTGTTACATTAACCCCCCCCCCCCCCTTATAGCATGACGTCCTAATTGTAGGAAATACATCTCTACCTAGGATGAGCACCACAAATAAGGATAGGTAACACCTCTGATTCTAAATGTAACAACTGGATCCTGATGACAACACATACACCCCGCCTTTAACATAGGCGTCAGAACCTAGCCCACAAGGTACCACCAGTTTCCCCGCAGACACATGGTCCCCACTCTTAGGCCAACCCACATGCCTAAATGGGTCATCTATATAACGGAATTACCGACTGACAAACACATGTTCTCTCTAGTGTGCTTTTTTCCTCACTCACAACCACTCCCAAAAGGACACCTATCTTGATCACTACTCCAGGACAAGCACACATAACTATGGAGTTTTAATTATTTAGGCTCTTTAAAAGAACAGTGCAAATTATTGAAACGAGTCTTATCATCTAGCCACTTAACGCTTTATTATTCTGGGGTGTTGCAGTCACTCTGTTGGTGGGTTGGACATATGTAGGTCAATCATCAGTAGGTCAGGCATCAGTAGGTCATTCTAGGGGAACTCAATCTATTGGTGACTCATGTTTTAGGTGACTGATCATATTGGTAGCTTATGTAATATGTATCTCATTTATAAGTTACTTTTATATCAGTAGGAAATGTATCGGTAACCCCTACATAACCCATATCTATAATATTAACTTATGATGTAAACTCTAACACTAGAGGTAAAAATTATAATTGAACAAGATCAAACAAAAAGTATATTAAGAAATCATAATTATCATAATTTACCCTGTTTTTTGAGCATTGGAACTAGAGGAGACCAATAATTAATATTTTTATATGAAAAATAATGTTAAGAAGGTGATGTTTTATTAAAAATAAACTGAGTCAAAAAAATGTCTTTTATAAAGTTAAATTTATTTAAAAATTAGTTATTATTCATATTTATTTTTTCTAGGCTAATAATAATGCAATGATGAAGAATAAATTATCATAAAAAACATTTTTTGCCGTCGAGAAACCAATGTATCATATATGAAATTTGATGAATAGTAGAAACACAAATTTGTGATGTTTGTATGTTATTGAAGGAAATACTTTATTATTGTTACTAATAGCATTTTTTGGATTTTGGAATATAGAACTCATTTTTTATTTTAAAAATAAATTTTATAGTGAACATCAAAGAAACTAGAGGTTGTGTTTTTGGGGGATTCAACCCGCTCAATGAATCTATCATGATATAGTTATTTTTTATTATTGAATATATATGATAACATTTGGAATATATTATTGATAGTTGGATAGTGGATTTTAATCACACATGAAAAAATAATTGAACTATCTTAATAATTTTAAATATTTTAAAGAATTTAAAATGTTTTTTTAATTATAAAACCATTATAATTAATGGTATTGTATATTTTTACCATTGGTGATGAAATGTTAATGTACAAAATAGCCCTGTTTGTTGATGGGATGAAACAAACATGTTAAATAAATCAAAAAATGTCACAAAGGAAAATTTGTCTTTTCATAAAACATGGATTTTTTGATTAATGTATAAAATTTGGGAATGTTTTTATGAGACTTCAAAAATCAAAGAAAAACATGATTTAAATTGGTGACTCATAAATTTTATGTTATCTAAACAAGTTGAAATAGAGTCTGAAACTAAAAAAATTATTGGTGAACATGAGTCATATTAATATGAAGAAATACATAATGTAGGATTTATTCATGACATCCATTAAATAATAAGATAAAGAGATTCGTGTAATTCCACTTTCAATAAAGGTAATATAAAAACATTATAGATAGGAAAGTTGGGATACGTTCAACTCATCCCATAAAGATGATACATTCAAATCTATACAGTCCAATGATTTAATTATCAATACATGGAGATAATTAATATATTTCTTTCATTTATTACTTTACTCGTATTATGTGTTTTATGATTCTAAAAATGAAATATGATGATCTAAAAATGTATTAGTGTTTTTGAAAATATAATGAAAAAGAATGTGTATATTATCTGATTAATATTCTTACTAATAATAGTAGAAAATATAACAATTTAATTTTTATAGATTATATATAAATTAATGAAATTAAAAGGAGTTTAATGTTCCATACACACTACAGTAGATGAATACTGCTGAAAAGAGATGTAAATGTTTTGAGGACACGGCATAGACAATGTTTAATGAACAATAATGGACACTTTTTTTAGATCCAAGATATCAGAGAAATAATATATATTTATAATTTAGGTTTCTATATAAAAAACAAAGATATTAATCCCAACTATATGCATTAAATTGTTAAACAAATTTTGATACATATAAAGTTGTTTTGGGGGCCTTGCGTTATAATGGAAAATGGTGAAAATATTTGGATTTTTTGGGAGTGGTGTTTATGTAATCTTCTAGAGTTCCCCCTAATTGTAGATGATATAAACCTCATTATTATGTAACTTGAAATGTACATAATAATTTATATTTGAAATTTAGTGAATATACTAAAAATAATGATTCACAAATAGTTTCTAATATCAAAGAAGGAGAAGATGATGTAATTGTAGTTAAATTATGTGAAATATTTATAGACGAAAGTAGAATATTTATTATTTTTAAATGGAGATCAAGGCTCTGGTCTATCAATTGATGAGGAACAACATCACACATCTCATTCCATAGGTAAAGATGTATGTTTATGTTTATAATGTCATTAGAGATCAATGATAAAATTTTCAAACCAAAAAAGCATCAATGTTAGTTTCACACATATCATTATATTAATAGGTTGATCCTCATTACATTGATGATGATATGACACAACAAAAGTGGATTGATTCATTGAATAAAATAGTAGGTCAAATTGAGATCAATGATACTTTAAAACTTATATTCAAAGTAGATAATAATAATGTGATTAGTACATAGTGGGTGTTCCAAAACCTGTTTAATGAGAAAGGTTAAGTGGTAAGATGTAATAAATTAGTGAATTGAAAATGTTATTAAAAAACTATTATCGTTGACTTTTATGAGAAGTGTTTTTTTTGTGGAAATGTTAGAAAATTTTAATATCATTATTATTATTGCTACAAAATGAATAAATAAAATAAATCAAGTGGATGTCATGTTTTATATTTTTAATGGAGAGCTCAATGAAAAGGTTTATATTGAAAAATAATGTGGCTTTATTATTTGGAAATATTAATGTTATCTTGGAAAGGATGAAAATGATTTTTATAGGTTGATGCAAGCTCTTAGTGATTGATATTCAAAAATGTATAATTTTAATCTTAATTTAAACATCAGAAAAGTAAGAGTCAATAGTAACATCTCAATAGTGTAATATTAATATGTTTCCCTCATTGAGATTGTATAAATTGATGAAATAATACTCTCAAGGAATGATAGAGAATTATTTGAAAATTTTACTAATGTAATGAAGAATATTTTTTAGATGACATTACATGGATAAATAATATAAATTATTATCATAATAACATATTAAAAATATATATATATTTTTCTATATAAAATGAATTATTGAATGGCATTGTCAAGGGTTCTCTCAAATGATTTGTGACTTTAGGGTACTTAGTTGTAATAGTGTGGCTGACCAAGGTCGTCTCTCGAAAGAGTAAATAATTTAAAACAACATATTAAAGGTATTTGGAAAATATAATACATTAAAATAAACAAAATTGAATGATGGAGGTGTTTTATAATTTTTATAAAATAATATTAATAATTATACAGGAAGAAGATTGTATTTATTTTGTTTTTTGGGAAATGAAATTTAATTAGAAAAACAAACCAAGAATATTCTTTTTTAGAAAATAATTTAAAAGTAATAATTTATCTAACACTACCTATTTATATATTATTATTATTTTTCATATAAATTAATATCCTCTATATTAGGATATACTAATATGTTAACCCCCAAACCCTACCATAATTGTCTTTACCACAAAGATAAGGTGAATTAAACCCTGTTCTTCCTTCGTAAATTGAAATTGAAACATCGAGATTTGATTGATTTTAGAACTATAGATTATGTTTAGTGGTAAATTAAGGCACACATATATTCTAGAAATATGTAATAATTTTGTTTATAGAAATTTTTTAAACTCTACAAATTGATCCCTTGTGGTTTTTCATTAACAATTAAGATGGTACTCTCACAATTCACGCAATTCTCAACATTGCAAGTTTTGTTATTGTTTTTAAATTGCTTTATTAGTTTCATTTTAATTAAAAAATAATACTTATATCATATTATGTTAATTATATTAGGTCATTTTTTCAAATTAATTCAATTAATATGTTTATTGGTAGATCCAATACTAAGAAGAACTATACTTCATTGGGTGGTGTATTCATTGTAGAAACATTTTTCATGTGTAATGGTTTATAATGGGTATAACCCAATATCATTTATAATCATGATTTCATCCCAAATATTATGATTAAAGAATAACATAATTGAACATAAATTTATAAATTAGATGAAATAAAATAGTAAAAAAGAAGTTTATTGTGAATACACAAAAATTACAACTTGAGAAATAGAGAAATGATTAAATGAAGAGATATTTTCATCAAGAGCTCTCCCAATGATTATAGAGAGTTCCAGAACCTCCAAGGTGATGAGAGGACTCCCATGTAACTTCATAATATTCACCACGTCACACCATGATAAATCTTTCAAATGCGGTGTCCAAGGTGTCAATTTATAGAAAAAATGGGAAGTGGTTTTGGCCCCAAAAATTTCTAGATATCAATTGTGTTATAGTTTTGAGTTATTAAATCACATTATCTCGACATAGAAAAAAGTGAAATGTTGTAGTCCATCATCCTGAAGATCTCCATGTAAAATTTGGTGTCTTTTGATGTATTGCATCAATATTTATTATCTATATACAGAACCAAATATTTGAATTTGTGGAGATTATGTCCCCTGAATAGATATGATCAGATGTCCACCGTAATAGAAAAATTGGAATTCAATTTATTGAAATAGTTATAACCCATGTTGTTATATAGAGGCCCCAAAAATTTCATCCCATTTGGATAATGTATTTTTTGAAATGTGAAAAACATGGGACATATATCATAAATCTTCCTTGTAATTTGTATGATTTTCCTTCTGGATCATCTTCGACCCTCCAAATCACATCCTCTGACAATGAAATCACAAAAACATGAATAATTTATCTTTTTAAAAAATATAATAATTTAACAATAGAATCAAATGGGATGTAAAATTGGGGATATTATTTTTTATTTTTACTACAAAACTTTTTTAAAACATTTTGTAAGGGTGAAATAAATAAGTGAATCGTGATACAATCACACCCCCACACTTACCATTTTGAACTCTTGGAAAAAAATATCATATCATGTATTCAAAAAAAAAATTGTCAATTAGAAATCAATATAAAATATAAAAAAAATTAAAACACATGCACAAGAGATCTATAAATATAGATAAAACCCAAAGATATCATGCCTCCACAAAAAAAACATTATTTCAAGAGCATAAATCACATCATTCAATATATTTACAATTGATTTATCTTCTTATTCCTATAAAACACTTACCTCACTTTAGTTTTCTATTATCAAAAAAATGTCAATTTTTTAGCAATGTCTTTCTCATACAAACTCATACAAGGTTATCTATATTCATTATAAATTCCTAAATATCTACCTGATGTGATTTAATGACATATATTTATCATGAGTAAATTTTATTCTTGTTCTATGAATTTTGTTTGGTAAGATTTAGATGTCAAATATTATAAGGCAGAATGTGAAGGGATTGACTGTTTTTTAAACAAAATTGCATTATTCTAATTTTCTATAATGTATGGTCCCCACATCAATCCCATTAGTATAAATTCAACTCTATCATCATCAAATCCATTGAAATGTTTATAAAATCCATCATTTTAGAAAAAAAAAATTGTCAATTTTCTCATATGTAGTTTTTCAGGAATGATTCATATATGCACAAATTTCAGTCTATAGGGGAATCTTTAGAAAGGCATACCTTCTTTTTTCATGAAATCCCATGACTTTAAAAGATTTAAACAGAATTATTTTTTCATATAAAACACATTTCTTTAACATATCCCCTAAAAATTATAACAAAATTCGGTAGGACAATACAATATAGCTTCCCCACACTTTGGTTCGAAATGATCATGCAATATCACATCAAGTGTAGGTTGGATGGGGAAAATTAGCTTTTAATGTGGCTAGACAAATAGTTTGGTAATAGTTTCTAAGGGATATGAGGATTACATGTTCATGTTATGCCATTATAAAAATAATTATTAGAAAATATATATTTAAAACCAACGAAGCTAATTAATAATTTAAAATAGAAGGTCAAAAAACCCTTATGTTTTTATAGGAATAAATCAAATTTTGGTAAATTAAAGCATGACATGGTTCTCTTAAGAAATGAGGTGAATATAAAGAATATGAAAACCAAAATGGTCCAGAAGCCCCATAATAAAGTGATTTCAAATATAATGATAGTGAGATGTGGCATGGGATTCAAATTTCAGTGTACTCTTCATGAAATTACAAATGAATTATACTTAAAACAAAGTCATTTTGAGTATTCATTCACACTTACGTTCATGGGATAAATTATTTCAGTTCTTTATATTTATTTTAAAATTGATATTATAAACATTTTAGATCAAAAGACTCAACAACATGCAATTTTTTTAAAAAAAATAACCAAAAAAATTTGGGATGACTAAACTACAATGATACCTCCCCCACTCTTAAAATATTGTATTTTCATAAATTTGGACCCATGATATGATAAGATAAAATTAAATTCCAAATATTAAATAAGAAAAATAATGTAAAAGTGAAAGGGTTAATAATTGTTTTATATTCTCAAGTGATGATGGAGTTTGTGATGTGTGATGAAATAATGTACATTAGATGAAATTCCCTCAAAGAATGCTTCAGACGTTTCCCATTGACTGTAATGCTTCTTTCATTGTCCTCTTCTATGATCTCCATTATACTATAAGGGAAAATATTAGATACAATATAACAATATAACCATATTATATTCAACTTATCTGGTATCATCTTTTGTTGTGAACTATAGTTTAGGTGATTCTCTCCAACATGAAAATTCGTTTGTTAGATCGGTCTACCATGAGATTTATTGGATATTTCCTTATATATCATTTATTTCTCATAGGATGATAATTAAATCTCCTCGGTATATTGAATGTGTATGCTTCATTTGGATTCATTCTTGGGCCAAATACATGTTTCATTTTTCATCCCAATAATCTCAGTGCTCGAATTCTACAGGGAGATGAAAACATTTCAAATAAAACCCTTGAAATGGGGAAATACCGATGTGGGTATTGAATGTTGTAATATATGCCCAAAATGCATCATCTGAGTTCTTTTTCAAATCCTTCTTATTCAGATGAATGGTTTTCTCAAAAATTTGATTCAACTTGTGATTTTAAACCTCATCCAAGACATTTGTTTGGGGGTGGTATGGTGTTGAAGTTCTGTGTGTCGCCCCATACTTTTGAAGGAGGGAAACAAAATTATGATGGAAGATATGTACCCTCTGGTCAATGATGATAATGATTGGTACCCTAAATTTGAAAAAACAATTGTCTCCACAAAGTTCACTACAACATGAGAATTGTGCATCCTTGTGGAATTAGCATCCACCAATAGACTCACATAATCAATAGAAACCAAAATATATAAAATTTCAAATGAACTAGGAAACTGACACATAAAATCAATTCCGCAAAAATAAAAAATCTCATAGAATAATATGGGTTATCATGGAATATCATGCCTCCTTGAAATATTCCCAGTGTGTTGGCAAAAAGAGGGAAATTTTAAAAACACATGTTTATCGTAGAATATGATAAGCCAATATATTATAGAGTCTAATAATTTCATAGTTATCTTTTGGGGTCCAATGTCTCAACCACAAGAAATTGAATGAAAAAATGTAAAATTGGATCAAACTCAAGATAAGGAACAAACCATCTAATATCATGTTCACTACACAATTTCCATAGATTGTGATAATCCCACCTACAAAATATCATCTCGCTCTTTAATTTTTTGGACATGATTTTTATTTAAATTTTTAGGTATTCCAGAATCAACAAGGAAGTAAACAAAACTAGCATATGAAGGATGTGTATTTGAGATTGAATAAATATGTTCATTGTGGAAAGTGTCCTGAATTGGTACTTGGTCCAATGTGTCAGCCTCAAATGTGTGAGTAAGCCTACTCATGTAGTTTTCCACCCTGTTCTCTGACCCCATCTTGTCCATTATCTCAATATAAAATTTTAGAAAATTGTTCCCCCCATCAGTTATGTCTGGGTTTTGAAAATGCCATATTAAAGATTTACCTTAGAGCGACATTGTAAGAAAAAAAAACGACTTTATATCTTAATAAATATAAAAAAAATTATGTAAAAATAGGATGGAATGAAACACATTTTCCAAGGTTCTATAGTATTATTGGGATAAATCTAGGGTCCTTGATACATAGGAAACCACATTGAACGTCCCTCCACCCTCTGAGATAAGAAATCTCCAAGAGCAATGTTAGAGGCATCACACATATTCTCTAAAGGAAGATCCCACTCTCTGGGATATTTTTTTGGTGGAGTGGTCAAAAACATCATTATACAAACAAATAAGATCATGAAAGGATCATCAAACACAAAATCAGAAACCATTTTAATTTATCACAACATAGGAAGAGAAATCTTTCTAAATCATTGGGGAATCGCAGATAAAATTCGGCATGCCCTAGGAATGATCTAACAGAACACACAAATAACATATAAGGTAAGGATTAAATAATATATACCGTAGATCTATGAACCTTTATCCAACGTTTTTACACTACATTCTCTAAGAAAATTCCATGCTCTACCATGAAGTAACACATTTCTAAGATTAAGACCATTTTATTCTCATTCCAATAATTCAAACCCCTTACCAAACTACAAGTACAATCCCCAAATAAATACCCATAAACATTATAATCATCGATAAATACCTATATTCTTTTATCAATGATATAAAATAAAAAACATACCATTCATCTCTGGAAGGTACCTGGGACATTTTAAAGTCCAAATAGCATCCTCTGAAAAGAAAATGTGACAAATGGGCAAGTGAATGTTGTCTTCTCCTGATCCTATGGGGAAATAAAAACTGAAAAATATCCATAAATTTCATCCATGAAATAATAGTTTGTTTTCCCAGAAAGTCTATCAAGAATTTGATCAATAAATTTCATGGGGAAATGGTCCTTAAAAGTGGAAAAATATAGTTTCATATAATCAATACACACACGGAAACTGTTTTGCACCCTCATTCGAACTAAAACATTTTACTCATTTTTTTCAACAGTAAAAACAATTTTCTTAGGCAGAAAATGAATAGGACTCACCCAATGATAATATGAAATGAGATATATTATACTATCCTCAATAAATTATTCATTATTTTTTAACATATTTTTATGGTGTTGGATTCAGAATCTATTGTGGCAACCTCACTGGTTTAGCTCCATCCTCTAAAATAATCATATATGTGAAAATGGAGGGGATAATACTAGAAATATCAGCCAAGTTCCACCTTATTTTACTTATGTTCTCCCTCAAAATATTCAAATGATTTTCTTCATGTTCAAAAGGGAGATATTTAGGAATGAAAAAATGTAATTACTTACCACCAAATAAGTATGAGTATTTTAGATTTGGTGGAAATGTCTTGAGTTCTATTGTAGGGGTGAATATGTATGGAGAAATTGAAGGAACTAAATTATGTGCACAAGGAACATCATTATCAGCATATACATCATCAAGATCATAGAATAAAGAATCAAATTCAACAGTATACTCAACATTCATATAATAATCAGTTTTCATATGATCAATAATAGAATATGAACCCATTTAAAAAGAAAATATAATAGTGGTTTTTGAATTAAAAACTACTGAGGAATTTCACTTAGGCATCAAAATAAAACCAATACTCATAACCTCGCTAATTTTATGATAATAAAATTTCATGGTTTTTTATTTGGTGGTACAAATGAGAGATAAAAAAGAAGAATGTTCCTATGATGGGTACTTGATGGAGTCCATAACATTAAATATCAGAACATAATCTCCAAAATAAATGGAATGTGTACCCTTATTGACATTTATGATAGGGTTTTTAGTTTTAAGGATGGGGCTACCTATGATAATGGGAGCATGAGAATATATCTGATCATCCATTAGGTTAATCCTTTGAAATTCTTCTATGAAGATCATGTCTCTTACCTGAACAAGTACATCCTAAATGACTCTCATAGGATATGTTTTAGCTATATTATATAACTATAGACTAATCTAACCATATTCAACTCCCTAACATGTAAATAGAATATTATAGAGTGAGTCATCACATTTATGGATGATCTTAAATCACAAAGAGCATAAGAAATGTGAATCTCCCTTACGGTGAATGGGATGGTGAATTTACATGGATCCATTCAAAAAAATTTGTATTGTTAGAGTTAGTGTAATGTGTATTAACACATTCCTTCCAAGATTCATCCTATTATTTCCCATTAATACCTCTATGATTGGTACAATGATCTATTACGAACATGTTATGCCTTGGGATTATCATAATGGATTCAAGTATAGGGGTGTGGATCTCCACACACTTGAATGTGTACAAACCCTATTTTTGAATCACCTCCTCAATGATTATCATGGTTTGTACAACCCTATTTGGAAAGCGAATTTTTTTAGGAGGAACATAATCAATCGTTTTTTTACCATTTTCTTTCTCCTTTGGTTTCTAATCAGTTGTCCTTGAATGGAGCTTATCTGGAGTATCATTGAATCCATGTGGAATGGTGACTCTATAAGTATCATTCATTTTTTTCCACTTCATTATGTAATGGAACTAACATTCCACATTGGATTTGGAGTAGGATTGTAGTGAATATTTATAGAGTTCTTACATACCAACTCATGGAGGATTGTGGTAATCTGGCTCATTTGTGACTTCAACTCCCTCAACTCATAAATTAGACTATTCACATCTTTCTGTAGATTATGGACAGTTTTTTCCCAAATATAATCATTGTTAGAATCTGCCATTGGTTGAGAATTCCCTTTTTTCCTACATGATGTTTATTTGGCCTCAAATCTCTTTTGTGTTTGTAGGAAACCATATAGGTACTATGGGGGTTACTGGAAACATTATTAATAATGGGTATATCATTGTTGTCTAAAGACATATGTTATATATGATGGATCTTCATTCCATTGGTTATATGTTTAGGAAATGGAATAATTATTATTATAGGGATGTGGTTGTTTTTTCTAATATTAAATCCATTGGAATACCACTGAACAATCTTTCACCTCTTGTAGTTGGCAGAAATGATCAATGGGGTGGTCTGTTTCAGTGAAAATAACACAAGGTCTAATAGAAGTAGGTTGGGATGTATTTTGAGCCAATGAATTCTATCACACCATTGTTTTCAATTCTTTCATCGTGATATCATCTAAATTAATTACCAAAGAATATGGCCTTACCTGATTTACTCTCATGGCATGTGGTGTACCTCTATCGCCAAATTATTAGGCGTTTTGTTCCATCTTGGAAAAAAATGCAAATGTAGATACTTGTGATCTTTCTACATGTTCTCTTATAGCCGTGACATCCAACATGATCCTCTCTATTGGTATCATTACTTCATAGAAGTATTTATTGAGGAGTTTCTCACTAATTTTCAGATGCGGGAATCTTGCACACAACATCTTGAATTACTCCCTTTTTTAGTAAATTGAATATTCATGTGCTTTGTTGATCCTCAAGATCTTCTTACGAATGGAAGTGGTCCTTGATGCTGGAAAAAATTTATCTAAAGGAAAATACATTTCAAATCATTCCAACATGTTACATCATCAGGTTGTAAATTATACATCTACTGTTTTTCACCTCTATAATGTGAGAATGAGAATGCTCATAGTTTTATTTCATCTTTAGACACATTTCGGGGTTTAAGGGATGAGAAAACAAAATTAAATTATTTTCAATGTTTTTTTGTATCCTCACCAAATAATCCATGAAATTTGTAAGTAGGTTAATTAAAAAAGATTTTAGATCAATGTCTGATCCATTATTTTGGCATGCATTACAAATTGGTAGATAATTAATATCTGGTTAAATGAATTCTAGAATAGTTCGATTATGATCATTATTATTGATTTTAGACATTGATAATTATTTTATGTTTGATTTAGATGTTTTTCCAATATAAATATTCTTATTGTGTAGGAATTCCCTATTTTAGTACATGTCGATAAATCTTGTAGAACGAGATTGATTGATTCGAGCATTAAGGAAACATTCATTCCTAGGGTCTAGATCATAGTGATCGCCATGATGTGATCATGTAATAAATCATATAAATTTGTGAAAATTTGACCATAATATCATGATAATAATTTTCAATCAATGGTCCAATAGATAAAAATAGTGATAGGATGGCGAAATTCATATTAAAACATAAAAAAAAAATTATGAAATGTTAAAGAAGAAAGATGATTAAATACAAATAAAAGGGATGAAATAAATTTAAACAAATACCATTAATTATATGAATAATATTATTTCATCCCTGTAAAATGTGCCAATTTTAATGGTGCTATCATGGGAACCCTCAAATGAATTGTGATTTTAGTGTACATAGGTGTAGTAGAGTGGCTATCAAATGTCGTCTGTCAATGTAGGATGTAATTTAAAACAACATATTAAAGGTATTTTAAAAATAAAATAAAATTAAAAAAATTGTAGAGATGTGCAGGGGTTTCAATGTTTATAAAATATGATTATGATGTATGCTGGAATAACATTGATTTATTTATTTTTGGTTTTTGAAATGTAATTTGATTAATAAAACACACTAAAGAAGATGTTTTTTATATTTAAAAAGTATTAATCAATATAACATTACCTATTCACATAATTATTAATAATTATAATTTATATATATATCATCTTAATTATGATCACCTAATTTGTTAACCATTTAATAATACGAGAATTGACTTTACCTCAAAGATAATGTGAATTAAACCTTGGGCTAGCTTTAGAAAATGCAATAGCATCACCCTACTTTGATTGATGATATAAGGATAGATTATAGTTCGTGGTAAATTAAGGCACAAATATATTATATAAATGAGGTGTAATTGATTATAAAGAATCTGTTTGAACTCTACATATTGATCATATGTGGTTGTGTATTACTAACTAAGATCATGATCTCGCAATTTATAGAATTCTCAACCTTGCGTATTTTTTATTTAAATTTCAATTGCTTGTTTTGATTAATTTTAATTAAAAAATAAATTAATTTATCATATTAAATGGATTAAAAATATAATTTATTTAATTTATGAAACTTAATAAGGTTAGAGATTGATCAATTAAAAAATAACTACTCTTCCTTGGGTGTTGTAGTCATCATAGAAACGTTTTTCATGAGTAAAGGATTAGATACGGTATAACCCACTATCATTTATACTCTTGATTCTAGCTGAAATATGATGAGAAAAGAATAATATAATTTAATAGAATTGATGAATAGAGATGCAATATAAGAGGAAGAAAGACGTTTATTATGATAACATAAACATTACAACATGAGAAAGAGAAGAACGCTTTGGTGAAGGGATCCTTGCTTCCAGAGATCACCCTATGACTATAGAAAGTTCATTAACAACCAAGGTAGTGAGAAGAATGCTCTATAAGTCAAAATTTTAAGCACTTCACTCCTTGGTATAAATTTAAAATAAGGTGACCACAGTGTCAATTTATAGCCAAAATAAGACGTGGTTTTGGGAAACCATATTTCAAGATACCCCTTTTGTCTCAATATTTGGTTGGTAAATAAACTTATATCGACATGGAAAAAATTTAATAGTCCTAGTCCATCATATTGACTCTCTTTATATCAAATTTTTAGGCCAATGGATGATTACATTATGAGATATGGCCGAAATACATAACCAAATTTTCGATATCATGCAGATTATATCCCCTGGACAGATTGGTTGGGAATCCCTCCTTAATGTATGAATTGGGATTCATTTTCATTATATGAGATATATCCCATAATTATATGGAGTTTCCTATACCATTTCTACCAATTCAAAAAACAATTTTCTCAAAATGTGAAAAACAATTGATAGATGTCCTTGGGTTTCCATGCAGTTTGGCCCAATTTTCTTCTGGATTATCTCCGACCCTCCAAATCACCAAAATAAGTATAATATTCATTTTTAACAGTGATAAACAATTAATAATTGAATCAAATAGTATTTACAATTTAAGATGATAATTTTAATTTTAAATAAACAACTAGTTTAAAATAGTTATGTAATCGTGAAACAATGTAGTGAATTGTGATGTGATCAGGTATGCTAAGAATGTTTTATGTATGTTTGGAATGAATGATTAAAATCCAGTTTCCAAAAACATTCCAATCAGAAAAATGTTGTAAAATTATAGTAAATGATATTGGGAAGATCATAATGAGATTAGATTGATAGTTGGATATTTATATATTAATAATAAAAAGTTAATATGTAACATATGATGTTACACTTTGTGATCGGTATTGATGTTATCTAAAATAATCACATATCATAGATGGAAAATGTATTCATAGATATATTAATGGAATTACATATTTTGGGTTGATGTATTATAATTCATTAAGGGTTGATCTATAGGGATATGAAGATGAAAATTGGGTAGGACCAATAGATGGTAGAAAATCTGAATCTAGTGGATTAATTTTCAATAGAGAAAGACATGTATGATACAATAAAAAGAAACTGAATTAAATAACTATATGTATAGTGTAAATTGAGTATGTTTCTATCTTTCAAGTTAAATGATAACTTTTAGGGATAAATTAATATTTATAAGATCAATTTATTAATATAAATCTTCCCATTACATGGGTTTGGAAAATAATTATTCTATAAATATCACTTATAATACTATGTAACAATATTTTTCCAGGAATATTTATATTAAATATGACCCGATAAATGTTCATGTGGAGAAGAATTAATTAATGATGGATTTTGAACTTATATTAGATAAAGTTACTAATATTTTTCTGCAACCATAGTAGATGGAATTATTTCATAATATATGGGTTATGAGGGGTTTAAACTTCATCCTCTTTAAAGAAAATGTATGAAATTCCATACCCTCTACCTCATGCTTTTGATAGTGATTTAAATGGGGAGATAATATTATAAGTTATATTGGACCATTATCATTTTTTAACCATTCATGGGAAATATTATATTTAGTGGGAGTAATTAAAAGGGGTATTCTTTGATTTTATAACAAGTGAACTATTTTAGCAGTTTATTCAAGTGACTCTAGAAAACAAATTTATGAATGATGAATATTTTCTGTGATGAATGTTCCATGTGGAATAAAAATATATTTACGAGTTTTATGAAAATTATTCATAAGTTACTTCTTTTGGATAATATTGATTTATTTTAAAATGATTCTTATTTCCTATACAGATTTCGATCATGTATTATTAGAAGTTTTTGATAAATAATCCAATTTATGAAATTCCAAGATGAAATGATTTGTGTTCCATTGTTAAAAAAAAATATAAAGGGGATATATTTGGGACTATAAATATTGGAGGATTTTATCATAATATTTTAAAGGATTTTTGGATTTTTGGTGTTTCTTAATATATATAAATAAAAATATATTCTTTTTTATCATGAAATAAATCATATTAGATTTAAAATATTATAATTAGTGGTGAAAAAATTGTGTAATAGATAGATATTTCTATAAATATTCTCTATGATGGATGGAATGTGGATTGAGATGTTTATAAAGAGTTTTATACTGATTTTTTATATTATAATGGTTATATGAATAATTAGATATAGTATTAAGTGAATAAAAAATATGGACAAGCTTTTTTATTTTGAATGTTTCCAAAATCATTAGTTATAAAAGTACTCATGACATAATAATAGGAATAAATGGGGGAAATATCATTTGTATATAAAAATTTGATACTATAATATTCTATGGAGTTCACTAGATATATGAAATCAGAAATAAATTTGCACAAGGAATTTTTGTAATCTAATTTATTTAATTATTATGGATAGAGGAAATTTATTAAAGTTTTAATGGATGATTTTGTGGAAAGTGATCATATTAATTTCAAATAGATGAAGTAATTCTGAATTAAGTCCTACTAGATGTTGTCTAATTAGACTGTTACCATCATATGAACTGAAGAACATATAGTAGACTCATTTTATTGGGAAAAATGATTTCATATAAAACATCCAATGAATATTTTTTGATAATGATCATTCGATAAATTATTGACTAATATGGAAATAGATATAGAGTTATGATGAAATTCATTGGATTGTGTAAGTGTATTGAAATTAATTATGAGAAGATAAAACAATGTTATTTATAAGACTAATCTAATATAATCTCAATAGATTAAAGCATTGTTAAATGTCCTTATCATAAAAACAATTATTTATTTATTAACTTTTTGTTGTACTAGTTCGATGTTCACTATGTTTTTTTTAAAAAATATATCAAATGTGATGATGATAATATATTCTATCAATGATATAAATATCATAGAAGGATTATCCATTAATATCACTTTATAATAATGTTATTATTTTATGGTTGTAGATGTTCAATTTTTTTTTTATGATTTTAGAGTATTTTAGATAATTTGGGAAGAATCCATGTGAAATTGTTTAGTGAGTGTTTTAAATATTGAGTGTTTTTTATGAATAGAGATAAATTAGGTCTACCAACATTTCTTATTCAAGTGATAATATTTAAAGGGGTTTGTAATATACCAAAATTATAGGCACTATTCATTCAAGTGAAATATTAGTCGTATTGAAATTGTTTAATAAATATTTACCATACAAAATTACAAGAACCAAAGTTTAAGAAATAAATTTTCAAAGGAATTAATTTCTCGAGGAAAAATATCAAAATTATTCAATTGGACATAAGAGATTAATTTGAGGTACATTATAGATGTCATTTATTTTTTTTATTATGTGGTAGAGATAAACTATTTGTAGTGGTGAATGAATAAACAATGGTTATAAAAGTTGTATCATGTTTCATAAATCACTCTATAAAGTTTATAAGATTGATGTCCAGATAGGTAAAAAATATGATTTATGGAATAGAATAATTATTATTAAAAATTCCATGGATGAAATTATATCCATATTGTAAGAAATAAATTGAATATATGATTTCTTGAGATGTGAAATTGTAATGTTGTAAAAGAACCATAGTTAAATCATATAGAACCTATTGGTTAATGTTAATAGGGTTCATTATAAAATATGATTTATATATTTTCTCTATGTGTATAGTTCATGAATTATTCTGTAATTATACTGAAATTCATGTATAATGTTTCTCCCTATTTTTTTATCCAAATAAAAGGGTTTTTAAAATTTGATTACATTTTTTTTGATTATTTCCAAACCATATAAGAGACAATCTAATCTCATTGAGTAGTAAACATTTTTAATTTTTATGTCCCTACTGATTATGCGTCAGTCATTTTTTTCAGAAATGTCATTACATTTTAATAATAATATAAGTTTTTTTCAACGTTTTCAACATAAAAATTTCAAATAATTAATACACCCCAACTACCTCTCTATGATCACACAAATCATAACTTTTTCCTTCAACCCTATCTCATTAATCAACTCATTGAAGAGATATAATGGATCCAACCCTTATATATCAAACAATGTACTTTATAGATTTTGGTTTACTCTGTAATACATGTTTTAAAAAGTATTTCCATGTACCATATCATATAAAAACACATGGATTCATTTATTTCATCAAAATTGTCATATAATTATTTAAACTTCAAAAAAATAGGCCTCCCGATAATATCATTAAAAAAATAAAAACCATGAAGGGAAAGGAAGTGAATGGAGTTATAAGATCATTTTTATAGGGATTAAATGGAATCATTATATGATTTGGGAATAGGAAAAAATACATCAGTAGAACAAATAAAATGATTCTTATAAATAGGTGAAATAATATTTTGTTTTTGAACTATTTAAAATAAGGAATTAAAATAGCATTGTAATAACACTTTCCATTTAAAATAACTATGGAAACATATAAGGTATTATTCAAATAAAATAATACTCTTTATGGTTGGAAAATCCTTTCTTTGTTATAAATGTTAAAAATATACATTGTTTTCAATATTTTCTTAATAGAGTCAACAGGCTCTCATTAAGAAATAATTTTAAAAAAAATTAAACATTCTAATTAAAGGAAAAATATCCAAGAGGATAACATTAGTAAATCAATTATTTTGAAAAATTATAATCATTGAAATATAATAAACAATATAGATGAAGTGTTTGGTTAAAAGTCTGTAAAACCATTAAATAGATGTTTCTTATGAAAACTAAATTACAGGTACTTAAAACAAAATATTTCATGGAATGAAAAAACGCAATAAGGGAAATTAAATTCAATCAGTACAAAAATATTCCTGATATTATTTTTCAATATTTAATATACATAAAAAATGAATTAGTATAGATACCCCAATCAAAACATGTATCAACATATTAGTTTTGAGATAGTATCCCCTTGCAATATTGGTTATTCCTGAATAAAAAGGCTAATAAAAAATGAAACTAACATGATTCTATGAGACCAATAATTTTAATGAAATAATTTTCTTAAAACATTGGATAAAAAATTACACCATATAAAATAAAACATGGTACTTAACATGAATTATTTCTCAAGGAATTAAAAGTGAGATCATGAAAAACCTTATATATTTTGTATCATTTGAAAACATTTGTCCTGAAACATAGAACATATAATAGAAATTTAATATCATGATCAACGAGTTATTAATTATATATTATCTCAATAATTAGTATAGAAAATTCATAAAATGATGTATCTAGATAATACAAGGCATGTTTCAATGAAACAATTTTAAGATGTATAATCCTTAGAAAGAGCATGTCGTTGATGTCCGAATTTAATTGTTGAATTGATTATGTATAATAATTATGAACCAAAAAATAAATTCAAATTAAAAAATATTATCATAATATGTCATTTCACAAATAATTTTGGCATAATATATTTAATGATGTAGATTTATAAACTAATGAATGAAAAATGAATTAAGAAACCACATACCATAAGTGTAAACATTCTAGGAAAATATATTACATAATTGAATATTAACATTATATTAATTATTCTTTCAGATTTTTTTTAGTTTTTACTTTATCATTAATATATTTATATCATTTATAATAAGGACATATTTAATTACATAATTTGTTAATTCAACATTGGTTGTTTGGATGATGTTCAGTTCAAAATTGAAAACTCAATTTGGTAGGTTGACCAAGGTAAAAAGTATCATTATTACATTATTTAATAAATAATTTAAATGAAATAATTTTCAATTATTTATACTAAATATAATTTTGGGATAACCCCTTAATTAGGATTCATGAAAATGAATCACATATCATTATAATGGAGGTATTCCCCATGTACGCACGAGCGATGTTATCATTTCGTTGTGAGTGGAATGGTATGAATGTATGTAATATATTATATTTCAATAATATTAATTTTTCAATCATATCACATATATTTATGAAATGTATCATATACACAGTCTATGTTAGGTGGTGATGCAATATTAAATACATTGGTTTTTATGGTGGTGGTCCACACATAAGCTCAAATGATTATTTTTTCCCATGTAGTATGGAATGGGATATTACAATGGTCATACCATTAATTTTACATAAAATAAGTATTTTTTATATACTCTTTTATTATTTTCTAATTATTAGGATATAAAATATTTTGTTAAATGAATATGTGAAATGTAACAGAATAGTTAAAATGGTCTCATCCCTTTTTAGACACAACCTTTTGATTTCTTCTTAAGGACCCTTGGTAAAGTCTTTTAAAGGGAAAAATCATGAGACCATTGATATTAATGTTTAGAAGTTGTTTTTGGATGTTTTTTTCATTCTATATGGCTCAATGAGGCGTGAAAAATAGACGATAGGTGGTGTCCTTTTGTAGTGAAGAAAAGATTACACTTGGAATTTCAAAAATTATTTATATATAATAAATAATTCCTCTAAAGAATTTGGAACAATGTTGATTAAATTTGGAATATATAATAGGTTGTGGTTTTTTGTTCTCGGTGGTCTATACAACGATGAATTTCTTCCCATATGTGATGATATTGTGATGTATTGTATTTGTCGGTGTGAATCTAGTTGTTTCGGTTTGTTGGACTCCTCCACGGTTGTGCTATGGTCACAAAGGCCCCCAATGTGGTGGTTTTATAGGATGAGATAGGAAGTATGATGATGGTGGGTTAGTGAAGTTGGGTGATATCTTGTTCTAGACCAATTAAATTGTGTGTTATCTATAATGCAATGGAAAGACCAAGACAATGCAGGGAAACGTAATAGTCGATAGGGTCAAGGGATGTAGTGTGTGTTTTTTAGGCAGGTCTGTCATGGAAATGGTTCCCTAACAAAACCATTTATGGTTTATGATTTCTGTTTTTTGGAGATTTTGGTCTAGGACTGGTTTCCTTGGCCTAACCACTATTGGATCATTTTTGGTTCTCACATACACGAAAAATGATATTAATTTAAAAAAAAAAATATAGAGGTGATAGTGTGTGGTTTAAATCCATTCAAATTATTAAATTTTATAAGGCTTATGATTCATTTTTAATCATGTTTTTTTGTGTAACAACATCGTTAACCAATTTTATCCTTTACTCGTGGAATAAAATCAGTACCAAATGATTATAAAATTACTTATAAGGTATTAATTTCCTGATAAACGGTTTTGGGATGGAATTTTAGACCATACTCAACCCCCATGTGCAATTTAATGCTTTAATGATTTATAATTCATTTATTTTTAAATTTTCTAACCTAAAATACAATTAATGAAATTAATATAGCTCTAGAATTTGAATATTAACTCTTTAAAAATCAATTATAAATTATCTTTAACCCTAATATTCATATTACACCATAGGTCATCCAAAAATTATTTCTTTTCTATGATTCTAAATTCATTTAATTTTATAATTTTATACTCCCACTAGCACCATGTTAACATTCGGTATGGATTTCTGGTTATTATCGAAAACATTATTAAAAAAATTTAAAATCATAAAAATATGTTAGTTTTTTAAAAACTATGATTTTCTCATGTATTGTTTTGGAATGTTATATGGATTGATAATAGATTTTATTACTAACGTGACCGGATATTCTGAATCCCAGTGTGTTTAAATGAATTTTTAAAATATACTAATTATAGTAAATATTACACATACTGAATTTTCATGAAAAAGTGGATTAAATCATAAACCAATTCCTTGATAAAAAATATGTGTCCACTATTGAGTTCAATGAATCTGTTTTATCATAGTTGTGACATAACCATAGACTGCATCAAATGTTTAGGTGGAGAAAAATCATCAAAAAATTGATAAGTAAATAAAATTATTCAATTGTTTATATATATTAATCACCATGAAATGATTTTGGTCAATAAATACTATACTATGAGAAAATTACAGTGTTCGCTTCATAACAATTGTGATATGTGATTGAAAATCGGAAGTGTATCCATTGGCAGGTGATGACCAGATCATGGACCATCGATTAGTGTGTGACAAAACTCGAGGATGACCCCAAAGATATTGATAGAGAATCATTCTTCACTAATGTTTAATCTAAATCAAGGTAGGATTTTGTATGAATTTATTTCTATTCAATTATAACCACAATTATCATTAATTAATCAACTATTTGATAGAATTATGGATATATCTTATTTAGATTACATGATTATATATTGGGATTATTTTGAGGAATGGTCTAATGAATTTGGACCTTCAGACATAATTCTAATAGAAACGCATCAATTCAAACTGAATATGAATGATGTTAATTTTTCTTTTTTGTTTCTTGGAATTTTCCCATCATTATTCATCCAATTATAAATAACATTCGACATAGCCGGTGGTTCAAAAAAAACTACATAAACAATCACTACCCACCCATTTATTTTCACGATAGATTTTAATCATAGATCAAGTTTTTGATAGATGATATGGTAATGATGTAATGATGGTAGTGATGTATTGGGACTAGATCGAGATGTTCTAATGTGGGTGTTGGAATTTGTGGTGATAATAAGGATACAAGATGATTCTGGAGAAACCGAGATGGCTAGAAATTGGTTCTCTAGTGATAAATGAACTCAGTATCCCAAGATATGTGGTCCATCGATGGGATGTGTGGTTTATCTGGTTGTAATAGTGGTGGATGAAGACAATATGGGAGTATGATCCATGATTTTCTAGTAATTGATCACAATATAGAATTTAACGCATGAACACACATCGGGTGTGGGGATGAGGGTGCATTGAAAAGGATTGGCTTGGAGTTATGTATCTCATTGCATGTGACCCTAATCACAAAACATGTGACCCTTCATGGTTACTCATCATTTACCTTGGAAGGTACAAAGATATTGATAGGACAACCGAGACACAGATAAAACCATTCATACAAATTCACAACTTATAGTACATGAAATTGGACATGCCACTTGCTCAATAATAGTTATTGTAACGGGCCATGACAAATGATTTGGACCCGATGAAAAAATAAAATATCATATAGATCTAGAAAATTTTGTTTTTCATTAATTTACGTATTTGATCCATTGTCCTTTTAACCCTGAGAAAATTATGTTAGGGTATATTCCATTGATCCTTTTCCCTACGGGAATTATTAAATAACATCCAATGCATAGGGTGGTTATCCATTTAGAGGGACATCAGCCTTTGATAGATATATTAGAATCAATCAATGATTCCAAGATTGAAATCATCTATCATCTTTGTTTCGTAGGTGGAGTTCATGGTATATTCTTGAAAACACTATGGGGTATTCAATACTCTATATAGAGGGTTATTCCAGATTTTTTTGGTATACCCCCAAGAATTTAGTGTGATCCTCACCTCGTTATCATTCAACTCATAATTCTAGCATGCACTTATTATTGTACGACTTGATGATCATGAAAGCTTAGAAATACAAAATCAGTTCTATTTTACTCTTGGATTGTGTTTCCCATGATGATTTTTATAGTTAACCATTATTAAATAACACTATAGGTGTATTAAATTGGTGAATATTTTCTTTATAACTATGTTTCCTTATTTATTCATTCCATTTATTCATGATACAAGTGTATTGGACTTATACATATGTTGATTTTACTATTATTTTTGATGTTTTATGCATAGTGTTCTGGATAATTCCTACATGAAATTATTATAATCACCCCTAGATGAAATTTTCAAGCATGTTTCATGTCTTATGTAGATAACTGATCATTTGATAGAGCCCAGGATGGACTAGATATATGTGGAGCATAGTGAGCTGACAGACCAGGGTGTGTTCCCATGGTTTCCTTAACAGTAGTCCTTATCCACATTACAAGTTGGAATTCATTTTATTTTTCTTTTGGTGGGATTATATTTGGACAATATTATATATAGTAATTATTTTCTTACATGGAGGGTGGTATTTTATATGTATCCATGAACATTAATCAATTGTTTTTCATTTTAGTATTGAATTGTCACAAAGTTGTGTGAATGTGTACATGTATATTAGAATAAGGCCTCCCATGTGACTGACATTGTAACATCCCAAGTAATTAATGAATAATAGATATAGTTATCTATGTCTATTTATGAATTAGATAGTGTTTTAGAGGCTTAAAATGAGAATAAATCCAATCTTAAGAATGGAATACACTTTTATTTTTAAAAGAATGTTTTACTGCCTTTTCGTGGAAACCTTTTTTTAAATCAAACTTTTGACACTTTTATAAGATCTATTTGTAAAAATAATCTTATTCTTTATGATTGGGACATTGAAATTTATTTTGGGTAAATTTTTGGTATTTTTCCGCTAAAGTTCATTTTTTAATGAATACTGAAAATTGTTCTATTTTAATTCAAAACCACTTTTTAATCTAATTTATTTATATGATTAGATTATCTTTTTAATTGGTTTTAAAGTTAAATTAGAATAATTTTACCATTTAATCCAATAGTGGGTATTGGAATTAATTTCTCATTGAAATCGGACTTAAACTGGTGTCAATCTTTTGATACATTTTGTTTCATAAAAACATGCTATTTGCTCTCACAGTGGGAATTAATTATTAAATTAATTAATGTTACTTATATGTTATGAATTTTTTAAAATAGATATCATTTATTAATCAGGAATATCAAATATATCTTAGGTTGATGTTTTGTTATTTTTCTGAAAAGCATCAATTTTTTATGAATAGTGAAACCACTAAGTGGTAGTTAAAAAACTAATTTTTCGTTTAAATGAAAATTTACCACTTCTGTGTTTTGAATTTCAAAAATCCGACATACATGGTTGTCATTAAGAAGAAAAATGTTGTTCAATAGGATTAAAATAATTTTCTAGTGAATAGTGACTTTTATGTTTTTTATCGCGATTAGAGGTAATTAGTGTAATTTAAGGTAAAAATCATGTTTTAATAATATGAAATGACCTAGACACATGGACTACACTTATTGGATGTGTGATGGCCGACCATGAAATCCAATGGGTCGATTTTGGGGACCCCATGAAGCCACATGGGTAAGATAATGACATTAATGACTTTTATTTAAAGTTAAAATGAAAATGTCACAAACATGAGTTGTTTTACTAAAACAATTTTTACATGGGGTTATACCAGTCATATTATTTACTATAAATAGTCATTAGAAATATAAAAATATTTACTACATCATGATATTTTTTTTAAATTTTTAGACTTTAGATAAATTAAATTATTTATGACACCATGATGATGCAGCGTTTACCTCATTATTTAACGATTTAAATAAAATGAAAATATAATGTAAAATCTAAGACTTACACTTCTCAAAAACCAATTGGATGGGTGGATTTAGAACCCTTATCACCTTATCATTGAAATATATAATTTTGGGACCTTTTTTATCTGAAAACCATTTTATAACAATGTATCTTTTCTTAACTTTCCAAGAGTGCCCCTCCTCTCCTCTTATAAAAGGCCCCCACCTCTACACCTTACCCACACTTACAAAGCCTTTGGATCGGCCAACCCCTGTGCATTTTGTTTCTCCACATCCCTATATAACTTTTTGAAGCCTTACTTTGGGAATAATTCTTCTCAAGGAATCCATTGAGCTCAAATCAAAAAGAGTTACCCGTTTTAAAGGTAGTGTCTTCTCTTGTGTTCTTATGTTTTATTTTGCTTCTCCAACCCCCATAAACTATTTTTATTCATTTAGTATTTAACAACACCAGTATATTCTATATACTAGGATGTTTTTATAAGAAGTATTCGAGCTAAACTTACACACACCTACATCTAATGGTTAATGAACAAACTGTTTCCGTGGATGGTGAATTTCTGCCTCACGAAATGATCATTGTTCAATATTCTTATAACACCTTAAAAGGTGGCCATTAAGATGTATCTATATTTATATATGATATATAATATGTTTATTTTTTCCTTAAGCATCTGTATTTTTCATTTATGGCATACCTTTATGGCTTTCATTATTGGTATACACGATATCTTCATTTTATGAAGTGCGGACTACCGCCCCCTCAAAGTGATTTGATTCGTAAATGACATATGTGGGACGTATAAAGTATTTAATTAATGATATTATATATGATTTTATACCAGAATTATAATATACCTTTATACCATTATGATTCCATTCCATTAAATACGAAATATAAATGAAGATGCGTACGTACGGCTTACCATCTCCAGGAACGGTGCATTTCATTTATTTCCTCTAAACATTATGTAATATTATAAATGTATGTATATACTGGATATATATGATATCTAAATCATGAGTATAACTCTGTATATAATGGATACATGAACAACTTGTAATTATAAGGAGTTTATTTTTTACTCAAGTACCAACGATCGTTAAAACGACCGTTGTTAACTTAAATAATTACATAGTGTTCATGACATGTTAATAAGTGATATAAAAGAAATAATGAACTTGAAAAAGGTTCTTAAGAAAGTTTAATTAACTCAAGTTTATTATTCAGGAGGTTAAAGAACGATCGAGTCAAGTCGGACCCGAGGTTTGGGACTTCGTCTCAATCTCCTTTCATTGAGGCATATTTTGTTTTATATACAACCTTCCCCTATACGGTTTATAAACCCCTTTTACTTTTACGTTTATCCAAAAGGAATATATTTTATATGAAGCATTTTAATAAATGACAAAAGGGAATGTTTTTGTCATATGTATGTGGAGACAACGACTTCTCCGCCGCCCTGTCCATTTTTTTATTTTTGGCTTCCTCTACAAGCCATACCTTTTTTGAATGAAAAATAAATACCATGTCATACTTTTCTTTTATTTTGGTATTGAAAATGGTATTCATAATGTTTTTATTATATCAATGTGTTGTATTGATATCTTTTGATTGAAATGTGGAAATGTTATGTTTCCTTTATGCATGTTTTATGTGATACGATTATGTTATGGTTCTTGGGAATTTTTATGAAGATGGGTGGTTCTGTGATAACTTAAGGGCGGGTGAGCCCGATATAGCTCTCCAATGCATTGGGTAATGCGAAGGAGTTAAACATTAAGGTTTCTCCGAAGAGATTTAGGGAATATACTGTGATGGGTATTCCAAATGTAACCATGAGGGTTACTCCCTACGTAAGAATGTTATGAATGCCTCAAGTTAAATTTATGTATTATGATTTCTATGATTTATTCATTATTTGATGAGGTATGTTAATGTGATTATGTTTTATGAGTTGAGTATGATTTCATTGATTCTAATGTATACATGTACTCATGTTTCCTTTCCATATTTCTAGATCCCTTACTGAGCTTTTAAGGCTCATCCCAAGTTTTTGAAATGTTTTTCACATGTCAAGTGATGGGTACATGATATGATGATAGAGTCAAGGAAGTTTCAAGAAAGAATCCATGTTTTATTTTAAATATGTTTCCATTGATGGGAAAAAATGAATACTGTCTTTTATTGTAACTTTTTTGTTTAAATGTGGGATGTAATGCATATTTTATTATCTAACTCTCTAAAACTCTAAACCTGAAAATATCCTCAATGTGTAATCTTGATGTAACTCAAGATTAAGTAAGGTTTAATGATGGGGCCTTATAGTTGGTATCAGAGGTCGGTTTAGATAACTTTAGGAGTTAGAATTTTATTAAATTATTATCCAAACATATTTTTTTTATGGTCAAATTGAAATGATATAGCATTTGAAGATTACCATGTTGCTTCATCTAAGACATTTTTGTTCAGAATGGTTTTCCGCGGAGGAAATAGGGAAGCAGTTCTAGGAAGGCATACAGAAGGAAATAACCTTCTGAATCATCATCCTGAGATGGTCGGAATTGGAACTGAACAGTTTGTTGCAGTAATGGCGCAGTTGACTCAAGCGATAAATGGTGGTGGTACCCATGAACAAGATCATCCAGATCAATCGCAGAGGAACATGGCAGTGGTGTAACATTTCATGAGGCAACATCCACCATAATTCAAAGGATCGTCTGACCCTGTGCTGGCTGAAGTGTGGATTAATGCACTGGAGAAGATTATCGATGTCATGGGGTGTTTAGACAATCAAATGGTTAGTCTTTCTATTTACCGTTTGGAGGGTGAAGTAGATCAGTAGATGAGGTTGATGCTCTCGACTGGGATGAATATAAAGGTATGTTTCTTGAGAAGTATTTTCTTATGGCTATTTGACTTAGGATGGAAAAACAATTCCTGGAATTGAGGCAAGAGGAAGACTCAGTAGCTACCTATGAAGAAAGGTTCACTCAATTGGAAATATAACGACCCATAGTCTACATACATTGTTATTACTTCATAATTTAATCACACTTATAACAACACATAACAAAACCATGAAAGGACCATATAGGTATAGAGTCTTTAGAAACTGGGAAACATAAACAACTGGTTCATAATGCATCTACTTTGCCTCCCATTTATTTCATCATATCTAGAGTCCTTTTTTGGCATATACTACTTAATAACCTTCTTCCTGATCTGGGGAAATAAAACATACAAAAGGGTGAGCTCAAATGCTCAGTAAGGGTAAACAAAAGAAATATCAATCACATCATATACATAAGAACATAACTTTTGGGAATCTAAACCTGAAAAAGAGATCATAATTTCATTACATGGGATAAATCATAGTAGTGAAATGCAATACCAATAATCATAATTTAAAACATGAAAC
This sequence comes from Viscum album, assembly GCA_963277665.1. Taxonomy (NCBI): domain Eukaryota; kingdom Viridiplantae; phylum Streptophyta; class Magnoliopsida; order Santalales; family Viscaceae; genus Viscum; species Viscum album. The sequence goes on from OY728135.1 coordinate 553,334,199, forward strand.
TTTGTGGAATACACAAATAATCATAGAGAATAATTTATTATTAGTCAAGACTCATTTCAAAGACTATCTTAGTAGACAAAGTCCATTTCGGAACTGAGTTCACTCCTCGTTTCAGTCCTGTTTCACTGAACCGATTTAACCTGTCATTCCAGCCATATCTAGCTCATGAGATATATAATCATTATGCAATGCATTTGTGGGAGATATAGGTCCCACCCATCTCATAATTATAGTATTCTTATGTGTTCCACAAAATCATAAACCATACATCATAGCATAACCATTATAATAAAAATGAGAATCTTAAACATCGTGACATCAAAAAACAATTCATATAAGATAAAGGAATTGATAAAAATATTACCATCACAACATAATCAAAACCATCTAATAATTGGGATAGAAATATAACACTATATTATCTTATATGGATAAAATTTTTGATAAAACTCTTGAACTCCATTCTTGAGGAAAATATCCTTTCTACTTCAAAAACATTTATTCCTTTCATAACATGTCATACAATTTTAAACTAAAATAAGTTGATTTAAAATAAACTTGAAATATTGTAAAGGATGATTCTTGGAAATATTGTTTTAAAAATCCATTCATGCCGTATAAGTAAAAAAACATTCTTCTTGTACTTTTGCAGAAAAGTCAAAAAGTACCTCTTACGAAAAACGAAAAAAGATTCCTTTCATATCTTTTACTAAAAACTCACTGAAGGGTAAAATTGTATTTAAACAATTGAATGTGGATGGAAATAATATTACATATTGAGGAAACATTGATGTGGATGATAAAATACACCCTAGTAAATTCCAATGTTGAAAACAATCTTGGATAAAAATGATATTGTGATATTTCCCTTACCTTAGGTCCGAGTTGCATCGTAAGTGTCCGAACCTCCTGTATAATGATTTAAATAATTTAATTGACTTATTCCAGAATCATACGTATTTTTATGATATCATATATGGTCATATTCTTAACTTTTTATTAGTAATATTTCATTACTACTTGTTATTCGGGTGTTTATTACTTTTTGTTCTTATGCGTGTTTTGTCGAATAAATTCTTATTTTTCTTTTTAGGTTATAGATACCACATTTCCAGAATGGTATTAGTGTAATATATATCCTATTCATTCATTCAATTCATTTATATAATCATTATTCAATGAAGATCATGTAGAACGAGCCGCATCACATCGTGGAGACGGTATTCCGTACGTACGCACGAGCGATGATATCGTTCCCATGATCGTGGAATTGTATTGGAGTGTAGGTATACTATTTCAGAATCAATATCACTTTATAATAATCATATATAGTTTTTATTTACACCATTATACACATTAAAGTAAGGTGGAGGTGGAAAATAGTTTACACCAAGGCGTGGAGATGGTATTCCGTACGTACGCACGCGCGGTGATTTCGTTTCCGTAGGATGGATAGATGTTAAAATAGGGTTGTTTAATACTTATAATAACATATCTGTATATGAGTGATACTGATTTTATTACTTAATAATTACACAACTAAATATGAAGAAGTGGAAGAAGAAATAATGTTGAAAGAATCAGTAACGGACATTACCTCTTCTTTGAAGCGCTTCTTTGAGAACTACTTTTAGGGCACTAAAATTGGTTTTTGATGAAGACCATGATCTCTAGGATGTCTCTACGGAAGTGTAGAGGAGAAAGTGGCAGGGGTTGTCCTAGATTGAAGGCTCAAAGCGGTGTGAGGAAGAGGGGGAGGAGGTGCCCTTTTATAAGGGAGGAGATGGGCTCCTTTGGAAAAACTAAAAATATTATTTTATTATAAAGCCAAATTCGGTTTTAAATAGCTCCAAATTGATTTATTTAGAAGATAAGGTGGGGATGGGTCGAAATAATCTCATCCAATATAATTTAGACAAGTTTAGGTTCCTATTTTAACCTTATCATTTATATTTATCTTTAAGTTAGATAATTTTACTTTTACCGTGTCTTTTTGTTTTCTTACACTATAAGGTTAATAAACATACTATAACAAGACAAACGAACGCCAATATGTTTATTAATAATATATATAACCTTATATAAGTCATTTGGCCGATCTGTAGATTTTTATGAATAAACTAACAATTAATAATATAATAATTGTTTTAAAAACTATTTTATGTCAATTTTGACACTATTTAGTAATTTATTTTTGTGAAAATCATAACAGAATGATTATTTCAAAAAACGTTAATTAAAACAATAATTACATGTCATAATGACCTATATAATTAGTGGAATTCATAAAAAGTCTCAAATTACATTTATTTGGGTATTTATAACATCAATTATGTCAATATTTCATTAATATGATAATTACTGCATCATTTTTGTGTCATAAATAAATTAAATTATATTTAATGTCGAAAAACACAAAATAAAATACCATTATGTAATAAATATTTTTAGCTTACTAATTAATCTTTATAGTAGAATTTATCTTATGTATAACCCTATATTAAAAATTCATTAGTTATTAAACATTGATTTTAACTATTTTAACCCTTCTTTAAATAAATTGATAATAAATGTCCTAATATAATCCATGTGGGGCTAAATGGTAATATTTTATTCCTAAGATTTTTTTTGGTCAAATTAAACTTATCCAATAGAATTAGGACATGTTTTAGGATAATAATAATATCATTTTTACCCTTAATTACTCTATTTACTTTTAACCGTGGTAAAAAAGTAAAAAGTTACTATTCACCAAAAATTATTTTCAACTCATTGAACCAAATTTTAGTCTTTGATATTAACCATGTCTCTCAGATTTTCAAAATTCCACTCACATAAGCGGTAAAATTATGTTTTATGAAAAATTCAGTTTTTTTTACTAACACTTAGTGGTTTCACTATTCATCAAAAAATGAATGTTTCCAGAAAAATTCCAAAAATTAGGCCTAAGCTATATTTGATCTTATGAATTCAAAAATTATGTCTATTTTAATAAATTCAAAACACATTAGTTGAATTAATTTATTTAAAAATTAATTCTCGTCGTCAAAACAAATAGCGTGTTTTTGACAGATAATAACAATCAAAAGATTGACACTTGTTTATGTTTGGTGTAAATGTGAAATTACATTCAATGACAAAAATTGTATTAAATGGTAAAAATATATTATAAATATACTTTAAAACCACAGAAATTAATAATTTATATCTATTAATTATTTCAATTAAAAAAGTTGTTTTTAATTAAAATTTAGTAATTTTCACTATTCATCAGAATATGAAAGTTATTAGAAAATACCAAAATTTCACCCTAAGAAAATTTTGATATTCCGAATCCAAAAATGAAGTCCATTTTGAAAATTAAAATTTAAAAAATACTAAAAGGTGGTTATTACTATTCATAACGGCTGGTTTTGATAATATTTTAACAGCATATCGTTGTTTAATGAAACTCGGTATTGAGTATGACGCAAGCTATCGAGGAAGGTTGTGATTGAGTGTAAAGCAAGCCAAGCAATTGTTGTGTGTAGCGAAAGATTCCTTTGATGATTTATATAACATAAAAACAATAATTTTCTCATAAAGGTCTCGGGTGTTACATTCTACCCCCCTTAAAATGAATTTCTCCCTCGAAATTCGTCACTTTGTAACAAACAGATGGGGATACTCTCCCTCATCATATCCTCAAGCTCCCATGTAGCTTCTTCTAATTGGCGGTTCCTCCATAAAACTTTCACCAAGTGAGTGGTCTTGTTTCGTAGGACTTTTTCGCTACGATCCAGATTCTCTATCGGCTGTTCTTCATAAGAATGATCTTTCTCCAGCGGTACAAATTCTGAGATTAGTACTTTTGAAAGATCGGGTATGTACTTTCTAAGGAGAGATACATGGAACACATCGTGAACTTGAGAGAGATTCGGTGGAAGTTCCAATCGGTATGCTACCTTTCCAACACGATCTAGTATTTCAAAAGGATCGATATATATAGGGCTCAACTTCCCCTTCATTTCAAATCTCATGACCCTCTTCCAGGGAGATATTCATAAGAACCCATTATCACCCACTTCAAACTCTAGGTCTTTTTTTCGGTTGTCGGTATAACTTTTATGTCGACTCTGAGCTTCTCTTATGTGTTGTTGAATAGATCGGACCTTTTCTGCCATCTCATCAACAATATCAGGTCCTAATAGCTTTCTTTCCCCAACTTCATCCTAGAAAGTTGGAGTCCTGCATTTATTTCCATAGAGATCTTCATAAGTAGCCATCTGAATACTAGAGTGAAAGCTATTATTATAAGAAAATTCCACCAAAGGTAGGTTTTGATCCCAACCACATTTGAAATCCATAGAGCAAGCACTCAACATATCTTCTAGAGTTTGAATTGTTCTCTCAGACTGACAGTCTGTCTGAGGATGATAAGCAGTGCTGAAACTCAACTCTGTATCAAGAGTATGCTGAAGACTTCGGCAGAACATTGAGGTAAACCTCGGATCTCGATCAGATATAATAGAAAGTGGTACTCCATGCAATCTTACCACTTCCTTTAAATATATCCTAGCAAGCTGCTCTAGAGAGAAATCCTCTCTAATAGCAGTGAAGTGTGCAGACTTTGTAAGATGATCATCTATGACCCAAATATCATTATTGCCTTTGGATGTTCTAGGAAGTCCTGTGACAATGTCCATAGTGATGTTTTCCCATTTCCATTCTGGTATGGGTAATGGTTGTAACATCCCCTTAGACTTATGTCTCTTAGCTTTAACTTGCAGACAAACCAAGCATTGAGAGACATTTTCAGCAACATCTCTATAACGACCCATACTTTACAAACATTGTTATTACATCAGAATTGAAACACACTTATTAAGACTCATAACAAAACCAATAAAGGACCGTCTAGGTATAGTGTCTTTAGAAACTGGGAAACATAAACAACTGGTTCATAAAGCATCTACTTTGCCTCCCATTTATTTCATCATATCTAGAGTCCCTTTTTCTGGCATATTCTACTTAATAACCTTCTTCCTGACCTGGGGAAATAAAACATAGAAAAGGGTGAGCTCAAATTCTCAGTAAGGGGAAAAAAAGAAATATAAATCACATCATATTCGTAAGAACATAAATTTTAGAAATCTTAACCTACAAAAGAGAGCATAATTTCATAACATGGGATAAATCATAGTAGTGAAATGTAATCCCAATAATCATAACATAAAACATGAAACTTTGTGGCATACACACATAATCATAGAGAATCATTTGTTGTTAGTCAAGACTCAATGCCAAGACTATCTTAGTGGACAACGTCCATTTCTGAACCGAGTTCACTCCTCGTTTCAGTCCTATTTAACTGAACCGGTATAACCTACCGTTCCAGCCATGTCTATATCATGAGATATAAAATCTTTACCCAATGCATTGTAGGGAGGTATAGGTCCCACCCATCTCATAATGATACCATTCTTATGTGTGCCACAAAATCCTAAACCATACATCATAGCAAAACCCATGTAATAAAAATGGGATTCTTAAACATTGTGACATCATAAAACAATTTATATAAGATAAATGAATTCATTAAAATAATTTCATCACAACATAATCAAGTCAATGTAATAATAGGGATAAAAACAAAACCCTATATTATCTTAGATGGAAAATAATTTTGATAAAACACTTGAACTACATTCTTAAGAAAAATATCCGTTCTACTTCAAAACCATTTTTCCTTTCTTAACATGTCATACAATTTTAATCTAAAAGAAGTTGATTAAAAATAAGCTTGAAAACTTGTAAAGGAAGATTCTTGGAAATAATTTTTTAAAAATCCATTCATGCCGTATATGTCAAAAAACATTCTTCCCGTACTTTTGTCGGAAAAGTCAAAAAGTATCTCGTACGAAAAATGACAAAAGATTCCTTTTATATATTTTACTAAAAACTAACCGAAGGATAAAATTGGATTTAAAAAACTGTAGGTGGATGGAAATAATATTACATATTGAGGAAACATGGATGTGGATGATAAAATACACCCCAGTAAATACCAAAGTATAAACAATCTCGGATAAAAATGAGATTGTGATATTTCCCTTACCTTAGGTCTGATATGCTTTGTACGTGTCTGAACCTCTTGTATAATGATTTAAATAATGTTATTGACTTATTCCAGAATCATACTTATTGTTATGATATCATATATGGTCATATTATTAGCTTTTTATTAGTAATATTTCATTACTACTTGTTATTCGGGTGTTTATTACTTTTTGTTCTTATGCGTGTTTTGTCAAATAAATTCTTATTCTTCTCTTTAGGTTATATATGACTCATTTCCAGAATGGTATTAGAGTAATATATATTATATTCATTCATTTAATTCATTTAATTCATTTATATAATCATTATGAAATGAAGATCATGTAGAACGAGTCGCATCAATCGTGGAGACGGTATTCCGTACGTAGGGACGAGTGATGATATCATTCCTATTATCGTGGAATTGTATTGGAGTATATGTATACTATTTCAGAATAAATATAACTTTATAATAGTCATATATAGTCATTATTTACACCATTATACCCATCCAAGTAAGGTGGTGGTGGAAAATAGATTACACCACGGCGTGGAGACGGTATTCTGTACCTACGCACGCGCGGTGATTTATTTTTCCGTAGGATGGATCGATTTTGAAATAGGGTTGTTTCATACTTAAAATAACATATCCGTATATGAGAAATACTGATGTTATTACTTCATAATGAAAAAACTAAAGAAGAAGAAGAGGAAGAAGAAAAAAGATGAAAGAATCGGTAACAGACATTACTTCTTCTTTGAAGTGCTTCTTTGAGACCTCCTTTTAGGGAAATAAAATAGGTCATTGAAGAAGACCAGAACCTCTAGGATGTTTCTAGGGAAGTGGAGAGAATAAATTGGTAGGGGTTGGCCGAGCATGAAGGCTCAAAGTGGTGTGAGGAAGAGGGGGAGGAGGTGCCCTTTTATAAGGGAGGAGAGGGGCTCCATTGGAAAAACTAAAAATATTATTTTATTATAAAGTCAAGTTCGGTTTTAAATAGCTCCAAATTGAATTATTTAGAAGATAAGGTGGGGATGGGTCGAAATAATCTCATACAGTATAATTTAGACAAGTTTAGGTTCATATTTTAACCTTATCATTTAGATTTAACATTAAGTTAAATAATTTTACTTTTACCGTGTCTTCTTGTGTCCTTGTAATAAACTTAATATAAGCAGACAAAAGAACCCCAAGTTGTTTATTATTAATATATAAATCCTTATGTAAGACATTTGGATGAACCTTATATTTTTAGGAATAAAATAACAGTTACTAATATAATATTTGTTTTAAAAACTATTTTATGTCAATTTTGACACTATTTAGTAATTAATTTTTGGGAAAATCATAACAGAATGATTAGTTCAAAAAAGGTTAATTAAATCAATACTAACATGTCATAGTAATCTAGAAAATTAGTGGTATTCAAAAAAATTCTCAAATTACATTTATTTTGGTGTTTATAACATCAATTATGTCAATATTTTATTAATAAGATAATTACTGCATCATATTTGTGTCATAAATAAATTAAATTATTTAATGTCTACAAATTACAAATAAAATAACATTATGTAGGAAATCGTTTTATATTTCTAATGAATCTTTATAGTCGAATTTATCTTAAGTATAACCCCATATTAAAAATGATTTACTTATTAAACTTTGATTTTAACTATTTTAACCCTTCTTTAAATGAATTAATAATAAATGTACTAATCTAATCCAAGTGGGCCTAAATGGTCATATTTTATTCCTAAGTTTGTTTTTGGTCGAATCACACTTATCCAATAGAATAATTACATGTGTTAGGGTAATAATAATATCATTTTTACCCTTAATTACCCTATTTATTTTTAACCGTGGTAAATAAAAGTAAAAAGTTACTATTCAACAAAAATTATTTTCATCTCATTGAACCAAATTTCACTTACTGACATCAACCATGTCTCTCGGATTTTTGAAATTCCACTCACTGAAGCGGTAAAATTATGTTTTACGAAAAATTCAGTTTTTTAACTACCACTTAGTGGTTTCACTATTCATCAAAAATTGAAAGTTTTCAGAAAAATACCAAAATTTCACCCTTGGATAATTTCGATATTCCGAATCCAAAAATGAAGTCCATTTTGAAAAATAAAATTTATAAAATTTCAAAAAGTGGTTATTACTATTCATAAAGGCTAGTTTTAATAATATTTTATTAGCATATCATTGTTTAGTGAATCTCGGTATTGTGTACGACACAAGCTATCGAGGAAGGTCACGATTTCGTGTAAAGAAAGCCAAGAAAGTGTTCTGTGTAAAAAAAGATTCATTTGATGATTTATATAACATAAAAGTCTCAGGTGTTACATTCTACCCCCCTTAAAATGATTTTCTCCCTTGAAATTCGTCACTTTGTAACAAACAGATGAGGATACCTCTCCCTCATCATATCCTCAAGCTCCCATGTAGCTTCTTCTAATTGGTGGTTCCTCCAAAAAACTATCACCAATCGAGTGGTCCTGTTTCATAGGACTTTTTCGCTACAATACTGAATCTCTATCAGTTTTTCTTCATATGAAAGATCTTGCTCCAGCGGTACAACTTCTAAGATGAGTACATGTGAAGGATCAGGTATGTAGTTTCTCAGGAGAGAAACATGGAACACATCGTGAACTTGAGAGAGATTTGGTGGAAGCGCCAATCGGTAAGCTACCTTACCAACATGATCCAATATTTCTAAAAGACCGATATATCTAGGGCTCAACTTCCCCTTCTTTCCAAATCTCATAACCATCTTCCAGGGAGATATTCATAAGAACACTTTATCACCCACTTCAAACTCTAGGTCTTTTCTTCGGTTGTCTGCATAACTTTTCTGTCGACTTTGAGCTGCTCTTATGTGATGTTGCATAGATCTGACCCTTTCTGCCATTTCATCAACGATATCAGGTCCTAATAGGTTTCTTTCTCCAACTTCATCCCAGCAAGTTGGAGTCCTTCATTTCTTTCCATAGAGTGCTTCATAAGGAGCCATCTGAATACTGGAGTGAAAGCTATTATTATAAGAAAATTCCACCAAAGGTAGGTGTTGATCCCAACCACCTTTGAAATCCATAGAGCAAGCTCTCAACATATATTCTAGTGTTTGAATTGTTCTCTCAGACTACCATCAGTTTGAGGATGATAAGCAGTGCTGAAACACAACTCTGTATCCAGAGTATGCTGAAAACTTCGCCCGAACTTCGAGGTAAATCTCGGATCCCGATCAGATATAATAGAAAGTGATACTCCATGAAATCTTACCACTTCCTTTACATATATCCTGGAATAATGATCTAGAGATAAATCCTCTCTAATAGCAATGAAGTGTGCAGACTTTGTAAGACCATAAACTATGACCCAGATCGCATTTTTGCCTTTGGATGTTTTAGGAAGTCCTGTGACAAAGTCCATAGTGATGTTTTCCCATTTCCATTAGGGTATGGGTAATGGTTGTAACATCCCCTTAGACTTCTGTTTCTCAGTTTTATCTTGCTGACAAACCAAGCATCGAGAGACTTATTTAGTAACATCTCTTTTCATTCCATCCCACCAGAAGTACTCTTTCAGGTCCCTATACATCTTCGTGCTACCAGGGTGATTAGAGAATGAAGAACTATGAGCCTCATCCAGCATCTCCTTCTTTAATTCCAGGATGGGAGGAACACAAACCCGATTCCTGAACATTATTATACCATCAAAATCAAGGTTGAATTCAGGATCATTTAATACCTTCTTTTGTAACTCGACATCTTCTTTCTGTGCCTCTTTAATCTTCACATGTATAGATGGTTGACCATTCATTTGAGAAAGATAAGATTTTTCCCCTTCCATTATAATTCCAAGATCCATTCTTTGTAAATCCATAAATATTAGATCTTTTGTCATCCTCATCACGGATAAACTGGCATGGTCTTATCGACTTAATGGATCTGCCACCTTGTTTGCTTTCCCATGGTGGTAATGAATTGAGCAGTCGTAATCCTTAATCAGCTCCAACCATCTTCTTTGGCGCATATTCAGCTCCTTTTGTGTGAAAATATACATTAAACTTTTATGATCAGTATAAATATCACACCTTTCAGCATAAAGGTAATGCCTCCAAATCATTAATGCAAATATTAACGCATATAACTCCAAATCATGAGTTGGTTAATTTTTCTCATGTATTTTCAACTGTCGTGACCATATCTTTTTGCATAAGAACACACCCCAATCCCTTCATGGATGCATCAATGTAGATCACAAACCTTTCTCCACTACAAGGCAGTGTGAGCATAGGTGCACTGGATAAACTTCTTTTCAACTCCTTGAAATTCTCTTCACATTCCTTCCTCCAAACAAACTTAAATCCTTTCTGAGTCAACTTGGTGAGTGGATTAGATAATCGTGAAAAATCATTCACAAAACGTCGATAATATCCAGCCAAACCAAGAAAACATCGGATCTTAGTTACTGTTGTTGGTCTCGACCATCTTTTGATAACCTCTGTTTTTGCTGGATCCACAAATATCCCCTCTTTTGAGATTATGTGACCCAAAAATTCAGCTTTTTGAAGCCAAAATTCACACTTGATAAATATGGCATAAAGCATCTCCTTTCTTAGGGTCTTCAAAATAATTCTCAAGTGATCTTACTGTTCTTACTTTCTCTTTGAATAGACAATAATAACGTCTATAAAGACTACCACAAATTGATCAAGATAGTCTCTAAAGACTCTATTCATCAGATCCATGAAGATAGTAGAGGCATTAGTAAGACCAAATGTCATCACTATAAATTCATAGTGTCCATACCTTATACAGAAATTCGTCTTTGTTATATCCTCCCTTTTGACCCTTAATTGATGATACCCTGAATGAAGATCAATCTTGGAAAAGTATTGAGCTCCGCGTAGTTGGTCAAATAGGTCATCAATGCGCGGGAGAAGATATTTGTTCTTGATAGTGATCTTGTTAAGTTCTTGATAATCAATGCAGAGTCTCATTGATCTATCTTTCTTCTTAACAAACAGAACAGGTTCTCCCCAAGGTGACGCACTAGGGCATATGAACCCCTTATCAAGATTCTCTGGGAGTTGCTTCTTCAATTCCTGCAACTCAATTGGGGCCATTCTATAAGGTGTCTTTGAAATAGGCAAAGCACCCGGTACGAGTTCTATTGAAAACTCAACTTCACGATTCGGTGGAAGACCTGGTAATTCCTCCAGAAAGACATCATCAAACTCCCGTACAATGGGAATATTATTAATCATGAGTTTCTCACCAACCATTTGAGATAAATAACCTTCATTTAGTGGAATCAATACCCATAAAATGGAAGAAATTTCCACTAGAAGGTTATGTTCATACTTGCATCGATAGACGATCATAGATTGATGTGGAATATGAAATGTGACTTCCCTTCTTTGGAAATTGATATGAGCTCCATGTAGAGAAATCCAATCCATGCCAAGAATCACATCAAATTCCACTATAGGAAGGATCAAAAGATTTGCAGAAAGCACTTTCCCACAAACTTCAATCGGAGAAGAATTATAAACTTTTGATGCGACTGTTGTGCCATTAGGTGTTGTCACAGCTAACTCAACATCTAATTGTTGAGGTAATACGGTGATACCCTTAGAAAATTCTTCAGAAATAAAAGGGTGGGTGGATCCAGAATCAAATAAAACATTTTTTACTTTAGAGTGGATGGTAAGTGTACCTTTCACCACATCGTTACCGTACTACACATCACTGATAGAAATTGCATGTGACTTTCCTTTGCCTTTAGCCTTAAGAGTTTGTTGACGTCGACCATCATCATCAACCCTTGGATTTGGGAATTTATTGGCATAATGTCCCATCTCCTTACACTTGAAACATTGAAGTGTAGTAGGTTCATTCTGTGTATCCCTTCCTTTGTTTGCATCGTTTTTCATCTTCTTCCCATCATCGTGGCATTCAAATGCCCGATGACCTTCCTTTCCACATTTGAAACATTTACTTGTCCCTTTAAGACAACTCCCTCCAGGTTTCTTTCCACACTTTGAGCATAAGGGAAAGATCATCTTCTTTTCAGTGTGCTGTTTAGATTTTCCTTTGAATTCAATTTTCCTCTTCTTATCAAACCCATATGACTGATGGGTTACTCAAATCTCCATCTCAACTTTGAGATCACATTGAATGATTTCCTAGTAGATATTGAAGTACTTATGGAAAATGCCCTTCGAAGACTTGGTTTTAAGACACTAAATAATCGATCGATCTTACTCTCAGGTTGGATAATAATACCAGAAGCGTACCTTGCATGTCTTGTAAAATTTGCTTCATAGGTACCAACAGATTCATCATCATTTTGCTTGAGTTCAAGAAACTCTTTCTCCATCTTTGTTCAGAGAATACGAGGGAAGTACTTATTGAAAAATAAGTTCTTTAACTCGTCACATTCCATGGACTCAATTTCATCCCTTTGCCTCGTATTCTTAATAAGATTCCACCATTGATCAGCATCACCTTCCAAATGATACACTGCTAAGATGACATTATCATGCTCGAAACATTGAAGAACTGAAAATATCTTTTTAGTAGTACTAATCCGTTGTTCAGTGACTAATGGATAAGTAGACCTGCGGAATGAAGGTGGACGCTGTCTCATGAAGGATTCAATAGAATGTTTCTCCTTCCTTTGCTCGTTTGGATGTCCTGCGTGATTCATAGCTTGAGAAAGTTGTGTGAGCATGGCTATAAGATTTTTCATTCTATCTCCCATAACGTTTGGTTGCTCTGGGGGACAATCATTGCATTTCCCGTCGCATTCCGCATTAACATGGTTCCTTCGGGTTCCATCAATTGACTAAATCCAATGAGAATAGTGTGAGAAACACTTATTATAATAGGAAAACCACATAATCAAGAATAAAATTTCGCACTTAAGGTCTTATCCTAGGTTATTCATGGCCATTTCTAAAACACTAAGATTGTGTTCTATGATTAGAATTATCCTTAGGGTTATTACTAAGGCTTTCACATCCTAGTTTCCAACGGTTGACTATATCATTCCTCTGATACCAACTATAACGACCCATACTTTACATAGATTATTATTACATCAGAATTGAAGCACACTTATTACAACATATAACAAAACCACGAAAGGACCGTATAGGTATAGTTTCTTTAGAAACTAGGAAACATAATCAACTGGTTCATAAAGAATCTACTTTGCCTCCCATTTATTTAATCACATCTAGAGTCCCTTTTTTGGCATATTCTACATAAAAACCTTCTTCCTAACCTGGGGAAATAAAACATACAAATGGGTGAGCTCAAATGCTCAGTAAGTGAAACAAAAGAAATATCCACAACATCATATTCGTAAGAACATAACTTTTGGAAATCTTAACCTGCAAAAGAGAGCATAATTTCATAACATGGGATAAGTCATAGTAGTGAAATGTAATCCCAATAATAATAACTTAAAACATGAAACTTTGTGACATACACACATAATCATAGAGAATCATTTCTTGTTAGTCAAGACTCAATGCAAAGGCTATCTTAGTGGACAAAGTCCATTTCTGAACCGAGTTCACTCCTCATTTTAGTCTTGTTTCACTGAACCGGTATAACCTACCGTTCCAACCATTTCTATCTCATGAAATATAAAATCATTACCCAATTCATTGGAGGGAGATATAGGTCCCACCCATCTCATAATGATACCATTCTTATGTGTCCCACAAAATCATAAACCATACATCATAGCATAACCCATGTAATAAAAATGGGATTCTTAAACATTGAGACATCATAAAACAATTCATATAAGATAAATGAATTCATTAAAATAATTCCATCACAAAATAATCAAATCAATGTAATAATAGGGATAAAAACAAAACCCTATATTATCTTAGATGGAAAATAATTTTGATAAAACACTTGAACTCCATTCTTGAGGAAAATATCCTTTCTACTTCAAAAACATTTTTCCTTTCTTAACATGTTATACAATTTTAATCTAATAGAAGTTGATTAAAAATAATCTTGATAAGTTGTAAAGGAAGATTCTTGGATATAATTTTTTAAAAATCCATTCATGCCATATAAGTTAAAAAAACATTCTTCCCGTACTTTTGTCGGAAAAGTCAAAAAGTACCTCATACGAAAAACGACAAAAGATTCCTTTTATATCTTTTACTAAAAACTCTCCGAAGGGTAAAATTGGATTTAAACAATTTTAGGTGGATGGAAATAATATTACATATTGAGGAAACATGGATGTGGATGATAAAATACACCCCAGTAAATATCAAAGTATAAACAATCTCGTATAAAAATGAGTTTGTGATATTTCCCTTACCTTAGGTCCGATATGCTTTGTACGGGTCCGAACATCCTGTATAATGATTTAAATAATGTTATTGACTTATTCCAGAATCATACTTATTGTTATGATATCATATTGGTCATATTCATAGCTTCTTATTATTAATATTTCATTACTACTTGTTATTCGGATGTTTATTACTTTTTATTCTTATGCGTGTTCTGTCGAATTAATTCTTATTCATCTCTTTAGGATATAGATACCTCATTTCCAGAATGGTATTAGTGTAATATATATCATATTCATTCATTCAATTCATTTATATAATCATTATGAAATGAATATGATGTAGAACGAGTCGCATCACATCGTGGAGACGGTATTCCGTACGTACGCACGAGTGATGATATCATTCCTATTATCATGGAATTGTATTGGAGTGTATGTATACTATTTCAGAATAAATATCACTTTATAATAGTCATATATAGTCATTATTTACACCATTATTCCCATCCAAGTAAGGTGGTGGTGGAAAATAGATTACACCACGGCGTGGAGACGGTATTTCGTACGTACGCACGCGCGATGATTTCTTTTTCCGTAGGATGGATATATGGTGAAATAGGGTTGTTTAGTAATAATAATAACATATAAGTATATGAGTAATACTGATGATATTACTTCATAATGAAACAACTAAGGAAGAAGAAGTGGAAGAAGAAATAAAGATGAAATAATCGGTAACGGACATTACCTCTTCTTTGAAGTGCTTCTTTGAGACCTCCATTTAGGGCACTAAAATATGTCTTTGAAGAAGACCAAAACCTCTAGGATGTTTCTAGGGAAGTGGCGAGAATAAATTTTCAGGGGTTGGCCGAGTTTGAAGGCTCAATGTGGTGTGAGGAAGAGGGGGAGGAGGTTCCCTTTTATAAGGGAGGAGAGGGGCTCCTTTGGAAAAACTAAAAATATTATTTTATTATAAAGTCATTTTCGGTTCTAAATAGCTCCAAATTGATTTATTTCGAAGCTAAGGTGGGGATGGGTCTAAGTACTCTCATCCAATATAATTTAGACATGTTTTGGTTTATATTTTAACCTTATCATTTAGATTTAACATTAAGTTAAATAAATTTACTTTTACTGTGTCTTCTTGTTTTCTTATACTATAAGGTTAATAAACTTACTATAAGCAGACAAACGAACCCCAAGTTGTTTATTATTAATATATATAACCTTATATAAATCATTTTACCCAACCATAGATTTTTAGGAATAATATATCAATTAATAATATAATATTTTTTTTAAAAACTATTTTATGTCAATTTTGAAACTATTTAGTTATTAATTTTTTTTGAAAATCATAACAGAATTATTAGTTCAAAAAAGGTTAATTAAATCAATACTAACATGTCATATTAATCTAGAAAATTATTTTAATTCATAAAAAGTCTCAAATTACATTTATTTTGGTGTTTATAACATCAATTATGTCAATATTTCATTAGAAAGATAATTACTGCATCATCTTTGTGTCATAAATAAATTAAATTATGTAATGTCTAAAAATTACAAATAAACTAACATTATGTAGGAAATATTTTTAGATTTCTAATGAATCTTTATATTCGAATTTATCTTATGTATAACCCCATATTAAAAATTATTTACTTATTAAACTTTGATTTTAACTATTTTAACCCTTCCTTAAATAAATTAACAATAAATGTCCTAATCTAATCCAAGGGGGCCTGAATGGTCAAATTTTATTCCTAAGTTTGTTTTTGGTCGAATCACACTTATCCAATATAATTAGTACATGTGTTAGGGTAATAATAATATCATTTTTACCCATAATTACCCTATTTAGTTTTAACCGTGGTAAATAAAAGTAAAAAGTTACTATTCACCAAAAATTATTTTCATCTCATTGAACCACATTTTACTTACTGACATCAACCGTGTCTCTAGGATTTTTTAAATTCCACTAACAGAAGCGGTAAAATTATGTTTTATGAAAAAATCAGTTTTTTAACTACCAAATAGTGGTTTCACTATTCATCAAAAATTGAAAGTTTTCATAAAAATACCAAAATTTCACCCTAGGATAATTTCAATATTCTGAATCCAAAAATGAAGTCCATTTTGAAAAATAAAATTTATAAAATTTCAAAAGGTGGTTATTACTATTCATTACGGCTAGTTTTAATAATATTTTATTATCATATGATTGTTTAGTGAAACTCGGTATTGCGTACGACGCAAGCTATCGAGGAAGATCGTGATTTCATGTAAAGCAAGCCAAGCAAGTGTTTTGTGTAGAAAAAGATTCCTTTGATTATTTATATAACATAAAAGTCTCGGGTGTTACATTCTCTTTTCATGCCATCCCACCAGAAGTACTCTTCCATATCCCTATACATCTTCGTGCATCATGGATGAATAGTGAATGAAGAACTATGAGCCTCATCCAGAAGCTCTTTCTTTAATTATGGGATGGTAGGAACACAAACCCAATTCCTGAACATTATTATCCCATCACAATCAAGGTTGAATTAAGTTACATTTCTCACCTTCTTCTGGAACTCTACATCTTCTTTTTGTCCCTCCTTAATCTTCACATGTATAGATGGTTGAACATTCATTTGCGAAAGATAAAAATTTTCCCCTTACATTATAATTCCAAGATCTATCTTTTGTAAATCCATAAATATTGGATCTTTTGTGATCCTCACCATGGATACACTGGCATGGTCTTGTTGACTTAATGCATCTTCCACCTTGGTTGCTTTCCCAGGGTGGTAATGGATTGAGCAGTCGTAATCCTTAATTAGCTCCAACCATCTTCTTTGGCGCATATTCAGCTCCTTTTGTGTGAAAATATACTTCAAACTTTTATGATTAGTATAAATTTCACACCTTTCTCCATAAAGATAATTCCGCCAAATCTTTAATGCAATGATTACCACAACTAACTCCAAATCATGAGTTGGGTAATTTTTCTCATGGATTTTCAACTGTCATGAGGCATAGCTATCACCATATCATTTTGCATAAGAATAAGTCCCAATCCCTTTTTGGATGCATCACTGTAGATCACAAACCTTTCTCCACTACAAGGCAGTGTGAGCACAGGTGCACTAGATAACCTTCCTTTCAACTCCTTGAAATTCTCTTCACATTGCTTCGTCCAAACAAACTTAACTCCTTTCCAAGTCATCCTGGTGATTGGATTAGATAATCGTGAAAACTATTTCACAAAACGTCGATAATATCCATCGAAACCAAGAAAATTTCTGATCATAGTTATTGTTGTTGGTCTCGACCATCTTTCGATAACCTCTATTTTTGCTGGATCCACAGATATCCCCTCTTTTGAGATTATGTGACCCAAAAATGAAACTTTTTGAAACCAAAATTCACACTTGGTAAATTTGGAATAAAGCTTCTCCTTTCTCAGGTTTTTCAATATAATTATCAAGTGATCTTCATGTTCTTCCTTTCTCATTCAATATACAAGAATATCATCTATAAAGACTACAACAAACTGATCAAGATAGTCTCTAAAGACTCTATTCATCAGATCCATGAAGATATCAGGGGAATTAGTAAGGCCAAATGGAATCACTATAAATTCATAGTGTCTATACCTTGTACGGAAAGCTGTCTTTGGTATATCCTCCCTTTTGACCCTTAATTGATGATAACCTGAACAAAGATCAATTTTGGAAAGTATTGAGCTCCGCGTAGTTGGTCAAATAAGTCATTAATACATGGGAGAGGATATTTTTTCTTGATAGTGATCTTGTTAAGTTTTCGATAATCAATGCAGAGTCTCATTGATCCATCTCTCTTCATAACAAATAGAACAGGTGCTCCCCAAGGTGACGCACTAGGGTGTATGAATCCCTTATCAAGATTCTCTTGGAGTTTCTTCTTCAATTCCTGCAACTCAATTGGGGCCATTCTATAAGGTGTATTTGAAATAGAAAAATCACTCGGTACAAGTTCTATTGAAAACTCAACTTCAAGATTTGGTGGAAGACCTAGAAATTCCTCTGTAAAGACATCATCAAACTCTCGTACAACGGGAATATTCTGAATCATGAGTTTCTCTCCATCAATTTGAGATAAATAACCCTCATTTCGTGGAATCAAGACCCATAAGATGGAAGAAATTTCCACTGGAAGGTTATGATCATCCCTGCATCGATAGACAATCATAGATTGATCTGGAATATGAAATGTGACTTCCCTTATTTGGAAGTTGATATGAGCTCCATATAATGAAAGCCAATACATGCTAATAATCACATCAAATTCTACTATAGGAAGGATCACAAGATTTGCATGAAGTACTTTCCCACAAACATTAATCGGGGAAGAATTATAATCTTTTGATGTGACTGTTGTGCCATTAGGGGTTGTCACAACTAACTCAACATCTAATTATTGAGGTAATACGGTGACACTCTTAGAAAATTCTTCATAAATAAAAGAGTGGGTGGATCCAGAATCAAGTAAAACATTTGCTACTTTAGAGTGGATGGTAAGTGTACCTTTCACCACATCTTTATCGTACTCCACATCGCTGATAGAAATTGCATGTGACTTTCCTTTTCCTTTAGCCTTAAGAGTTTTTTGTCGTCGACCATCATCATCAACCCTTGGATTTTGGCATTGATTGGAATAATTCCCCATTTACTTGCACTTGAAACATTGAAGTGTAGTAGGTTCATTCTGTGTATCCCTTCCTTTTTTTGCAACATTAGACATATTCTTCCCAAAATTGCATCATTCAAATTCCCGATGACCTTCCTTTACACATTTGAAACATTTACTAGTCCCTTTAAGACAACTCCCCCCATGTTTCCTTCCACACGTTGAGCATAAGAGAAAGCTCATATTCTTTTCAGTGTGCTCTTTAGATTTTCCTTTGAATTCAATTTTCCTCTTCTTATCAAACCCATATGACGGATGGGTTACTCCAATCTCCATCTCAACTTTGAGAGCACATCAAATGATTTCCTCGTAGCTATTTAAGTCACTTATGGATAACTCCCTTTGAAGACTTGGTTTTAAGCCACTAAAGAATCGATCGATCTTACTCTCAGGTTGGATAACAATACCAGAAGCGTACCTTGCAAGTCTTGTAAAATTTGCTTCATAGGTACCAACAGATTCATCATCCTTTTGCTTCAGTTAAAGAAACTCCTTCTCCATCTTTGTTCCGAGAATACGAGGGAAGTACTTATTGAAAAATAAGTTATTGAACTCATCCCATTCGATGGACTCAATTTCATCCCTTTTCATAATATTCTTAATAAGATTCCACCATTGATCAGCATCTCCTTCCAAATGATACACTGCTAGGATGACTTTATCATGTTCAGAACATTGAAGAACTGAAAATATCATTTCAGTAGTACTAATCCATTGTTGAGAAACTAATGGATCAATAGACCCACTGAATGAAGGTGGGCACTACCTCATGAAGGATTCAACAGAATGTTGCTCTTTCCTTTGCTCATTTGGACGTCATGCATGATTCATATCTTGAGAAAATTGTGTGATCATGGTTACAAGATTCTGTATTCTAGCTCCCATAATGTTTTCTTTCTTAGGGGGACAATCATTGCATTGCCCGTCACATTCCACATTAACACGGTTCCTTCGAGTTCCATCCATTGACTAAAACCAAGAACAATAGTGTGATAAACAATACTTATAATAGGAAAACCACATAATCAAGAATAAAATTTCACACTTAAGTTGTTATCCTAGGTTATTCATGGAAATTTCTAAAACACTAAGATTGTGTTCTATGCTTAGACTTATCCTTAGGGTTCTTACTAGGGCTTTCACATCCTAGTTTCCAAAGGTTGACTACACCATTCCTCTGATACCAACTATAACGACCCATACATTACATACGTTGTTATTACTTCAAAATTGAAGCACACTTTTTACAACATATAACAAAACCAGGAAAGGACCTTATAGTTATAGAGTCTTTAGAAACTGGGAAACATAAACAACTGGTTCATAAATCATGTACTTTGCCTCCCATTTATTTCATCATATCTAGAGTCCCTTTTTGGAATATCCTACTTAATAACCTTCTTCCTGACCTGGGGAAATAAAAAATAAAAAGAGTGAGCTCAAATGCTCAGTGAGGGTAAATAGAAGAAATATCAATAATATCATATACATAAGAACATAACTCTTGTAAACCTTAATCTGCAAAAGAGATCATAATTTCATAACATGGGATAAATCATAGTAGTGAAATGTAATCCCAATAATCATAACCTAAAACATGATTTTTTTGGCATACACACATAATCATATAGAATCATTTCTTATTAGTCAAGACTCATTGCCAATACTATCTTAGTGGAAAAAGTCTATTTCTGAACCGAGTTCACTCCTCGTTTCAGTCCTGTTTCACTGAACCAGTTTAACCAGTCATTCCATCCATGTCTATCTCATGAGATATAAAATCATTACCCAATGCATTGGAGGGAGATATAGGTCCCACCCATCTCATAATGATACCATTCTTATGTGTGCCACAAAATCATAAGCCATACATCATAGCATAACCTAGGTTATAAAAATGGGAATCATAAACATCGTGACATTATAAAAAAATTCATATAAGATAAAGGAATTCATAAAAATATTTCCATCACAACATAATCAAATCCATATAATAATAGGGATAGAAACAGAACCCTATATTATCTTAAATGGAAAATAATTTTGATAATACTCTTGAACTCCATTTTTGAGGAAAATATCATTTCTACTTCAAAAACATTTTTTCCTTTCTTAACATGTCATACAATTTTATACTTAAAGAATTTGATTAAAAATAAACTTGAAAACTTGTAAAGGAAGATTCTTGGAAATATTGTTTTAAAAATCCATTCATTCCATATAAGTTAATAAAACATTCTTCTTGTACTTTTTTCAAAAAAGTCAAAAAGTACCATGTACGAAAAACGACAAAAGATTCTTTTCATATCTTTTACTAAAAACTCAAAGAAGGGTAAAATTGGATTTAAACAATTTTAGGTGGATGGAAATAATATTACATATTGAGGAAACATGGATGTGTATGATAAAATACAACCTAGTAAATTCTAATTTATAAACAATCTCGGATAAAAATGAGATTGTGATATTTCCCTTACCTTAGGTCTGATTTGCTTCGTTAGTGTCCGAACCTCATGTATAATGATTTAAATAATGTTATTGACTTATTCCAGAATCATATGTATTTTTATGATATCATATATGGTCATATTCTTAGCTTCTTATTAGTAATATTTCATTACTACTTGTTATTCGGGTGTTTATTACTTTTTTTTCTTATGCGAGTTTTGTCGAATAAATTATTATTTTTCTTTTTAGGTTATAGATACCTCATTTCCAGATTTCTATTAGTGTAATATATATCATATTCATTCATTCAATTCATTTATATAATCATTATTCAATGATGAACATGTAGAACGGGTCGCATCACATCGTGGAGACGGTATTCCGTACATACGCACGAGCGATGATATCGTTCCCATGATCGTGGAATTTTATTGGAGTGTATGTATACTATTTCAGAATCAATATCTCTTTACAATAATCATATATAGTCATTATTTACACCATTATACCCATCCAAGTAAGGTGGTGGTGGAAAATAGTTTACACCATGGTGTGGAGACGGTATTTCGTACGTACGCACGCGCGGTGATTTCATTTTCCGTAGGATGGACAGATGGTAAACTATGGTTGTTTCATACTTATAATAACATATCAGTATATGAGTGATACTGATTTTATTACTTCATAATGAAACAACTAATGATGAAGTGGAAGAAGAAATAACGATGAAGGAATCGTTAACGGACATTACCTCTTCTTTGAAGCGCTTCTTTGAGACCTCCTTTTAGGGCACTAAAATTGGTCTTTGAAGAAGTCCAGTACCACTAGGATGTCTCTAGGGAAGTGGACAGGAGAATTTGGTGGGTGTTGGCCGAGATTGAAGGCTCGAAGTGTTGTGATGAAGAGGGGGATGAGGTGCCCTTTTATAAGAGAGGAGAGGGGCTCCTTTGGAAAAACTAAAAATATTATTTTATTATAAAGCCAAATTCGGTTTTAAATAGCTCCAAATTGATTTATTTCTAAGCTAATGTGGGGATGGGTCGAAATAATCTAATCCAACAGAATTTAAACAATTTTAGGTTCCTAATGTATCCTTATCATTTATATTTAACTATAAGTTAGATAATTTTACTTTTACCATGTCTTTTTGTGTCCTTACACTATAAGGTTAATAAACATACTATAACAAGCCAAAATAACCCCAAGATGTTTATTATTAATATATATAACCTTTTCTACGTAATTTGGCCGAACCTTAGTTTTTTTGGAATAAACTAACAATTAATAATATAATATTTATTTTAAAAACTATTTTATGTCAATTTTGACACTATTTAGTAATTATCTTTTGTGAAAATCATAACATAATGATTAGTTCTATCAAAGTAAATTAAACCAATACTAACATGTCATATTAACCTATAAAATTAGTATAATTCATAAAAAATCTCAAATTACATTTATTTGGGTATTTATATCATCAATTATGTCAATATTTCATTAATATGAGAATTACTGCATCATCATTGTGTCATAAATAAATTAAACTATTTAAGGTATAAAAATTAAAAATAAAATATCATTATGTAGGAAATATTTTTATATTTCTAATAAATATTTATTGTCGAATTTATCTTATGTATAACCCTATATTAATAATGCATTAGTTATTAAACATTGATTTTAACTATTTTAACCCTTCTTTAAATAAATTGATAATAAATGTCCTAATCTAATCCATGTGGGCTTAAATGGTCATATTTTATTCCTAACGTTGTTTTTGGTCGAATTAAACTTATCAAATAGAATTAGGACATGTGTTAGGGTAATAATAATATCATTTTTACCCTTATTTATCTTATTTACTTTTAACCGTGGTAACAAAAGTAAAAAGGTTACTATTCACCAAAATTATTTTCATCTTATTAAACAAAAATTTTAGTCCTTGATATTAACCGTGTCTCTCGGATTTTCCAAATTTCACTCACACAAGTGGTAAAATTATGTTTTATGAAAAATTCAGTTTTTTTAACTACCACTTAGTGGTTTCACTATTCATCAAAAAATGAAAGTTTCCAGAAAAATACCAAAACATAGGACTAAGTTATATTTGATATTATGAATTCAAAAATTATGTCTATTTTACCAAATTAAAAACACATATGTTACATTAATTTATTTAAAAATTAATTCTCGTCTTCAAAACAAATAGCGTGTTTTTAAGAGATAATAACAATCAAAAGATTGACACATGTTTATGTTTGGATTAAATGTGAAATTACATTCAATGACCAATATTGTATTAAATGGTAAATATATATTCTTAATATACCTTAAAACCACTCAAATTAATAATTTATCACTATTAATTATTTCAATTACAAAAGTTGTTTTTAATTAAAATTTAGTAATTTTCACTATTCATCGGAATATGAAAGTTTTCCGAAAAGTACCAAAATTTCACCCTAATCTAGTTTTGATATTCCAAATCCAAAAATGAATTCCATTTTGAAAAATAAAATCTAAAAAAATTTAAAAGGTGGTTATGACTATTCATAACGGCTAGTTTTAATAATATTTTAATAGTATATCGTTGTTTAGTGAAACTCGGTATTGCGTACGACGCAAGCTATCGAGGAAGGTCGTGACTGCGTGTAAATCAAGCCAAGAAAGTGTTGTGTGTAGTAAAAGATTCCTTTGATGATTTATATAACATAAAAACAAAATATTATTCATAAAAGTCTCGGGTGTTACAGGAAAGGTATGCTCCAAATTTTATCCGGGACCTTGATAGTAAAATCAATCGTTTTTACTCATGATTAAAGCCAAAATATCGAAGGGATTTAGCTTCTCGTGAGTTCAAGAGTTATGAAAAATCTTGTTCGATGTGCTGAGAAGGTGAAAATGGATTTTTTCGATGATCAAGTGTTCTATAACAACCAACAAAAGAAGAGAACGAAGTGGCAGGAGAAAAGGAAGAATTCATCAAAAAGGTCTCATGGTAAGAAAACTAAGTTTCCAGTTTGTGATAAATTTTGGAAAAGGAATGATGGGGAATGTCTTCTGAATTCTATAAAGTGCTACCGATGTGGTAATATGGGACATAAGTCTCGTGATTCCCCTGAAAAAGACCAGGGTGATGGTAAGACAAAATTTGATTTACAGTTAGTGAAATGTATTAAGTGCAATGAGATGGGTCACTATGTAAATGAGTGTCTGAAAAAGAGCTCAAGTGATGGGAAGAAGTTAGACTACAAGCAGAAAGGGGTGGTGAATTCCTTTGCAACTACTTCAGCAGATGTTGGGCCATCAAATGAAGTTGTATCATGTAATTTGTTTGTTTTTTCAGATTATGCCAGTGTGTTGATTGATTCAGGGTCTACACATTCTTTCATCTCTAAAATCTTTTCTCGTAAAATGGGAATACCATCTCAAGAAATGACTCCTGAACTTGTGGTAAAAACACCTGGGGAAAATTTTGTGGCAAAAACATTTTATAAGAATCTTTGTATCCTTATCTGTGGAAAGAAACTACTTGAAAACCTTATTGTTTTACCTCTAGTAGAGTTTGATGTTATAATGGGTATGGATTGGCTCTCTATTTACTATGCTAATATTGACTATAGAGCTAATGAAGATTCTTTTCAGAATGAATTTTAGTTTGTGTACACGAATGAACCCTTACTGTTGATAACTTATCATGAGGCCGAGAAACATGTAAAAGATGGAAATGAATGTTACCTTTCACACATTGTTGAAAACAAAGGAACTGTTCAGATTAATGATGTTCCAGTGGTAAATGAGTATCCAGATGTTTTTCCTGATGATTTTCCTGGAATAATACTAGATTGGGAAGTTGAATTTACTGTTGACTTAGCTCTAGATGAGAAGGCAATTTCAAAACCCCATTATCGAATGGCTCAAATTGAACTTTTAGAGTTGAATGAGAAATTGCAGGATTTATTAGAGAAAGGTTTCATTCGACCTAGCACATCACCATGGGGTGCTCTAGTTTTATTTTTTAAAAATAAAGATTGTTCTATGAGACTTTGCATTGATTATAGAGCCTTGAATAACACTACTATTAAGAACAAATATCCTTTGCCTCATATCGATGATTTGTTTGATCAGCTCCAGGGAGCTCAGTATTTTTCAAAGATTGACCTGAGATCGGGGTACCATCACCTGAAGGTAAAGGAAGCATATATTCCAAAGACTGTGTTTCATACAAGATATTTCCATTATGAATTTGTAGTAATGCCTTTTGGGCTAACCAATGCACCTGCTATATTCGTGGACTTAATGAATATAATTTTCCATGAGTTCTTGGATAAGTTTGTGGTTTTTTTCATTGATGATATTTTATTGTTTTCTAAAAGAAAAGAGGACCATAACAGACATTTAAGGGTTGTTTTTTAAACCTTAAAAGAAAATAAATTGTTTGGGAAATTCATCACGTGTGAGTTTTGGTTGCAACAAATTTCTTTCCTTGGTCACATTGTTTCTAAAGATGGAATAACTGTTGATCCTACAAAAACAAAGGTTGTTAAAGAATGGACAAGACCCACAAATGTAAATGAGATTCATAGTTTCTATGGTTTGGTACCCTATTACCGAAGGTTAGATAGAAATTTCTCATGTTTATCTAGTCCAATGACTAAGCTAAATCGGAATGGTGTTAAGTTTATCTGGACAAAAGAATGTGATGATTGTTTTTAGGAACTGAAAAGAAGATTGGTGAATTCTTTAGTTTTGGCACTTCCTTCCAGGAATGGTGAGTTTGTTATCGAAAGCGACGCTTCATTTAAAGGACTTGGTTATGTCCTAATGCAGAATGATCAGGTAATTGCTTATGCTTCACGATAGTTGAAAACTCATGAGGTAAATTACCCTACACATGATTTGGAATTACCTGCTGTTGTTTTTGCTTTAATAATTTGGAGGCATCATTTGTATGATGTAAAGTGTAAAATATATACTGATCACAAAAGTTTAAAGTATATATTCACTCAGAAAGAATTGAACATGAGATAGAGGATATGGCTACAATTAATCAAGGATTATGATTGTATAATTCATTACCATCCGGGAAAAGAAAATAAAGTGGTTGATGCTTTGAGTCGATAAAGTAATGCTTCATTAACGATGTTGTGTTTGGGATGTGATCCTTTGGTTAAGGATTTGATGAACGTTGGCATAGAAGTTTTTTGTGCAGGATGTTATTCTATTTTATTTCAGGTATCAGTGAAATATTCTCTATCAGATTGAATCATGCATGCACAGAAGCATGACAGTGTGTTGCAGAAAAAGGTAGAGCTGGTTCAGAAGGGTATGTTTCCGGAATTCAACATTGATAATGACTGTGTTTTGAGATTTGGGAAGAAATTGTGTGTGCCTTGTGACTCACATTTGAAGAGAGAGTTTTTATGTGAAGCTCATAGTTCTTCATTTTCAGTTCATCCATGAAGTACTAAGATGTATAGAGATCATCGGTAGTATTACTAGTGGGACGGAATGAAAATAGATATTTCTGATTTTACTATGAAGTGTTTGACTTGTCGTAGGTTAAATCAGAGCGGCAGTTACCGAAAGGTATGCTTCAGCCTTTACTAGTGCCAGAGTGGAAATGGGAAAATATATCTATGGAATTCGTTGTGGGATTTTCAAAGAGTCCTCGAGGTAATAATGCAATCTGGGCTATTGTTGATCGCTTGACTAAATCTGCTCATTTCCTTTCTATACGAGATACTTTTTCCCTAGATAAACATTCCCATTTGTATCATAAAGATATAGTCAGGTTACATGGACTTCCTCTCTCCATTGTATCTGATCCTGATCCTAGGATTACTTCTAACTTTTGGAAAGGCCTTCAGAAGTCGTTGGGTACTGAATTAAATTCTAGTACAGCTTTTCATCCTCAATCAGATTGGCAGTCAGAACGAACAATTTAGACTTTGGATGATATTCTATGTGCTTGTTAGATAGAATATCAGAGATGTTGGGACCAACATCATTCTTTGGTTGAATTTTAATATAATAACAGTTTTCATTCCAGTGTACAGATGGAACCATTTGAGGCGTTATATGGGAAGCGGTGTCGAACTCCAGCTTTCTGGGATGAAGTGGGTGAAAGGAAGCTGATGGGACTAGAATTGGTAGAAGAGATGGCAGAAAATGTTTAGCTGATACAGAAACACATCAGAACAGCTCAGAACAGGCATAAGAGTTATGCGGACAACATGAGGAAGGATCTCTATTTTGAGGTAGGTGATCATGTTTTTCTCAATGTCTCATCATGGAAATGTGTGATTGATTTGGTAAGAAAGGAAAAATGAGTCCACAGTTCATTGGACCATATGAAATTCTGGAGAGAGTTGGATCAGTTTCTTACCGAGTGGCTTTACCTCCGTGTTTATCTCATGTACACAATTTTTTTTCATGTTTCAATGTTAAGGATGTACATGCCAGATCCATATCATGTTTTTAGTATAGAGGTAGTTCAGCTGGAAGAGAACCTATCTTATGAGGAACAACCGGTCCAGATTCTTGACCATAGGGAGAAAGTGTTATAGAATAAGGTGATTCATCATGTAACATTTTTGTGGAAAAACCACATGATTGAAGAGACAATATGGGAATCTGAAAATGCAATGAAGGCTAAATACCCCCACTTATTCGATAAGTAAATAAATTGCGGGGACGTATTTTTCTAAAGGGGGGAAGGATGTAACATCCCAAGTAATTATTGAATAATAGATATAGTTATCTATGTCTATTTATTAATTAGATAGTGTTTTATAGGCTTAAAACAAGAATAAATCCAATCTTAAGCATGGAATACACTAGTATTTTTTAAAGATTATTTTACTGCCTTTGGGTGGAAAATCTTTTTTAAATCAAACTATTGATACTTTTATAAACTCTACTTGTCAAAATAAACTTATTCTTTATTATTGGGACATTGAAATTTACTTTGGGTAAATTTTTGGTATTTTTCCAATAATGTACATTTTTAATGAATAGTGAAAAATGTTGTATTTTAATTCAAAACCTCTTCTTAATCTAATTTATTTATATGATTATATTATCTTTTTAATTGGTTTTAAAGATAAATTATAATATATTTTTACCTTTTAATACAATAGTGGTTATGGTAATTAATTTCACTTTGAAATCGGACTTAAACTGGTGTCAATCTTTTGATACATTTTGTTTCATAAAAACACGCTCTTTGCTCTGACAGTGGGAATTAATTATTAAATTAATTAATGTAACATATATGTTTTGAATTTTGTAAAATAGAAATCATTTTTGAATCTGAAATATCAAATATATATTAGGGTGATGTTTTGGTATTTTTCTGAAAAGCTTCAATTTTTGATGAATAGTGAAACCACTAAGTGGTACTTAAAAAACTTATTTTTTATTTAGATGAAATTTTACCACTTGTGTTTTGAATTTGAAAAATCCGACAAACAGGGTTCTCATTAAGAAGTAAAATGTGGTTCAATGGGATTAAAATAATTTTTTGGTGAATAGTAACTTTTCTGTTTTTAATCACGATTAGAGGTAATTAGTGTAATTTAAGGTAAAAATAATGTTTTATTAATATGAAATGACCTAGACACATTTACTACCCTTATTGGATGTGTCATTTCCGACCAAGACAACCCATGGGTCTATTTTGGGGACCTCATGGATCCATTTGGGTATGATAATGACATTAATGACTTTTATTTAAAGTTAAAATAAAAATGTCACAAACATGAGTTGTTTTACTAAAAAAAAATTTACATGGGGTTATACAAGTCAGATTTTTTACTATAAATAGTCAATAGAAATATAACAAGATTTAATACATCATTATATTTTTTTTATAATTTTTTAGACATTAAATAAATTAAATTATTTATGACACCATGATGATGCAGTGTTTACCTCATTATTTATGGATTTAAATAAAATGAAAATATAATCTAAATTCTAAGTCCTACACTTGTCTAAAACCTATTGGATGGGTGGATTTCGAACCCTTGTCACCTTATCCTCGAAATATATAATTTTGGTACCTTTGTTATCCAAAAATCATTTTATAACAAAGTATCTTTTCTTAACTTTCCAAGAGTTACCCTCCTCTCCTCTTATAAAAGGCCACCACCTCTACCCACTTACCCACACTTCCAAAGCCGTTGGGTCAGCCAAACCCTACCCATTTTGTCTCCCCACATCCCTCTATAACTCTTAAAAGCCTCTCTTTGGGAAGAACTATTCCCAAGGAAGCCTTTGAGCTCAAATCAAAAAGAGTTACCCATTTTAAAGGTAGTGTCTTCTCTTGTGTTCTTATGTTTTATTTTGCTTCTCCAACTCACCTAAAATCTTTTTATTCATTTCTTTTGTAACAACACTAGTATCTTCCATATACTAGGATGTTGTTAAAATATGTATTACAGCTACACTTACACACACCAACATCTAATGGTTTATGAACATACTGTTTCTGTGGATTGTGAATTTCTGCCTCACGAAACGATGATTGTTCTATATTCTTCTAACACCTTCAAATGTGGACATTAATATGTCACTATATTTATATATGATATATAATATGATTATTTTTTCCTTAACCTTCTGTATTTTTCATTTATGGCATACCTTTATGGCTTCTATTATGGGTATACGCTATATCTTCATTTTAGGAAGTGCAGACTACCGCCCCCTCAAAGTGATTTGATTCATTAATGCCATATGTGGGACATATAAAGGATGTAATTAATGATATTATATATGATATTATACTGTAATTATAATATACCTTTATATAATTATGATTCCATTCCATAAAATATGAAATAGAAATGAAAGTAGTGTTCATGCGTACGTACGACTTACCGTCTCCATGAACGGTGCATTTCATTTCTTACCTCTAAACATTATGTAAATTATCAATTCATGTATATACTGGATATATATGATATATATGATATCTACATCATTAGTATAACTCTGGATACAATGGATACATGAACAACTTGTAATTATAAAGAGTTTATTTTTTACTCAAGTACCAATGATCGTTAAAACGACCGTTATTAACTTAAATAATTACATAGTGTCCATGACATGGTAATAAGTGATATAAAAGAAATAATGAACTTGAAAAAGGTTCTTAAGAAAGTATAAATTAACCCATGTTTATTATTCATGAGGTTAAAGAACGATCGAGTCAAGTAAGACCCGAGGTATGGGATTTTGTCTCAATCTCCATTCATAGAGTCATATTTTGTTTTATACACAACCTTCTTTTATACGGTGTATAAACCCCTTTGAATTTTACTTTTATCCAAATGGAAACTTTTTTATAGGAAGCGTTTTACTAAATGACAAAAGGGAATGTTTTTGTCATACGTATGCGGCGACAATGACTTCTCTGCCGCCATGGACATTATTCGATTTTCAGCTTCCTCTACAAGCCATAACTTTTTTTAATGAAAAATAAATACCATGTTACACTTTTCTTTTATTTTGGTATTGAAAATGGTTTTCATAATGTTTTTATTATATCACTGTATTGTATTTATATCTTGTGATTGAAATGAGGAAATATTATGTTTTCATTATGCATGTTTTATGTGATATGATTATGTTAGGCTTCTTGGGCATTGTTATGAAGACGGGTGGTTCCGTGATAAACTAAGGGCAGTTGAGCCCGATATAGCTCTCCATTACATTCTTTAATGCAAAGGAGTTAAACTTTAAGGTTTCTCCGAAGAGATTTAGGGAATATACTATGATGGGTATTCCAAACGTAACCAAGAGGGTTACTCCCTACGTAAGAATGTTAGGAATGCCTCAAGTTACCTTTATGTCTTATGATTTCTATGATTTATTCATGATTTGATGAGGTATGTAAAATTTCTTATGTTTTTTAGTAGAGTATGATTTTATTGATTCTTATGTATACTTGTACTCATGTTTCCTTTCCATATTATTAGATCCCTTACTGAGCATTTTATGCTCATTTCTAGTTTTTGGAATGTTTTTCACAGGTCAAGGGAAGGGAACATGATATGATGATAGTGTAAAGGAAGTGTCATGAAAAAATCCATGTTTTATTTTAAATATGTTTCCGTTGATGGGAAAAAATGAATACTATCTTTTATTGTAACCACTTTGTTTAAATGTGGGATGTAATTCATGTTTTATGATCTAACTCTCTAAAACTCGAAACCTGAAAAGATCCTCGACGTGTAATCTTGATGTAACTCATGATTATGTAAGGTTTAAGGGTGGGGCATTATAGATATCCCTACATGGCACAGGTCACCAATCCCTGGTCAATTAGAGGAGGGAGCGGGTTAATCATGGTGTTGGCCCTGTTGGGATGGGTCATGATAGAGAGGTATTTGAGGTGTTGGTTTTACATTTGATCAATAGTATGTGATATTCTTTTAGGGAAAAATTGTTATGTGTTTTGAGTTCACCTTTCGGGGTTGGGAGACCATTTTTACTGTAGGTGATATCATGTTCATACATCATGACATTAATAAAATTATTTTTGACTGTGTACATATATAACATTGTTTGAGGAAAACACATTGGTATATTCATTATACAAGGATGGGTTGGGGTTTCCATGCCATTCCGGATTCATCACTTCATATATAATCACTTACTATGATACAAATTTTATGTTTCAGGATTCCTCATTGAAATTTTGATATAATATTCCCCATCATAATCATGAGGATGACCCCCTCATTAATGAGGATCTTATACATGGTGTTTTTTGGAGGTGTTTCTTTTTGGTGGTTCACTAGTCATACCACTTCCAGTAATATTGAATATCATACCGATAGTTCCCACAAATGAGTGTTGATGGGTGAGCGGACATTATGATTTTCCACAATAGTGAAATCTCATGTTCGTGAGTGTGACCCATAGGTGCCTAATTATTGGATTGAGGAAATGATGTATATTTTACAACTTGTTAGGACACCTAAATATTAAATGGTGGTCCTATCTGAGAGAATATTCCATAGATCTACCAGATTAAGGTGGTACTTACTGATATAGTCATTTGATGAGGAGAATCTTTTAAGGATAATATTTTATCACATTTCCAATGAATAATTTTTCAATCTATGTTGAAGGGTGTGTGAATCCTGAAGATTATACAACCTTAGCATGGATGTATGATTATATATGAATTTTCATCAAGGCTCACCAACCTCTCTCAAAACTCGATAGACATAGTGAGTTATCAGTTCATTTGGGATTGCACCGTTAATAGGTACCTATTCAATGAAATCATCTACTACATGATACCTTTGTTAATCCCTACCCTTTTGGGTTGCATAATGATTTTTTTGGGTAAAAATTTCCTAACTGAAAAGAGTCAGAAAATTGTTGTTGGTAGTGGGTATATAGTAGTATAAAATTCATCAAAAGGGATTTGAAACCAGAAACATGATACTGGACATGTGATACGTCTCAAGAGGTGGTCCTAAAAAGATGGTTTTTGGTTTAGGGATAACAATGTGGATATAGTTATACTAGGGAGTGGTGGTGATACTCATATGATGACCAGAGACATCTAGTGAAGGATTGTATAACCCACTATATGGCTAACAGAATTATAATAGATGGTTTATGTAGGAAGATCCAATGAACGGAATACGAAGGTCAACATGGAAATATACATGGAAGAGGATCTAGAAGAGTTGTTGGAGGTGGTAGATGATTAATCATGTTACCAGCACCACCACAGGTGGTCTATTCCAAGCTTAAGTAGTTGGGGGATATTGGTGAGGGTGGATATCAGGGGTCGAGGCATATGAACCAAGGGATCTAGGGATGATATAATGTATTATCGGTTAATTTTATACCTTATTTGTGGTAATAATAGACATAGGTGTGATTTATTCTTTTATTTCCACTGCTCTTGTTTAGGGTTTAATGATTCTGATTCAGTGGATTGGATTAAACCTTCCTCTTGGACACTCACACATGACATGACTGAGTTAACAAGAAATACATTGGAAAAATTTAACTGGCCCATGGATATGATATATTATTTTTGTATCACATTTTATCAGTGATTATTAATTAAAATGTTCTCTTAGGTATGGGATGATTATATACTATTCATTCCCATATATACTATTTCAGGTGGAGGATGAATTTTTTTTCATGGATGGAGATATATTTTCCATTTTTTGTGAAAAAACCCATATATATTATGACCGAATCATGCATATGAAGGTGTTACTCAACTTTTTTCTTGGATAATCGTTGGTGTAGTAGATGGTGTAAGTATTTTGTTTCCTATAGTGGTGGTGTCATATGAGGACTTCTTTGCTATGGAAATTTTAGGTTTACATCCCTACATAATGATAGAATTATTTATTTATAAAAACACTAGGAATAAACTAATATCTATTACATCATGTTTTATTGATCTCAGAAAGGTTCATGGTGTAAGGGTATAGTTTGAGGACATTCAATGTTAGGGTTCTATCAGACTCAATGTTTTACCCCGAGTTTCCCTAGTGTTGTTTATCAAGAATTCATATGAGATCATGAGGAAATGTGTTATATACTATCCCATAATCCTGATGAATGTAAGGAACACGTAGCCACCACCAAGGATTTATGACCTCTTTGGTTAGTTGAAAGGGTCGATTGTTTCTCGATGATTGACCGCATACGAGGCTATCACCAGTTACGAGTTTAAGACTAGGATGCATTGAAGATACCATTTCAATTTAATTATGATCATATTTAGTAATTTACGTTCCCATTTGGAATAACTAAATCTAGAAAACTGATCATGTGTCTCATGAAATGGTTCATTTAGACTTTCTTAGACAAGGTTTTGGTAGTCTTCATCCATGATATCCTAGTGTACTCAGCGTTAGTGGAGGAGCATGCAAGATATTTGAGTATGGTTCTGGGAATACCATGAGAGAACAAGATTTATTGAAATCTTTTGATGTTCTAGTTTTGGATTCTTGAGGTCCACCTATAGGGACATGCTATTTCAGTATATGATGTAGTAGTAAACTAATAATAGGTTATAGAAATGTTATCTTGACACACACCCAAGAGAATTATAGATATATAATGATTTATTATGTTCCAATTATACTATAAAATATTGATGACTTATTTAAATAGTATATCAACTCTATTGATATATTTGTGCTGAAATGGTAATACTATCATTTTAAAAGAGAGGTTTCAATAGGGTTTCGTGTAGTTGGGTGAAGAGATTAACGAGCGCATCCATATTGATATTTCTATAGGAACATAACATTTACGTTGTATTTATTGATGCATGAAAAAAGTATTTGTTTTTATTTGATATTAAGAAAGGTAGTTATTTCTTGTGGTTCAGGTTAGTTGAGACCACATGCCTAGAAATATGCGACCCATGATCTTGATTTTGAAATGGTAATCTCTTCACTAAAGATATTGTGACACAACCTGATGGGAGAGTGGTCAATAATCATGTATAACCATAAGATTTAAAATTATATATTATCTCTGATCTATAATAACTTTAGATATATTAAATTGTTAGTGTTACCCCTTGATTTTGACTTTGATATTGTCCATACTTATGTGAAGGTGAACGTGATTGCAGATGATCTCATAGGAAGATCTTATTCTCAGTTGCTGAATGAGGTGATAGAGCAGTTGTCCTCATTACATTTATCATTTCTAGATTGTTATAGAAGTTATTTCCCTTAACTGAGGGGTTTTTTACATCTAATTATAATTTATTTCACTGAGTTACATCTTTGGGATACCTACTATGAGACATTATGTACATAGATATCTACTAATCATGGTCTTGAAAATTTTTATGGAGAGGGGAGAATGTTGATCTATTGAGAGGATTGTTGATGGAAGTAATGAAGATTTAGTATGATGTTTTGGAGAGTTTAATATATATTCCTTGGTGGTATAACCATCAATGTAGTATATGTACTTGGGTCTCCAATATTTGATTCATTGGTCAGGTATGAAGAAGGGAGTTTTTGAGTTTGTCTACTGATTTATGACTTGTCAAAATGTAAACGATTTGAACCAGAATCTAGTGGTTTTGTCTCAACCCATTGATGTTACATATTGGATGTGGGATATGATATCAATGGACATCATTATGTGGTGATGATATATGTCTGGGGAGCATGATACCATCTGAGTAATCATAGGATGACTTATAATTCCATTAAAATTCCAAGATATCTTTGAGGATATTTTATATACATATTTAGATTCCACTATGTGTAAGAAATTTATATGACTCAATATATTTCCCAACATGATTTTTTATTAATGTCATTATTTTTTCACATTTTCATTAGGAAAGAGATCATATAATCCCCTTAGGACATAGTTATGACTCAGCATAAGGTTTCACCCCTATAAAGATGTCCGGACTAAATGGAAAATCCATATATTGGAGGATGTGTTGTGGGAATTCTTGAAGGACTTTTTCTATAGCTGGTAGGATCACCTACCCTTGTGGAGTTATCCCACAATAACAACAACAAATATAGAATTGATGTGGAACCATTCATGGCCTTGTACGAGGGACCCCGTACGTCACCACGATGTTGGAATGAACATGGATATTCTTCATTTATTGGCCAATAGTTCTTCAGAGAAACTATAAAGAAGCGGTAGATCATATACGAGCTGATGATCACTTTATAGAGCCATCAAAAGACATATGAAAAACAATTATGGACATGTTTCGTGTACATGGATGGAAACTAAGTGTTCTTAAGGGTCTCATATCAATATGTATTATGATGATTTATATAGGATGGAACGATTTCACTTTGATTCATTAAAAAAAATAACAATATGTAGAGTTGATAAGATGGAATATATATTATATCATCATCCATTGTTTAACTACGTACACAATGTCTTCCTTGTGTCATAGTTGGGGACGTACACGCTTGATCTGTCAGATGATATCGACTGTGGTGATCTAGACATCATGGATTGATCTAATATTTTTGAGTACACAATATAGATTGTGGATCAGTATGAGGGGATCCTTTATGGGTGATTGATTCCCTATGTTCATGTTCTGTGTCAGCGTGAGAAAATTTACGAGAGTATATTTGTGTTGTATTCCAAAATGTTTTCTTCAGACCCACATCTCTTTGTGTAGTATTTTGTTTTTTATTACAAATATTTAAAAAACCATTAATGGGTGAATTTAATAACACTTATTTTTCATGTATTGTTTTTGAATATTATATGGATTATTTACAGAGCTAGGCACTGAGATGACATGATATTATAAGGACCAGTGTTCCTAGAAATAATTTTTGAAATATTATATATATATATATATAATATCTTTTGTGTGTAGTTTTTATGAAAATGTGGAATAAATACTAAATTGATGAAATTATTAAAAATATGAGGCTTTCAATGAGTTTATAGTGTGGGTTCTTTCCTAGATGTGATTTAACATTAGATTGTGTCCAATGTTATACTATAACAATGTCATGGGTGGATAAATAAATAAATAAATTCATTTATCAATTTAATTAATTATTTATCATGACTTATTTATGGTCTATAAATAGGATGCTATGAAAAAATCCTAGGTTTATCCACACTCTAGTGTTTTTTGACTTCCTGTTAGTGGAGATTCTGTTGGTGGAAAATGACCATATCATGGACCATTGATTGATGTTCGATAGAACTCAAGGATTTTGTGAATGTATATGATTGGGAATATCACTTCACCATAATTTGAACCCAATTGATGTAGGATGTTTTAATAAGGGTTTATTTCAGTAAATTTATTCCCACAAAGAACTCGAATCAAATAGACCAATTTATATATTAGTATTTCAATCATATTATAGTAGTGAGATTATCTACAGGGATATTTATGAGAAAAGGTTTATAGAATTTTGATATTCATTATTAATTTTAATGGAAATCATGAGAGGCCTATGAAACATGGGTCAGATTCCATCATCTATGGTGTTTCTATTATTTCTCCCATAGTTATTTGAGTTATCATCAATAGTGTTCTCTTCTATTGGTGGATTATCAAAATACTAGAGAAACAATAATTATGGGCCCATATCATGGCGCATAAAATTGTTATTGCAGATCCATCCTTGGATCAATTATGGGATCGAGTTGTAATGATGGAGATGACAGATGGGAATAAGATCAAGATGTGCATGTGTGAGTTTTTGAATGTGAGGTGATGGTAATGATGTGTGGAAATAACCATTAAACTGGAATGGATGGAAATGGATTATACAATGATATATGAAATTGATTAACGAAGATATTTAGTACCTTAATGGGAATTGCAACAGATCAAGAAGTGGATGTGGAAGAGGAAGATGATGTTAGAGGAATATCCCGTGGATTTGTGAAATTCTACACTACTCTACATGTGATGCATCAACACATTCCAATTGTGTGGCCCTATATATTACACTTTTGTTTTGTGTGGAGTTAAGTATCACAATGCATGTGACCCCTATCACATAGAATGTGACATAACTTGGTGTCTTCATGTGTATTTAGGTAGGTACACAAACACATAAACGATTGGAAGAACATGGACATAAGAACAGTACATGGACACCACCATGAGTACATGGGATTAGACACACTAGGTACTTAAGAATAGACATGGTCAGAGGCTGTGACACATGGGTATGACCTGGTGAGTAAGGGATATGTTGTTAAATTAATTGAAAAACTATTCAATGATGGATTATACCCCTTATACTCATTATATTTTAAAATATTAATAATGGTGTGTTCCATTTATTATTTTCACGTAGGGATAGTATGCAATTGTATCTAAAATATAGGATGGATATCCATTTAGAGGTACATCAGTCATAGAGAGTGTTAATGGATTTATTCCATGAGTCCTAATGTGAGATACTTTATCCTCAACTATATCATAATCGAAGTTCATGGAATCATTGTGACCAACACTATACATGCATTGATCATCTACATAGTCGGTTATTCAATTTTGAGTTATCAGTATACCCCATGGGATTGGGTGTGATCCTAATCGATGTGTTATTATCTTTAGATATCAAACATGTACTTAATATTGATATAACCAATGTGAATGACATATCAGAGGGACACCACCAGTGCTATTTGAATTG
This sequence comes from Viscum album, assembly GCA_963277665.1. NCBI lineage: Eukaryota > Viridiplantae > Streptophyta > Magnoliopsida > Santalales > Viscaceae > Viscum > Viscum album. Next base: position 553,372,980 of record OY728135.1, read on the forward strand.
TTGTGTGTGCTATCCCAAATGAGTGTTTTGCGGAACGTTCGAGTAAGAATACTAAAATATAATTAATGATGTGAATCTATATTAAAACAATATGAATATTTTTTTTATATCTGGATAATTTTGGTATATGTACAATATAAATATACATGTTTTGAGGTTTCATTATTTTCGAGCTATATTCATATTTTTTTCGGAGTGACCTACATAGTGTTTTTATACTCACTCTTGCATTGTATTTTCCCATACCTATCATGTCATATGTATACCACTATATTATTTATATGTTACTAAAGGTACTAAAACCATGATGGGATTAGTGATCTAGTCTTATTTAAGTGTCTTCTTGTGGATACTTTGACAATAGTCCTTACCCACATTGATGGTTTAGTTTTTCTTTGTTTATTTAGGTTGGGCTTGTATTTAGACTATTTTCCTTAACATACTATTTTTTGTACTCTAATGGTAGGATATTAGAAGCTTGCATTCATGGTTTTCAAATTTTTTATATTAGAAAATTGTATGATCTTAGAGGAGTGTGTGTGAGTATATGTACATTATTCTAAGCCCTACAAAGTGAGTGATATGCCTACATTGCACGGGTTTCTATACCAAGGTATATTGGATGCATACATGGGTTGACATGGTTTGGGCCCTAATGGGACAGGTCATGAAATGTTATGTTTAATATAAAAATTTTATATTCATTCATAATTACATTTTATCCCCAAGGGAAACTATAAGACAAATGAAAATAAAGAGAGTAACATTTTGGAATTTTCCTTTAGTTGAAATAATAGTCGCGTCCTTATCAAAACTAAAATGGAAAGAATATATATTCAATAGTAAATGATGATTTTAGTCAATATTAAATCATAAAATAGAAATAATTCGATTTTTAGTTAGATATTGTAGAACTTATCACAATATTTTTAAACATAATTACCTAATTTACCTTTATTGAGGTGGCAAATATTTAGTACGGTTATAATTCATTAGGAAAAAAATAATGTTGACCCACTTACAAAATGTGAACCTCTGATTATAAAATTTGGAAGAAAAATTTCATGATTCTATTTCATGATGTAAGTTTTCATTTTTTTTATTTTAAAAAATCATAGTTTTATAAACGTCAATATCATTCAATATTCACTAAAAAATAAATATATTGTAAAACAATCAATAAATATTCATCCTAAAATAATATTTAAATTATTATTTAAAAAATATTACTCATTTTCATAAAAATATTTTATTGAAATTTTAGTTTTTAATTTTATTAATCACTTACAAAAATAAATAAAAATAATTTCTAAACTAAAAATAATTTTGAAACACTAAATTGAATAAATATATGAGTTCATATTTACTAATAATTAATCCATACCTTTGTGTTGATTATGAAAATTATTAATATATTACATAATTATGTAATTAAAATTTATTTCCATGAATTTAATGCCATGGTTATAATAGTAATATTTAAATGATAACATTTTTTTTGGTTTTGTTTAAAGATTAGTGTTTTGTGTCACATGTACTATCGAATAATGTGTTCTATTAAAATATAAATGTGTTACATTATTTCACCCATATAATAAATTTTATTCTTTAATTCTAACTAAAACTCAATAATGAAACATTTATCATTTTCAAATTCTTTTTTTTAAAACACATTATAAGTTTTTTAAATCTTCTATTTTGAAAAAATAGAAATCAACATAGATAGGTAATATAGAATATTAAATAAATATGTTTAGAAAAAGGTAAAAATTAGTGGTAATTAAGATTATTGTCATCCAAGAAAATAGAATGTCCAAATAAGGATGGATAATGGCAGAGAAAATTGATCACAAGAATGTTAATGATCATTTTAATGTCAATTATTCAAAAAATAATAATCAAATTTGTTGTGAAAAAATAACATAAATTCGTTATAAATAAAAGAAATATAAAAATATTTATGTCTAAATATCCTTACCCTATAGTTTAGTTGTTCTTTTAAAATCGAGAATATGTATATATGGAAAAATAATTACTTTATTTCCTTAAAATGCCTAAAATAAATTTCATCATTTGGTTGGAGGCTTCATTAATTTTCACCTTTAACCCTTCTTTTACTCCAAATGATTAGTATCAATATTTCATTCCTAAGAAACCATAATCAAATTCTAATTGACAAAAAGGAGTAATATGGGATGAAATTATTTCCAATTTTTTATAAAACCATAATTGGGAGAACAAGGTAAGATAATACCAATAATTAAAAATATAATGAATAAATAATACATTAATATAAAAATTCAACAATAATAACCAGTGATCATTTTAAATAAATTATCAAATATTTATCCCAATATGTAAAAGAAATTGAATGTAAAATATTAACTATAAATGTTTCATATAACATTAAAATTACATCCCCAAAATTAAATAACAATGTTCATAAAAAAATATGTAACGTTTATTCACAGGAAACAACTAGGGGCTACATGATCTTCTACCTAACAAAAAGTCGCCCAAAATATCATTTATCACATTTAGATAACATTCCGTAATGATCTCAAAATGATGTCTATTATTTGGATTTTAGATCAATATTAAATTTATATACAAATGATAGTATCCATTACACTTAATTAATGATCACATGAGAAAATCATATTCTATAAAGTTGTTTAAAATATTATCTAGTAGAAACTATAACATCCTCAAACACACATTCCATGATACCATGCCAAAAACCTAATTTTTAAACTTTCTGAATTGATACCAACAATCATAACCTAATATTAGTAATAAAAAATATCGACCTCATCAGAATATATTATATCACTTACTTACCCAATAATATTTTTGTTTTACAGTTTTATTTAATTAAGACAAACTTTTAAATAACAATAACAATGTCTCTATGTAATAATTTTCTCTATTATTCATTAATATTTTTTGTATTTTATCTTCATCATGCCCCATAATATTATTTAAATAAAAATACATTCAAAACATAATTCATTTATCAATAATATTCATATAAAAGGAAAATAGAAAACATAAAAAGTGTGAACTCAAATGCTTTATATTTTTACACATAATAATTATCATTTAAATTTAATCAGTTAGAGTAAGATGAGAATTTGGGTATGAATACATATTCAATGTGTTTGAGAATGACATAAGATAATTCTTACAATAAAACCCTGATCATAAATAATGATACATGGAATAATTTTTTAGCATAAAACAAGAACTATATAATTCAATAATAAATATCAATGTGAAAATAATCCTTGAGTAAAAAATCATTAAAACTACTAATAAAAAATGAATTTCTATATACGTATATGGTACATCAGACACACATGATGGAATCACCTAACCATATAAATAAATATCTCATTTAATTAATAAATAGTTTGGAAAACCTATCAGCTTGTAGGTGTAACTTATAGTTAGTTAACTTCATTATCTCTTAGGAGTAATATATATTTGCCATCTCATTGGATATAACTTTATTTAGTTAACTCAGCACAATTGAACAATTAATCTATTGGTAGTTATAGACCCAACCATCGCATATAATCCACCATCACGTTATTATTTGGGTTCACTCCCAAATCGTGACTTCATAAATATTTTACACCTACCATATCATGAATTAAAACACATATATACCCTCATATAATAAAATATGTTATATATTGATTAAAAAATGAAGATGAAATGGGTCCCCAGAATATTATTCGAAAATATAATCGAAAACCATTAATATAATTGAATTTAATGGAATAATAAGATCAAATTCCCAATAAAGTATGTAAATTGTTATGTGATTTTAAAATAGAAAAAAATTCCATTAAGATAATTTTTAAAACATTTATTGGAAACTAGTGGAAACTTGCTTCTTTTTATTATACTGTTAAAATCTTAAAATTCAAAAACAAAATTTAAATAAAAATTTATTTGAAGATTTAAATGAAAAAAGGTAAAATAATTTTAAAATAAAATAATATCCATGAATGTGGTAAAAGTGATTCATTTAGTAAAATAATTTCTACAAGAATGTAAAAGAAATTCAAAAAATCTGTTATATTTAGAAAAGATCATTATTATAATTTTAATAAAATATATATAAATAATTTCATAGAAATTCATTAAAACATCTATAGAAATTTTTTAATGGAAAACAATTTTCAATAATTAGGACAAAACCCAATTATAGGAAAACTAATTAAAAGGACCATAAAATAATATTAGTACCTAATTATTTTGGATATTATATTTCTGAAGTCATTATATACACTATATAAGTGACTACTGTTGTATAAATCAAAACATTACTCAAAGAAAGAAGTATGATAAGTGAAAACCCTTATACTTGGGTACTTCTTGAATCAAAACTCCAATGAGTTAAGGAACATAAAATGATTATAAGAAATATATAATTTTGGTGTAATAGTTTATTAAAATACATTCATTGGGGAAAAATTACCCAATATAAAATAAATCAAGGTCCATAGTGTGAATTATACCTCATGGAACTAAAATTCAATTTTGAAACAAAATTAAATATTTTATTATATTTGAATCGATATATCATTAGAGAGTGAACATAAATGGATTGTTATATATCATGATACAAGATTTATTCATGATATAAAATCTCAATAGGTATCACATAGACCATATTAAAAAAATTGTTCCAAAATATAGGAGATCTCTCAATGAATTGTATTGAGATGAATAATCTTTATCAATATCATTTCATTGACGGTAAATATTTTTCCTTGAATTGATTATATATAAAAATTGTAAACCATAAAACATTTAATAATAAATAATAATGATATCAATTTTACTTTTACATGTAATCACTTCGTAACATAGTACGTGATGAAGAAGTATAAATCAATGAATAGAAATTGAGTTACGAAAACCTGGAGTGATACTACTAAAAGAAATATTTTAATGACTCGACCCATTATGGATCTTATGGACCATGGATGGATATTCCACAATAACCTAGAGCCTATATCCAATAGTCAAGATTCTATATAAATATCAAAGAGTGAATAAAATAAATGGTTGACCTCTTCCTAGTGTACATGTACACATGCACCCAACCCCCTCCGCGATGTAATTCAAACGAATAATAAAACAGATGTAACATCATGAGTTAATCAATTTATGAAATAGTCTATAAGGAATACATCAGATATAAATGAATAATACTGTAGTGCATAGGGGGAAATTACCTGCAAAAAAATGTATATACTATCATAAATATCAATAGAATAATGGAATGATAAGAGATCCCAAATTTTGACCTTTAAACCCACACACCATACACGATCTATGCACTATTGTAAACTTATTCTCGACGAGAATTAAAATCAATCATTCATTGCCTTTATAAGACATTATATGTGTTTGAAAATCCCATGAAGGGGTTAGTATATACATACCCATACTGATGACCCAAAAATCAAAGGGGGACCAAAAAATTATATTATAGAATTAGACATATCATCCAAAATAATGATGGAAATAAAACCCCAAAACATACACACACACAATATATATATAAATATATATATTGATTAAATTAGTGAATATGAGAAGGAAATTATATTTCCAAATCACAACCAATCCCTAGTCATTGTGTCTGATATCAGCTCTCAGGTCTCCATCATCAATTCCCAGTGTCCCATTTATTCATCAAGGTAACCATCTTAAGGACCCAAACCTCATCAATGTGATGCATAGTTTCAGGGGAACACTCTGCAATAGTAATATCATGCCATAAAACATAGTCTATTAGGGGGGTCCATTAAAAATGCATTTGAACCACAACCTAGTCCCTCAGGGGGGGCCACTTAGTAGTTTGATGACACAAAAACTATTCTTTTAGCAGGGTTACACTCAGTAGGTTGAAGAAACACACCCCAGTCCATAAAGGGGTTCCACTCAGTAAGAAGATGACTGATTCCCTAATCCACTAGGGGTCCCAATCAACCATATATAGAGATCAAAAAGGACCAGTGAAAATATGATTTAGGGCATTTCAAACCCCATCCTCATTCTAGTGATCCTACATATTGACTTCCATTTCCATGAATCACCTAAAGAAGATTCACTACTGGAAAAATAACATATACCCATGGTTCAAAACCATGGGTATAGCCCCCAATACCATGGGTATATCCTATACCCACATTTTTGGGAACCAAAGTTTAAAATTCGTGGGTATAGATATTAAAAAAAAATATCTCTTTATGTATTGAACCCACGACGTCAGATACCTACTCATTTTAATCAAAAAATCTCACCACTTAACCTACGGAACATCAGTTTACGTATATCAATATTTTTATCAATAAATTAATAAGAATTTTTATTACAAAAAAATATTGTAGCAGGATTCGATCCTGAGTCATTCTCTCGAATCGAACAACACCTAACTAACCGATCTACTTGGCTTTGAATTAAGTATATCTACATTTACATTAATCTGTTATTATTATTAGCTGTATTTGAAAAACAATTAAGTGGGATTCAGTCTCTAATCCAAAAGAAACAAAAAAGATCGGCCAAAAATCCAACCTAGGATACTTTAATGTATTATTAATTATATCTATTTAAATAGATAAATTCAAACAATGGTTATAGGAGGGAAAACAGTGGGTATTGGTTTTCCCATAAATTTTTGTTGCTTCCCATTATTTGTTTTCACCGCCATATGGCAGGAAATCTATACCCACGGTTTTACAAAACGGTCGGTATAGCTCTCTGGAAGAAAACTCTATACCTATGGTGTAAGAAGAACTATGGATACAGGCCATCAAAAAGACACCTATACACGCAGTTTTGACCAAAATAGTGCTTATAGGTCATCAAAACCCCCTATACACATGGTTTTTTCCAAAACCATTGGTATAAGTTTTTATACGATACCTATACCCACGGTTTATTGAAACCATGGATATAGGGAACCACTATACCCACAGTTTTTCCCAAATCCCTGGGTATTGGGCTATTTTCCAGAAGTGTTTAATTCTCATAAAACTCGATGTCATATATTAATATCCACTATAAGGATTAAAAGTTCTTTTTATATAAAAAAATCACAATATACTAGAAAATTTCAAAATCATGATTCTAGTTGAATCAAACATGCCATGTGGATGTTTCCCATGGTGGTTCATAGTGTGAATGGGGTCCACATGGTGTGTGTCAAACTCCACTTTATGAATTTCCACTCCTATAAACATGGATCTGAGTCCATTTCATAGTACATGGTATGTAATGACCCTACATGGTGTGTCCCACCCAACCATGTATGGCCTTGGTGTTCTTGGTCAGGTCTATTATTATTTAACCATGCATGTCTACCAATATATTCACTGAGTTGGGTTAAGGTATATTACCATTCCCTTATAATACCATATTACATGATGTGTCCTCCCACCCAAGATCCTAACCATGTGAAGATGGAACAAATCTCAACCACTCATGAAATGTGACAAAACATGTGGGTCTAGACACATGAAATTTGATACTTATCTTCCATAAAACCTTAGTAGGTATAAATGGTTGGGATACATGGTCTTTGTTTTCTACCAAACATATTGTATTCAAATTATTCATAAAAAAACCTATTCATAATTTGGATAAATATTTACTCACCCGAATTTGTGAATGTATATGTTGGTTAAATGAAATTAATGGTGTTTTCCTTGAGTTATTTATTTTTTCCCTCTAGTGATCAGAATATAGAAGCTGGTCATTTAAAAAATGATTTCATACTTCCCGAACCATATTCTACTCAATCATATCCCCGTTATAGATCCAAAATATTTGGATCATCACCCAAAACCTAAAATATATAGAGATCCATCCAATATTTTTTAATCTATTTATAACAAACACAAAATCCATGAATCAAATGGTTTAATTTTTCTCAAATACACCCTGAAAATCTCAAACAAAGACACTATAATCCAACGGAGAAGAATGAAAATAATGGAGGCGTATAAGGTAAAAAAACTAAATAAATAAATGAATAATAATTATTTTAAAATGACTATAAATTAAGAATTTTCATGGGTGATAACATGTTTAACAAAGAAAAACTTTTACTTGATAAATATATTTAATAAGATATAGGAATAATGTGAAGAAAAATTATAATATATCAAGATAAGATAAAACATATAGTATATATTTTTTTTAAAAAGTAATAAAACTATATTTTATGATACCTAACACAGATATAATCAATTTGGGTCAAGAAAATTATACTCTGGTGATGAGGCTGATCTGCAATGTTTGTTTCTTAATGATCCATGTCGATTGGATCATTTTTTGACATCCAATCCCAACACTCCAACAAATAACTCAATAATACACCATTCATTCATTCCTAGTGTTACAAATCTACCGCAATGATTTTCATTAGTGGTTAGTTATAAAATATTTTTATTAGGTCATTTTAAATAATATATTTAATTTTAATTCATTGTTTTAATTTAACCCATCGATAATGATTGCCTTATCCAAACATTCGATGCTGAACAACCATAGGTTGTATGTAGGGTAAAACCATCACTCTATAATAGACCACTGTATTGGATTTTAACATTCTTGATGCACAAATGAGATGCCCCATTATTTTTATAAAACTATGTGAGTGCGATTTTAATATAATTAATATATTATAATATCAATTATAATATCATTGTGCCTCATAATATATAGTCATATCATACGTGACTCCAAAAAAATATTTCATAATATACTTTAATGTCACACAATAAAATATCCTTCTCACTAGATAGTTCCCACCATCAGAGACATTCAACCGAGAAATGAACATACTAACCAAAATGGTTGGGATAGTAAGCCCGCATATGGAACTCCAATTCCTTGGAGGTCACCTACATTCTATAGTGATTCCAAAACACGTGGACCAAGGGAACATTACGTCTTCAAATTATCCTCTCCAACCTATATTTCACAACCAATTGGGTAATCTAACATGGATTCTCCATCCTTGATGTTTTTCTCTCCCTAGTTAATGATGCTCCTAGGATCATGCACATTTCACAATAGTGGTGATAGATGGAATACATCAAGAATTGGATCCAACAGTGTTGTTATGGATTGGTGGTAGGAAACCTCACCAAACCTCCATAGGATATTGAAAGCACAAAAGGACCTTGGAGATATGTTGGGTCCCTATATTATCTATTATAATAACATTTATAGAGAGAATTTTAGGAATATATGGTATCCCTATTAGAAAAACATGGGCATATGATAACGATATACATGATATTTCTATTAGATCTAGAATATTGTCATATGAACATGGACCACATGGACCACATGTACTATATCTTTTATTTCAGGTGTCATCATTGGCCTAATAAACAATTCATAAAAAATATCATCTTAATGTAGGGGTGACCAACAGGGTCTCTCATACAGAGACTCAAAAGGTGTCATTCTTATTGTAGAGTGATATCTAATATTATAAGAAAACACTACCAATGGAATTTCATCATCCTAGATATATATGATTACCAAAACATAAAATCTTAAAATATTATCTAACACCTAGATATTACAATTTGTATTCCAAATCAGATCACAGTGAAGAATCAAACATATTCATAAAATGGTATCAAATTCATCATGAATTCCCCTCTAAAAAATGATATAAATAATATTTCATGTGAAGAGTCATTCTCCATGGGTATCCAAAAGCACTGAATGATCTCATGCATATACAACTTATGAAGACTCTCAATCGAACTCTTCTTTCAACAGGATTGAAAATGTGACAACTTTGTGAGTCAGTCAACTATCACCAATATGAAATCATGGAATCTAACTGTTTATGGTATCCATGTCACAATTTAAATATATATATCATCCCATTTCCACACTGCGATCTCAAGTGGCTAGATGAAATGTATCAGAACCTGGTTCATGACCTTCAACTACTGACATTTGGGACACCGTGATATGATCTAAAATATGCACTTCCTCCTAAAATATACTACCAAAACTATCTATAATGGTCCCTATACATTTTCCAAAAATTGGTATGTACATCCAAATGAGATTTATGATGCTCCCTTATATTCTATCCTCAGCTTAGGATAATCCACCACCAACCCCTAGAAAATGATGAAATTTTCTCATCCTTCATAAAATATAATTGGTGAGTCTCTTCAATATATCTTGTAACAAATAACATAAAAATATATTTCTACCAACTAATACACCCTCACACACTAGAGATGTGAATTATTTAAGACCATTGAATAAATATAAGATACACCACTCTCCTCTTACAGGATAAGCTATAATGATTCCAACTACTCAGATGCCTCCTCTACTAAGTGGGAACAATACTTCTTAATAAGGGAATATTCCACCAAGTATACATTCCAAGGAATACATGTTATCTATATGTCATAGTGTTTTAGGAACTCTAACCATCACTTTTTTCAAATGTTTATACCTCCATGCATGATGATACAAATGTTACATTAATGGTATAATTAAATAAAAATTAACACCTAAAAGATAGTGTCATCACATCTTCTAATGGAATACTACCACTTCTAAATCCAATTCATGAGTCACATAGTTATTATCATGGGGTCTTAACTTTCATAAAACAAAATTTATCAATTTACATCACTTCATCAATAGTTAGCAATGAACAACTCCTAAGAAATTATAATACACTACGTACTCAATACCTTTCATTTGTGGTATTAGAAAATGAAAACCGGAAAACCCCATCAAAAAATTCTCATAGGCACATTGAAACTACTTGGTCTAGGAAAATGGATAACCAATTCATGATAGGGTGTTCAATGTGTCTAAAATACATGAAATTTATACAACAAATTTCTTATATTACCCTATCATGAATAGAAAACACCACACCTCTGACATGAGTTTTGTTGGATCAATATAAATCACTACTTCAATCATCATTGATTATATAGATAATCCATGTTCAGATATGAAATACCTAAGAAAGATCACCTTTAATACCCCAAATAATAATTTTGAGAGCCTATCATAATGTTGTTTCTCCAAGAGTAAGTCTAGGACCATCCTTAAGTACAATAATTTCTCTTGCTTGAATGTAGAGAATATGAGTATGTCATCAATTAAGACAACAAAAATAATTGAAAAATTGGATGGATGATCTAATTTTTAAAATTCCAAAACATGATTAATGAATTATTCATACCCAAAAACATCACAAGTAACCCAAAAATTCCATAATGAAATTGATATTCCAGCATCAAAATATCGACATCCAAAAATCTCAACTAGTGGTAGTCAGATCTGAGGTCGATTGTCAAAAAACAAATCATTCCTAAAAAATGACTAAAGAGTTCAAAAATCATCAACATGGGATACTTTTTATTTATAATTATTTATTTTAGTTGATTATAATACACAAAAATCCATAAAATCTCATTCTTCCATTTGAAAATTTATTCTGGGGGATCCTAGGGTCATAAAATGGGTCTGATAAAACCCTTATCTTGAGGGACCTCTAACTCAATCCTCAGCTCCTAAAGATCAGTAAGGGCCACCCTATATGATTCTAAAGATATGTTTACAATCCTTGGGTGAAATTAAATGAATATTTACATCTCCCAATGTTGATATAATCACAAAACATCATCGATGAATACATCTATAAATTATTCCACTAAAAAAGGAACCCAAATGTCTGATGATCATTCTATGGTAATTGTTAAACTATCTAAATGATGTGTTATGGTCAATGGAATTATAATAGTAGGACACAATAAATCAACAAGGATATATATCCTATCATTAATGGAGAACATCATCCCTTACTTTTGAAGGCATATATCCTTCTTGCGATGAATGTCTGGTTGGGCTCAAACTATGAACAACCTGTTAATAATTAGTATGATGTAAAAAATTTCCATTTGGATGACCCAGAGGGTCCATGTCAAAAAATATCCACCAAAAAAGTGTTCTCACTAATGAAATATTGGTGATATAAATTAATCAAAAAAATTAGAAACGTTAGAAATGGATGTTGTGTAAGGTGTCGATGGTGAGCTCTACCACTTTCATAAAGAATATGAAAATGTATAAGTGACTCTCATGTAAATTTAGAAGAACTTACAATTATTTAAAATAAAAAATTTATAATACATCATATCATATCATGAGCTACTAGTTTATAAAAACCGTTGACTATAGCTTTCCATGAATCTATCCACAAGCTCTCTATGCTGAGTATGGTCCACCTAGTTGCGGTGGTGGAAGTAGATCATTGTGTCACCCACTATCCAAGGCTAATCTTCTAAGAGCTCCATATAAAACTCATGTAGCCCCACCACCCCAGGGATAGCTTACGCACTCTATATATATCCTAGATCACGACACTACATCTATCATTGTTTTCAATCTACTACTTTCATTCCCTATATGGAACATTTGTTCTAGAAATCACATGGAATTTGGCCACGCCTATTAAATAAAAACATTTTCCCTATCCGGGATTTCATTTACCTTTGTGTGAACCCTCTACTGCATGACTACATGAATGATACTGACCATTGAAATATCCACTTCCCTATGATCTTGATGAATGCTGTACTTTTTTCTATACATGACCTATACATATAACTCCCCCCACTAGATCCACCTAGACATTTTCCCTTAAATTGGATTTTTTCAATCACCAAAACCCATTATAGCTCTCTAAGATAGGTGGGAATGAATTTGGGAACCTCATTTGCATGAATCTATATTTTGATACACTTTATATACATTATTTTTCAGATGTAAACATCCCAACCCATGTTTAAGTTGTACTGGATAAGGTTAGTGGACATAAAAACATACTTACTAATTGATATACTAACAAGTTCTAGATCTAGAACCTCCTAAATATAAACTGGTCATAAGAATTAGAGGACGTACTCCTCCTAAAACATCTACTATAATTCATACCATGAGATTTCAATATTACCATGAATATGTGTGTCTATACTTCACCAGTTCCCTATCGATCTGTGGAATATAATGGAAGAAAATATCAAAATTTCATCGGTCAAGGTCTATATGACCCTAAAGACCCTGATCACAAACTCAAACCAATCCTCCACATGATAGGGATCTGTCTCACTACGGAATATTATTATATTTTGGTAGAATTACATGAATAGTTTACTATCCATACCAATATTGTAATCTTGCAAGATTGTAAAATCAAACTATATAAAATTAGGGTTCTTATAGTTTCTATCCTAGATGAAATGTCTCTTGAGATTTTCCATGAACTGAGACCTCACCGCAAACCATATTGTCTTAAAATACATGAACAGGTAACCTGATTAGCATTCTTTACATATGAATCTTAAATGTTATCAATATGTAAGATGATTAAAGTAGGGTTCTTATAGTTTCTATCCTAGATGAAATGTCTCTTGAGATTTTCCATATATTATGTAGTTGAAAGACTCGCAAGACTGTCAGGGGTTACACTAAGTATATATAGGTGCCCCACCCTAGAATTTCATGGTGTCCAACTTATTCATCAAAAGAAACATGCCCTAATCTGATAAGGTTTCCACTCAATCCATTTCATTTATAATATTGACCAATTACCATATGTTATAGGGGGTTTTCTACCCTGTACACAATCAAAGGATCCCATTAAACAACTTCAATCATTAATCATCTTTGGATAAATCAAGACCCTTATGAAAATGTCATGTATTGTCTTCAAATCAACTCCAATTGCTACCATCACATTCTATGTAGAATACTAATCAGTTTAGGATACTCGTGGGCCAAAATCAGAGACCAAACGAAAGAATTTTCATGTTGGATGATTCTCATAGAGATATAGACTGTGTATGGGGTCTACACGACATCTGTTCTTGCATCAATATCTACATGTTCTGTTCAATAAACATTATTCAGAATCCATTTAACAGTACATGACATTTAAACGTTGCACGTAGCATGTATCATCCAATTTGGGCCTTCCCATGTGCTCCAAATTGTTCATGTGTTCATTGGACTATGCATGTGTACCTGGTTGTGTACCTAGCCATTCCTGGGTATTGGCCCATTCTCTTTTAATCCTATAGTACATGTCTTGTCCTCCTTCATGTGATTGTTGATATGTTTCACTGTAACATTACTCATCAACCCATGGAGTGTCACACAACATGTGGACATTACCCCATGTATTATGATCTGTATCTTCCCCAAAACTCTAGCATCGCCAGCTTGGTGGGGCTACACGACTTCTTTTCACTGAAAACAAATGTGTAGATTACGTTTTCATATAAATTGTAGTCATTGTTGAGATTCCCAATATCCACACCACCTATTCTAATCCCTCTATCAGACTACATATAAGCAGTGGTTTTTTTTAATCCATCGATTTCGTCCCTCTATGGAATGAAATTAGAAACCATTCATTTTCAATAAGTATGCATGCCGCCTGAATCTCCCTATCGCTTGATTCTCTCATCACTCTAGTTATAAGATCCATGGAGAATCACACATTACCTATGATTCAAATATATCAACCCTCTATATTAAATTCCACTCATTTTACACATGAATAATGTGAATCTATGGGTTTAATCATTTCTGATCCTTCTAGAAAAACATTATATGTGTCCCCATAAGAAAAATATTGAATAGCATGATGAAGTAGTGGATTTTCATGAGCCATCTATTTCACCCATTTATGGAATGAAATTAGAAACCAGTCATTTTCAAAAAGCCTGCATGATGCTCAAATATCCATATGACATTATCCCCTCATCAGTCTAGTTAAAATATCCATGGATCATAACCCATTACCTATGATCCAAACCTATAAAACCTCTATATTACATTTCAATAATTTTACACGCGACTACAGTGAATCTAGGGGTTCAATCATGCCTGATCCCACTAATCAAACACGATATGTGACCCCATTGGAAAGTTGTGAAGAAAATGATGAATAGAGGGGGATGACAAACATAAAAAGCTACTCTATAATATTCCACTTCTTATTATCCAATGATTAAAAATATTGGATTACTAGGGGTGATATCACGTATAAATAGAGAAGAATTATACTAAATCCGTATTACCAATAAAATTTGTTGCTCATTTAAAGAAAATTTACTTTATATTGAAAATGTTAAATTTAATGATAAATAATTTAATTAAATGTAAATAAAATACAACTAGTGAAGAAAAAATTCTTCATTTATGATGATGATCTACTGTATTCACTTCCTAATGAATCACCTTAATCTGATCATTTTTCATCATCTAAAACAAATATGCCAATGAATAATGCACTATGAATCCATTGAAATCATAGAATGGTTATATGGATAACCCTAGTGTTTTTTCAAATGATTTTTTTATAAATAATTTAGATGAGGTCATTAAAAATTATATAACTAAATATAATTATTTTTTTAAAATTAAATGATCTTCTAATGGTTGCCTCTATGGGATGTATATAAATTAAAAACCTTGGGTAGTTCCAATAATGAATCCCACATTGAAAAATAAATCATGGTCTCACATTTCTAATCAGAGGCTCAACATAGAAGATATAACATTATTTATAAACAATTTGCACGAACTTGATATTAATATAATTAATATTTTTATTATATCAATTCATAGATCCCATGGAACTAGAATGTGTCACCATCATAACAACTGAATTATAAAATATTTATTATTATAATTCAATGAATTACAAGGAAAAAATAGGGTTGCAAAAAAATGACTAATAATGTGAAATAGAATGCACCGAACTTGCCTACGTATTTTCAAATTCTTCCTACCATTACCTCAGATCTGTTCAACATCATAAAGGTGGTGCCACCTCTTTAATAGTTGGTGGGACCATCACTTACTACTCATTCATTCTAGACAGATGACATCTTTATCCACTCATCACGCAAGGTTCTAGGAGTAATTTGTTTGGATGGGTCAACTATGACTCCACTCAAAAAAATCCTCTCGTTAGTCCCTCATCCTGGTCATCACAACATCCTAAAATCCTATTTGTTACATTAGGGATGGTCCACACCTACAAATTTCAGTGATCTTAAGAGTTTTTAATCCCATATTATTCTTTCATGGAGGCATTTAGTATTCATTGGTGGACTTTGGTGTCAGGGTTCAATATGGATAATCCATCACTTCTATTCTATCTGAATTTAATTATATTTTGGGGTTTAAAAGATATGGATATATTATTTGCAATAAATTAGAGGTTTTTTTCATTTAATTTACATTTAGAGAGTAATTATACAAGTTCTAGTCACAAAACAATAGAACTATATGCTGGTGGACATTAATATAATTTCTCTTATGGATTAAGTTTACCCAATGTTGAGGCTACCCTCATGTAGTGGTGTGAATTAACAATATCCGGAGCCCTATTTAATTATATAATATATCATTCCTCTGAGGTATTATTGATTCCTTAATATACTTGATCAATATGGATGACCACACCCTTTTTCATAAGGATGCATTATTAGCCCATATCTATTTTGAGATAGACATCCCCCAGTCTACCCCATCATGAACTCTTCTCGTTGTTGAGGGATTTGGGACATAGTGGAAGGACCTATTATATCCTTCTTGTACAAAATTAGGTATTCCATATCACCTCCATGGTCACTCTTCATTGTTCTATAGAAAAAAGTAATCAAGTCTCACATAACCACATTATACAAACTTTAGATTGATAGTTGTCTGGATTTAGACTTAGTGAGTGAAGTCCTATCCACCATGTCTAATCCTAATCCATTAGTGGTAGGTGGATATGATGTTATTTGAATCCTATTATCCTCTTCCTTGTTATAACTCTTCCATTTAATGATTAGTCCCACTTTATATAGTATCATAAGATTGTCATAATATCTACTGTTTTGATATATTTCTTGATAGGTTGACATTGCCCTTTTATTTCCAGGTAGAGGGGTTTCGATTTAGCATGAAGCTCATGTGATATATTATATCCATTGAATGAAATACAACCCCCCCCCCCCCATATCCTCATCCTTTTAACTATAATCTTATGGAACCTAGTCCGTCTATTTTGTTGCGTCATGACCTAGTAGCCACTGAACGGTGCCCAAAGCCAGTTGTCCACATGACCCCAAGCATACCTTTTCATATGCTAGAGGGTACTAACATGTTGTGAGAGTCTGGTAAGTCATACTTGGGGATACTATACCCCTTTTTTCAGAAAAAAACACCAGCAGAAGAAAATTAATTAAATAACAAAGTGTAGAAGTGTATATAAATAACCAGAGCAGATCAATGTGATATGATTACCAAATTATGAAAATACAACACTCAACTAAAATATATGTCATGTTATGCCAATGGAAATGTCATGTGTCTAAAAATCAACAGAATGTAAAGAACCAACGACACCCAAATGGGTCTTGAAACATTTCTGGATCTCTCTCCCATGCTCCAATACCAAACTGAAACCTATCCCAGGTACTTTCCCTTATCGTGTCCTATAATGAAAAAATATGCTCGAGTAAGGACAAGGCCACCCGAATATGGTGTGATTACTAGTCATTAGTACACCACCAATGGTGTCTAAAATGATTCCAGTCATAATATAGTGCAAGAAATTTTATGAAGAAATAAACTAAATTCCGAATTTAAATAATTATCACATTGTCATTTAATCATTAATCTTTACAGAAGGCCATGTTCATATCATGTTTCCCATAAGAATCAACATTCATTATCATTAATCATTAGGTATAGGTCGTTATTCCTAGCACTATAATTCTCAGGTGAATCATCATTCATTATTATCATTAATCATACGGTGAATGTTTTCTTGCCTAACACGACAAATCTCATTGAGTTTAGGTCTTCAAGACAAGCACTGTAATTCTCATTTTGTGTAGGTTTTCATTCTTAGCACCCTATAATCTCAATCTTGGATAACTATTTGGGTGGAACTCAATGTCCATGTCCCAAATTCTAATGGGCCAAGGATACCATGCCTAGCACAACAAAATCTATTCCATTTTAACATTCTTTAAGTCATACAAACTTTAAATGTTATTAATTTACTAATCGAAAAAATAGTTAAAAATTTCAAATAATATTAGTTAATTCAAAAATTGACTGAGCATATAACCCATTAATAAATTCATCAATTAATTAATCAATCAACTAAATTTTTTTTCCATAATTAATTATTCATAATTAAATATCCAATTCAAAACCCAAATAGTCCTAATTAATTCTAACAATTAATTATCATAGTTAACATCATGAACCTTAAATAATTCTCACAATTAATTATCTTTCATATCCAAAAATTATTTCATAATTAACTCCCCCAAAATTAATTGTCTTATCACAATAAAATCAACATGTAAATTAGAATATATCAAATAAAAAATCAATTATCCAAAAGATATATTTTGGACACCCCCAATCATTAGTTCAATGATTCAATTATCAATTAAATCACCATGGAAACTCAATTCAATTCCATATTCCAAATTACTCCAATTTAGGAAGTCAAACATCATGTGAATATAGAAATTATAAGATCACATTCACATAACATAAAACACGACAATGGGAGTGTGATTTAGACCACCTACCTTAGTTTTTTTTATGGATGTTTTCCCAACAGAAATACCCAAAATCCAAGTAGCACAACATCATCAATCATCCTTTGGATCTATCTCCCTAAACCGAAATTAAGATCAAAAGCATCAAGATCATGGAAATATAGATCCAGACAAACAATCATAGAACTAGATCACAACTCATATGTTTAGATCAATGAAAATGGTAGAAATATCCCATGAAAAGAACAAAGAATGATAGAGGAGTGAATAAGAGAAGCAACATGATGAAATCCACTTACCAAGTGGAGAGGAAATCTTAAACAATAGATTATGATCTCATACAATGGTGATTGGATCGCATATGAATCCCTCTAGGAGGCTTTGGGAACACATATAATATTTCAAGCCTGAGACAAGGATGAAATATGGGAGTCCAAGGGGATATAGGTGGTTTTAAAAAAGATTGTCTAATATTAAAATCTATGCGCAAGGTTCCTCGGTAGAGGTGAATAGTTAAGAAAAATGTGCACCATCCATGCGGTCCACTCCACCTAGTTTTTCATAGTTGGCATCATTTGGTGGAATTTTTTTTCAAACCATGTGTAAACAATGTGTACCCCTTTGTACAGTTTTGTACGCATGGCACTGTTTCGTTGCACTATTTTTCAAACGATGCACAAACTGTGCACTTCTCACTATCCCTTAGTTTTACTTAAAAGTCCACTTAAACACACCCCAATCCACTAATTCCAATCATGGATACTTGAAAACATCAAAAATTACATGAAAATGTTCCTGATATGACACATTAAAACGCTTGGATCTTACACAGATGCTTCGTCCTCTCCACCTCAAACTACTATAGTGTTGTATTTCATATCTAGGAGGATTCAACCTATAATTCTATGATTATTTAATATCCTCACAGTGGTTCCTATTAATGGTATTAATCCAAATAATATTAACAATATCTTCCAACCTAGATTAAGAGATATTTTATTTCATAGGATAATATAGGTGTCTTCTGTTGCAATGTTTTATTTCTTTTTCTGGAATGACCATGGAATGGGTGGCTAAGTGAAAATGGAATTTATGAACAATGATCATCTCTGTAACAAGGATTCATTATCAGAAAGTATATAACCTAAACAAAAACCCATAAAACCATATTAATTTATCATAAGATGGTTATTCATGACTACATGCATGGAAAACCCTAAACTATAATATTTATATATTCAAGAAAAACTCAATCTCAGTGGAGTAGTTGGATATTTTTTAGAATAATATAAACTTTTTAATGATATTATTATAATTTCATTTAATTATTTTTATTAATTTATCCCATGTGAAATTCATAGAAATAAGAATATTTATGGTATGTCCTCATGTACATAATTTTGGGTTAAATGGCCCTTATTAAAAGAATTCAAAACTTTTATGGATATGTAATTGTACTAGGATGGAGGTATTTACCCATTAATGGATAGACATAATTTCAAATAATTTACATACTCAAATGGTAACATGAAAATGTGATTCTATGAAGCTAAATACACAAGGTCCAATATCCAAAAAATTAGTTATTACACCAAGTGATGTCTTGAGTATTATTTTTACAATCTTTTGGCCATTCATTCCTACCCTAATTAAATTGTATCACACTTTGTTCAGGTTATATTAGACAAATTCTCTATACTTGATATCCTAGAAACCGAAAAAAAAATTAAGATGTAGTTTCTTCTTCTCTAGTATGTGGACCTCCTATCTATATTATCAAACTATGGTGTGCTCGTCACGGTGATTACCCATACATGAATGATCATGGGTTATCCTTCACAATAGGATTAAACAAGTGAAGGAGGTTGTTTTGAGTTTTATTTTTAATGAACCTCCTCATTTAATTTATCTATATTCAATCAAAAAATAAATCAAACAATACAAATATTCAATTTATGACTATTGGGATAACGAGTTTCTTAATAGTATTTTCTCGAAGAGAATCATGTTTTAAAAAATTCTACTTCTACAAGAGTGATATTCACATGATAAATATAAAAAAATGTTGATAAATGTGTGATAAAAGATCTAATTTTTTTAGGATTTTTTAAAATATTATTCCTTGGGTTTCACTTTGATAATCCTATTAAAAGATGGATCAAAACCAATAACCATGATGTGGTAATTGGTATAGTTGAGGGTCACATCAAATACCTTCTGGATGGTGCCAACCCTTTTATAAAGAGGGATAATTGAGGATTCACTATATATTTTTTGATTATGACCATAATATTATATTAGATTGTACAAACTCATTTTTTAAAGAATTTCAGATTGTATATATAGATTTGGGATGAATTGATCACTCTAAATCATGATATCTCTAAAAGATCGGATGGATTATGTGGTCCCTTCTATGTGGAATCATGGGATATTGTTATGAGAGATCTTGTGGAATAAATTCATGATTATTATTCAGGGGTGGATCACCTTTTTATTCTCACGAAACCATTTTCATTCCCATTCCAATGTAGAAATATAAAACATCTCTTAATCATAATTGGCCTATGAATACGTTTATCATTCCCTAAAAGATTCAAGCTATTGTGATTAATAGGATTCGCTCAAATCATCATTATGAATGTATTTTAATGCAGTTAAAAACATTATTAGAGGAAGGTAAATCCAGGATTATATTTTAATATCCCCAGAAATGTTTTTTATATTATTTGAAAAACTATAGATCCTCCTTATCAATAATAATTTACATAGAAAAGGTCTATTAAAAACGTCTGTGCATTTTAATTCTTATGGTTATTTACTTCATGGGCTTATATGGATCGATGAATGATTTCTTAATTATATGTATTAGCTCCCCATGGGATTCTAGGTTTATTTTGTGTTTTATGGTTGGTAGATTTTTTTTGTGTCTATTTATTATAGCCCAAAACTCCATTAGTGGGTTCCTGAATATAGATAGTCTTAGAAGGAAAATTCCTCCACTATGTTACATGGATAATTTTGATGGAGTATCTCATGTCCTCTTCATGAGTGAAATTTTTATATTTGTAAACAGTAGTAAGATATCAATATGTAGAATTGATATATTAATGTATGAATATTTTATTTTTATTATACAATGCATCAATTATTAGAAAAATTGTTTTTACATTTTAAAAACTTATTCAGAAAGAAGAGAAAAAAATTAACGAAACTATTACGAATTAATAGAGGACTTTTTCCTATAGAATATTTTTTAAATATAATATTATCTAGTAGGTTATTGTTGACGGTCCTTTCCATCACAGAGTCTAAGGACTGAAAAAAGGTAAATACCTTACCCCGAAGTGATTTATCCTGTGAAGAAACATCAAAAATTAACAAAGGCCTGAACAAGGATTTATATACACTTGGGTTGCACATGTTTCAGCATGGTTGCAAAAGTATACTTGGGCGCCTGTATTGGTCATGCAGGAGACTTGCACGCCCTATGTTATTTTCTCCCAATGTCTTGAAAGGCCTATAAATACCCCATGTGGGCCCCCCATTTCGGGACGAAAAAAATCTAGAAAGTCTTAATTGAGCTCCCAGCGCCCTAGTCTCTTCTCAAACCCTTCCAAACACTTATAAGGTAATTTCTTACCTTGAACAGGGGATCTAAAGAGGGTGAACAAGGCCTATGTGTTGGAATTCATCAACACCTGTGCACCTAAGTGGCCATCCCTTAAGGTAAATGGACACACTTGTGTGCCACATTATCCCTTCAACAGAACCTACACGCCACTCATTTAAAAGTCTTTATGGATAATACAAAGGGCTTGAGCTATGTCTCTCCCATGTATCACCCTAAGGGTTGACTGTCACGCATGGACCCATGTGTCGTGCAAGTATACTTGCGTGACCAGGACTTTCGCACCCACACAGGACTTTCACGCCTCTATATTTTTGGGTGCCCCTCATGCCTATTCACTTGCTCTCTTCAAATCCACCTATTCTCTTCAAGATTTAACCTTTAGATCCATCTTCAAAACCATTTATAGCATAGTTCCTTTGTTGGTTTCCTTATCTGAAATGAATTTTGTGGAACATCCCTCAAAACATAGTGATTTATATATCTTTATATCACTAAGGTGAGAGATTTCATTCATTCATCCTCATCCGTTAAGATGAGATGTTATCTAATTTGGGCCTCCTTTTCATGAGTAAGCCCCATTTATAATTTCCATTAACATATTCCTCCTTCTCACGATTAAGTCCTAAGTCTCATGTATCTTTAATAAATGGGCCTCCTTTTCAGGAGTAAGTCCCAATCTCAAATTCCCAAACATGGTAATCCTCCTTCGGAGTAAGCCCCAAGTCCCCTAACCTAGGCCTCCTTTTCTAGAGTAATACCTAGTCTTCAAGTTCCCTTAATTTTGGTCATCCTTTATAGGAGTAATCCCCAAATTCCAATTTCCCTTAAACTGGGAATCCTCTTTAGGTGTAATCCCCAGTTATATTTTCTGTTAACTAATCATAACTTCTTTTGATTTGGGATTCCTTCTCAGGAATAAAACCCAATAACAAGTCCCTCCTAATTTGGGCATCCTCATCAGGAGTAAGCCCAAAGTTAGAGTATCCAAATCTCTATAAATCACATATACGTTTATGGACCTTATTTTCCGGCCTCTTCTCTAAAGTAAGTCCTGAACATTATCTATATGGGAAATAATACATACATAAGCCCCATATCATTCTTTGTGACATTATCCTTCATGGCACAAATTATTAGGTTTACTTACACCTCTTGTTTCTCACAACGACATGACTCACGTGAGCTTAGAGTGTAAAAGTAACCACAACACATCTCTTTGGGATGTTAATCATATGTAATCCCCACAATTCTTAACCGAATATCATGGACTTTGATCTCTACCTTAAAAGTGGAGTACGTAAGAAGCCTTTCTGTGGTTCAATCCCATCACCCATTAATTCTCATTTGTCCCATATGACATTAAAATATATCTTAATTCCCAAACTACATGGGTTCTGATTCCATTTATATCAAGGATACGTAGGTATCCCATCTGCAGGTATGATCTCAACTCTAAAATACACCATGTCATTCTAAATGACAACAAACATCAAGTTCCCTGTATAGTGGCTTTAAAACCAGTATGGTTATCAAAATAACCAAGAGATATTTATATATTGTGTTGAAGGATACCATTGACTAAGAATATATAACAAATACAGATGATTCTCTATTGATGAAGAACCTAAAATACATATAAAAGATTCTCTAAATCTCATACATATTAATTATTGATTGTCACATCTTAAGAAAAGATCATTTTCATACTTGGTAGTATAATAAGGATTCACGAACATAACATAAATCTATAAAGAGATTCCCGAAGTAGAAAATAATTCCCCCCAAAAGGTGTGATGAGTCCGACATCCCATCCTCTCAACCGATGCAAATTATTAATCCTCATTGGTCCATAACTAATAAGAACCTACCTTTGGAAAGTAGGTCCAAATGGATATAGAATCATTGGCAGTTTCTGGTTCTATGAACAAACCTGTTAGAAACCGATAAGAATGTTTGACCCTTATGAAAACAAGGTCATCCCCATTTCCAAGAGGAAACAAAAAATGGTGAACCCAATGTGAATCCATAACCAATATAAAATGAGTTTTTAATTATTTGTTATGACCCCATTTATACTCAATGAGAGGGCCAAAAAAACATTCAATAACAGATGTGCTTATCCAAAATATGTAGTGGACGAACTTATCTTGATTATATCTGTTATATCAAAAAGGTACTCAATTCAAAGATCTCTTTACATTACAGAAATGGATTATTTTAAATTCATCCCTGTGAATGCTTCTGCCACTACTCCAGCTGGATCCTCGTCTTCTCTGAGGACGACGTCACCAACTCAGTGTCTTCAATGCTGGGTATCAAATGAACTGGTTAGGGAGTACAGTCGACACAGTACCATTCCAACCCTGAAGCCTGCTCGAAAAGCCCTCTAAGTGAACAACTCACGCGTGTCATCCAGACAACGACGACCAGCGATTATGAAACAGGTGGGTCCAACAACGATTTCCAACTGTTTTAGGTTGTTATCCCCGAAACGCAATCACTCATCTCTCCCATATTCTAAGGAGGTGAATGAGAAGGTAACTCAAGGCCTTAATTCAAGGAAACTGGAGTGCTTATCAAGGACTCCCACCAACAATAGCTACCAGACTCATGCGGCAGTGCGACCTCAACATGATGAGGGTGTCATATCCAGGCATTCGACTCAGGTTCCTTGAACCCACCAGGCAATTTCGGAGGAGTACTATAGATAAGATAATAAACCTATTTATAACTCATCAGCTTGTCAGTAGGCTTGTCTAACTAAAACCATAGAAGCTCACCAATCTAATATGGTGGAAACTGATAAATAGGAACATTCACCTATTTACAATCAACAATTATGTCAGCTGCCTCATCTACCAATATTGAAGTAAAATTGTCAACCGTACTTAACGAAGAATACACAGTAGGCACATACACTTGCAATATTCATCAAGCCTGCCAATAGTCTCATTTGTTAGTACTCGGAGAAGTCAGTCAGAAATCACTAAGAACAAATTTGGAGAGGACTCAACCCTCTTCCCATATGCATAAGTACTGTCAGAACTCACTGACAAGAAAAGGAGAACAGGAGCAGGAACACACACCTACTCCAAACACGAAATGTACGTATATTCCCTTTTCGGCAGCTGAATTCACCAAAAACATTCTAATAATGGTGAAGGAGCAGAAGAAAATCCCTGCTCATATTCTGGATGCCTTCCAGGATATTATAACAGCTTCAGCAGCATCACAAGGAACGAAATGAAAATCTATCCCTACCAGTGGAGTGACACATCAATAGTTCACTCTGGAATAGACACACACCTATGTTCCAGTCCAAGAGGGTTGTGGGGCATACTCCCCCATGTCATACAGACAACCAATTCAGGCACATATACCATATTTCAGTGGATAAAATCATCATAAACTTACTATTTCTCCAGACCATGTACATAATCCTTCCCATAATAACCACATTCTTCAACAAGTGGTTTATAAAGTGAGTAATAATGAATATAAGAAAAAAGACCTGTCTAGGACAGCCATGAAATATAGGTCCAATCTGTAATAAGGCCTTGCTCGATGATGGAGTTCTTGATGAACTCAGAAAATTATCTATTGCAACTTAAGATTATACTCTATCATTTCCCAATAGTGGGAACATTAATTTTGAAGGTATGCATCAGAAACTTCCACATGAAGGACTCCTTCATGACAGCTTGGTCTATCTCGAATTATCATATTCAGATGAGAGCCACGATAACCCTTTGTGTTCCCATAAGACTAAGAATCAAGAGGTTTCATCTTTTGTTGTAACCCACCATGGTTTTCCTCCACATGATAATGAATTTAGATTTGAATGTCCTCTCCATAGTAGTAATTCACATTGCCTGGAAAATTCTTCCAAGGAAAATGCAGTAACGATAAATCCTTCGTATCTAGAGGCACTTGAAAATGTGAAGCCAGTCATGTCTGATGCCTTACCAATATAAAGTGAAATACTTTCTCAACCAAGAGATATCTCGTGGCGTAGGTCATTCTTCGAACCAACCCTGAATCGTGAATCATTTAATTTTATAAATGATATATCTATCAATATTGTTGAATCTGATTAAAAAACAAAGAAGGACCATCTCTTTTCTAATCAGGTAGAAGAATTTCAATAAATGATAAATATGAAGTGTTGAATTTTAGAAAAAAACTGGCGAAAGGTGAAGTCCCAGTCATGTTTTGGCCATTGGCTGACTCTCAGTATGACATTCCAGAGATGTTGACAAATGATTGTATTTAAGATATTTGTCTCAACATGTGGAAAACTCTTTATCGATTGAAAAAGAAAAAATTGTCTTATGATGAATATGAAAATCATGTTAAGATAATAGTAGGGTTTCAATGCCAAATTGACTTGGCATCTCTCTCAGTGTCTCGATATCTGAAGGCTGAAATTTAGCAGAGAGCCCTTCAGTGTTCATTCCTTGGAGAATTAAGAAGATTGCACCAATTAATTTCAAATGCCCTATATGGTATGCATATCAGGGGATGTGGTCTTCATGGAGCACTACATTTCACTGTAATCTCCATCCAACAAGTCCCTCCAAAAAGGGTCTCATGCAATGTTATTGCCCATTTCTAGAAACAACCAATTGGTTTTCTGTGTAATCAGATTCTTGCTCAGGAACAAGCCTCAACTAGTTCTTCCCAAAGTCAAGAATACAAAGAACAAGTTGTCTAATTACTCTTGAGTCAAGAAAATTAGAATATTTAACATGCATCCCATTTAGAGTGTGCAAATAATCAAGTGACATAACTTTCCAAAATCATCCAACGGTCATTTGAACCGAGTAATTTGAGTGGATGTAGGTTGATGCATCCAGCCAATTTCCAGACTAATGTCCTCAAAATCATGAGAGATTTTAAGATTGTCTCAGATGTAGAAGCTCAAGAGCTACCCAAGCATGCCAGATTGGGGACACTTTTAACCCAACCCTCAGAATCAACAAATAGAATTTGAGGAGTTGAGCAGGAGCAGCGGGAACGGCCCCAGTCCACTAGACTGTAGACATTTTCAAATCCTCAATACCTTCCTCAATGGAAGTCGGTCATCTCTCGATTAGGAAAGAATCCACAAGAGGAATGAAGATTCTAAATATCATGATGTTCCCTATGATTTACGATTCATCATAATGTTTCTGAGGAATCAAATAAACAAAAGGCAATGTCTCATCAAGGACATGGAAGAAGACAGTATCACAGAAATGCTGATAGAAGGGATGCAATGTGTTATGCATCAATTAATGTCATCATTGTCATTGTTCTTGATCCCCCAGATAAGGATCACTGAGAGTGATTTGATAAAGAAGTTTTTACTCAAGAGTTTGTGCACACAGAATCCAATGAAGATGGTGTGTGTACAAGAAATCAAAGGCTTACCCAGAATTTGGGTATTCCTTCAAATAATCAACTCACCCCTCTCAGAAAGGCATCCAAAATAGGGAATGGAATAAATCATGTTACATTCCACCCTTCCTCTGGAGATGGAAAATCTCTATCATTAGAGGAAAGGTTCGCAAAAATGGAGGTGGAAATGATGGAGTTAAGGAGGATGAATGCAGAACATCTTCATGGTTGTCTTCCTCCTAAGAGTGACGGAGTCAGTCATCTAAGGGATTTTGTTATAACTACTGAGATGGATCTAGAGTATCCTCATTTACCAGTATACCCTCATAGGTCTAATCCTATGGGTCATACACAACAAAAATCTGTGGTGCTACAATCAGTTGTAGTACCAACCACCACACATGTCCAAACTTCAGTGGTTGCATCTGCTAAAGTCCAAGCTCAATAAGATGTTTCTCAAAAGTTTATAACAACTATTGAGTCATTAACAGTTCTGTTGGAAGCTATAGTGGGAAATCGTACACCGGTTCAACCGGAGAAGAGAGCTTACCCTGAATGGGTTGATGAAATTCCTCCCCAATAAAAATTTTCAAGTACCACGTTCCCAATCATTAATGGTTCAGGAGACCCAGAGAAACACATAACACAATTTGTTTCTCGTTGTGATCCTATGATGGAAACTCCTCAACAACAAGAAGCAGTTAAGCTCAAGTGTCTTGTACAATCATTACAAGGATCTTCTTTTGTCTGGTATAAAATCTTGCAATCCTGGTCAATTACCGGATGGGAGGATCTTCGTCAACAGTTTCTTCTTGAATTCAGCACATCTTTGCCAAAGACAACAGTTTTTTATCTTAAAAATTGTAAGCTAAGGGAGAATGAAAGATTTTCAGATTTTATTGCTCGCTGGAATGGATTAAAATATTCCCTAAGCTTAGCACTCCCTCAAGAAGAATTTTGGACAATCTGTGTGGAAAATTTGCGTGATGAATTATGCATCCCGTTGATCAATGTAAAATACACAAGAGGGTTTTGAGACCGTACTTCAATCACTCAGTAGATTGAAGACTCTCTTATACATACTAAGGCTAAATCTCATAGAATTCCTCCAACTCCAGTAAGAAAAATGGGGAATGTAGATTCTGCTATAGTTACGCTTAAACAAGCATCTGTACCTACTTCAACATAAAAACCATCCTCTTATAGAAGGGCTGCACATCCTGAGCATCAACAACAGAGGTTGTTCCGTCATGATAATAAAAAAGATCAAAGATGGAAACAATTTGAGGATATGAAAAACAAAGTTTATTCATTCTTAAATGAACAAGTTCTTTCGGCTTTGGAAAATAATTTGGTTCAATTTACACGGCCCAAGAGGCCAAAAAATGAAGGAGATGAAGACCGTCCCAACTATTTACCATTTAATCAGATTTTGTGGCATCCCATTCAGGAGTGTTTTTTCTTCAATGACCTCCTTCAAAAGATGGTGGACTCGGGACAAGTCAAACTGAAAGGTTATTCAGCTCAAGTAGCATGTGTTACTACTACAAATCTAGAGGATGAAGGCGAGTGGCAAGAAGTCAAAAGCAAAAATTTACAGAAATATGATGATAGGATGGTCAAAAAAATGATCAACTAAACTCATGCCATTTTTTGAACACAATTGAAGAAACAAATTGTGTCTTCTTCTATGAATTCCACAACAAAACCCTCGTCATCAGTGAGAAAATATTCAATGAAGCTGCATAATTCAAAGAAAGAGGATCAATCAGAAGAAGATGAGATCGTGTCCAAGAAAAGGTTGTATTTTACTCTGGCAGATTTTATGTCATCTATATCTAAGCCACATCCACCGTCTCACCAAATAGTACAACCTAAATTGAAAAAATAGGCAGAGTCTACATCAGATGAAGAGTTGATCTATGGTTCTGTTAACATGATTCACTAAACAGATCCTTATGCAAATCACAGTTTCGATTTTGATGAGCCTGAATTCCCTGTATCGAATAGAGGAAATAGAGGGACTTCTAGAGGTATGGGATACATAGGAAGTCTTGGATATCCTAGAAGACACTATTCCAATTCTACCCCTACTAGAACTGTATATGTAGAAGAAACTCATGGTAGATCCCTTCAGCGGGCTCAACTAGAACAAGCAAGTTCTTCCATGAAAAGCAGATTCAGTCCTGGAACAATTATTCTTGATGATCGGTTTGAGGATACACCTTCTTCCTCTTATCATGTAAATACACCTATTCAGTATAAATTGCAAAATCCAGGAGTATTTATAACTCCTACCCCAAAACAAGAGGCATCTACTTCCAAAGCATCAACTTCTATGGAACCTACGAAACCACATGTTCCTTTTGAGAAATGTAGACTTTTGGACCAAAATTATGATGTTCTGAAACATTTTTCCCATGTATCGGCCAATTTATCAATCCAAGATGACTTGAATTTATCAAAGGATCTTCAGGAGGCACTCGTTGACGCATTGTCAAGTCCTCAGGAATTTGCAACTAAAATTGTTGTGGCTGAAGTCTACCATGTAGAGAATGATCTTACAGAATGAAATGCAGTGATATCTTTTACAGATGAAGATGAAGATGAAATTGTGCATGGACATGATAGGCCCCTGTATTTATCTCTCAAGGTTAATGATGTAGACATCCTACAAGCATTCATTGATAATGGCTTAGGAGTCAACTGCATTCCTATTCATACACTTCGTCAATTGGGCCTCACCAAATCTGATTTATCTCATTCTACTCTGATATTGCAAGGGTATGATAAGAATAAACAAGAAACTCTGGGCGAGATTACACTCAGAACCCAGTTTGGAGATCTTGTATCCAATTCAAATTTCATGGTTGTTTATCATGACACAGCCATCAATATTTTTCTTAGAAGACCATGGCTACATCAACATATAGCCATATATTCATTGTACCATCAACATCTAAAATATTGTTTCAATGGTAATATTGGGACATAGTATGGTGATAAAGCCCCATTCAAAGCATGTGAATATCAATTAATTGAGGCAGAATTCTATCACATGAAGGGAAAGAAGTTATCCACGATGAAGGATGTCACCAAAATTAATGCTCTGTATGGATTGGAAAATATTCTAGTAAATCAATTCACACATATAAGTACAGAATATGTGTGGTCTATCAGTCATATTGACAGGATAGACCCAAATCCAAGTACTCTTATGTAAACTTCCATAATGTCAATTATGGAAATCAAGCTAGACATTATGGGAGAAAGTGGCGATTCACCAAGAAATAATGAAAGCTCGAATAGAGATGTCTTCATTTCAACCGCTTAAATCCATAATGTATATACTTCTCCAAACAAGCCAGAAGAAGTTGTAGCAATGTCATAGGTGAATGATGATGTTGATTATCAATCCATCATCTCCACTTTATTACCCAAGGAATACCCTCCATCATGAATATGGTCAGAAATGGAAGTCTCTTCTTCAAGATGTTCAAATTTTAACATCTCTTATGATCATGGAAATTCTACTTCATCATATACTATGCATGTAGAAACAGATGATGTAACACATGTTGAAGAAGAAGAGGAAGATATCAGGGATGCTCCTCCCTCTTTTGAAGAAGGTATCTCTACAATTATGGATGAACTCAGAGAAATAAATCTGGGTACAAAAGAAGATCCATGCCCACTTTAATTAGTTCGTCCATGACTCTTGAAGTCCAAGAAATGTATATTTCATTTTTAAATCAAAATCGAGATATATTTGCTTGGAACTCTATAGAGATTATAGGGCTTGATCCTGATGTTTCAACTCATCGTTTCGGTTTTCTAGAAGAACATCGAGGATTCAAGCAAGCCGCAAGAAGACCAAACCCAACTTATGCTTCCAAAATTGAAGTGGAAGTGGATATGTTTATCAAATATAACTTCATCAGTGAAGTTCAATATCCCAAATGGGTGGATAATATTATCCCAGTGAAAATGAATAATGGACAAATTAGAGTTTTCATTGATTTCAGCGATCTTAATCAGCATTGTCCCAAGGATGATTTTCCTGTCCCGATCACATAACTCTTAATTGATGCAATAGCTATCTATGAAGCACTTTCCTACAAGGATGGATATTTTGGATATAATCAAATCTGAATGGCTCTTGATGATGAAAAAACTATAGATATCAGAGCCCCTCGGGGTGTGTTTTTCTATCGGGTAATGCCCTTTCTCCTGAAGAATGCAGGCACAATATATTAGTGTGCCATGCATCATATCATAAAAACCTTCTTAGGGAGGTTTGTGGAATGTTATGTGGATGATTTTGTGGTTAAATCAAAACAATTTTTTAATCAATTGGCGGATTTGGAAGTCATATTCCACAAACTTCGGCAATATAATTTGAAGATGAACCCCTTAAAATATGCTTTTGGGGTAACCTAACGAAAATTTTTCGAAATTATCGTACGCCATTGTGGTATCTAAGATGATCATGAAAAGACAAAGTAAATCCTTGGTATGTAACCTTCTGTAAATTTGAATTAATTGAGTGTACTTCAAGGACTCTTGGCCTATATTTGGCTTTTCATGGACAATTTGGCAGGCAAAAGTTTACCCTTCACCAAATTGATGAGGAAGGATGTCACTTACCAGTGGACTGAATAATTTCAAAAAGAATTAAATACTCTCAAGAAATATCTCTTTAGTACACTGATATTAATGCCACCTATTGAAGGAAGACCACTTATCATTAATTTGATAGCCTTAGAGCAATCATCGCGAGACTTCCTTGCTCAAAAGAATGATGTCGAGAATGAAAACAGCCTTTACTATCTCAGTTGGAAAATGGTTGAAGAAGAAACCCAATATTCAAGTATTGAAAAGCATTGTATAGAATTAATCTATGTAGTTTAGAAGATGAGACACTATCTTCAACATAATGTGGTCCTTTTGGTATCTCGCAATAACCCGCTCAAATTTAACATAAGTCGTCCAATGCTTACAGGATGTCGGACATGGTGGGCAGTTATTTTGCAGTAATTTAATATCCAGTACATGTCTTAAAAGGTAATAAAGGGCCAAGCTCTGGCTGATTTACTTGTTGAACCCCCTTCTGTAGAAGATACATCAATATATATTGATCTTCATGAGGATGAAGTCTTCTCTATCCAAGATAATCTTCAAACATGGGAAATGTACTTTGATGGTGCTTCTAGAAGTCCAACAAGGAAGAAAATGGTAGATTATAAATTCAAAAAAGTTTTGTTTGGAATTGTGCTCATTTACCCAGAAAAGGTAGTGATACCAAATTCCTTCTTATTGTGGGGAGGCGGTACAAATAATTAAGCATAATATCAAGCTCTCATCACAGGCATGGAATTAGCACTTCAGGAACAAGAGAATCACATAAAGGTGAAAGGTGATTGAGACCTGATAATCAAACAAGTCAATGGAGATTATGCCATCAAAAAATAAGGGATAATCCCTTTGTATGATTACATCAGAGAGTTAATGGTAGATTTTCCTTCAGAACTGACATTTTCTTATGTCCTGCGATCACAAAATTCTTATGCTGATGCACTTGCTAATATAGACACAACATTAGTAGATCCAAATCGGGACGATACAATCATCATCATTGCCCATTGATGCCCAATATCACCTTATGTTCAAACCAGAACAGATAAAATCATTGAAATTACCCCCATTTCTGAACCATATGGTCATACTACAGGATGTATGACACCTATCAGGGAATATCTTCAAAATGGAACACTTCCACCTGATAGAGCTGTGAAAAAACAAATCCGGCGACCTGTGGTCAATTTCACTCTTTATGATAGCCCAGATTACCTAGAAAAAATTATCTACAAAAGAGTTTTTGATGGAATTCTCTTCAGATGAATTGATGGAGAATAGATAATGGTTTTCATGAAACAAGTACATGTATGAGTCTATAGTGCCCATCAGTATGGACATAGTCTATCTGATCAGATAAGAAGACTTGGATACTTTTGGCCTTCAATGATACAATATTTTGTTGATTTCACTAAGAAGTGTCATTCTTTCCAATTACATGCCCACATCATTCATCAACCCCCAGAGTTGCTTCATACAACTAAATACTCATGGTCATTTTCCACATGAGGAAGGAACGTACTAGGACCATATCCTTCAGCTACATCCAAGCAGTTTAAGTATATTCTTACTGATAATGACTTATTTTACAAATGGGCAGAGGAAATACCTCTCAAATAAGTTAGTTCTAAAAGAATTGTTTTCTTCATCAAGTCAAACATAATAACCAGATTTGTTTTCATTCATACCATATTGACGGACATTGGCCCCAACATCTGTTCATACGAGGTAAGGATGTTGTATCGTGAATACAACATCAAATCAAAAAATTCCTCTCGGTATCATGTAGCAGCCTATGGAAAAATTGAAGATTTCAACAAGACACTTTCAAACATACTGTAAAAGATGGTGAATAAAGATAAGAAATCATGTCCTGATAATCTTTTACATGCTTTATGGGCTTATCAAACCCCCACCCGCCCTACAACGCGGTCAACTCCATATTCATTGGTATATGGAGCAGAAGTAGTCATTCCCATTGAGTTTCAATTACCCTCTCTCAGGGTATCCATTTTTTATCAATCATATATAGATGAACAATATCAAAAGAGATTGGATGAATTGGAACGATTATACAAGAAAATATTGTGCACCTTGCACCACTTGGAAATTTATCAGAATGAAATAGCAAGAGATTTCAACAAAAAAGTTAATCTTCATTAATTCATTCAAGGAGAATTAGTATTGGTCCTTAGAACTCCAATGATAACAGGAAAGATGCCTTCAATGATTGATCCAAAATGGGAAGGACCTTACTCAATACATAAGTTCTACTCCAACGGAGCTTATTCTTTAATCTCAATGGATAGAGAAATCATCAAGACTCTATCTAATGCAAGATTTATGAAGAATAATTTTGTGTAACACAAATACAATGTCCAAAATGATGTTAAACTGTGTTGTCCTTGCTGCAAGACATTAAACTACATTGTCCCATATGTCCAACATGATGTTAAACTGTGTTGTCCTTGCTAAATGATACTAAACTGTATAGAAGACCCTTACGTCCAGCAAGACGTTAAACTACATAACCGATGGTCCATGCATATGACCACAAACTATTCGCACCATCATCCATCATGACTTTAAACTATTCCATCATCCAACATGATGTTAAACTATGAAAAAGTCCCTAATACGTCTAACATGATGTTAAACTGTTTCCTCTTTTGTTCTTACTACATGACATTAAACTGTATAGTCCCCCTTTCGTCCAACATGACATTAAAATTTATTGTGCCCAATGTCTTAGCTACATGGCTTTATACTGTACAAAACCTTCGTAATCCTACGTGATGTTAAAATGATCAAAGTCCCTTAATACGTCCTACATGACGTTAAACTTTATATCGTTAAGGTTTTTTCTACCTCTTGTTTCTCACACAGATTATGACTCACGTAAGCTTAGAGTAAACTTCAACCATAACACCATTTTTGGGCCGCTAATCACGTGTATGTCCAAACACCATCTTCAGGTTGTCCTCAAGTACAAATTGATCACCAAATCATTTTTAATCGAACAATGCAGATTTTTATCCTCGCCTTCTAGGTTCGGTACTTAGGAAACCACTCATTTTTTAATCCAAAAAGCGATCTAATCACATCGGTTCACCTTCGTCTCATACGATGTTGATTCGTAAAACCCAGAACCAATATTTTTTAAATTTGTTCACCATCGTCCTTGCTATGTGACATTAATATATTCAAACATTTTTCATGTACAAAAAATAAACTACAACATTCTTTGACACCCTCACCTAAGAGGGAATCATTATTTACATTGATCTTCAATAATTTAATACTCCAAAGACTACGTGTATACATGGAAATGTCCAAACTTTTAATCTTGGGTCAATCCATCATTGCACTAAAGTCTCCTTTCCCCCTTCACTTGTACGAACCAAATCGTTAAAGAGGGTATTTCATGAACTACGTGTGGCTTGGTTCCTATCTTTATGTGATACGTAGGAATGTTCAAGCATCCCTCAAATCCATCCCCATGTCTTTGGGCCTAAAACCAAATTCCACTTTCATCCCCTTACCTAAAAAGTCCCCCTATGAAAACATGAATGTTGTATTGAAACCCTGGTTTTCATTCACATTAGGTTTATAAAACACACAATGTGTATTCAATATTAGGGTCCAAGCTCTATGACCCTTAATTAAGATCTCTTATACTCTCATCCCACATGACGTTAAAATGTATTTCAAGAACTATGTATGACTTGATTCCCATCTTTATGGGATACATAGTGAAGTCTAGCACCGCAAGTGAGGACCCAACCACAACATGATTATGGTTAGCATTGGTCTTTGTATCTCTATATGAATTGAAAAATTCCCATTTTTCATGTGTCATAATCCTAACCATAGATACTTCAAAATCTCCACAATGTTTTTCATGACTTCTGGTCCCAAAATTTCTGATGTCCGATAGTTCTTTTTCCTGACTATGCAACACATGCCCTTAGGCAGCCTTGCATAAACAGTCTACATAATGGACTTGTTAGATAAAAGATACTATTATTTGACTGTGCCACCAATTCCAATAGGCAGTCCTGCCTAATTCAACCCCTAACGGGTTTTTTAAAATAGTGGTAACTTAATTCTTGTGAGGAAAACCTCTTTTGTCTTTATTTTTCATAATAAAATTTTGTAGGGATCTGAAAAAATATCCATCCTTTACATATTTTTCCCATACTATTTTTCATGTTCTGAAAGTATTAAAGTAGATTATTTATATTTCCTTTCCCTACGTTTGGGTAAGACATTCGCAGGAGTAACATTCATCCAATTCTTATACAATATTGATTGAAAATATCATCTCTATATTCAAGTACCTCTCTCTATACAATAGACTCTATGCTTTGGAAAATTTGAATCTCCATAAACATTAATTGGCTTTTTATCCGTAGAAATGTAAAATTCGAAGAGTTCTTTTTCCTAACTATGCAGCGCGTTCCCTTAAAAGGCTTTTCATAAGTAGTCTACATGATGGACCTGTCATCTAAAAGATGCTATTATTTGACTATGCATCCAATTCCCTTATGCGGCCCTGCATAATTTAACCCCTAATAGTTTTTTCAAAATAGTGGTAACTTCATTCTTGGTAAATAATTCTTCTAATTCATTTTATCCCTTTTTTCATATCATTCCTAATATTCAAAATTATTTAATTCATAGTTTACATTTTTCCCCATACTTGAGTTTGGTAATATATTTTTAGATAAATTACCAAATAATTTAGTCAATTTTAATCCATTCGGTCAAATCTATTTAAACCTTAATCATAATCCTTTTTATGTCTGATGTGCATGACTTAAAACTGCCCATAGAACACAAGGGAAATCCGAACAAAAGTCAAGTCCCAGCTTACTAATCATATACTTTGTATGATTTAGGTAATATTGAGAAATTAAAAAGATTCAATGTTTGTAGTGTTATTTTTATAATCCTAGAAAAAAATAAAAATATTCTTACTAGGCCCATTGGCTTAAGAAATAAATTTTAAGCAGGAAGAAAAAGAATGCAAGAATAAATGATTGAAGATGAAAGTGTATTTCATCAATGCACAAGAGCCAGAAGGATAACCAAAGACTGGAGTCTCTTCTCTTTTCCATGAATTACAAAAGGATTTCAACATAAATATTCATTTGATTTGTAGCATCCCGGGCATCATCAGAAACCACTTGAAGTTCATGCACTTAGCCAGATTAACTCTTTTCACCTTGATGGAGTGCCTTCTTAGCTTCAGCAATGGCTTTCATACCATTTTTTGAACTCCTTCCAGTGAATTGTTCAGTTGTTCAAGTTCCCCAGTAACAGCATCTAACTGTTGCTAAAATAGCATCTACTGGAAAACATTCTCCTTGATATTATGCCTCACCTCCTTTAACTTGGAAGCATGATCAAACTCAACTTGGGACACCACATCCTCAAATTAACTGATATTGGCTGACAACCTCACCCTGGTCAAATCATGATGGTACTTTTGTTCCTACTCCCTTTATAGGATGACTTTTTTCACTACAGCATGGATCTCTTGATATCCAAAAACGCCAAGTCCCATAATGAAAATTATGGATGAAAGTCCGGGGATCTTTGATGACAGCTCTTCAAGAGGCACTTCAGATATGATTTTCCACATATTTTCCATGCATTGTGTCATGAAAATTGGAGCTCCTTTTGTACTACTGGGTATGACTCATCATCACTATCACATGGGGGAATATAATCCGAGATTAATGCACTTAGAGAAGTGCATTGTTCTTCTCCTTCCCCCATTACCCTTGTTGTGTCACTTTCTATTCCCTTTGGGGCAGATGCTGAGGCTTCGCCTCTAGATCTAACCACTGAAATCGATGGCCCTGCATAGTCAGTTGAATGTTTTGGTTAGTTTTAAAGGATAACAGAAGTTGATTACGTTGTCTTGAAAATTATGTACGGCCACATTTATTGTTATATCTAACCCAACGGTAGATCAGAAATAGGGGAAGGATCCTCCCTGTCTTTCCTAGCTTCAACAGGATCTTCAGGAAGAGTTTGAGGAAGCTCTACTGGGTTCAGCTCCACTAGAGCCAGTGTCTCTGCAATAGTAGGGTTGTTTGTATCCCCTATAGGCATTGGCCATTTGGCAGCTTGTTCAGATTGAACTGCATATTTGAACCAATCCTGGTCAGAGATTTAATAAGAAGTTATTTTAGCAGGATGAAGGGTAACACTCATGTCCAAATTCTTCTAAATTACATTTCATTTTAACATGATCTAAAAAATATTCAAAAGATGTGCCAAGTTCCATCATTCCATCCAATGTTATCCCAATTTCCAGGTTAGTCTCACCAGTGGGAGAATTCAATACGTCTTCTTGGTGACCTTCATCCTACAAACTCTGACTTCGGAAAACGTCTTCAGATTAAATTGCGATGTCAGTTGCAGTGGTGGATAAATTTTTTGGTGGAGGATTTGATCCTAACGTATCATAGAATGGAAGTCAGTTGATGTTTTAATTCAACATCTTATAAAGCATTGTTAATTTATCATAAGTAGGCTCTTTTATCCTCGCATCAGTAGTAGTAGTGGTACTGGGAATAGACGTTGGCTCCTCTTCAAGAGCAGCCAGGCCAACATGAACTTGTGACAGTTCACCAATACCCTCTGTCTTCCTCAAAGGAGGGTCAATCATCTCCCTCAAATGGGAAATTGAAGAATCCCCTGCAATCCCATGACGTATGAGAAATATTTTTAATGGGTTAAGAATCATAACTATATGAAGGACTTACCACAACTAATGAAGCATTTAGCTATGGGATTCTTCCTTCAATGAATTTACTTCTTTGGCATCTCAGGAGTAGTATTATTGACAATATCATATCCAAATAAAGGAATTGGAGAATTAAAATCCATTTCTCATCCCTCTTCCATGGCTTGCTGGCCTGGAGATATTTCACTTGCCTCATGAGGAGATTCATTATCCCCGATAGAAGTACCACCAGGGCTATTCCGTGGTGAAGGAACCTCAGTAGTTCCTTTATTTTCAAGCTGCAAGATGAAGAAAGTAATTTCCTTGAGTAACAATGATTTAACTGGAATCAATTTTCAATGAATGTAAAGAAAGTGACTTACATCTTCAGGAGCCTCATAATCATTCCACTCCTCATCTCAGGAAGCACCAATCCCCTTAGTGGCACCACGATCTATCATCTCCTTCACCTTCTTGGTGACAGGAATGGAATCATTGGTGGCATATATGAGTATATTCGGCTCTCTGATATAAGCCCACACTTCATTGGGGTTATCCTTGTAACGGATATCTATAGAAGCCCAAAGATTCACTACTCTAGGGATATGTATCCCCTCACACAGATCTAGCCAAGCAGTTTCAACATCGCAATATAAACTTCACAATGTCTGGACAGCCTCTAGTCGTAGATATTCAACATGTGTACCAGAAAGCTGCGAGGAGGGTCCTACAATCTTGGATTTCATCTTCTTCCCATCTCCTACAACAAGAGATAAAGGATAAGAAAATAAGACTTATTCCACTATAAAGTAATGGTGATTAAATTTCCCCAATGAAGTAACTCACTAGGAGTCGATGGAGTTTTTCTCCTGATTCTAACAAGAGGATTATATCTAGAATGAGGCCACTTTACCACATTTTTTGCCTTATCATCCCCATCTTGGGAATCCGATGAGTCACCCCTAGGTGAGGAACCTGGTGAATCAGCTCCCGGTGGTGAAGGGACACCTTCTAGATGAGGGGTTTCTTTCTCTAAAGTTATTTTCTTTTTTCCCACAAGATAAAATGGATGATTCAACACCCCTTTAGGGTATGATGTTATCCAGTTCTTGGCATACAATGTAGTCAAGTTACTTGCTGCTTTATCAACTGGAAGATCAAACACTACCCTAG
The DNA here is from genome assembly GCA_963277665.1 of Viscum album. NCBI lineage: Eukaryota > Viridiplantae > Streptophyta > Magnoliopsida > Santalales > Viscaceae > Viscum > Viscum album. The sequence goes on from OY728135.1 coordinate 553,413,217, forward strand.
TATTCTCCATAGATGTCAGCAAATATAGTTATCGGACAAACATCAGATACTGCTCTGACCTGACATGCACAGGTGGGGATACAACAATTTTCTGCAGACACATGAATTATCATACAAATCTATATGAATCATAGGCCTCACATATAATCTCTCTTTTAATCATTTTGGCCAGAATACCATCTCTGCAAGCCAGCATGTACGACCTCAGTTCCAAATCGGTTGTTCCATCATCATCAAACATCCCGGTTAGAAGATTTTCATAAGGAACGAAATTGAATTCCTTGTACATGCTTGGCCTCACCATCATATCATATATATTGATAGATAATAGAGAAAATCCAGAAAATTCTTGAACTTATGGACTGAAATATCCTCCTGGAACATGTACTCCATTTTGTACAGCATAGATCCTGAAATGAGTGGCGATCCATCCCCACAAAACGTGGAATGGTCCCACTATTCTCAAAAGAGAAATACCCATAAATAGATGTAGTAAGATCCTTTTAATCTTTTCCAAAATGGGGATGGCCAACCCAACCATATTCTTCTCAACCAACTTGGCTCCCACAACAAACGTCCCTGGCCTGACACCTCTATTCGAATCCCTGACTTCCAGAAGATAAACACGGAGCTAAAAGGCTATAAAGCCTGCCAGACAGGTCTTTTTTGGGATTCTATGATTTACTTCATATCCCCACTTCTCAAATTCTCTTGCTTCCAAGGTCAGTCAGAATGTACCAAGATCACCCATTTTCTCTGTTCTACGGAAATTAGTAGGACGAGTACAGGTGGGACCCTTCTCTTAATAATTCTTCACCTTCTTCTTGTTGATAAACATATTTATCCATTCCTCTAGATGAATATCTTTTCTAGAATGAGTTAGGGAGGTCATTAAACACTTGAGATGGTGGAAAATTTTCAATAATTCCCAAGACAAAGCCAGAGTCTTCTCTGAATCATTACAAGTCACCTTGGGGGGTATGAGTTGATCATACTTTTCACACAGAATTGGATCCCCTGTGATTTTGTAGATATCCCACAAATTGATTCCTACTTCTCCATGAGTTAGATGGATCGAATTTGTTTCTGGGCTCCTGCAGATAATTAGCTCTAGCACAAACTCATCATTCCTGTAGACATACATCTGGCCAGCCCAGATGACTTCATATATTCCAAATCCTTTCAGATCCTTCACAAACTCGGCATAGTATTGTCGCACCCAATATTCCCACATCCACGTTGGATCACACCTCCTCCAGAATGAAAGTTCCAACTCTTATTCAAGCCTTTGGATTGATCCATCTGAGAATTTCATATGATTTAAGGATAACAATGTGATTGCAGATCAGTCTTTTGAGGCTATAGATCTGGGGTACAGGGGCTATGATGCTATATATAGTCCTTCTACACTATTCCCATATTTACAAATTATCCTCCGATTGAGAAATTTGCTGAAGAAAAATTTGTGTATGTTTGAATACAAGAATGTTGAAGATAATTCTTTGCCTCTGGAATTTTGACGTCTTGCAGATGACCCTGCCCATACAGAGGCAAGTAGATGCTCTATGGAAAATTATGATGATACTTCTACAAGTACTTGGCCAAATCTGGAAGAGTGTTGTTGTAGATATCATAATATTCGTGGCCAATGATGTTTATCATGACATCAATCGGCTTGCTATCTAGATCATCAGCCATTCCAATTATTCTTGGATCCATTTAATCTAAAAAAAGGATGAATAATTAACTCTTATGATAGTTTATTTTTCATAAAATTTGTAATGAAAAGTTAAAAAATTGCTAAGGCATTAAGTCGCCCAAGTCCAATTTTGGCGCGCAAGTATAGTTGTGTTGCGCATGTTTTGGAACACAGGTATCACGACGCAAGTCCAAATACCTCTACAGAAGCGCGACACAATGAAAGAATGGAAATCAAAACACTTGCACGATGTTGGAAACTTGTGTGGAGAGATCTTGAAAGTTTTAAATCTGGTTGCATTGCGTGAGAATAACTGTATATAAATATAGCCAAGGCTACACCCCTTCGTGTCGAAGCCTGCGTGGCTCACACCTACGCGACGCTATCTGCGCGCTCAACACTTGTGCAACACAGTTCCTTGGTTTTATCTGTTTTCCTCATAGTCACATCCTTTGTAATTCGTATCCAACTCTGGAGGGGGGGTCTTTTGTTGATGCTCCTTCGTATCATAGATTCTATTGACTTAAAAAAGGAAAATACCTTAACCCAATGTGATTTATCCTTTGAAGAAACATAAAACATTGTCAAAGGCATGAACAAGGATTTGTTTACACTTGGGTCGCGCATGTTTCATCATGGTCATGCCTATATACTGGCACGCCTCATATTGGTCACGCCGGTGACTTGCATTCCCTAATTAATTTTCGCACAAGGTATTCAAAGGCCTATAAATACCCCCTATGGGCCCACCATTTCGGGATGAAAAAAAATCGAGAAAGTAAAATTTGATCTCTATGCGCCCTAGTCTCTTCTCGAACACTTCCGAACACTTCTAAGGTAATTTATTTCTAGAATGTAAGATCAAAAGACGGGGAAAAAGGCCAAAGTGTTGGATTTCATCAACACCTGTGCACCTATGTTGCCAGCCCTTAAAGGAAATGGCCACACTTGCGCACCGCCTTATCCCTTCAACAGAACCTGCGAGCTACTCATTTAAAAGTCATTATGGATAATGCAAAGGGCTTGAGCTAGGTCTCACACATGTATTACCCTAAGGGTTGACCGTCACGCAAGTACCTATGTGTCGTGCAAGTATACTTGCTTGACCAGGACTTGTGCGCCCATGAAGGACTTGCGCACATCTCTCTTTTTGGGTGCCCCGACTGGCTATTCACTTGATTTCTTCAAATCCACCTCTCCTATTCAAGATTTAACCTTCAGAACCATCTTCAAAACCATTTATAGCATGGTTCCTTTGTTGGTTCCCTTATCTGAAAGGAATTTTGTAGAACATCTCTCAAAACATAGGGATTTATATATCTTTATATCAATATGGTGAGAGATTTCATTCATTCAACCTCATCCTTTATGATGAGAAGTTCTCTATTTTGGGCCTCCTTTTTAGGAGTAAGCCCCAGTCATAATTTCCATTTACATATGCCTCTTTCACAGTAATAAGTCCTAAGTCTCATGTCTACTTAATAAATGGGCCTCCTTTTCCAAAGTAAGTCCCAATCTCAAATTCCCAAACATGGGCGTCCTCCTTAAGAGTAAGCCACAAGTCCCCTAACATTCGCCTCCTTTTCAGGAGTAAGCCCTAGTATTCATGTCCCCTCAATTTTGGGCATCCTACTTAGGAGTAAGCCCCAAATTCCAATTTCCATTAAACTAGGTATCTTCCTTAGAAGTAAGCCCCAGTCATAATTTCTCATAACCAGTCTTAACCTATTTCGATTTGGGAATCCTTCTCATGAATAAAAACCAATCACTAGTCCCCTCCTATTTTAGGCATGATCTTCAGGAGTAAGCCCAATCTTAGAGTATCAAAATCTCCATAAAGCACATATAACTTTATGGACCTTATTCTCGGGCCTCTTCTCTAAACTAATCCTTCATATTTATCTATTTGGGAAATAAAACATACATATGCCACATATCATTCTTTGTGACTGTATCTTTCGTGGCACAACTTTCCAGGTTTACTAATACCTCTTGTTTCTCACACCGAGCATGACTCACGTGAGCTTAGAGTGTAAAAGTAAACATGACACACCTCTTTGGTCCATTAATCATACGTAAGACCCACAATTTTTATCTGAACTATGTGGACATTGATCTATACCTTAAAAGTGGAGAATGTAGGAAGCCTTTTTGAGGTTCAAGCCCATCGCCCATTATTTCTCATCCGTCCCATATGACGTTAAAGTATATCCTAATTCTCAAACTATGTGGGTTCTGATTCCTTTTCTAATAAGGATACGTAGGTAGCCCATCTGCAGGTATGATCCCAACTCTGAAATACTCCATGTCCTTCTGAACGACAATAAACTTCAAGTGCCCTCTGAGTGGCTTTAAAACCAGTATAGTTATCATAATAAACAAATAGATCTGTATATAATATGTTAAAGGATACCGTTAAATAAGAATCTATAACAAATATAGATTATTCTCTAAAGATGAAGAACCTAAAATACATATAAAATATTCTCTAAATCTCATACATAATAATTATTGATTGTCACCTCTTAAGGAATGTTCATTTTCATACCTAGTAGTGTAACAAGGATTCACAAACATAACATAAATCTATAAAGAGAGTCTTAGAGTAGAAAATAATTCCCCCAAAAAAGGTGTGATGAGTCCGACCTCCCATCCTCTCGACCAATGCAAATTATTAATCCTCATCGGTCCACAAATAATGAGCACCTACCGTTGGAATGTTGGTCCAAATCGATATAGAATCATTGGACGTTTCCGGTTCTATGAACAAACCCATTAGAAACCGATTGGAATGTTTGAACCATAAGAAAACAAGGTCATCCCCATTTCTAGGATGAAACTGTTATGTATTCATCACTATTGTTAATCAGGGGGATGAATCTCTCTTGTTAAATAGAGTGGGGTTTCATCAATAAGGTGTTGGAAGGTATAGGTCTCTCTTCGAGGAATATTGATCATATCATTAGGCGTTTTAGCTCCTCGTGGTTGGTCGATACATTCATGGAGATGACCTATGGATTTATAAAGTCAACATGAAGCCTAAGGAAATGTGATCTAATATATTCAATCATATTTATCCTCAATCAGGACATCCTCAGTTGACTCATCCATAGAATCATAAACAGTAGACATATTTGAACCTATCGTTAGATAATGGGTCATCCCTCCATCACACACTTACTTTTTGAAGATGACACATTCATTTTTATTAATTCTAATAGAACATAAATTAGACGAATTGACAAGGTTTTGTTGTAATACTTCCACTGGAGGGGACATGTGAACATCGATATCAAGAGAAACTTTTAGATCTCTAACATCTGTATGTCTATTTGGATCTCTCTGATACATCACATCCTCTAAATGCAATGAGTATAATTTCCTATAGAATAACTAGGATTCCCCATCCCTTTATGTAGGCTCTGAATTCATTACTTTAATTTCATCATCAACAATATCATAAACTGGTTCGTCAATATGAAAAAATTAATACCATTCCTTTGGTGGTTTTATATCCATAGTTAATAGAATCATTTTGGATACCCCTTTCAATGTTATCTCATATATCAATGTACTGAATGGTTTAATCCTCAAAAATGATAAGATTATGTCTAGATTAATGTGGGACCCCTAATAGAAAGGGAAAAGTCATCAGGAATCCTGGATTAAGGTAGAAAGGCCCACTAGAGAAGGTGAAATCAACATCACCAGCTACGAAGACAAACTCTTCTACATGCATGTAATGTTGCTCTGGGATGTCAATAAACAATGTACATTATAAGGAATAAAGATGAACAAATAACACACTAACAAAAATAGATTTTTTGGATGTTCAAACATCACTTTTCTGGTCCATCATCTCCCCCATTATCACTACTCCTTAACCTCACACTTCAAAGGTCGTAGGGAAGGGTAAAATATCCTTCTGTAAGAAGAATTGGGTCGGGAATATTATAGGTTTCCCAGGATTCCCAAAAATAATTATTTATATAATGGAGTTTTTTATCACTCTCCCCACATCAAGGATATTTTTAACGAGGTAAAATAAGAAATATTTAACCTCATTGAACTGAAATCATAACCTGATAGATGCATCTTCACTCACTCTACCTTAGGGGCCTTCACAGTAAGGGATTCCACCACACACTAGATATACATAATCATTGATATATATGGATTGAATCCCTATTTCAAAATAGAATCCCTAGAAAATACAACATTCTCACATATATGTTAAATAATATGGTTTTACCCATGGACAATAACATAAAATGTTGTGGCATCCTGACGGTTTCAAGATGTCGATTCTATAAAAACTACAGGGAGGATATTTTGGGACATCTATTATTTGGGGGAGACAGGGAATGTGTTGTGTGGAGTTGCATTTTTGAATTCTAATCCCTTTATATGAATAACAGGATGGATCATTCATTCTTGGACTGGTGGTTCCACAATTCCGGAGAGAGTGGAAGAGAGAATTTGGCTTTCATTATAGTTTTATATGCAGGTTGTTGGTGCATATGGATGGCTAGAAACAAGGATTTGAATACAGGGTTCCAAACATTATGTAGATCCATCATTGTTTGAACAAATAACCATATTCTATATATATTTATACTCATTAGAAACCAGCATGAGGCTCCCACCATTCAAGGGCTTCATGTGAATACACTTGGTGACAAGCCAGGTAGTACAAAACTAGTGGAGTCACAGAGGAATCCTCCCCTTATAAGAAACCCATATTACAATACCCATACATATTAACATTGAGACCCATGGAATGGGAATCAAATGGGCCATTGTTTAAGGGAATTTTGAAAACAAAAAATAATGTGGTTCATACATGGCATGACAGAAATCATGTTACTCCCCACCTTTCATCACTTGATTTCCTTGGTTCAGATCCCATATTCTTATATAAATTGCACATACAAAACCTATGGGGGTAAATCTGGTTAGAGGGGATGGCCTTGGCCATCAATATGTCATCCCACATTTGGTTTTACTTTTTACAGGTTTTCTATGGCCTGGAAGGTTCAATTTTATACCTTTATTTCTCCACATAAAAAATTTACATGGCTTAGTTGATATAAGTATTTTAGATAGTATAAATTATAAAAAATAAATTTTTTAACAGATTAAAACATTACAAATTATGAAAGTATATTATAATATTTTATTCTAGATATTAAGAATCCTATACTAATGAAATAATAAATTGACCATTGGAAAAATATTTTGACCATTTTAAATAGTAAACATAACCAATGAAAATTCGCATCACCCATAAAAGTTTAAATAAAATCCAATATTATTATAAATTAGAATTTTATAGAATTACATCATACTATAAGTAAATAAATATTTTAAAAATTACTAATTATGTGATGGTATTAATATATAACATAAATTTTTATTTGTAATAATATAATAAATATAATTATTTAATATAAAATTTATTTACATAAAATAGAATCATAAATTAACATTTTTATTATTATGTTTATATGATACATTAATTATACCATCATTAATTTCGTAATGTTTTATAACATCAGTTATAATTTTAAAATTGATATTTTCAATGTAAATGATGATTTTAATTAAATAAAAAACTTCTCATACCGTAAAAATTATTTTCATAAAATTATGATTACTTTTAAAATATATATGTTTAAAAAATTGGGTGATTATTTTATATTTTTTTGAAATACATGAAATTTTTGTGAATAGTAAAATATGGTAAAATAGGGTATATTTACATAATAAGATAAATAACATAACTACATGAGTTATTTATAATGTAGAACTGTAATATTGAAATTACCTTAATTATTTAAATAAATTTAGTGAAAATTCTCAAACAATTCACTTTGTAGAGCCAAAATATTAATCTATTGAATTTAATAATGAGAAAACAACCCTATCCTCCCCTTTAAATAGCACAACACCCACCTTATCTCCACACCCAATACAACCATTGAGTATTGTCCAAATTCTACCCAATAAAATTCTCTAGACAATCCCCAATTTAGTAGAGATCATGGTCGCAAAAAAGTCCAATCTTTTTCACCAAAGGTGGCTCCCAAGGTTAGTGATTCAATAGGAAAACTCCTATTTTTTTATTTTATTTTATTTTCATGTTCTTTTATTTTCATATTATATCCTCACCTCGGTTAATAGAAATAATATTAAAAATAAATTACATTAAATATACTGTATTTTTATTATTATACTAGAATAATACATCATCAAATCCCTTATCCTCCCCCTTTTATTCTAAAAAATGGAAGCTTTTTCTGTGTAGTGTTGTTTTATCACCATTAAGTAAAACATGATTAAATTTTCCATCAAAACCTTTAAATATGGTCATAAAACATTCAAATGGTTGAAAAATATAAAAAAATTTATGTTTTAAAAAATTTTATATTCTAGATCTAACATATATACATAATACTAATTGATCAAAAAAATGAGTTTGTGGTGATCGATAACCTATAAAATTAGTCTAAAACGATTTTCATTTACATTTATCTTATGATTAGTATTCATACAATACAACCAAATTATTTATAATATAATTTAATATTATATAATTTATTTAATAATAAATAATAAATATTCAGGATATATAATCACATTTGTCATGAACATTAATTTATGTATGTATGAGAACTTTTCACGAAAAAACATGAAACGAACACTCCCAAATGATAAAATTAAACTCTATAAGTCATAGAAAAGACTATAAGTGAACTTAATATAACTATAATAAATAATATTCACATATAAATGGTTATGGATATGTAATTTAACGAATTTAATTTTATTATGTAGGATAATAAAGTGAATAATCCATCCATACAAGAGTTATAGGGAATTCTCAAACCCACCATCCATTTATTGGGATTTTCCTCATTCCCCCAAAACATAGAATATATTTTCGTATAATGTTCCTTAAATGACATTTATTTTTTAACTTCCATTTTTTTGAATATACATCATTTCAATATGGTTTTATGACAAATGTACAAATTTTTTGAAAACAAATATTCCTTCAAAAGATACAACTTTTACTTTTGATGATATTGATTCTTCTTCACTCAAGATTGAGGATACTTTAAAAAAGTATGATTTTACCACTTTTATTTGGGAACCCATATTTTTATTCATGAATTTATGCTTTATTAAATGAATACCATTTCTATCCACGGGTTAATTTATGTCCACTATTGATAAACATTTAATTTCTCATGCATGATAATGTAAATATTTTGATGTGATGGGTGCACCAATAATTATATAGAACATGAAAATTTTATCATGTGACAGGTTCACCCTAAGATATATAAAGCTTCAGTTCCTTGTGTAATGTGATGAATATCAAGAGATAAAGTGAAATATTCATGAACATTATTCAATATTTGATCACAAATATGGGTGGTATTCGACCACTATGTCATGATTTTTTTTAAATTTTTAGCATTTCCATATTCCATAATGTGACCTAATATGTCCACTAATGATTAAAACGATGATCCCATAAATATGTTTTGATTATGATCACCCATTCCATATTGATACTAGTTCTAATCTATCCCCTTTCTGTGATTTTATATCACCCTGTTTTGAGGTATATCATCAAGACAATAATTGTACTAATGAAAAGATGAGGGCCAATATGAATCTAGAGAAGAAGGAATTAAAAAAAATTTATGTTATATTCTTTACATGTTATGTACTATCTACTATTACCATGTCTTATAACCATTTGACCCTAGTTGTGCACTAGTTTTATGTTGTTCATCTATAAAATTATGTGGTAGTAATTTATGAAAAATAAGGGTCTCTATAGTTTGTATCAGATCACAATTTAGAAGATTTGTGAATTAAGAATTTAGAATCTTAGTGAAAACCCATAGTATGATAAAAATTATAATTAAGAACCTATGAATCATTTTTTTGTGAAAATGATAAAAATAGGGATCCCATATCATATGCCTTTAAAATTAATTTCATAATGTAAGAAATTATTTATTAATGTCTTGTTTAATTGTGTTTATTCATTCATTTTATAATTTAAAAAATGATAGGAACTAAGAGAAATTTGACAATCACTCTATGCAAGAGACAGTGCATAGGTTTATTGAATGACATTCCAAAAGCCTTGGAAGGTAGTGTTTAAAATATCATATTTATTCGTACCCATCTATCTCAATCTATAAAATATAACCTGAATAATGTGGAATTTCCTCCTTGACCTAAGAGGGATATTCTAGCCATCATGTCTTTTATGTGGCAATGAGCACTAATATTTAGTGGATATTCTGAAAAATAGTTATATAATTGTGTGTCAACATAAGGGAGAAGTTATTTTCTGTTAATTTGAGTGATGTCATACTGATGGTGACACTATACATTTGTCATCTAGATGGAGAGGCAGACTAGTGTGGTGTATCAATTAATAACACCAAGCTGATAGAATAAATTGAAGAGATTTAGTGGGAGTAATATAATATAATGTTTACTAAAAAGTATATTGACCAAAATCATTGTAAAGTACTAGAGAATAATACATAGAGTTGATGAAAAAATTGATTAATCTATCACAATCTATAGAGAATCGTTCACAAGTATTTCAAGGTATGCTGATAGATGTTTTATCAACAGTTATAGGAAAATTGATAGGTTCTATTGTGGTTTAAAAGTAAACCATTAAGAGACAATAAAATTTTTAGACATTGTGGATTATGAAGAACATGTTTTATGTGATATAAAAATGTATATTTATTTTGTATAATGTTTTAGTGGCTCTATTGATAATAAACGATGGTTTCTGATTCAAGCTATGGGATATAATGAAAAGGGTGGATATAAATCTCAACCAAGAACATTTCAAAAATGCGTTAATATGATTCTTGAGAATTTCTTCAATGGTATGTGTAAATGATAAAAGTGTAAGATAGAATTCCACCAAGATAACGAATGATGAAAATACAAGAAAAATAAAGACAATTTGTTGATGAAAAAGAGAGAACAACATATTATTAAACTCTATCCCTATAGGAAGAATTGGTAATATGCATGCAAGTTCACTAAACCATGAGTCCTTGAGGGATATCAGCATCATCAACCACCAAAGCCAATGGATCATAGGATGGATTATTCCATCACTACTACTATGATGGACCCACTAATAATTTGGTGATAGTTATGTTGGATATTCATTAATGAATAGAAAAATTAGTATTTTTTTTCCAGGAATTATTTCATATTATGTATGTTTAATAGAACTATTCAAACACCTACTCAAAATATGGTGGTTGATTTATATATTATAATATTGAATGTGGTAATTATTTCATTAAATGTATATAAATCTTCCTCAATTAATTTTTTCGTTTTGAACCTTGAAGTAAATATTGTATTACTTATTTTTGAAGAGTTTGATGCTATTTTGGACAAGGATTGGCTATATTTTTTTCAAACCCAACGTCAACTTTTAGAAAAGGGAGATCACTCTTCCCATCCCCAATATTCTTTCAATTATTTAAAATTGTACCTATGAGGTCGAATCCTCTTTTAATTAATTATCTCATGTGTGGATATTATTTACTTATGAATAAGCATATAGATCTGAATTTATTGAGAATTGGGATACAATCATGATATAACATATGCCCATTGTGAGGGAATACATTGATTTGTTCCATGAATAATTTCATATTCTTCATCCATATCGATTGTTTTATTTATCAATTGAAATTATTTTTGGTCTCTTCCTATATCAAATATACCTTATATACTGACCACCACTAAGTGGGAATAAATGAAGAATTTATTAAAATATAATATGGGAAAGTGTTCTATTTATTAGAGTGCTTCACAATGAAAATCCCCAATCTTGCATGTCAATACGAAGGATGGATCAAGGAAAAATTTCATTAATTTTCATGAGATCATAAAAAAAATAATTAAAAATTATCCATATCGATAGATATATAAATATTTTAATCAACTACATGGTTTCATGTATTTCAATATGGTGGACCTTCAGTCAAGATATTGTAATTAATGGCAAGGAATGAAGATATTCCCAAAAATACCTTTTGAATAAGGTATGAAAACTGTGAGATAAGAGTTATTCCCTTTAGAAATATAAATTCATTACAACTTTTCTGGAACATAATTAATATCGACTTTATAGATTATATAGAAAAATTTGAGGGAGTCGTTATTTAGGACATGAAGATATAAATCAAGAGTAAGAAGGAGCATGATGATTACTTTAATATTATTATAGTGACATTGTGAATTGTGAATCATTATGAAATGTAAAATATATTTTATTTTTGAATGTATGAATTATTGTTATTGGGGGATGTTATCACCAACAAAAAAATATATATAGACTCTTCCCATACAATGGCAGTGGAGGAGTGTCTCATTCCAACATCTGTAATGGATATCGGTAGTTTTTTTCTCTATATGGGTGTTATAAATTATTTTTTATGACATTATAATGATTTGAAAATTATCTAACCAATATTACTAGGAAGGGAGGAATGTTTTCTATAAACTTAATGATAAAAATATTTGAAATATTTAAAAAGAGTCTTCTTACTACACTAGTGCTCACTCTACCAACAAGTGGGTAACTCATTGTGGTGTACACTAATTCATCAAAAGAGAATTAGGATGTGTACCTATATAATATGATAAATTGATTGAATATTCATAAAAAATTTGAAAATTTATGGGAAAACTATCCTACGTATGACTTGATGTTTTAAACTATGATCTATGTATTGAAAATAAAGAGTCCTAATCTTTATGGGGAGAAATGTGAAATATATACCGATCATAAGAGCCTCTAATATATATTAATACAGAAGGATATTAATACCTACAATCTAATATAGTTATATATCATCATGGATTAGAATTATAACTCATGTATAAAAGAACATGCAACATTATTATGTAAACTTTCTCCCTCCTTTCTTTCATAATAAATTTTTTTCTTCGTCCTTAAAAAAACATGAAACAATATCATTGATTAGAATTGAGATAGAACTGATCATTTTAGATTTCTAAATGATGGAAATGAGAATATTCAAGGAATGAACATCATCAATCATTTCAAAAATTATTCCTCAAACATCTATCATGAATAAAATAAATGCTTCTCAATGAAATGATGTGGAAATTCAGTAGAAGGTGGATCCTATGAGAAACAAGAATTCATCCGAGTTTAAAATTTATGATGATGGATTTATAATATTTGGATCATGATTATATGTAACATAAATATAGAGATAAAGAATGTGATTTATAATGATTCACATAGCACAAAAATTTAAACTCACCCAAGGAGCCAAAATGTGTATCGAGATATTTGAGGGAACTATTGGTTGTACAATGAGAATTATGAGATCAAATATTATTCAATAATGTACATTGTTTGATAGTATGTGAAGGATTAATTACAAACATCTATGGGGTTAATGTAACCATTACCCATACTGACATGGAAATGGGAAGACATCGCCATGGATGTTGTCATTATACTTCTAAAGGCAACCATATGAAACACTGCTTTATGGGTTATTGTGGATCGTCTTACAAAGATAGATCACTTTATGTTAATTTTTGATGAATTATAAATAGATCACATTTCTTAGATATACATCAGATAAGTGGTAAGGATGCATGGAATACTGCTATCTATTTTATTTTATTGGGATTTTAGATTCACCTCCAGTTTTTAAAAATGTGTATATCATGATCTAAACACTAAATTAAACATTATTAAAGCTTATCAAACTCTAAATTTTTTCCAATATGAATAACCTTTAAGACATTGAATGAAATATTGGGGGAATATTATATAGACATAAAATGAGAATTGGACCAATATCTTTGTTTGGTTGAGTTATCATTCTGAAAAAATTTCAACTTGATTAACCAAATGGCTCCATATGATGCCATTTATGTGAAAATATGCCAAACACTAATGTGTTGTGATAAAGTCAGTGAATGTAATCCTATTGGACATGAAATGGTTGAAAAAATGGTAGAGTAGGTGAAACAATTCAACATCACATAATGGAATCCAAAATTCAATAGAATATCTAGGAAGAGAATATTTGTAGAGACCTATATTTTATGGTTTAAGACATTGTATTCCTTAGTATCTATCAATGAATGAGGATTATGAGATTTGGGAAGAAAGGAAAGATGAGTCTAAGGTAGAGCAAACCCCTTGATATTCCTGATCATATAGGGGAAATGGCATATTGATTAGATTTTCAACATTCCATGTATCATGTAAAGGATTTATTCTATGCATAACACTTGAAAAAATACATACCAGATCCCTCACATGTATTGAATCCAAAGCTGTTATAGTTAGAAAATGATATCTCATCAAATAAGCATCTAGTGTGTATCTTGAACCATAGATATAATGTTATATGCAACAATACTACCCACTTATTCACATTGTTATGGTGAAAATATACAAATGAAGAGAAAACATGGGAACTGATCGAAGTGATGATGGAGTAATACCCACACCTATTTATGTGAAATTAACTTTTGAGTGAAAATTTTAAAAAAAGGTGGAATAATGCAAAGACCCAAAATTTTATCAATGGAGATTCCCTACAAATAATTATTTCATATAATATAATGCAAATAAAATCACATTGTGAAAACAATTCAAACATTATAAATTATTAATTATTGAAATAAGATGTATTTATACAAATTATGGATCCTATACTGATGATATAGTATCTTGACCTTTAGAATAGTAATATGACCCTTATGAAAATTAATCTACACAAATGAATAGTAATGTCACCCATGAAATTATATATAATATTTTTGTCATATTATTAATGGTAATATGATATATTTATATCATACTATATGTAAATAAATATTTTAAAATATTTTGATTATGTGTTAGAAGTAATATATAGAATAAATTATTGTTTTTAATTTTAAAATTAATATTATTATTTTAAAACATATATATTTACCTAAAATATAATCATGATTAAACATTTATTATTATTATTTGATAATTTTATGAGACCTTCATTAGAAGTTCAAAGTTCAATATAATCAATTATAAAAAAAATCAATATTTTCCAAGTAAGTCCGGTATTTATTTAAAAATTAAATTTCTCATACATATTAAATTATTTTCATAGTTTTACATTCCATTCTTAATTATGCAGGTCAAAATATTGTTTGTGTGAATTTTTGGTATTTTTCTAAAATACCTGAATTTTTTGTAAATAGTAAAATATGTTAATTTATGGTATATATACATTAAAAATTAATTAATTTATTCCTTGATGTATAGATGATGTAATAAATAAAATATAAAAATATTATTAATTGTTCCTATATATTTAGTGATATGTATCAAACCAATTGTATTCGTTAGAAAAAATAACAAACTATTAAATAAAATATTGATAAAAAACCTCTTTACTCCCCTATAAATACTAACCTCACCACCTATTCTTTTCAATCCTATATAGATTATATGTTTGTCTAAATTCAACCAAATAATCATATCCACCCCCACCCCTGAATCCATGAGCTCTTTGTATGATGAAAAAAACAAATCCTTTTACCTACTGAAGTTCTGAAAGAGAAGGATTTAAGAGGTAAAATCCAATTTTTTTATAATTTCCTTTCATTTCCTTTTCATTTTTTATTATTTCATCACTTATCTTAATCCAAATAGAATTATAACTAAAGTATAGTAAATATGTAATAATTTTATTGTTATAATGGAATAATCCATAATCATGTAACATATCCTCACCCATTTATTCGAAAAATGAAAATTTTATTTGTGAGTTGTTGTCTTATCACCTTTAAGGATAACCTTATTTCATTTATTGTCATCACCTTTAAGGTTGGTCATAAATTAATTATAATGGTTTAAAAATATTTTAAAATGTATTTTATTACCATTTTTATATTTTGGAACTATTATTTAAATATAGTACTAAATCATAGAACAGAACGAGTTAGTTGTGATAGAAAACAATGAAAATTATCGAAAAATGATTATCATTGACTTTTATCTAATGATTAATTTTTACAATAAAAAAATATTTATAATATAATATAAAATTATGTATGTTCATTAATAATATATAATAAAAATTAGGTTTAATTTTTGTCATTCTACAAAGACATCCAGTCAACTATACAAGTGAATGGATATAGAAAACCAAATAATAAACACTTCCCATTGATGGAATTATTCTCCATAACTCATCAAAAATCCCATAAAGGAACATAATAAATCTATAATAAATATAATTCATGTATAAAATGAGGGTTTATTTTTAAATAATTGAATTTAAATTAATTATCTATGATATTAATGTTAATAAAGAACTCATACATAAGGTAATGGGTATTCATGAACCCAACTCCCATTACCTAGGTTTTCCCTCTTTCACACCATTCTCTAGATTTTTGTTATATAAATATAATTTTTTTTAAATTAATTTTATTTTCTAGGATATACCTATTTCTAATTTGGTTTTATGAAATATCTAACGAATGTTCCAAAACAACAATTCCATCCAAAAATACATATTTTATATCCTTTGTGATTGTTACTTATTCAGTCTAGATCAATGGTTCTTATAACAAGTATGATATTCCTCCTTTTATATGGGAACACCAATGTTTATTCCTGAATGTATTCTCTAGGAATTGAAACCCATTCCTAACAATGTAATATTTTTTGTTAAGGATCTACATACATTTTATATGGTATGAATTATAATGTAATGTTTATGATATGACAGTCGTCCTTAGAATTATATAGCACATGAAAATGTTATGATGGGATAGGTGTGAATAAAATTATATAGAGGTCAAATTAATTGGTTATAGAGATTATTCTAATTATATGATATAGAATATGCATGAATATGATTCAATCACTGTCCACTATTATGGGTGGTTTTTGACCACTAAGACATGATGTTTCAATTTTATGAATTTTCACATTCTATTCATTTATCTAATTTTTAATGTCTAGTTTATGATTATGACCCCTATATTATGTTATTATTATGTACACCTGTGCTATATTGATTCATGTACATATCTATAGTCTTACTGGGTTTTTAGATCACAGTTTTTTATTTATATTCTTTTGTGAAAGTGTGTTGTAAAGAGAACATGTAAGACAGTAAGAATCTAGGGATGAGGGAATGAAATAAATGATTATGTTTTATTGTGTAAAATTTCTGTATGGACCTAATTTTTGAAATACTCTATGATATTTTATATTTCTTCTGTAAAAATTTTGTGTGGATTATATTCAAAATGTTTTAATATTAATTTAAGAAAAATTGTGGTCTCTATATTATTTTTCTAAACACTTAAACCAAAATGTATGTGGTGTCCATTATCAGGGTGATGAAAAAATTTGTGGAATATATTTATATGATAATAGAATTTGTAATTTGGGAGAAAAATTCTGAAGAAAGGTACCATTGGAAATGTTGGACCAAATTAACCAATCTAGTGGAAGCTAGAATAATTAATCTAAGAAGCATAGTGGTCACTATACAGATCCTATTAGAAAATCATTCTTGGGAGGTACTAAAAGGGATTTATCTCTATAAAAAAAATTTTGGGAAAATATGGGTCATACATGAGAGTGATAAATAGTGAATTTTATAACTTATTATAGAACTTTAGGGCCACCTACCAGAGTGGAAATGTCAATACCAGTGGATTCTAGGATTGCGGAGATCAAAATCATGAAAAAATTAGATAGGTGCACCACTTGGATTCTTCGGAAGTCCATATATGGACATAAAAATATCAAAATAATTCATGATCAAAAAGTTCATTCAAGTCCTTCCAGATCACCTCAAACATGAATCCTTCGTTATCATTTAGATGTATTGTAATAATGATAGACATTCCTACACTAGATCATCATTAGGATGCTTCTCAAGCAAGTCATATCATTATTCCATCAATAAAAAACATGAGTAAGAATAATGGGGATTGATTCTCTGGTGGATTTAAATTAATGTTAATATAATTTATTTTGTTTACCAAGAACTGTGTCGTGTTAAAATTTGAAGCAATTGGATATATGTGGATTAATCTTATATCTAAATATTTTGTTCCTAGTTTCATGGAGGAAAATTCTGAGAATCAATTTTTTTTGAAGGGTGGTATTGAAGGATTTGTGGAAAAGTTTTTAAAATCCAATTAGGATAAAAATTTATGTGAGAATTGTTTTTGATTTTTTCATCCCTATTTTAATAAAAGAGAGATGAGAAAATTATAGGAGCCAAAGGGGATAGTGACCCTATTTTTTTCAAGTTACTAGTTCATTTTGAATTATAGGATTAACACTAATATTAATTAAACCATAAACATATTTATAAACATGAAATTATGTTCTAGATGCATTATGGTGGACCACAGTTCACTCTTGAATAAATGTAAATTTTCCAATCCATTAGGTTGGGTGTGTGTGGTAAGAGACTATTAACATAAAAGATAATTGTTTACTGTAGAGGGTAGATGGTTTTTATTGATCCCTCATTGTACTTGTTAAACGGATAATAATAATGGATCCTATAGAAATAGTCTCATGTGAGGGTGATGAGTTGACTATGACTAATTTGTTTTAGATTTTTCCACCTGCAGTAGCCTCTTTGGGTGTAGTGATTCTGTTCTTGCTGAGGCAGGTTTCTTTCTTAACAGACTTATGGTTTGACTTTCCAATAACATCGCATTGGTTATGATTGAAATAGATGCCTCTATTGTGTTATAGTATATAAAATATTATATTATACCTCATTGATCTATTTTATACACCATAATAAGGATTATTATTCACATCCAACAAGTAATATTGATGCAAAATTAGCATGATGGTGACATAGTTGCATATTATCTAGTGTCAGAGGCTACTCATGACAAAATTCATATTATTTATCCCATCTTGGGACCCCCCCTGACTGTGTTGATATTGTTTGAATAGACAATCTTGCAATTAACTACATAAAGCCTCTTATATCAGGTTTCTCTATTATATTAATTAATAAAAATTATTACTTAAAATGAGTTATCAGACCACTTTCCTCAATTCGAGACATACAATATATATCAATTGCATTATTTTATAATATATAAATATTAGCTATTTAATTTTTTTGACTACCTTTAATTGGGTGTGTACATTATCACTATCCAATTTATTTCATTTATTATTGTTTTTTATTTAATTATATAATCATTAGTTCCAAATTAGTGGTTTTGATTATGTTCGGTTAATAATTACAAAATGAATTAGGTTGGTTGACCACAGTCAAAGGGGTCATTTTATCATCATATATAGAATAAAAATAATAATTACTTAAGTATCATTATTATATATAAAATATAATTTTACAATCGACCATTAATGGAATATGTGAAAATTAAATTCCATCAATTCAATGAGGTGATATTCCCCACGTACTCAATAGAAAATTTATCAATTTTAACGGGTTGATGTGTAAGAAGTGATGTAATATATTTTATTCCTATAATAATAAATTTAATATGAATTTAACATATATTTATTAAATCCTACATAATTACAATCCTTATGATGGGGTGATGAATAATGAATCACACTCATTTGGGGAGGTGGTGGTCCACATAGACATACAAATGATGATTTTTTCTTCATATGATAAAAACAACATGAATAATGTATGTAATTTATCATAATGACATCTAGATATGTGTTTCAAACTGATTTTATTATATTATAATGGTTATAATTTAATTAAATGATGAAAAATAATATTTGAAATTAAAGAGATCGGTTAAAATGATTACCTCCTCATTGAGATACATTCTTTGGATTTCTTTTTAAAAACCATGGAAAATATATTATTTTTTATAAACAACCTAAAGATCTTATGTACGAATAATGAGAAGTTTTTTTTCAATTATGTGAAGAATATATAATATTTGGTTTACTTTTATAGTGAAGGAAATGTCACACTTAGAATTAATGAAATGATTTAAATTAAAAAGATTATTATTCATCTAAATGTGGAAAAATGGGGATTTTTTTACAACAATATTGGTTATGGATTAAATATATCAATTAATAAAATTTTGATAGGTTTATGTGGAATTTAAAACCTATTTGTTGGGATTAACCCATTGTTTTCTAAATGTTATGTTTATCCATATAAATTAATTGTTAACCCCTAAGGAGGTATAAATATATTTATAAGTAAAAAATTGGATGATAAATTGAAACTATATGAATTATTAGACCACTTTTCATCCCAATAATCCTATATCAATATTTTTGTTAATTTCATCTAATTTAATAACATATTATTTATCATAAAATACCATTAATGTCATCTTAAAAAGTATTCTCATATTTTTCTTTTAGTGACATCAATATGAGTATGGGATTAATTTATATAACTTTCAAACATATATTAATCAATATTATTGAATATAAAATTCATGTTATACCATTAATAATCTATAATATATTAATTCAAATGTTTTTAAAATCATTTACAATTATTTTTATACTACTTTCCAGGCCACACTATCAACGTTTTGTAAACATTTATGCTCATTATACCACCAATAAAAATTAATTATAATTTAAGTAACATAAAATTAATCTAATTTTATTCAAGTTGATTATTTGTATTATTTAATAACATCTTATTATACCTTAGGGAATACATAATAATAATTAAAAGTACGCGAGTGATATTTTGGAATTTTCCATTACACAAAATAATATAAAACCATTCATTAAAGAATTATTCTATAAAAAAATAAAATTCTAAAATATAAGAAAGATTTTATAGATTCATTATCATCTATTAGAATGAATTTTTCATTTATATATTTTTTTTAAATACCTATCACATTAATTTTAATCTTTGTTATCAAATAAACCATTATCAAAGCAATAAATGATTACCATTGTTACTATTATTTATGAAAACATAAATTTGATTTATATTATAAATTCGATCCTACTAATTCAAAATAAGAAATAATTTTTTCATTATTCTATATATTGTAGTGGAAATTTTGAATTTCAATTTTAATACAAAACACGCAATGAAAAATAGTTCTTATAAAAATAAATTTTTTTATTAAGATGAATATATACCAAAATCAAATATTATTCTTATTATTATTGAATTATTTCTGTTATATTTCAGAAAATGGATATTATTTTAAATTAAATCCAATTCAAAAACATAATGTGGCCTTTTAATTTAATTATTCAAAAAAATAATACTCAATTTTGAAATAATCATCTTTTTCACTATTCATTAAAAGAGAACCCTTTTAAAAAAATATAAAAAATCACAATAATATATTATAAAAATAATATTTAAAATTTATTATTTATTGACTAAAAAAGTTAAATTATAGAAGAAATTAATTATAATTTTCACTAATGAAAAGAAATACAGATATTTTTTGAGGAAAATATTTTTTGGAGGATTAAATGATATTACATAAAATTGAGTTATTGTTTCCAAATATTTTATTAAAAAGTTTATTCAATTGAAAAAATTTAAACATATTTCAAAATTATGTTATGCCTATTTTTACCAGAGACTTCAATAGATATGTTTTAATGATAATATTTATATAATAATAATTCATGGTTAGTTTAAGATTAGGGAAATGTGTCACCTATAATGTCGATTATTGTGTTATTTTAACATATAGGGGTGTTACATATCATATGTTTTACATTTATTAATAAACTAAAGAAATATAAACATAAGAATTGGTGAGATCAAATTTATAGTATAGTTCAACATAAGAGATCATAATCAGAGATCAGAAGTGAGATAAATATCAGCATAAATAATATAATGGAACTAGATAACAATAAAAAATCTACAATATAATTAAATAGAAATCATAATATATCAATTTATTACAATTAAAATTATTTATTCATATAATTAACATTAACTATTTGTTAGTGATTAAATTCATAAGTACTGACAAACAATTCCACCATCTAATAAAATATATTATTATCATATACATCATGATCTCACTATGAAGGCCATGTGTCATATAAATATTTTTTTATATTGACATACAACTATACAACGAATATAATTTTTCTCATGGGACTTAATTCTTCATCGAGTAGATATTATGGTCTAATCCCATCACTAGTTAAGTTCAATTCATTCATTATATTGAAAAGTGAAAAAACTATATAATAAATTATCATCATCAATTTAATGTAAATAAATAACTATTTTGAAATAATGAGTATATGGTTTGTAAATATTTCAAAAATTGATATGTTTAAAATATTTATATATTAGAATATATAAAACCAACATTTTATAAATAAATGGGTATATTGTTATATAAATAATATCACCATCCATTTAACTAATTTCTTATAGTTTTACAACATACAATCAATGAATATAAATATATAGTGCTTATATAGGAAACACATTAGATTGAAAAAATCATTCCCAAATAGAGTATGATATGGAAAGAAAATAGTAGGGATGAATTTCCATCGGTTTAACCACCCAAATGAAAGTATAATTTAAAGATATAGAAATTAATAAATGTGATATATGTACAATAAAAAAATTAGTCAAGTGGTAAATATGAATCATATACCAATTTAAATAAATTGAGATGAAAACTTCTATATGGTAATGGTAAATTAAGAGTAAAATAAACATTTGAGGGATATAGTGAAATTGTAATAAAATTAAATGGGATATATTTTTTATAATTGAATTCAATAGTGTAGTTAATATACTATATTAATGATAAGATTGTCTACAATATCTATCATATCTCATGGAATTAAAAATAGTGAAAAATAAAATTTACAAATTTTGAAAATTATAAATCATAACTCATTGAAGGATAAAATTTCAAATGAAACATTAAATAAAACAAATAATGGTATAACGTTTATACAATATAATAATGGTTGTGTAATTAAAATATAAGATAAAGTCCTATTTTAAAATATAAACATGTCTCAAGGAATTAAAATTATTTAGAAACTACCCCTTACAACATTAGATTATATTCAATACACACACGTTAAAGGATTTAATTTCAAATTCTATATTAAATTCTACTAATAATGAGTTGTTAATAATAAAAAATTAGAAACATTCACTATATTTACCATAAATAATAATACCTGTTGTATATAAGGAATATGTCTGGAAGGGTAAAAATTGAGACATGAAACCCTTACATTCAAAATACTCATTGATATGTGACTTCTTTTTTTTATTAAGTTATAATAAATTATATTAGAAATGAATAAATTAATGAAAAAATACCAAAAAAAGTTATTCAATATTTTCCATAATTCAACCATGGAATGACAATATTCAATAAGAAATTTTGTAACTTTATTAAAGAAAAATGAGATAACAAAATCACTAACAAAATCCCTAAATTCTACTAAATAATATAAATATATTTTATAATAAAATATTAATAATATATTTATGAGAATTATTAATATATTAAAAAAATTATAGAATTAGTGTATAGTTATTCAGTACTTGTATATTAGTTAATTAATATAAATTTTTTATATTTTCTTTGATAAATATTAATCATTTTGGACTAGATTCATAATAGAGGTGTTGTTATTTTTTATCTCCTTAATATTATTCCTATAGTATAAAAGGTACTTGAATTTATGTTTCCTAATAATTTAAATTTTTTAATTTCATTCTAGGAGAGTTTTAGTAATTATCCATAACGATGAAATCAACAATTATCTTGTTCCATTGATATTTTAATAAAGGAGTGGTTGTATCTTAATTAATGTGTCTAATATTAATTTAATAATATCTAAAGAAAAATAAAATATTTTTATTTTTATTTATTTCATATATCATTATTAATTAGTTTTTTATATCCATGCATTATAGTTTTTATTTCATTATTCACGTAGGTTGCTAGACCGACACAAACATCAACATACTACAATAAATAAATCATTCTGATCATGAATGTTGGATCTTTAAGGATAATATAATATTAATATAGGAATAAATATATTGTTTAAATACATTTATTCAGTGGAATTATATATTAGTGGATTTTAATAATTACAAAAAACACATATGAAAATCGAGATACATTATTCATGGTTATTGAAGTTCAATCAACTGATAGAAAACATTTTTTTATTTCATAATGAAAGAGTTGGAATGTAGTTTCATGATAAATTTTCTCATTTTAATCAAAATTTATTAATATAATTAAAAAAATTTCTTTCACTTTCACCGTTAAAATATTTAATGAGACATGAATGTAAAAAATAGAAGTCACCACTTCATTGAAGTGGTAGTGCACATGCCACAGGAATAACCATTTAATTTTTTCTAAATAAAAAGGATAAATATGGTTAATAGTTACAAAAATAGAATAATAAACATTAACATTTAATCAATAATTATTTCAATATATATTTATTATAAAATAATATTTTGGAATGTAATTATGAAAAAAGAACAAGTTCATTAAAAAAGAATATTATCATTGAGGACTTGGAATTTCTCTTTGAACACTCCTTGGAAATGGAGGTCCTAGGTAAATATTTTTTTTACTGGAGGATCACAGAAAATGAACCAGATTATTGGGGAAGGAAACCGGTATGGGTTTAAGGAGAATCTAAAAATTTCCGTTGGTTTTGAATGGTTGGTGATATGCCCCACCTATGAGTGGTGACAATGATATTTTTTATACATTTCAACTTGTTATATAATATCATATGTTTTACATGGAAAAATAATCCAAAATTTATAATAATTGAGGTGGGGATGATATGAGGTCTATAAAAACTAAAAACACTATTTTCAATCATATTTCAAACATGAATCAAAGTCATTTTATAATATAATTGTCATTATTAAAGAAAAATTCTATTGTAACTACTTTTTTCTATAATAATTTTCATTTAATTCATAAATATAAAATGGTCCTTATCATATAATTTTGACCTAACGATTAAAAATTTGAAATCCAGTTCATCAGATAAACTTTTTTTGTGTAAAAAATCATTTTTTTACATTAGATATTGTAAGGTCTAAAAATGAGTTTATAGAAACTGTGTACTTTTAAGATTAATATTTATGTATTGGATAAAATTCTCATGGTTTTTTATTTACGTGATATAAATTAGTTTAGGAATAAAATTATTAGGTTGATTTATGATCATGGGAAAATATATTTCTACCAAAATAATTTTTTATTAAAGGAATGCCTAAATATATATTTTTTTTAATATAACTTTTATAAAAATATAATCATAGTGGTTTTAAATTATGAATTGTATTTTAATATAGATCGGTTTACGCCATAAATATATATTTAATAAATATAATTTTTTATGAACATTGTGATCATTATTATATAATGATAATGTTATAAAATTTATAGAATTGTTAAAAACATTAAATTTCACTATTCAACTAAAAATTATCTAAATATATAAAAAACAAAAAATATTAATCTTAAGAAAAAATAAGGATTTTTAATAAACTAATCTTAATTTGGAAAATTAAAAGTCTAAAAGTAAAAAAATATCATTTATATTAAATTATAAATATATAAAAATAACATTTTATATAAAAATAACTTTACTAAAATATTAACGATTCAAATTTCTAGTTCCTATTTATTGTCAATAAAACATGGTGTCAAAACTTATTTCATGTAAATAATTTAATTAAACTATAGTATATTTAGTATCATAAAACAAATAAATAAATATCCAATTTTAATAGAGGTCATATTTTAAATTATAAATTGGTCTTAATTTTTCTTCTGAAATTGTAATTGAAATTTAATCTATTTGTTAGTAATAATAATGAACATTATTTTTCATTATATATTTATTTCAAAATTATATTATGCATATATTGACCCGTTATTTTTTATAATTCATTTTAATGGTTATATAATATTTTGAGGTTATTTTTTGTTCCTTTTTTCTTATAAAACATTTTCTTGAATGTATTAGGTTTTTAAAAGGAAAATAAAATTAATTATTTCAGGGTGTTACATTATAACATGTTAAATTGGTTACATCATTAAATTTTTAATTATCACACATTAGTAAAAATATTTGTGTGAATATAAAGTATTGAGTAAAATGAATATGTAATTTGAAATTATGTGTCTACTTTAATATATTAAGTATGAATTCGATGAACATAATTATACCAATATTATTTTAACCAAATTATTATTCTTTACTTTGAATATTATTTAAATTTTCCAAAAATTTGGCATTTTGAAAATTGAATCATTATCCATTCATTTTCATTATCTTTCATAATTCCATAAATCGCTATCACTATATTCCTTAATTTTTATAGGAACTAAAATATGTTCATGATTTTAATCATAAATCATGATATCTTGTTTGGAATAACCAAATAGTGTATTACATTAGTTTTTATCTTACTAGGTTTCTCATTGGGATAATCTCTACATTTTCCATGGGATCTGTTGTTCACTTGTTTCTTTCAGGATTATTCTATTACTAAAATAATAATAAATTTTGTATGATGAATACAAAAATAAAATTATTATAAGATAATTATTTGAAAAATTAAACTATACAATTTCTTATTTATTGATATTATTACACTAGAATACAATTCAACTTATATAAATATTGGTTTAATCAAAGTTTCTTTAGGTTAGATTTTATAAAATGGATTAACAAAAATATGTAATAGAATAAATTTTTAATAATAAATGGTAAATATAATATTATTAAAAAATTAATACCTTCTACATGATTCTAAAAAAAGGGAAAATATTGGTTCCACACATCATTCACCAAAGTGAATATTGGGTTGATACTCCAGCTCCCTTTTTCCAGGTGATTATGCATAGAGGAATAATTATTATAGTGAAATATGAATTCTAGTACCAATAAGGGGATTTAATTTCGTGGATAACCATAAAATATCTATATTAAATAAACATTAGGATGATATCCTATAAATTGAATTGTAACATAGAATTATCCCATGTATTTTAACTTATGATCCATAAAATATTCAGTAGTTCTTCAACTAACATAATAAGGTTTCTATAACATTGAAATTATTACCAGCTTAAACATATCAACAAAAATTTATAGTCCAATTAAATTTTATCCTATATATATATATATATAACATACTATAACAAAAAAATGTGTCACCATAAACATATACACCTAGACCCCTTGAGGAAAACACCTAGATTATATAAATTCCTTGAAACGAACTATATATTCATAGAAATAATTACCTAAAATTAAATAAATTAAGGAAAATATTTTATTATATATATTATTAATACCATTTTTGTTTATAGTTATAGATAAATAAATAAATTCATAGAATATTAAACCAAATTTCATTATCAACTAGATTATATTTTTTCTATATATATGAAACCGCACAATCCTTAATTAGAATTAACATATTCCACATGTAATACACATAAGGTATTATAATATACATATAATGTGTCATACATTTATTCAAGACAAAGGTAATTGGAAACCTAATATGAAGTTAGTTAAAACTAACAATAATGGTAAAAATAAAAAATAAAATCAAAGATCATTAGTGAGTATAAAATTATAATAAATAATATGATCAGAATAAGTAATAAAATATATTTTCATAATATAATGAAACTAAGTGAATATATATCTATGTATAATAATAGAAATAAAGATTTAACATGGATAAAAATTACTATTTCTTTTAAAATGTTATCCATAAAAATAGATAGATAATTCCGCATCATAATCCCAGATTTCATGATCATAGAAGTCATAAAATTTCTATAATGTCCCTATTTTTATGAAATATATTGTTCTAGAATGAGACACTCTAGTATATATAAGGTAGTTTATTATATGAGTGCTACTGATTTATCAAATGGATATTATGGGAACCAACCATCACTAATTTAATCTAATGAATTATTTATGTTACATAATGAAAAAACAATAAAATACATGGTCATCATTTTTTAGAAATTCGATAAACATCTATATTGAAATAAAGACTACAAAGATTTTCAATATTTCCCCAATTAATAGATAGAATAGATACTATGTTAGAATAATTTAATCTAAAAGGAAATATATGATAATGAATATTTTTAAATAAGAAATTCAAATAATATATCAAATCTTAGAAAGAATGTTGACAGCTTACATTCCATGGATTAAAAAATATAGTGTTCAAAGAAAAAAATCATTTGAAGTAAAAATAATGCCAAAATAATGATCATTTCAAAACAAAAATGAAATGATAGATTTAAAAATGAGTAATAACATATAAAAAAATACTATGAATTTAATACTAAAATAATCCATGTCAAATATTTATACTACAAAATGAAAGAAGAGTTGTATATCGATCACATATGAATGTATCCAAATTGATATGAAAACAATATTATGGTAATTGGTACATAATGATAAAATGAACATGATAGGGATACGATGAAATTAAAATATAAATAAAATCAAATACATTAATTATAATTTAAGAAAAATAGTTAGTTAATGCACCATATAAAGTATAATAATATGAATAACATCAAACATGTCTCATTTAATAGGAAATTGTGACAAATAACACGTATGAATTTAGAAACATTCAAATCAAAACACCTAAAAGGATAAATTTTCTGTCAAAAATTAAAATATTTTAAATAATGATATAATCAGTATATAAGATATAAAAGTGGATGTAATTACATCATTAAAATGGAATCATCCTATAAAACAAAATAACATCTCAAATAATACAATTTTTTTACAAAGATCTCTTATGATGTTAAAAGCATTAGAATTAATGCCCCTTAAAGGATATAATTTCAATTTTTTTGTAAATACCATGAAATATGATAGAAGAAATATATATAATAAAATTAGTATGATATAAAATATATAAAAGGAAACATGGCATAGAATAAAAAATTATTCTCAAGGGGTGAAAATTGAGATCCTTATAAGTTGCATAATCATTGAGTAAAGAATTATTTAATAATAAAGCTAAAAAAATAATTATAAAATTCTGAATTAAAAAAATAAATAACTTAAAAATAAATAATTATAAGGAATAATTAAATCAAGGAATAATATATTTCGACATGTATGTTTGATCCTAAATGAATAAAATTTAATTACGACAAATGTTTACCTTTAATTCTGAATTTCAGTAATGTTCTTGAATCTGCTGCATAAAAATATAAATATATTCATAATATGATTATAAAAATATTCTATTTTTTGCCTTCAATAAAATTAATTTATTAATACTATTTAAATTTATATTAATAAGTTAATATCTATTTTTGATATTAGGTATGGGTATTATTGATCATTTTGAACTAGTTTTGTAATATCGGTGGTGTTCTTCATTATTATTCCCAAAGATAAAAATTAAAATAATAAATGGTACTATAATTTAACAATTATAATTTTTTAAAATTATATAATTTCTTTATGTTGGTTTTTTGGTTATGATCCTTATTATTAAATTAGTTATGAGCTCGTTTCTTTGACTTTTTAACATATAAACCATGTTATATTTGGAATTCTTTTTAATGTTCCCTTTTTAACCCAAAAATATTTTTTTTAAGATTAATTTTAAAATATATTATTAGTAATAATATTATCATATTCATTCAATAGATTCTTCTAGATCATTATTAATGATGGTGGTTAGAACCACCAAAATATGAATATACCATAATTATTGGATGAAAATGACAATGAGAGTTATTTCCTTTTTCAAAATATCATTATTACATGTTTAAATTAATATTATATGGATACATTGATTTTAATTAACTATATTTTAAAATATGTTAATAAATGTGAAAAAACTGTGAGGGGTTGTACTTCACACAATAAACACATAACATTTTCATTTCTTAAAGAAGAAGTGGGAAACAGTTTAGACTATAATTTTCTATTAATATAATTAATTTCACAATATATGTCACATATATACCAAAATGTTACCATTATAATTAGATAATTTATAAAATCCGTAATAATAGAAGTTTTCACTTATTGGAGCTGGTATTATGTACACCAAAATAATAATTGTTTCATTTTTTAATATAAAATGGTAAATGAAGTTAATAGTTATTACCATTTATTAAAATAAATAAGACAATAAATTAATACATTAAATATATATTCATTATAAAATTATATTTTGGAATGAATGTAAATTAATAAAAAGTGTAAGGATAAAAAGTGTACTTACATTGATGACTCAAGATTTCCCTTGTAAGAATCATGGAAAATGGAGGTCTTAGGAAAATCTATTTTGATCAGAGGCTAAGGGGAAAATAAATATAATTATAGGTTATGGATATTTTTTATTTATATGATTAAATTAATTTTTTTGATGGTTATCAATGGTGTGGGTGATTATCCCTTTTATATGGTGAGAATGCCATTTTTTAAATTTTTATACTTAATATAAAGAGGTAACATGTTTCATAGGCCTATCGAACCCAAAAAAGAACCATAATGGAGTGGTAAATGATATAAAGTTTAAAATACCAAAATAATTCATTCTCACTCATTTTTAAACACGTTTTAAGATCATTAAACTTATAATTTTCATTTTTACCATTTTTTGTTTTCCTATGGTAACTAATTTTTACCGATGAAATTTAGATTATATGACTAAAAATAAAATGGAATATATTATATAATTTCTACATAATGATTTTGATTATTAAATTCATTTTATAGGATAATATTAAAACTGTATATGAAAATACAATTATAACATTTTCTCATGTAACATATAAAAATCCACTTTTGGAATAAGTGTATTTTTATGATTAAAATTTTTATGTAGGATAAAATTATAAATTTTTTTATTTCTATAAGGCCCCTACATTAAACATTACATAATCCAGATTTATATCAATAATTCACATTGAGGATCTGTTTAGGTTTAGAGTTTTAGTGAATTATTCTTTAACTAGTAAATTATATTTCAAAAATAACAAATTAGAAACCTCTACATAGTTTACATTTTTTCATAAAATAAAAAATCTTAAAAAAGAAACATTTCTAATTCCACGTTTTGGCAACATGAAATTTCCTTGATCTCATCATTGATCCTATTCATATTTGAGTCATTTGAAAAACATTTCAATATTTTGGATGAGCATTAAAAGCTCTGTAACGGATATAAAAAAAATATAGAAAAAATTAGTCCAACAATACATACAAAATAAAAGATCTTTAACATACCTCATGAAATAATAAGATTTATTAATAAAACACAGAAATCATAATTCATAAAAGTTAATTATTGAATACACAATATACATACATTATAACATTCACAGTTTCGTATGGAGTTACATTGGGAATACCCATCAAAACATATTCCCTACATCTCTTAGGAGAAACATTAATATTTACATATTTCACATTAACTAATGCATTGGAGAATTATCTTAGGCACACCCACCCTAGGTTTATCATGGAACCACCCATATATGTAAAAAATCACCAAGAACCATAACACAACCATAAAAATAAACGCATATTAAAGTAAATATAAAATCTCAATATTATAATCACAATTTTAAATTTTAATATGTTAACATATCCAATCTATTTCAAAAACCATTTTAAAAATTCTATAAATAGATTTTTGAGTCAAAGTCTCTCAATCCAATTTGAATATATTAAAGGGATTACCATTTTCATAAATTATTGTCCATATAATTATATCCTCAAAAACATTTTGATAAAATAAACATTAATGATTAATATTTAGATGAACAAATCTTTAAATCATTTAAAACAATGTTTTAGTTAAAGAGTCTATAACCACATGGAAAATACTTGAATAAAAATAAATAAATAATAACCGTAAAAAAAAATTACAATATCATGAGAATAATGAGATTCATGATATTATATTTAATAGAGATTTATATACACTTCATAGGATAATAATGGTTTCCAATATCAAGATATGCCTCAAATGAAAGGAGATTGAAACATAGTCACTTGTGAAATTTCAGCAGCCTAACGATGTCGCTTTAAAATTCAATAAATGGGTTGATGAGAGATAAAAGGGTATCTCATCACATGGACATAAAATTTTCAATAATAATTATATATAAGATCATATTCCATCATATGATAATGGAAGCTAAAATAAATAACATAAAATAAGTCTTTGACTAAAAGAATAGGGTGAAAGGTTTCCATAAAAAACATATAATTACATTAATGATAAATAAATGACATAAATATGTGTGAAAAACATAAATACACCCAATATAAGTTTATATTAAGAGTTCAACAATCAGAGTTAATTCACATATATTCATTAATTTACATAATTAATAAGACGATGTTTAACCCAAAGAATGTCAATTGGGTTAAAGAAGTCCCCTTAAAAGATAATTTTATTAATAAAATATATCTATTATGTGTGTATACTATATGTACTCATAATTAATGTCGATATAATATGTAGTACATCAAAATTTATTTTTCACTTAATCATACCACGACAAAATAAATAAGTACAAGATCAACCCAGAGAATAAATATTTTGTTATGAAGTCCCCTTACCTGGTGTCTGACATGACTCATT
This sequence comes from Viscum album, assembly GCA_963277665.1. NCBI lineage: Eukaryota > Viridiplantae > Streptophyta > Magnoliopsida > Santalales > Viscaceae > Viscum > Viscum album. Next base: position 553,445,686 of record OY728135.1, read on the forward strand.
TGTTCCTTGTTCTTCCTGAATAATAAAGTAAAATAATTTAAATTTGATTAAAAACCTTTAATATGTTCATTAATAATTTTATATCACTTATTACCATGTTATAATCATTAATAATTAATTTACGTGAATAACATCTAATTTGTAAATATTTGGATCTTGAGTCAAAAACAAACATCTTATAATCACAAGTTGTATATGTGGTCAAAAGTACATTATATCTAGAATAATATAAATTAATAGATATAATATATATTATATATACCTAGTATACTTATGTATTTATAAAATTACATAACATTTTGAGATAAGAAATGAAATTCACCATTCATGGATACAATAAGTCATACGTATCCATGTATGCTACATTCATATCGATTTCTTATTTAAAAGAATGAAAGCATAATTATAAATATTTATATTATACTAAATGAATTATATGATATATAATTTCATTAAATATATCATTTATACATTCCACATATTTTATGAATGAGTCATATCACTTTGAGGGGGCGGTACTCCACAATTCCTCAAATGAAATTTTTTCATTTACCAGTTATTGAATCCATAATGAAATGTTATAAATGAAAAAATACAAAAGATTGGAGATATTATAAATATCATATATATATATATGAAATAAAAAAAATTCCGTCATAATGGCCACAAATATAGGTGGTATGAGAAGGCTGAACAATCATCGTTTCGTGAGATATTAGTTCACCGTCCACAGAAACATGATGTTCGTATCCATTAGATTGATGTGTGTGAAATTTTATTTAGTATACATCCCATAAAAACATGCTAGTATATTTATGAAAATGGTTTTTTATAAAATAATGGAATAATGTAATTTTAGGGTTTGGTTAAGGAAAATAAATGAAAAGGATTTGAGAGAAGACGTTGCCTTTAAATCAAGTAACATCTTTTGGTTTGAACCAAAATGCATTATTTAATTGCCTTATTCATAATGGAAGGAAAATTAAAGGAATATATAGATTTTTGGAGATTCTTAGAGAATATTTTGGAAGATTCATGGGTCTTGATTGGTTTGTGCAATGGGATAGAGTTGGTGGCCTTTTATAAGAGTGAGGAGGGGGTCTTTAAGAATGTTTGAAAGAATAATTTTATTATAATGTGTATTTCAGTATCAAAAGGTCCAAAACATATTTAATTACAATATATGTTTAAAATATGTCTAAATAAAATATGCCAATAACAATTTGATAGTTTTTTATATTTCTTTATTCTTTATTCTCTTTTAACCCTCTCTTAACTTATTTCACATTTACCATGTCCTCTTATATATACATTCTATATGGTTAATATATTTACTATAAAATGTCCAGAGACCCAAAATGAATCATTTATGATACTTTTACATTCATATATGAAATTTGGATTTCTTTTAATATTTTATTTCTATATTATCATTTAATAAAATATTGATCTATTTAAAAACACTATTATATCAATTTTAATACTATTAATTTCCTGACATTTTAAAAAATCCAAAACAACTTGATTATTTCATAAAAACGTCATTAATTCCAAGATAACAAGTCATATTAATCCATAAGAGTTGTGGATGGCATAAAAAGGTTCAAAATAATTTTATTATAGTATTTATAATATCATTTATTTTAATCTTTTATTAACGAAGAAATTACAACATCGCCCGTGTGTCATAATTAAATTAATATATATAATGTCTCAAAATTATAAATAAAATACCATGATGTAGAAATATTTTCAATTTCCAAATAATATTTATATATGAAAATATCATTTGAATTAGTCAATATTAAAAATGTTTTAATAAAAATATTCATGTTTATGTTTTTTTATCCTTACTATAAATTAAATAATATGAAGGGTCATTATCAATCCCATGTGGCTCTATGGGGTCCCAAAATCGACCCAAGGATTCCCATGGTCGGAAATATCTCATCTGATTGGGTTAGGACAAGTGTAAGGATTATTTAACATTATTTTTTACCCTTATTTACAAGATTTACCTTTTAACCATAGTAAATAAAATGTTTACTGAAGAAAATATTGATAATGTATAAAAAAAGATAACTATTTACAAAATTTGGACCACATGATTCCAAATGTGGAATAACGTTTTTTCAAATTCAAAACATAGAAGTGATATAAATTAATTTAAAATTAATTTTCATTTTCAAAACCAAAAAACGTGGTTATGAAATAATACCTATCAACAAATTTACCATTGTTTATGTCCAATTTATGAGTGAAATTACTTCCAATGATCATAATTGGATTAGATGTAAACAATATAATCCAATTAAATTTTAAAACCAATTAAAATTAAAAATCAATCTCTATAAATAAATTTGATGAAAAGGTAGATTTGAATTAAAATGTAGCATTTTTTACAATTCATAAAGAAATGAACATTATCAAAAAAAAATAAAAAACATTACCCAAATTACATTTTTATTTCCCACTTATAAATAAAGAAGATAATTTTTTCAAATAGAACAAATAAAAGTGGCTATAACTATATTTTAAAGGGGTTCACCATCAAAAACAAGTAAAACAACTTTTTAAATATGTTAGATTATATATGCTTAAATATGGATTCATCCTTATTTTAGAAATATATTTTATTGGATTAATGTAAAAAAATTAACATACACATGTAATAGAATTGTAGTTAATTCTATTCATTCCCACCAATACAATGGATATGCATTAACTACCATTTAAAATAATATTATATTATTATTTTTTAGTATTACATAGCGTTGTGTGAAACATGAGATTTTAGAGAAACACATTGTTGCATTTCAGGAATGCCATCGATTATTGAATACCATTTAAAATAATATTCATATTTATATCACAAATATTAATAAATATGAAAATTTCATATTATTTATTTACCTGGGATGTTACATCCTTCCCCCTTTTGGGAATTATTTCGTTGAAATTTTAAAATTGGTCTTTGAAACATCATTAAAAGTCCCACATAAGAAAAATGGATAATAAAACTATCACTTCCACATAAATAATGATATGTACAAAGGTCACTTGTGATAATATAATAGGATTCCATATATGAAAACATGGATTTGGAGGAGAAATTATGTGACATTTTTTGATGGAGAGTGATAGAAAACAACAATAAGAGAATTTCAACAACAAGAAAACCACAAACATGTGATAGGTAAAATGGTGTTTGAATCCCCATTAGGAATAGAAAACAGAAAATATTTTTTTTGGTTTTAAGATCCATTACATAAGGTTGTATAATTTATTAATGACATTTACTAAGGACATAATAAAATATACTTACATTTCGTGTAGAGTTTTATACTTTATTACGTTTCTAACGAAAACTCATATTTTCTCCAAACGATGAATATTCATGATGACTTGGTCACACCTGAAGCACTAGAATAAACATCTAGAGAATCACATACTCTACAAAAAATAAAATTTATATTTACCCTATATCTACAAATTAACCAAAACCAAAATGATTAGTTCAAGATTAGATAATACACAAAAGTATAATCTTTTATAAAAATAAATACTACTCTTAATCTCCAAAATTCAACCAATAATACCCAAATTTCAACAAATACCATTCAATAAACAATTTCCTTTAAATACATCAATATAATCCAAACTATGATTGAAACCCAAAACTCGGAAGAATTAAATCACATAGTCTTCTACAAAAATCATAAAATTTTTCTCCAAAAAACATCGGTTAATCAAAAAGTTTAATTCTGAAATATAATTCACATAATCTCATATTTTCAATGATTGGTTAATCATTTCCAAAAATAACACAAATCGCCACATGTTTATAATAAAATCACAGATTCCACCAAAATATAATTTCTACAATTAATCCTGAAATGAAATCCCATATTATTCTATTTTCTTTAGGCATATTGTGTTTCCAAAAGAGAAAACATCTTCCAAAATAACCTTTATCACTTATTCACCAAATGATTTCCTTTGTACTAAGAATATCCAATTTCTAAAATATATGATCCAAATTTATCTTATTCTTAAGAAATAAAATCATTTAACTAAAAATAGTAAGTCATACTAACCAGTGGCTTCATGTAGGTCAGTGGTAGGTGATTAATCTCAATCACTCATTGCTTGTGTGCTTGACTCTTGTAGCCTTTCCATATGTACCAATCCTTCATTTTGTCCCTTTTTATAAAAAAAATAACCATATAATTTTTTATCCTCAATGGTTTTCTTGTACCTTTTATTTTATTCCAAATACATGAAGACCTCAACATCATATATATTGTTATTTTTTATCCACTCCATATGGTAAAATAAAACTATATATAATTAATGGAATACCTTGATCATGGTGTCTATATGGTTTCATCATTTTCTTGTTCACATAGGTATAAGGTCCATGCATTGCAGCATTGATTTAGAGATCCTTCAAAATCATCCGCTTCCTTTATCCAAATACACCTCGCACAATTTGGGTGATATTGGTGTTCACAAAAATATAATTTTGGAAAATAATCATGTATGACATAAAATTTCAAATCATTTGATAAAAAATTCTTCTTATAAAATAACTAAATCGAGTTTGAGTTAAAACATTCAATCAATGGTATTTTAAAAATACAATAATTATGCGTTTAATGAATATAATTTAAAAGAAAATATAAATAGGCGGCACAATGGTATCTATTTTGAGCTCCTTTCAAAAAATCATAATATTATTCAAAATCTTTTGAGAATGTAAAATATATGAAAATGCCTTGAAAATAATTTATTTTCTTGAATATATTAGATTATTTAGAAAAAAAAAATTTTATTAAATACAACCCATGATCCACAATTTTATCAAAGTATATTGGAGGTTTTTGATATCTAAAATGAATTCATAAAAGTGAGTTGTATGATAGAAAATTTTTCAGAGTTGTATTAACTTGATATTGCGAAAATTATAGCAAGCATGTCATTAGGATTAGACATGAGTGTTTTTTGAGATCCCCCTCCTTCTATTTGTAACTGAAAATACATGAATTGAAAATGTTATGTAATAATGATTTAACATAAAGAGTAGACATAGAGACTAAACATGTATTTAATGAACACTCATAATCCCTAATGTTTTTTAAATCGACCTCTCAAACCAACAATAAGGCCCCAACCATAAACATTACATTGTCTTCAGTTATGAAAATAATTCCCATTTATTATCATTTATAGTATTATAGTTTTAGAGAATTAAGAAATAACTGTTACTTAAAATTTCAAAAATCATAAAGTATAAACTTTTGCTCAGCTTCCATTTTCCATAAAATTAAATCTCATAATAAAAGAAACATGTCTGGTTCAATGTTTTAGAATGTATGAATCATCATTGATCCCATTCTTTCATTAAAATGTTTCCTGGCCAAAAAACGGAGGCACTATTAATATAAAAGAAAAGAGTTACAAAAGTCTAAAATATGGAAGCCTATTACAATCATTTTTATGAAAATGAATTATGTCAATACGATGTTCATCAAGCTAGGTAATGTCTTGATTAACACCCATGTTGTCAAGACCATCAACAACCATGTTACCTTCACAATATATAGGAGTAATGATGTAGTTGATCCCATCCTTGACTCTATTATTATTTTAGTCATGTGAAAAACAATTCAAAACATGGGATGAGAATAAAATTCTATGTAATGGTTATAAAATAAAGAAATAAACATAAGTCCATCAATACATAAAACATAATCTCTTTAATATACCTCATGATATCATATGATTTATGAAAAAACACAAAAATCATAAATCACAAAGGTAACGTATGGTATATTTAACATGCATATATTGTAGCTTTCACAGCAACATAGGGAGTTACATTTGGAATAACCATCATAGTATATTCCCAAAATATTTCATGAGTAACATTAAGATTTATCTCTTCCATGTTACCCCAAAAAGTAGAGACCTATCGTAGGCTCACATGCCCTTAGTTTATCACGGAACCACACGTATACGTAAATAATTCCCAAGAACCATAAAAAAATCATAAAGAATAAAACAATAATAAATGGAAGATCACATTTAAATTTTATAAACCCAATATATCATTTCTAGATATTTACATATCAAATATATTTTTAACACAATTTAAAACATTTAATAAATATATTTTTGAGCCAAAGTTCCCCATACCACTTTGAAACATTTAAAGGGGTTAAAATTTTCAAATATTAATGACTATATAATTATATCCTTAAAACCATTTCAAAAACATGTACATTAATTATAAATATTTATAAGATTAAATCATTAATACCTTTAGAACAATGTTTTAGTTAAAGTGTCTTTCACCACTTAGAAAATACTAGAAATAAAATAACTAAAGAATTATATTAAAAAAACTTATAATATCATGTGAATAATTATATTCATGATATAATATGAAAAATGGAAGTATATACAACTTATTTTATAATAAAGGTGCACAACATCAAGATATCTTCAAATGAAAAGAGATTGATACATATTCCATTATGAAAATTCGACAGCTTAATGACATCACTTTAACATTCAAGAAATAGAATGATGAGATAGAAAAAAATATCTAAACACTTATAAATAAAATGAACATCAATAATGATTTATAATAACATATTCCAACATAAGATAATGGAAATTTAAATACAAAACATAAATTAAGTCTTTGACAAACAGAGGAGTGTGAAAGTTTCCCACACAAAGAACATATCATTACATTAAGGATAAATCCATGTCATAAATATGTGTGAAAAAACACAAATAAACCAAATATAAGTGCATATTTTGTGTATTTAAATCATATTTCATTCACACTAATTCATAGAATAAAATAATTAATAAGTATAAGTTTTACACAAAGAATGGAAAAATGGTTAAGAAGTCCCCTTAGAAAAATCATTTTGTAAATAAAATTGGTCGATTTTGTGTATTCACTATTGGTACACATTATTAATTTATAGATAAAAGATAAAATATCAAAATTTATTTATCACATAATCATAGCACGACATAATCATGAAGTAGAAATTGAACCCAATGAATGGAAATTAGGTTAGGGAGTTCCCTTACATCATATCTGACTTGAAACGTTTGTTCCTTATTATTCTTGAATAAAAAACAAAAGTTAATTTATACATTATTAGTAACCATTTTCATGTTTATTATTCCTTTTATATCCCTTATTAACATGTCATAATCATTACAAAAGCATTTGTGTTAATATCAGTTGTATTTTCAATATTTGGTAGTTGAGTCAAAACTGAACATCTTAAAATTACAAGTTGTCTATGTTGTCAAATTTAAATTATCTCCAGAATGATATGAATGTTTTGTATATCATATATATCATATATATCTATTATATATATATGTATTTATAAATGTACATAACATTTGGAGATATGAAATGAAATGCACCGTTCACGAAGACAGTAAACTGTACGTACATATGAATGCTACCTTCATTTCTTTTTTGTATTTAATGGAATGAAAAATTAATGAAACATATGAATATTATAATTCCATTATAATATCATATATAATTTTAGAAACACCATTTTTTATTTATTCTATTTATGGTATGAATGAGTCATATCACTTTGAGGGGGTGTTAGTCCACACTTACCCAAATGAAAGTATCGCATTATCCATTATGGAAACCACAAAGGTATGATATAAATGAAAATAACACAGAAGTATATAGAAAATATAAAGAATATATATATATATATATATATATATATATATATATATATCACATATATATATATATATGGCCTCTATGAGATGCGGTAGGAGAAGATTCAACAATCATTGTTTCATGAGGTAGTGGTTCGTTGTCCACAAAAACAGTATGTTCGTATCCATTAGATTAAGGTCTGTGGAAGTGTACTACTAATAAAACTCTAAAACATCCTATTATATATAGGATACTAGATTTGATATAAAATAATATTATAAAGAGAGTTTAGGGGTATAGAGATGGAAAATAAAAGAAATGAACTTGAGAGAAGATGTATCCTTTAAATTGGGTAACTCCCTTTGGTTTGAACCAAAAGGATTTTTTAAAATTAATTCTTGTAGAGTACCAAAGCGTGAAATACATGGAAATTATATTTGTTTGCGTTATAGTTAATATATAAAAAAAGAGACACCCAAGGACTGTAATAGAGTAGTTTCTTTGGAAACTCGAAACATAATCTTCTAATCATGGTGAAAGATCTTCAACATCTCCCATAAAGATATTACCATTTTGATTTCTTACCTAAATCCTTTATTTATATCCTGGGGAAAAGAAAACATCTAAAGGATGATATCAAATTCTCATTAAGGGTATGTATGGAGAAAATAAAACAAACCATATATATTTGAACTCAGAAAACATGAACATAATGTTTAAACATTAAAATCCTGAGTTGTGAAATAAATCATGGCAGTACGTAAGGCATAGATCATAAATGAACATAAATCATGATAAAATAGCCTGGTAATTAAAACATATAGTTGGTGGAAACCATTAAGCACATGATATGATTCCCATAGTAGCCAAGGCTTTGCTTCCAAGACCATAATAGTGGACAAAGTCCTTTACTAAACCGAGTTCACTCCACATTCCATCCCTCTAATACTAAACCGGATTTACTTGTCGTTCCCACCATGTCTATCTCATGAGATTGAAATATTTACCCAATTCATTGGAGGGATATATAGGACCCACCCATCTCATAAAGTAATCATTCCTTCCTGTGCCACAAAATAAACATAAACCATTTATTATAACCCATGGAATAATATAGGTTTCATAAACATCATCCCATCATAACATAATCCATATAAAACAAATGGATCTCATTTCATCATAAGAAAAATAAAACCATGTAATTAATAAAGACATTATACATGAAACATAAACATATTAAATAATTTTATCTTAGATGGAAAATAATTTTGATAAAACAATTGAAAAGAATTCGTGAGGAAAATATCCCCTCTTCTTCAAAATATTTTTCTTTTCACAAAATTCCATGAATTTTAAAAATAAAAGGATTTTGTTGAAAATAATTTTGAAATCATGTAGAGTAATCATCATGAAAATTTGGCGTTTTGAAACCGAAAAAATTTGTTCATGCCGTATAAGTTAAAAAAACATTATCCTTGTACTTTTTCCAGAAAAGTCAAAAACTACCTCATATGGTAAACAAAAGAAATATTCCGTCCATACATTGTGGTAGAAGTCAAAAAGGGTAAAAATTACTTTAATCATACATGGAATAATATTAACCATTTTATTAAAATATTTTGAGAAAACATAGACATTTTTGAGAAACATAAACCCAGTAAATACTTACGGATAAAGAATCTCGAATAAGAACGAGATTGGAATAATTATCCCTTCCCTTATGTCCAATTTGTCATGTATTTTTCTAAGACTGCTATATAGTGGGTTTAAATATATTATTAAATTTTAACAGAAGCATAATAATATTTATAAAATCATATATGATTCACTTACGACTTTATATTACCCGTTCATTTGTCAATTCCTTGTTAAAGAAACATTTTGGGTAAAATCTTTTCATTTATCGTACGTGTTTTTACTTGTAATTATTCAAAAGATCACTTAGATAATGATTACTTAATTCAATAATGTAAAACATGATTTATATATAATATATATTCAGCATATAAATATATATAGTAGATCTAAAAATTAAATGAAATACACTGTTCATGGAAATGGTAGGTCGTACGAACGCATGAACACTGTTTTCGTTGCCTTATTAAGTTGAATTAAGTAAATGAAACAATATGTACATAAATCCAGTATCAGTATCATTTAATATCTTTCATTATTATTTATCTTATATACTTTATAATCATTCTTGAATTGTTTACATGGAGAATTAATCTCATCGTTTCATGGAGATGTTAATCCATCCGTACGCATGAGTGATGATATCATTCCCATAATTGTTGAATAGTATTGGAGTAGATTATATAATATCTCAGAATTAGTATCATGTTATAATAATTATATATAGTTATTATTTCCACCATTATACCCATCCATGTAAGGTGGTGGAGGAAAAACAAATTACACCATGGTGTGGAGATGGTAAGTGGTATGTACGCACATGCAGTGATTTTGTTTTTCGTAGGATTGATAGAAGGTGAAATAGTGTTGTTTAATATTTATAATAATATATCAGTATATTTTTTATACTGATGTTATTACTTTATACTGAAACTACTAAAGAAGATGATGTATAAGAAAAAATTAATTTGAAATAAATGTTAAAGGATATTACCTCTTCTTCGACACGCCTCTTCTAAACCACCTCTTATGGAACTAAATATGGTCTTTGAAGAAAACAAGGACCTATAGTATATTTCTAGGTACGTTTATAATAGAAATAGATAGGTTTTCGATGATATTTAAGGATCAAAAGTTTTTTATGGGAAGAGGGAGGAGGTTCCTTTTTATAAGAGAGATGAGGGGAACTTTTTGAAACCTTTAACTTATTAATTTATAATAAAATCAAACCCAACATAAAAACCACCAAATATCACTCAATTCAAATATGAGATGACATAGTCTTGTAATCTCATAAATAAATAAAATTTATACATGCTTTATGTTTATTTTAAACCATATCATTTTGATTTATCCTTATTTAATCTATTTAATTTTATTTATGGTAATAATATTTTTAATTTTTAAATTGATATAAATACTTAATGTTGTGTTGCGAATTTCCCATAATTATTTAAATTATTACATTTTATATCATACAATTTTAAATTTGTAATTTTTAAATATTTTTGTGATTTCAAAACAATTTAATAATATGTTATTTTTATAAAATGTCAATAGTGTCAATTTTGACACTATTTAATTATTTAAATTTAATTAAAATTCACACAGAAGATATATTCGAACCAAAATATTTAATATATTCCTATCATGTCATATTCATCTAAAAAAATCATGGATAATATTAATTTGTTTATATAGTATTTTTTTATTTTTTTAAAACCATTTATTTGATATTTCTCTTAAAAATATATTTCCAACAACATTTTTGTATACTTATTATGCATACAAATTACAAATAAAATAAAATTATTGAGATAAAACTAATATAATTAAAAATAACTAATTATTATGAATTTATCTTCTAAAACAACAAACTATTAAAATGTTATTTTATTTAATTATGAAGGTGACAACTTTGACATCATTTATAATAAAATAATATAAATGTCAAACTTTTTTATAAGGCTCCAAATGGTACCCATGTATCCCCGTAGATGGTTAGGGTATATATATACTCTACCAATAAGGTTTGTTCAAGTTTATGGTCCTTTTTATTGGTAGTAATAATTTAATAAAAACAATATTATTGATTTTTCACTAAATTAATAATTTTTGCATAATTAATGTATAAGCTATTAAGCTATTTATATATTTATTAAATATCACAAAAAAATTACCATGATGAATTAAAACATTTTATATTTAAAATGGGTATTTATAATCGAATTTATATTCTGTATAATCTTATATTAAAAATACTTTTATTTTTAATGTTTGAGTGAGACATATTTCACTTTCTTTAAATAAAATAAATTAATGGTATTAATGACATCCAAGAGGGTTCTAATAGATTCCATTTCGACTCATGTACATTTTATCACGAAATATAATAGTCTAATTATATGAATACAAGTGTAAGGGTTATTTTATAATGTTATTTTTACCCTTAATTACCCGATTTACGTTTAATTGTGGTAATTAAAATTTACCATGGTTACTATTCATAATGCCTAAAAATAAAAAGTATCTTATTAACATAATTTGAACCTAATGATTCCAAAAATTGAATCCATTTTTACAATTTCAGTATATATAAGTGGTCATATTTAATTTAAAATTAATCCTGCTGTTGAGAAAACGAGTTTTAAAAGATAAAACATTGTCAAAGATTGAAATGCTTTTACCTATGAATTCAATGTAAAATTAATGATAATGAATTTAATTATATTAAATGGTAAAAATATATTCTATTTATACTTTAAACCCAATCAATTTTATAATTTTACCATATAAATTATCTTGATGAAAAATGATGTTTTTAATTAAAATTTAGCGAATTTTTACTATTCATCAAAAAATGAAGGTTATCAGAATCATGTCAAAAATTTATTTAAAGTAAATTTTTATCTAATAATTCCATTGAAGATATTATATTTGTCAAATTGAACTTATATACATGTCAAAAACTACATTTACAATGGGTGAGCCATCAAAAGGCGGCAAAACTGCATTTTTTAAAAAATACTTAATTTACCCAAAAAAATTATTTTGTTCTCATACCATTATCTATATAATGTGTAAGATTAATGATAATGTTATGAAGTTAAAAATTTGGTTAATAATATTCAAAACGTCTAGTTCATAATAATATTATAACAATATATCATGGTTTAGTGAAACTCTGTATTGTGAAAAACATGTGATATTGAGGAAGGTCACCTTTGTGTGCAACACAAGCCAAGAATAGTGCTGCCTATACTAAAAGATAATATAGTCTTGCTTATAGTGAACACTAATCTTGGTGTAACATAGAACACAAGACATAAAAAAATTAAAAAGTACACTTCTCATAAAATCTTGGGGTGTTACATTCTACCCCCCATAAAATGAATTTCTTCGTCGAAATTCATCGGGGTTATAAATGGTTTACTAAATGAATGTTTATTTCATAGAAACCCACATGGTAAATAGTAATACTGGAACATAATTTTAAAAACTAAATTATGCAATGTAACAGTTACCCAAATTAACTCATCATTGGTTTTACACATAGTATAACATAGGAGAAAATATGGATATGAAAGAGAAATATAACCATCATGTTCTGATGGGGAGTGGTAGAGAACATGGCAATGAAAAACCCAACAATCAATAAGCCATACATTTGTGATGACTTAAGGTAACATCTAATTCATCAGATATGAGGGTTCAAGGACAATGTTTTTAGTTTTCAAGAACATTTCCTGATAGTTGATGAAATTTTGAATAAGGATAAATACTTACTTATTTTCAGTGCAATATCATCGTTGGTAATAACATGAATAATTTCAACTTCATGTCTTATTTAATGAAATTATGTTGAATTTTTCCTTCTTTAAATGTTAGAAAATCATGTGAGTGAATGATAGGTTATTAGGTCAGTCTCAAAAAAATTATCAAAAGTTATTAAATATACATAAGTCTATAGATGGTGATATTAATCGTATATGGCTCCAAAATAGACTTATACATCATCTATCATACCACTTAATAAAATAAATCTAATTTATACTAGCCAGGGACTTCTTCTAGTCTAGTGGTATGCAATAAAGGCCTGTCTAACATCGTTTTTCACTTGTCCTACGAGTTTTCCATTTTCTAAAACTACACCATTATAACATTTCATAATTAATATCGAAAAAACGTTCTAGCCTTAAACAATACTATCTGATTTCCAACTAAATATATTACAACCATTAGGCTTATCCAAAATAATTCTTTCCAAACTCATAGTATAAAGAAAAATATTACTGGAGAGGTCATATACAAAGCATGTGATTCCAATCATTTATCCCCCATATATCATAAGATTTATCTTGTTGGTCATATTCCAAACATGTAAATACCTTAATAATTTATTTTCATGAAACATTAATTACCATAGAACCTTAGGGATAAAATGAATGATGTCAAAAGGTACCTATTTGCACATACCAAAATCTAAAAAATTCTATATACTCAAACCATGATATCATTTTTTCCATATATCAATCATGATCACATTAATACTATCAGTCATATTATTTTCTATGTATCCCTTAATTATGTGCATATCATCTTCTTTACAAAAATATTTAAATCAATTTTCATGGTTACTGGTACCATACCATTATTGAAAACCAATACATAGTTATTCCAATATTCCATAATACTATAAATTAGAATCCACAACACTATATTGGAATCCCATTACATATACACATTATCATTCCACCACATCTTTGTCATATTCAAAATCTCCAATAGTGATTGCATGTGGCGTCCCTTTGTCCTTTTCTTTAAGAGGTTTTAGATATCGATCATCAACAATCCTCGGATTAGTGCATGGGTTTTCAAAATGCCCCCATTTACTTGCACTTGTAGAATTGATGTGTTGGTGGTGCGTTCTCTTTAGCCTTTTCTCTATTCACATCATTAGATACCTTTTTTCCATTACATTTACACTCATCTGCCCGATGACCATCTTTTCTAAACGTTAAACATTTTCTAGTCCCTTTAATATAGTCTCAACTGTGCTTCATTCCACACATTGAGCATAACAAAACGTTTGTCTTGTTTTCACCATAGTTTTAAGATTTTCCCATGAACTACATCTTTTATTTCTTGTCAAAACCATATCATGGATATGTAACACCAACTTCCAGTTCTACCTTGATATCAAAATGCACAATCTCCTCATATCTACTAAAGTCTCTTATAGCTAATTCCCTTTGACGACATGGTTTTAAGCCACTAAAGAATCGATCAACATTACATTCAGGTTGGATGATAAAGCCAGATTCATACATTGCAAGCCTTGTAAAATTCACCTCGTATATACCAACAGATTCATCATCCATTTTCTTAATATCAAGGAACTCAATTTACATATTTTCTCAATGATTATGAGGGAATTACTTATTTAAAAAAAATTAAACTCGTCCCATTCCATGGATTCAATTTCATCTTGTGGCCTTGTATTCTTAATTAGAGTTCACCATTGGTCTAGTTCATCTTCAAAATGTTAAATAGCCGAAATGACTTTTTCATGTTTTGAACAGTGAAGTATGTAAAATATCTTATCAATGATACTAATCCATTGTTCAGCAACAAGTGTATTAGATGACCCACTAAAGGAAGGTGGACGTTTCATCATGATGGACTCAATAGAATATTCTTCCCTTCTCTACTCATTTGGAAGTCCAGATTGATTCATAGCTTGTGTGAATATAACAATAAGATTTTTCACTCCATTTCCCATAACATTTTGTTGTTCATGAGGATAATCATTTCATTTCCCAGTGCATTGATCATTAATACGGTTCCTTTGGGTTCTAGCCATTTTCTAAATCAAAAAAAGAATAGAGTGAGAGGAAAAAATCATACTAGTAAAACAACATAATCATGTGGGGTACATTCATCCATTAACATCATAGGTTTAATAATATGGTATTCATGATTGTTATCATAATTCTAGGACTATAACCTATACATATATTTAACCTCAGGGACATCCCTAGACATTCCATAGAAATATCTCTAGGGATATCACTAATGTTTTCGCATCCTGGTATCCAAAGGTTAACTAATCCTTTCCTCTAATAACAACTATAGAGACACAAAGCATGAAATACATGGACATTACCTTAATTTTTCTGAAACGTTAATACATAACAATAACAGACACCCAAGGAATGTAATTGTTTAGTGTCTTTGGAGACTCGGAACATAATCTTATAATAATGGTGAAAGATCATCAACATCTCCCACAAAGATATTCCCCTTTTGATTTTTTTCCTAAAAAAATTATTTCTATCATGGGTAAAAGGAAGAATATAATGTTTGATATCAAATTATCAGTAAAGGAATGTATGAATTAAATAAAACAAAACATGTACATTTGAACATAAAAAACATGAACATAAATTTAAACATCAAAATCATGAGTTGTGAAATAAATCATGGCAATACATAAGTCATAGATCATAAAGAAACATCAATCATGATAAACTAGAATCGTATTAAAACATGAAATTTTGGAAATCCATTAATCACATGATATTATTTCCATATTAGGCAAGGCATTACTGCCAAGACCATCATAGTGGAAAAAGTCATTTACTGAACTGAGTTCACTCCTTATTCCAGCCCTATAATAATGAACCCGATTTTCTTGCGGTTCCATCCATGTCTATCTCATGAGATAAAAATATTTACCCATTTCATTTTAATGAGATATAGGTCTTACCCATCTCATAATGAAATCATTCTTTTGTGTGCCTCAAACAAAACATAAACCATTTATCATAACACAAATAATAATATGGGTTTCATAATATCATCCCATCATAACATACTAAATATAAAAAATGTATATCATTTCATCATAAGAAAAATAAAACCATGAAAATAATAGAGTCATTATACATGAAAAGTAAACATACTAATTAATTTCAACATAGATGAAAAATAATTTTGATCAAAAACATTAAAATAATTCTTGAGGAAAATATCCTCTCTTCTTCAAAATCATTTTCCATTCACAAAATGACATGAAATTTTAAAAGAACCTTATTTTATTGAAAATAATTATGAAATATTGTAGAGGAATCTTCATTAAAATAAGTTTTTATGAAACCATAAAAACCTATTTGTGACGTATATTTAAAAAAAACATTATCCTTGTACTTTTCCCAGAAAAGTCAAAAAAGTACCTTGTATGGTAATCAAAATAATGATTCATTCCATACCTTATGTTAAATTCAAAAAAGGGTAAAAATGACATTAAAAATAAATGGATGAATAGTAAACATTTTATGAAAACCTTTTGATAAAACATTGACATGGATGATAAACATAAACCCGATAAATACTTACGAATAAACACTCTCAAATAAGAATGATATTGGAATAATTATCCCTTACCTTTTGTCCAATTTCATATGTATGTGTCCGAGACTCATATATAGTTGGTTTAAACATATTATTAACTTTTAACAGAACCATAATAATATTTATGTTATTATATATTATTCACTTACGACATTATATTACCCATTCATTTGTCAATTCCATGTTAAAGCAGCATTTTGGGTAAAATCGTTTTAGTTTATCGTACGTGTTTTGACTTGTAATTATTTATAAGATCACTTAGATAAGGATTACTTACTCTGAAAATTTAAAAAATTATTTATTTATAATATCTATTAAGCATATAAATATATATATTACATCTATAAATGATATGAAAGACACAGTTCAAGGGGATGGTAGGTTGTACATACGCTTGAACTCTATTTTTGTTTCCTTATTAAATTGGATGGAATTAAGTAAATGAAACATATATGTACATAAATTCATCATTATTATTATGTAATATAATTCATGATTATTTATTTTATATTCTATATAATAATTATCGAATTGATAACATGGAGAATTAATCTCATCGCGACGAGGAGACGGTAATCCGTATGTATGCACAAGCGACTATATCATTCCCATAATTGTTGAATGGTAATGGAGTGGATTATATAATATCTCAAAATTATTTTCATGTTTTAATAATCATATATAGAAATTATTTCCACCATTATACCCATCTTGTAAGGTGGTGGTGGAAAAACCAATTACATCACGGTGTGGAGACGGTAAGTCATACGTACGCACGCGCGGTGATTTCATTTTTCGTAAGATGGATTGAATGTGAAATTGGGTTTTTTTATATTTATAATAACATATCAGTATATTACTTATAAATATTTTATTACTTTATAATTAAACAACTAATGAATAGAAATTATAAGAAGAAATGAATTTGGAAAAATCGATAAATTATATTACCTCTTCTTCGATGCGCCTCTTCTAAACCTCCTCTTAAGGCACTAAATATGGTCTATGAAGAAATCCCGGTAAACAAGTATGTTTCTATGGAAGTGTATAACATAAATTGATTGGTTTTGGCTGATATTGAAGGTTAAAAATGTTGTGGAGAGGAGAGGGAGGAGGTTCTCTTTTATAAGAGAAAAACGAGGCACTTTTGGAAACCTCTAAAATATTAATTTATAAAAAAATAAATCCTCTGATAAAAACCACAAAATATCACTAAATAAGAATATGATATTATATAGGGTTGTAATATAATCAATCAAAAAAAATTATACATGTTTTATGTTTATTTTAAACCTTATCATTTTGATTTATCCTTATTTTATCTATTTAATTTTAATTTGTGGTAATAATATTCTATTTGTTAAATTGTTATAAATGCTTACGTATTTGTTGTGAATTTTCCATAATTAGATATATTATTACATTTTATACCATTATATTTTCAATTTTTAATTTTTTAATTATATTTTAATTCTCAAACATCTTAATAATATGTTATTTTCATAAAATATCAATAGTGTCAATTTTGACACTATTCAGTTATTTGAATTTAAATAAAATCCATAGAGAAGATATATTCGAACCAAAATATATAATATATTCCTGACATTATATATTCAACTAAAAGAATCTTGGTGAATATGAATTCGTTCATATAATAGTAATTTTACTATTTTTAAAACCATTTATTTGATATTTCTCTTAATAAAATTATTACTACAACATTTTTGTATATTTATTTATTGAATAAAAATTAAAAATAAAATACTATGAATTATATAAAACTAATATCTTTCATAATAACAGTTTTAGTCGAATTTATCTTCTATAACTACAAACTAATAAAACGTTGTCTTTATTAAATTATGATGGTTTCAACTTTGACATCATTTAAAATAAAATAATATAAATTCCATATTCTGTTATATAAGGCTCCATATGGTCCCCAAGTTGACACATGGATGCTTAGGGTAGAGATATACTTGACCAATAAGGTTTGGTCATTTTTATGGTCCTTTTGAATGGTAGAAATATTTTAATAAAAACTATATTATTGATTTTTCACTAAATAGATAATGTATGCATCATTAACGTATATCCTATTTCCATGATGAATAAAAACATTTTATATTTTAAATGAGTATTTATAATTGAATTTATATTTTGTACAACCCTATATTAAAAATACATTAATTATTAAAGATTGAGTGAGACATATTTCACATTTTTTTAATAAAATAAAATAAAGGACTTAATCACATCCAAGTGTGTTCTAATAGATTCCATTTTGACCCAAGTATATTTTAGGGTGAAATATAATCATCCAATTACATTATTAAAATTTTTAGGGTAATTTTATAATATTATTTTTACCGTTAATTTCCGGATTTACCTTTAACTATGGTAAATTAAATTTACCGTGGTTACGATTCATAATGCCTACAAATAAAAAACATCCTATTATCATAATTTTGACCTACTAATTCCTCATATTGAATAAATTTTTCAAAATTAATTACACAGAAGTGGAATTGTTTAATTTAAAATTAATCCCACTGTTGAGAAAATGGGTTTTAAAGGTTAAAGCATTGAAAAGGATTGAAATGTTTTTACCTATGAATTCATTGTAAAATTAATGATAATGACATTCATTATATCAAATGGTAAAAATATATTATATTTATACATTAACCCCATAAAATATTATAATTTAAGAATAAAAGTTATCTAGATAAAAAAGTTGTTTTTAATTAAAATGTATCGTATTTTAACTATTCATCAAAATACGAAGGTTATCAGAATAATGTCAAAAATTTATCCAAAGTAATTTTATATATCCTAAATCTAAGGAAGATGTTTTATTTGTCATATAGAACATATAAATGTATAAAAAACTAGATTTATAGTGGGTGGTCCATTAATATGCGGTAAAACATATTTTTCTGAAAAATTCTTATTTTACCCGAAAATTTAATTTTCTTCTCATACCATGTTCTAGATAATGTGTATGTTGAATGATAATGTTATAAAATTCAAAATGCGCTTAATACTATTCATAATTACTATTTCATTGTAATATTATAACAATATATTGTTTTTTAGAGAAACTCTGTATTGTGAATAACAAACGATATTGAAGAAGGTCTCTCTTGTGTCCAACACAAGCCATGAAAAGTGATGCGTATACTACAAGATAACACAATGTTTCTTATAGTGAATGCTAATCTTGGTGTAGCATACAACAGAAGACCTCAATATTATTAAAAATAATACTTCTCCTAAAATCTTGGGGTGTTACAATTCTGCCTAGGAAAAGGATTATAGGACGAATAAAGGGATGATGGGAGCTTCTTGGAGCAGATTTTTGAATAGACATGGGGCTTGAGAGGGGTGTGTAATGGGCTAGAGGTGGTAGCCTTCTATATGTGGGAGGATGGGCTCTTTAGGAATGTTTGAAAGTATTATTTTATTATAAAGTGATTTTCAGTTTTGAACGGTCCAAAACATATTGTTTCCATGATAAGTAAAATATATGTCTATATAAATTCATTCAATAAAAATTTCATAGGTTTTTTATTTTTTAATCATTATCATTCTTTTTAACCATTTTTTATAATATTTAACTATTACCAAGACCTCTTATATATACATACTCTAGGGTGAATATATTTACACTAAAATGACCAGAGACCCAAAATGGAATATTAATGACATTTTTAACACCATATATTTCATTTTTTTGAATTTTATATTTTTGGAATTATTTAATCATTTAATAAATTATTAATTGACTTAAAAACTCTTTTATGTCTATTTTATTTCTATTAATTTCATGGAATTTTAATAAATCTAAACCAATATGATTATTTAGAAAAACCATCATTAATTCCAAGATAACAAGTCCTTATAATCTATAAAATTAGGTAATATCATAAAAAGTTTCCATATATATTTATTGTACTATTTATAATATTATTTATTTAAATATTTTATTAATGAGCCATTTACTATATCACCTTTGTTTCATAATTGAATTTATTTATTTAATGTCTTCAAAATATAAATAAAATACCATGATGTAGAAATTATTTTTATCATTCTAAATAACTATAATTGATGAATATATCACTTGTATAACCCCTTATAATAATTGTTTGAGTAAAAAGATTAAATTTTATGTTATTTTTGTTCTTACATTAAATTAATTAATATAATGTGTCATTATCACTCCCATGTTGCTCTATGAGATCCCAAAATCGAGCCATAGCTGACCTTGGTCAGACATATCTCATCTGATAGTGTTAGGACGTGGGTATGGATAATTTAATATTATTATAATATTAATTTTTTACACTAATTTACCAAATTTATCCTTTAACCATGGTAAATAATATATTTACTAAGGTAAAATTTCATAATGTCTAGAAATTAAAGTTTCCTTTTTGTAATATTTAGACCTCATGATTCCAAATATCGAATCTATTTATCTAAATTGGAAACACATAATTGGATGAAATTAATTTAAAATTAATTCCTGTTGTCAAAACAAAAAATCGTGTTTTTAAGAAATAATACCTATCAAAAGATTGAACATTATTTACGTCAAATTTAAGAGTGAAATTACATAAAATGGCCGTAATTTGTTTTATTAGTAAAAATATAATCCAATTAATGTTTAAATACAATTAAAAGAATAATATAACACTATAAATAAATTATATAAAATGGTTGTTTTGAATCAAAATACAATATTTCTCACTATTCATAAAAAATGTAGTTTATCTGAAAAATACCAAACATATTCCCAAATTTAAATCTGATGTCTAGATTATAAAGAAGAAGTTTATTTTGTCAAATGTAACATATAAAAGTAACAAAAACTAGAATTAAAATTGGTTCTCCATCAGCAGGCAGTAAAACATGATTTTAAAAATATTAGAATATTTATTCTTAAAATTTGATTTATTATCATTTTAAGACTCTGAATTTTATTGGATAAATGTAAAAACCTTTAACAAACATATGTAAAAATATTTTATTTAGTTTTTTTCATTACCTCTAATACAACGTTTTGGAATTAACTACCATTTAAAATAATATTATATTATTATTTTCTAATATGACTCAACCTTGTGTGCAACATGAGATTTCAGAGAAAGTCATTATTGTGTGTCAGGTACACCGTTGATCATAGAATCCCCATTGAAGTAAAATGAATATTTAATTCAAAAAATTTAATAAATATAAAAATTTCATATTCTTTATTTACCTAAGATGTATAATTTTTAATAATGTTAATAAATTTATTATAAAAAAATTAAAAACATGTGGATTTAATATGAATCCACTATTGAGTTTTACCAAAATAAAATTTAATTAAAATAAAATAATAAAATAAGTTTATTTTACTGAAAAATATTATTAGTGTTTTGAAAAATGTAAAAACAAGTTTCGATAAATTCCGAATTGAATTTTAAATTTTAAATTTTAAATTTTTTATATTTATTTACTTATTTCATCAATCAAAATGTATTATAAACATGTTGTTATGTCATATATAATGATAATGTAATAAAATATATAATTTTTTGTAATTTTATATACAGCTCACTAATAAATATTCTATTTTAAGAAATAAAAATAATTATTCATAAACTCATCTCGTTATTAAAAAGAAAAAACCAATTTAAATTTTTTCAAATTAAAATTATAAATTTTTATAATTTAACATATAAATAAATTCAATAATATATAATGAAATATTTTTTAATATTAATATTAAATTATAAAAATAGAAATTATTTTTATTATTATCTCATGTTAATTACAAGTCATATTTTATTCTATCATATAATTTTTATTAACAATATAATAAAAATATAATATATTTATTATTATAAATTTAAAACATAAAAATAACATTTTAGTAATAGATAAATATTAAAGAATAATTTAGTCATATTAGTAATTTTTTAGTAATAATTTAATTTTCATAAATTAATTAGTGATAATTTTGATATTTATTTCTATTTATATATCTATTTCAATATTCAGTTACATGTATTTTTATTTTTATTTTTTATGGAAATATTTTAAAAATTATGGAATTTTATATTGTTCATTTTGATTTAGTTCTTCATGAAAAGAATGTTATTTAATATTTTGTGTTTTTAATGTAAAATATAATTAATGATATCTAGTGCAACATTCTCCCCATTAAATAATTTTAATCCTCCTATTTTTATATATCTTTGACGAATAGAATTTGTTATAGGGATATAAAATATTTATGTAATTGAAGATACAATCTCAAGTTATGTTTCTACCTTAATATAAAATGTACGAATTGGAAGAACACCATTTCAACTCATCATGTTAACCAATTGTTTAATCGTTCCATTATAAAATCATTCTTTACCATAATAAAGGAAACATAGTTAATTTGATCTTTCTTTCATTATTATTTTTTCTATTAAACATCCTTGAGATTCCATTCAATCGTTCATTTATGTGTGTGGTAACTAAAATATGTTCATATTATTAATCATAAATTATAATATCTTTTTTAACATAATCAAATGGTTTTCTACATTAGTTCATATCCAATTAGGTTGCTTATTAGTATAATCACCACATTTTCCATTATTTTTTTTTTAAATATATTCGTTCAATATTTAACCATTATTAAAACCAAAAAAATTTAATTTCATTGATCAATAAAAAAAGATAATAATTTCAAGATAAATACATGCAAAATTTAAGATTATAATGTCTTATTCATCAAAATTATTACACTATATAGCATTTGAATCTAAATCATTGTTGGTGTAATATATGTTTATTTTGGTTGGGTTCTCTCATATTATATAAAAAAATTACTTAAATCCCAATGAGTGGGTATCTACATGTGATTTCTTTGACCCCGTCATCATGAACCAAAGTAAATATTGATTGAATACTTACCCCGCAATTTTTTTTGTACCTACTCAAATGTTTATCTATTCCAAAAACCAATCCACATTCAATATCAATATTGGGATTTTATTTTAAGGAAATCACATATTAAATTATTTACCAAATTTTCTGGAGGTTATTCATCATATATAATTATCCTTAAGACTTTTACAAAGGGTTTTCCCAAACTACCCTAAAATATTCATTAATACATCAACTATCCTAAAGAGATAACAATACCATAGAAATTATGGTCATCTTTATGTTATCAACATATATGTTATCCTTAACTAATATATTAACCTTTGAAGCAATATAAACATTACTTTGATACATATTGTTTTTCATGGGATCCACATTCACATATCCTACAATGAAATCATATACATTACATATTGGTTTTGATACCATCTATAGATTCCTGGACACATCTATCCTACAATTAATTAACATAATGAAAATATTACATTATAAAAATTCCCAACACCATTTAGGATTAGTGATTTACAGAATTAGAGAAAATAATAAACTAATAAATCACATTTTATTCTCAAATAAAAAAAAATTATTCACTATATATAAAACTAGTTAATCCATAAATTTTTTTCAATATCTCACATCTATTCTCCATAAAATCTATTTCATTAGAAAATTCAGGTGTAATACATTTCATTAAAATCTAGGGAAATTGAAAGATATTAATATGATATATCAAATGATTAGTAAGGTTAAAAACAAGAATTAATAATAAAATATCAAAAGTTACAATAAGATGAAATAAATAATATTAAGGGAATAAAGAACCAAAAATAATTCCATGATAAAATGAAAATGAAAAACTAATTTAACCATGGATATTGATGAATATAAAAATATCACATGGATAATAATTACTACATCCTCATAAATGAAATTAATAATTTTGGGAATCTATTTCAATTCCTTATGACAAAAGATCATGATCTTTATCATCTTAATCATACTATCAAGGACCCCTTTTGGGGAAATAATTTATCATGGGTCAGAATACAACAAAATACAATAGTTATTTTTTCTCATGAGACATGTCAATTTAATAGGGGATATTACAAGCACCATAAATAATTAATTTAACCTCCAAATTTTATTATATGAAGTAATTAATAAACAATACAATACCATAACAAATATCGTTATAAGGCAATAAACATCTTCATTGAAAATACAAGTATTTTGATTGTTAAGATTTCCCAAATCAATAAATATAATATATTTCTATATAATAATTCCTAAAACTATGATTTTATAGGGACTGGTATTTAATAAATTCATTAGTTCCCAAAATCGATAAACATATAGAATTTATCAAAAAATCATTAAATTTAAGGAATGAAATATTGATTGTTCATAGAGTAAAGGTATTGGAAGAAAAAATCATGTATTAAAAAGGATGGCTTCAAAAAGATAGAATGTAATGTATAGTTGTTAGTTTAATCTAGTTGAGTGAAATTTTATGACATGATTTATAATGTAATACAGGTACTATATATGTATAAACAAATGAAATATGCGGTGAATATCAATCACCTCTCAACGAATCAAGATTGAGATACAAACACAATTATGATAATTATAACATAAGAGTAAAATTATCATGAGGTAGTTTCCCTGAAGTTAAAATTTAATGAGATAAAATATATTAATATATTTGGGGGAAATTGGATATTGAATACACCATATATAAAAATATATGGTTTAATATATTAAATACACATTTTTAGAAAAAGTTTTTTTTGATTAAAATTTTTGTATAAGATAAAAAAATCTATGTTTTCTATTTCCTTGATATAAACTTCTTTATTATAAATAATAATAAATTTTTTACCTACAATAACAAAAACAATTACTATAATTATATGTAATTAAAATAAAATTCAAAAAATAATTTCTTCTATTAAAAAAATATTAATTAAGTTCAAAAAATTTAAAGAATTTGTTTTATAAATTTTGTGTCATATGTAAAAATATATAGTTTTTGTCCATAAATATCTATTTGATATATTAAAAGGTTTAATGATTTTAAATTTATTAATTATAAAATGATAAATTAAATAAATATACAGTTTTGGTAAAAACTATATATTTTCACTATTATGAAAAAAAATCAGCCATTTTGAAAAAATAAATTTGTTTTAATATAAAATTATTATCTTAAATTAAAAATTAACTCATTATTTGAAAATTAATTTCATAAAATTTAATAATTTATCCTTATAAAAAATATATAATAAAAAAATTTTAAAGAAAATATCATATTTTAATTACAAACAATTCATTTTCTAATTTATTATCCATTACTATAAAATTTATTTGATCATATTATTCAAATAAATAATATATTTAATACATAATATATTTATTATAAATAAACGAATATATTAAATATTTTTTTTGAAATGTTATATTATAGAATATTAGTTTTTCTTATTTTTATTTAGCAACACTAATATAATTTTCATCAACACATTATTTATAATATTATTATTAATTTTAATTTTTGTATTATTTTCATAATTTAGTTACATCTTTCTCACTTTCAATTTCAAAGAAATTATTTTAACTATTATATAATTTTATATAGTTTATTTTGGTTCAGTGTTTCTCTTGAAAAAAATTATTGAGCACATTGTTTATTTAAATGAATATATATTTAAGATCTTGGAATATTGTTTAATAGATAAATGGAAACTCACATTTTTGAACAATTAATAAACCTCACATCTATTAGATATATAGACCCCTTTTTACATCCTTTTACTTGTTTTTAGGTATTCCATTAAACTTTTTTATCTTATATTTGGTTGTATCTTTTTAGGCATTCTTTTTCTAAAAATTCTATACTTTTGGATGTTTTTTAGGTTGTGCATGGTTGGTTTGTTATTCTCCCAAATAGTGAATCCGTTAAAAAAATCATGACAACCTTAGTAGTGATGGTTTTCATATTAGAAACATGGTCTAAAAAATTATGGGCCTTGGACTGTGATTCCATAGGGGTAACATGGTTTGTCTAATAGTGTGGCCCTCTCCATGAAACCAAGTTCAGAAACTTTTTTTATACAAAAAATAGTTTTTTAAAAATCCAGATCCCCAGTTTTAGTTCCCAACATACCCACACAATAAAATTTAGATATACAAGGTTGATGAGGCTCTTAATAATTGTATTAAGATACACTGATACCATCCTTTAAAAAATAGTATGTTCTTATGGAAGATCATATCCCTCTTGGATGAGTACATATGCCTTAATATATTATATCTTGATATATACTTACTATTACATTATTGTTTAACATATCATCATATTTCTTATGGATCTACACTCCATTTGATTGGATAATGATTCTTGGTTTTATTTCATTATCTCGGAGGCATCATTTCATCATTGTCGAATCATGTGGCATGTGTCATTTTTTGATACTTTCTTAAATGTATGTGGTTCCATTATAGATTTTCCATATAATTAAATACCAATTTTCATTATTTGTGTGAAATAGATATCAATTTATTTATGGAAGCACAATTTAATAATATTTGGATTTTTAATTTTAAATGACTTGTATTTTGGAAAAAAAACAAATTCCAATGGAATTGGAATTTTTCCCGAATTATGATATTGATAGAGTTGATAAAATGATTTAAGAATAGTTTTCAGAAAAATATTTTAAACTGTGATGATGGAAACCTATGATTTTTTTTAATTAAAAGTTATGAAATGATGAGAAACCCATGTTTCGTATTTTAAATTTAATAGGAAAATAGGGAAAAAGTAGTAATAGAATTTTAAATAATGATTGATTTGAAATGAGATGATTTTACAGTTTTTGAGTGATTGATTGAAAACATTAATCCTAGGTAATTAGTGGGTTATTTGAGATAAAAATACTAGGATCTTGATTCATTATCATTATATTTGTAATTAAGACTCATAAAAACATTGTTTATCATGTATTATCCCTAATGGGATATTGATGAATCTTATTCAAGCCGAGCCAATGGGATATGAGTTCACATAATTTTCATGATCACTAATATGGGAAGTGAAAGAATCCAAAAAACATTAAATTAATGTAATGTAGGGTAGATTGACATAGTCATTTTGAGATTGTTTTGAGTGTATATGACTTTGATTATAGAACTACTGTATTCATTCTAACAAATTTATATAAACTATTTCATATTATATGATTATTTAATCCATGTTGGAAATGTTTTCCTTTCTTTTAAATGAGTAATGTTTTTTTTAAATATACATGTTATATATTATCCAATGCCATATTTTAATTAAATTGAAAGCAGGATTTGATTTAATGTTATAGAATTCATTATGGAACACTTGGTGAGACCCTATTGGGATTTATGGATTACAACATAACATTTCCTTTTGTAGTTTTTATATTTTATTAGGTATGGTCTTATAATAGATAATTTACAACTTGGAGGCAATGGAGGTAATTGATAATTTGATATTGGACTGATTATTTTCCATGGGACATTTTATTTTTATCATTCACGTTCCAAAGTATATTGACGGTGTACTGTGAGAGTTTTTTCACCTATTTTGTTTATGGTACTTCTCAACATGATGTGTTTATTGGAATAAGTTTTACATTTATCTACATTTATCTTGTGGTAAAAACTTTCCCACTTTTGTCATGTATGAATCCAAGAGATAGTTTCTAAAATACGTCGATTGGGAATACCAATTAGAAAATGCCTATTATGGATTAGGTATCATTGTACCATGATATCCGGGTTGTTTCAGGACCATGTTTTAATAATAGTATAGGTTACGAGTATTTTCATGATGTAATTATATATATTGGGATTTATTTTTGAGATTTAGGAGGTATTTATGAGTGAGTTCCTAGCCATCTTTCATCATAACAAGCCTTATGTAACAATGGGTTGTTTTGGAATGGAATCTTCGGGAATAATTTTATTTAATTATAATAATTTCCCTCATTTTAATTAGTATATGTTGATATCTATATCTTGATATCTTATCTGATGGGACTAAAATTCCATTTTCACTTGTTTGACTATTTTAATTGAGTAATCGCCTAATGCCTTTAACATTGTAAGATGATTTAGTGTAATATAATGACATTGAGAAGATGTTTGAATAGGCCCTATGTGGATGCTACTAGTGATCCACATAAACTATAACCTATCATAGACTAAAACCATGTTCATATTATTTTATGTATTGTGAAATATCTAGTATAGTAACATGCACCCTTTATTTCTCATGATCATGTAATGGAACCACATAATAAATAATCTCAAAATATATCCGAATAATACCTTCACTAGATGACACTAGTTCTCCAAGCCTCTACTAATCATTTAGAGGATTATTATTTTTTAGGATGAAATAAATTCTATTTGACTTCTTGGAAAAATATATTTTAAATGAAATGAAATGTAAAACCTTCAATCTAGAGGGACCTAGACGAATACGGTTAGAGTAAATGTATATGGTGGGGAAACCCTATGTATTAGAGTGAAAGAAATTTATAATTATTTTCAACGACCGGTTCTATATAGATTATATGGTTCCTACTAAGGCTATGGAGTTTTTTAAACTAAAATATGTTGATTGTTCTATGATGTGGAATGAAAAACTCTTTTTCCATATTACAAAGCAGTCAGAAAATATCATGTCAAATGATAAGATTAAGACATAGCAGTTCATGTTGTGTCTTGTATCGTATATTCATTCTTATTTTTTTCTTAAAATATCCCAATTATTATGCTATCATAATGGATATAGATTTGATGGTTGATAATGACATGGCTGATTTGTCAGAAATAATAAATGTTTATTTACCTCACAGTGGAATTTATGTTTGTTCCACTAAAGGATAGGAGATGTGTGATGTGTCTAATTTGGGATCTCAAATATATAGTTCATCGATAACTCATATATTTTTGGTAGAGTCCCTTTGACTTTCTTCCAGTTTGGCAATCTAGGTCCTTCAAAATGGGTTTTCACAAAGGCATACATGATATGTAGTTCCCAAAGATTCTATAGTCATTGAATGAAATTTTATTAAATCATTTCTACCCCATTTATTTGTAAATGATTATAAGATCAAAAAATACTACAATTCAATAATATGATTCATAAACAATGGGGTTTCATTATCATGTATAGAATGAATCTTCATCACGTAGTAGAAGACTATCTAAAGGAAGGAACTAATAGTCCTATGATAAAGAGAGGTACCATCATTATAGATTCATCGAGAGTGGAGGATTTATTTGATAATGGTGTTTCTCATTTATTTTTATCTAATAATAGTGTAACATTCTAAATAAACCTATTTATATTTTTCCTTATGTGATGAATATTACTATTCACCTCAGAACCAAGAGAGAGTAAAATCTCCAATATACATTTTTTTATCATTGTTGGAGACAATTCGTAATTCAAATTTTGGTCTTATATATATTATATCTATTGATTTCGTTTTCGGAATGGGTGGGCTCATCTCCAGTAAGGATAAAATTGATTTCTAAATTTTATGGATCTCCATTACAGTGCACGATGGGGTATGCTATATCATTTTGGGATAATAAGAACAAAGGATGAGTAGATATCAATCTTCATAGCCAAACTTGGGTAATGTAATATATGAGTTCTATGTTGGCATTGAGTGGGATTTTTTGAGTAATGATTTCCCTCCAATTTTTGTAAAAATTACTATATTATTTAAATATTAATTTATATGATTTTACCCCTGTAATAGAGGTAGAGATCTCTATTTATTTATTTTATGGTAGTCCACCAATATATATTCATTACTACCAAAATGAACCTAGTAAAATTATATAGTTGATTTCTATGTGGGATTATATATTAACGAATTTATTTATATGCCTCAGTGGGTTACAATGGGTGGTGCCTATCCCATTTTCTAAAAAAATAATATGGAACAAATTGTCTACTTTTTTATTATCTGAATCACATCCATGTTACCGTAGTGTAAAAGTATCAATTTAAATATATTGATGATTTTTTTGACCATATGAAAGGTTATATGTGTTTATGAGAGATTGATCAATGGTATGCTTATCACTATTCGAGAATACAAGAATCTAACATTATTAAAACCACCTTCAAGAGAAGATATGGACATTATGAGTATCATGTCATGACTTTTGGTCCAACAAATGCTCATATGGTCTTTATATATTTTACCAATATGATCATCCATGAGCTTAATTATTTTTTCATGGTGGAATTTTTGGATGAAATATTAGTTTACAGTTAGCCAAAAGAGAAGCATCTATCTAATATGAGAGAAGGATTAGAATTATTGAGATCTCGTAATTTTTTATCAAAGATATAAAAACAAGATTTTTAGAATCAGTATGTGAATTTCTTAAGATATGTTGTCTCATAACATGGTATCTCAGATGATCCTGAGAATAAAAAATCTAGTTTAACATGGGAATAATTATAAAATGTTTTTAATATTAAGACATTCATGGTTTTGGTAGTTTATTATCACTGATTCTTAACTGGGTTTTCAATATTTTCGTCTACCATGACAACTCTCACTCAGAGTGGGGGGGGGGGGGGTAGGGGGAAATAACATTTTATGATTAATGGAAGTGTTTTTTTTTTGGTTGAAATTCTTTTTGACTTTCACATTAGGGTTGTAGGGTTGACACTTCTAGAGGGCGAGTGCAGAAATTAGTTCTTCTAGGCTGCATTAGATACTGTTTGAGGTTGTGTTATTATACATGTTGTTCACGTCATTTAATATCAATATCAGTATCTTTGGAAACATTATAGTAATTATCCAACCCATGACCTTGAACTCATAGATATGAGTATTTATCAATATTTTTGGAAGAATTATTTTTTTGGAAATTTTTTAACATTTTATTTTGATAAAGTAGTCCGGAGTTATATCATCTCTAAAAAATATTTGAATATCTGCAAGAGGTGTTGGGTGATGTACCTATCATCTTTGGATTTTTTTCATTTCCTACACCCCAGGGAATGGAAAATATCAGTACATATGTCTTGATAATTAAACATTCAATTCATTACTTGAAATAACTATTAGAAGAGTGGAACAAGAATGATTTTTTTGTGCAAATTTATTTTGTGGTCTTAGAGAAAGAGGACAAGGTTGTTACAAAAAGTATCCATTTAACATCCACTATTCATTACATTATTCTAAAATAAAAAAAATGTTTATGATTACTTCCGTTGAATTATGGACTCTCTTTATGTTGTGGAGACCATTAATGAAGATCGACTTCCATAGAGGGTATCATATGGTTTTAGAATGTACATTTGTTTCTTTATCCATGATGATGTCTATTATGTGAGATTTCCATAATTTTCAGTTAGAAGTGGTCCATGGAACCATAAAGAATTTTTAGGACATGCTACAATGATTATAGTTTACATCTATGAGACAATACATTAAAGATATTATTTCTAACTTTTATACCTACAAGAAGGTAAATTTGGAGAACCATAATCCTTTGGGTCTTATTAAGCCACTTATAATTTTGACATGAATGTCAGATGAAATCTCGAAGCACATTCTATTTTATTTTCTACACACATCTAAAAAGAACAATGAGTGATGGGTTGTGATTTACAGGCTTGTAAAATCATATCACATTATTCCCAATCATGATATACCCAAATTTGATGAGTTTAGAAATATCAAAGTGAAAGATATCATTAATTTTCAAAAATTTCCATATTCTATTGTCTGTAATAGGTATCCGTGTTTTTCCCCTCATTATTAGATAGACCTTTAAGAGGTGATGGAATCTACGTATCAGTATATTATAGAACACCATCTATATATCAATGTATATATCTAGGGATATATATAGATTATTGAGGATATTCTATCTTACTAACTCCTTCACATTTTTTGTGTTTGGGATGACCATTTGAGGATGGATGAGGTTTTCTATAATAATTGTTTCCATTATACAATTTTATCAAATATTTTTGGGGCCCAATATGGTATATCGTGTAAATATATGTTGTGTTGGTCCGATATTATTGAAAATTCCACAGTTAGAACAAGTTTGATTCAAAAGATCATGGAGGAGATTTTTGTTTATTGATATGATAATTAAGATAGCATTGATATGATACAAATATTATTTTTATCATCATTATAGATGGTTGGAGTTCACTATTGGTGAGTGGGAGTTCATAATAGTTTCCCCCCTGGTGGGTCACCGAAGTCTTGGGAGTAAAGTGAAGTTTTCTCCTAAATATTTTCGATATTTTTATGATATTGAGAAGTTGATT
Organism: Viscum album; assembly: GCA_963277665.1. Taxonomy (NCBI): domain Eukaryota; kingdom Viridiplantae; phylum Streptophyta; class Magnoliopsida; order Santalales; family Viscaceae; genus Viscum; species Viscum album. Next base: position 553,478,751 of record OY728135.1, read on the forward strand.
AATTTTTTCTACAATTTATCACTACCACCATAGTTTATATAGATTCATAATGTTCTCTATGTATCATAGATTTAGAATTATTTTTCAATCCCATCTCATGTCTTGCGCTGGGAGGATCTTGACGTTCATAGTAAGTTTTTTTATCAATGAATCAAATATAATTTTTTGATTATGAGACTATGGTAATTTGTGGGAGGATGATACCATTTCTTCATGTTTTATGGTAGAATGTTTTGATTCACATTATACATGTGAGTGTGAGGCCATAATGAAATAGATGTTTCCTCATCTCTCAGATATGTAAATTTCTTGATATGATTTATTTGGAGATCATGTTCTTATGATAGTGTGGTTATAACTTCATATTACATGTTTTTAGATGTTTAATTAATATTGATTTTTTCCATTATGTTTGGATATTTATAGGGTTACCTTAGGTGAAATTTAGTGTTTTTTTTTGGTTTTATAGGTTGTGCACAATTTGAAGGTGGTTTTCCAAAATTGTCCCCAATGTGGTAACCATACAAATTGGTGTTGTGAGAGTTTTCATGGTGGGTTCATTGTTTTATAAACTGAAAACCCAATTTGTATAAATATTTATTATTATAAAGTGAGTCCACAGGGGCCACATAGTCTCTTTAACTATGTGGTCTTCTCTAGAAAACCATGATCCCAAAAAAAAATTATTTTTAAAATTATTTAAAATATTCATGATCCTCCAGTTTAATTTATTAACCACCTCAATATAATATATTATAATTTACATGGTTTAAGAGGATATCTATAGGTGATTTTTGATACATGAATCCCCTCCTTTGATGAATCTTTGTGCTATTGGATGATCTGACCCCTCTCAGTTATGTCGATAATAAATCATTTAATATCAATCAATCTCTCCTTCCATCATATTAGACATTGATGGATCATAACATATTTTATGGATCTAAACTACATTTAATTGGATCGTGACTCTAGTTTTTATTTTATTATCTTTGGTACCATCATTATTTATTTGTGGATCCTTTATAGGGTCTCATTTGTTGATCGTAGTTTAATGTTATGTGGTTCCATTTGAGTATTTCCATATAAATTAATCAATTATTATATTTATTTTGTGAAATAGTTTTCAATTGATTTATATAAATAAAATTTTTTATGACTTTTAATTATAATATGAAATGGAATACATTTGGGGAAAAAATCCCAATTTCAATTGAATTTGAATTCCGGGTGTATTTAAAAATTGATGGACATGTTCAGATTATTTGAGAATGGATTCGAAACAAATAGATAAAATTTAGATGAAGAAAATAAATTATGGTTGTTTTTATTTAAAAGTAATGAAATGGAGAAAACTACATATTATTATTTTTAATTAAAATTGGAATATTGAAACCTAAAATTTTTCAATTGGATTTAAAATAATGATTGATTTTTAATTAGATAATTTCTCTCTTTTTTCTTTATTGATTACATATGAACCATGGTAGTTAGTGGGTTATTTGGAAATAAGGCACTATGATGTTGATCCCCTAGCATTTTATTTATCATTAAATCTCTAAAAACCCCTATTTTATCATGTGTTTTCCCTAATGGAATGTCAATGAGTCCTATTCAAGATGATCTTGAGGGATGTGTGTACACATACATGTTGTGATCACTAATATAGGAAGTCTGAGGATAATATAAATGGAAACTCATGTACTATATAGAATATTACAATTATGATTTTTTTTGATTTTTTTGATTATATAATCATTTGATTATAGAACCATTTTATTCATTATAACTAATTTATAAACTCATTTTAATATAAATTGATTATGTAATCTGTGTTTAAAATTATTTCTATCCTCTAAGAACATGTTTTTTTGTTTAAAATATTTAATTTTTCTATTATTCTAGGACCTATTTTATTTAAATTTAAAATATAACATGGTTCATTATTATAGAATCTATTATAGAACTCATGGTGAGACCATACTGGGCTTTATAGATCATCCCCTAACTTTTCTATTTGAAATTTGTAGATCATCATTTTATAGGTTTGATCCAAGTGAATGTTCCACTTGGAAGTGGTGGATGTTCTTGATCCTTTCAAATTGGAGTAAATTTTTCATTGGCATGTTTGATTGTTAACTTTCCGGTTTTTGAATACATTTATGATGCACCATTTTGGTTTTTTTTAACAGTTCGGTTTCTAGTGCCTTCTACTATTTGATTTTTGATAATACTATCTTGTTATTTTAACTACAATTATTTTCTGGAAAACGTGTTCTATATTTTATCTTTCATGATTCCATTTCCTATTCTACCACCCGTGGTATGAAGAACACCTTTTTGGCCATGTTATTTCTAGCTTGGGAATCAGGGTAAGAGGGTATCTGAGCTAGTTTGTAACACCACTTATTACCCAATATGGGGATACCTTACATAAGAGAGAATTAAATTCATGATATCACTGACAACTAATATACAAAAAATGCAATAACTATACTATTGCTCAATACATAAAAAAACATATGGCATTCTAGTGAAAAAATAAATCATATAAATTTTCATAGAGAATGTAATGCATGAGAATATATTCTTAAATAAATTTATCACTTATATATTAAAAAATATTCACATTTCATAATAGTTTATATACATGAATAAAAAAAAGGAATACAATTTATATAAATTAACATTTTATAAATATATACAAGATATAAAAATTTATGAACTATTGATTAATAAAACATTACTACATATTTTTTATAATTAAGATTTTTATTTTTTAATATTCAATAATCGTTGATACAAACACTTTATACACATATTCAATATGAAATCCTTAATATTCTTCATTATTAAAAAAATACAACATATTTATAATAAGAATATAAATCAGAGATATTTAATAAAAAAAGTTTATTATATTAAATATGTATATAATCTAAATATAAAAAATATAAAAACTATATAAACTATTTTGAGAACCATTAATATAATATTAACTACAAATATTTATAAATTTTTTAACCCCAGTCAAATCCATCTCAAAAACCCTTTTCATGTTTTTTGAATAATATCATAAATAAGGTACCCTTTTACATGAACAATTACAATTAATAAATTATGAACCATTAAATGTTTTAACAAAAAAATCCATTATTTTTTCCTTAATAAGTAATTTTAAGAATACATTATAAATTACCCTTGTGATCCTTATGTAAACACATTATTTTATGATCAGAAGACATTCCATATAACATATTTAAGTGTAAAATACATTTTATTATGACTTTTTATTTTCTATAAATAATTAAAATTGAAATATATATTCATAATATTATTTACTTTGTATTAATAGAACATATTTATTTGAATTATTATAATTATTCCATCAATTAACCAATGTTTTTTAAAATTTATAAAAACAATTTATAAATTCTATAAATATTCCAAAATACCATTTCCCATTATTGATAAATAATTTATAAATGATCTAATTCTATTCATTATATATATTCCTTAATAAATAATCACATTCATAATCATTAAAATCAAAAAATGAATTTTTCATATTTAAATTTATTAATATAATAAATAATTTCAAATGACGAATAATGCATAAATTTATAATAAATATTTAAACTATTATAAAGTTGTAAGTAATAAAAATATTACATTATTCCAAAAATTAGGCCATCCCTTAGATGATGTACCCCATAATCCATCCATCATTGGGATAATAAACATTTTCACGGGATGGTTGTCTTTGAGGGTGAGAGAAGAAGTCATTATGAGCCTGAGGAGTGAGAGGCAACACTAGGGTATAACTGTGGGAGATTTTTGAACTTGTTTTGGAAATGATATTTATTTAAATCAACATACTTTCTTTTAAAAAAATGAAGATATAAAGGATGAATCGTCGATCGTTCATTTTAGTCATATTGAAAGGTGGAATGGTCGATACTGCCATTTCCACTAATCAACTATGATTTATGACATGGATAGGATGACATTGGTGGTTCAACCTTTACCCCAATCCGATATAAATGGGAAACCATTCCGACACATTTTCCTCACTCATTTAACCCCCTTTATTGAATTCTACACCCACTCTATATACACTTTTCCTCGTGATTCATCACTTATGTGAGGCATTTCTCATGGCCTAAAAGGACATCCATATTTTATGATGTATCATTGAGGGTAATTTTTTAATTTATTTCAATGTGAATTATTTATTTAGATCTTTCATTTATAGTTAATATTAAATCACTTTTTTACATAGTTTTTTAGTTAGTTAGATATAGTTAATAAGAAAAGTTATTATTAGTAAGTAAAATATTATTATTTATGAATCATGACTGTATAATATATAATTTGTTTTAATAATGGATTTATTATTATGATTTGGTAATTATTTAGTATAATTGAGATGTTTTTAAGTTCTAGTAACATAATTAAGAATTTATATTCAATATATGATAATGAAATATTAGTGAGACAATGGATTACTAAAAACAGACTATTATGTAACTAAGGATTATTTAAATGTAAGATAATTATTAAGTAATTATTTACTAGTAAATAACATAAAATTAAATAATATTTAGAGAATAAAAATTTTGGATTAACATAGGTGTAACTTAAGATCATGTAATGATAAATTGATGACAAAATAATGATTATCTAATTATTGAATAAAGATGAATATTAATTTTCATATAACTAATATAAAGTACAAAACTATTAATTATGTAATGAATAAAGATATATTAACTAATGATTATGGAATAATTAATTTAGGATTTTCTAATTTTTAATTAATGAAAAGATACAAATTTACTAAAAAATAAAAAGTTATTTATTAATGATTATAGAATGAAAAACTAATAATTAAATATTAATGATTATTAATTAACAAAATAAAATTATAATGTAATAAATTATTAATTATGTAATTATTAATGAGATATTAATAAAGGAGAAAGGAATAATTAATTTAAGATTTTCTGTTTTTTAACAAAAGATTAGCTAAAAATAACTGTTCAATAATAAATGATTAATAATTTATTATGGAATGAATAAATAATAATTAATTAATGACTACCAATTAATTAAATAATAATTAAAAAAAGAGTAACTAATTAATGATTATTATTTAATAACTAATTAAGTAGTGACTGATGAATGATAATGGAATAATTAATTTAGGATTTACTACTATTTAACAAATGATTATATATAGAATATCTTATATAGAATAAATTTTTTACTTCTGATTAAGTAATTATTTAATAATAAATAACTATAATTTAAATAAATAATATCTTATAAATATGAAATGATTAAAGGATAATTAAGGAATTAATGAGGCACAATTAAATTTCGATTATCCATTTATTAACTAATAATTTCATAATAATTAGCTAATGAATAAAAAATTATTATCTAACGATTAAATTTTTATTGACTAATAATTTATTAATGAATAACTACTAATTAACTATAAATTATGTAAAAAATATTTTTTAAATATGTAATGATTATTTAGTGATTAAATAATTATTAACGCACAATTAATTAAGGATTTACTAATTCTTTACTTAATATTATGTAATGACTAACAAAGGATTATTGAATGATTAAGTAATGGTAAAACTATTATAAATGAGTGATTTTTGAACAAGTAATCAATTATTAAGGGATGATTAGAATGTGATTACTTAATGATGGTGTTACGATTAACCGATGTTTATGTAATGATTAACAATTATTTAATTATAAGATAACTACATAAATATTGACTATATTGTAATTAACTAATAATTAATTATAAATCAACAACCAAATAACTACTATTGGGGAATTTTTTAATAAAATTAATGAATTATAAAGGAGTGGATAATTATGATTAACTATTGATAATGAATTATTATGTAATGATTAACTAATTATCAACCAAAGATTAATGAAAGATTAAATAATGATTAAATAATTCTTAACTAGTTAATAATTAATAACATGGAAATTGTTATTCAATGTTTAAGAAATGAATACCTTATTAGTAGTTAATTACAAAATAATTGTTAAAAAAATATTTAATTAACAATTATTATTTTACTTATAACTAACAACTAAAGAACTAATGATAAATGAATGTTTAACTATTGAATTATTTTAGATTGACTAAGTATTAACATGTAATTACATAATTATTATCTATAGATTAAATATATAGTAACATTGAATTGACATAGTATCATAGATATATAACCTCATAAAATTGTTTCTTAATTGCACACTTGATTTGTTACTCTCGTGATATATATATTTCATAAAATGATTCAAACATGAAACCATACACATAATGGATATGTTTTAGATGAGTCAAATTCTTTTTATATAATAATGAACATACTATTAGGATGATTAAAATCTATAATATGAACCAATTGTATCATCTTTTAAGATATATGAATACGTTCTGAAATTTCAATTAAATATTAATAATATTTTTATCAATTCAATTAAATCCCTATATAGATACTACATGTAGATTAGGCTATACTATAGAGGTACCGAGGTGTAACAACATTTTAAAGGGATATTGACTTCAAATAAGTCATCATCTGGTTCATGAAAATATGCATCGTGGTACACCTTGTTTGACACTCTGATGTGATATGATTTAGATGATTCACATTATCTTTATAAAAAACTTATTATACCTATAAGATGTTTAAAATTCTTACAATGAAACAATTGTGTCATAATTATCGATATAACCAAATATTTGAATATTGATGTTAATTAATGATTGTGTTGTTTTCTCCACAATGAAATCCATGTATGGATATTACAATTTTATGTGGCTCTAATATAGAGGTACCTAGGGGTAAAATCCCAAAAAGGGGGATTGAGTATGTCTCGATCATCACCTGTTGGTTTATAATGGGCCTTACTGCATATCTTGTTTGACACTCTTGAGTTATGTGATTAGGATGATTCATATTCTCTTTATGAGTGATTTTATAGACCATTACAATGATTAATAATTGTACTATGAAATATTAGGGTAATATTTTTTATCATTGGAAGATATTTTATAACTTCTATAATGATTTTGTGGTCAATGATACATGATAATTCCTCGTTTTTAATGTTATTTACAACATCATAATCTTTATTATATAAGATTTTCCACATAGAAACTCATGATTTCATTTTTCTACTACTATGAAGATCTTTTTCAAATTGATAATGGAAATTCCTATAGTATACATCCAATAGTATTAGTTAGGAGATATGATTATGTAACCCTTAGAAAACTTTTTGAATTAATTCATGGTCATTTAAAACTATGACATGATCTAGATATCTATTTTATTAACTATTGATATTTTTAATTCCCTACTACACTATTTGATTTAGTTATTCAATTCGGTGATGATGAGGAATTCTTCCATGAAATAAATTTATTCTACTAATAGATAAAGGTTCAATAATTCAGTTATAGGTTGATGTTTACACATTTAATAATATTGTCTAATTATATGATGACATATACATAAATGATTTGCTAAATAAGTTTTATATGAGTAAAATGGGGTTATTCCCTATGAAATTGATTAATACAACCTAATTAACCTCATGGATGTAAAACAACATTGTTTTTGTGATGAGGATGATTCTAATGATGGAATAAAAAAGGAAAAATTATTGATGTGAACACTGCTATGTAATTCTGAAATCGTGTTTCTAGAAATGTAGTTGATGTATTTTATCCATAACAGATAATAATTCATTCAACACTCTTCATATTTTGGTCAGAAAAAATGAACTATTTTCATAAATTTGAATAGAATGTTATCACACATAAAATCGGTTTTGTTGGAGATGGAGAGGATATATTTTGTGATTTATAAAAAAACATTTTATGTTTGATGAAAATTTATATGTATAGTGGTCAATAAAAAAATTAAAATGATTTTATAATGAGATACACTATATATATTTATTTCACGATTCATGATGTAAAAACATCATATGAGATGAAAAATATGGGGATGCTTGTATATTTCTCTTGAGTGTTATTCCTAAAATTGTAGTTGGATTTTGGATAGTTTAAAATATTGATATAGCTTATAAATTCAGTCATAATAACCTGACACAAGATTGTAACTCATTGTATGCTAAATTTTTATTATTAATTATCATTTATTCGATTAGAACTTTTAAATATCATAATTTATCCTTTGTGTAGGATATTATACATAAATATGTTTTTATAATACTTTATATAAAAACGATTATATGGAGACACAAAAAGAAATTATCAAGGTCAATTGTGAGTGGGATTAAATCTATCAGGTATTGCTACAAATTATGGCCATACTATTATATGATGTCAACGTTTTATTCTATCTAGATATGAAAAAACTGTTTCTCAAAGATAAATGATTTAATCTATATCATTTCATATTTTATTTGTTTTTCATTGAATTCGTTCCATTTATTTCCTAATATCTTTTCAGTAAAATTTTTTTACAAATTGAATGGATGATTTCCTATGGAAAAGAAATGGGAATATTTTTTATTGAGGAAACTCATTATAAAAACCATTCACCTCTACAAAATACATTTTCCAATCTATAGAATGAAAATAAAAATTCGTTGTGTGATTTTTTAGCATTATCATAATAAAATCACCTGTATTCATGGAATATGTTTGATATCTGATCAATATCGGGAAATCAAAAATGCAATCACTGCAGATAGTATTACATAGTGGCCCAAAAATACATTTCAACTATAGTTCATTGGATATAGATCTAGAATTTTTGAAAAAATTTCCATGATTAACATATTAAAAATGAAATCGTGAGGCCTGATATAAAATCAATTTCTTATTTTTCACTAATTAAATGTAATGATAATATTAATTTATCTCAAATATGATCACATTTTTGAAGCATATGAGCTAGATCAATCAGTATTTTCAAAATTATTTAAATAAATCCATATGTCTAATCATTTATTGTATTAGTATATGATGTAGATTTTATTATAAAAATGGACATGGGAATATGATGGGGAATGAGGTCTGGAACCATGACCTCTGACATTTTGGAGTGCATTAATGTAATATTCATCGAACATCACAAGTTACCTATAACTATAATAGTACAATTTTTAATCATTAAGAACACTTCTTCATTAAAAAATGGTACAACAGACGGGATATAGTATGGGATAATGTACTGATGACACTTTTAAGACGATATTGAATAAATCATTGAAGCATATTATTCTTTTTGAGTGTGTTATTTCCACATAGAACACTCTAAATTTCATAAAAATGTGTATTCATATCCCAAACAATATTTTAGTGGTGTATTAATTGTAGTATTACTGGAAGCATATCATTGTCAATGGAGAAACGTCAATTATATCATGGTTTCCATAAACACATTTCATTCAAACATGTTCCTATTTGATCATAAGATGGGAATCATATATTTATCCAAAATATATAATTAACACAATTTCTATTATCTAAGTAGTGGAAGCACACATAGTCTTCCTATGAACCCAACTCTAAGAGGACATGTGGTCTTTAAACAGAAAACATTTAATATCACATGGTCTTCCTACCCAAATCCTCTCTTAATCCTTTTTAAAAACAATATTGGATTACAAGTTACTCCCTATAAGTCAAACACAGTCACACATAAAAACCTTATTCTCACAACCACGTTAACAAACATGATACTCCATGCAAAAACATCACATGAAACTGCCCATAACAATAAATCCACAACATAAGAGATTTCATAAATAAAACATGGAAATTATAATAAAACAACCTTTCCAAGGAAAAAAATATAAAAAACTCTTCTGAAATATGATTCTAGAAACATAAATACATTCCCCTTACTTCTAGTAATAAAAAATTTATAAAATAAAGAGAATAGAAAAGTTATATTTTACTTTCAACGAGTAATAAATTTAGGATGACCAGAATATTATATCTATTTATTATACTTACATAAAATATATTTTCATTGTATATATAAAGAAAATGTATACTAATATATTCATTTAGCATTATAGCCATATTTCAAGTGACATGATAGTGGTCCACGAGGTTTAAAACATTTGGGTTCATAGAGACCACCATTATCATCACATTCTACCTCCATCCATCATTATACCATATATATATGAAATGTTGGACTCTATGGAATTTTTGAATATATTTATAAATTTTTTTATGATATCATAATTTATTCCATCATCTTATTTTGGATTATTGTGACTCAAAAAATCTTCTTTTACTAGGGGATATATGATTATATCCCTTGATGATGTGGTAGTTCCACATAGCCTTCCTATAAAAGAGAAGTAATTATAGGACACAAAAATGGAAACTATCATTATCTTCTAATGTGATTTATATGAATCAACTTGTGGGTGATAATGATTCTTTATATTTTTGGTAGATATCTATGATATAGATTTATATTCTATTTACATAGCTACCCCTAGATGCCAACAGTTAGATTGGCATGCACCTATCCATGGAATATATATTGTGGATCGTTGGAGGGAAATTTTGTGTTGACCAATATATTATTCATGTTCACATGATGTATCTCGAGGTTCTTGAAGATTTTGATTTGGATGGGAGATATAGATGGGGATCTACACCCTTTGAATATTCCTACAGATAATTATGAATTTCATGTGGATCATATCACACTAATCTTGAGAGATGTGTCATACATATTTATATGTGGGAATGTATGTTCATCCGTCCCCCTCACCCATTTTTTTCTGTTAAGAGCATCATATATATGTACTTATTGACATTCTATGAGGATACATGAATGATAAATCATAACTATTATGTTCAGATGCATCTATGAGTTATAAAATTGTGTTTCTTATTATTTACACTTTATATGTTTTATGTTAAAGGAGATGTCAGGAAAACCGTGTCTCATGAAATCGAGGCATAACTTTGGTGAATATAATCTCTTGTTGGGACATTTATCACCCATAAATATAAGTATATACAATACTTCCATTACTAATGAGTTTTATAATACTAAATTTTTTTCATTTTAGTATGAAAATGTTAAAAAAATTACATGACCTATCAGATTTTATGGATACCATACTAGTCTCTATTAGACTACCTACCAAAATATTACACTATTGTACATCATGATTCAATAACTATAGTTCTCTCATTCACATTCATATTGTGATAGGGTTTTATGCACCATTATATTTTTTTTCATAGTATCCCCTTTCATACTAGAAAGATTGAGGAATATCAATCCAAGAATGTGACTTGGACGAAAATTTTCGACAAGTTCCAATGACATGAATATTATCGGTAACTTTGGAAAGATGATCATCATTTTAGATTAAAAATATTTGTACAATGTGATTCCCTCTAGAAGAGATGTTTAAGTATGTATCATGTTATCAACTAAATTCTATATTGTATATTACTCTGTATGAGATAGGTATTCTGGATATTATATGTTTATAAATTTCCATTTGATTTTTTGTTGATTTTTATGAATATATTTACTACATTCTCGACTAATGTATTTATTTATCTTGTATGATCAAGAGGGGGTGGTGGTTTTTACTAGGTAGAAAACCATGTTTTAGAAAAGGGTATGATGAAATCATATTGTATTCTACAAGTTAGTATTTTGATCATCGGCCATAGGGACATGTTTTTTTTACTTATAAATATGAGGTTCCTACTTAGGAAAATCCTCCAATAACTTCGGATGATGATGATCTCGGAATGAGATAATGTAGACTACATCATGAAGCACATGACGCCTAACCTATTCCATAAGCTGAGGTCATGCCTCTAGCAGTCCAGCCATATCTGATTATGGAAATGCATTAACAATCACGTTATCTATTTATGTTGTAAGGATAACCATGGGTTTCCTTAGGGATATTTGATCTGGACCCATTTCTGAGGATATTTCCCATTCCTCGACCTTTCACGCTTGATCTTTCACATGCCTTATGGTTCCCAATTTAAATGATGGTCGTTGTTTCTACTTACACAGTATATGAAAGATCAAGGGAACATGACTAAATCTATATTCTGCCACCTCCCCATGAGTCACAATCCTAAAATCAAAAATATATGGTTCTAGCACAGGAGGATAATCCATCTATAACACATCAAACTCCCCCAAACATAGAGGTCGGCTATCTCAATATGGGTTTCCCATTCACATCCCATATTGTGGGATGGTAAATCATCCTAGATATTAAATGAACTCATTTATTAAGATGCTTTATATTGACCTAAAAATTTAAAAAAAACAATGTATTATATCCTCAATATTACTGTCTATCAATTAAATTGAGGAATTTTATTTCTATCAACCATTTTATAAATTTATATACACTCTTTCAATATTCATTTATATTTTTCATATAATTTATATTTAAAAATATATCAAAATTTACTCCATGAAACATAAGAAAAAATAATAAATTTAAAGTAGGGGGCTTGAAAAGGACATAAAATAAAAACTAAAAATAACATAATTAACACATAAATTAAACCCAAAAAATCAAATACATTGTTAAAAATAAATTAATTTCATAAATTAAAAAAAAAATAATTAACAAGACACAAAACGTATTGATTAAAAACAAAATATTGACACGTTAAAAAATATATTCACATAAAATTCAGAAAAAATTAATTCTAAATGAAATTTATTACATTGACTAATCATTTAATAAATAATTTCTAATTAATTGAATGTTAAAAAATTACTAATACTGATGTTATTTTTTAAAATAAAAATATATTGTTCCATTAAAATTACATTTCCATAATTTATTTTATAAAATGCTAATTATTTTCAGTTATTTGTATATGTTCATTAACTGTGTAAAATTTCATTTGGATTTTATTTATACAATATTATTTATTAAATCTCAAAGATACCATCTTGAAAATTTATTATTATTCAAGTAGTTGATTTTGAAAGTAGATAAATTTTTAAATTTGAAGATAAACTCGATTAAATATAAAAAAATAACTCAAAATATAAAAAATAAATGAAATATATATATATAATATACATTAGATAATTTAAATGTCAAAAACATTTTTTCTTAAAAAATAACATTTTCAAATTCAAATATTAATGAAAATATTTTTTATTAAGTATAATATTATTTCTTACATTAATATAAAAAAACATTATTTATATAATTATAATTAAATATTAGTAATGATATTATTATTATTATATTAATTACATAATTTAATATTTTCAATAATTAACATAATAAATCTTAATAATGATTTATATAATAGAATTTTCATGTAATTAATTATTTACATACCAATATACTTTTAAAATAAATGTTAATTATATTTGAAATATAATAAATTTCATTACAAATAATAATTTATTTAAACATTTGTATATATATATATCTAGAAAAAGAAATATATATATATATATATATATTAAATATACAAACATATATATTTTAAATTTTTTAATAGTATTTTTAATTTGGGTAATGGTAGCATAGGATGTGCTGTCTTTTGCTTTAGTCCACAGGTGGAACGATCGATGCCAGCTATGAATTTTGAAAATAGTTTTTAACCTTGCATTATTTTAATAATTATTTTTAAAAAATATAAACAAACTCAAAATATGGAATCGTTTATAACTATAGATCTCAGAAATGGAGAGCTACCATGATATTTCAATATCCCTTTATTATACCCCTAGGGTAATGATGCAGCATTGTCTTGAGGAGAAAGACAATATGGTCTGAATTCTATAGGATTCTATTCATCCGCATGTGAACTATGTGAAGATTCCACACATAGAATTTTATTTTCATCAATATTTTATTCTAGAAACACTCACACTCCTACTACATTCTATGGATGTCACTCAAGAACACCCTTGTATAACATTGGCCCTCATTTTAATGTTCAAAAGTGAAAAATTATTCTATGTTTTCCATGGTTGTGAAGCAATATTTATTATCTAATTAATATAAATTAATAAATAAACTTGTTATTATGTTATTATCTTAAAACAATGTTACCATGAACACGTAATAAAATTTTAAATGAATCATAACTACCTATGACGTGAAAAAAAAGTTATTCAAAAACTAGGGATTTAAACATTTTTATCCATTGAATATGGAGGTTGTGATACCACTGAGTAACATAAATGTTATTCTTAATGCCCTATCATAAATCAGTAACATATTTCATACATTAGGCGGTATCAAACATCACCCATAAATGACATCTCAATGACAAGAGCATTGAACTCATTTAATAAACATCTGAATATACTTCAAAGAATACAAATTGGATTCTAAACATCCAGAAACTATATAAGAGGGATTTAGAATTTTCTTTGACATATTCAAAATTACATTGGTTGAAACATAATCTTGGGAATTGGCTTTTTGATATTTTAGAAAAACAATATCCTTATGTAATATATATCATATACATATATTTTAATTTCAAATCCAATTGTAACAAATTACATTATATTACGCGATGTGTGATGTTAAAGAATTGATATAACCCAATGATAACATTATCTAAATGGGTTAACTCTTTTGTGTATTGTATTTACAAATAATGATTATCTCCTATGATGGTATGACTTTTTGAAACCATCGTTTCATAGAATTCGATTTTAGAATTGGCAAGTCATCATTCTATAATGTATTTTAAAACTAATGTTTTTTAATATTTTGGTGGGATTTGTATTTTCATATTATCCAATATTATGCCTAGTATTTGGGAGATATATTTTCCCTCTAGAAAAGTAACAAATCTCAAAGGAATTTATAATGTGTGGGTTGTTCCTCTAAGAAGATGACCTAACCAGGAATTTTATTAAACCCAAGGATCATTAAAATTTTCATTGAGGTGGTTCTCCCTCTTAGTATTCCAGGATGGAACAAATAGAATATTTTGGATGATATCCTATGTTAGAAAAAAAATTCCTTCTATGTATGGTATTATTTATTAGTTACATGGTCATCTGTAAGGTGACTGTATAGCCCATTGCAGGATTAACTATTGAGGGGAAGTAATGAAACCAACATCCCATAATCTCATGAATGGTTCTACCAAATAACAATATGGTATTGTGTCATTGTCATAAGGTTTTTTTTGGTTCTATAGATCCTATGGTCTCCTAAACATATTCTTATTTGGAATCCAGTGCTCTTGTGGTTTACGAACATAGGTACGATATTGGTTGGATTGAATAAAAAGTAGTGGTTGGTTGGTTTATTTATCTATTTAATGGTTTATAATGTGATAATCTCCATCATTTTTTGATTTATCCCTCAAAAAAATATCTATGACTGTCAAGACCTGTCCTCGGGGCCCATTCCGTGACTACCCCAAGCCCGCCTTCCATAGGCCAGGGGCTGGCGACTCGCACCAAATGCGTAAATCCCGATAAAAATGGAATGCATTGCCTTTATGAAAGGCAAACAGACACACAACCAGAGTAAAAGCAGAATCAAACACTAAGTAAAGTAATAAGAAAAGTGTGCTTGAAAGTAAAAATGGGGCCAGAAATAAAATCCCAACAGTAATGTACAAGGAAAAGAAAAAATAGTAGGAAGGTGTCAAGCTGCTCCTGGATCGTCCTCTGGAGTTCCTACCTGAAGGGTAGGTACAGATGGCCACCTCAACTCTCCATGTCCGTCGGTCACCTCAGGGTACCGTCTCTCATGAAGTCCACCTCCGGGTACTATCTCATTGTCATGTCCATCTCCAGGTACTGTCTCATCGTGGATTCCACCTCCGGGTACCGTCTCGTCATAACATCGACCTCCGGGTATTGAATCGCTATTCAAGCCTCAACCATGATCAGTGATGTCTGTCCTCGGCATCCAACACATCGAGGTGTGAGCATAGCCCATGTAGGGCTGAGTATAACGATACTTAGTAGGGAACCCGAGACCCTCAAGGTCACACTATAACCAACAAGGATAAACCACAAACAAAGATCTCAACAGATAACCATTACTTAGGTTTATGCCCATACATATACCTAAGTTATCAAGTAACCCATCTCAATCATGAGGTAAACACAAAGTCCATTAACTCAGCTCAAACCATGATTTTTATTCATGATGACAAAAAACATGGCTGCTGGAGAACTCCTCCTCTATCAAGTGCAGTATTCATGTCACGACTCTGAGGTGTCACTCACTAACCTTAGACTGCTGAGGTGCTCCTCCTGTCGAGTAATGCGGGTCTTCCACCGCACAAATTAGTGCTTCTCCGCCTTCGGTCTGCCACCTCACATAGTAGTCCTCCTCCTCATAGCCTACAAAGGTACTCCTCCTATCGAGAACCGCGGGTCTTCCACCTAACAAATTAGTGATCGTCTACCATAGGTCTTCCACCAAACAAAGTAGAGCTTCCCACATGGCTATGCAAGTCACTCCGAATCAAATCGGACAAGCAGTCATCAGGTCTCTGCTAGATATAAGGACATTGTACTCCGTATGCTCACCTCTGGGATGATCTGCTCCACAACCCACTGGTCGATACTCCAAGTATCACAAATCCCCACTAAGAAGTATCAAAAAGGACCGTCTTGTCATAGGGGTCTTAATGCAACAGATGGCACGTCAATCGGATGCCCAGTTCGTGAGTAATTAGGCTCTTTGTTCTGGGGGCCCGGTTGGTTTTGTAAACGAACCAACCCGGCCGTATCTTAACTATACCCTGAACTCCCATGTGGTATACTCAAAGGGACGGATATTCTCCAAGAGTACTGGAACCACTGACAGTTCTCCAAACGGACGTCCAGACCCAATGATATGGCCCAATAATGTCATGGGCCAGTAATGAGCTCAGGTCCGGTCCGACCTGGTCAGACCAACTTAGTATAACCCAAACTTGGCCGACCTGGTCTGGGTCGACCCGGTCAGACTTTCTGGGTCTGACCTGGCCCATTGGGTGAGTGAGCCTGCTAGTTTTTGACCCGTTCCCCTGGGCGCGGCCCAGCGGACCTTGAGGGAGGTTCATCCCGATAGTCGCCATGTAGGCGTCTCGGTAACTCAGCCCGAGAGACCAGGCTGGTTCGACCAGTGACCCCGCGGGGGCTTCGTGGGACGGTTCAGCAGGCCAGTGACCGGGAGGCCAGCGGACAGACCGCGCGGGGCGCGGGTGGGTCGGCTGGGCTCTGGGTGGCCGCAAGTGCACCAGGCACGGCACGGGTGCGCCAGGCAGGGTGTCGAAGGCCGGGCAGTGCGCGGGGGTGTACCGGGCAGCGCGACATGGCTCCGCGGGGGTGCCTGGGTTCGTCGGGCAGGCCGCCGGTAGGGGCACCGGGTAGGACTCCAGCAAGGGCACGGGGCGCTGGGCCGGCAGTGCAGCATGCAGGGGGGTTCTAGGTGTGCTGGCATGGCACCGGGGGTGTGCCCTACAGGGCGTCGCGGGTGCGCTGGCAGGGCGCCGCGGGTGCGCCGGCAGGGCGCCGCGGGTGCGCCGGCAGGGCGCCGCGGGTGCGCCGGCAGGGCGCCGCGGGTGCACCGGCAGGGCGCCGCGGGTGCACCGGCAGGGCGCCGTGGGGGCGGCTTAGTTCACGAAGGTCGCGGGTAATGCGGCCTTTTTTTTCCACCTTCGTCGTCGCCTCATTACAATGTCATCGTGGATTCAATTCAAAAATAATAACGAAGGGTTCGGGCCATGTTGGTTTGGCTCGGACTCTCCGCCTTTACGGTGGTAGTAATAGGTTCTCACACGTATGAAGCACAACAACCACCATTCTTCATTTTGAGTGAAAGGAAGAACATGGGAATGATTCATACTTTAAATGAAAAATAAAACCCCTGCCACTTGCTCGTCACTCGTTAGCGGAGTCGCAGAAGGAAGACGATGAAGACCGTCATTCGTCGTGTCCGCCACACGTCCCAAATTCTGACCTGCGTCTGTTCGTTGACAATGTTGTGGATGATAGGTTTCTGAGGAAGGAAGGTCAAAGAAGAATAACGTGGAAGATCATTGTTTGCGTTCTTCACGTTCTTCGTTAGAGATGATATGATTTCCTCAAGTTTTGGGCGTCACAATACTTTACCAACACTTCGTCCCTTGGTAATGTCGTCCCAAAACCTTCATTCAAGCTCCCTATTTATAAGAGAGGGGAGAGGTATGGAACCATCATGGAATTTATGATGGTTCATTTATTTGTAACCTTCTTTAATTCCAACGATGTGATTGCATAATTTAAAAAGGGGGGCGAGCGAATTAGATTTTGTTGGTGTAATTTAAGAGGTGTGTTGGCATAACTTAAGAGTGGAGGATTCCAAGAAGTTTCCCCCACATAGATTGTGTCAAAACATATGAAACGAATTAATTTTATGTTGAGACATAAAATTATGTGATAGTAATTAATTTCACGTCAACACATAAAAATAACAGATAATAATTAATTTTACGTCAACTCATAAAATTAATTGAGAGAAATTAATTTTACGTCGACATATAATATTAACTCTCAACAATTAATTTTACGTTGACCCATAAAATAAATTTAGTTCAATTAATTTTATGTCTTCATATAAAATTAATTGATGGGGGGTCTGAGAGGTTTCCTCTCCCTCCCCGTTAAATGGGAGGTTAGGGTGTGGCGGTTCCACCACAAACTCCCAAGTGGAGCTTCTAACTACTTTATTCGCAGTGCATGTGTTTAACAAAATAAAACAAATTATTCAATTATTTTATTCTATTAACCCAGGTAAAACCCCAAAAACTAACATTCATTCCCGATCATCTGCCCGTTGAGGTGAATATCTTCTTAAGAAAATATTGGCACTGCGAGTTCAACAGTTACCTCTGAATTCGATTCTGTGCACTGGTTTAGAAGTTATAAAATGTCGCTTGTACGTTTACTGAACATACCCAAAAAAAAGTTCGGAAAATTATTATAAGTCACCCTTGACCCACTGCTGTAACGCCCCGACCCCAGCTACCCGGAGTTGGTGTATTACTTCGTAACATTGGCATGATCACAAATGATCAAGTCTCGAAATACCGATTAGTTTAGTAGCCTTGGTAACACTAGATACATTCATAAGTCTTTCATTACATCTTAAAGTAAAAAAACTACAATAACATCGTCTTCATAGTCCACACTCATATCCTCTTCTGACTATCCCAGCAGGTCATTCATAAAATACTTCTTCACATCCTAGAAAATATTAAAACATTGAAAGGGGTGAGCTGAGATGCTCAGTAAGGATAAAAATATAGCAGAAGATTGCATCAATAAACATAAACATTTAAGGAAATTTATAACTAAAACAAAAGCCTTATAAACTTGAACTTCAACATAATATGGCAAAAGTAAAATGAGATAATGCCATTTACTTCTTCACATAGATATTCTACTGGTCGAATGATCACATGCAATATCAATAACCACTTTATAATGATGGAATGTATAATGCCAGACTATCATAACCACGTAGCCAAGGCCTCGTGCCAAGACCAGAAATAAGATTTTGTCAAGACCTCGTGCCAAGACACTAGTTTGTCTCATGAGACCTACCGATGCATCGAGGAGCTATAGTGGGCTCCACCCATCACTTATTAAGTCCAATTCATTCCTCATATGAATAGGTTTAAACATATCATAAACCATAACATAATCGTATCACATAAAACATGCATAAAGGAAACATAACATTTCCACATTTCAATCACAAGATATCAATAAAAAACATTGATATAATAAAAACGCTTTCAAAACCATTTTCAATACCAAAATAAAATAAAGTTAAAGCTTTGTATTTATTTTTCATTAAAAAAAGTGATGGCTTGTAGAGGAAGTCGAAACTCAAATAATGGTCACGGCGGTGGAGAAGTCGTTGTCGCCACATAAGTACGGAAAGAAAAACATTCCCTTTTTTCTGTTTAGTAAAACTCTTCGTATAAAAATATTCCTTTTTAATAAACGTAAAAGTCAAAGGGGTTTATACACCGTATAAAGGAAAGTTGTGTATAAAACCAAATATGCCTCAATGAAAGGAGATTGAGACGAAGTCCTTACAAAGATCATTTTTAAAATAAAATAGATCTATTATGTGTATTCACTATAAGTACACATAAAGAAAGTACAAATAAACGATAGGACATAATAATATCATGACATAATTTGAAACTAGGAGATTAAACCAAAGAATGGTAATTGGGATAAGAAGTTCCCTTACCTTGCGTCCTGTCCTGACTCAACCGTTCATTAACCTCTTGAATAATAAACCTGAGTTAATTTCTATTTACATAAGAACCATTTTCATGTTCATTATTTCTTTTATATCACTTATTACCATGTTATGAACTTATGTAATTATTTAAGTTAATAACGGTCATTTTGTCGATCTTTGGTACTTGAGTCAAAAATAATCTTCTTATAATTACAAGTTGTTCATGTGGTGAAATATCCATTATATCCATAATTATAATCATTATGTAGATATAATATATATAATATATATCCAGTATATACATTCCTTTATAATATTACATAACATTTAGAGGTAAGAAATGAAATGCACCGTTCATGGAGACGGTAAGCCGTACGTACGAATGAACGCTACTTTCATTTCTATTTCGTATTTAATGGAATTATGTTATAATTATATAAAGGTATAATATAATTCCAGTATAATATAATTTATAATACCATTTACTCCATCCTTTATACATCCCATATATGGCATTAACGATTCAAATCACTTTGAGGGGGCGGTAGTCCGCACTTCCTAAAATGAAATTATCGCGTTTACCCATAATGGAAATCATAAAGGTATGCCATAAATGAAAAATACAGAAGCTTAAGTAAAACATAAACATATTATATATCATATATAAATATAGTGACATCTTAATGGCCACCTTTTAAGGTGTTATATGAGTGTTGAACAATCATCGTTTCGTGAGGCAGAAATTCACCATCCACAGAAACAGTATGTTCATTAACCACTAGATGTAGGTGTGTGTAAGTGTAGCTCGAATACTTATTATAAAAACATCCTAGTATATTGAGGATACTGGTGTTGTTACAAAAGAAAATAATAAAAAGAGTTCATGGGTTTGGAGAAGAAAAATAAAAGAAAAGAACACAAGAGAAGAAATTACCTTAAAATCAGGTAACTCTTTTGATTTGAGCCAAAGGCTTCCTTGGGAAACATTCTGCCCAATGTGAAGCTTCTAGGAGTAAGGGAGGGAAGTTGGGAGAGTATTTTGGAAGAGGTTGGCCGAGCCAAATGGCTTGAAAGTGTGAATAAGGTGTTAGAGGTGGGGGCCTTTTATAAGTGGAGAGGAGGGGCACTCTTGGAAAGTAATGAAATATTACTTTATTATACAATGATTTTCGGATTCTAAAGGTCCCACACATCTATAATTATAGGATAAGGTGATAAGGGTTCGAAATATACCCATTCAATAGGCTTTGGACAAGTGTAAGCCTTGGATTTTACATTATCATTTCATTTTATTTAAATCGTTAATTAATGAGGTAATCGCTGCATCATCATGGTGTCATAAATAATTTAATTTATTTAATGTCTAAAAATTATAAAAAAAGGATGATGTAGGAAATCTTATTTTATTTATAATGAATATTTATAGTCAATAATATGACTTTTATAACCCCATTTAAAATTGTTTTAGTAAAATAACTCTTGTTTGTGACCTTTTGATTTTAACATTATATAAAAAGTTATTTATGTACTTTTCCTACCAAAGTGGCTCCATGGGGTCCCCAAGTTGACTCATAGATTGTCTTGATCAGCCAAGACACATCCAATAGTGGTTGGACAAGTGTAAAGGTCATTCCATATTTTTATAATACTATTTTTACCATAAATTTAACTAATTACCTTTAATCGCGATTAATTAAACTTAAAAGTTACTATTCACCAAAAAATTATTTTAATCCCATTGAACCACATTTTACTTCCTAATGAAAACAATGTATGTCAGATTTTGGAAAATAAAATCATATAATTGGTAATATTTCATTTAAACGAAAAATCAGTTATTTAACTACCACTTAGTGGTTTCACTATTCATCAAAAATTGAAGCTTTTCAGAACAATGCCAAAATTTCACCCTAAGCTATAATTGATATTCCGAATCCAAAAATGATGACTATTTTAAAAAATTCCAAAAAAATAAGTTGCATTAATTAATTTTATAATTAATTCACGTTGTCACAACAAATAGCGTGTTTTTAAGAAACAATATATATCAA
Organism: Viscum album; assembly: GCA_963277665.1. Lineage (NCBI taxonomy): Eukaryota > Viridiplantae > Streptophyta > Magnoliopsida > Santalales > Viscaceae > Viscum > Viscum album. The sequence goes on from OY728135.1 coordinate 553,501,088, forward strand.
AAGATTGACCATTGTTTATGTCCAAATTCAAATTGAAATTAATTCTAATGAACACCATTGGATAAAATAGTAAAAATATATTTTAATTATATTTTAAAATCCCTCAATAGTATAATTTATCACTATAATATACTTTGATTAAAAAAGTTGTTTTTAAGTATTTTTCACTATTCATAAAAATTGGAAGTTCTCAGAAAATTACAAAAAAATCAACTTTGGATAATTTCAATATTATGAATACAAAAATGAAGTCCATATTGAAATATAAGATTTCCATAACATTAAAAATTGGGTATTGCTATTCATAATGGCTACTTTGATTAGTCGCGGTGTGTTAGAACTCGAACTTACGTACAATGCAAGCTATTGCATTATTGAAAGAGAAGCGTATAGTGGAAGCTCGGGGTGTTACAACTGATGTCATGGTTAGGCTCTACCAAGGTGAAACCCGCCCCAATGAACTCAACGGTATACTTGGATTTTCAATTCGAGTTACCGTTTAGAAGTTAGCCATTTTCTAATAAAATAATTATCACTTAATTATTTTATTTACGGCCAAAAATTAACGTTCTCAGGTGGCTCACACCGGCCAATGTTAGTATCTTCCTAAAGGAAGCATAACCTCAAGAGTTCAGTGGTGGTCTCGGATTTTTAATCCATGTTACTGTTTGTGAGTTATCAGCATTTGAAAAATAAAATAACTTTATTTAATTATTTTATTTATGGTTATGTCATTTTTGGATTTTCTCACAGAAGGCCTACACTGACTAAACTTAAGTCACGCCTAGGGTAAACCCACAATCCTGAGGAAAATGGTGTCCTCGGAGTTCTGATCCGAGTAACCATTTAAGAGTTATTTCACTTTTTCAGGAAAACTGCTTAGACGGGTTAATTTAAGCATAAAAAAACTTCAGAAAATTATCCCGGGCACACCGGGCATTTGAATCAGGTGCCGTCAGAAACTACATACTCGTAAAATTCCAAAGAATTTAAGAAGAAAAATTTACGTGAAATTTATGGGTCTTTACATTACACCCACCTTAGGGCTTTACGTCCCCGTAAACCTACAACACAAACTAGGGAAATTAAAGGAGGTACCGAGCACGCATCTGAGCATCCTTCTCCTATGTTCTCTCCTAGAGTTTCTCATGCTACAAACTAATGCGTGCTAGAGGAACTGTTATTCCATGAAGGACCTGCTCCTGTCGATCCTTGATCTCCACCGGATCATCCGGGAAGGCCGTCCCTTCATCGATGTCTAGCTCCCCATGATCGATGATGTGGGTCAGGTCGTGCACATACCTCCTCAACTGAGATACGTGGAAAGACGTCATGAACCTGGGGAAACTGAGGTGGAAGGGCCAGATGAATCGCATAGATAACTTTCCACCTCGGAAAAATATTTGCAGTCCACGTCGAGGTGAGGCCCATAAGAAAACATGGTCTCCATCCTTGAACTCTAGTGGTCTCCGTCTCCTATCAGCATAGTACTTCTATCTAAACTGTTCAGTCTTCATCCACTGATGGATGATCTGAAGCTTCTCCATCGTAGCCTTCACCATCTCTGGTCTTACAAGAGGTGCTTAGATTTCCCCTTTGCTGAAAAAGAGAAATTTTGTCTCATCCTCTGGATGAACCACGTTCTTTGCCTAATACTATCAATCATGACATGAACAAAACATTTCATGTCTTGGATAACGTCATAAGGCATCAAATCTACTACCAAGAGATAAAACAGTCAGTCTCGCTTCCAAGGGTTGAGTCACACTGTCGGCATCAGTGTGTGGTCACTGGGTCTCCTCTAGTAGGAATATCGAAAGTGAGGTTCAAGTCAACAGTTTTAACCAGAACCTCTCAGTATCAACCACACAAAAGGCAAAGAAAGAAAACGTCACAAGGAAAAGTGTCTTTTATTACTACAGCTCAAGTACAAAGACACACAACAACCACAAACAACAACATCATGGAAACTAGAAGCACCAAGAACAAAAGGCCTTCATGTCTGGAACTACTCCCACTACTGTCCCCCTACTTTCGGTGCTCCATAGTCGTATGATTCAAATTCCTGAAGTTGTGATCTTCCATGTCCATATGTTCCTTGTGGTTAGGGTGGACCTCCTGGTGGTGGTGGTCGCAACACCACAATGCATCGTCCACCTCCTGATGCTCGACCTGCTCCCCTGCCTCGGTCTCCGGCTCCTTGCGGTCTGCCATGATCAAACCTCTGCCTCTGCCTGGGAGGTCCTTCATCTATCTGCTGATCATCCGAGTGGTGGGTCGGACAGTCACGAGCCATGTGACCCTATCTGCCACACGTGTAACACATCATGGCAGGTCTAGCTCTGTCACACCCCTTGGTGCCTCGCACTACCAACCCTGAGTCCTGAGGCCGAAAACCTGTAGGTATGGCCCTCTTGGACCTCTGCGTCATCTATCCACTGCCATCTGCAGAAGACTTCATTTCAAACAGGCTAGTAGTGGATCCTTCTACGGGAGATGCTCAGTAAGGAAACTCTCCACAAAGATGGCTCACTCCAACACCCCCGTCTGCATCGGGGTGCTGTGAGAAACAACTAAAGCTCTAATATCTTGCCTAAGCCGCTGATCGAATTTCTAGGCCCTGAAGAATGGGTCCCGTGCCATATCAGTGGAGTACTGCGAGATTTCAGTGAACCTTGCTGAATACTGTGCCACTGTCATGCTACCCTGCTAAAGAAGTTGTAGCTCATGTATATGCACCGCTCGAATGGTGGTTGGTACAAACTCTGCACGGAACAAGATGTCGAAGTCTTCCCATAGAAATGTTGCCTCGCCATGCATCTGGAGCATCAGGATCCCCTACTGCTACCTAAATGTGGTTGGCATAAAGGATTATCATAAAGTTTGTTGGCATCCCTACTAGCCTGAAGAATCTCACTACAGCCTCCAGCCAATCCTCAGCCACCTCTGGGTCCATCTCTCCTCGGAACCTGGGTGGCCTCTGGTGCTAGAACTCGTGCAGCATGCTCAAGTGGCGTGCATCGCCTTCTACTGGGAATGATGGCATCGGTGTCCCAACGGGTGGTAGTATAGTTGGTGCCTCCGCTAGTGCCTCAACAGGAAGAGGGACCTGTACTGAGGCCTCGTCGCTCGGCGGGCTATCAGTACATACCACTCTCGGGGATCCAACTGGTCGTCCTCAGGGAGACATCTTAAAAGAAACAGATGTGACATGGTCAAAAGACTATACTTGGTGAGCTGACCTGATTTGGGATGATTTAAAGGAAAACTTTTGGAAACACACATGTAATCAGTGTTTTCGTGCACTAAGTCGGAAATCAGAAGTCAGGGTCCTAGGGTATGGATAAGTCGGCCGCCGCACAACCACTGGACACCCTGAACTAAAAACCACACTCAGTACGCTTAACCCTATTGCTTCATAGAAAGAAAATATCAGAGTCATAAGTTCAGTGGTAGAACCGACGTCCTCTGATACCAATTTTTCATGACCCGTCCTCAGGGCCCATACCATGACTACCCCAATCCCACCTTCCATAGGTGAGGGGATGAAGACTAGCACCAAAGGAGTAAATCCCGATAAAAAGGGAAGGAATTGCCTTTATGAAACGCAAACAAACACACAGCCAGAGTACAAGAGGAAGCAAACACTAAGTAAAGCAATAAGACAAGTGTGCTGAATGTACAATGGCGACCAGAAATAAAAGAACAACAGTAAAGTACAAGGAAAAGGCAAAATAGAAGGAAGGTGTCAAGATGCTCTTGGATCATCCTCCGAAGATCCTACCTAAAGGGTAGGTACAGATTGCCACCTCAGCTCTCCACGTCCGTCTGTCACAATCGGGTACCGTCTCGTCATGAAGTCCACCTTCGGGTACCATCTCGTCGTCAAGTCCACCTCCAGGTACCATCTCCTCGTCAGGTCCACCTCAGGGTACCGTCTCGTCGTAACTCCCTCCTCCAGGTACCATCTCACTCTACAAGCCTCAACCATGATCAGTGTTGTCCGTCATCTGCATCCAACAAAACATGGTGGGGGCATAGCCCGTGCAGGGGTGAGTATAACGATACTCAGTAGGGACCCCGAGACCCTCAAGGTCTCACTAAAAACAACATGGATAAACCATAAGGAGAGATATCAACAGATAACCTTTACTTAGGTATATTACCATACATATTCTTATGTTATCAAGTAACCCATCTCAATCATGAGGAAAACACAAAGGCCATTGACACGGCTCAAACCAGGATTTTTATTCACGATGACGAAAAACACGACTGCTAGAGAACTCCTCCTCTATAGAGTGCATTACTCCAGTCATGAATCAAAGGTGTGACTCACTAACCTTAGACTTCTGAGGTACTCCTCCTGTCGAGTACTGCGAGTCTGCCACCTCACAAAGTAGTGCTACTCCGCCAATGGTCTTCCACCTCACACAATAGTTCTACCCCTCATAGTCTACAGTGGTACTCCTCCTATCGAGTACCACGGGTCTTCCACCTCATAAATTGGTGATCCTCCGCCCAGGTTCTTCCACCACACAAAGTAGTTCTTCCCACTGAGATATGCAAGTCACTTCGAATCAAATCGGGCAAGCAGTCATCAGGTGTGAGCCAGCTACAAGGTCACAGTACTCTGTATTCTCGCCTCCGGGAGGATCTTCTCCACAAGCAACTGGCCAATACTCCAGGTATCAAAAAATCCCACAAAGAATTATCACAAAGGGCCGCCTCGTCACAGGGGTCTTAATGCAACAGACAGCGCATCAATCGGACGCCTGTTTCGTGAGTTATTAGTCTCTCTGTTCCAGGGGACCGATTGGTTTCGTATACGAACCAACACAGCCGTACCTCAACTATACCCTGAACTCCCATGGGGTATAATCAAAGGGATGGATATGCGCTAAGAGTACCGGCGCCGCTGACGGTTCGTCAAACGGACGACCGGTGCCAAAGATATGGCCTAAGAAATAATGGGCCAGTAATGAGCCCGGGTCCAGTCAGACCAACTCAGCCTAACCCAAACTAGGCTGACCTGGTCTGGTTTGACCCGGTCAGACTCGCTGGATCTGACCCATCCCATTGGGCGAGTCAGCTCGCTACGTTTTGACCCGGTCAACTGGGCCCGGCCCAGCGGTCATCGGGGGCGGTTCGGCCCGATAGTCGCCACGTAGGTGGCTTTGTAACTTGGCTCGAGAGACCAGACTGGTTCGAAAAGCGACACTATGGGGGAATTGAGGGCCGGTTCAGTAGGCAGGTGACTGAGAGGCCAGCGGGTAGACCGCGCGGGGTGCAGGCGGGCCATCTGGGCTCCGGTGGGCCACGAGTGCACCAGGCAGGGCGTGGGTGCCCCAGGCAGGGTGCCAAACACTAGGCAGCTTGAGAGGGGCGCACCAGGTAGCACGACCGGGCACCGTGGGGGCGCCTGGGGGCACCGGGCAGGCCGCTGGCAAGGGTGCCGGGTAGGACGACGGCAGGGCGCCACGTGTGCGACGGCAGGGCGCCACGTGTGCGCCGGCAGGGCGCTGCGGGGGAAGCATAGTTCACAGAGGTCGCGTGTAGCGTGGCCTTTTTTCGTCGCCTTTGTCGGCGTCACCTCAATGCCATGTTGTCATGGAGTCATTACAAAAAGAACAAATAAGGGGCCGGGCCATGTTGGTTTGGCCCGGACCCTCCGTTTTTAGGGTGGTAGCAATAGGTTCTCGCAACTATGAAGCACAACAACCATTGTTCTTGGTTTTGAGAGAAAGGAAGAACATGGGAATTGTTCATACATTAAATAAAAAATAAAACCCCTACCTCTTGCTCGTCCCTCATTGGCAGAGTTGCGGAAGGAAGACGATGAAGACCCTCATTCGTCGCGTCCGCCACACGTCCCCAATTCTGAGCTACATCGGTTCGTGGAAGATGTTTCAGAGTATAGGTTTCTGGGGAAGGAAGGTCGCAGAAGAATCGCGTGGTAGATCGTCGTTGGTGTTCTTTACAATCTTCATTGGAGATGATATGATTTCCCAAAGTGTTGGGCGTCGTAATACTTTAGCAACGCTTCGTCGCTTGGTGAAGTCGTCCCAAAACCTTCTTTCAACTCCTTATATATAGGAGAGAGGGAGAGGTATGTAACCATCGTGGAATTTTTGATGGTTCAATTATTTGGAACCTACATAAATTCTAACGATGCAGTTACTTAATTTAAAAAGGGGGAGGGCAAATTAAATTGCATTGGAGCAATTTAAGACATGTGTTGGCACAACATAAGAGTGGAGGATTCCAAGAAGTATCCCCCACATAGCCTGCATCAAAAAATATGACACGAATTAATTTTATGTTGACACATAAAATTAAATGACAACAATTAATTTCACATCGACAAAAAAAATTAACTGACAACAATTAATTTTACGTCAACTAATAAAATTAATTGAGAGCAATTAATTTTACGTCGACATATAAAATTAACTGAAAACAATTAATTTTACATCAACCCATAAAATTAATTTAGTGCAATTATTTTTATGTCGACATATAAAATTAATTGATGGGGTGTTTGAGAGGTTTCCTCTCGCTCCCCATTAAATGGGAGGTCAGGGTGTGGCAGTTCCACCACCAACTCCCAAGTGGAGATTCTAACCACTTTATCGGCACAACATGTGTTTAACAAAATAAAACAAATTATTCACTTATTTTATATTATTAACCCACGTAAAACCCCAAAAACTAACATTCATACCTGATCATCCACAGTTGAGGTGAAATTCGTCATAAGAAAATATTGGAACTGTGAGTTCAACAGTGCCCTCATAATTAAATTCCAAGCACCGGTTCAAAATTTATAAAATGCCGCTTGTACGTCTAGTGAACATTCCTGAAAAAAACTTCGGAAAATTATTATCAGTCACCCTCGACCAACTACGCTCGTGTTTAGGCTGTGCAAAGGTGAATCATGCCCCAAATAACTCAACATTAGTCTCGAATTTTCAATTCGAGTTACAGTTTAAAAGTTATGAATTTTACAATAAAATAATTATCACTTAATTATTTTATTTATGGCCACAAATAAAATTTCTCAGGCGGCTCATGTCGGCCAAAGTTAGTATATTCATAAAGGAAGCATAAACTCATGAGTTCAGCGGTGGTCTTAGATTTTTAATCCGAGTTACCGTTTGTTAGTTATAAGCATTTGAAAAATAAAATAACATTATTTAATTATTTTATTTACGGTTATGCCATTTTTGGGTTTTCTCATAGGAGGTATGCACCGACTAAACATAAGTCACACCTAGGGTAAACTTTCCATCCTATGAAAAATGGTTTCCTAGGATTTTTTATCTGAGTAATAGTTAAAGAGTTATTCCTCTTTTTCCGGAAAACTGCTTACATGCATTAATTTAAGCTTAACAAAACTTCAAAAAATTATTCCAGGCACACCGGGCCTCAGAATCAGGTGGTGTCAGAAACTGTGTACTAATAAAATTCCAAAACATTTATGAAAAAAAATCCCTTGAAATTTAAAAGTCATTACAATTACCTTTGGAATCCAATGTCAAAATTACCAGTGGTTAGTTGCATTGGTTTGTAACACTTTTTTTGAATGAAGTATCCAATAATAGATTTTTTTATCTTGATTAGTATCCCTATGATTGTGTAAATATGACCATTGATGTGATTTTTTTACTTTAGATAAAGAAGAGACATCACACTCTGATGTCATCTAGGATGGTGATCTTGATCAGTTGTGTTTTGTAGATTCCAATCCACTATCTATGATACCATATCATCAACATTACTGATAGAAAAATCAAGAATGTATATCTAATCGTATGTATATCCAAATACTATTTTAATTTCCCTTAAAATTATTTATTTATTTTTGTAGACTAAATTGATTAACAATCAGATCATATTGTGGGATATAGAAGCATAAAGAAGTCAATGTGTCTCCATGTCGTGTTTGAATGTTACACTTACATGATCATTACTAATTTGAGGAATAAACATGAATATGTATGGAATGTGCTATTTGAATCTTTAGATGGTGAAGTTTTTGAATGAAAGAATACTTCCAAAAACAAAAAATAAATATAAATCTTATATTATATTATAATATAAGTGGCCATGGGGGACCTACCATTTTTCAATACATCAAGAAACATGGTGATAATTTTAACTAAAATATTATAATATTTTTTGAACTAAATCATATGGATATGGATCTCAACGAATATGTTTTAAGTCTATGATATTCTCCTTACATGCCTACATCATTTATTATTCTATAGAAGGAAAGAGAGATATATCTATTGACTTGGAAGAGTAGGGGGAATATGGGGAGAACCCTACACCTGGAGAGTGGAAAAATAACAAGAATACTTAATTAGGTTTGAAGTAAAGAGTAATGAATCTACTGGATGAATATTTGAGCCATAGAAATCTCTTCTCCCGTACGGCCATGAAAGTAGACATGTCAATGCATCTTCAAATAGATACCCCAAAAAGGGACTTTGTGGATACTGTGAAGGAAACGATAGGACCTTATTTCATTGATACTAATTAACTTATTCCAGGGAGAGTAACCAAGGAAGGTACGGTGGAAAATGCCTCGGAAAATCATGATATATTTGAGTAAATGATCAACTTTTTAAAATTTTCAATTATTGCATGGTATCTGACACCGAATGGTGAGAAATTATTGAAATTCAGTGACTTAACCAAAATAATTGCAGAGTTATGGGGTTTTTACGAGTGGAGTGTGAATTTTATTGGAATAGGATTTTATCATGGTGTATTTCCCTCAGATAAATGGAAATGGTGTTCGTTGAGAACAGGGTCAATCTCTCTGAAACTAGGTTTCCCATGCATACAATAATAGGACATAAATATTGAACCCACATATGTTTGGAGCACACATGGATAGACTCGGGTGCGTAACTATATGCTTAATTAGTTATATTGTCATCCAAGGATCCTATGGTATATTACTTATTTTGTGGGGAACTCAATTATATGGGATAAACAAACTGGAAACCCGCATCATGCACATTATGCCAGAGTTTTGTTGGAGGTTGATATGTCTGCTACCTTGGATGAAGAATTTGTTTTGACAAAAATATATGATAGAATGAGGTTACATATTTATTTTTATAGGAAAACCATGTTCTATTCTGGATGTAGGTATGTTGTACCTCTTCGTGCTGATTGCAATAGGGACAACAAATTCAATTTTTGTAAGGTGAAATGGCATGAAAATGATAAATGTAGAAGGAAGGAAGGTAAAGACATCGTACTTGCGACCTTGAAGGAGAATTATGCATCTGGTCATCCTGGGAAGATTGCTATGGTTATATATTCTTCTTTGAGTGATTGTGGAAAACATGCTTATGTTGGTGGTTCTGGGGAATCTTTGGGCAGAATTGAAGAGCCCATGGATTTACCCAATTAACACTAGATTGTAATTAAAGGATTATAAAAAATTCAAGGTATCCCTTAGAAGACTACATCCAATTGTGGATAGCCTGCGAGTCCGGACCTGCCTCATCCTACGGTGCTATATGTGGGTGATTTCATCACCAACTCTGTGCATGGGGAGGATTGCGCACCAACCCCCTCACTTGAAGAGATTCCTATAAACCAATTGCCTAATGAATATGGTACCACACTCCAACCTATAGTGATTAGTCATGTAGGGTCAACTAAGAATGTTTAGATTTCTGATAAAGAGGAATCCAACTCCATTTTTTTACAAATCAGACCCTTTTTCCATGGTGCTACTCAAGGGTAAGATGGATGTACTGAGGATCCCTTTTTGTTGGTTCCCCATGCCAAGGCTGCTTAGATGGTTTCTCCAAAAAAAGACACATCCGATCAACAATATCCATGTAATATGTTTCCCCCCATTGGAGGGACTTTAAAGTCAGATTAACCTAATGATGACAACGCCTCTGAACAAGCCACAACTGTAGAGGAGGGTCATATATATCCTCAACCAGTTGAACCAACCATGAAGGATGATTCAGCTATGAATGAGGGAATAGAAATCTCATGGAAAAAGAATGTTAATGGATGGAAAGGTAAGGTTCACATTGATGTTTCATAGGGAGGGGTTCCATTGACATGTAGCAAATCTCCCCCCTCCCCAATGAAGTGGTTCTATTGGAATTTTCAAGGGATTCAGAAACCCCTAATGGACAGAACCCTTAGACATTTTATTATGTCCCACAAGCCAATGGTTATTGGAATTGTGGAGCCCAAGATGCATTTTATTATGTGTGAAGGATTTAAATAGGACTTGCTTGGATACAGATTTGTTTCTCACAACCATAATAAAAGAAGCATATACTATCATAGGGTCTTCAAGCATAATAGCCTATGAATCACATCAGTTAGTGCCAATAATTAATGTATCTTCGTCTCCCTTGATGTCTATGTTTTGAGTCCCTTTGATACTTTTGTCTCTGTGGTGACTTCATACATCAATCGAAGGGAATTATGGAAAGATCTCGTGGAGACCACAATGCCAATATGACATAAATGGATGCTTTGGGCTTATTTAATACTGTATTAAGGCCTAAGGAGAAAACTAGAATGATCTTTAAGCATGTGGCCTCCACTAATTTCTCTTCATGTATTGACCAGTGCAATCTTGTGGAAGTACCAATTGTAGGTGTAACATTCAAATGGAGAAGATACACTCTAAATGGGTGACATGATAACAAGATTTATCGAGGATTTATTTACAAGGATGATGTGAATGATTCCACTGGAATATCCGGACATTCATTTCCCAAACACCTATGTAGCCATAATCCTATAATTCTGTAAATTCCAAGCCCAAATGCAAGGTTATCTCCCATACCGTTTTATTTAATAATTGATGGCTCACCACTCTTGGGTGAAGGGAGATTATTATTAAGGCCTGGAAAAATAATTTTTATGGCATCCCATTACATATATTTGTAGTGAAGCCGTGGAATGTCAATATACATCTAAAATACTAGAGAATGACATCTTTTTCTTACCTGGATCATGAGATTTAGATTGCTGAAGAAATAATTTTAAGCTTTCGAATTAGTAACCACCACAATGATATCCCTTCTAGGGATGAAATTCATGCACTTTCATGTCATGATGACCTACTAAATGTCGAAGATAGGATTAAACAAAATTAATTAAACGTTTTTTGATTGAATGAAGGTGATAAAATATAAATGTTTTATCATAGAGTAAATAATGAAAATAATGTTTGCATAGGAGCTAAATCCATTACTGTTAATGTGTTTCCCCACACCTCATAAAGTGCAATTGCTAGTGTAGTGGTGCATTACATTGAGACTCTATATTCTTATGATGGGATTGATTGCACTTATAAATGGTTCACTATATTCCCCCTTGTATTGTTGAGCATCAAAATTGTCTCCTCACAATTGTCCCTTTGAAGGCGGAAATTAGGATGGCTTTGTTCTCTCTTAACATGGAATGTGCTCTTGAACCAGATGGGCCCTCCATTAAGTTTTCATGTTTTGCTGGGATCTTCTCCAGGATGACATGGCTGGTGGAATTACAGTGGTTTCTATATATTCCTCTCTCCCTCAAGGATGAAACTCTAATTTTATTGAACTTATAGATAAGAAAGATAATGTAGTTGATATCAGGGACATCAGGACAATTTATATCAAGAACACCATTCCCAAAGTTGTCAGCATGATTATGGTAAACATATTTGGTTGGATTATTAAGTCCATGTTAACCCTAACAATTTTCAGTTTATTCCAGGTCAAATCATTTAACAAATTTTAGTTCCAACTTATGATGGTATCAATTCATTGAAGATAACCTCATAGAAAAAAAATAATTTCCCTCACGATTGAAATATCTAATGCTTTTGACACTATCAAATGGCGTTTAATTTTGGAATTATTCAAGAGGTCTGGTTTTTCCCATGACATTATTAAGTTGATTTTAACCATTATCAACATTTTGTATCTTTCCATTCTAGTTAGTGGTTCACTAAGGGGTTACTTCTTTGGCACTATGGGTTTTCATCAAGGGGACGCTCTCTCAGGCCTTTTATTTGCTCTTGTTGAGCAACATATGAATGGATGCTTCAATGAGCTCACTCATCTTGGGATTTATAAAAAAGATAAATATGTCCAGAATAATCTTATTCACTCATTATTATTATATGATAATGATATTATCTTGTTTTTGCAGCCTTTCAAGAGAACTATTTGTGACTCTAAAGCTTTATTTAATCACTATGAAGAACATGCTAGGCAAACCATCATTTAGGGTTAGTACTTTATAATTTTTGGAAATGATCTCATTATTGGGAAGAAAAACTGAATTGTTAGAACTGTTGGTGTGCATAAGGCCTCTCCCCCCATTACTTACCATTGGGTTCCCTTATTCTAGGGAAAAGTAAAACACCACTACCTCAAGAATATTTATTGTGGAGACAACAATGAGCTTGATAGCTTGAAGGACAAGAACGTGTCATAGGCTGGGAGGATTTTCCTCAACAACTCAATCATTAATTCTAATATTATATATTAATGTTCTATTTATCGACATCCCAAATGTATATTGAATGATATTCAATGTATGCTCAAAAAATTATTATTTAATGTCTCAATTCATGAGAGGAATCTGATAATGGTATCTTGGGGGGATTGTGTCAAGCATTTTGGGATGGTAGACCTGGGGGTCAAAGACATCAAAACCTTCAATGATGGGTTGATTAATAAATTTACCCAGAACATGTTGTCTTCTAGTGAGTATTAAAATGGTTTTTTATAGTTTCCAATAATGGATATTTAATGGATATCCTTTCTATATTCCTTCCTCTGTCTGGCCCTTTCTTTTCCACTCCTTTCATGATATTATTCGTCACTCGAATTGGCAGATTAGTAGAGACTCCTTGATCAATTGCTGGAAAACCTCTTAGTTGGAAATTCCAATTGATATCACTATTATCCTCTACACCATGGATTTGATAACTATGAGAGACACCATGAAACATGATATTTCTCTTGCTGATATTCTTTCCCATCAAGTTGGGGTAGAAATCCAGAATTATGTATGCATGGATAAAGATACCTTGATCTTGAATCACAATTTCCATGGTTGATTCAACACCAAAGAGTATTATACTATGATGTTGGTGGGATATCAAAGGCCAGACAGGTGGCTGCTTCAATTTAAAGCCCCCTTTTTTCAACCATCAAGATTGTTCTTATTTGGAGGCTCTAGAGGAACTAACTCCCTACACATGATCAGCGTCAGAAAGCAAGTAACCATCTTACCTCTGCATACCCCGAATGTATGTGGGATGAATAATTTGTCCAACACCTCTTCTTAGAATGTTTTAATGAAATGGAGATATAGATATATATTGGTTCTCAGTTCTGTTTTGATTTCTATCATTGCAGAAATCTTGAGGAGCACATGTCACGACTCTGTGATGGTTGGAAGAGTGTGCTGGTACAAAATCGGCTCATTATGGTTGTTGCATCAGCCATTAATTTTATCTGGTCTGTACATAACTAGGCTATCATTGGGAGTCAACAAGCTTTTTTCCAGGATGATTCTCTCTCCATACATAGTGATATTCATGTTACGGCTGTTGTTTAATCTCGCATGATTCATAATTCTATTGAGGACCTATGGACTCTATGGTTGCTTGGTTTCGCAGGGAAGTAGAATCATCCTCGTGAATTTAGGTTCATCACATGATTCCACAGATCCCACCAAAAATTAAATTAGACATTTATGGTGCTACTTCTGGATCACCTAGACTATCAGGATGTGTAGGTGTGTTCCATAATTATCTTGGTTTTATAAATGGTTACTTCCACCCCTTTATTATCCAAGGTACTACTTATGAAGCCAAACGTTGGGATGTGATCCATGCAATCAAATATGGTGCCTATCACAACTGGTCACCTATTTGGTTTGAATCAGACTAATATCATGTTGTGAAGGCTTCTGGAACATGTAGTATAGATGTTTCTTGGAGACACCATAATCATTGTATCACTTGTCTCACTATGTCTAGTCACCTTCATATGTTCATATCTCATGTTTATAGGGAGGAAAATTAAATTTATGGTTCCCTATCAAATATGGCCATTGTGGCGCTCAACACCATGTGGTTATTCAGGACCCCTGACGTTTGTGTTAGAATGGTGCATGACGATATGCAGGGTGTGACATGTTCATGTTTTTGTACTTCCCCTATATGGACTTGTTTCTTGTAATTTAGGTTTTATTTAATAAATTTAGGGTCATCTTGCTCAAACCCCAGATCTTCGTGGCCATTTGTTTTTTCGTATATATTAATCTTTGGTGGGTTAATACATGTATTTCTTCTAATAGTTCTTCAGATATGAAAATGGAATTTAATGTTTCATCTCAAATGTTTTCTTTTTTTTTAATAGTATTTTGTGTAATATATTGTCTGGATAAAAAATCATACAATTGGAATGATTCATCTATCATTAATATTGTTTTTATAAATTATATTATATTGGTGGAATTTATTATATTTGAAATTATTATTATAAAATGGGATGAATTAGTTAGTATAAAATATTGATGGAGAACATTATCTCTTTCATACATATTAATCATCTAAATGATCAAGGATTTTTAGCAATATATTTATGCAGTGTAATGATCATATGGGGAGTATGAATGTGATACATTAAATTAAAAGGTTAAAATTATATTTATATAGTGTCATGTAGTTGTGTTGAATAATGTGGTTGAATGTTCCATGATGTCAATAAGATCATTTAATGTATGTTTTAGAACTTTTTGACCATGTATGCAATAAATTCAGCTATATGTATTCAATATTATGGAATAAAGATGAATGGTTTTGTTACGTTATTTTCATATCCATGGGTTGTGTTTACATTGTCTTTCCAGGGAGCTCTTATTGGAATAATTAGGATAATTGTTTAAGTATATGTAGAAATATAGGGATGATCATATTATATATGGGTTTGTATCTATTAGGAGGGATTGAGGAACTACATTGGAGTATATATTCGGTGTCTAGTCCCCAGGGTCAAGAGGATTCATCCAAAAAATATATATTATAAAACCTAAAATAATTATGGAAAATGTAGATTCATTTGATATGTCTTAGTTGTGATAGACTAAATTAGGTGGTCATAATACCAACTACATTTTTAATTGTATTAATGTGAAATAAATTTTTTGGAAGAGACACGTTATTCAAAGGGGTAATGGTTCTTATGAGTTTGATATTGATGTTATTAGGGACATAGAATCTAACTATTTTTCCATTACAAATTAAAAATTCATTTCTTACTCGTATCTATGGAGCTAGTCATGTCAATGACACTAATTTATTAGTAACTGTTCAACCCAACTTTATAAGGTGCATAAGTCATTCATCTCTATTATTGTACATGTTTAATAAATATTTTAATGTGATAAGAAAAATATCCATGAGAGGGATACAAAGCCCATTTATTTTTTGGGTTTTTCTTTATTCAAGGTAATATAATCTAAAATTATATAGTTACAGTTATTAGTGAAATTTTATGGGTGTCCAAATCCCTAACCAATAGTAGCTACCATGAGGATGTTTAGATTAAACATATCATTGGAGGGTTTTGTAGGGTATTATTTTTTTCAAACCTTCCATGTGTGGCATAATGTAGAAATTTATTTTCATCATATCATTATTTTCCACTAATATATTTTTTAAGATAATATCAATATATTTGTTTTGAATGTTTAAAAATATAAAGCAAAACAGAATAATTATAGGGTTTTATTTTAATATAAAATATAGAAATTTGTGTGTTTCACATTTAGAAGAATAATCTGGTGGCATAAAATACATATGTGGGTGACATTTCTTGGGGATTTGAAAATAGTGAGAAGTTTGAAATTAGGTTGTGCAATGAGGTGCTACAATGACGTCACATGTTCATTTATAATGTCTGATGGGTTTATTCTTATCATGAGATAATTATTAGTGTGGTGAAAGAGGAATATTGGGTTGTGAATTTTACACAGCTTTTAGATACAATTTTTTTAAATATTGTTCTATCTTATATATTTAATTTTAGTACTATCAGATTCAAATTTTATTTTATCATAGTTCATTTGGGGTTTTTTAGTCCATTACATTGTATAGGTTTACCATAATATATTTTTTTACCCATTTCTATTATGATATCTGGGTTTTCACATTGTTTATATTGTTGATTCTCATAATTATTCTGTTAGAATTTAATTAGTATCAATGAATTGATCTGTTTCCTACCCAACAATAGGTATCAATCGCTGTTTTTTCAATGTCTCCTTCATATTTTTTATGTGGGATTCAATCCATTATAGTTCTTCCCATATGAAATTTTTTGGTAGGAAAAATGATTGTACTTTATTGAAGAAAAAAATTATAAAATATTTCAGTCTATTAGAATATAATGAAGGTACTAGAGAAAAAATCAAAAAAATACAAAGAGGTTGAGTGTTAGTGATTAGAAGGATGTAAGAGAGACGACTATATGTATAAATTATATGTATTTAAATGATAATATTATAAGGTAAGTAATGAGTCAAATAGATATAGAGGAGATCTGGGTGAAGCATTAATGAGTGTATAAATCAAAATCCCCCGTGAATAGTTTCTATTTGAAAATTGATTTTATCATTTCCAAATTCCTAAGAATATAGATTTAGCTATCCATTTGGATGAGTACACTATACATATGATGGTTAAATCATTACTGGAGGTCAAGATAGATGATAATGTTATTGAGTTGCCTATTGAAAATGATGAAGAACACAAGGATTTTATAATTATGTTTTTATAAAATGATTCATATGATTATCTCAGTACAACATTTCTCTTTATTAATGAAACAATAATGATATCTGATGTGATTTTGTCATTTTTAATAAATCAAACTCGGTGAAATACCAATGATGTTGAATATTTATATGATATTATTGTTATGGATGTGTCATGTGGACTTTTTTAACATATATTTAGGTTGACAACAAGAATAATGGTCATTTTTTTCAATAATGAATTTAATTGGAAGAGAAACTATTATTAGTGGAAAATTATTATGTAGGAAATGAATGTGAAAACCAATGATCCTAAGGATACTAGTATAAGTCTCATTCAGGGTGAGGGTGATTTAATTGTATTTGGATTTGATTATCATATGTCATTTTTTTAAACCATGTGTGTGGGTTGTTAAGAATCATCGATTCATATTACACTGAAGGAGGAATTATGTTATTCAAATTAATATGGATACTTTGGAATATTGAAAATCAAATGTTAATATTCTAGTGAATTCAACGGTGTCGGTATTATTTTCATGACTATGAATAATGGTTGTACACTAATTCTAAATAATGTGTAACATGTTATAGGTACTCTGTATCAACCCTAGACTTTATCACATAATGATTCATGATTTTACGCACTATTAAACTTCAAATTACTATCCAAGGATCGTAAAGTCTATCGTCTTTAGAAGACTGGGTATATAAAAAAGAAAACATGGGGTTAAAAAACATCTGTTATTTACCATACCTTATGATCCCCTAACTTTTTTTGATCCCATAAATTTGTATAGAAAACCGTAGGTAAAACATTAATGCAGGGATGAGCGAAAAATCCCACTGAAGGAATAATCATAAGAATCACGCTTAGCACATGTGTTTGAAGGAATGAAATCATGATATAAATATCCACAAAAACATAATGAATCATAACATATTTAACATGAGATATTAAAATTATGGATTCATAGTAATGTGTAAGTATTATAAAAGATGACTTTAGCATGATTCATGGTTTGTTTCACATAGAGGAGCACAAATAGAGGATAACCACCCATACTGTTGCACATGGAGCACATGTCAAGGATAACCACCAATTCCGTTGCACATAACATATCATGAGACTAAACATTACCCAATGAATTTAATCTCTATCTAGCAACACCTATAATAACATGTTCATTAATAACATTCCCATAGAATGAATCATACATTTTTATTCAAAAATAATCATAAGGGCTACCCATTGGAAAGAATTTGGAAACATATCATGTCAAAATAATAACAAATGGGTGTATTATAAAATTTTCTATGAAGTAATGGAATTAAATCATAAATTGAAATTAATAATACAATATAGTTATATATCATCATATGTATTTACAATGTGATGTTGAAAGAGTGTTTAAGAATCTTTACAAGTAAAACATTTTAGTGTAGTTTTAAGGAAAGTATTGATAATATTTACGGTAGAAAATGGAATAATCTTTTATATAAATCCAAAAGTGAATCCAGAAGTCATTTCATAAAAAAATGTGTTATTTTAAAAACAATTATGGTTTTATAAAATATAATATTGAGTGCTCGTGAAAATGGGAATGAATTTGGGATGTTCCCTTAAAATGGATTGCTTATTGAGATGTACCAAGAAGGAAACCACATAAAAACACATATATCCCCAAAGAATAATGTTGAAATTATATTGATACATGATTGTGGTACATTTAAATATTTCCAAGAATATTTACATAAAATTAAACTATATGTTCATGTGGGTGAACATAAAGGAAGAGAAATCAGAAGAATAATAGAGGTTCTGGCATAATCACATTCCTTATCTTCAAAACGGTCCCACATTTGATCTTAATATCCTTAATAATAAAATAATATCAATTATTGAATAATTAAATTTAATTTTTAACATGAAATTTATTTATTATCAATTTATTTAGTTCTAATATAGCCTTTTTATGAGTTATAATATTAAATTTTGTCATTCGTGAGTACTTATATCCTTAATTTTCATGATCACCATGCTTATATAAGAATATGGATGTTCATATAAAATGGAAAAAATACTCTAGGATTAAATATATTAGATATTAATGGTCATAAATATGGTTAATTTATCATACAATTAATTTACTTTATGTTGCTTCAGGATAAATAACTAGATAAAAATACTAATAATAAATGCTTGGATTATTTTGAGCAGTTTTGTTCATAATGCACGTATTATATTTCATTATTATAAATCATTTGTTTATAATGATTCTAAAAAATTAAATAATATATAATAAAAATATTATTATCTGGTTCAAAAATAAAACTGGTTGCATGACCTAGCTTGAATATGGTAATCGAAATTGAAATCACGTCATCGTTGAATTCGATAATGTAAAAAATCAAAAACAATATTTCATTTTTATTATAAAATAAGGAGTAATAGTGAGATAATGTTCAATAATTTCATTATAATGAAAAAATTATAGTATATCATAGGTATTAGAGTTATCACGCCCTTTTCAGGATCACACATAAGGATGGAAAAGGAACGAAAATACCGATAAAAGAAAATTAATGAAAAAATACGGTTTTGCCTCTTGATTCCTTCTTCATGATAGCCTCCGTAGGGGAATGGTTTTCGTCTTTTGGTAGGAAAAAAATCTTTTGGAAGTGGGGTAGAAATTGTGATGAAATTGGAGCATAATTTGGACAAGGATCCTGGCTTGAAAGGTGTAAGGATAAGAGGTGGTGAGGGGTGGTATTTATGGTGGAGGAGAGGGGTGATTACTCATTATTTAATAAATTATATTATTATTTTTCTCAAGATAATAAATAGTGATGATTATTGACATTAAATATATTTACATGAGCATGTGAATACTAAACAATTGTTCTTACATCATTATAACATCATCTCTGTCTCAATAATTCCCATTTTTAGAAAATATAGAAAATTGTTTTATTTCACTATTTACCAAATGATTCAGGTCTTCTAGAAAATCCCAAAAATACACTCTGACCATTAATTGACCTATATAATTCCATAATGAACTCTATTTTTGGAAAATAATTTTATATGTGTGAAATATTTAATTTTTTCTAAAATCTCAAATTACTCGAAGAATATATATTTTAAATTTACAACTGATTTTGTAACACTTTAAAAAATTATATAGGTCTCATAAAATTATCCTATGATATATGAATGAATTTTATGAATATAAATTATATTTTAAATTTTTAAATTACTCATAAAATTGTAATTAATAATTTATGACATACAAAAATACGAACACTTATTAAATAATTTATTACTTATTTATATAATTATATTATGATATAATTACAGGATATTGTCACTTATAAGATGGCTAAATTTTCTTTCGAATTTCATTGTTATGACTACGATTCACTTTTCTAGTTTAATATTCATAAGGGTTACAATACCATTATAGTGGTTAAGTGATTAATTCATCAATACAAGTTACATAAATTATAGAAATTAATATCATTTCATTCATTAATTATTTTTAACGGTTGTGTTGTGTTTTTAATGTACTTTAAAATGATTATAATATATGAAATAATTAGAATAAGGGAACATCCAATGATTAAACATTGGGTCATTACATTATCCCCGCTTATGAAATTTCACAATAAAAATTTCATATTACATTTCTAGATGAAAATATGTGTTGCAACTTCTATTTCATCATTTCCTTAGGTTCCCATGTTACCTCTTCATACATATAGTTCTATCACAGTACAATAACATAGAGATTAATCATGTTGTGTATAACATTATCACTAGGATCCTAGATCTTCATTGTCTATACCTCATAAGAATGGTCATTATCTAACTGTATCACCCTTAATATATGTACATGTGATCGAACTTCTATGAACTTCCTGAAGAGGGATACATGGAATAAATCATGTACAATAGACATGGTATTTTGGATGTACTAGTCCATTGGCCACATCTCTGACAAGATCTAGGTTCTCAAAGGGGCTGATGTATCTAGGAAATAGCTTCCATTTCTTCCCAAATCACATGAACATATTCAATGGAGATAATAGGTGGAATACCAAGTCTCCAACACTGAACTCAGGGTCTCATCAATGATTTTCTTTGTAACTCTTCTATCAACATTGAACTTACTTGATGTATTTATGAATGTCATTCACCATATTTTAAATTACTTTTAAAATTTTACGTCCAAGGATATTATGCTCACCAATTCATCCCAACATGTTGGTGTTCTAAACCTATTCCGATAAAGGGAATCAGATTGATCTATTCGAATGCTTGAGTAGAAACTATTTTTGTGAGTGAACTCCACCGGAGGAAATTGTTGGTTCCATTATCCATTTATTTTCATAGAACAAACTCTCAAAATTTATTCCAGTTGTTGAATAGTTTAAGGATATTGGCCATCAATTTAAAGATGATAGTCCTTATTGAAGTTCAAATCAGTTCTTAGATCAAATTAGAGACTTTTCCAAAACATTGAGTTAAATCTTGGATATCGATCGAATTAAATTTAAAGTGGTACTCCATAATTCCTTGCCACTTATTCTATGTATATTTCTGTGTGTTAATACAAAGAGAATTACTCTTAAGATACGATAAAAATAGTTTTATATTTAGGATGATCCACAATAACTTGTATATTATTGAATCCACTAGATGTCTTTAGAAGTCTAGTGATAATTTCCTTGGTGATTTTTTCTTATTTCCAAGATGGTGTGGGTAATCTTTGCATCGAACCATTAGAATTATTCCATTCCACCTTGACATGATGACATAAATTAAATTTTGATGTATATTCAGAAATATTATTATCCATATTGTCCCACCAATAGTTCACTAGATGATCACAATACATCTATGTGCTCCCTGGGTAAATAGAGATGGTTGATCTATGGGTGTCATTTAAAAGATCTTTCTTTATAACTAGATAATATTGTATATATAATAATTTCACCAATCATATAACACATTCCTCATCCATTTGTAACTATGAGTTTTTCCAAATTTTTAGAGCATCCACCCTTTTCTAAATTTCCACATAATTTAAATGATAATCCTTTATTTTCTCCATAAGGGATGGTTGGGTATTCATTTGATAAAGGACTGATTATTTTCCATACTTATGGATTCCCATGTATATCCTATTATGGTCTAAGAAGATTCGATCCTTCTTAATTGTCATCAATGATAAGGATGTATGATAATTTCTACATGGGGGATCTTCCACCTTATTTTCCTGAACTACATGGTAGTGGATTGAGTAGCCATAATACATGATGATCTCCAACCATATTCATCATCTAATTTTTATATCCTTCTATTTGAATATATATTTTAGACTCTATGGAACCCTATATATCTCATGCTACTACCCATAATGATATTGTCGCATGATTTTGAATGATAAGATCAAAAATTCCAACTCCATATCATGAATGTGATACTTATTATAATGAATTGTCATCATCCTTGAGGTGTAGGCTATGAATTTATCATTTTTCTTCAAGAAAAATATGACTCATTTCATTGATGCATCACTGTACATAAACAATATATAACCACTTTTCAACAGTGTGAGTACTAGTGAAGTGATAAGCATATTTTTTTAGGTCCTTAAATCATTCCTCACATTCTTAAGTATATCAAAACATCACTCGGTTCCATGTATGCAAGGTTATTGGGTTTTAAAATCATGAAACATAATTTAAAAATCATGTGTAGTACCCATATAGATAGAGAATGTATCAGATCTCCATTTAAGATGGTCCCCTGGGCCACTCCATGGTTTCCTTTCTCTTGGAATGGTCCATATATATTACATTTTATGGGATAACATATTCCATGAATAATAATTCCTACATCCAAATCTCAAATTTACAGAACTTTTCATATAGTTTCTCACATTACAAAGTCTGAAACATATCATTCAAATGTTTCTCAAGTTACTCCATGCTCTTGGAGTATATCAGAATATCATTGATAAAGAGTAATAAAAATTTCTCAAGGAAATTCCTAAAGACTCTATTAATTAAATAAAAGAAATTTATTAGAGAATGAGTGAGTTCAAATAGAATTACTGTAAACTCATAGTGTACATACCAAATTCAAAAGGCTGTCTTAGGAAAAAAATTATCACTTTAAATTGGTTATAATCTAACCGCAGGTCAACCATATAGAAATAACTCGCCCCATATAGATGATTTAATAAGTCATATATCTATGTATGAAGATACTTTTTATTTATCATGATTGTTTATGTTCATGATAATCGATGATGATACACATTAATCCATCCTTATTCTTGAATAGGAGGACCACCACACCCCATGGTGATGCACTCATGAATATAAATGCATTTTCCATATTCTCATGTAACAACTTATTTTTCTCATCCATATCTATAGTAGACATTCCACATGGTGTCTTTGATATAGGTAGAGACCCATGAATAAATTAAATCGTGAACTCAACCTCTCTGTCATGAATAAGTTTAGTAAATTTATTATGAAATACATTAGTGTAGTCCATCACTATGGGAATGTCTTCATGCATGATTCACAAAATTTTCTCCATATTTGAGCATGATATGTTTCCGCATAAGGAAGTAATATACAAAATTGAGTAACTTATATTAGTGTAGATTTATCCCCCTTATTACACTTGTACAGAATCAAAGGATGCTTCATGATGTGAAGAGTGATCTCCCTTTCCTAACAGTCGATAACTTCATTGTATAATGACATACAATCCGTGTCCAAAATAGAATCAAAATCTACCAAAGGGAGTATGAAAATATTTAATGGGAGCTTTAGTCTACAAAAATTAACCAACGTGGAGTTCTATACATTGGATGCAATATTTTCCCCATTTGATATTCTCAGAGATTACTCAACAACCAAATTTTGTGGAGGTTATTGAATAGTTATACTAAAAATGAATGATATGAATGAATTAATATAACAAACATCAAATAGTACATTTTCTATTCATGAATGAATAAAAAACATACATGTCAACACATTGGGGTCCAGATCCACATCAACTGTAGAGATAACATATTCCCATCCTTATTTCTGTGGAGTTTTTTTGTGATGGCATCTATCAACCCTCGACTTAGGGCATTGGTTTTCAAAATAAACATGTTCCTTTTAAGGGAAAACTACACTATATGTTGATTGTTGACATGATCCTTCATTTAATCTTCTAAATTAGTGAAATTGATCATATCACTTCTAAATATCATAGCCAGATTCCCCATTATTCCAAATTAATAGCATTTCCTAGATCAACTTAGACAGTTCCAAGGATTATTAATCCAAAAATTTGACAAATTTTATATTCAGGCTTCTTCCCATCATGGGATTGACTTTTTGATCTACAAATATTAGAATCCATTTTCATATTTTTTCTATCATAAAAGACAACTTAGAGTCATCTGTTTCAATTTCTAAATTAAAGAAAAATTGAACAATATCATCATAACATTAAATGTTTTTAATCTCCAAAAATTTTAAATAGAATCATATTTACCATAAAAATAAGTGATCCACCTTACATTTAATGTTCATGATAAATCCGAAGACATATCATGAATTCCTTGTAATGTTTAGTTCATACACCCCGATCGACTCATATTCCATCTTCTAATGTCCTAGGATCTTCCTTAAAAATTGGAGATGGAGGGTATAGGGAAAATATTTACTAAAAAACAATTTCTTGAATTCATCATAATCCAAGGAATCAATTTCCTAATTAGACATTTTTTTAATCAGTGTCCACCACTGATCTGATTCAACATCAAACCGATAGACTTCTAACACAACTTAATCATTTTCATAGAAGTAGAGGACATATAATAACATTTCAGTGTAGTTAATCCATTCCTCTATGTGGAGTGGATCAGAAGATCCATTGAACATGGGAAGAATTTTCTTTAGAATGATTCAATGACAAATGTTTCTTTTCTTGGATAAGGAGGATGTTCCCCATGATTCATGTTATTATTAATAACGTGATCCTTTTGGGGGAGAAATTTCATAATGTTTTGAGCACTCACTTACACATATCTAGAATATCATTTGGGAATCATAATCTTTCCTATAAAATTGATTGTTGGAACATGTTCTTCTGTTTCCCTAAGTTAAATATAAAATAACATTTCAATTAAGGGTCTTGAATACTTAGCTAATAATCATATTAAAAATTATAACTTAACAATAAAAGGATAAACATGTAAAAGTAAATTATATACTAACATATGACTCACTAGGTTTCAATATATATTGTCCATGATAGGTTTCCTAACATTTTTTCATATGGTTTCTTTTTTTTTCCCTTAATAATGGTTTATTATGAGCTTATTAATTTAAAAAAGAATATCCCTTTTGAGTTTCAGTTACTGTGAATTATAAGACCCATTGTAATGTACCAGGTTACCATGATTCAGGTTCAGAATAACTTTTTGGATTTATTAATCCTAGGTACATCTATTCCAAAACCAAGTCCACTTATAGTTTCAAGACAGATGTATTTTCACAATAAACAAGTTACTCTATACTTACCAAAATATAGGGATTTTTTATTATGAATAGTCTTACCACTAAGGTCATTACTAATGTTTTATATTACTAATATACATAAATAAATAGACATTCCCATGATAATAACTATAGTGAATGTAGCCTTTAGAATAGAATGTTACATGATTCTATGCTTAATTAAACCTAGAATTACAATCCAAGGATCGTAATGTCTAGTGTCTTTGGAAGACTGTGTAGATAAGGAAGAAAACTATGGAGAAATTTTATTTATTTAGAATCCATTATGAGATAATAACATAATTTTAGCCCATAAATTATTATAGGATACCCTGGGGAAAACTTGAAAAATGGAATGTGCTAAAAATCCCAGTAAGCGAATAAATATAACAATAAGCCTTACTACATTGGTTAGAAGTCATAAAATATTGATATAAAAAAATGGAACGTAAGGAAAAATAAATTCTAGAACATGGGATATTATAATAATGTATTCATATTATTGTTTAAGCAACATAAAACATAACATTATCAGGAGTCCTGACTCGTTGCACATAGAGGAGCACATGTCAAGGAAAACCACATTGACTATTGCACATATAGCAAGAGTCAAGGATAACCACTAAAACCATTGTATATAACATCTAATGAGTATATTAATTACCCAATGTAGTAGATAACTATCATGGATCACCCATCATAACATGTTCATGAGTATTCATTCAATATAAAGAATTCTAAAAAAGTAATCAAACAAAAACATAAGGGTTTATCATGGAAGGAATTGAGTATCATAATCATTTATATAGAATAATAAATGGGTGTATTTTAAAATATACCACGAAATTATGGAATTATATCATACATGGACATCAATAATTTAATATAAGAATATATCTTGATAAGTGACGACAATGAAATGTTAAAATTCTATTTAAGAAACATTTGAAATGAATATTTTTAAATCGGTTTTAAGAATATTACTAAGAGAATATAATGAAAAAGGGGAATATTAATTTATATAGAAATATAAGTGAATGAGAGACTATTTCATATTAAAAATGAGTAATATTAGAAAATAATGGTGGCATAAAATATATTATTTAGGTCACCTGATATTCGGAATGAAATTTGGATGTTCCCTTAAAACGGCTTGCTTGTCCGGGTGTACCGATAAGAAACAACATATAAACATGTATATCCGTGATGAAGGAGGATGAGAATATATTTATACATGATATTGAAACAATTAGTAAGTATCCTCAGTATTTTAATAAAAGGATTATATAATTTCAATTTGATAATAAATGAAGAAGATAAACTGAATGAATTTTGGAGGTTTGGGTAGAATCCATTACCTTATCTTCAAAATGGTTCCACACATGATATTAATGTGATGAATAATAAAATTAGATTCATTAATAAATAATAAAATATCATTTTATACATTTTTTATTATAATTTTATTTAGTTATTCTATACCGTTTTGATGTGTTATAATATTCAATTTTAACGTTCGTGAGTGCTTGTTTTCATAATTTTCATAATCAACTAACATATATAAGAGTATAGAAGTTCTTGTAAAATGGAAATTGGGGTAAAATATTGAAATTATAAGTTAGTAATGATAATAAATAATTTTTAGTTATCAAGTAATTAATTTTGTTATTTTGGATGAGGATGAATCATTTGATAAAAATTTCAAGACAACTGCTTGGATTATTTTGAATGGTTTTTCTCCAAACAAACTATTTATATATTATTATTTTACATCATGTGTATATTTATTAAATAAAATTAACTAATATAGAATTAATATATTATGATCTTGTGAAAAAAATTAATTTTATCTATTACTATCCTTGATTATTGTAATAGAAATTGAAAACACGTAATCCCAGAATGTAGTTAATTAAAACATCTCGGATGGTGTTTCATTTTTAGTATAAAACAATAAAGGGAAAAAAGATGATGATTAATTATTATATAAAAATGAAACATATCAAATTATATGTAAGGTATGGTATTTATCACACCACTTAGATGAGGGGAGGTGAGGAGAGAGTAAAAAAAGGAACATAAAATGAAATTTAAAGAAAACATAAGATGGTTTTACATTTTGATTCCTTCTTATTGAAAGCCTCTATAGGGGAATGAATTTGATTTTTTCTTAAGATACAAATATCCTAAATGGGGGAGAGGGGATTGGGAGGATATTTTGTTAGAATTTTGACGAGGATTAATTCATGAGAGGATGGAGCAGAAGAGATGGTTAGGGGTGATATTTAAAGGGGATGAGAGGGGTGATTTTTCATTATTTATTTAATTAGTGTATTATTTTTCTCAAGATAAGAAATATTGATGATAAAAGGGAATATATTGTTTAACATAACAATGTGTGTTCAAACCAATTGTTATTACTTCAGAAAAACATCATCAATGTCCTAATAATTCATTTTTTTGACAATATCGTAAATTATCATATATCACTATTAAAAAAATCATGTAGTTTAGAAAAATAATATAAATTATCCCTAAAAATTTTTTAGTGTTTATAAATAAATAATGATCTCTTTTTTTTGAAAATAACTATATATTTATAATAAATTTTATTTTCAAATAAATTCATTATTTTCACAAAAAATGCATATTTTAAAATATAATTGATTTATAAAAAAATTGAAAAATTAACTAAGGTATCATAAAATTATCCTATTATAATAAATCTTAAAATATTAACTTATGAATTCATATTTGGGAAATAAAATTAAAAACAATTTATTAATGTAGTCTTAAAATTGTAATTAAATATTTATAACATACTAAAATAACAACACATAATTAATAATTTTTAAAATAATTATTTAATTATTCTATAATATAATTGCATCATACTGTCACATATAATATTGATATATTATTTTATAATTTCATTAGTGATTTTATTATTAAACTGTTTGGTATAGTATTCATAAGGGTCACATGACTATTCCAAATATCATGTTAATATTCACTCGGTTTAGGTTCATTAACATATAGAAATACAATTTATTGACTTTATTCATCATTTAGAAGTTTTTTATTGTTTTTTAAAGGGATTTTTCATAATTATACTATATGGCCTAATTATAATAAT
Source organism: Viscum album (assembly GCA_963277665.1). Taxonomy (NCBI): domain Eukaryota; kingdom Viridiplantae; phylum Streptophyta; class Magnoliopsida; order Santalales; family Viscaceae; genus Viscum; species Viscum album. Next base: position 553,529,631 of record OY728135.1, read on the forward strand.
GGAATTTCCATTGATAACACATTAGTTCATTACATATATGCCATAATATTTTAAATAGTTATACTATTGATTTTGTAAGAATTATGAATTGTTTTTGAAACAAAATATAAAACTTCTCAAGATGGGTGATAGTATATGTGTGAGGTATAATAGAGGATACAGTTTCTTTTATAGATGTAAATGAGGGCAGGGATGTGATGAATGTAGTTGGAAATAGGACTTCATCATATTTTTTGCATTGGTGATCATAATTCATGAGTCAAAGCCCATTGACTAGGATGATGAATGTTTAGAAACTGAAGAAGGTCACGTAAGTTTTTTTATGTCCTAGTCATATTAATTTTTTTATTAAATAATGCTTCTAGTGAAAAATTAGTTAAAATAAAATATTAATGAAATTTTCTGAGAGTAGCAGACTACTCGGAGGATGTTAACTACTAGGAGAAATTAATTCACGAACGTCATCTAGATTACATGGTGAATATACTTATAGGGGTTTCAAATACTGTGGATTCTTTTATTTTTCTTGTAGACACATGTATTACAGTGACAATGACATTTGGAATTTTTAGAGGGTATTTCAAGATTCTATGATATTTGAAAATGTTTCATGATATATTTTATGTATAGGATGATTTTTGGTGTGATAAAATATAAATTATGATCTAATGGATTTTATATAAATTTAATGTCCTTATTTAATCTGTTAAAAGTGATGATTCGTTAGATTCATTACAATATTAGATGATATTTTTTATGAATTTTATTTGTTCAGACCTTCTAATTATGGATTAAATAAAGAAATATATTATCAAAATAGCTCTATTTCACACTGATATATATTTTATTATATTATCAATATATATATATATTCAATATGTGATAGTATTATGTGAATCACATGAATTTTATTGCCTCTTATTCCAATAATAGGGATCGAAATGGGTGCTACACATAGAGAAGAAATTAGGTGTTGTTAAGTAGATATGTGGGGGAGGGATATCATGTAGAGGTAGTAGGGAGAATTATAAAATTAAGTACTGTATTGAGGTGCTTCAATGGTATCATGTGTCCTATTTTCTTATCTAAAGGGTAATTTATAATCATGAGATGATAATCATAGATATTATATAGGTGTATTGGGTTGTGAATTCAAATATTTTTTCTATGCTATATTTTAATTCATGTCTGGGACTTTACTTGTATTCTATGTACTATGTGATTCATTGTGTATATTCTTTTTGTTACATTGTGGTTTTTTAAACATCATCATTGGAGGGGTTTTCCATGTAAAATTTATATATCGCCATTTATTTTTCTATATTTGGTTTTTTACTTCATTTACAATGATGATTGTCCAGATTAATTAATATCAACTATATAATTATCCTAGATCTAGTCATTTTCTAGTCCAAAAACTGGTTTATATTCCCAAAACTCGTCTTCCAAATCTTTTTCAATAATTCAATTTAAATACTCTTTCAAAATTCTTCAATATTATCATTTTTAACATGATTAATGACATTATATCCCTTTAATCTCTAATATTGCCTCATAGGAGCATTGTAGTTTAATGAAAGGGACGATAATTCATTGTTTCTTTGGTGTAAAATAAGAAATTAGGGTGGATTTAAATTCTTAGGTGTTAAATTGATTTTTAAAATTTTCATTTATAAATTTTACGATAAAATGGAATTGGGATACAATTATTCAAGAGGATGATGAGATTACTTATCCAGATATATGAAAAACATTTCATTTGCTTTTATTTCCCATGAATTTCAATATCCTTGGTGGGAATGTCGTATTGTTTATTCAAGTTTGGTAGATGGATTTTCCTATATGAAATCATATATCTATCCCATTTTATTATCTACTTGTATTAGATTATTATGAACAAGAATTAATTTTAGGTGGAGGGGATTGTGCGTAGACTTTTTTGTTCTATCAGTTCCATGAATAATATCATATACTATTTTTAAAATATTGCATAGTATTTATCAATTCTTTTATACAATAAATATACATATTCATGGAATATATAAAATACAATTTATTATGGGGTTTCCAAATCCTAGACTATTGTGAATATAGTCTAATATTATCTCTCGAAATGTCTTTGAGGAGGAAGGATGTAATTGAGAGGTGGTAAATTATTTTAAAGTGGGTATTGAATTGGGAGTACCTTAGTGTTCATATTATTCATGGAAATACTCATATTAATTATTTTGAGGGTATTATTTTTAATGTGACCAGATATATTAATTAATGTATGAATAAATTAATATCACATGGTGGTTGGATTAATTTGATCAAGAATATTATTATGTCAATTTCAGATCCTTTACTCTCAATGGTATTGTAAATAAAGTTGGTCTTTCACAATAAAAAAATTATATTCTTATATTTTAATGGGTTATTGATAGAGTAAAAATCCTTATTGGGTGGATTAAATTTTTCTTCTTCTTCTTATAATGGTGGCTGATATTATAGTTCAAGACCTAGAGGGAACTATGATAGATATTTATGACAAAATGGAATGGTATTTTATTATAGTATCATCTATTAGTGTATGATTCACTAAATCTAATCATAGTGATGTTTGGGATGCATTTATAGGGGTATGGTGGAAGAGGATTCCAAAATCAAGAAACAAACATTGTCAATAATTCCTCATAATATTTATCATGAATATTTGATTGTGGAAACTAATTTTGGTTTTTTCAATGGATTAGTGGAAATGTCATGTACGATATTCACTATGATTTTTTATATCGAATAATACAAAAATGATGTATTCAGATTACATATATTTTCATAATCATGTTCTAGATGACCAAAAAATTAATTGTAAAACAAATTATTTTATCATTTGATACTAATTTAATGACGAAATTATCATCAAAAAGATGATTTTTAGTCATCAACTACCTATTTATGTCTTGATTTTTTTCTTGGGTCGATGTTATGGTGGTCACGCATCAAATGGAATAAAATAATATATATAAAAATTAGTTTATTGGTTCCAAGGACATAGAGGAATTCTCATCCAACAGATGTCATAATGAAAACCATATGTATTTCTCAGATATCAAAATATAGGTTATGCATTAATTTGGGTGAATAAAAAAATTGTAACCAAATTTTCATGAATTTTATACATATTTTATTATTTTCATGAAAATTCATGGATGATTCCAATAAAGAAGACTATTTTTAGTCACCCATTAGTTCTTATTTTTTTCACCATGTATCCATCCATGAAAAAAATTTCAGGATTGGTATTGCAATGATTATTTCATAGAATCTTTAGTGGAGTAATAATGAAATCATTTATAGAATAAATAATTTTTCATTCATGTATATTATTCATCATCATTTTAGTACCTTATGGGAGCTTGTGTTATATTTTTTAAGTTTATCTCTATAGGATCTCCTTCACTCATAGTATTTTAATTTCATTTGGATGAGATCTCAACTAATGAATATGGATCAATGAAAGTGCGTTCTAGGGAACCTTCTATTTTAATTCATTATAATGAATAATTACTGTAAGAAATGAAATTGAATATTGGTGTCAGAGGTTTTGTGCATGACTAGTATATCATAGTAATTATAGGAATTAGTGATAACATTGGGAATGGTTCATCTTTTTGGAATAAAGAAATGGATTTACATAATGGAACAAAAATGTTCAATGTCGCATTCACCATACCCATAATCCTGAATCTGGGAACAAAAATATTTAATTAATAAACTATCTTTGATTCAATGAGAGATAATGTAGGAATTGAAAAATATATTATCCAATAATATAATACATTGTCAATTACATCTCACAAATTCTAACAAAACCCTAGAGTCCAAGTGATTTGTTTTTTTCGAGATCGTCTACATATATATATTATTAAACATAATTGATTCAATATCAGTAAAAAAAATTTATTGTTCAAACATCTTTCCATTAGTGTATATAATTTATTTGGGAAAATGAAAACATAAGAAGAGTTGAACTCAAACATTCAGTAAGAGAAAAACATGTAAATTACAAATAATGTATGATATGAGGTTATATAATATAAATTGGAAAAACATATACCATTAATAAGGGAGTATAAATAAGAGATTATAATCATGGTCCTAGGACTATAAAAAAGGAATATATGATAAAATTGATCAAAATCATAATCATATGATTTCAAAACATTTTGAATAAAGAAAAACACAGTTATATCCACACACAATATAGGGATCAAAGATAAACACAGTCATCTACATTCAAAATCTCATGAAAAAAGATAAATGAAATCATGTCCACACATGATATAAAAAATTATAAATACAAATAATAACAAAACACATTCTTAAGAAAAATGTAAAAAAAATCCTTTCCAGGCATGAAATATTTATCATATAAGATATTAAACTTTAACTAAAACATTAGAGAGATATATAGGATTTCACCAATTTCGTAATGATAATCCAGAAACATATATCCCACAAATATTCTCTCATATATCATTTCATGAATACACCATATAAGTAAAATGTATTTTAATACTTTTTGGAATATAATCACATAAAATGACTTCCAATGTAAGATCGATTGATTCCAAAAATTCAATCACCATAAAAAAGTATTTCATAAGGAAATTTCAATTTTTATTCATTAAAAATAACTCAGCATGAGATATATATTGTAGGTATGAATAGGTAAATATTTGTGAAACATAAAAATAATACTTAGTAAATATTTATTCTAAATTTTTTAAAAAAGATTTATCAAGTAACAATAAAAGGGATAATTTTCATAAATGTAGCATGAAAACATTTTAAAACATTTTAAAAAAAATAAATCCTACATTTGTATCCTAGAAATAAATTATAAAGTATGTATAGAGGGAATATATAGTGTAATATAAAATATATAATAATTACTATAAAATAATGTTCTAACTATTTTAAAATACCTTCACTAAAACAAAAAATTTAAAATGGGTAACCAAAATTAATCATGAAATGAAAAATAAAAAAAATTCAATGTCGATAATACATATTTGGGGTAGAAAATAAATATGGAAAAACAATTTGTGGTATAATTTAATATTGATATAGAGGGAAAATAACCATCAAAGTTGATGATGATTGTTCTTCATAATGTTTCATTTTTATATTGAAATAATTCATTCCGAAAAGAATAATTGATATAATAATGGTTTTAAACGGAGTTCCTATGGAATAAATGTAAATGCGTATGAAAATGATAAAATTTAACATATAATTACATTATAATTTATATTTTACCAACATGTAGTACTAATTTTCAAGAATAACAATCATTAATCAATGAATAGAAATTGAGTTATCAAATTCCCTTTCATTAGACTATATAAAGGTTATACATGATATAAACTCCAACATGATATACACAACCAAATTAATTAAAATTTTCATTACCTCATTCAATTATTTCATCAGTTTTATCATTGCTAATAATCAGGATTTTTATATTTATTTTTCAATTAATGCTTATTTTCTTTATCAAATTTTGGTGTTTTTTATTTTTTCCCATAGGTATTGAATATAAATATTGATAACAATACATTTCCACTAAGTTAATCATTCTAGAATTAATTATGGTACTATCAAATGAGATTAAATATTTTATTCCCTATAATATTTTATATGCTTATAATATTATTTTATTCTTCTAAGGGAAAAAATGAACATTCAATGCCTTAATTTTTCCATCTCTTTCTATGGGGAAATCTTTGGGCAATTAATAAACTAGATCAAATCATTATTTTTTGGGAAATGATTTCTTAAAAACAAAAAAGCTAGTAGAATAAATTTTATTATTATAAAATAGGTATCCCTCGCATTCATAAATAGTGGATTTCTTATATTTTGTGGAAAACCATAAAACACATACTTCTCTAATATTGTGTATCCTGATTAATAATCAAATATTTGCCTCAAAAGGAAAATATTTATTGATTGTAGGAAAACTTTGTCTGGTCAAAAACACCATTATTTCTAAAATGGTGTTTTCCATGATTGATTATAAACATATAATTTATTTAATTAAAAAAATAACAGTAAAAAACAATAAATATATTGGATTCACCCTTTAAAGGAAACATTTCACAATTCCATATAAAAAATTAGAAAAACAATAGAAAATGGTGGCCTCATTATTAAAAACCTCAGCCTCTTTAATGATTATATTCAAGATGAAGTCTTGTGGAAGCTTATAAACAATAATTAATCATCCATTGATTTACTCAGATGCTGATTTACATGAAATCATAGAAAATTCATGTTTTTGTACATAAAATCCTCCATCTGGCCTTCAAACAGACAATCTTTTTATAAAATAATGTCACAATCTACATGAATTATTAATAAATAGTCATAAATGATATTTTGGTTGGATTACTGGAATGCTTACTCTATTATCTCATTGACTTATTCAATTCATTCATCTAAAAATATTATTATATCCATTAAATATTTCATGAACTCTATGTATATTAACATACTTAATGAGAAAATACATTTATTTTTAAATAAACATTGACTTGCACTAATGATTTTATAGTTTGGGAACCATATACTAATGGTGTTTTAAACTATAAAATATACTACAATCATAATTTATGCAATAAAATACCATAATTTTCATGGATAAATTGTTTTAACATGAAATGAATCTGACACCCAATAGTCACACTGGTATGGATAACAGCCCATAATAGAGTTCTCACTGATTTCATTCTTCAATTATTTGTATTGAACATTATTATAAATATAATATGTGTAATCAAAACAATGGGATGTTTCCTGCTTTTTCTAAATATGTTCTACTACATATGTATTATGAAAGTACATATTTGACATTTTTTATCTCATATGGACAGGTTTGGATGTCATTGGTCTTTACCTCAAAATATGTAGAGATATGAATGGATCTCCTCAAAAATAACATCACTTAATTGTAGTTGTTTCTAAAATGATATTGTTAATCTGGTATTAATGAAGTTCTATCATTCATAACAAAAATACATTGAACATTTATACAGCTCATGTGAGGATCTTCATAACTATTATGGAAAATAGAATGATGCAAACTTATACTTATCACAAATCTATGATGGATCTTATAATTATTAATCAAAGTAAAATAAAAGGAAATTTCATCCACTTAATGGTATGTTGAATGTCTTCTAGCAGCCCTCTATCCTTATATGGATCAAAATAAATTTGGATGGTTCCTCAAAAGGTAACCCAGGCCCTACGGGTTATAGAATTGTGTGTAAAAATCACAATGGGAATATTATTTAATGTTTATATGGTATATGTGGATTTTTTGTCTCTTTAAAATCATATATAAACAATGTTATTATTTCCAAAGATCTCATTATGAGAAATATATGGGGTAACATATCTATTGAAATAAACTCCACTACTATAATTCAGGACCTTCAATATGGACATGTTCACCTGACATGGCCCTTCATTAATAAAATGGATTATTTGCCTCCAACATCTAATAGAGCTCAATAATATTGTCACTCATGCTTACCAAGAGGTGAATAATGTGTCAGACTGTCTTTCTGTTAATGGGGATTGAAGAGAAATTACATGATTGGATGACATCATATCAGATCACATCCTATTACATGAAAAACATTATTAGAAAATCCCCTCATTAAGAATTAAGTAATTTTTTTCTTTATCATTAGATATTTTAGTGATACATTATCTCAAACGAAATAATAATAACTTTTTTCTTCCATTTTATTATTTTATATAATATATATTAATATAAAATCACTAATGATGTTATTTTATTAATTGTTATGAAATAAAATGAGGTGTATTACTAATTTGAAAGATATTAATATAATAACAAATGTATCTTTATAGAATCATAATATTTTAATAAATATATTTTTTATTCATTATATTATTTTTTAAAATCATATATATATGGCTGTGATGAGAAATGATGTAAATCAATTGTGGAGGTAGTAGTTCACACACAACACATGTGACATATTAATTTTCCATTGAGTGAGAGGGAAATATATAATGGTTTTTATTGATATAATTAAATTTCAATATTCTATTTATACTAATGAAATTATATTTGTATGGTTAAAATAGTTTTGGAGGAGAAATATGATTAATAAATATTTAGGGAGTCGATGATACTCATGTTGAGAACATAATGATTCATTCGGAAGACAACATATAAATAGTGTACATAGGGAATTTTGTTTTAAAATGTGGATTAAAAATTTATATGAGTGATTTAAGAGAGGTAATATTTGAAGGTATTTATGATAAATTCTAGTGATAAGTGTTTCTTTAAATGTGTGTATGTGATCTCTATTTATAAATGAAAATGAGGTACATTTCCTTATAAACAACTGTTAGGTAATGGGTAAACATGGAATCAATTAGCAACTATGAGAGTTTAGTGTGGAAATATTGTTGAAACATGTGGGTTTGAAATTAACACCAAAAAATTGTCTTCTATAAGGACCATGTTTCATGCAAATTTTTTAAATTTTGATCCACTTTATGTTATACATTTTTATTCTTATTAACCCTGATTAAATATTTATAATTTTTATTATATTTTAGTAGATATATATGTTGAATGTTTATAAAAATTTTCACCATGGTAAATCCAATTTTGGAATACATTTAATATACTTCAATAACTAAATTTTTTAAAATTGGGTTTTAATTATACACATAATATATATAAAATAATTGTTTTATAATGATATTAATTTTTCAATATTATAATTATTTTGTTATTTTATATCATTTTTAACTAAATGCATGTTAGTATATTTACTATATCAATAATATATTTTATTAAAACCATCAATTTATTGTATTATGTTTACTTAAAAAATCATATGGTAGAAATAAATTTATTTGTATTTTTAAGAAAAATTTTCATCTTTTATTTTTTAGCTACACTTATTTATTATTATCTATTCATTTTTAGTAAAAAATACCATTATGTTTTTATTATCATTATAAATTATATATTTATAAACATATATGTAATATATGTTTAATTATAATATTATTAATTATATTATTATAATATAGTGGCATCTACTAACATAAATCCTTTAGATTTCCCCGAAGTAATAATGGATAGGATAAGTAACGATCGTTTTATGGGAAATTATTCTAATATCCTTGTTCTAAAATTGATTTGAATGAGTTTTAAATTCTCATAAAAAATGATTTCTCTCATTCCACTATTAATGGAGTTTTTAGTGGTCTTGATACAAGGAAATACCTATACAATTTACCACCTATCTAAACATAGAGTATGAGATTCATTATGAGAAACACCCATAATCAATGAAATTATTAGTCATTATTTACTAATTTTCAATTTCATAACTTGTATATATGGATTTTAATTCAATTTATATATTATAATGGTTATAGTTTACATATATATTTGGATCATTTTCATTTATATTTGTATTTAAACAAATATATAATAAATTTAAGGTATTATAAATTATGAGGTGTTATATTCTACCCACCATAAATTAGTTTCGTAATAAAATTATTTTCAATCAAATAATAATATGTTAGGTTAAATTATTGTAAATATATCATCAAGATATCATGTAGCATCTAGAAATTTATTTCTTCACTATAATTCATTCATTAAGTTGGTGGAATTATTTTACTAAACATGATCTCTTTAATAAAATATTGATACAGGCTGTTTCCATAAGATAGAACATGTTTCAAATAAATGAAATATAAGATTAATATATGTTTATAATTTTTCATTTATGGAATCTAATGTGATACATGGAACATACCATTAACATGTGAGAGGTGTATAGGATGTTCTATGTGATAATCTATAGCTCCAACGAGATCAAGAATCTTAAAGGGGACGATGTATCTAGGCATCAACATCAACTTATTTCCAAATATGAAATCCTAAATATAATGATATATCTATGAAATAAGTTATAATTAACTAAAATAAATATTTTAAATGGTTATCTAATTATGTTTTTTTAAAACTGTCACCATTTTTTATATCACTGAATTTTTTTATCCTTTATATCACTTCTTGAACATGATTGAGTAATAAAAACTTCCTTTCTTCATCTCCACCAAAACAAGTTGGATTAATGAATCTATTCCCATATATACCTATATATAGTTCCATTTTATTGGTATAGTGGAAACTATTATTATATAAGAACATCAATAATAGATGATGTTAATCCCAAAATCCTTTTGAATCTGTTGATAATTATCTTAACATATCAAATAGTAATAGAATGGTACTTTTAGGATGAAAATATATTTTATAATGATAACACATTATATAATGTTATTTTTGTCAAATTAATTTTGGAGAAACATTAAAATATTTGATTCAAACCTCATATTTTGTCATGATAGAGTCAAAAGTTGTGTTCCATGCAGTTTGACAACTTTATTATGCATGGAATAAATTTTTTTTTCAGGTGGATATGCTTCTTGAATATCAATGAATTGTTTGAAAATTTTATGTCTATCAACCAATACATAGATTAAATTTTATCCTTTAAAAGTATAAATAGTACTGGTGATGAAATATTTACTGATGTTCCCTCATTCCCATAAATTTATATGTAGTGGTTTCATCAATACATTTGGTCTTTGGTGTTTAATATTTACATTCTTCATACCGTGCATCAATATTCATAATAAAAAATCCCCCTCATAATGTTTTCAAACATTAATTTCATCTTAATATCTATGTACATAATCAATTTTACTAGATAAATATATAATCACAATCTAGGTCCATCATATGAAATCTCATTCAATAGTTTTCATATAGATAAGACACATATATAGTTTTTAAAATCCGTTAATATTTATCCATCAACAGAAAAATAAATAATGATTATTATCTTATTATATAGCTCTATATCATATTTTTTATCTTACATGTCATTTTCATAGATTCATTATCAAGGAACCATTTGGGGATGTTAGGATTAAATCACTTCTTATATGATCTCTATATATATATTATGAATATTTAAAAATATTGGGTCCCCTTTAATTCAAATCCGGGATAGGGTAGAATGATCCTTTCCAATTATATAATCCACTACCTTGGTCAACATCCATTAGAGGTAATATATTTAGATATCATAGGCTTTTATCCATATGAAAAATATCTTTGGGTACTTCTTCAACTGCTTTGGGTGATTATATAATTGTTACTCCTATGATCAGTATGGATATCCCATATTGACTTATATAAATGAATCTAAAAAATTTTCATTAAAGTGACTACTACCACCAAATCTATATTTATTGGGTAATTTTCTTCATGAGTCTATAATTAAAATGAAATATATGATATTACCTCATCAATTCTAATAATAAAAAATCCAAAAACAATTAATTAAGAATAACTATATATTATGAAACCTTATCTAATATAGGTTATGAAAATTACATGAAAAATTAAAAATCAATTTTTATACTCATTGAATCGTTCCTCACATTTTTCATTCTATATGAACATCAATCCCTTTTATGTTAGCATAGTTTTTGGATAAGATGATTATGATAAATTTCTCAAAATATAATTTCAGTTTCTATAACATCATAAAAAACTATAAAATTATATCACATTGGTTGATCTTGATTATACATTAATCACCCCATTATTCTATGAGTCTATATATATAACATTTCTCTTGATTACATGAAACAATATTGAATATTATTATATTAGAAACCAATGTTTCAAAACATGGAATATGGTTTCTTTGTTAATATTTCCTTTAGAAAAATTTTCAAATGTTTCAAATGTTTTAACATTCTCATATAATATATTATAATTTCATTGATAAAGATAAAAATTTCCAATACAATCTCTAAATATTTTACTCATCAAATTTATCAAAAATTTAGGGTAATTTCTGAGATGAAATGAAATCACTCTGAATTTATTTTGATCAATCCTTATAAAAAGATAAATATTTGGTATAACATATATCATTATGCTTAAATGATGGTATATATATTAAATATACTCCATTTTAAGTATTTATATCCTCTATCAAGATAATGAAAATCACTAGTACTTGGTGAATTATTCTTGATCATTATTTTTATCATTTCAAGATCACGATAATCTACCAAAATATACACGAATCTATAATTTTTAATAACAATGAGAACCAATGTGTCCAATAGTATTGTTCTAGGGCATATAAAACATTTTTCACGATTTTCCTGATGTTTATTATTTAATTAGTTCAATTTAATAGGGTATATTCTATAGATATTATATGATTCAATATCAAAAATGTGTATATGTTCAATTAAAAACTAAACCTCTCATTTCTGGGTAAGGAAATGTAAATCATTAGGAACTATACCAATATCATCTAATGAAATAGACATGTATTCTATTTGAGTTCGTATCAAATAATTTGAGTCTAATTTATATCGACATTGGGTATTAAAATCCAAATTTTGGTGTTTTCTTTTAATAAAAGTTGATAATTATCATTCTACAGATACATAATATAATAATGATTCTAGATTTCAAGTAATATTTCCTTAATTTCATAATTCATATTAGTTATATGTAAGGAAATGTTTTATATGCCCAGTATCACATACAATTCTACCAAGGGAAGGAAACATTGTTCTACATGAATTATTTTCACTCAAACATGGACGATAGATGATTTATATATCATGGATGAAATTATTATTCCTCCAATTTTGTTTAATGATAATTCCATATCAAATGTTTGAGGTGTTTAATAAATATTCATAGAAAAGGTTCATCATATAATATACTTACATGAACTAAAATCAAATAAGGAATTTAAACATCTTGGGAGGATAATAAGTGTCCCACAAACAACTTCATTTTCATATTCCACATCAACTATTATATATGGCCTTTATTTTTCTAATATCCCAGAAGGAATATAATTCATATTATTTAAATTAACCCTTGGATTTGGGGATTTATTTTCATAATTCCTAAAATCCTGGTATTTGAGGTATTCATGTGAGTTTGGGTAGATATATTTTATAATATTGTATAAAGCCCATGCATTATTGTTTTATGAATTTTACCAGCAATTTGTATTTTTGAATTTATAGATTTGGGATCATTTTAAAATTTGGTCTTATTATTGGAATTTAAATACATGGAATTCCATAACGATAGTTCTTTGGATGGGTATTGAGTATAAAGATGATTGGGTTAGAGTTAAAAAATTTGGTGTGATTTTTATCATTGTTCATGGTTTTGTGTGCACAGTTTTGGACACAACATGAAACACAAATAACAAAATTTTGTTATCAATTATGTTCATTCATACACCAATGGGTTATATGAATATAAAACATTTATGTTGTTATTTTATGAATTTAGTGGGAAACATTGTGAGGGGGATTTTCATAGTGTTGTTCGACATAGTTGGAATGATGTTTTTGGCAAACCAAGAAAACAATAATTAAATTTTACATGTGTTTAGTTTTTGGGTCATGGTTTTGGAAATGTTTTTGAATAATATATGTAGTCTATTGAATTTCATTAATGAAGATAAAATGTCCAAAATAACCTCTCTGGATCAATCCTCTCCCTATCCTCTCACCCCTTTATGCCCATCTGAACAAGGGGTGATCCATACCCCTTTTCCTCATTAAATATTATATATTTAGGGGAGTTTGTTTATTTTTTTATCATTATTAAGTTCATTAATCCTCTCTTTCACCCTCTTTTTTCACCTTTCATAGTCATATTTTCTCACCTACTGATTTTAGTGATTTTGTTTAGGTTTTTTGAGATTTTTTATCAAGATAATGGTGTAATATTCCTTTTATAATAGTTATATTTGTAACTCAATACTTCAGTATATGGATTTTAATAATGTTTAGCATAAATTGGATGAAATATATGACTAAACATGAGTTTAATGATAATAATTTCTCTTATTAAGTTTTTATTACTATCCCACACACATTCTATATGTGGGTTGTCATAGATTCAGTGTGACAATGTTTTTATGTGAAATTAATGGAATTATTCCTATTATAAATAAGAAAAAAAATTATTTTTAGTTTTACAATTTTATTATAATATGATAAAATTAATTTATTTGCCTTCATTGGATTATGGTAGGGCCTTGGGTGTTTTTGTTATATCTAATTGTACATGGATGATCTAGGTGTGATATTTTGAGCGTATTATAATAAATAACATGAATGAGGTCAGTGATCATTATCAATTTCCCAATGGTGTTATCCATGATTTATATGTAATGTGATATGTGTTGTAATCACAATTTTAGTGACTTAAATTTTTTATTTTTTATATTTTTTAAACTAAATTCGAATTTATTAGAATAAAAAATAAAAAGTTCCAAAGGACATGATTGATCCCTTTGAACTTGCAAGATGTCTCGACCACCAATTTATTAGAGTAAAAGTATTTTTTTAGGATACATGAAACCCATAATTAGTTTATATAAAATAAAATGAATGTATTTACCCACTTAATAGGAAACCTTGATGCATGCATGTATATTTTAGCATTGGAATAATACTGAATAAATCATGTAGGACATGTTTTATCCATAGAATTTCTTATATATATTTTAATAATTTAACTAACCTAAGGAAGATTGATCCTCGAACTTTTAAACGTGTGTTTCTATGAGGTTCTTCTCATGGTTTATTCTGGATAGTTTTGGTGAATGCAGTCTAACCTAGAATCAACTTGGGAGGTGTTATGTGATGGTTTCCCTCTATTTAGTAAAATGATCATCAAGCATACATTAGGTTTCATGTGAGGCCTTTATGTAATTATAATGGTTGTGAGAAATGATATATCTTCTAAGTGAACATATTTTCATTGTTGTTTATTTCGATACCAAAGAGCCCATATAGGGTTTGAGTGCTAATATATGTCCTCTAAGACATCGGAGGGTTCCTCAATGTTATGTTGGCTATATAGAGGTTATGTATAGGAATTGGTAATGAATATATGGGTTTCACTATATATTCAAAATCAAATACATATTCCTGATGACATTTTAGTGACTATGACATAAGATGTTTTAGTATAGATGCACTTCCCTCTACTCTAGTGAACATAATTCTAATGTTATATCATAAGTATTTGACTTTTGGGTTTATATAGAATACCTATGTTTCATCCCCTTGAATAAATATGTTTAATATATAATATTTCATTGAGGTACTGCAGAGATAATATTCCCTCGATAACTATTTGGTGTAATCATGGGGAGATAAAATTCCCATGAGGACTATTTAATTTCATTATATATGCACCTATAAATTATTGTTGATCTTAATACTACACAATTTGATTGGACTTTATACTTATAATAAACCTATGATACTATATGAATTAATTTGGAAATATCATTTTGTTCAACCTTTTGATCTATATGGAATTCATAAAACACTAGTTTTCTTACTATGGGTATATGTGATTTCCATGGTGGTTACATATTAATAAACCTTTAAGACTATGTGGAATTCATATGACTCTCACTTAAGTATCAATATTTTTAGAAGATGATTAATATCCTAGGACTCGGTAATTATAATTTTTCATAAGAGTTCATGGACTGCCTATGAGTCACTCATTGGTTTTAAATTATTCTTAACATGTTGGATTTCATAATATTACAACTTAGAAATTTGTGTTCTAACATAATATAATAAGGTTGTTGAGGTCTATAAATTGTCACAAATAGTTTTCGCACTTAGAAAAACTCTTACATTATATGATGAAGTTATAGTCAATCATGGTTGTCACAATAAAACATAAGATTGGATAGTAGTTATTTATTCATGAATATTCACTCTGTTTATTTATTTTTAGTAGATAACATGTTTATACACTATATTTACTAGTTATGTGTGGTATTGTGTTTGTGGTTACCTAACTATATTAACTCACAACCAACATGGTTGGAAATGGAACCTTGTTACCGAATAAAACATCTTATATTTAATGTTCATGTTAGAAATAGGCCTGAAGATAATTGATTACGCTAGAAAGGTCAGATGTGATTAGACACAGGGGTAAGTCGATCCTCATTGATGTAAGTAGATCCTTATATTATTTTATAATTTTATTTATTTTTTATATGTTATGTTCCCTTCCAGAGAAAAATGTTTCTGTTTTTTGTAATGACCATTATCCTATTTGAATGTTTTCTCCTACACATTCATTTCTTACAAATGGATATTTTTCCCTTCTACATACATAGATTATCACTGTGTTGGAGATATATTGGTTATTTTTAGACTTATTATAATATAAAACAAAATTAATGTCTCCCCAAAATAACACGATATTCACTCAATCTAATTCAACAAACTCAAGTGAATGGGGATGTATTCCTAATGTTTCATGGTAAATATAGTTATAGGAACCATTCAAGTGTCCTAGAACAAAGGGAAATTACAAAGATGTATTCAATCACAAATTCATTATCATAATATTTCTGTCATAATAGATATTGATTAGGGATGTGTTAGAGAATTTAATAGAAAATAAACTTGTGTTTCATGAAATCCTTTCCAAATGGTATTTCAATATTATAAGGGATCATGGATTTCAATTCTTTTTTTTATGATAATATGGTTGTTCAGTGAACCACTTGAGTCTTGAAATTTACGATTTATAGGCTTTATGATATTTTACAATCAAAATGAGGCTTTAATACATTCTTAATTCTTGTATGATATGACATATATGTGCTTGAATTTGATTTATATCATTAATTTTAATGGTTAAAGTATTTAATGTATCATAATATACATATATATTGATTCTCATATAACTTGTTTTGGAATTTTATTTAACTAGAACACAATATGGTTTTTCTCATGTTAGGTCATGTGGATCATATTGTGTTAAACACACTGATGACATTTATGCAGTCCCTTTGTGTGAGGTATGTGTAATAACCCTTAGTAAGAACAAAATCGTATTTTTTATGAAATCACAATTCACATCATTATGTAATGGATAAAATATGTGTTTTTTATATTTGATGTTTCTAGAATAAAAATGATTAAATTAAATACAGATAATATAAGTATTTATGAAATAATGATGGTTTGATGATTAAATAAAATCTGATCTTTTATTAAATTTAATAATATAGATAGTTTGTGGTATCTTTAATAAAAAATTTATCTAAATATATAAATTATATTTAATTTAACTATTTTATTAGAAATATAATTGTTCCAAAAAAAATCAACAGTTGAAATGGAGTGATTCAAAATTTATAGTAAGATAATAAACATAAACTGATTTTGTTATTATAGAACTTATAGCTTATAAAATTTGATCCTTATAAGTTATCCTATAAATAGAACCATGAGTTGAGAATCATTGGGAAAAAAAGATGACTCACGCACTTCATAAAATGTCTATATTGATTTATTGAAGTCATAAAATAGATTTTTTTCTAATATACGCATATTTTATAGTTATTATGTTTTTATTATTCTATAATGAAGTTAAATTTGAAAAAATTCATTATAAATGAAATTTGTTCATCATACTAAAATTTTTTTGTTTCTGAAAATCATGTCCCACGATTCCTCATGTGTAGATAGAGTTAATATTCCAATTTATATAAGAGGTCCCACTTCATAAGTATAAATTCAATGGATTCCATAGTTTTTAAAAATATAACACTAAAATATGTAAAATTTAAGGATACCATGAATAATATATATATATATATATTCTTCATTGGATATAGATTAACATATAATTGTATAATATATATAATATGGTACATTATTTTTGAATTTGTACTATGTGTTTGTTATTACCCAATATTTAATTCTTTTATTTGTAAGTGATAAAAATATGATAGTTTAATTTTTATATGAAATTACTAATTTTATCTGTTTTTATGGAATACCTATTGTGATATTAAAAATTTTCTGAATTTTATACTAATATAATTATTTTGAAGGTATATTAGATATTCATAATTTTTATAGATTCATTACCCAAGGAGGGAAAAAATATTTATTGTTTTTATTGATATGTCACACCCTCGTATAATGTGATCCTTAGCACATAATTTATAACGGTTAATACATTACAAATAGATATTGCATCAACATTGAATAATATTTATTACATAAAAAACAAACACCACACTAGGACCATATTGGTTTAGTGTCTTTAGATAATATAAAATATAAAAAATTGTTCTATAAAACAATCACATTGTCCCCTACATATTTATTCACAACTATAATCCTTTTTAACATATCATACTTAATAACCTTATTCATTACATGGGGAAAAGAAGTGTATAAAATGGTGAGCTCAAATTTTCGGTATGTGTAAACAAGGGAAATATCAATCATATCATAATCTTAAGAAAATAACATTTGAAAATCTTATCCTACATATTAAAGATCATAACATCATGTCATGGGATAAATAATAATAGTGTAATGTAATCCCAGTAGTCATAACATACGAAACAAAATTCCATGTCATACATACATAATCAATGAAAATCATTTCATATTAGTCACGACTCATTTTCAATACCATCATAGAGAAAAAAGCCCATTAGTCAACTAAGTTTAGTCTTTATTCATACCATGTATTTCTTTACCAGATTTACTTGTCTTTCCACTCATGTTTATATCATGAGATAAAAATCATTACCCAATGTCTTTGATAGAGATATAAGTCCCACCCATCTCAGAATGAAACTATTATTACATGTGACACAAAATCAATAAATGATTCAAAATATCATAATATAAGGATTAAAATAGGTTTCTAAAACATCATTCATTATTAAATGATATAAAAATTGGATTTCCTAAATAATAGAAAAAAAATCATACTAGTAATAGGGATTGAAATATAACCTTATTTAAAGAGTATCATGTTATATGGAAAATAATTTTGAGAAAACACATGTAATTAATTCTTGAGAAAATTATCTATTTTTCTTCAAGAAAGGATTCTATCCTCAATGCCACACATATTTTAAAGAAATAAATTTATGTGAAAAAAACCTTGTAAGATTTTACAGGATTCTTCAATCTAATAAAGCATTATGAAAGCATAAAAATCCATTCATGCCATACAAGTTAAAAAATTGTCTTCTTTTACTTTTTTCGGAATAGTTAAAATGTTCATCGTACCGAAAAGTACAAATGATTCCATTCATACTATTCTATAAAAATTTAATAATAGGTAAACTGAATTTAAAAATTATATATGGATATAAATAATATTTTTAAATACATATTTAGGAAACACGGATGGGGATTATAAATATATCCCACTAAATACATACTAATTAACAACCTCAGATTAAAATGTGATTTGAAAAATTATCCCTTACCATAGGTATGATATCATTCGTATGTATACAAGAACCTTGTATAATGATTTAAATAATTTTAGTAACTTATTATGAATCATAATAATTTTTATGATATCCTATATGATTATATTATCATCTGTTTGTTAGTAACATTTCATTTTTTACTTATTATTCAGATATTGACTGCAATATGTTCTTATACAAGATTAGATTGATACGGTCATGTAACACTTTGTATGTTATAGTTAAATTATTTAAATAATAAAATTTGTATAAAATATATCATATCTTATGCATTACATTCATGTATATATTCATCTCTTAATGAATATCATTTAGAATGAAGCACATCACATTGTAGAGATGGTATGCCATATGTACACACGAGCGATGATAAAATTCCCAAAATTTTTGAATGGTATTTAATTTCATGGTGTATAGTTTATAATTATTAGTATCATTTTACAATAATAAAATATAGTAATTATTTATGTCATTATACCCATCCAATTAAGGTGGTGGTGAAAACAGATTACATCACTGTGTGAATATGGTAAGTCGTACATACCCATTAGTGATGATTTTATTCGTATAATAGATAAAAGGTTAAATATAGTTCTTTCATAATTATAATAATATACTAGTATATGAGTGATAATTATGATATTAATTTATAATGAATCAACTAATGAAATGGAAGTCGATGAAGAAAGACGTTTGAAAGAATCGGTAGAAGACATTACCTCTTTCTCAACATGCTTCCTCTAAATCTCTTAATAATGAAATATAGTAGTTATTTGAGATTACCAGAACCACTATAATGAAAATATTTAATTTTAAAAGGAAAAAGGGTAGGTGATGTCCGATCATGAAGGCTCAAATTGAACTGAAGAGGTGAGGGAAGATGTTCCTTTTTATAATTGAGGTGAGGGGATATTTTGAAAACTCCATAACCCAACACAAAAACACCCAAATGTCACAATTTTAATCTTAGTTGATATAAAGTTGTAATAACCTAAGAAAATAAAATTTTGACTTGTAATTTTGACAATTAAAACCTTATAGTTTTTATTGGCACTTTGTTATTCGAGTTTATTTTAATTGTGGTAATAACATTATAAGTATATTGGTTATAAATATTTACTTAAAGGGTGTTAATTGACCATAAATGTATATTTTATATCATTATGATCTTATAATTATCAATTTATAATTTTTCAATATATTAATTGTTTTAAAATAATTTAATAAACTGGTATTTTTTTAAAATATCAATATTTTCAATTTCGACACTATTCAATTATTTGACATTAAAATAATAAACACAAAATATAAATTTGGAAAAATATTCAATACACTCAAAGCTTGTCATCATAACGATTAAAATTCTTGGATCACATTAATTTATTAATATGATATTTCTCTTAATATTTTTAAAACCGTTAATTTCATATTTTTTATTAATAAAATAATTTCTACATTACTTTTGTGTCATCATTAAGTGTATTTATATAATCTCTAAATTTTTTAAATAAATTTCAATGATTTATTTAATTCATTTATATTTCCATAAAATGTATATCTTATATATTATCTCCATGTTATCCACATATTAAAATTAATATACTTTTATAAAATTAGTTTGTGAAATTTTGTCACATTCTTTAGTTTTTATATTATTAATATCATATTCAAAGGCAAGAGGACATAAACTGATTACATTTCAAAAAATAGATGATAAGGGTCAAATATAGACATCCAATATGATTTTTAAAGGTGTTAAGTTAGTTTAATAATTTTATTTTTATCTTTTATTAACCTATTTACCTTTAACCATGGTAATAGAAATAATTAGCAATGATTCTATTCATAATAACCAAAAATAAAACTAACAAATTAGAACAATTTCGAATAACAATTCCAAATATGCAGTCCATTATTAAAAAATAAAAATATAGATGTTGTAGTAAATATTTTACAATCAATCATGGTGTTGGAATGAGAGAATGAGTTTTTTAATTGTTAAAACATTGCAAAATATTGAAATTATTATAAATTTGATGTAAATTTAATTCTGATAACATGATTAATATTTAATGATATAAATACATTCCTTTTACACATTAAAAACATTTAATAGAATAATTTATCCGTATAATTTTTCTCGATGAAAAAAGTTTTTTTTTCACATAAAATTTAGGTTGTTTTAAATATTTATCAAATCGTGAATGTTAATATAATGTATTATAAACTCAACCATAGTAAATTTTAATATCCCACAAAAAAAGAAATTGTTAATGTTTTCATATAAAAATTATATCTATATTTGAATCTTATTTTAAATGGTGTTCTCCATTCAAAGGGATATTATTACCCTTCGTTTTATAAAAAGTGTGTTCTTATTCACCAAATATGATTTATTCGCACACTATGATTAAAATATTCACTAGACAAATAAAAAAATGTTATTACTTTTATTACATATATATCTCCATAATTTATTTTCCAATAACCATTCACTCAAAACATAAAATATCTGATTTAAATTTTTCATAAATAATTAATAGCCAGAGAAATCATATTGAATTTTAGTAATTTAGTTATAAATATTCTTACTAACCAAACAACTAGACTAAAATTGAAATTTTATAATAAGGGAATCTTTTAGTTCATTTAAACTCACAATTTCATGCGACCCAATATATTGAATAATAAAAATTATTTAATGAAATTTTTTTATAAAAGATATCTGTCAGTTACATTATACCCCCTTAAACTGAATTTCTCACATTAAATATGTCACTTGAAATAAAACAGATTAGTATTCATATACCTCATCATATCATAAATTTCCCATGTAGCTTCTTCAAATTTGTGGTACCTCTATAAAACATTAACCAAGAGAGTGGTATTGATTCACAGATGTTTTTTCACTATGATCCATAATCATTATCATTTTTTTTCATAAAAGAGATCATTCGGCAGTGGTACTACTATGGATCATAGTACATGTGAAGTATCAACAATGTACTTTCTCAAGATAGATACATGGAACACTTCATGAACTTGAGAGATAATTGGTTAAAGTGCCAATTGTTAAGCTACCTTCACAACATGATCAAGTATTTCAAAAGGACCGATATAAATACAGCTTATCTTTCCCTTATTTCAAAATCTCATTACTCTATTAAATATTGGTATTTATAGAAACACCTTATCACCATCTTCAACGTCTGGGAATTTTCATCAGTTTTCAGCTTTATTTTTTGGTCAAATCTATGTTCTCTTATGTGTTTTTGAGTAGATATGACATTTTATTCCATTTTATCTATATGATTAGGTCCTAATAGCTTTCTTTCCCAAACTATATCCCAGAAAGTGGGATTTCTTCACTTATTTACATAGAGGTATTCATAAGAAGACATTTGAATTCAAGAGTGAATGTTATAATTGTTTGAAACTTCAACCAATATTATGTGTTTATCCCAACAACCATTGGAATCCAAATAGAAAGATCTCAATATGTGTTCTAGAGATTGAATTGTACTCTTTGATTGGCCTTATAATGGAGGATGTTAAGTAGTGATAAAACCAAGAACTGTATCCATAGCATTTTTATGACTTCACCTGAACATCGAGGTTTACCTTGGATCTCAAATAGATATAATAGAAATTAGTACTCCAGGTAATAATACCACGTCATTTACATATATCCTAGAAATCTGATCAAAATAAATATCCTCTCTAAAACTAATGATGTTTGCCTAATTTCTAATGTGATCAACTATAACCAATATATTTTTATGTCATTTAAGTGTTTCGGGAATTCAAACAACAATGTAATCATTGATGTTTTCCCATTTCCATTCTTCTATGGGTAATGGTTGTAAAATCCCCTTAGGCATCGGTCTCTCAGACTTAACTTGTTGTTAAACCAAGCACTGAGAGACATATTCAGCAACATCTATTTTCATTCCATCCCACCAAAAATAATTTTCAAGGATTAAATACATCATTTTACATCTAAGATGAATATTGAATTAAGAACTATGTGCCTCATAAAATGGATACTTCATTAATTATTATATTATAGGAATAAAAATTTGGGTTCTAAACAATTTTATTCCAACAAAATGCATGCTGAATTCAAGAACGTTTCACACCTTATTTTTTAGCTCTACATCTACCTTATGGGCCTCCGTAATCTTCAAATATCTAGGTGGTTAAACATTCGTTTGAGAAAGATAATATTTTACCCATTCCATTAAAATTTCAATATCCATCCTTTGTAAATCAAAAAATATTGGATCTTTTATGATCATCATCATTGATAATCTAGGATGTTATTTAACTACTCAAAAAATATTCCACCTTGTTCTCATTCCCAGGGTGGTATTGTATTGAGGAGTTGTATTATTTAATCAAATCTAATCATATTATTTGGGATATATTCATAACCTTTTTTGTGAAAATATAAATTATGATTTTATGATTAATTTAAATATCACACATTTTACCAAAAAGATAATGCCTCCATATCATTAATGTTATGATTACCATAATTAACATCAAATATGGATTAGTGTAATTTCTCTCATGAATTTTAAACTACTATTAGAAATAATCTATCAACATATAATTTTTCATGAGAACAAATCACAACCCCTACATAGATGAAAAACTGTAGTTTAAAACCATTATCTACTAAAAATAAGTGTGATAACAGGTTCTCTAGCTTTCATTATTTTTAGATTTTTGAAATTCTCTTCACATTCCTCCATCCAAATGAAGTTATATCCATTCTGATTCAAATTCGTTAGTGTATTATATAATAATGAAAAATAATTCGCAAAATGCAGATAATATCCATCCAAACTAAGAAAACATTAGATCTCAGCTATAGTTATTGTACTCAACCATATTTCAATAACCTCTATTTTTGCAGGATCCATAGATATCCCCTCTTCTGAGATTATGTGACCCAAAAATGAAACATTCAGAAGCCAAAATTCACAGTGGGTAAATTTGGAACATGTATTCTTCTTTATCAAGTTCTTCAGTACAATTCCCATGTGGCCATATTTTTCTTCTTTACTCTTTTAATATACCCAAATATCATCTATAATGACTACCAAAAACTGTTCAGGATAGTTTATAAACACTCTATTCATTAGATCAATGATGATAGTGGGGTATTATTAAGACCAAAATTCATATTTATAAATTTATAGTGTCCATAAATTGTATTTAATGACATATTTCATATATCCTTTTTTAACCTTAATTGATGATATACTAAATGAAAATAAATATAGAAAAAGTATTGATCTACACATAATTGGTCAAATAATACATCAATATAGGGAAGATGATATTCTTTATTGACTGCAATCTTTTTATTTTCTCTGTTATAAATGTAGAGTCTCATTGATCCATATTTATTCTTAATAAAAGAAACAGGTTCCCTATATGGTGACACACTAGGGCATATAAATACATTATCAAGATTCTCATTGAGTTTCTTCTTCAATTCCTACAAATTAATTAGGGTGGTTCTATATAGAGTCTTTGAAATAGTCATATCAATCGGTATGAGAAATATTAAAAAATACTATTCATGATTTTGTGGAATACATAGAAATTCCTCTAGAAATACATCATCAAAATCCCTTACAGTGGGTGTATCATTAATCTTTGGTTTCTCCCCTACCATTTGAGATAAATAAAAATAATTTATAGTAATCAAGACCCATAAGATGGAAGAAATTTGTACTGGAAGGTTATATTCATCCATTCATTGATATGTGATCATTGATTGATCTGAAATATGAAATTAGAATTCCTTTCCATAGTAATTGATATGATATCCATATACATAAAGTTAATCCATGACAAGAATCACAAGAAATTGCACTATATGAAGGTTTACATGATTAACAAGAATTGCATTCCCACAAACGTCTACTGGAGAAGAATTATAAAAATTTTATGTGACTGTTGGGCCATTAGGAGTTATCAAAGGTAACTTAACATCTAATTGTTGAGGGAATATAGAGAATCCGTTATAAAATTCATTAGAAATAAAAGAGTGTGTGGATCCAGAATCCAGAAGAACATCTTCTACTTTAGAGTGGATGGAAAGTGTACCTTTCACAACTTCATTATCGTACTCTAAATCTCAAATAGTGATTTCATTTTAATATTCATTGTATTGGGAATTATGAGTTTGTTGACATTAATCATCATCAATCACACCTGTATTAATGCATTTATTTCCATAATTCACCATTTTCTTTCACCTGTATCATTGAAGTGTTGGAGGTTTATTCTTGTTGTCCTTTTATTTATTCATATCTTTAGAAATATTTTTCCCATCACATTAGAATTCAACAGCCCAATGAACTTCTTTTCCACAAATAAAACATTTACTAGTCCCTTTAAGATAACTCCCTTCATGTTTCATCCTACACTTTGAGAATAATGGAAAACCCATCAACATTTTAGTGTGGTATTTATATTTTCCATTGAAATCCATTTTCCCTTATTTTCAAACCCATATGATTGATGGGTTACTCCAATCTCCATATCAACCTTTAGATTATGTTGAATCATTTCCTCATAGATTTTGAAGTCCCTTATGGATAATGCCATGTAGAGACTTGGTTTTAAGATACTACCGAATCGATCATTTTACTCTTAGGTTGGATAACAACTCAAATAGCGTACCTTTCAGGTCTTATAAAATTTTCTCTATAGGTTCTAATAGTCTAATCATATTTTTTTTAATATTAATTAACTCATTATCCATATTAATTCATTGAATGTGAGGAAAGTGCTTATTCAAAAAATAATTTCATGAACTCATCGCATTCCATGGACTCAATTTCATCACTTTGGATGGTATTCTTGATAATATTACACCATTGATCAACTTCACCTTATAAATGATATACTACTAAGATGAATTTATCATATTCAAAACATTGTAGAACAAAAAGTATTTTTTATGTGTTATTGGTCTATTGTTCTCCACTAATGGATCAGAAGACCTGCTGAATGAATGTAGATGCTACCTCATGAAGGATTGAAATGAATTTTTCCACGTATTTTGCACATTTTAATTTCGTGCATGTTTTATATATTGATAAAATTGTGTGATCAAGGATACAAGATATTTCATTCCACCTCCCATAAAATTTGGTATCTCAGGGGGACAATAATTGAATGGCCCGTCATATTCAGCATTAACAAAGGTCCTTTGGGATCCATCTATTGACTAAAACCAGAAATTATAGTGTGATAAACACTATTCTTAATTTTAATAACACTTAATTCATGAATAAAATATCAATTTAGGACACATTAGGATTTATCCCAGGTTATTCTCAATCATATATAATACAATAGGATAATATTGTAACCTATACTTACCCATATCCATAGGGTTATTACTCTAGTTCTCTAAGACAAGTCTCCAAATGATAACTCTACATTTTATCTAACACCAACTATAATTGACCATATATTACAAATAGATATTACTTAAACATTGAATAATATTAAATAGATAGCATAACAAAAACCACAAGAGGTCTGTATATGTTTTGTTTCATTAGAAAATTGGAAACATATCCAACTGGTTCAAAAAACATCAACATTGTCTCTTTCTTATTTCTTCATAACTAGAAATCTTTTTGAAAATTCATACATAATACCCTTATTCATGACCTGGGGAAAAGAGACATATGAAATGGTGAGATTAAATTCTAAATAACGGTAGGCAATGGAAATATCAATCATATCATAATAATAAGAACATAAAATTTGAAAATCATATCTTGCATATAATATAACATAATATAATGTCAATGGATAAATCATAAAAGCACAATGTAATTCCAATAGTCATAACATAATACATAAATTTACTAATAATAGACACATATGTATATAAATTCATTTCATACTAGTCAAATCTCATTTACGAGACCATCATAGTATAAAAAGTCCATTACTGAACTGATTTCACTCTTCATTTGAGCACTGTATTACTGAACAAGATTTAATTTTCCTTCCAGTCATATATATATCATGAGATATAAATATTTACCCAATGTATTGGAGGTAGATTTAGGTCCCACATATCTTTTAATGAAACAATTATTACGTGTGCCCAAAAAATAAAAATACATTCACTATTGAATAACCATTGAAATAAAATGGGTTTCTTAAACATCATTCCTTCGTAATTGATATAAAAAAATTTTCCTAAATGGAACACAATCAAATCATAATAATAATAATAGGGTTAGAAATATAACCCTATTTTTAGAGTTTCATCTTAGATTTAAAATAATATAGGGAATCACATGAAATTAATTTATAAGGAAAATAACCTTTCTTCATCAAAAACGATTTCCTTCATTTAAATGCCACACAATTTTTGAAGGACACGTTTTATATTTAAATAAAATTGTAAGATTTTTGGGGAATGGAACATCATAGTTTTGGGTGTCTCCCAAAGGATCCCCAATCCCAGTTGCTCAAATGACCTCAAGTGTATTTCCCCAAATGCTAAAGGATGATGACGAGGAGTGAGGATAAAGGTGTAAAAGATGAAAAAAATGACCTAATTGGAAGAATATAGAAATTAGAATAACATATAGTAAACAATTGATGAATTAGTAATAAAAAAATATAATAAACGGAAGGAGACCAATTCAAATATAAAAAATGGACAATATATAAATGATGCATGTCACATGTGTTTTGGAAAGAATACAAACATGTCCCAATGTAGGAAACCAATACAAAACCCAAATTAAAATTGAAAAAAACTAAACTCCAGTATCATTTCAAGCCTCATCTTGGTCCTCTGCTCTCTAACTATAGAAGAAATCTTGTACATGATGATAAAGGGTGCTTTCTCATATCTATACCTACTGCTAGATAATCTGTTTGGGTCCCAAAACATGTCCCAAAACAAGGTGTGAGATGAATCCCAGTATGAAACCATGAAAAGATCTCTGCCTAACTATAAGTGAATATATATATACCAGTTTATATGAAGAAATGATGAAATAAACTAGGAAGTACTTGAAAGTAAACAATCCTACATTTTTCTATCACATTTATTTATATTCATTATTCAATTAATTTTATTAGGTAATAGTTTAGATCTAGGCAATGCTATGTATCCCCAAAGTAGTAGTAGAAATATATTTCATCGAAGACCATCTCAAAAAAATTAAAACCTAGTCTAATAATGCTCTTTGTCTTAGAATATATGCCACAATCATCCAATCAATCATAAACAACCCCATGAGAAAGCTCTAATGATTTAACCCCTTTGGTTTAACTTAGCACTAATCAGATAAACATGGCCACCTAGGTATCTGTCACGGTCAATACACTTGGGTGAACATGGCATTAGTAAATTATAAAAAATCACTAAGAAGCTCTCAAGGTCGATACCCCCTGAGTCGACATTGAATAATTAACCATAAATGGCCTCCTAAGTAGCTCTCATGGTCAATACCCCCTGGTTTAACATAACATAAATAATCATAAACATCCTCCTAGGTAGCTCTCATTATCAATACCAAAGTGTCAATGTTTACACCAAGTCTCTCATGGTCCTATGCAATATTCACAGAAACCCCCAATGTTTTCCTGGTCTAAGGATCTCAAGATCCATTGGAAAAAAAAGTACACATATTATAACAAGACATAACATGAAATCTATGACTACTACATGGCTATCATTCAGAGAAATAACACATGCAATTCATATAATGAAAAAACAAAATCTTATATAACTCAAGGGATGGAAAAAAGGAACCCCTCATAGGAAACCTAGGACAAAGATCCATATACAATCAAACTTGGAAAACACACCCATGGGGTGTCCCGTAACCATGGAATCTAACCTTATGTATATGAAACAATTACTTTTCAATCAATTAAACCATAGTAGGTAAATCATTGGGTTAATAGTCCAATAAATAAATTCCAAAAACTTGGGTATGTGACACTTTAAGCATATATAAATCAAAGAAAATCATGAAAGGAACCAACCACCTACCCGAATGTTGTACGATCAACAGTATTGAACGTCTCCCATTGAATCAGCTGAGAGCAATTTAGATCTATAAAAGGGTAAAAATTTTCAACCCTAGATAACTCATGAGAGATGATAAATCCTGAAGAAATGATCAAGGGGAATTGAGAACTCAACGGTTGGAATCAAGTGCAACTAACAGTGTCTCAAGGAAATTATAGACAGATAACCGAGACGGGCCCGAATTTTTTCACCATTTCATAGCTTTATTATATAAAAAATTAAGATAGGAAGGGTGTCTGGATGTGAGACATGACCCCACTCTTATTTATCAAATAAAAGGAAAGTAAATGGAACGTTCATTTAAAGTACACATTGTGTATTAGCCTCAACTGGTCCCCACATTAGGTAGTCTACCAAGTCAACTACATGGCCATGTACTTGGCCGTTACACAACCCATACGTGACTATACGTGGTACCCGGGTACCATGTGTGTACTCATAAGTACACATTGTGTACCTAGAATTTTCCCAATTATTCAATTTTCCTCAAAAAAACCCAAAATAATGATCCATACGTGAAATGAAGATTTGATTTCTTAAAATACTACCCATTAATGAAATTTGTCCGCAAATTTCCATTCCAATGGTTGTGAAAAGAAGAAACATCAAACAACTCTAGCCACTGGGACCATATGTCAACCTATCTCACCCATGTCTTGTGTTGTACTCACCCATGAATCCATGGAACATGTACTTGAGGAATAGACAAGGCATGAAGAACCTTCATGTGGTGATCCACATTCCTAATAGGGTTTTCCTAGAAGGATGTATCCACCTCCAAATCAACCTCATCGGATAAGAAAACATGATACAAGTCTGAAAAGTGACCTCATATCTATGAATCGTGAATGCATCTTGAATATCCAAGTACCTATGAGGTTATTGTATCCAATAGGAAACATTCCTTACTCTGTCCAAAACCTCAAACGGTCTTACATATCTCAGTGAAAGCTTGTCTTGTCTCTTAATCCACCTATGTCCCAACTTCAATGTGACTTGTATGAAAGATTGATCTGTGAAATCAAACTCAATAGGCCATATCCATCTATCAACATATGATTTATTGAGATATTTTATAGTATCCATCCTATTTTGAAACAACTAATCATGATATGTGTTCTCCTGGACAAGAGAAGGTCCTAGAAAAGATGCATCTCTTTCCTCCATAAAACATAGAGGAAACCGGCATGGCCTTCCATAAAAAGCCTCATAAGATGCCATCCAGATTGAATCATAAAAATTATTATTGTATGAAAATTCCACCAGGGGTATATGTCTCTCTTATGTTCCCTTGAAATCTAGGATGCATGCTCAAAGCATGTACGTTAAAAACTGAATTATGAGCTCGAACTAGTAATCAGTCTGCCGATAGTAAGATGTATAAAGAAGTACATATGTACCCAAGTCCTATTATAGACCCTACTAGTCACAGGAAGTAAACCAGGAGCCTTGTCTAAAAAAATAGAGTAAAGAACCCCAAGAAAATGTACAATCTCTCAAATGTAAAACCTTCCAAGCTCATCAACACTGATGGTTTTTTTAATTAGTATTAAATTTGATGCAACTATGAGTCTATAACAACAACCCAGACCACATGATTTCATGGATGTGACCTTGGTAATCCCAACATGAAATCCATCATGACAACATTCCACATCCACTAGTAAATGGTTAACTACATTTAATGCCATACCAATTGCTGATGTTCTACCTTCACCTATTGATAGGTGGAACATCTCATAAAAAAACTAGAAACATCCCTCATCATACCCGACCACCGATAATGATGTTGTAAATATTTTTACATATTGGTGACACATGGATGAAAATCCCATTATGAGGCATAGAAACATCACAAAAAATCCTCGCATATATCTCCTAACACCCACATGGTTCAATGAATTTGAAAAAAATTATCTTCATTTATAGTCCACCCATGAGTAGGGTCCTCTCCTGACACACTCTCCGATAGGACTAGGCCTTCAGAATATGATAGTTCCCTCATACACAACTGATCTAGAAGAGTAGTAATAACAAAAATAAATTAAATTAACATCTACCCATGTTTGTCCTGCATCTCCAACTATATCTTATAGAACATAGACATAATCTTCCACTCACTACAATCCTTCTGAAAATATTGTATCTACATCCTCCAACTGAACGTATCTACCACTGTGTTGCATTTCCCATGCATGAAGGAATGGTCAAAATTAAAGGACTGAAGGAACTCAACCCCAAATCCCTGTCTCAAATTCAAATCACACAGATTAAATTTATACATGAGACTTTTTTGATCAGTGTATACCACGAAATTCTCTCCCAAATGATTATATGTCCAACAGAATAAATCATTCACAATTGTTGCGAACTCAAGATCATGTGTCAGGAAATTCCTTCCATGTGTCCTAAACAGATGAAACACAAACACAAAAATTCATACATCTTGAATAAGCACTACTCCCCAGCTGATACTTGATGCATTATAGTAAATAGTGTAACTATTTCCCAGATCCAGAAAAATTAGATTCAGTGTTGAAGTCAATCTCCCTTTCATCTTGTGAAAGGATGAATCACTAGATTTTAACCACAAGTACTTCTCATGCTTCTATGTTTGGATAATCAATGGCACTATTATGTGTGAAAATTCATTAATAAATAACTTTTAGTAACCAACCAATCCCAGAATACTCGGTAACTCAATGAAGTTATTTGGATTCTATAAGGAAACTAACATTGTCACTATCTCTGGGTCTATTGATACTCTTGTCCTTCATATAACATGACCATTGAATTGAATCTAGTCCACCCAAAAGTGTAACATTGAGATATTATCATACAAATGATTCTCTCTTTGTGTACTCCATATGATATCAATATTGGTGGTATTGTCATTTCGAGTGTGATAGTGCATCAAGATATCGTCCACAAAGGCATCCACAAAATAATCCAAGTAATCATGGAACACTCAGTTCATTAGTTCCCTGAAAAGTGATGGCATGTTCGTGAACCTGGACAACATAACCGAATAATTATATAGCCCATACATTCTCTGATTTTCTATAAGAGGTATATCTGATAATCTAATGTGAAATTTATGATAACCGGATCTTACGTAAATCTTTGTGAACACCCAGGGTCTTCAAAGATTATCAAAGAGATCATAAATCATCAGAATGGGATATTGATTCATGACTATCAGCTGGTTAAACTTCCAATAATCCACAAAATTTCTAAGGGTATCATCCACTATGTTTGTAAAATGGACAGGTGAACCCCAAGGAGAATTACAGGGTCAGATGAAACACTTTTCTTGAAACTCCTCTAACTACTTCTTGAACTAATGTAACTCTGGCGTAGCCATCCTATATAGTGGAATGGACACTAGTTCCACTCTTGTAACATTATCAATAGACAAATCAACCTCATTATCTTTAAATAACAGAAAAAATCTTCTCGAAAGGCATATTTGAAACAATCCACCACTAGAGGAAAGTTTATCTATGATTTAAACTGGACATCTAGATATAAAGAAGCAATCTGGGTTGTAATTCCTCCGAACCCATGACACTCGGGTCCCTCTCTGCTCCCCTAAACATCCCATTCAGGATTATATACAAAATACACACCCATTAGTTATGTGGAACTCATCCTATTGTGGTATATGTCAACAAAGTCTTGAAAAGAGACCAACCCGTCCCTTCTGATAACGACATAGAAGCTTGTCATCTCAAAGATGTATAGTTCCCATATAAATTGACTCCAAACAACCCCAAGAGAGAACTCAATTCACTAACATACCCTAACCATAACAATCTCAAAAAAAGTTTCTATAATCATAAAATAATCATATGTAATGATACATATTCCATTGTACTCCATAATAGAAACAGATATTAAATTATGGGAAGCCACTGTATTAAAAAAAGAAGAAGAAATAATTGAGGAAACTATAATCATACCTATAACCATATTGATTATAAGATCCTACAACTTGTGGGACTTCTCTATTGAATAATTTGACATGTATTGTGGCCCTAAGACCCTACCTGGTTACCCCAACCTGATCTACCCTGCTGTCACTGAAAACATGGAGCCAGAAACCACGACCAGAACGACTTCCTCATCCCGAATAGACTGATGAACTCAAATTCTTAGACTTAGGAGATTATTTTTATTCTTCTCTAGAATTTGAGTTCATAACATATCCCCATACCCCAGGTGGTGGTGAGAAAAAATAGCAAAATAGGATGAAGATGACCAACATTTTAACAAGATCAGAACACAACTGGGTCTCTCAAGAACTTATGCCCCATGTGCCCACTCTTACATCATTGGTAGCACTTCACCTGGCTATATGTGGATACATCCTTTCTACTATAATCATCGAGTGAAGGATCCCTACAATGATTCCTGCCATCAAATGAATGATTAGCAACCCTAGATTCCAAATCGCTCTAGCTCGTAGCACCCATCTCCTTATGATTTCTCTTAGTAGTCAATGCTTAATTTACTATTTCATTCACCAATTTCGGCCTAGATACCTTCACATATGATCATATGTCATTCCTGATACCATCCTCCAAAATCCTAGCTAGAGATGACTCGTCACCGCCCAAAATGGCAGTGAAGCGCTGATGCAATGTGAAACAAGATGACTAATCCATCACTGAAAAAACACCCTAAACCCAAATTTTAGAACTCTTGGGATTGGTTTTCAATCAACGACACGTGGATAATGTAATCATAGAAGATCTTTAGAAACTTTTTCAAATCCATATCTCAACAAGGTCCCACATGTGAAATAATATCCCACCATCTCTTGTCGGAATCATGTAGAATGTACATTGCGTGTTTCATCCTCCTCTATAGAGGCAACTCCAGATGCTCGAAGATAGAATGAATGACCTCCCACCATGAATATAAAGCTTGTGGTCATCCATCCCCAGAAAAGGTTAGAGTATGCTAAATCTGGAACACCCTCGTCAACTATTCCTTAGTTAGGGAAGGATGCATTAATCCATGGAATTTATGCATTAACCCCATAAATCCCTCACATAATTGTTCATCAGCACCAACCTCTATTATAACATCTAGGTCCCAAATGAGAATGACGAGAGGATCTGATAGTAGTCCCTGATCAACTATTTCTATTTTCTTAACATCACCAAGCACCTAGTATACAACAGAAGGATATCTTTGGGGCAAGACACTGCAAGGTCAAAAACACATCTCATTTTAACACCCTTACAGATGGCAACCACCAATTGTAACCATGTACCAGATATATATGGTCTATTTACCTTACTTATACCTACAACCATATAATCTATTTGGATAAAAAAACATGACCCAAATAGGGTTCATAAGAATCCCAGTAGGCAAACACCAAATGATCTATGCCTAATTGACAGTGGATATATATAGTATGTAATATAAAAAAATGAAGCAATAAACATGGATGTAATTAAACATAAACAATCCTATTGTTTTCCATTACATTCTATTTAATTTTATTATTCAATTAATTGAATTATTTAATCCCTGGTATTTAGTATAATCTTTATATCCCTTGATTAATAGTAACATAAGAAGTATTAGAATACTATATAAACAATAAAATATGACTGAGTCCAATATTTTTCTCTCTCTTGGAAGACTCACCACAATCATCAATCAATCATAAACTGCCCTATAAGAATACTCTCACAGTCTAAACCATTTGGATTAACATATAAATAATCATTTAAAAATGACAACCTTGGATGCTCTAATATTCAATACCCCTAGGAAAACATGTCATCAATAAATTATAAATTTCCTATGGGTAGATCTCACGGTAAATACCCCATAGGGAAATATATATTAAATCATCATAAACAACCTCCTGAGTATCTCTTACAGTCAATACCCCCTAGGATAACATAACATAAATATGAATAAATGACATCCTAGGTATCTCTCACAGTCAACACACCTTGGTCAATGTATACACAGTGGATCTCATTGTCATGTGTAATAAACATGGAAACCCCCACAGTTTTCCGGGTCCAAGGCTCTCACAGTCCATTAGAAAAATAGTGTGCATATAATAACAAGGTAGAACATGTAATATCTAACTACTACAAGGATAACCTTCACAATCATAACACCTTAAATTCATATAATAAAACAAAATCCCTAATAAACAACTCTTAACCATGAAATAAGGTACGCCTCATAGAAAACCTAGGCCAAACAACCATAAACAGTTAAACTATGAAAGTGAAACCGTGGGGTCACCTATAAAAATGGAATCTATCCTTTGGAATATTAAATAACCCATTTAAAATTAATTAAACCATCGAAGGTAAATAAACATTTTAATTTCAAAATGAAGTCATTCCCCAAATAGGGTATGCGACACTTTTGGCATATATATTTCATGGATGAACAGGAAAGGCACAAACCACCTACCTTAAGGTCATACAATCAATAATATTGAATGTCTCCCCTTGAATCGGCCTATAATAATGTAGATCTAAAAAATGGGTAATGAATATCAACCCTCGACAATAATAGAGAGACGAGAAATTAGGAATAAAGTGTCACGACCCGTCCTCGGGGCCCATGCCGTGACTACCCCAAACCCACCTCCCATAGGCCAGGGGCTGGCGACTACCACCAAAGGCATAAATCCCAACAAAAAAGGGAAAGAATTGCCTTTATAAAGTAAACAAACACCACAGAGTGAGAAAGCAGAAGTAAACACTATTAAACTGAGTACAACAGTAAGTGCGGAAAAGTAAGTGGGAAAGAATACAAACCCAAACTGAAAGTAAAGTAAAACTGAAAAGAAAGTACAAAAACTAAAAAGTAATGAAGCAATGTCGAGCCGCCTGCTGGAAATCCCACCTGAATGGTGGGTACACATAGCCTCCACCTCAACTCCTTGGGTCCAGCCATCCGCTCCGTATACGTCCCACACAGTTTTCCACCTCCAGGTACCAACTCACTCCGCAAGCCTCATCCACGATTAGCGATGTCGGTCATCTCCATCCAACACAATGTAGTGCAGACATAGCCCATGCAAGGGTGAGTATACGCTACTCAGTAGGGACCCCGAGACCCCGAGACCCTGATGGTATCCCATAATCCACAAAGGATAATCCACAAAGGAAAGATACAATCACGAAGTAACATCCAACACTACTTAGGTATATGCCTATACATATACCTAAGTCATCAATTCCAGTTCTGCTCCAAAATCCAAGCCCATGTTCGATCACATCCACATAGGATAGTACAACCCAATCCACACAGGAAATCACAAAACAATCCACATAGGAAAGCAAGTCAATCATATCGAAGTTAATGATTGAAAGTCAAGACTCAGCTCGCACAGGTACACTTATTCGTAACGTGATAGAGATGATCAGATGTAGCCACTGATTAATCTAAGATGGGACCCACGTAGGGTACTATAACAGCTATGTTGTCAGACCCACGTAGGATACAAGTCTAGATACTCTGTCAGACCCACATAAGATACTACAACAGAGGTCAAATACTGTCGAACCCACGTAGGATACAAGAACAGTAATACTGCCAGACCCACATAGGATACAAAAATAGTAGTCATCACCGTCGAACCCACAGAGGATTTCATTACGGTCCTCATCGCTGCCGAACCCACAGAGGATTTCAGTGCAGTCGTCATTGCTGCCGAACCCACAAAGGATTCCAGTGCAGTCGTCATCGTCGTCGCAGTCGCAGCCAGCTCTATGGTTCTCGCACACAGCATGCTCCTATCTAAGAGGGTCCACTCAACGAGCCAAGGGCGTCAATACATCAACTGACATGTAGTACAGAGTTGATGTATCCCAATGTTCTGTCTCGACATAGGGAACTGAACACGATAGATGGCGCGTCAATCGGACGCCCGATCTTAGAGATATTGGCTTTTTCGTTCCAGGGGCCCTGGTTGGTTATTATGTCAAAACCAACCTGACCGTACTCCAACTATGTCCAAACCTTGATTAGAGTAATACAAGAGGTTTGTCTAAATAAGAGGAATCAAACAAAGTCAACGACATGTCAATAGGATGTTCGGAGCTCATGTAAGAAGCGTTTCCACTCCGAGGGCCTGGTTGGTTTCATGTTCGAACCAACACAGACATTCACAAAGTTCTCCGAAACCTTGAGTGTAATATACCGAAACGACCATATCGATCAAAGGATTTAATCACAACTAAAGGTGCATTGATCAGAGGTCTATAGCCCATGTTAAGGGCATTTTAATGAACTATCCGGTTTTTGGGGGGTTTTGGGCCCGGACCGACCCCGCCCAAGACACCCTGGGTCGGCCCGATAGGGCACAGCCCAGCCTGGTGGGCGCAGCTCAGCCCTGCCGGCGCTTCCTGGCCCAACCCGCGTGGACCGACCCCACCTGCGTTTCCCGGCCCCACCTGCGTGGCCCGCATGGCCAGACAGCTCGGCTCGGCCGAGCTGTCGCGGAAAGGGGGGGCACGCTGCCCCCCTGTTTGAGAAATGGCCCCCACGAGGGGGGCCCCGCCATTTTCCATCCTGGGGTTACGACCCTCGGCTTTCTCAGAAACCGGCTGGCCAAGCCTTCCGGTGTTTCACCGTGGGACCCCCCTACGGTTCCCACGCTCCTTGCACCAACGACCAGCAGTTCCGGCCGCCGCTCCCTGCACCGCCACGGCCATAGGCCGCGACGTTTTCCGACAGGTGCGGCGCGGTGACGCAATGCCCCTCCGCCGCAGCCCCACTTCAGCCGCAGCTCATTCGTAGTTCTCCGACATGGCGTGGCTGTACTGCGGCTTCATTCGGCCTCAACAACGCAGTGCGAC
This sequence comes from Viscum album, assembly GCA_963277665.1. Lineage (NCBI taxonomy): Eukaryota > Viridiplantae > Streptophyta > Magnoliopsida > Santalales > Viscaceae > Viscum > Viscum album. Next base: position 553,568,069 of record OY728135.1, read on the forward strand.
GGCGACGCGCATCTTCGCATGTTCCTCTTGCTTTTGTGTGGTGCCATTGCACCGCGCTGCCTTTTCTCATGCCGCAACAAGTACAAAATCAAAAGGGGGAGGAGGGTCGGCCGTTTTCGTGCAATCCGACCTCCTTCTGTTATTACGATAACAGGAGGCCCAATATAAATGTCCTTGAATGGAAAAGAAAACACGAACAAAAATTAACCCCTACCTTGATGAAGTCATCGAAGGAGGTTCGTCGCCAAAATAAGACGTCGTAGAAGACGTCGTAGAAGGAGGCTCTGTAACCATCGTCGACATCGATGTACATGGCATCGCGGTGAAGAGGATCATCGGCATCGTGGTTCACGGCGTCGCGTCATCAATCTCCAAGGAATTAGCGTTCTTCATCGGTGTTGGTGCGTTCTTCGCGTTCTTCAAGGAGGAATATAAAGTTCTTCGTGGAACACTCCCTCTCAACACAATGAGGCAACCCCTAATGAAATAAGACTTTGTCTTATTTAATTAACACACAAAATCCAACATTCCATTTGAAATTCAAATGAAGTCATTAAATTAATTGAATTAATTGAAGATTCTTAATAGTCCAATTAATGTGAGAGTTGACTTGGCATTTAATAAGGGGGTGTGGGTGTGTTAAAAAATAATGGGGTTGGAGGAAGTGGAATAGGTGGGGAAAGTGTGGGGCCCACCTCACTAATATCCTATCAAGAGGGGTTATGATATAGTGGGTCCCACCTCAACATCCATAATTAGGTTTAAACTACATAGAACATAAAATAAAAATGGTTTCACAACGTTTATTTTATTCATTAGTGAACCCTTTTTTTAAATAACCACACCCAAGAAAACGCAACTCCAGAAAAAGTGTTCCTAAGAAATTACTAGCACTGCAGTTTTATTGGTGCCCTTAGATTTCGATTTCGAGCACTGTTTCAAATGTTAGGAAAACCCGCTCCTTCGTTCACTGAATGTACCAGAGCTAATCTTCGAAAATTTATTCTGGGCACACCGGGCCTCGGAATCAGGTGCTGTCAGAAACTGCGTACTCGTTAAATCCCAAAGAAAATTAAGAAAAAAATTCCATTGAAATTTACGGGACATTACAGAACTCCAACCTCAGGTATTTACATCCCCAAAAAGATATATCATAAACTAGGGGAACAAATGTGGGTACAGTGCGCGCATCTGAGCCTCCCACTCCCAAGTGATCTTCTAGAGGTTCATATGCTGCCATCTGATTCTCACTAAAGGAATCGACTACCCACGTAGGACCCACTCCTGTCGATCCTCGATCTCCACCGGGACCTCTTCAAAAGTCGCCCCATCGTCAATGTCCAGCTCTCCATGGTCGATGATATGCGTCGGGTCGTGCACGTATCCCCTCAACTGAGATACGTGGAAGATGTCATGCACTCGGTGCAACTGAGGTGGTAGAGCCATGTTATAAGCCACCTCGCATATCCTTCTGAGTACCTGAAATGGTTCGATGAAGCGCGGAGACAACATGCCACCTTGTTAAAATATTCGTAATCCACGTTGAGGTGAGACTCGTTAGAAGACGTGGTCACCATCCTTGGACTCTAGTGGTATCCGCCTCCTGTCAGCATAAGTCTTCTGCCGGCTCTGTGCTCTCCTCATCCGCTCCTGGATGACCTGGACCTTCTCTGTCGTGTCCTGGACCATTTCTGATCCCACAAGTGCTGACTCCCCAGGGTCTGTCCAGCACAGAGATGATCTGCAAAGGTCGGTCGTACAATGCCTTGCATGGTTCCATCCCAATGGTGGAGTGGTAGCTGTTGTTGTACGCGAACTCCACCAATGGTATCTGGTCCTCCCAGCTACAACCAAAGTTGAGGACACATACACGGAGCATGTCCTAGAGAGTATGAATGGTCCTCTCCATCAGACCATCTGTCTGAGGGTGAAAGGCAGAGCTCAGACGTACCTGCATCCCGAATTCCTCCTACAACCCCTTCCAAAGCTGGGAAGTAATGCGAGCATCTCAATCAGAGACGATAGATGATGGCACACCATGAAGCCATACAATCTCCTGAACATTGAGATGTCACAAACTCTCTACTGAGCACTGCTCTCAAATGGTTAATAAGTGGGATGACATGGTGAGTTGTTCGATGATCACCCAAATGGAGTCATGACCTCTGGAAGTACGTGGATGTCCAGTCACGAAATCCATAGATATCCCCTCCCACTTTCACTCCAGTACCTCCAAAGGCTGTACCAAGCCTGCTGGTACCTGGTGCTCCGCCTTCACCTGCTGGCAGGTGAGGCATCAAGAAATGAACTCTACTACAGTCTTCTTCATACCCGGCCACTAGTGTTGTTGTTTGAGATCCTGGTACATCTTTTCCACTCCTAGATGTACCGCTAAAGGGGAAGTGTAAAACTCCCTCAGCACCTCCTCCTGAAAAGAAGCTGGTACCATGGTACGTCCTCTGAAAATGACATCGTGCTCTCCTCCTATATAGAATCCATTTGGTGCCTGTCCTAAGGATATCTGTGGATGTCGCATCTCACAGTCAACATCCCCACACTGAGCCTCTCTGACCTGCTGTAGTATTGGATGAGTAACTGAAGAAAATCTTCTCCATCTCTATCCACGATGGATATCTGCAAAGTGGCTAGAGACTCCATCGCCTCTCCAAGTAGCTGAATGCCCGTCCTCCTGCTGAGAGCATCAGCTAATATGTTCCCCTTTCCAGGAGTATAGACTCTCTCAAAGTCATAGTCCTGGATGAACTCGAGCAATCGTCGATGTCACTGGTTCAGGTCCTTCTGTGTGAAGATATACCTGAGACTCTGGTGGTCCGAATAGACTGTAAAGTTCTCGCCCATCAGATAGTGTCGCCACATCTTCAAAGCGATGACCACTACTTCTAACTCCAGCTCATGGGTACCATAGTTCTACACATGTTGCCTCAACTCTCCAGATACATAGGTGATCAATGCTCGCTCTTGCATCAGGACACATCCGAGCTCGGTCCCTGATGCATCGCAGTTGACTACGTACCCTACTCCCTCCTCTGGTAGCCTAAAGATAGGTGTCATGGCCAACCTCTGTCTCAGCTCTTGGAAGATCTGCTGACATCTATCTGACCAGACGAAGGGTTTCCCCTTATTCTTCAAAGATGAAAGTGGTGCCTCAACTCTGGAGAAGTTTCGCACAAACCTCCGGTAGTATCCATCTATACCCAAAAAAACTCTGCACCTCTGTCACGCTCCTGGGTGGCTCCCAAGCTAGCACCGCCTCGATCTTTGCAGGATCCACCAAAAATCCCACCTTAGAGATAACGTGTCTTAAGAATTTGACCTCATGTAACTAGAACTGACACTTCGAGATCTTACCATTAAGGTGGTGCTCTCGGAGTGTGTCCAGTACAACCCGCAAGTGGTAGGCGTGCTCCTCCTCAGTGGTCGAGTATATAAATATGTCGTCGATGAAGACCACGACAAATCGACCGAGCTATGGATGAAATATATTGTTCATGAGACCCATGAACACTGATGGAGCATTGTTTACGTAAAATGGGATAACCAAGAACTCATAGTGGCCATACCGACATCTGAAAGCCGTCATCTGCACATCCTCGTCCCGAACTCTGAGCTAATGATAGCCTAATCTGAGGTCTATCTTCGAGAACCACTGTGATCCCATGTGATGATCGAAGTGGTCTTCAATCCTCGGTAGCGGATACATGTTCCTCATGGTCACCTGGTTCCGGTGACGACAGTCGACACACAGTCGCAAGCTCCCATCCGCCTTCTTGGCAAACAAAATCGGGGAAGCCCAGGGTGAAACACTGGGCGGATGAATCCATTTCCATGAAAGTCCTCCAACTATACCCGTAGCTCTCGAAGATCATCGGGGGCCATTTGATATGCCGGAGTGGATATCGGGGCTCTCCTGGGATTCATGTCAATATAATAGTCTACCTCTCTGTGAGGAGGTAGTCCTAGAACATCTTCAGGGAAAACGTATGCATACTGATCCACCACTACCAGAAAACATAGACTCCGCACATCAAATGCTCATAGGATGAGGCTAGCCAACTGATGAATGATCATCTTCCCTCTCCTCTGCGTGAGTCCATCATGCACTGCTAAGGCTCCCTTCTCGCCGGTGGAGGTAAACCTGCTCCCATCGGTGCAAACACATCGCACCTAGTGCCTAGTACAGTCAATCTGTGCATGGAATATAGATAACCAATCCATGAACAAGATGACATTGTAAGGCCTCAGCGTCGCTACAAGAATATCTCAGCCGAATCTCTCGCCTCATAGAGTAAGGTCACACTTCCAGCACCAGTGCGTAATCGTCGAGTCTGCTCCCGTAGGAGTCTCTAGCCGTAAGGATCGAGCCAACGGCTCCATCGGAATCTATGAGCTTTGAAAAAGGGCAGCTGCAATGAAATAATGACTCGCTCTTGTGTCTATAAGAACTACATAAATGGTGGAGTAGACACAGATAGTACCTCGAATCATCTCTAGCGCGCAATGGTCGTAGCCCTCCGCTGCTTGAAGCTGAGCCAGTCTCTGCCTGCAAGCTCCCTGTGGTCAGGGTGGAGCTCTGGGTGGTGGTGGTGGTAAAGCCTCAAAGCGTCGCCCACCACCTGCTACTCGGCCATCTCCTCTTCCTCATCTACCTGCTCCCTTCGGACCACCACGGTCGACCCTCTGCCTCTACCTGGGTGGCCCCTCAACCGTCTGCTGCTCCTCGGCATGGCTAGTCGGCCAGTCACAAGCCATGTCGCCTTACCCGCCGCATGTGTAGCACTGTCTGCTCCTCGGAAGGCTGGCTCTACATTGGGTGCCACGCACCTCTGAGCCAGTGTCCTGGGGTCGTCAACCTGATGTCCTGGTCCGCCAGGACCCCTGTGATGTCCATCGAATGCCAGCTGCAGACGATTGTGCTACATGCCACCCTGCGGTAGGTCTCGCTACTGGTGTAGGCTCAGTAAGAAATCTCTCTATGAGAAGGGCCCAATCCAGTACTCCTGCATGCGTCGGAATGCTGAGGGAGTACATAAATGCCCTGATCTCGTGCCTTAGTCCCTGCTCGAAGGACTGGGCACGGAAGAATGGGACTCGTACCATGTTCGTCGAATAGCGCAAGAGATCGGTAAATCTCGCCGAGTACTCGGCGACCATCAGGCTGCCCTGCCGCAGCTGTAGTAGCTCCTGAATGCGCACCTCATGAAGGTTGGCTGGGAAGAACTCCGAGCGGAAGAGGCTCTCAAAGTTCGTTCAGAGAATAGATTCCCCATCGTGCACCTGGAGCATCAAGCTCCACCATCTACCTACTGCCACGAGCAGAAGGCTCGCTGCAAGGATCACCATGAGGTTAGCTGGTGTCCCCACTAGCCTGAAAACTTGAACTACAGCCTCCGGCCAATCCTCGGCTTCCTGAGGGTCTGTCTCCCCGGGAACATGGGCGGTATCTGACGGTGAAACTCATGCAGTGCACTAAGTCGATGTGCAAGCGGCTGGGGCTGGTGGCATCGGTGGATCGGTGGGTAGAGGTATTATCGGTGCCTCCGTTGTAAAAGGGCCATGCACCGAGGCATCGTCGCTCAGTGGGTTGTCGTCTCACACAAGGCTCGGAACCCTAGCTGGCTGCCTTCATGGGGTCATCCTGAAAAGAAACAGGTATGACACGGTCAAAACAGTATACTTGTTGAGCTGACACAAAGTAATCACAATGAAAACTTTTGAAACACACATGCAGTCAATGTTTTCATGCATTGAGTCGGAAATCAGAAGTCAGGGTCCTGGTGTATAGATACGCCGGCCGCCGCACCAACACTGGACTCCATGGACAGATAACCACACGCAATACCCTTAACACTATTGCTTCACATAGAAGAAAGATTGGAGTCCTGAGTTCTGCGGTAGAACCGAACTCCTCTGATACCAATTTGTCATGACCCGTCCTTGGGGCCCGTACCGTGACTACCCCAAGCTCACCTCCCATAGGATAGGGGCTGGTGACTAGCACCAAAGTTGTAACTCCTGACAAAAAGGGGAAGGAATTGCCTTTATAAGGTAATCAAACACCACAGAGTGAGCATGCAGAAGTAAACACTGGTAAACTGAGTACAATAGTAAGTGCGGAAAAGTTAGTGGGGAATAATTCAAACCCAAACTGAAAGTAATGTACAACTGAAAAGAATGTACATCAACTAAAAAGTAAAGAAGCATCACTGAGATGCCTACTGGAAATCCAACCTAAAGGGTGGGTACAGATAGCCTCTACCTCAGCTCCTCGGGTCAAGCTGTCTACTCCATATACGTCCCGCCCAGTGGTCCACCTCAAGGTACCGAATCGCTCCGCAAGCCTCAACCACGATCAGCGATGTCCGTCTTCTGCATCCAACACAATGTAGTGCGGGCATAGCCTGTTTAGGGGTGAGTATATGATACTCAGTAAGGACCACGGGACCCCGAAGGTCTCCCAGAATCCACAAAGGATAATCCACAAAGGAAGGAAACAATCACGAAGTAACATCCGACACTACTTAGGTATATGCCCATACATATTCCTAAATCATCAATTCCAGTTAGGCTCCAACATCCAAGCCCAAGTTCGATCACGTCCACACAGGATAGTACAACCCAATCCATACAGGAAAGCACAACACAATCCACATAGGAAAGCAAGTCAATCATATGAAAGGTAATGATTGAAAGTAAACACTCAACTCACACAGGTATACTTCTTTGTAAGGTGATAGATATGATCTGATGTAGCCACTGATTCATCTAAGTTGGGACTCATGTAGGATACAAAACCAGCTAAGATGTCGGACCCACGTAGGATACAAGTCCAGAAACTCTGTCGGACCCACGTAGGGTACTACAAAAGAGGTCAAATAATGCTGGACCCACGTAGGATACAAGAAAAGTAATACAGCCAGACCCACATAGGATACAAGAACAGTAGTCATCGCAGTTGAACCCATAGAGTATTTCAGTACGCACTACTAGAAAGATGATCTTTCCCAACACTTCTATACCAACGGTTTGGAAAAACCGTTGGTATAGCTACCCTTTCCCAACGGTTTGGAAAACCATTGGGAAAGGGTGTGTTTTGAGCCTCTTTCCCAACGGTTCACCAAAACCATTGGTAAAAACCACCAAAAAATCCAACCTTCGGACTAAAGAATTCAACCCACCCCTAACCTATCCTAACTGTTTTGAAAACCGTTGGGATAGACCTGTCCCAACGGTTTTGAAAACCGTTGGGATAGGTTCTTTGATTTTATTCCAAATCTACTAACCGAGAACATATATAAATCAAAATTTTAAATAATTATGATAATAAATATATATATGTATGAAATTATGTTTAGAAAAGTGATGTTATCTTAGTGGTTAAGTAGTTTGATTATAAAAGGGGGGTTCTGGGATTAAATCCCACCGAATGTTTTTTTTGAAATACATATACCAACAGTTTTATAACCGTTGGTATAGATATTAATATTACTTATACCAACAGTTTTCAAAACCTTTGGGACAGGTCTATACCAATGGTTTTGGGAAAACTGTTGGTATAGACCTATTGTCACGGCTTACTTGCCAACTGTCCTCCAAACCATTGGTATAGCCTATACCAACGGTTTGGGGGCCTATACCAATGGTTCCAAACCGTTGGTATACGGTATTTTTCCAGTAGTGACATTCTTCATCGTTGTCGAACCCACGAAGGATTTTAGTGCAGTCGTCGTCGCTGCTGAACCCAAGGAGGATTTCAGTGTAGTCGTCATCGTCTTCACAGTCGCAACCATCTCTAGGGTTCCAGCACACAGCATGCTCATTTCTGGGAGGGTCTGCTCCACGATCCAAGGGGATCGATACATAAACTAACACGTAGTCTAGAGTTTATGTATCCCAAAGTTCCATCTCGACATAGGAAACTCAACACAACAGACGGCGCGTCAATCGGACGCCCGGTCTAAGAGTTATTTGCTTTTTCGTTTCAGGGCCGGTTGGTTTTTAAGTCGAAACCAACTCGACCATACTCCAACTGCTTCCAAGCCATGAGAGGAATAAGCCAAAAGTTCCTTATCACTAAGAGAAATCCAACAAAGTCAACGAAATGTCAATCGGATGTCCAGAGCTCATGTTATATGTGTTTCCACTCTGAGGGCCCGGTTGGTTTCGTGTTCGAACCAACCCGGCCATACCCAAAGATCTCTGAAACCTTGAGTTTAATATACCAAAACATCTACTCAATCCATGTATCACATATCAATTGATGGTGCATCGATCAAAGGTCTGTAGCCCATGTTACAGTCATTTTAACAAACTGTCTGGTTTTTAGGGGGATTTGGGCCTGGACTGACCCAACCCAAGACCCCCTGGGTCGGCCCGAACTGGGTCGACCGGACCCGGGTCCAGGTCTGACCCGACAGAGCATGACCTAGCCCACCCGGCGTGGCACGGCCTGACCCAGCCTGTGCGGCCCGGCCTGGACTGGGCGGCCGGTTGGCCTGGCGTGGGCGTGGCCCGTATAGCCAGAAAGCTCAGCTCGGTCGAGATGTCGTGGAAAGGGGGGGCGCGTTGCCCCCCTGTTTGAGAGACGGCATCCATGAGGGGGGCCGGCCATTTTCCAGCCGGGGGTTATGACCCCCGAATTTCTCAGAAAACAGCCGGCCAAGTCGGCCGATGTGTCAACGCGGGACCCCCCTGCGGATCCCGCCCTCCTTGCACTGATGGCCAGTGGTTCCGGCCTCCGCTCCCCACACCACCGCGGCCTTGTCCGACCGGCGCCGCACAGTGGCATCGTGCCCCTCTACCGCGGCCCCGCTCCAGCCGCGGCTTCTTCGTGGTTCTTTGGCACGGCGCGATGGCACCGCGACTTGGATCGGCCTCAACGGCGTGGGGCGACAGCGCCACGCATCTTCTCCCATTCCTCTTGCTTCCGCGCAGTGCCATTGCACCGCGCTGCCTTTGCTTGTGCCGCAAAAAGTACCACATCCAAAGGGGGAGGAGGGTTTGCCATGTCCATGCGATCTGACCTCCTCCCATTATTACGATAACATGCGACCCAATATAAAAGTCGTTGAACGGAAAATAAAAAATGAACAAAAATTAACCCCTACCTCGATGAAGTCATCAAACGAGGTTCGTCATGAAAATAAGACATCGCAGAAGATGACGTCGTGGAAGGAGGCTCCGTAAGCGTCGTCGATGTCGTGGTACACGACGTCGCAGTGAAGAGGATCGTCGGCGTCGTGGTACACGGCGTCGCGTCATCGATCTTTGAGGAATTAGCGTTCTTCGTTGGTGTCGGTGCATTCTTCACGTTCTTCGAGGAGGAAGATGAAATTCTTCGTGGAACTCTCACTCTCAACACAGTGAGGCAACCCCAAATGAAATAAGACTTTGTCTTATTTAATTAACACACACAAGCCAACATTCCATTTTAAATTCAAAAGAATTAATTCAATTAATTGAATTAATTGAAGAGTCTTAACAGTCCAATTAATGTGAGAGTTGACTTGGAATTTAATAAGCGGGTGCAGGTGTGTTACAAAATAATTGGGGTTTGAGGAAGTTGAATAGGTGGGGCTCGTGTAGGGCCCACCTCACTAATATCCTATCAAGAGGGGTTAGGATATAGTGGGTCCCACCTCAACTACCATAAGTAGGTTTAAACTACTTAGAACATAAAATAAAAATTGTTGCCCAACTTTTATTTTATTCATTAGTTAACCCTTTTTTCAAATAACCACACCCGAGTAAACGCAACTCCAGAAAACATGTTCTTATGTAATTACTGGCACTGCAGTTTTATTTTTTTCCTTGGATTTCGATTCTGAGCACCATTTCAAAAGTTAGAATAACCCGCTCATTCGTTCACAGAAGGAACCTGAGATAAACTTCGGAAATTGATTCCAGGCACACAGGGCCTCGGAATCATGTTCCATCATAAACTGCGTACTCGTAAAATCTCAAAGAAAAATAAGGAAAAATTTCCCTTGAAATTTACAGGTCTTTACATAAAGACTCTATGGGAATTGATAACTCACCTGTCGAAATCCACTACAACTGACATTGTCTCAATCGGATCTCAGAAGGAGAATAGGGAGAGGCTTGAATTTTGTAGTCATTCTGCCACACTTTTATAAAAAAACAAGGATAAAAACTGTGTTCTGGATGCATGATATAACCCCTCTCTATTTATAAAATAAAAAGAAAAGTATAGGGTGTGTTCGTTTAATTTACACGCAATGTATTAGCCTCAAAAGGCCCCCACATTAGGCATTCTTCTAGGTCACATACATGGCCATGCAGAGGGCTGTTACTTTGCCAATATGTGGTAGTACATAGTACTCGGGTACATAGTGTGTACTCATAAGTAAACGACATGTACTTTTAAATTTCCATATTCTTCCATTTTTCTCGAAAAACATACCGAAATAATGATCCATACATGAAATGAGGATCTGGGTTCTTACAGGAAACCTTCATGTTAACAAGGAATTATGAAATAATAAATATATGTTTATTCCATGTATGATAAAAAACAATCTTCCTGTAATTTTTTCAGAAATGTAAAAAATTACCGCCTACTAAAAATTAATAAAGATTATATTCATACCATTTATAAAAATATACCCATATATAAAATTGAAATTTAAATATTATATAAGGATACAAATAATATTTTAAAATACATATTTAGGTAACATGGAATAGTATGATAAATATACCCCAGTAAATACTTATGAATAAACAATCTCATATACAAATTAGATTTGTAATGTTTTCTATTACTATTGGTTTTGTTTCATTCGAATGCATCTGAACCTAATGTATAATTATTTAAATAATGTAAAATACTTAATCTTGAATCTTAATTATTTTTTTATATGATATATGATAATATTACTCTATGATTGTTAGTAACACTTGATTGTCACTAGTTATTCAGATATTAACTGTTTTATGTACATTCGCAAGATTTTTCGGATAATTTTATATTCCACTTCTGTGGATATAGTTAAATAATTTAAAAAATGATATAAGTATAATATCTATCATATTTACTCATTCAATTCATGTATATAATCATAGTTTAATGAAGATCATGTAGAATTAATTGCATCGCATCTTGGAGATGGTTGGCCATATGTACGCACAAGTGATGATTTCATTCTCAGAATTATTGAATGGTATTGAGTTGGATGGTGTATCATATTTCTTTATTACTTTAATGTTATAATAATCATATATAGTTATTATTTCCATCATTATACCCTTCCATGTATGGTGGTTAAGAGATATATATTACACCAAGGCGTGGAGACGGTAAGTCATGCGTACCCACGCGCTGTGATTTCATTTTTCATAGGATGAATAGATGGTGAAATGTGGTAATTTGATATTTATAATAACATGTAATATTATGACTGACACAAGTGTTATAACATTATAATGAAAAAAATAATGAAGATGAAATAGTATAAGAATGATTCATGAAACAATAGGTATAAAAGATTACCTCTCCATCAACGTACTTCCTCTAAATCGCTTCTTAGTGAAGTAGAGATTCCCTTTTAAGATGAAAATAACCTAAAGAATGAAAATAGGAAATTTTTTAAATAAAACTGTCAGCGTATGGATGATCTTTAAGGATAAATATGTAGTGAAAATGTTAGGGGGTTCTATTTTATAATTGAGGTTAGCGGGACTTTTGGAAACTCTATAAATAATAATTTATAATAAACTCAAATCCTCAAAAAAGTCCACAAAATAGTCCCAAAATTTAAGATAATTTGAGATTTGGGTTTAATATCATCAACTAATAAAGTTTTCACTACTTTTTTTTCAATTTAAACCATATCATTTTGATTGAAACATTGTTTATCTATATAATTTTATTTGTGGTAATAACATTCTAAATATTTAGCTATTATAAATATTTACTTATATGGTTTTAATTGGCCATAAATTGATATTTAATGACATTTATAGATCATTTAATTATTAATTTAAAATTTTTAACTATTTTTAGTATTTTTAAATAATTTTATCAAATATTTTGATTATAAAATAACAATTGTGTCAGTTTTGATGCTATTTATTTATTTGAATTAAAAAAAATCCACAGAGAAGATTCATTCAAAAAAAATATAACATACACACCAAACATTTCATAAACACCTAACAAAATTTATTTTATCACATTAATTAGTTCATATGATATTTCATTTAAATATTTTTATACAATTTATTTGATATTTGAATTATTAAAATAATTTCTACATCATTATTGTGACATCATTAATGGTAATTATTGTATCTATAAAAATTATAAATATATTTCTATTATGTAGTTAATTTTTTATCATTACAAAGACTATATATAGTGGACATTACTTCTTATTTATCTATATATTATAATTAATATACTTATAAAATTAGATTGTGACATTTTTTCAAATTCATTAGTTTTTATTAGATTCATTTCATATTTATAGGTAACTGGACATCAAGTGAATGCATTTTAAAAAATAGATGATAAGTCTCAAATTTATTTATCCAATAAAATTTATATAGGTGTTGAGGTACTTTTATTTTATTGTTTTTACCTTTAATTACCCGATTTACCTTTAACAATGGAAATAAAAATAATTACCAAAGATACTATTCATAATGACCAAAATTAAAGCATCATATTAACATAATTTTTATCTAATTATTCAAAATAAAGAGTAATTTTTAAGAAATTAAAAAAATAGTAATTAATTCAAAATCAATCTCGTTTTCAGAATGAGAGAATGGGTTTTTGTAAAAGTTAAAATATTGAAAAATATTTAAATGTTTTTACATATGAATTCAATGTAAAATTAATTTAAATGATATAAATTATATTGAATGATAATAATATATTCTATTTATAATTTAAATCCTATAAATATTATAATAATTCTACATAAATTATCTTCATCATAATAGTTGTTTTCACATTAAATATAGCGTGTTTTTACTATTCATCAAAAATGGATGTTATCAAAAAATATCATAAATTCGACCATATTAAATTTTTATATCCTTCTTTAAATGAACATGTTAATGTTGTCATACAAAATTATTAATGTGATAGAATCCTAATTTAAATGGGGTTCTCCATTCAAAGGTGTAAGATTACACTTTTTTAAAAAATGTAGGTTTTATAAAAAAAATTTGTGTTTACTCACAACCTATAATTAAAATATCCATTTGATGGATAAAAATATTTTATGAAGTATATAAATTATATATCTCATTACTTTTATTACCAATAGTTATTCAATAAATAATACAAATAACTAATTTATTTATTTCATATATTATTGATATCCTAATAATTCACAATGCATTTTAAAATTTTATTTAATATTATTCATTCTAACTTGATAGCTAGAATATGATAATAATTTTATACTAAGGGACTATCACAGTTTATTTAAACTGAAGATTGTGTGAAATACAAGATATTGAATAATAAAAATTATGTAAAGTTAATTTTAAAAAACATCTCTTTGTTACATATTGTACAAAAAATAATAGATATAGAATGAAAATGTGTTTGATTACAAAAAGTTTCAATAAAAATCTAAATGGTGTTTTCCAATATAGAATCAGACTTTAATTATTCTTAATATAATCAAATAAATATGGAATAAATGATATAGATTATTATGGGATGATACCATTATTTTGCTGATGATGGGATCATGGTCATCCAGGGGACATATCTTATAGAGAATCATGGTTCAGATATTCTCCCTATTAGGGTTATGGATTTTCATGTGATTTTGGATTCAAATAAGGGTGAAAAATATTGTGGTAATGATATAACTAGATTCATTTGATACTGATTATATGGGAGAGGAGATATTTTCTATGAGATATAACCTATCTGTGATGAATTATTTATGTTTTTTTGGGAGATCCTAATTCCATTTGGATGTGGAATAATATTTTTATAATCTATGTGGTATGTACGGGGGAAATCCATAGATGGGTTATCATGGAACAATGAGTTACCATATATAAAATATAATATTTAGATTCATTGGGGCATGGTATTGGTTTGTGGTAGGTGAAATCAGATATATGGTATTCAAATGATGAATCCTTGATCATCATGATAAATAACAGGAGGTGCTCATGCATCTAGGTTTATTTTTGTTAGGAAGGACTAGTTGGATGCCTAAACAAGACAGTTCTTGTTTGGTTCCTAATGTGGTTGCAGATAATGATCATATATGGTTTTAACTATGGAAAATGGTTGTGTGATTATATGCTTCAATTTTTAAAAGGTGACAATTTTGGTTGATCATGTGATATACCCTTTCCTATTAATATGAGTCTATTTTAAATTGTTTCATGTGTACTTCTTTTAAAATGAGACTGACCTTCAAGAGGATCATTATCATTGCTTTTTAAATATGACACTATTTTTGAAAATTCATGTCTTATAATAACATGAGTTTGATTTTTTGATTGGGTGGTATGAGTGTATGAATATATTGTATCTAAATAATATTTAGGTGGGGAAAATTTCCAATTCATGGATCCATTTATTTACAAACCACTCAGTGGTTGTGTGTTGGTAGAGGAATAATAGTTTAGATAGAATTATTTTGGGTTATTGGATACAATATTTCAGTTTTTTCCTTTTGTGAGAGGAGACATCATAGATGGATTATAGTGTCATGATATGATTGATTTGGGTGATGAATTTGAATGTAATTTTCCAGGATGAATTATGTTGGATATTATTGACATTGAAACATCATAAAATTATAATGAAATCATTATGGTGGGGAGGTCCCCATTATCAATGGAGGTTGTGACTCTTAGGATAAATGGAATTTTAGTGGGAGAAAAAGAAGATTATTCCTTGAGATGGGAATGGTTAGTAATTAATGCTTCATGTTGGAACTCTCGTTTAAGGGGAATGATCAAAAATAGTCAATATGTGTAGTAAATGATGATGCTTGTACTATGGAAAACTAACACCTTGTTTTTATAGTCATGAGTATGATGTGAATTTTCATTGGATGGATGAGGAAATTTTTTAATAATTATGTGCATAAGGATTCAATATGATTATCTTCTTTGACTAAAAAATTTATATTTTATATACAGTACTCAATGGTGTGTGTATTTTTCATGTTTATCAAGATATCCATGATGAAATATGAGGATAGGTAAGACCATAATTTTTATGGAACTCACGAGTGTTGTATGTGAAATTATTCACTTTTCTAGGAAGTATTATTAAAATGACACTAAATTAATGTTTTTTACTCTTTTGTGTGTAAATATATGATATCCCAATGCCTTAAATAATTTAATTATTTTATGTACTTAGCATGACATAACGTCAATAGGTATGGCTGAGAATTTTCAAAAAGTACATATAGAGGATGTCAGATTTAGGCTTTTGAGTTATAGAAGAAGTGGAAGGTTCGAAACTCCATCAGGTACATCATATCAGGTATTAAGAACATGTTAATAATATCAAAAAACTCTTTTTATGTAAATATATAGGTGTTTTGTACTCCTCCTTTGATTATGTATTCATTTTTGATTAAATTAATAAATAGATATGATATGACGTTTTATGGTTTGGTTAGTGATTTTGAATATATTTGTTTGTAGTAATGTTAAAACTATATTTAACATGTATATATAAAACTCATAATGTATTTGAGAAGTATATTACGATGGTAGAGTGAATCAAGGATTAGAACAAAAAAATTATCAACAACATTTATATTATTTAAAGGACATGTGCAAAGCAATAGATACAAACATATGAAGATACAACCAAGGAATAGGTTTAAGGGGTATTAAAGTAGTAAATCTTGAGGGAATCCCTTATTTCGAGCCTTTTGGTACGATTCTACATAATCCAAGGGATGAATTAATTGATTAAACCTTGGTTTCTATAGATGGTATTTTTTTTAACTTCATCTAGGTGGTTTAGTTATGATAATAAGTGGTGTCTTAATTTTTTATGAATTGTACACATTTTGTTTAGATTTGTGCATTAGAATTTTTCATGGAATTCAAAGATAGAATATAGTGATTTGTCTTCAAATGTATGAATATTATAGCACTATGATAATATTTATGGACCATATAAGATTATCTGTGATAATAACTTCGATGATGGATTTTTTAAAACCGATTTATTTTACAAGTTATGAATTTTAGGGAGAATTTTAATATTAGAATATCTATAGCAAGTTTAACATTGAAATTTTTTATTTTATTATAATTTTGAATTGTCAAAAATCCTTATGGGATGTTATTTATATTTATTATGGATTTTGATCTTCTTTATTTGATCAGGTGAATATTCAAATACATGTTTTATAGTAATAGTTTTTAAAGGGGTTTTACCCACATTTATGGTTTTGTGTGGATGAAATAAGATAGACAATGTTAAAACCTAAACATATGGGTGTTTCTAGTTTTATATGTTCATGAATGCTTGGTCTTCATTTTTATTTTATGGTTTATGTATAACCATAGAACTTAATGGAAAGACCATGCATGATGTATTTTTACATGGGTGGGGCACATAGTTTCATAGAAAATCTTGATAACCTATAAATAATGTATAATATAGTTTTCCATTATTTTTTCTTCCAATGGGAAAATATGATTCCAAATAATATATGTGGAATTAGTTTAAATAGATCCAATAATATTTTTTGTTCATGTTTTTGAAAATAATGTAGCATAAAATTTTTTGTTAGAGTGGAAAATGAACAAAATTTCCCTAATGATTTACCCTCTACCAACTTCTATTTCCCCTCTTGCATGGAAAAATTATGTAAGGTACCTCCCCATTTTTCCTCTATCACTAAAATTTATTTTGTGGTAGTTCATTATGGTATTATTTGGGTGGTAATCTGGTTGATCATTTCTCCATTGTTCTTCCTCATTTTCCATAGCCTTTTGATCTGGGTTATTTGGCTTAGGATTTTCTAAATATTACATTAGATAATAGTGCATGCATAATGTCACAACTTATATTACATATATCTTAGCAAAATGAAATCTAGATATGAGTTCTTCATATCACAATAAAATTTTTCAATGAAGCTATGTCTTTATATGAATTTTGTTAGGGGTTATATTTAAATAGGATGAAATTATAGGTTAGACGAGTGCCACGTGATATGGATTTTTCATAGGATGGTGTCAGGTGTATTCTATAGATCATCTAAGATTTTTTGGCCATAGATTATTTGTGATAAGGTTCCAGGATGATATTTTAAGAATTATGTATATTAAATTTATTTTTTCATATTATTTATAAGTTATGTAATTAATTATAATATTTTAGAATAAATATTTTTAGATGATTTTTTTTTATTAAGGGCCTCATGTGTCTTACAGATGGACGGTTGGAAATGGATGATCATACACGAGAGATGTTGGGAAAAATTGAACAAAATAGTTTAAAAGAACAATATGTTGGTTAATAATTTTCTCTATGATGTTATGTATGATTAATGTGGCATCTGATATGAGTGGTATTAATTTTGAGATATATAGAGATTTAAATTAATTATTCTGTTTAATTAATTTTTTTTCCAATTAATGAAATGAATGATGTGTAAAGGGTTATGATTGAACCTTCTAAACTGGATTAATGTCTTGATCCCCAAATACTAGGAGTCTATTTAACATCATATCCAGCGTCATTGGATCATGAAGTGACACTATTATAAAAGCCTTAGTTTACATACTCAATACACCAATGATTTAATGTAAATTCCAAGGTATTCGAAAAAACTTGGGGGTTAAATTTCCGTTTTAATATAAGAAAACCTAGTAACATTTAACACTAAACATCCAATCATCAAATATGATGCATGAGAATGAAAAATAAAATCCCACGTAAACCAGTGAAAGAACAATTATAGAGTGATAATCGAAATAAAGAAAAATATTATAAGGAATGAAAGATGAAAAGAACCCAAGACACCCATGTGGTATATTTACAATTAAATCGCAATCTAGCTCTAAGCTCCAACTCCACCTAACTCGTAGCCAACTTAAATTTTAATCACTAGAGATATATAATACATTTACCTCTATTGTGTCCTAATAGATAATATTTTCAAATTTACCAATGTTCCCAAGAAGAGGGAGAGTTTAAACTATGTATCCATAATCCAAATACTTCATATCCCTCACCACTAGGAAAAACATTTTGTGAATAATATATAAAATAGTTTATATACATATTAAAAAAATTATTTTGAATATATAAATAATTTACTTTGTAAATAAAAAATTTATTAAAAACATTTATCATCATCTAGCATACTAATACCCAGGAATCCACACACACAAACAAACCAATGAATGCCATGGGATAATTCTATACTCATGGGTGGTTACACTTAAATCCATCATGTCATCACAAGGGGACCATTATCTAGGATCTACAATAAAAAATCACCATTATATAGAGTGAAATAATAGAAATGGACCCATGAAAACCATGTGTTCCAAATACCATGCCATATCATTTCAAAATAAACCATTATTTTTTGGGAATATCTCATCAAAAACATTTCTTACACAATCAAAAATTAAAACTATATTTTTAAAATTGATAATAATGGTTTTCCAAAATCCATCTAAATTTAAGAATATTCGAAACCTTAAAGATAAAATAGTTCTCTTTCATGTGTAAAATCATTTTTCTAAAAACAAATTATGAAAAATAATTAACCAACCAAATCAATCATGTCCTTTATTTTTGTAGATAATAGATAATATACCTATCTATGACAAATACTAAAAACCACTAATATAACATTTATATTCTAGTTTAGGTCGTACAATATCTTTCATTAACTAGATATAACAAAATTCCATGATGATTTTCCTTAAAAACATATATATATAAATAATATAATAGACTTATGGCAATATGGGACAGTAGAAGAGTGGATCTTTGAAGAAAAAGAAAAAAATCACTTACCAATGATTTCATATCTACAACAATTTCCCCCCCAAATTAATGTTACATATCCAATGAAATAATCACTAATTCCCATGGAGTGGAATAATTATGGGATAATGGGATATTAGGTAACTAATGAGGCTTCCAATCAATAATATTTATTAAAAAAAATGTTTGATGTGAAAAATCTGTGTATCATGGTTGGGGTTCATTTTCTCAAACAATATAGCCACCATTTTATCACTATTAGAAAGTCCATGTAGATTCATTGTTATCAGTGATTTTATTTAAAATTTATTATCTAACTGTGCAATGAGACTATATCAATTCCACACACTATATAGTTGGATCAATAGATTAAACAATCTATGAAAAAACTATAATTTTACATGTGTATACCTTCTTTTTTGTTTCCTGTAGGCAGTAAAATTGTTTTTTCAAACCATGTACCAACTATGTGCCTACATATTGACTCAAAAAATATGATTCCTAGTTTTGAATAGGTGGTACAAAACATCTACAAACCATGAAAAAATTAATACACCTAAAAAACATGATGATACCTCTTTAAAATCCCAAAAACGATGTCATGAATTATATAAGATCATAAAAAAATGAGTAAAATATCTAAAATGGGGGTGTCATATTCTCTAATGAAATTTGACTTTATATCATCATAAAGTTTACAAACAATTATCTTTTGAAATTTCTGAGACAAATGCTGAAATAGTTTCATGTCACACTCCCATATCTATTCAAAGATCATAAAATGATTCTATAATACCCATAATAATCCATTGATATTCCCACTTAATTGAATCTATTTCCTATCCCCAATATGATTCATCATATGAATTAACATAACATCCATTTCAAGGTCTACATGGTATAACTGAATAACATGGCCAGGATCAGTATTTTACCTCCTCAACTGAGATACATGTAAAAAATAATGCATTAATAAAAAACATTGTGGTAAATAAAATCAATAGACTACATCATCCACTTGTTCAAGTTTCTCTAAAGGGATAATGTGTCATGGAGTCAACATTCCATTCGTAACAAAATTATAATTCCTTAGACATAGATATATTCTTAAGAATATGAGTTAAACAATATGAAATAATAATGTCCATTGATTATGACCCACAAATTTTTTCTAATGACTTTATTCAATCACTATTCCCTTTATAATCATTTAATTCATATTTATTGTTTCTTAAACGAGATTATGTTCAATATGTGATCTCTCTTTAATTTCCACTAGACAAATTTGATAACGAAAAGGAAGACCATATAATACTTAGAAAATATCAATATATATTGAGGCTCGATAACTATTATTGTATGGTAACTCCACTAATGGTATATTTTACTCCATAGAGACTCAAAATTATATCAAAAACCCCCTAAGAATTACTTCCATTGATAGAATAATCCAATCATAATTTCCATCAATTTGGGGATGATAGGCTATGCTCATGATTCATTTCGTTAAAATGAATTAGTGTAAGGATTTCCTGGAATGAGATGTAAACCTTGCTTCCTAGTTATACATAATCAAAATTGACATTTCATGCATCTTTAGGGAAATATAATTTCATAGTTTAAGAAAACCCTCCACCATATTGGTTTCATGTATAGGTTTGAAGTGATTTTATTATTTGAGTCGATCTATAACCATCCACATTAAGCTGTGCTTCCAAAACATTCATGGAGTTCCAATCTAAAAATTAATAGAAATATTCTCTCATTTCTATACAAGAATTCGTAAGGAGTGTAACATTATATTTTCTCACTGGTGCTCCACCTTGACTTACATATAGGGGGGACATCACTAAAAAAACAGTGCTATATTTTTCATCATTCCAACCCACCAAAACGTTGATATCAATTATTTATAAAATTTATATATTATCATGTAAATCTCCCATATCAAATGGTGTTATGAATAAAGGGGATATTATTTATTTTTAATGGAACTGCAACCTGTTCTCAAAACTGCAACATAGATATCCCATATAGATAACATCCTTTAATTGTCTACATCCATTAATTTATGAACTCAAATAAAAACATTACGTATAAAATTTATGATATTATAAAACCTAATAAACAAAATTAGGCACATAGGAGACTATAATGATGGTTACAATACCACATTTCACAGCACATTCCAAATTCATATCATTAAGGACTAACATTATCTTCAACTAATATAATGTTTTTTAGCTAGTAGATTATATGAGTCCCAAATTAATGCATCAGCCAAACGATTTCCCTTTCCTAGGGTATACATCAAGTCAAATTAAGACATTAGAATATATTACGTACATCTTCCTTGCCTTATATTCTTGTCCGATTGAGAGAAAATATGTTTTAAACTCTCATGATCCATAAATAGCATAAATTTCTATTGAAAATGAAAATGTATTAATGTTTTCAATACATGGAATAAAATATATAATTCCAAATCAAATGCTGGTTAGTTTTTCTACAACATCCATAACTATCATGATCAACAAAAATTTGTGATATCCCTTCATGATAACACAACCTCACCATGGCCCCAATGCATTATAGAATATCACTCGGACATGTATTAATTTAATTAGAGTAAGGATATATGATGACACATATATAACCAATAGCTCATTGAATGATTTATAAAATTAATCCTTCCATTAAATATTGACAAGTTTCATTCTCCAAATCTTTCATAAGTAAATCATTTCCTAAAAAATCATTGAAGAATCCCTAGAAATATCCCTCAAATCCATGATTACTACATATCTCAATAACATTATTACTCGGATTACAAGGGATAATAACTAGTATCTTTTTAGGATACATTGAAACTCCTTTTCTAGAGATGATGTTGTAAAGAAATTTAAGTCATATATCTCTAAATCAAACATAGAAAATTCCTTATAAAGGAAATGTTCTTAAAAGATACCAAACACTATATCCATGTTTTCATTTTGATTTTTTAGTCCTAGATTTCAATAAAATATAATCAATGAACAACACTACAATGGAATAAACATTCCTCTAAATGATTTGATTCACTAACTTCAGGAAATATATTGGTTCATATTTAAGGACCAAGAGCATGAACACATACTCATAATGGTTTTAACCACTCTGGATGGAAGTTTCTAGAATATCATACAACCTAACATGATGTTTATGATTCCATGATAAAAAATAAATATTAAAAACCAAATTTTATCTCTTAAATTGATCAAATAGATCATACATTTGTGGAAGAGGGAATTGGTTCATTATTCTATCTTCATTTATCTTATGATAATTAAAAAATATTAATATTTCCATCATTATTCATTTCAAAATGAACCTAGGTGGCCAATAGAGATGTGATCCATCAAATGAACTCTTTCCATTCCAACACATCTAGTTTATTTTGTAGTTCTCTAAATTTTATTTACTTCACATAAAATATGTCATAGAAAAAAGACTGGTCCCCATTAAGAGATCAATCATAAAATCCACTTATCTTTTTGTTTTAAAGCCAATAATGTTTTTAGGAAAATAATCATGATAATTATAAACTATAGTTGAAAATAAACTATATCCATTCTCATCTGACAATGACTATGATTTTTGTACAATTTGTAAAAATATGGTTCAACTACCATTATGAATTGTTTTAATAAAATTCATTAACTAAAAAAATCCATTAGAATGGTTCTTGTCAATATCACAGGATGTGAAAATGGCTTGCGGGGCATAACAATAGACAAATTCATAGAACAATTTCATCCAATCATTCTTTAAATCAATTCATAGATTTCTATTTCATGTAATGATTATTAATAATCAATATTGGATCCACTAAAATTCATCATACATGTTTCACTCATAAAATCCTCCCACTCTCATTCTATTTGAGCAGTTTACATTTTACAGATGAAGGAATCACCTCAACATGAAAACCCATTAGATTAATTAAATGATAATAAATAAAATAATTTTATGTGATCATATAAATCAAGTCATGAATACTGTTAAAATTGACATGAGTCATACCTCTAACCAATAATGGACCTGATTGATTATCTATGATCATATAATCAATACCATAAATTTCATTCTCATTGTTCATTGTTCTTTGTTTCAATGTTGAGATTTCATAGTAGTAAGAGTTATTGTGTTTCTAAAATTCTCTTGGATCAATAAATATTTTTGTTGTGTTTTATTTTAATAAGATATTCAAATCAAAGAATAATATTTTTGAGAGACATTAAGTGTATTCTAAACAATAGGCTTTGTAATGATTCAATAATAACATTGTGGATAATCCATACTATTATAGTTATGACAAGATCTACGGTGTTTCACAAAATCTCGCACGATATTAAAAAAAGAAACACATTATTAACATCCCAATGTTCTTTTAGGTGGAAGAAGTAATTGTACTTATCCCATGGTGTGATTCAAAGATATACCACCACATTTGGAGTTGGTGTCTCTCTTATATTTATTCTTATCATTGAATCTCCCACCTATTCTAATGGAGAATAATACACATCTAATAAGATTATTTTTAGAAATATTAGTTTTTCCACATTAAATTTATTTACTCTTCTTGTATAGTTCATAATACAGAGGATGAAAATCATTGAATGATTTTATGATGGTATACTGAACAAAAAAAATGAATTACTTAATAGATTTTATTGATTCTATATCTAGAGTAACGATTACTAATCTCATAAACATATCCACATACTCTATCACAGATATATTCCATTTTATTATACTAAATAAATCCATTATTATTGTGATCTAAAAGGTATGAGGATATAATTTCTTGTTGATAAATTCTTCAATGTCATCGCAGGAAATCCCTTAGTCAAATATAGACTGAATAGAAAAATACAACCATTGGAATACTAGATACATGAGAAAATATATTGAAAATAAAACTTTTAACTCAGCTAGTGTTCCATGGAAATGAATGATTAAATTAATCCACATAAATCACACATTTTTTGTGGTTCAAAATCGCCATGAAATATGTGTTGAATTTATTCTTCAAACAAGATGAAGAGAAACAATTTTCAAGGATAATCATTCTTTAATCCTATATTAATAGATTTAAAATCCTTAATTAGTCTTTATAAATGTTTTTTGTTAACCTATGGCATACCTGAAACTAAATTTCCCACTACCTCTTCCTATGGATTACTATGACATCCACATGATTCCATTGACTACAACTAGAATGAATCTCCATTTTTCAGACACAATATAAAATAAGGGATTATTAATATCAAATTTTAAGATAAAAAAATACTTTCATCATTACGTTTCAAAATCTATACATTTTAATCATTTTAATCCGTTTTTTTAAATCATAAATCTAATAAAGATCAATGTTTTCCCGATGAGATGTCTTACTAAAAACCCATAATATGAAATCCTCACATGTTAAAACCACGATGGTGATATTAAAAATTAAATATATCTGTCATAAAATACCGATATATCAATGATAGCAACGATTGGTAGTATGTATTAAGGGTATAGGAAAACATTAGTGGATGACTTTCCCTTCTCGTATAAAACGACATGTTAACCTGGATTAATAATCATCCAATAATCATATTTTATGCATGAGAATAAGTAATTTAACAAAAATTATACTAGTAAAACTAAAACATTTTAGTGATAATAAAACAACGAAAACAACTTTCAAGGAATGCATGATGAATGTCCAAATGTTACCCTTATGGTGTCCTCATAATTAAATCTCAAATTATCTCCAAGATCTTACATAACATGTTCTACTGACAAAATTATGGAGAATATCTATATAAGTATAATTCATTTTCATTCTTGTGTCATTATAGATATCTTCTCAAAATGAACCAAAGTTCCTAATCAATGGGACAGTATAAACATAGTAGGATTTCCAAAAAGACACGAATACAGTTTCCACTATTTTTTCCACATTTTATATAAAAAAATTTGTAATCAGTTTACATTCGTTATATAAAAATGTAATACCCTAATTTTTTATAGATATTTTTTCAAATGAATTAATTTTCATTGATGTTTTTCCATACATTATATGAACCATCACATTCACATTATAGTGACATGGCGTACATTAAATGCAACATTGGGTTTTACTAAACAACTACATATTATTAAAATATTATTTTTAGACCTGAACAATGTTTTAAGTTATATGTTATGAATAGTACTTACAAAATTATGAAAAAAAATTGTTTAGAAAATATAATATGAATTCATTAGTTAAAACGAATCAATTGAATATAAAAGGAATATTTTTATATAAAAATGATTTTAGATCACAATACTATTTTATAATAATAAATTAAATTGAATAAAATCAGTAATTGATATTAATGAAATATATATATATATATATATTATTCATCCAATATATTCGATATGCATAAGAAAAAATCAAACCTAATTAAAATCATAAAAACATATATTCTTATTAAGGTACTTTTATAATACTTGGGATGGAGAACATACATTAAATATAATTTTTGGGAAATTAATAAATTTTATATATAGAAATAAAAATAATTTTTAAATAAAAACATAAAAATTAGATTAGGGTGATTTTTTGGGATTTTTTGGTGAAGTTTAAATTTTAAATGAATAGTGAAATATACTCTATTTTACATTAAACCCAGTTTTTCTGCTAATATATCTATTGAGTAAAACTACATTTTATGTATGTTTTAAAGTTCCATTAGATTAAATTTAATCAATAAATTCAACAAATGTAATAGTAATAAATTTAATTTTCAAACTGACTATAATTACATAGAAAACTTTTGAATGATTGTAATCTAAAACCCTGCATTGTCTTCCAATCATCAGGATCATATTTAAATTAATTTATGACACTTATGTGTTTGGAATTTGAAAAAATGGACTCCATATTTTTAATCATAATAATTTTTAATGTCTAATAAGGTAATTTTTTCATCAAATATATATGTGAATGTATTTAAAATTAATTACAATGATTAAGCATAAATTATATTTACAAGGAACTAAACCAAAACCTTAATGCTCAAAACGACCAAAAAACATGTCTGAAATACATTGTATGGACATATTTCAAAATTATACCCCCTTTTACATATTTTTTATCATTATTGGATGGAAATTTAATAAAAAACGTGGATTGGGTTTCTATTTTAAAAAATATTACAAGAGTGTCACTCCTGCTCTATTATAAAAGCCACCCCCCTCATTTTCACAAACCTCTCAAGACACATTATCTCAAACGAACTATTCCAAATTATCTCCCAAAAATTCATAAATTATAAACTAAAGCCTACTTTGTGTAGAAGTCCTTGTAAGGATTACTTTTGGTGAAAACAAAATGGAATTACCTGATTAAGAGGTACCACCCTCCCTCTAACCCCTTTCTTTTATTTTCTTTCTCAACTCAGTCAAATATTATTAATAATTTCTAGTATAAAAACTTTATTATCTTAAATAAAAAATGATATTTTAGAACATGTTAATTAATTTTATATATTATATTAATTATTTTTTTAACTTTATTTAATTATTTTACAATAAACGTCATTTAATACGATAATTTTGTTTGAGGAGGTGTGGAATATTACCCCCTCGAAGTGATGTGATTCATATATTCAAAAAATGTAATGTATTATTGAAAGGTATAGTGAATGTATATGATATATATGTTATAATAAATAATATGAAATAATTAAACATATATATATATATATATATTCCTTTTACATTATTTCTTCCAAAAAAATCAAACAGAAATAGTGTGCATGCGTACATACGAACTACTGTCTCCATTAACGATGAATTTTATTTAATACATATATATTCAATGGATTATTATAATAAAAATATAATGAATCTAAATTATATTTAAATCTTGTTTTGCATTCTATAAATCAATACATAAGTGTAAAGAAAAAAGATAAAACAAATTAAGACACATGCAATAAAAAAATATTTTAACTAAAGTAAACCCTTAATATAGACATGTTAATAAGTGGGTAATATAAAGAAATAATCAAAATATATATGTTTTAAGAAGTCATAATATGGTTATTTTTTTAGTTATTATATGTTTTTATTTATTATACATGAGTTTTGAAGGAATATGATGAGAGTCAAGACACAAGGTAAGGGAATTTCATCTAACTCTTTATTTCAATGAGATACATGCATTATTCACCACTCACTTCTTTTGTGTTAGGTATATGAACCCCATAAATGTATTAAATGAATATATTAATGAAATATATTTTTATTTAAATAATTATTTTATGAAAATTTTTCTATGGGGTTTATGATTCAAAAGATATCAAATCAATAGAGTGATTTTTTTTCTCAATATTACTTTAATGAGATAGAAGCCATGTTATACACCTATGTTTTTATATTTGTTGTATAAAATTATTTTTAAATGTTATATCACATATCTTCATCTTCTCATGAATTGGAATCTCTATGTAATCTCATTTTCCATCATGTAAACTATAATTCAACTTTAATATGTTGTAAGATATTATTCTTACAATATCATGATTTATTGATATTATTTCTGATCATGATTTCATTAATGAAATATTATAATCCATATTTTAGAAAAACCAATGAATTTTTATCTCCTCTAGTTATTATTTGTATGATTATAAATTAAAATAAAATATTCCACTCTTTGGTACTTATGATAATTATTAAATGTTTTTTTAAGAAAAAAGGACCTTACCCCTCTATTCAGTTCGAAATATAGGTTACTTCAATACAATTCTTTCCAAAAGTGGATTCCAAGAATATTATAATATTATATGATGATAATTAAAATGATTTTTTTTCTTATTTTACCACAATTTTCACAGGATTATTCTTATAGCGTTATAAATTAGGCTTTTTTATAACATTTTACCATAAAAAAGAAATATTATTTTTACCATTTAAAAAATATATAGATTTACTTGTTCTCAATTATTTGAGGATTCCATTGAATATTTAAAAATATAATTTTTATGAAAATTATTTTCAAATAAACATTCATAGAAATGGGTTTCAAATCATTTTAATTTTTAATTTATATTTTTTGAAATTATTTTTCATGTAATTTGGTTAACAAAAGGTTTTCAGGATTCATTTATAAGAATTAATGGGAAAATAGTATTCAAATTTTTTTGAGCTCCTCTATAATGTTTTAATGAAAAAAGAATTTCTATATATTTTGAATGATTTAATTATATATTTTCTTGATTATTATAATTAAAATTGGTTTCAATAGTTTTTATGTTTGAAGAATAATTCATCAAATTAGAAAGGTTAATTTCCCGTTAATGTATTTTTCAATTATCTCTAAAAAATATTTCCCATATAAGATAAAATACATTGGTTTTAGTCATACCTATCAAAGGGAATGATATAATGACTCAATTTATAATCTTTCTCAGAATTGTTTATGTTTTATTGCTTGATGTTAATAAAATATGTGTCTCTTTTAAGGGTTATATGCTTAGAAAACCCACTTCTGTTCATTGGTTATGCTTTGATGAATTAATTAAGAAATCTATATCCTTTATATAGGTTATATTATGATAATATGTTTAGGAAACTTATTTTATTTCATGGTTAATGATATTATTGTTTATGAATTTGTGGCACATGTATATATGCTTTAATTATGAGATGGGTGGGATATACATCTCCCACCAATAAATTGGGTAATGATTTATAACTCACGAGATAGAAACTGATTGACTAAAAAGTAAACTTGGTCCATTATTATAGGGCTAGAATAATGAATGAAATTGGTTCAGTAATACGGGGATGGAATAGGGAGTGATAATAGTTTTGTAAAGGACTTTATCCACTATGATGACCTTGTTAACGATGCCTTGACTGCTATAAATATAATATTGTATGCTTATCAATTTTATAAAATTCCATGTATTATTCATGTGTAATGATTCAATGTATTATGTTATCTATTTCCTTATGATTCTTTTAATATCAATAGTTATTATTTATTCTATGATTCATGTTTATGATCTCTGAAATGCATGGTATGATCTTCTATTTTCATGATCATGTTCTTATACCCTTATGATCAATATTTTTATTACATATCTCTCTTGTTTTCCCTTAGTACGAATCTGGTCAAAAACCTTTTCATGTTCCCATTCCTCAAGGTTATGAATATACTTATTATTTTTGTTGTTTCCAAGATGGGTTACTCCCAAGAAGAACTATGTGGGAGATAATGTAGCTCATTTATGCACCATGGTTTTTTTTCCTAGTTTCCAAAGGTCGTAAACTAATATAGTCAATTGGAATACTCTTATTTAATGTTTTATGTAATATGAAATTGTGATGTAATGTTAATGTATTTCAATACCGTGTTATTATAGTTGGTATATAAGATATATCTGTGTTATATTTTGGAAATCCGGATGCCAAATCCTTAGTTATAATCGTAAAGACATGTCCAAGAATACGTCTAAGGATAAATAAAATATTGTAAAAATGACTATTATTTTTTGTAATTATATAGTTTGTGGTTTAATAGAAATACATCACTATATATATAATACAAGTTGATTTTTCACCTCCAATGATGTACTTGGAGTGAAAACTCTGAAAAGAAGTTTCAAGCATTACTCGATGTAATTTGGTACATGGAAACCTTCCTTGTTACACACCTGGTTTGACACTCCCTTGGGATATTATTTCGGTATTCAAAAACTCCTTATGTACTACTAAAAAGGACATAATTTGATGTTGGATATGAATGACCTATGATATGACTTAGGTGACATATATTACAAAATGAGTCATAATTAAACATCATATAATAGACCTTTCATGATTACATGGTTTTCCGCTATGATAACTATTTCGTTCTCTATGATTTTTGGTTTTAGTAAATGGATGAAACATGAAGGAATCATGTTAATAGATACTACGAAATATAAATAAATTATTTTCATCATATGAAATAGAATTATTTGTGATATGGAATGAAACCTATTGTTTTATTCTCAAAAAATATTCTCATGTTATGGATCATGGCTGACATCCCCATGAGCAATGGAGGGAACAACATTCTATTAAGAATTTCATGGGGAAACATCCACCTTTATTATAGGGTATTTTGATCCACTTATTTCATAACAATGGAATAGTATTACTAATAAAATATTTCTCTTTATTTTGTGTTTAGAGCATGAATTTTTTTTCTAGAGGTTTATCATTTAGATGTTGAAGTATAAAAGTAGAAGACTCTAATCAAGAATACAAAGAAACAGGATGATATTTTATCCACATAATTGGATGAGTTCAAGAACTATTTTTTCAATATGTACATAACTAAGATCATTATACCATACTAGAGAAGGAGTTACTTGAGTTTAGGAATAAGGAAGAAGAATCTGTCAATACCTAAAAGGATAAATTCTTATGATATTTGAGGTATGCTTTAGGAATTATCATCTAGCCAAAAATAAATATTGATAGGTTATTTAGGGGATTAATTCCATGTCATAGAATGGTGTCGGCATTAAAATACAATATTATTTATGAATAGATTATTTTTTGTGCAATCATAGTTGAAATAGAGGTCAAATTCATGTAACAACCTCATGGTTTTGACATGACAAGGATGGTTGTTTTCAATGGAATCCTTAAAAACCATGGAGAAAATAATATTAATTTTATATTACACAATAATTTTGGGAAGAATAATGATGGAATATCTATTAATAGGTCTAATAAATTATTTAAGTGTATAAATTAAGGCCATCATGGAACTAGTAATTTATGTTATGGGAACAAGTTAGTTCATGGTAATAATGGAGAGAAAGATTCACTAAATATACCTCCCCAACTTTAGTTTCAAAAGTTTATAGAGAATGGGAATTAAGATAATAAATGACCAAAAACCAAATTCTAGTGATGATGATTGATGAGAAAAACCACTAAAGACAAGGGGAATGGGTAAATATTATGTAATCTCTATTTCTAACTAAGGGTGTGATAACAATGTGGTAAAAAGTATAGTTATAATCCACTATAGAACTACAAATGCATTATTTGATTATGAATATAGCCATCATTTCATATTAAAATAATATTATTGGTGTTTTAAGAATCAAAAAAAATGATTATATATAGAATTATAATTGAAACTCCTAATATTGTGCTGATTTCATCCCATGAATATGATTCATCTATTGTTGACATTTGTGGGAATGTGCGTCTTCAAAATCCTCCCATTGTTCTTATGGTGGAATTTGATATCATTATAGGGATGGATTGGATTTCTTTATATAAATAATAAATCAGTTGTTGAGGAAGGGAAGTTATGTTTGATATTTCAGATCCTCATATGATTGTCCATCAATGTGATGATAAGTATGAGATTCCTAAGGAGATTATATCCAGTGTAAGAGTCCAATTTCTATTCTGAAGGGAGGTTTATTTAGATTGGATGGGGAGAAAATTCACATCAATGATATTCCCATAGTTAGGGAATTTTTTGGATTTCTTTTTTGAAGAGATTATTATCCTTGCAACAAAATATGATGTTGATTTCTCTGTAGAACTCATACATGGTTCCACACCAGTTTCAAATACACCTCATATAATAGCCCTGATTAAATTATATTTATTGAAGAAGAAAATCCATAAAATCATTGAAAAGGGATTCATTCATCAATGTGTGTATCATTCAATGAAATCATTATTTTTGTGAAAATTAACCATTGGTCATTATGACAATTCATTTATTTTTTGGTGTTTCACATGATCACAATCATGAAATGTTTCATTTTCCCCATATTGATGACATGTTTGATCAACTCCTTAGAGGACACCACTTTTCAATGATTGAACTTCTTTTTGGATATTATCAATTGATGGCTATGAAGGGTAATATAACCAAGTAGATATTCCATACAAGGTATCGACACTATTAATATATAGTAATACATTTTGTTCTTACTAATTCCCCTTCTATATTCATGGATTCAATGAATAGTGCCTTTAGAGATTACCTCTACCAGTTACTGGTAGTCTTAATAAATGATATTTTTTCTATTCAAAGATAACGTTTGAGCATTAAGCCTCCATTAGAAATGATATAAATACACTACATAAGGAGAAACTATATGAACATTTTACTCTGTGGAAATTTTGGCTCAATAGTGTTTCATTTTTTCGGTAACATAATCTCAAGATATAGTATAATATTATATCTACAAAAGAAGAAGGCTATCAACAGATGGCCTAGACTAACCATAATGATTGTTATATAATAATTTATTATTTTAAATGGACATTATCAATGTTTTTTGGATAATTTCTGAGAACAATAAAATCTTCTAACCATGTTAACTTGGAAAAGAGTCAACTTCCTCTATATAGATGAATGTGAGGAAAATTTCATGGATCTGAATAAATGGTTGGATAGTGAAACTGTGCATTATTTACCTTATTCTACAGAAAAATTTCTAAATAATATTGATTCATCCATGAAAGGATTAGTATGTGTTATTATTAATAATAACATAGTCATAAGAAAATTCTATATGGTAGTAGAAGCTTCATGAGAAATTTTAAAAAACTCATGATTTTGTGTTTGCAATGATAATTTTAATGATAAAGATATTGATACATTATCATTATGGAGAAGAGTGTGATATATATATTGATCATAAAATTATAAAATATATATTCACACAAAAGGATTTGAAAATGCATCGGAGAAGACTTTCAGAGCTGATGACGGATTATGACTACTCAATATATTAACACCATGGTAAGGAAAAAAATGTATCCGATGCTTTAAGATGAAAATATCATTCTACATTATCAATTATGATGATAAAAAATATCTAATATTTATTGATTTTAAATAAATATATATTGAAATCCTGAATTATGGGGTAAAATCTTATCTATCTCAAATAAATGTTCAATCATCTATCCAGGTAATGATTTTGGAGGTGTAACATTTTTATGTAGAGCTAGAAAAAAAGTTAAAACTGTTCTGGATTTTAACCATTATAAGGAAATAATTATAATATTCAAGAACCATGTATGTGTTCCTTCCATACCAGATTCGAAGAAGGATATATTAGAGGAATAAAGTAGTTCTTAATTATCGATACATCCATAATGTATAAAGATGCATAACTATTCGATAAAATATTTCTAGTTGGATGGAATGAAGAGATATATCATAGAGATTTTATCTCGTTAGTTTATGTTCAATAACGTTAAGGTAGAAAGACACATGTTTGATGTAATGTTTCATCCATTACCCATAACAGAATAGAAATGGGAGAACATTACTATGGATTTTTTCATTGAACTACCCAAAAACTCTAAATGGGTTAATACTATATGGGTGGTTGTTGATCACCTTACTATGTTAGTACACTTAATTACTATCAAATAATATTTCTCTCTAGAAAAACATGACATTACATATATTAATGAAGTTTTAAGGCGACATGGAGTATGAAAATCCATTGTATCATATTGGGATCTGAGGTTTACCTAAATGTTCTAGAGAAGTTTAATGTAATTACTTGATACATATTTAAGTTTCATCCCCTCTTATCTTCATCAGACAGATGAGACTATTGAAAGAATATTTAAAAACCTAGAGGATATATTTAGATAATTTTCATTGGATTTAGAAGGTGATTATGGTCAACACCTTCCTCTAGTGGAGTTTTAATATAAAAAAAATATTTTCTGAAGTATTCAGATGGAAACATATGAGTCCCTTTATGGGAAGAAATATGGAGATCCAACATGTTGGGTTGATATCGAGGAATGAGAGCTTTTGGGAACTATGATCGCTGAACAAATGGAATAGATGTTTAGATCCATTCAGTATCATATCAAGATAGCTAAAAGATGTTATATTTTTTATTTTGATAACCATTGGTGTAATCTAGAATTTGATATTTATTAAAATATTTTTCCATGAATATCTCCCCAAAAGATGGTTATGAGATTCATGAAGAAAGAGAAACTATGGCCTAGGTATAGCGATCCCTCTGAGATTCTAGATCATATCAGTATGGTAGCCTATCACTTGAAATTATCTCCAAAGCTCACCCATGTCCATGATGTGTTCTATATATCCCTCCCAAGTAAGTACTTAACTAAGGCTCCACATATACAATACTCATAGGTCATAACGATTGGGAAAGATCATTATTACGTTGAGTTACCAAAATAAATTTTGGATCATACATCGAAGTTAAATAAAACAAGACCACTCACCTGGTCATGCTTTTTTAGAGAAATCCCCAGTTAGAGGAAGTTATGTGGGAAATGCGGATATGATGAAGCATATGTATCCTCGTTTTCTTCAACTAGTATGACAAATTTTGAGGGAGAAATTATTTTTAATGGGGGTAGAATGTAACACCCCATATTTTTAAATAACATTTTTTTCTAATAAATTAATAATAATTTTTTATTTTCAATTCACTAATTCAAATAATCCTTCGAAACGATGCCTGATTAGCATACATTACTCACAACATCATGTTTTATCATACAAACATATGTTATTAAAATATTATATTTATATTTAACCTGACTATTAATTTAGTAGTTATGAATAGTATTGACAAACACATCAAAGATAGTGGTTTACATAAATATAAAATGGATTCATTAGTTATAAAGAACCAATCGAATAAAAATAGAATATATTTATATATAACTATTTTTTATTCAGAAATCACATTCATACTTGTAATTTAAATTGATTAAAATTAGTGAGTAATATTAATGTTATATATATATATATATAATCAAATATTTTTTATATTCACCCAATATATTCTATTGGAATAATATAATAACAAACCCAATTTCACACATAAAATCTATATTTTTATTAAGGTACTATTACTACATTTTGATAGTGAACAAACATTAAATCAAAAAAAATTCAGTTTTATAATTTTTATATTTAAAAATAACTTCATTTTTTAATGGAAAACAAAAATTAGTATAATGTTTTTTTTTTGTAATTTTTTGTGATGTTTCAAATTTTATGAATAGTGAAAATAATAAAGATTACGTGAAAACTGATTTTTCATTGATTTTTTTATAAAATTAAATAATTTTTAAGTTGATTTTATATTTTATTTAGATTAAATTTTTTCCAATAAATCCAATTTAGTTTATTATTTTTAATTTTAATTTTCCATTTTTTATAAAAACATAGCAACCTTTAGAATTTTTTTTTAAAAGTAGTATTATCATTCCCTCTAAAGGATTATATTTATATTAATTTCTACAACTTATGTGATTGAAATTTATAATAATGGATTACATATTTTGAATGAGAATAATTTATAATTTATAATATGTTCATGTTAGTTTTGAGAAAAAATATTACTCGTTGTAAATAAAACTAATTACAATGAATAATGTTAAATAATCATTAATAAGGGACTAAAACATTAAATTAAGGCACAAAACGACATATAAACTTGTCAAAAAGAAGTTTTATGGATATATTGATACCAAATACTCCATTGTATCTTCATTGGACAATTATTGGATAAACATTAAATAAATAACATGGATGGGTATCCCTTTTCCAAAATATTACAAGAGTTCCACCCATTCTCCATTATAAAAGGTCTCTTCTCCTTCCACTTTGTCACACCTATCAAGACACATTGGTATAGAGAAAAATGAAAAAATAGCTACAAAAAATCCATCACTTTATTCTTTAATACTCCCTTGTGTATTACACCTTCTAAGGAATTCATTTAGTGCAAACCGAATGGTGTTACCCAATTAAAATTTAACACCCTCCCTCAAACTCATTAATCTTATCTATTTATCCATTATATACAATTTTATTGTTACATATTTGAATAATATAGAATGTATCATAAATTTAATAAAATGAATTTATTATTATTTTCTACTTAATCTTACACACACTTCAATCTAATGGATAACAAACATATTGTTTACGTGTACGGTATACTACCGACTCACTAAACCACTATTGTACATTTTTCTTTTACCGCATCTCATATTGGAAATTATATTGTAAAATATATTTATATATTTTATATTTTATATTAATTATTAATTTAATATTTCTTAACAATTTTACAACATATATCTTTATAGATTTTAGTTTTTGTTAAAATGATAATTTCGTTTGAGGAGGTGCTGACTACCTCCCAATGAAATCGATGTGATTCGTTCATACAGTACATGGAATTTATTAAGGAGGTGATTAGTGAATATATATGATAATTATGACATAATAAATTTATTTTAATAAATAAATAAATATATATACATATATATATATATTACATTCATTCATTCAAAATGACAATTAAACGGAAATAACGGTCATGCATACGTACGACCAGTTGTCTCCTTGAACAGTATATTCTATTTCATACATATATATTATTTGGATTATTATAATAAAAATCTAATGAATATTAAATATATATCAATCATTTTTTAATTTTTTGAAATACTAAAATATGTATAAGGACCAATGATTTAACAAATTAAGACACATGTGAAAAACAATGCGGATATAACCCAATGTGAACCCATAACATATAATTGTAAACAATAAGTAAATATAAATACATAATAAAACCTTAAATACTATTAGAAGTAATAATATGATTCTGTGCTAAATTTATAATAAATTTATATTTTTTATATAGGATGTTTAAATGAGTATGATGAGTGTTAAGTCACAAGGTAATGGAATTTCATTTCACTCTTTATTTCTGTGAGATAAATGCCTTATTAACCACTCACAAATTTTGTGTTGTGTATATATGGACCATTAATGAATTATATGCCTATTATAATTAAATATATGGGTATTTAAATAACCATATTATGATATTTTTATCAAGGTTTTTATGTTTCAAAAGTTGGTAAATTTGTAAAGTGATTTTGTCTCAATTTTCTTTCTTTGAGAAACATGCCATCTTATATACCAAGGTTTCTATATGTGGTGTATAAATTATATTTTAAATATTATATAAAAAATGTTCATATTATCAAAATATTTATGCTATTATTAATCTCATTTTCCTATGTGAATAGTATGATTCAATCTTATACATGATAATAGTTTATTGAAATAATATCAACATATATCAAAATTGTTAATGATCATGTTTTCATTAATTAAATATTAGGATCCATATTTCTAGAACACTCATTAATGTTAATCTCCTTTATTTAATATTCATTTATTCATGTCTTGATTCCATTCATTCCAATCTAGGTTAATTGAGTTTATTAGTGGATTTTTAGAAATCAATGTTCCTTCAAAATACTGGTTTTAAAAATGGGATTATATGAAAATTATAAAAATCTCTCCTGATCATTAAAAAACATTTTTCCTTTTCAGTATTTTTATAATTTTTTCAAATGAATCATCCTTCCTTTTTTCAGATAAAGAATTTTTCAATCCATTTATCCTGAAAAAGGTATACTGTTTATAATTAATAAGGAATATACCAATATACATGTCGTAATTTCATTGAATATTCCTTTGAATGTTTAAAATAATTTTTTTTAATAATTTTTTTTAATCGTGACTTTAAAAAAATGTTTCCAAATAATCATAATTAATTCATTATATGTTTTCAAATTATTTATCAAGGAATGAGGTTTTCATACTTTTTTATATGTTTTAATTAGAAAATGGATTTCAAATTGTTTCAAACCTCCTCTAAATGTTTTCAAAGGTAAACTAATTTTAATATAATTTCAAGGATTCCCTTATAAATTTTCATGTTAATTTTCTAGAAAATTATTTTCAAAATGATTTATGTTTTAAGAATCTATTTCTAATGGATAAAGGATAATTTACTCATGAAGTGTTTTTAAAAGATCTTTCAAAATTATTTCCCATCCAAGAAAACATCAATCGGTGTTACTCACGAATTTATTGGGAAATGATAATATTTTTCCATTCATATTTTTTCAGGGAAGGGTTTACATTTTGGGGAATAATGTTTATGAAATACGCCACCCTTTCATGATTCATATGATTAAGAAATCCATATCTTTTCTGGGGATATTCATTAATGAAATGATTATGAAACCTATCTCTTTTCAACTAGTGATGATATTATTACATGTTCATGAAACCCATTTCATTTCTTGGGTAATGATATGATTATTTATGAATTAGTGGCACATGTAATGTTTTATTTCGTCATGATATGGGTGGGACATATATATCCATCCAATTCATTGGTTAAATATTTATTTATTAATAGATATTCAAGGATAGAACAAGGAGTAAACATCATAAAATATAATTGGTATGAAATGAATAGTGAACTCGGTTCAGTAATACATGGATAGAATGAGGGGTGAACCCCATTTAGTAAATGAATATTCCAATATGATATCCTTAGAAGTGATTCCTCGACTGCTGCAAAAATAATATTATATGATTATGTGTTTGATTTAATTTAATGTATTACTCCTCTTTTATGATTACATTGATTATGTTATTTATTTCATTATGATTATTGTTTGATTAAATAAAAAGTATTATTCTATGCTTCATTTTTTTGAAATTTTAAATGAATTGTATTATATTTTTTTTCCTCATCATGTTATCTTACCCTTATGCTCAGGATTACGTTTACATATATAATTTGAATACCCTTACTAATCATGAAAGCATACCCCGTTTTATGTTTACATTCTCGCAGGTTATGAACATACATATTATGTTTGATATATATGGGAAGTGTGCAAGTCCATAATAACGAAGTGGGATATAATGATGCACATTTTTTACTAGTGGTTATATTTCTAGGGTTCCAAAGGCACTAGAATAATACAGTTCTTTGGAATATGTTTTTATAATGTTTTATGAATTATAAAAATTTGATGTGATGTTAATTTATCTCATGTTTGGGTTTTTATAAAAACCATTAAAAACATTGATATAAATAAATAAATAATTATTCAAACTTTAACGAACCAAACTATTCATACATAGATATTACATATTTTTTGATGAGTAGTTTTTACATTACACAAACACATTCTTGGGGATCACAACAGTTTAGTAAATTTGGAGACTACGCATACAATCATCTTATTTTTTTGATAAATATTAAA
Source organism: Viscum album (assembly GCA_963277665.1). Lineage (NCBI taxonomy): Eukaryota > Viridiplantae > Streptophyta > Magnoliopsida > Santalales > Viscaceae > Viscum > Viscum album. The sequence continues at coordinate 553,607,301 of OY728135.1, forward strand.
TGTTACCCAAAAATAACTTCCCATTTTGTACTCTTCATATAAATATCCTACTTAAAACATTCCATTATAACTATTGGAAATGATTTATAAGAAAGGGTGATCTTAGACTCTCAATAATAGTAATCCAAATAAATATATAAATGTGATGTGATCATAAGGGTATGAGAAGGGGACTGTAAAATATTAAAACCACACCCTAAATATCAATGATCAAAATATAGAGTAATGGTATAAATATTTGTAGTTTACGAGACCTGAATCAAATAATGATTTTGAAAAAATCATGTGGAATGAGGGCATAACATTTGACATAAAACATGGAATTGTGGAATACGCATAAGAATAAAAAATAATTTCTATATTGTCTAAGTATTAATACATAGTCTATCATATTGGAATGGGTTCACTACCCAAAAATCATAGTAGTCAAGGTTAACTCCTTATACCACCAGAGTGGACAATATACCTTAATGAAGAGGGTTCACACCCCCATTCTAGTAATTTCAATCCCTTATGTTAAAATATATTATGTGTTCTATAATATCATAAATCATTTATCATTTCATAACCAATCACTTAAAATGGGAGTCATAATAACTTCACCAAATCATAACCCACAAAAAATATTGGTTTCATAATCATTTTTTATTTCATTATAGAATAACATATGAATATAAGTGGGTTTTTTACATCATTCCATCATAAAAATGTACCATTCATATTAATAATAATAAATTTATCCATGGATAATATAACATTTAAATAATAGTTATTATCATAAATTTCTTCCTAGTTGGAAAATTATTTTCAAATGACACTTAGAACATTTCTTTAAGATTTATTTTTTACAAAAATAATGTTTCAAAATATATAATTAATAAACTCTTTTTAAATCCATTTATTTAAAAATAAAATTTGATAAACATAAATGAATCATTAAAAATAAATTAAAATACTTCATGTGGAAAATATCAATTCACGATTGAAATAAAACATTTTCTAAAAGAAAATTTTTTGAAAATTATATTCCCTAAAAATAAACATTGAAACATTTTATGTATACTCTAAAAAAAATTATGATCATGATAGTAGGAAATTCCATTTATATTAATTAAATTAAAACAATGATTAATTTCACTTTTTGGTAAATGTAAAACATGAATTGTTTTAGAAAAGACATTATGATTCCTATAAAAATAATTTATAAAAAGTAAAACACTAAAAAAATTGTCAGTAATAAATAATTTGAATATATTTAAAACATTTTGTGTATTGTTTTAAAAAAATATGGCATGAGATGAAATGGGTGTTTCAATCGAAGCTGGAAATAAATATAATAAATCTTAAAAACATTAACTTTAACTCATGATTAAATAAATAGTAAAAAGGTAATAGAAAAATTTATTATCATAAAAATACTATGGGAGAAGAAAATTGATTTTTTATGTGATATATATATAATATTTCATAAATAGAACCTATTCATTAACAACCATGATAAAAGATGAGATTGTGATATAAATCCCTTACCATTTTGGAAACATTGAATTGTAATCCCCATGAAAGAATTATATTAAATAAAACATATAATATCCTGAATTAAATGAGATTTATTATATGAAATGTTAAATGGGATGTATATATACCTCATAAGAGAATTTATGTGAATGAAATATCATATGACTCAAAGAAGGCAAATTATTATAACTATCTGTTACCAATTTGGTAAATTTTGAATGATGAACCTCAGGAAAGATAAATAATAAAATAAAAATATAGGATACAATTATTTTAAATATAATAATAATAAATTTCATTCATGGGTATTATATACACCACATAAATGAAACATGTATTGAATATTATTTGTGTCTTATAGAAAATATTATTTAGACAGAAATCCATTACCGAATATCTCAACTTATTTCATACTCAATAATGAATAATATATGATTTATGTAAGTTAGTTATAAATATATTAAATAACTAATAATATATATATCATTCAATTTTTTAATACCTTATGAAATTTTAATATATGTTTATTCATAATTCCATGTTGATGTTACGTTATGGTTTATAACATGATTATTTTTCTTAAATGTTTTTATTTTTTATTTTTTATCCTATTAATTTGATCGTGGAAACATAACATATATAATTTTTAATTTGATATAAATATCATATATATTTAGTATGAATGTTTTTTTGAGTAATCCATAATATTTTTGTGATAGAAGATATTATAAATTTTTAATTGATATAGTAGGTCATACGTATGCATAAATGTTGTCTCAATATTATTAGTGAATTGAAAGAATGAAAGGTAAATAATGTGTTACGATTAAAAAAAATATGTCATATGTATATTATATTTTAATTAAACCCATCCTTATTTCTATCCATGTAAATCGTTAAAAATTCACATCACATCATAAGGTTGTAGTTCACCATACTCACGAAATATGTTATTATATCCCCAAAAGAATGGAAATTATGAAGGAATGTGTGATATAGTTATTAAATATGTATAATTATGTAAAAATACAATATATATATTCATTTTATATTTCATTATAACCATCCATGTAAATAAAATTTTAATAATAGGAACATCAGTTTTTGTGAATGTAGTCCTCAATATACATCAGCAACATTGTTGTTTTCCCATTGGTTTAGAAGAAATAAGGTAGATATGGTATAATTATTAATGGTGTATAATAAAATCATATTATTTATATATAAATAATTAATAACTCACTATATGAATCTATGATAGGTTGGGATGGTAAATGAATATCATCAGTTTCTGAGGTAGTAGTTAGAGTTATAGGATTTTCCCTCCACCTCAATTACATTTGAGGGCCATGTAGTGACCTTGGATATTGTTCTGAACATACATCACATTTTAGATGAGGAAAGTAAGGAAGCCTATAATGCACGACGTGTTGGTTCCCTTCAAAGTTCGGTTTTAGAGGATACTAACCAGTAGGCCCAATTCATGGGAAGTGGATTTGTGAAACCAAGAGGTTCAGATCTGTCTAAACTAGAACTCCTGGAAAGACCATACCATGCCAAGGCAGTGAAGTTGGGAGGAATGACTATTCATTCCCACGATCGATTCACAGTGCTGGGAGAGTATTGTTATGCACCCTAGGAAGGGGATTATGGGGAGGCTTTTTAGAGGGATAAGGATTCTGATTTAGACTCCATCGTTGAGTCCAAGGAAGTGGACATTGTATAAGACTATATTAGATCCTCTTCAAGTATGGTTAAGAACACAATTATTGATTCAAATGGGATTCTTAATCACTCTCGGAGGCCATAGAGGATGAAACATTATGCATTTTTACCAAGTCCTCTCATAACTAGATCTTCATGTAAAGGAAATCTTCCCCTGAACAGTCGCTAGAAGGTGGAGGAAAAATCGACTGAGAAGATTGATCCATCAGAAGAGGAATATTATTTTTTAAACCCTTCACATGTTGTAAAAGAGACTTTTGAATCTTATTGGCACCCGAACGGGAGAGAATTGATAGAGTGTGATGAGTGGGATACCATCATGGATGGAAACTAATAATTCTCTTTAAAAGGCTTATAGGCCATCACTACACATGAAAATATTGACAGGCTTGTTGGAAGACACCTTCGGGGTAACATTTCCAAGGAGCAATGTGACTGGTATAAAATAAAACAAGAAATAATGGCTCGTCGATTCAATAGGAATTAGTTATCTGTGGAAGAGATCATTCTTACCTGGGACAAGATGGCGTAAAATTGGGAAAACCTACTCAAAAAATTTCAGATAATAGGACTATCATTCCTCAATGGAATCATCACATATGTACAATCTCTAACATGCTAAATTTTCATATCCAAGATTGGGAATTGACTTATCATGTTGAGAAATTGTATTGTGTACTTGAATGGTTTCCAAATTTTCATTAAAAGCGAGTTCATAATAACAAAAAGAAAATATGATTGAACTTGTGAAGCGGTATTCTATTATACACATGAAGAGTGGGTTCTTATCTCTTTTGATGGAAAAATAGATGGATAGTGGTCATGAACATAATATAATAACATTTATGTATTTTTAATCTAACAGTTTTATTCTATAATAATTGTATAAAAAAATTAATGAAATGGAATAAAAAATCCATGGTTATGGGTATTACCACGTTTTTGGAGATAATATTTTATATTTCACTAAAAAGATTTTTATGATGTGTTTATAACCAAATAAGGCTTATAGGATGGGAAGATGGAATTATAAGTGAGGTAAGTGGCTGAGATGTTATTTTAAAAATGAAACATTAATACTGGCATTTTCCACTCTCTAAAAGGTTCTAAATAGAAACTATTTAATATATAAGTTATATAATCTAAATATGTCCACCTAATGGGTGATTGAAATGATTAAAGTCATTTTAACCATTACATTTTTTAATCCCATGATAAACCAATTTTTACCTTTACCGTTGGAAATAATAGTTATCTTTTTAACAATTAATTATGGGAAAAAATCATTTGAACATATTTTATAAAATAAATTATTATTATTTGAAATATTAAATAAATATTTCTTAAATCAATTTGTATATGAGAAAATTTTTTATTTTGAATTAACATCACATTCATGACTACAGAGCAATTATCTATAAGGAAATTGTTCAATTGTACAAAACATTTCTATCAAAATTCAATTACTAATTGACTCCAATAATCTAAATTGGATTAATATGTAAATAATGGAAGTAATTATTCAATAAAACCATATTAAGGAAATTTTATATATTTATATTCCATTAATGTAATAAATATTATTAATAAATACCAGTATTTTTAACAATTCATAGATAAATATATCATCCCATTAAATTATCAAAAACTCACCTGAACAAAAATTTTACATAATTATGAAGAAAAAAATTATTATTTAAAATAAATTTCAAAAAATTAAAACAATTATTTATAAACAATGCACCAAACCTTCAAAAAATTTGAAAAATATAGTATTAATTAAAATTTGGAGTTAGTTTTTTCTATTATCCTCAAAAATAAGATAGATGTCAAAATGTTTCTTAAATATATTACATATATATTTAATTAGAACTATTCACTAAAATATATATTTTTATTTTATTCAGATAAAACATGTTTTTCACATAATAACTGTTTTTTTGAATAAAAAAATATACAATATTTTTAATTTTGTTTTCTATAATAAGTTATTATTTATTTTTCATAAATTAATTCATTTTATATACATATGTGAAAAATATTTTTTCATAAATTTGGAAATTCCATTCTTACCTTCTATTGAAATGGTTATTTTTGTTACATCAATTAATTTTTTTGATGTATTGTCTTGATTATTTTGGTCATATATTTATTATATAGCGATGCAACATGTTTTTTTTTTGAAAAATAAATTATTTGGACCCTATAGTGGGTGGAATATGATTGCAGATAAACGATGTGTTTTCGGTAGTTGGAATGTCATGGTCATACGACCTATAACATGGGTGTGTGGCTAACTATGTGCCCAGTAATGTCATTCATTCTACAGTGCGCGGTCAAACGTATGGGTGTGAGCCCACCCTAGGAGGTTGTGTTCCCACTATTCCATTTGGAAGGATTTTCCCCATGGTTTCCATATTTTCTGGGTAACTATGCATCAAAACCATGAATTATGAATAGGTAATTAAAATTTTGGAATTTTGATATTTTTTCCATCATTGAATTTAACCCTAATTGAACCCTTTCTTACTGAAATTGAGCTCCAAAGCCTGTGTCACCTCAAATAGAACCTTTTGGATACCTTTCACCTCATTAAATGGGTTTTTTGTGGATTCTTCAATGAATCCTCAAATAAGCCTATACGACTCTAAATTTTTCCTTTATCTCGGTGACTTATTTTTTATTCAGTAGGTTCTTCTATCTCTAGTTATTTGGTTCACCCAATAAAGGTTTAATATTGATTTTTGTGTATAATATTGATGTTTGTGGTCCAATATAGCCTTTATATGGTTCTTTATTGTGATTTTGTGGTTTTCCACTAGATTTCAAAAATATCAATGCCAAAGGTAGGTTGTTTCATGCGTTAAAATGGTTAGATGATTTTGGTATGCATTATCTTCTTTTTAAATTAGTAAAATAAATTTTGTGTGTGGTGTGTATCATGTTTTTGAACGATTCAGCATCTGTACAGATTGAAATATAATTTTTTTTAAAAATGGATTATTTTCTTGTTTGTTTACATTTTTTGGGATTGGGTGTTTCTGAATGTGGGTTTAGAAAAATTATTTTTATTGAAAATGGTTAATTGGATTTGGTGATTTCAATATTGGAAGTGTGTTTTTTGAAATTGGTGAATTATATGTGTAGCATCTATTTTGACCTGATTGGATGTGTAAGAGGTGGTACATGTGACTTTCAAATTGTAAATTAATCACAAATGGAATCCAAGGAATATTTTTTTGAAGACTGGACCTGTAGACTATATGACTCAGCGAGGTCGAGGCCTGGTTCCCTCTAGTAGGATTGATGCAGCAAAAGAATCTAAACTATAATGATGAATAGAGAACACTATAACCTTGGATGGATTCCTATCTAGTGTATCATAAATGATTACACTCTAGATCTTGTTTTTTATACCTTATCAATGAGATATGTTATTCGTAGGGTCCCACTAATACTAGTACCTTAATGATTTATCATGGGGATCTTTTGATGCAATGATTACCATAATCATATGGTTAATTACAGTTAACATTTTAATTTAAATTTATACTTACCTTAAATTGTATCCCAAAAAAATTGTATTTCCGTCATTTAATTAGAAAACATGTATGTTAATTTTTCTTATAATTTCCTATCGTGGAATTTCTTTTTGGTTGAATCCTACTAGGCATTGGCTCATACCCTACATACATCCTTACAGGTATGTTGACTTTGTTATGTTTGACCTAGGTAATGTAAATATGTTCAGTGGAGGTTATAGTGGATATAATTTCTAGTTTCTTCATTCTATTAGTTTTGGTGTATGTGGATTGAGGGTGATGAACCATTTTTTAATATTTGTTTTTGTTTTTGGTTGAGTTATTTCCCCTCCTATTTTGTTATTTTGGGTTTTCTTATAAAAATATAAAACTATTTACATTATATAGTTCTAATAATTTTTAATGTTTATTTTTGTTTTGGTAATGTGTTTTCATTTTTCATTTTTTTGTTAAAATCGAATTGGTGAAATTGTTCCCATGAAATAAATTTTTGGTGCCCAAGCACGTTTTCAAGCCCATGGGAATACGAAACACCCTTTAGTTCAGGTCACAGGTAGGGTTTTCTGCTGGGTTATATGGTATCACATATTATATCATGAAAAAATGGTCTTGAAGAAGGTTATCGCATTGTGTGGTTTATAATATTTTGGAATGTATGGATAGAAAGGAGATTGGTATTTCTTGTATTTCGGTTCGTAGATGGATGTGGGGTTTCAAAATATCACAACTCATCATATTCCTCACGCCTCCTTGGAATTTTGTGATACGGTTTGAATTATCTACTATGAGATATATATAGGTTGTAGACTATTTATGGACACTATGTGGGGTGAATTAGTTTATTTTTCTGTTGTGATGAATATGTTTTTTATTTATCGAAGCATTTTTTATTTTTCTGATGATGAATTTTTTTGAATGTTTTTTTACAAGGTGATTTTTTATTGGGTTACATAAAATGATTACTACATAAAGGTTTCATGTGAAACCATAGGATGAATTTATAGATACTTATCCCTCATATGTTAACCAGAGACTAGTGGAAGTAGTGGATTGGGATGTCCAATAATTAGTCCCAGGATTCGGATCTAGTTCAACTCAGGTTAGGGAAGTCGAAACAAGTCTAGGAAAGGAAAAAGATCATGATTTTTTAACGAATTTTTCTTTTTCCATCCTTTAAAACAGGGATCTATTTGAAAAATCAGATTGGATTGAGATGATTAAGAGGATATTTGGGTTTCTAGAAACTCTAAATATAGTCATGGAATTTTTTATTTGTTCATGATAAAGAGTCATAGTCGGAGGTGGTGGGACTCCGTGGTTTATGATGGGAATCATAATAAATGGCTGGGAATGATATCTAGGACATATTTAGTGAGAAATTTTATCATTATAACTTAGTAATCACTATGATTTAGTGGTTTTTGAATCTCCACTGGTTGTATCAATCCATGACGGAGTTTTCCAACCTCATACCAGAGTTTGTTCAATACCAATGATAATTAGCTTCTAATGTGAATCTGAACACTTAATGGTTTGAAATCAGGTTGTGATTTTATATATATTTCTAGTTATTATTGTTTATGATGAATACATATGATGAGGTGTTTGATCATGCCTAAATGATAAAGATAGTCTGTGATGGAAAATTGGTTTTTGGGATATATGTTGTAATGGTCTAGAGTTCTAGTATGTTTCTATAAATAATAAGAAGTGTGATGATTATGAAAAGTTGGTACATAGTAAATCAGTACATCATTTATGGGTTTCTTTATATAAATATTCAGATAAAGTAAAAGTGATGTGTCATTAGTGTGGTAAGGTGGGTTATGTGCGGTCATCTTGTTGATCTCCACCGAGGTGTTATCCTTAAAATAGAATTCTAATGAACATGTTGTGTTTTTAGGTATACCCATACATAATACGGTGGTTCTTCTTCTTCTCCTACCAGGGTAACATCATCCATGTTCAATCAGTCATGTATAATGGGATCTTGTTTTGGAAGTTGTGTCCTAGAGCTCAATATTCTTAATGTCAGAATCCGATTAAGGCAGGCCAACATGTCTCTTGTCGTTTTCATGCTCAGGAGTAGTCTTGAAAACTTAATGATGTGGATCAAGTTCCAATTGAAATAGATACAGGACATGGAATGTATTGATATATGATTCTAATTTTAATATCCATTATTTTCATATTATTTGAAACATGTGCCTCTGTTTCACTTATTTCAACCTATCTTTTGGGTATGTTGAAATTTACAACTAATATCTTGTTATATGCAATTGAGATGGTGAATTAGCTTGGTATAAAAATGGAGAAGGGTTTTTGATGCCCATCTTGTCCACTAAACAAGTAAAGGGTTGATCTGGTATGATATTTTGTGGTTCTATAAATGGAAAACTTTGACATAACCCTTAGCATGGGTTGGATGGTGTGTTTCCAAGAATACATCGATTTCTATTGTTTAGGAGTGAGTTTTGTAGTAATTGATGGGAGTGAACTGGTTATCCAAGTGTAATTATATCCCCAAATATAACATAAACAGCCTCCACTTTTGGATTTGGGCTCTATTAATTTTTAAAAAAAATTCCTAATATTGGAGGATTAAATTTTTGGTTTGGAAGATGAATTACCTCCCATGGTGGATAATTTCCTAAAAGTATTTCTAGATTAATTTTTTGTATCTCCACTAGAGTGTCACGTGGAGTTTTCCATTTATTATGTTCTTCAAAAAAAGTTTATATATCTTCCATCAAACCATATGTACCACACTAATTTTAAGGAATTAATGTTGCAACATGATGATTTGGAATCCAAAGGATTCATTCCCCTAACCATCTCACGTTGGGAAACCCTAGTATTGTTTTCATGGAATTAAATCAGATATATTTGGTTTTTTATCAATTATCTAATGCTTAATTAGGATAAAGATCAAGAATAAATATCCCATGCCCCAATTGTTATGGCCTTTATGATCTGCTCAAGGTCGTGAGGGGTTCTCTAAGACTAATTTGGGTTTTGAGTATCACCAGATCATAGTAAGGGAAGAAAATATTCTAAAAATATAATTTCAAAGTAGGAATAAGAATTTTGATTATTTGGTCATGCTTTTGTATTGGTGAGTTCTCATATAGTTTTCATAGTTCTCATGAACATGATGTTCCACCAGTATCTTGAATCATTCATCATTGGGATTGTTGATGACTTATAGGTCTACTATGAGACCTTGGAGGATCATGAGAAGATTTCATGGTTCATTTTTAGAACTCTTCAGGATCATCATATCTATTTGATGATTCCCAATTTCACCTCTGGAATTTATGAGCTAATGTTTTGGGTTATGTGATCAGGGAATGTGAGGTTTTATTGGACCCTAAGAAGATCAAACCAATATAGTATTTGGAATGACTGGGGATTTTTTTTGAGTTGATGATATTATATGTACTAGAGGGTAATTATAGGGGGTTATATATATATATATATTATTGATTGTCACGGTTCTATGCATCCATATAGAGTTGTGAGGATTGAATGGATCCTAAAATGTCAATAATCCTTCAAGGAACAAAAGTGATAATCGACCATACTGGAGATGATTCCCTAGAACTATCTTCTTGTGGACATTATGACAACAAATATTCATGGGGTTTAATTATAATAAACTACTTAGGACATCATGATTTTTCTTCTGCATGATATAGTATGTGATAATTTACTAAGAGTAGTTTTCTCACTAAAAGGTCATAGTAGTTCCCCACTATGATGACAAATCGAATGTACTATGACACTATCCTTGAATATATGTTCTATATACTAATGATATAATTTTAAAGACTAAAATTATATAGGCTGTCAATGGAGGAGAATAATAGGACTTTGATGCACCATTTCATGGTGTATTCCCTTGGTAATATATTGTATGGATATTACAAGAACGACACCCACCAGTAAAAAAGATACATTTCTATGTGTCATGGGATGTTCCTATCATTGTAAATTTTTATTAATCCATATACTATATGATGATTATAATGGAAATTATGAGTCATTTACTGTAATGTATTGATGAAAACCATGATGATATATGTTCACGGATAGGTAGGTTATGTCAGTTTCACCGGGAGTAATATTGCATTAATGAATAATGTGAGTAAGGATTTATGAGATGCAATCATTAATGGATTTTAATATTGATTTACATTTTATGGAAATGATATTTATTAAATAAATTAGTGGTCACAATTTTCAATTTTCTATAAGACTATTCTATTTCTGTAAATTCAAAAAAATTGACATTGGGTATATAGGTTTATAGAACTGGCTTGAAACAAGATTGATTTTATATTTTTTTATAAATGGATTATAATACAATGTAAGCATTAGTGTGTGGTGTCCTATCATTTCAGCATTAAGTTTCCATATCTTTGGGTTCCTTTGCATTATATTAGATGAAAACAATGGAGTTTATGCTACTTCACCTAAGGCCACTATGAAAGAGGCCTAGGGGGTCACAAATTATGTGTGTCCAGAGTCTCATTCAAATAATATATTATCTTTTTTTTAATATGTGGAATAAATATAATTCCTCAGCATTATTTAATAGTAGTTTATATATAACTTATACTATTAATTTTTTCAGGTGTTATTTAATAGAATATATTGTGAATTTAATATTTAATAAATATTTATTCACTATTTAGTGAATATATTATTTCTCTATTTATTGGTGAATAATGAAGTGATATTTATATAATAATTAAATTGACATTATTGAAGGCTCGATAATTTTTTTGGATGAATGAAGGACCAAGTTTATTGGTCCAATGAGAAATGATAATATTGTATATTATTTAACTATGTAATATTTAATTATATTTCACAAGTTTAGCACATGTCGAGATATAAGAATATTACCATTATTATTTGACATGGGGGATTTCTGGGATTAAATAAATAATAAGGGAACTTTTGAAATTATTTTATTTTAACCATAGAAATACAAATACCTAATTATGTTATTTTCTCAAGACCTTATTCAATTGTGAAAAATAACTCTTACCGGATTTTCTCAATCCTATAGAGATCCCTTATTCTGGAATAATCACATAAATAGGGAGAGATCCTCCTCCACTAGATCAAGGAGAATGTGGAGATTGAAACACTCTAGGAGATCAAAGTAGATGACACAGGAACAAGGATATTCCATGCTAGCACCAAAAGTCACATTTGAATATGTTGTGAGATTTTGTAAACAAATGTTGATCACCGCTAGTGAAAATATACACTTGGATTCTATAACCCGACGATGGTGCCCCACATATCTATCACTAGGAACATCAATGAAGAACGAATTCTATAAAGGTAGTTATTTATCAAATTAAATTAATAATAAAAAAATATGTTTTGATCTCCTCTCTCTTGGCTCTAATAATATTAATGTTGTCTAACTATGATTTGATTCCACATTAAATAGATCTTTAATTAATCATCAATCATGAAAATAATAAATGATGGGAACTGCCCATCATATTCTTCTGTTGTGCCTAGAACCTACAAGTCTTATCAAAACATGAATATAAATATTTATTATTATTTGAGATCATTGGTGATTTACTTATTTTTTATTTAGTTTTTCAATTAAATAAAAATCGTTCATTTAATCTTAATTGGTAAATCATTTTATTCATTCTTTTTTTTCTCATAGATCTGAATGATATATTTAATTTCATGAATAAAATAAAATAAATGAAGTCACTTGGTGGTTCCATGGATTTTCCTAGATAATACAGCAGTACAGACTTTGTAACTGAAGTTACGTATCATGTAGTTCGGTTTAATTCAACATGATTTAATTTATTAATTTCTCAATACATGTATATTAATGACATGCAATGTAGCTAATTCATACACTGCATGTTTATTGTGACATACTATGGTATTTTCAGATGGATAACACGCTGTGTAGACAATTAGACATTTCATGTAGTCTATTTCAGTTTGGAATGAGATGTGTATTTGATTCATGGCCTACCGGACTAATGACCCTATAACATGGATTCAATGTGGATTTTATCCCATTGTTCAGGTTGTGTACTCTATTTTTCAAGGGACAAATTACATGTCATATCACTAAGCATGTGTCTTGGATAGATGGTTATAGGTGTACATTCCATGTTGATCAGTTCTACATGTTTTTTTTCTGATACATAGTTATAAAAATTTTAAATTTATGAATTTTACTATTTAATCATTGAGACATACTGTTAAATATGGTCATAAAGATAGGTCATTCCTTGGGCTATGATTAAATATACATAAAATTTTAAAATTTTAATTAATATTTGTTCAATATATAGCTCTTCATATCATGTATGAGTTGGATTACATTTATATACTCAACATGCATTGAATCATAACATGTGATTGAAAAATCAAGTAATTATTGTAATCATCATTGTAGTATAAATTGTGAAATTACGTGATAAGCCATGTATTCCATATGTCACAAGAGTAAAATAATATATGAGTATAATACATGTTGGGTAGAATCTGATAGGTATTCACCATGTTATCTTCAAGGTATATGTTATGTACAATGTTAATTTCAATTTAATTTATTAAATTTTATTAAAATTGTAATAGATGAGAATCTCAATTAAATTCATATAAGAGTTAATATAAATCGGGCTGATTAATTAAATATAACAACTAATAGAATTGTTTTTTATTTATCTTAAATAAACATTTTTAATGAATTGAATGTTAGTATTATTAAATGTGTAATATGATTCATACATGTTGGTTATCATAATCTAGGCCAGTTCTTTTTTATGTCATTAGATTCATTTAATTTGTTATTATGTTTAATTGTTGGCATGTGTTCTTTATCTCATCATTATTATGTATGTCATGCATACCCATTGTTTATTTTATGTGATCCCCTTTTCTCCATCACCTATATTTGAGTAAAAATAATATGTATTGGTTGGATCTCCCATTATAGTGGATATGGTTCATGTTATGATCTGAAGTGAAATCAATCCAAGGTGATAAAATGGTGGATAGGTGGAAGGATATAAACATAAACCTCAACTGTTTCAAATGGTTTATCTTATAGGTAAATAGTTAGTTTATCAACCATTATATAAACTAATAATTAGTATAATCTTATGATAATTGCAATTATTTTATTTCTATCATTTCCATGATTATTTCATTATGGATGTCTTATCGTGGTCGCATAATAAATTAATTAAAATAACTCCATGTGGGGACTAAGATAAACTAACATTAACATACATATTATCTATGAAATTGTTAATAACATATAAAATCCTACTTAATATTAACAATTATGTAACAAATAAAACCATTGTAAATTAATGCATAAATGTATAGAATCCCTCTATAAAATATTAGGTCAGTATAACTTTCCATTTCATAGGTTATAATCGAACCATAGTTCAAAGTGCGGGACTAGTAAAAGTTGGGGTGATTTTAATTAACATGGAATTCTAACTTGTGGTTTTGGGTAGACATAACTTGTTCACATCAACGATGAACATCAAATAAAGAACCGATGTAACTGAATAGGAATAGTTGAGAAAATTAAAATTTGTGACTTATATATTGGGGAGTCCACTCTATTGAAAAAATAAATCTGATTTAATTCATTTTGCATTTTTAATGCCTATATAAAACCATTAGATTCTTGACCAACCAATTTTGGGGTAATGATAATGGTAATATGGATCTTTTTTACTTGAATGTTAAAGAAACATGAAATTATGAATCCAATGGTGAAGGCTATTGGGTTTCAAAAAAAATAGTGGTAGACTAATAGATATCATTTTTATTTATTTGTCTAAATTTATCAGAAAAATTAAAAAAATTATAATCAACATATTTTGTAGAAACAAAAATAAAATTACATTAAATATATTATTGTGTTCTGTACATGGTATGAAATACCTTCTCAAAAGAACAAATTTCTATGAGTGGATAAAGATCGTATGGGTCATCCTTCACCATGAAAAGAAATTTTACATGATGGATAAAGCTTTATGAGTTGTTCCTGGAAATGAGGAAAATAATTAAAAGATATCTCTCTATGAGAAACATCTTAATGATGCTACAAATTTTCAGTGCATCATACTATCATCCATTTCCAATAATCTTCTTATTAAACATGATGAAATGGACACCTAAATAATGATGACTAGCTTTTAGGATCTCTATCAATATAAGGTGAGATAAGAGAGTTTTTCAATCTCCAATTCATTGTTCACTAATATGATTGGAGGTCCTATAAGAGTTAGGCCTCATTTAGTAAGGATTACTAGCTCCCTTGAATGCCTAGACATCTTATGTATAAAATTTCCAGACGATTGGATTACATATCACATGCATTCAACACTAACAAAGTCATTCTACGAAAATATAATTAATTTTAGTATAAGAAATAGTGAGAAGAGTCTTTCATAATAGATGAACTTGATTCTCCATATTGATAATCACATGGGGCATAAAAAACCCAAAATACATATCGTGAATAAGAATAGGAAGGAGAAGAAAAAGGGTCCCAAGACTTATAAAAACTTTAACACTTCCTAGCACCATCCGACTAATAGGAAGTATATCTATATGCAGTGCAAGGAAAAGGAGGAAATATGTTTTCCATTTGGCAGGCCAACCAACTGAAATAAGAGTTTCACCCAAAAGCTAGGGGATGCTAAAGGTACATTCATTTTCAAGGGAAATATTATCCTTTCAACACAATGGGTTTTAGATATATCTTATGGTGCTCACATCTATATATAAATCATGGAACCAAGTAAATCCCATGAAATTTCTAGAGCATAGGTGGATCTAGGAGCATCCAATGGTGAGAGGATTGATTCCATAGCCATTGGGGACTACTAACGTTAATTTATAATGACAATGATTTAAGTTTTAGATGATTTATATTATATAACTACAGTTAATAAGAACTTTATTTTTGTGTAATGTTTAAATAAAAATTGGTTTATATTAAATTTGGAAACAAAATATTTTTCTTTTTTCAAGGAAAACATATATTATGTTATGAAAAATTTAAACAAAATTATTTATGTATTAATCTAATAAAACAATATTTTATAAATTGATAAATAATCATGTTCACATGACTAATATAACCCCCATATATGGAATAACCATATTGATCTTGTAAACAAGAAGAGTTTGACAAGGTTGTGTCAAGATGGTTAATTAGACTCTTTTAAGATAAAAACAATTGATAAATTTCAAGAATGATTAGAAGGAAAACTGACCAAACCACCGTTGTGTTTATAGGGTTAAAGGGTCATAGAACATCAAGTATTTTTATAGACTAATCTATGTTGAAAATTTAAATTACAAGAAATATTTGGATCTTCACACATAATAACTTTTACTGATGACTTCAGTAAATATTGATATATCTACTCTGTAAGGTATATGTCTAGGTCCTTTTAGAAATTAATTAAATTCATGAATGATGTTGATAATCAACTTGTTAAGAAGATAATTAATCATCAGTTAGATCGAAGAGGTGAATATATTAACCACGATTCCATTTGATTTATATAGGGATTCTGGATTTTATCTCAAATCACTGCACCTTATACACAACTTTAGAATAATGATAGTGAATTGAGGAACCATACCTTGATAGACATGGTAATAATGATGATAACGAGTAATACAAATTTTAGATTATCTTTTTGGGGATATACAAAAAAAATAAATCAAAAACATTAATCTATGTACCAACTAAAGTTGAAAATGGAATTCCTATTGAGCTAAGGAGTGGAAAGAAACCCATTTTATTATATACATGTGTATGTGATTGTGATGCATTTGATAAGGGATTCTCATGAAACAAACTAGTGACCTGTGTCACAAGGATTATCTTTAGTGGGTATCTCATGAAAATAAAGGGATACTAAATATTCAACCCCTTAAAAAATAATGCGAATGTCGCCAGAAAATCCATATTTATTGAGAGTGATTAAATCATAAAAAATGATATTGGGAGAATGATTGAATTTTATATTGTTGATGCTCAAGATTCATTGGACTTTTTATGGGAATAGATTATATAGGTTCATATGGAAACATTTTTTCTTGAAACGTGAGTATTACATAGAAGCATAAAATAGGTAAAAGAACTTGAGGGATATGGTTTTATTGTCCCCGAGGATGGTGACTCATTGTTTGGTTGAAAATGATTATCCTCTATACAACATGGAGGTAGTAGAGTGATAAAAAGATATAAGATTAATTAAGGATATTAATTCTAAGATGGATTATATATTTCCTAACCATGTCTGGGTTATGATTGATATTCCAATTAATAGATAGCCATTTATATGATAATCTGTATTCGAAATAAAATTGGACATGGATGGTAATGTATGCACATATAAATCAAGGATTAAGGTTAAATTCTTTAAAAAATGTCTATAAATTGACGATAATGAATCCATTTCAATATTTCAGATCATTAAATCCATTAGAATCATTCTTGTTATAGAATCTTAACATAAATATG
This sequence comes from Viscum album, assembly GCA_963277665.1. NCBI lineage: Eukaryota > Viridiplantae > Streptophyta > Magnoliopsida > Santalales > Viscaceae > Viscum > Viscum album. The sequence goes on from OY728135.1 coordinate 553,624,656, forward strand.
AGATTTGGTAGATATATGTCAAAACTACATTCCTTAATGGGAACCTTCAGGTGGTTGTTTAAATGACACAACCATAATGGATTATGACTCAAGGTGATGTGAAATGGATTTTTATGTTTTATAGATCCATTTTTGGATTGATGCAAGCATCCAGGTCATTGAGAATTCGATTATATGAATCCATAAAATAATTTGGTTTCAATAATAATAAATGTGATCTATGTTTTTATAAGTGGTTGAATTGGAATTCAGTTGTAATCCTTATAGAATATGTTGATGAAATATTATTATTTTTTTTGAAATGAAAAACCCATATTAAAAGTTATTAAGGACCAATTTAACAAGTGTTTCCCCATGAAATACAGTAGGGAAGAATCCATCATTCTACAGATTAATATAATTTTGGATAGATCCTTGAGGATTCTTAGAGTCTATCAAAGTATATATATTGAGTAGATAATAATGATATTTTTTATGGAATAATCCCCGAGTGGAATTTTTCTAGTGTCTCATGGTTTATATATTTCAATGGAAATGTTTCCCTAGAAACATCTAATGAATGTGATAATGAGTAAGATCCCATACACTTCAACGATAGGATCAATCCTGTCCGCCATGTCATGTACTAGATTTGATATTTACTATGCACTAATAATGATAGTGAGATAAAACTAAGATCTATGATTACATTATTGGATTGTTTCTAGGAATATCCTTCAGTATGTTAAAATAATTAAGGATATGTTTCTTGTATGTGGAGGAGATGAGTATTTTTCATTAGAAATAATACTGATGTTAGTTTTCATATAGATGAAATCTATCTAAAGTTTCAACTACAATATGTTTTCTATCTTAATAGAGGAGTTGGGAGATGAAAGAGATCATAGAATATAGTTTCCACTGATTATAAATTATATTTTTTGTATATATATCTTATGAAGAAATCAAAGAATCTGTCTGGATTCAGAACATTATCCAAGGTCATGATGTGGTATATTGAAATAAAGAACATACCACATTTTATTGTGATATTACTGTAGCGATGACTTCATCAAAAGATCCATGGTCACACCAATGAAAAAAGCATATAATCTAAAACTATCACCATATTATATATTAATATCAGAGTGGTGATGTTTTAGTATGAAATTTACCCATAGAATATATTATAGAAAATCCTTTGACTAAAGGCCTATCTTAGTTGAATCATGAGTATTATGTGAGAGCTAACAGATTGAATGTTGTTAAGAGTTATCTCTATTAAATGTGGGGGTCTATTAGATTTAGTTACCTTGAACAAAATTCTTATGTAATTAATTATAAATAATATTCATGGTTTTGAATATTAATAAACTACTTATACCATCAGGTTTATTCTTATGTGTGACATAGTATGTGATAATGTCCAAATAGTAATTGTCTCACAAAAAGGACATAGTGGTTCCCTGGTATGAAATGAATCTGTATGTGCTGAACCAATTTTGGAATATATGTTTTATAGAACGAATTTATCATTTTTGGGACACAAATGATATAGGATATTAGGGGAAGATACTAATATGATTTTGAGGCACCATCATTGGTACATTCCCAATGAAATATCTAGTATGGATATTATGAAAATGAGACCCACTAGTAGGAATTCCACATTTCTAATAGTTAGTGGATGTTCCTATCTACATATGTGTGTATTAGCACATATAATTTAATATTATTATTAATTAATCTAATGAGTGGCGTAATTATATGTATTGATAAAAAATTATGATGTTATATGTTTATAGTGAGGTAGGATACATTGCGTGTATCATGAGTAATATTTAATTAATTAATAACACGAGAAATAATTTATCCATTATATTTATTAATATATGTTAACATCTGAATCCCTTTGATGTAAATGATATAGCTTAATAAATCTATGGGCATGGTGTTCTATAGGAATGTTTAATTTTTTGAAGTCAAAAATAGATATCAAGCATATAGGTTGATTGTATTGGCATGAAACCTTTTCAATTTGAGACATTGTGATACATGGACTATATTAAATATTAAGAATTCTTTTGAGGATTCATGTCTTTTCAGAATTAAATACATTATCTATGGGTGCCTTAGCATATTTCTTGATGCTTAACATGAACATTAGGTTTCTTGGCCTAATGCCACTATGAAAGAGCCATAGAATGTCACAGACTAAGTGTATCTAGAATATATTTTAAATAATATATTATTTATTTTTTAAGAAGTTGGATGAATATTATTCCCTGTAATTATTTAATAATTATTCCTGTATTCTTGATAACATTTATTCTATCACTAGTTATTCTAGATAATATATTTTCAGTGGAATATTTAATAAATATTTATTTCTTATTTTGTGAATGGAATATTTTGTTATTTATTGATGAATAATGTAGTGATATTTATTTAATAAATAAATAAACATTACTCTATGCCGGATTATTTTTATGGAGTAATTGATGACCGATTGTAATAGTTCAGTTTGGAATAAAAATGTTGTATATTATTTTACTAAAAAAATATTTAATTTTAATGTTGAACGTTCTACGATTGTTGAGAAATAAAAATATAACTATTATTATTTTCCATTTGTCTTTTTAGGGATAAAATATATAATATGGTCTCTTGAGATATTTTTTATTTCAACCATATAATTATAAATAAAAAATTATTTTATTCTCTAAAGACATAATTCAGTAGTGCATAATTAATCTTGGAGGATCCCCTAAAAAATATAGAGATCCCTTCATCAATAATACTCCCATAAATGACATGAAATACTCCTCTACTATATCAAATAGAACTATTTGGATGATATTTTGGAGGTGATCTATTCAGATGATGCATGTTCAAGGATCTTCCTTATTATCTCATGGAGACTCCTTCAACAACATATGGATTTCCATTAATATCTATGGATCACCGCAAGAGGAAATATACGCATGGATTTTAGAACACAAAGATGGTGCACCGATGATCTATCACTGGGATCCTCAAAGAAGAAATAAATTTTTAAAGGTATTCCTTACCTCCTTACAATAATTTTAAACAATATTTTTTGATATCTTGTCCCTCAATTCTGACATATTTAATGTTTTCTATCCATCATTCAATTCCATTTATTATGATGATTAAACAACCTAGAGATCACGGATTGACCATTGATCATGCCGTAAAGAAATGTTGGGCTCCTGGAATCACACACTTTCAATTCACCAAGAACCTATAGTACACAACCCATGTTCTGATCATTAATGAATCTGGAATAGGATATGTTGTATACTATAAATAATTATGTATGGATTTTTTATGTTATTAATGCCATATTATCATGTTGTGTCATATGGCTCTCACTAGCTCCAATGAAATGAAATAAATTACAAAACCCATGTCCTAGACAGAGAGGAATTAATTCACTCAAAAAAGTTGTCGTGTCATTACCTATTAGAGGATAATTTTGATGTATAGTCAGTTACTAAGACATTGGATTATGTTTTCTACCATACTTATCTAAATCTATGATATCATCATTTGGTTGAGTACCATTAGGGGTTTGATTTGCTATCATATAATTCCTTGGAAAATGTAATTTTTTGCCAGATTATTTTAAGAGGAATGTGATAGTGTATATTTTGAAAGAGTTCGTTGATGAATTAAATTTGATGGGGATTCATTCCTAGATACACATGCAGTCCATGGAGTATAGTGGAGTTATGTTATTATCCAGTTTTAATTTAATTCCCACCTTTATAGAGTTGATTCAGAAAGAAAATACTGGTGATTTTTTTCTAATAGTTCATACAGATCATAAATTGATTGGAGGTAAAGAATGATTAGTCATTTTATTTATATATCCTTTTTTCATTATGGTCCATGTAGTGGTGGAATTTTATTTGAAGGTGATGATGTTGGATAACCACATGTCTTAGTGGGATGTTCTTCCAAATACCACCATGATTTTTATGATATCATTTGATAGTTTTGATGTACTGGAATGAGATGGGATTTAGGTGACTATGTCTCTCGGTGTTATACATGTTAGCATGTTAAAGGAGAGAACCAAAAGAAAACCAGTTTTCTTCAAACCTTAACCATTATTGACTAGATGTGGGATAATGTCCGCCTAGATTTCATTATTGGTATACCCTAATCTACCCAAGAAAAGTGTCAAATTTGAGAATTTATTAAATATATGACCAAATTATACCATTAATTTCTTATCAAGGATTTGACTAATGTTGATGAATTGGGTAGCATTAATTTTCAGTTGGTAGAATAGATTCATGGTGTGACATGAGAGATATTTTTATATAGGGACCTTGGTTTTAACTGTTGGATTCGGTAAGGCCTTTAGAAGGTTATGGGGTTATAGGTCATGTTTATAACAACATAACAACATCAGAAGGATGGTGAGACAGAGTGGGGAAATTGAAACATTTAATAAAAACACCAAGAATGTGTGTTTTATTTTATAGTCTCATGGGATAACCATTTGGGGTTGTTGTAATTTTCATATAATAAAATATTACAATACTTGATAAGAATGGATCCTTTCAAGGAACATTATATACAGGCATTGAGATCAAACCTATGATGTGGATATGTGTGTGAGTCCTCATTATTGGGAATGAGCCCTACGCAAAAGAGGTTTAATAATGTATGGATGATCAAAAAGAATGTTTTGATAGATAAAAGATTCCATAAGACCAATACTAATCAGGGTCTTTGAGCCTTTTATTTCTCTATTGGTGATGAGGAGTTATTGAATGTGGAACCTCACATAGCTCACAATAATCTTGGTATGTACTGGATGTTAACACCTAGGTATCTATGTCCAGTAAAGATCAGTGAAAAAATTTTCATGATAGAATATCAATTATATTTTCTATCTCAGTTAATGTAAATTAATGAATTCATCCATGAATAAATGTTAAACATGTATAATTACAAACCATCTCATTTTATAAGAATGGAATAATTGTTATTGGAATTAGATTTTCTATATTTGAGTGAATTGTATATTTTGTATATTCCTATGAAAAAGTCATCCATGGGAATTATATACTCTAGTTTTGGGCTATTTTTATGTATATTAATGATAAACATAGGACATTGTAGAAAATGTACTAGGATGAGATGTAGTACAAATTCATGTTATCTGATCGAAGTTTGGAATTAATTTTTTTGGTTTGAATTTTTTCATGTTAAGAATAATTGTCACATTAATGCTTTATTTTGAGGTATTTTATATTTTATTTTATTTTTATCTTTATTTCATTGATTTCCAGCGAGGTTTGGGTGAAAAATATATTTTTTACAAGATAATTGGTGACACATTGTTGGAACATGGGTTTTAGAAACTATAATCTAGACCAGAAGAGACCATACACCCTAGATAGTCTTACTATCTAGGCCACAAAACTGTGTGACTCAACCACTTAATAGACCAATGGCTATGTCTAGGTAATACCGTCAACTGCACGGGCATGCAGCCCTCCATAAGAGACTATGTAGCCTCTTTTTCCTTTGAAAGGATGTACAACATAGTATCTTTATGGTTTGGAATATTGTGTAGCCGAACCATGTGGAATGTCCTAGTCAATATAAATGTATAATTTCCCTATTTTATGATTCAAATGTATCCCTAATTCAACTATTCTCTCCCCCAATTAGAGCATCATTTCCCTATGAACTTCTCCCCCTCCATCTTATCATTCGTAGACCTCATACAATTCGTGTTTTTGTAATTTAATCATCATAGAATCATAATTTAATCTTATCATTGTTATATTTATTCATTCTCCATTTTTCATTATTCATTTTTCTTTGTGTTATTATTTCTCAAATGGTTTGGTTGACCCAATAAGAGATCAATCTTGAATTTTTGGGTTGAATATTGATGGTTCCAGTATGAAAATTCTTTTATAGTGTCTCCTTGTTGTTCAGTTGTGATTTTCCATTAGTATCTAGAATATTCAATGATTGAGGATGGGGGTTCCTTGAATTAACATTATTTTATTATTTTAGAATAATTTATTTCCACTTTAATTTGTTCATGTGAATTGTGTGGGAGTTCAACATGATGTTTTTGAAAGATTTATATTTTTTATGTGTTACAGATGATTTTACAAGTGAAAATGGTATGTTTTCGTGGTTTTTTCTTATTTTCACCTGGATGCATGTGTATGGGGCTTTGAAAAAGAAATTTATATTGAAATTTTAGATTTTATTAGGTGATTTTAGTGTTGGAAGTGTGTTTTGGAAATTTGGTGAGATATATTTTTGTCCTATTTTGTGAACTATGTTGATGTGTAAGAGGTCATGCATGTGAAATCTAATATGAGAATTGATCACAAAGGGCATCATATGTATCTTGGTGGGAAGACAATAAAAATCACACTAGATAGATCACCGGGGTCGTGTCATGGTTCCCTCAAGCATGATTTATGCTAAAATACTAAACCAACTATGATGATGAATGAATACCACTTTAACTTTTTACGGATTCCAATGTAGTGAATCATTCATGAGGATTCTTTGATTCGTATATTCAATAAATTACCACCAGGATATAAGTTTCCTAGGGTACAACTGACCCTAGTTCCTACGTTATATTATATAGTTTTCTTTTAATTATATTCTTAGAAATTTCAAATGATAATTTTCAAATTCATATATTAATTTTGAGTCACACATCCATTAAAAAAATTTGTTGTTTTTTTTTCATTATTGAGTTTTGTAAAAAAACTATAATGTGAATTTGACTTATAATGTTTTAGCATGGAATCTATTTATTTGGAATCCTAATGGGGATTGACTCACAGAGTAAAAAAATACCAAATTATATGTAGACCTTATTATAGTGGACCTAGGTTAAAGAAAGACGTTCTCTATTGGTGATGGTGGATTTGGATTCTAGTTTCATCTTCCTTTAGGTGTTGTTGGAGGTTTCATGATGGTGATGATGCCCTTAATTCATGGAGATTCATTCTTGAGGTTAATTTGATTCCCCTCCAATTTTTGTATTTTGGGTGTTTTAAACAAAACATAAAAACTCTTAACATGATAATTTTTTGTTCTATTTTCAAAGGGTTATTAGTGTTTTGGTAATGTTTTATCGTTTTGGAATGTTTATGGTAAATTTTAGTGGGTGAAATCATTCCCAAAAATAAATAGTTGGTGCACATGAACTATTTGTCCGACCCAGGTGGATTAGAAATTCCTTTCGGGAAATGTCATGGTACAATATAAATGTCGGGTCAGATGGTATCTTAGATTGGTTTAGGACAAGTTGATAACTGTCATATTGGATAATAATATCTTAATATCATGTATTATTTCTTTTAAAAAATTCAATTCAGGAAGTATATCCTACACTCCGGGTTTCATGTAACACAAGATACACATAGTTTTTCTGTAATGTTTTCAAATATTGGTATAGAATGTAAAAAAATATAAAATAGATTAATTTATATATATATATATATATATAACTGTCAAGGTGTTACATTATAACCCCTTATAAAAATTGGTTCCTCATAGCTTGAACATGTTTTTGATATATAGGGGATTAATATTTGAAAATTCATCCCTGGGAAACTCTAATAAAAAAGTGTTAATAATAACTATTATTCAATAGTGAAAATGGGATACACAATTTTTATTTAAAATAAAACATAACTTTGTTTTCATATATGATAATACTGAAAAATAAACATATAACCAAAAACTAACACCACAAAATTGATGGAGAATGATAGAAGAAATGTTATAGATAATTTTCATGACCACAAATCCACAAATTTATGATAGGTTAAATTGTATTTGTTCATCAAAAGTAAAGGTAAATGTTTAAAATTTCATTTCATTACCCTTTTCTAAAAAATGGAGGATTTTCCGAAGACGATGCACTTAACGGATTACATTGAAATTTATAATTCCAATCTCATCCTTTGTTCATGCTTTGATCAATTTCCAATTCATGATATTTCTACACGAATTGAAGATGGTTTTTTATTATTGAACAATAGTGGATTTTAATATTCATAAACTAATTATAATTCATTACTTCTTACTCTAGTTGTTGTTAAAAGAATATTCTGTGCATAAGTTATCCAACTTGAATATGTATTTATGTAGTGAAATAATGATATAATTTTTAAAACCTCTCCAATGTTCCTCATAAACCATTCCATTAATGGGTGACACTATTATCCATTATAAATTAAAATTTATAAATATGTTAAACATAACATTAATCCCATAATTAACATAATGTTTCTCTTAATGTGACATACCAAATATATAAATACCTTATCCAACTATTTTCATGAAACGTGGTAATAAAAATAATTACTATAAACCCATAATATGAACATACTTCTTCATTAACTAAATAAAATAACAAATTATTTAATATATAGCATTAATACAATAATGATGTAAACCAAATCAATGATAATATAAACAAATTTGTCCAGTAATCATTATTCTGTTCCATGGTCATTAATACTAACAAATTTAAATTATGTGTATCCTTCATCTCTTTTTCCCAACATCATCATCTCATCATCAAGAAAATTTTAATGGCTAAATTTTATTAATCATGTGGTTTTCCATAAAATAACACATTTCCAATGATTACCATTTCTAGGTCCTCTGTAACATTCCACATATTCGTGATATTCAATAATGAAATTCTTTTAATGAAAAAACCTTATATATTTCATGACACATATAAAATAATTATTGACTTCGAACACATAAATAATCCAATAGTTCCACTTCATTTACAAACCCTTTTCTATGATTTTTCTTCCCTTTCATTAACACTTATACACTTTTATATGTCCTTTATAGTCTCTTCATCATTTACAATATAATCATTACTCATAAAACCTTGTTGTTTATCATCATGATATTTTCACATTGAACATAAATTAATATATTTTCTATTATTATCACAATTTAAAAATTATACTATACCTAATATTGTAGGGATACCATTATTCTTATACATTTAATTGAAAAAATGTTTTACTTTTCATCTACTATTACATTGTTTTTCCTATATTATCTATAAATAAAATAAATTATTGTTCATTTGAAAAATTAACTTGGGTGATTTTTTTCACATATAATGAATATATAAAAATAAATATTCATTCCACTATAGTTCCCTCCACCCAATCTATAGGAAAACACTATCTGTTTCTTCTTCAATGACTCTAAGAGTTCATTGAGATTCATGTCGTTTGCTATGTATCGTGATAAATAATAATTAATAATCATAATATCATTTACTACAGTCATCACCCAATTTGGTTGATCATCAACAGATATTCAATAAAAAATTTAGTGTAAACTAGTTACATCTAGTTCCATACATTGACTAATTCTAATAATCATAGAGTCAGTAACAATATTCATAGTGAGAGGCCACATAATAAAAAAATAACTTATATGATACCAAAATAGTTGCACCTTAATTTCAATATACCACACATTAGGCTTGAAAATTTTTATTGACCATCGTTATTTACATCCTCCATGATGGTTCAATAAGGGTCTATGAATTTCAAAATAATATCCCATGAGCGTTTCAAAATAGTTGTAAATCAAGGATCGTTTTCATGCACTATGTGAATATCAAGTCTACTTCAATGCCATATTTTTAGAGTTATTACCCCTTAGTGTCTTTAGTCTAGTGCCACATAAACATGATACGTCCATAAAGTTATGAAATATCATGTAAAACCCACGATCTATAATTTTCAAAAATTTCAATTCATTTTCTTATACATTGAATCATACATTGAAGAATACTAAGACGTATCTCTTTTTATATCATAAGTTGTATCCCAATGGATCTCAGTAAATATTTATCAATATTGTATAAAATGGTTAACAAAAACATTACATATATACCAAATGTAATGATCTAAATATCTCATACATATAAATTATTTATTTTTAAATGAATAGTCATTACATTACATAAAAAATCCTATTTATTATAATGGTTTAGTTATGTTGGATAATAGGTTCTCAATATTCTAATTTAGTGAATGATATTTAATAATTCATATAGTGACCTTCCCATGTAGTAAAATTCACATTCAAACAATACATTAATCCATTCATCATAGCCTATTGAAATGAAATATATGAAAGGTGATCTTAGAATCATAGAATTAGTAAACATGATAAGACACATAAACATAATCATAAAATAATCAAATTTTAAAATGGGAATAACCAATGAAATCCATTCCCTGTATATAAAATATCAATATATTGAGTCCTAAAAGAAATAATATAAGTTTCTAATAAATTTAATCATAAGAAATTCTATAAATATGATCTATGATATCAGAATATTAACATAATACATGGAATTCTGGGATAAATATACGAAATGATAAAAATTTCCTAAATATTCAAGGATCATTGAAAAGGATATCATTGTATAATGGATTAGATCCCAGGAATGTGAGAGTATTCATGGTTTACTTGCATGGTAATCATGGGGGAAAATTCACTTATAAAAATAATTTACATTTATTTCTCACTGATATAATTTTTATACGATATAAAGATTTACAAAATTAATTGTAGAAATATCTCGGTAACCCCAAGCACATATTAAAATCATATATATGTCTACAATAATATAATAAAACATTCATTATATAATGACATATTAAATAAAATGGGACTCATAAAATTTTATTTATATCATAACCTATTGGAAATAGATAGGTTTTATAACAATTTCATCAATTCATCATTGTACACCCATGAAAGAAACATATTTTATAAGAATCATTATATCATAAATATAAAATATTGAGATAAATAGTATGAACAACATCCTGGTATACTATTACAAATAAAAAATTGGTTAAATACACTAATGTCATCAGAGATGGAAAATTATTTTCAAATTACACTTGTAGCAATTATTGATGAAAAATAATTTTTATTTGAAAATAATATTTTAAATCTAAAAATATATAAAAGATTTTGGAAATATATTTCTTTAAAAAAAATTGTTCAAAAAAAATTATTTAAAATCAAATTAATCATTTCATGAGAAAAATATCATTTTTAATTTGGAAAAGATGTTTTAAAACATATTTATGTTTATTTTAAATGAAAATATCTTTGAATATATGTGATGTAATATTAAAATATGATATTGACCATGATGAAATGAAATATCATTCATTCCTTACACATTTGAACAAATATTCTTTCACATTTCTTGTAAAATCCAAATAACAGTTGTTTAGAAAAGGGAAGAAAATGACATTAATTTTTATAAATTTAAAAACATTTTTGATTTTTTTATAAAACATGGTTTTTGAAGAAAAAGTGGGTTTGACCGAAGATTTTAATATAGATTACTTTTATTAAAAAAATTATTTTGAATTCATAAGTATATAAAAGAAGTAAAATTAAGTGAATAAATTTAATTTAATGAAATAACTAGAGGATATGAAAATTAATTATTTTAATGGAAGATATATCATAATGTTACATCATTTAATCATAATCATAAAAATTCCTGATAAATGATGAGGTTTCTACATAAAACTCTTACTATATTGGTAACATTGATTCATAATCCCCAATACATAATAATATTAAATGAAATATATAATATCATGAAAACAAGTATATTAATGGTTTAACTAGTAAAATGGTCTATATATACAACTCATAAAATAAAATTGGGTCATAACATAACTAATGTCATAGTGAAAGGAAATTTAGATAAAAATACATTATCACTTTGCTAAACTCTGAATTGTAAACCCAATTAATGGTATATCATAAAATATATTTGTAATTACAAATAGTTATAAGCATATTAATCATATAATACATTATTCGGTTGTATATATACCATATAATATAGATTATTGGTGAATATGGCGTGTGTCTAAACAAAAATAAAAATGAGACTAAAATCCCTTACCGTAAGTCTCAACTTCAGTTGTACTCATTCAAACTTCATGTAAAATAAATATATTTTCATTATACATATATAAATTAACCATAAATATATATATCCTATAATATTTTATTTTATTATGAACATTTATTAATCTTTTGATAACACTTCAATGTTAAATTTACGTTTTGAGCTATTATAATAGTATTATTCATATATGTTTTTCTTTTTTATTATTGTTACTCATAATTTGAAAATTTTCCCAAATATAAATAATTTTAAACAATATATAAATATAATATATATTATGAATATTTTATCATTAACACTTAATATTTGGATATTGAAAATGAAACATATTGTTCAGTGAGATAGTAGGTTGTATGTATGCATGAACATTGATTCAATTTTAATAAGAAATTGAATTAATTAAAGGTTAATAATATATTAAAATTATAGAATAAATTTAATATTATATAATTCACATATTTTGAAAAAGAAAAATATTTTATCCTTTTATATAAATCATGAAGAAATCTCATTGCTCTATCAGGTAGTAGTCTATCATACAAACAAATGACATTATCATATCACTAATGGAGTTTAATATAAGAATGTATATTTTAATTAATTATTACATAAGTTTAAATATTTTAAAAAAATCATTTAACATATACTTGTTACCATCGATGTTAATCATAAATGAAAAATACATAAAATATGCCCGTGAGGCGGTAGTTCACAGTATACACGCAAACCATTAGAGTTTTCCCAATGAGTTCTGATATAATAATATATATATTGTATTATCATTTATGGGGTATAATAATATCTCATATATCATAAATAATAATCATATTTATCTCTATATCCCTCATTGATTGGTGGTGATTGAAAAGACTAACTCGGATTCATGAGGTTGTTGTTCGATGTACAAACGAATAATGATTTCATATACCATTTGAAAGAATGGGAGATGGATATTATTTATTTCCATACATAAAAACAAAAAATAATCATTAATAAAATTAGTATATTATATTTTTATTTTTGAATAATAATTTGATGGTGAGGAAGTTGATGTAAAATAAAATAGTACGTTAGGGATGTTACATCTATTTCAGACAATTTATTTTGGTTTATACTCGATAAATTATTGGGATTAATTTATGATAAAAATAATGCTTAAAATATGGGATTCGGGAATTAATAAATTTATTTATTTAGGAATTGGTTAATTCAAAAGGTTTTGGTATTGATATTTGGGGAGGATAAATAGTGGTCTTTGTTAAGAGAAGTGTGTGGCATATTTGGAATTTATTAAATGAAAAAGGTAAACCAATGTTTTCCAAATGTCAAAAGGCGCAATAATAGGAAATTAAATATCTTAAACTATATAATTTAGAAATATTTTTAGATGAAGGGAGTGTACAAGATTTTTCTAATTTATTAATTATCTTTTTAGTTAAACCCCAATGAAATCTTATTTGTACCATAATCGATGTAAATATTTTTCACTATTCTTACTATACATTATGGTAATTTATTTTGAAAATATTAGAGATTATAAATATTAATTATTCTATATATGGATAATATTCTTCCAAATTCAATTCATAGATGGGTGAAATTTTATTTTTAAATTAATCCAGTAACCGCAGTGAGAAAGTTATTTTCGAAAGAGAAAATGATGAGATGTGTAAAATGTTTTTATATAAAAAATCAGTACAAAGTGGAATATAATGAAATAAATTGGATTAATATATTTATTATTTATCTTTTTTACCTATAAAATCTTATTAAAATATTTTTTTAATTATTAAAAATAAATAAACATTCCTAATAAAAACAAGTATTTTCATTATATTTCGAAAAAATTACATTCTTTGAAAAATATAAAAAATCATCCTTAATATAATAGTTATATGATTATTTTTAAATAATTATTATATTAATTTAATTTTATAAATGTGTAAACTTATATTAAAATATTTTCGTGAAATTCAACAAAACTTCTTTTTTAAAAATAAAGTTTCTATAAAAAAAGTCAATTTCTTCTTATCTTTTGTCTAAAAAAATTAGATGAATGTTAAATATGGGGTAAAAATATAATACATAAATTTCATTAATATAAATTAAAAATAATTAATAATTTAATTTATAGAGGTAAAATAATTTTTTCACAAAAAATTTAGAAAAATATTTTCTATATTATAAAATAATTTTCTATTTTACGTTTATTTTTAATTGGAATCTAAGGATTTAATTTCATATACATGTGAAAAAATATATTTCCATAATTTATATAATTGAATCTATTCTAACCATTACAACTGTTAGTTGTAAATATCCTTTTTATTAATAATATTTTAATCGTATGTCACATATCATTTAAACTCGGCATCGTGTGAAATGCACAATACACTAATTTTTGCATTTAATTCATTATAAACATGGATTTTAATGTGACAAAAAATAAACTCATTGATTTATATAATGAAAAATATAAAAAAGTGTAAATTTATTTTAATTTTTTGTCACAAAATATCAAGGTGTTAAAAACCCATTTCTCATCATTTTGTAGACCCAATCCCATGCATACACAGACACACACCCACTCATGAAAAGTAAATGTACCATACTTAGGAGATTTTGCTCATTAGTGCACCATGTCACCATGTGGTTAGAAATATCCAGTTGCCCTAATGGCCCATTCCCTTTATCAAGGGTCAAATTAAAGATATGAAACCACACCAACCAAGTATTCCAAAAAAAATTCTAATCCATTTCAATATAAACCATTATTTACTAGAAGAATTTTGAAAAAAAAATATTTCATGTTTCAGAAAAAATAGAAATTTTGAAACTATCATTTTAATAATACAACCAATGGTATCCCAAAATACATCCAAATTTTTCCAATTTCCAAACCATATAGGAAAATTGGTTCTCCTTCAAGAGCCAAATAATTTTTTTATAATATAATTAAGAATACTAAATTAACCAAACTAATAATTAATGTTCTATAAAATGTGATATGGGGGATATCCATCCATCGATCAATGAATAATGGATATTGAGATAAAACATAGATCATATAGATATAATCTGACAAAAAATCGCTTTACTAGATCCACCATGATTGCATCAATATTCACATTTAAAGTATAGATTAATAAATAGTGGACTAGGTATATGGGTTTTAGGGAGGGAAGAAGAGTTGAATAAGGAATCACAAATCTGAACAAGCAGTTGCCAATGATTTCATATCTAAACCCCACATTAATTGACCGAAATGTAACATCATGATTGATGTAAACTGACACTCATGCCTAGAGAGGGGAAATAGTTTGAGATGGTAGGCGATTTTGGAACTATTGATGATTTTAAGCCTTAATTTGGATTAAGAATATATATTTTTTTACTCAAATAAGTATATCAGATGGATAGAATATAGAATTGTTCAAATAATATTCCAAAAATGAATATGTTACAAAAAAATCCACTTATCCACATGGTTTAGGATGCATTGTTTGAAAACATGCATCTCAAACCTATAATGTTACTATATATGTCTTACACCCCACACTCTTGGGTCACATAGGAAAACAAAATGGGCACGAATCATTATTTTTCAAACATGTTCCAAAACAATGTTTCCATTTTGAATACTCATAATTTGGCCAAAATGTAGGCCAAATGTACACATTACTTATGACACCAAAAAATAGCACAATTTCATGTAAGTGGTACTCATTTTCAAAAAGAAATTAAAAATAGTGAAACTCTATAACCACATCCAACTCAAGATAAAATCACCCTAAACAGCCAGAAACTTAACCTAATAATTACAAAATCTCAAAATACATATAATAAGGGTAAATTACCTATAAACCGGGATGTCATAGTTTAATAATTATTGTTCACATTGAGAATAATGAACTCATTGAGAGGTGTATATTAAATAAATATAATGTGATATAAAAACACCTTGAATAGGTATCCTTTATCCCTCCTTAATAATATGTGTGTAGTGGAATAATAAATATTTTCCCATATTTTGTATGATAAATCCATAAGATTCCTCGGGGCCATTGAGTTATTTGATATGAGCATGTGGTAAGTGATATTTAATCTTGTAAATTTGAGAACCTTATAGGGTAAGAGTTGGGTAGATTCATTATTAGATAATGTATGAGGATGGACAAACGATTTACTTTCAAGGTGAGATTGATACATTTTCCTCTCTTTAAAAAAGTTCTAGTTATGCTTTCCTTTTGAGGCTAGTGAGGTTGTGAACTGATTATGAATGTTTTAAGGGATGATATTCCCTCCATGTGATGATATTAAACCTATATTCTAGTTTGATATTGGGAAACCATGTAGTATTATTAAGATATGTTGCTTCACAGGTGACCCTATATGGAACCCTAGTGTTATATTGACTCTACAGATGGTCAATGTAATAATGGGTAGTGATGATTTGGAGTTTCCCCTTAGAATCACAATTTATGATGTGATATTGATATGGTTTTAGAGACTATATTGTGTGGTTTTCTTGGAAGTAAAAACTAACAAATGGTATCTTAAATGGAATTAATAATTATTCTCTCTTAGGATTGATCCTTTAGTTCTATAATGAATAAAAAGATAATGTCTCATAAGATTTTACTTTTTACTCAGTTATTTTTCACTATGTTCCCAATGAGTGTGAACGACACTGATTTTTATATGGACTGATCCTAACGAGATGGATATTCATTAACAATAATTTTATTATCTTGAAAATTTCCTTTTTAATTGGTTGTTGTGCATATTACTATTGTATTTTTCATGGAATAGGTTCCTAGAATTGTTTTACGGGTCTATATGAATTCCTTAAGAAATTCCATTCGATTAAAACATTATGTCAAAATACAATTCAATTGATTATGGGGTTCTACCTATGGGACTCTGTGATTAACTAGATGGTTACCCAGGAATCGACCTATATGCCAATCTATAATACCTATGACTCTCTTATAGGATAATATTTTTTTTACAGAGATAATGGATTGACCAAGAATCTCTCCTTATAATTAGATTTTTTTAGGATGATGATATCCCTAGGAACTGCACCTATGAATCAATATATGACTAAAATAATGAATTTTGAAGGATTACATCCATAAATCATGTTATTTCAACTATTAGTATTATAATTTTAAACCACTACATTAGAATGGAAATGTGAAATTCTTATAAACAATTTTATACAAGATAAATAATGAATAATTTATCTTAGGAATCACTTTATAACTAGAAGATCAATCATGGTTATTTTTTACATTTCATTCATATGTTTATTTATTATGATAAAATGAATTATACTATAATGACCTAGAAATTTCTTGTAATTTTATTTCATTAAATTTGAATTTTACGAGTCTGTGAAAATTGATGTCATGTGATTCCATGGCCCGGAGTGCCCAGAATGAATTTCTGAACTTTTTTCAAGTACTTTCAGTAAACGTGCGAGAGATATTTTCTATCTTTTGAACCAGTGATTGGAATTAAAATGTGAGGGCCTCATTTAACTCCCAATACTGGTAGTCTCTCATGGAGACCTTAACCTTGACCACAGTAGGTCGAGGGTGGGTGTTAGATTTTCACATAATCATGAACGAATAAAAAAATATAAAATTGTGTAACATTTTATTTTCATTTGAAACTCCCATATGGATGTTAATAGGTGGGTACCACCAGAACTAAACCTCCCATTTGTGTGTTGAGAGGTTGGGACAACCTAAACTATAACCTCCCACATGTTTTATGGTGGTGGGGACCACCCGAGACTAAAACCCCCTTGAACTCCCCTCTCAAATGTGGGGAAACCTCTTGAACTCCCCCATATTAATTGTTCCACCCCCATGTTTAATTATACCAACTAATCAATTAATGAATTAAGCCTATTTGAAATTATCCCAATAAACTAAATAAAAAAACATATTCTATTATGTTGGCTATTTCATTTTTTGGGTGGAATTGGGAGAAAGGATTGGAAAGAGGAGAGCTTTTGGAGGAATTCATCTTCACCAATGAAGAACAGTCCTCCAACGAAGAACGTCGACACACAACATCGACTTCTTCCTCGGGATATCATCCAACATGGGACGTCTTTAATCAACGGTTGTCCTTTCCTCCTCATTGACTTCAACAAAAAAAAATGAGGCAAGAGTGTTTTAAATTGTTCAATGTTAATTTTCCTCTAACATTGAATAATTATCCTTGAGATTCTTACTACAGCCCTAACGCGGAGGGTACGGGCCAAAAATACCTGACCCAACCCCTCTGCAAACCATATGGTTCTTTTGTGTGTTCTTGGCGATGGTGACGGTGGCCGGTGCCGGTATTTGGAACTAGTGGAACTCGAGAACAGCAGACTGCACCATGGTCGGCCATGATGAAGGGGAGAAACTGAGGGCAACTGGTCAAGTCGGCCGCTGGTGAAGGCACGACGCGCAACTGCATTGCATTGCCTGCCAAGGCGGACTGCCTCCCAATATCCACCACCATCTCGCAGCCCCTGCGGCCTTACTGCCCCATGGCCCTATGCGGCCCCTCGAGACCACTATGGCCTACATCGTCCCTTGGCCTTCTGCGACCCCCACTACCTCCACCATCCAGTGTCCTCACGGCCCATGTGGACTCACCCTCCTACGTACCATTGTGGCCCTTCGCGGCCCTCACGGCCCCCGCGACCACTGCCGTCACACGGCCTCACGACCCCTGCGGCCTTGCTGCCCCGCGGCCCTCGTGGCCTTCGCACCGCCCCACACTACCCTACGGCCCTCGTGGCCCCTGTGTTGCCCAAAGCAGGTTGGGCCAGAGCCAGTGGGTTGTGTTGGCTCAGGCCAGGTCGGGCCGGGTTGGTCCGACCAGGTCAGACAGGACCCGGACTAGCTACAAGCTTTTCTCACTATCAGCCATAACCTTGGCACCTGGCATCTTTTTGACAAACTATCTACGTCACTGTAAACCTTGGAGCGGGATGTTCCATTTAGTATACCACCACTATTGAATTGGGTAATGTTGGGGTACAGTCGGGTTGGATCAAGCATGATTCCAACCGGGCCCTTGGGACTAAAAGACTAATAACATACAGACCGGGCATCCATTTGACGCACCCTCTATTGCGTTGATACCCCTATGACATGGTGGTCCTAATAGATACATCTTCATGGGACATCATTGTAGTTGGAGTATTGACCAGTGGCTTAAGGAGTGGGCCCTCTCGGAGAAAAGCAAGCTTAGTGTCGAAACCCAGTAGATGGATGTGACGTGAAGAGTGGATAGTGATCTTGTGTCGGTTGGCACCGAGAAACCATATGTGAGTCAACAATGAGTGATCCTTTGTGGGTCAGCACCAAGTGATCATGTGTGGGTCAACACTGAGAGATCATGTGTGGGTCAGCACCGAGCGATCCTGTGTGGGTCAGCACCGAGCAATCCTATGTGGGTCATCACCTAGAGATCTTGTGTGGGTAGAACGATGTACCAAAGAATGTACTAGGATCTTGTGTGGGTCTGAAGATGTACTATATATGTACTAGGATCCCGTATGGGTCTGAAAATGTAATGGAGATTTAATAGGAATAAGTGTGGGTCTGACGACGTACTAGAGATATACTAGGATCTTGTGTGGGCCTGACGACATACTAGAGATATTCTAGTATCTAGTGTGGGTCTGAAAACGTACTAGAGATGTACTAAGATCATGTGTGGGTCTGACGATGTTATGATAATGTACCAGGATCTTGTGTGGGTCTGACGATGTACTACGATTCTTTGTGGGTCTGCCTTTTAACAGGGTAAGATGAATTAGTAGTTACATCAAATCATCTGTACTAGTCTACTTATGTTTTACCTTGTGTGAGCTGACATCGCACCTCTGTGGTACTTTCCATCATGGTAATTCCTTGGTGGTATTCTTCTGTGTGGGGTAGCTATGTGGTACTATCCATTGTGGAAATCATTCTTTGTGGAACAGTTGAGCTTTGGGATTTTGGGTTGGACCCTGTTTTTTCCTAAATATTGAGATGGGTTTACATGATAACATAGGTATAGGAATAGGAATATATCTATGTATGGTTTTCATTTGATTCCATGCCATTTGGTTTTTCCTTGGTGAAATTTGTGAGACCTGGAGGGTCTCGGGGTCCGTACTGAGTATCATTATACTCACCCCTATACGGGCTATGCCCATACACTGTTGTGTTTGGTGCAGACGACAGACAACGTTGACTGAGAATGAGTGTACTAGGACTGGAGCTAGCTCAAAGGAGGACCTTAGATGAGGCATCACATAAAGTTGGTTGATTGAGATCTGTAACTACCCTTTAGGTAGGATCCTTGGTGGGTGTTCACAGGAGCTATTACAGTTTACTTATACATTCAGTTTCTTGTACTTTCCAGTTAGGCTTATATTTTGGCCCTTTTTTCATACTGCACTCACACTATTTACAATTCAGTTTACTTGAGTTTGTATCTTTCTATGTGCTTGGTTGCATGTGCTTACTGGTTATAAAGGCAATGGCTTCCCAGTTTTAGGGGAAACACCTTCGATGCTAGTCGCCAACCCCAATCCAATAGAAGGGGGGCTTGGGGAAGTCAGGGCACGTGACCTGGGGGACGGGTTGGGAAAAATTGGTATAAGAGGAGTCGGTTCTACCGTAGAACATTATACTATAATATTTTTAATGAAAATTTTATTAAGGGTATAAAGTGTGGTTATAAGTTTAGGGAATCTAGTGTTGGTGTGGTGGTTGACGTATCCATACCTCAGGACCCTGACATATGATTTCTGACTCAGTGCATGAAAATACTAATTTCATGTGTGTTTTGAAAAAGTTTTCTTCTATTTTCTTGAGTCATTTTACCAGGTATAACATAATGACTGGGGAACACCTGCTTTTTATCAAGAGGCCATTGTGTGGGAAACAACCTTGGATTCCTGAGAGAATACGCGATTACTTCCCACTGAGCGACGAGGCTCCGATACAGGGCCATCTTAATATGTTGGCACATTCAGGTTGTGTACTAGCAACACCACCCCCATTGGGATGTTGATACCACCAGCTATACTGGCGGATGGTGCACGTGGAGTGAGTGAATTTCACATGTTCCATCAGAAGAGGCCTCTATGGTTTTGAGGTGAGATAGTTTCCCACACAGCTGAGGACTGGCTGGATGAGGTTGCTAGAGTTTTCTTCCTAGTTGATACACTAGAAGAGTATATGGTGATCATAGCTACTAGTATTTTTTAGTGAGTGACCATGAGGATGGTACACATAGTGATGAGGCTTCAGTACGTGGACCACTACTCGAGATTGTACTTTTGGGTAGTGTGTCATCTATATCATTACCCATTGGTCACCAGTTACAACCGGTGGTATCGGTAAAGGAAACAAAAAGGATTAGTTCTTTACATGATTTCTTGCATCAGATACACCTAATGTTGCGAGGTGAGCATGATCATTGGTGTCTTAGGACTAGCTTGAGGAGGTGGATGAGAGTTATCTAGATTTTCTACAGCTTTGGTAGGATGGCATGTCGGTCGCTGAGTATTAATTATGTTGTGGTGACTATATCAGGTACTCGATGAATACAGTACGACCAGTTCATCAGGGCTCGGACCACCGAGTGGGGTGTGTTTAGGGACATCTGAGCTAGAACTATTCCACAATGAATTCCTACTTATGTTAGGGTTCTAGAGATAACCTTTGTGGTTGAATGTTCTTTGGATGAGGAGATGCAGCCAGTGAATGTTAGTAGTGGGAAAGCAGTAAACTTATTCCAGTCTTAGAAACATGGGTGTGTAAAATGTTTTAGGAAGAGGAAGTGTTACAGATAGACAAATATATAGGGCTATAGATGTGGAAGTAGAGCTCAGAGTGCAGTATGAGGTGGTGTACAATAGGACATGTTACAACCACCACCCATTTGTGGTTCCCACCAAGATTATGGAGTTGGATAAATGAAGAAGGGAGTAGCTGCATGCGGTCAAGGAGTGTGAACCAAGGGCTCTAGGAATGATTCGAGTTACAATTTGTGTCTACTAATAGCTGTCGTATCAATATACATAGTCATTAATCACTCCTTCCTTCCATGAAACTTGTCCAATACCAAGAGTTTCTGGTTAAACCATTTACTTGAACCCCATGTATGGTGATTCCTTTGGGAGGAGCCTCAATAATCACACATAGGATGATGGTGTGATCTGACCATTGAGGCAAGGGTTTCAGTTGGAACCTCTTGGTGGCAATGTTGAGGCCTTACGATGTTAGTATGTGAATGGACTGGACATCCACAGTTCATACTCAAATTGACTGTATTAGGCACAAAGGTTGTGGTTTTTCTATAATGTTGGAATGGAGGTTTCCTTAGTCCATAAAAAAGGAAAAGGTAGGAATCACATAATAAACTCATGCATATGAGGGTGCATTCAATCACTCTTGAGTTGGCCAGACTTACCCTCTTGGAAGTAGGATTTTTGAGTTTTCAGTTCCAAACAAGAGTGGCAGAGCATGGGAACATCTTTTCAAAAGCAATTTACATGATTACCCTCCATAGAGAGAGGGAATTTTGGTTTGTATGGGTACTACCGGGGACTTTTTCCAGATTTCACCAGAGTTGCAACACCACTATCAGCATTGACGAAGAAGGGGAAACACTTCATGTGGTCAGAGAGATGCCAGCTGATTTTTTAGTAGCTGAGGCAGAGGCTGACTAGTTCCCCCTTCATGAGGCTTTCAGAGGAGGTAATAGGGTATGTATACAACTATGAAATATCAGGGACCAGGCTCGGATGCATCCTGATGCAGGAGTGATTAGTGATCGCTTATGGTTCTCGATAGCTATGATATTGTGAGAAAAACTATGCTACCCATGACTAGGAGTTTGTAGCAGTGGTCTTCTCCATGAATATGTGGAAAAATTACTATATGGGTGATCATTTTAAATTCTACTCGGATAATAAGAGACTCAGTTATATCTTCTCGCAGAATGACTTGAACCTGAGACAGTGACATAGGATTTAGTTACTCTAGGACTATGAATTCGAAATATTCTATACTCTTGGGAAAGGTAATGTTGTTGGAGATACACTCAGTAGGAGGTCTGGTATAGGACTACTAGGTGAGGGAATGGAGCAGCTGGCTGTATTGTAGATATCCTCTTTGGATCGAGATAGAGCATATTTTATTCAGTCTCTTACAATCACTCCCCTACTTCTTTAGTGAGTCAGAGAGGTGCATCATGGGGACACTGACTGCGAGACACGACGTGATCAGATATCCACAGGATAGGCACCTGATGGATTTGATAAAGGTGGGTAGAATGTCCTGTACTTCAAGGTACGTGCCATGGTACCAGTGTAACTTCCGGAGGATGTGTTGAGGGAGTTCCAGACTTCCCATATAGTGGAACATCCAAGAGTGGAGAAAATGTACTAGTATCTTTGATGATAGCACTAGTGGTCGGTAATGAAGAAATCAGTTGCAGAGTTTGTAACTCAGTACCTCAATTATCAGCAAGTTAAGGTGAAGAATCAGGTGCCAGTAGGATTGGTTCAGGCTTTGGAGGTCTCATATTGGAAGTTAGATATGATATCCATGGACATTGTGACTGGACGTCCATGTACATCCAGAGGACATGACTCGATTTGGGTTATCTTCGACTGACTCACCATGTCGACCCAATTCCTTCCAATTAGAGAGAATGGTTCAGTTGATAGGTTGGGATGCATCTATGTTTTGTTCATTGTGTGAATACATGGGGTACCCTCGACGATTATCAATGATTTTAATGCATGCTTTAATTCCCGGCTATGGAAGGAGTTGTAGGAGGCTTTCGATATGTAGCTTCGTTTGAGCACCACCTTCCATCCACATATGGAATTCCAAACTGAGAAAACCATTCAGAAACTTGAGGAAATGTTCCGCGCTTGCGTCGTTGACATTGGTCACAGTTGGGAGGATACATTCTTTTGGTGGAGTTTTCATACAACAATTGTTATCACTCCACCATTGGGATGGCACCTTTTGAGGTGTTGTACGGGAAACCTTGTAGAGAACATTTGTGTTGGACTGACCCAAGGGAGTCAGCACTCGTGGGACCAGAGAAGGTTTGGGGTACCACAGAAAAGGTGAAAACCATCCAAGAGTGGATGAGGACTAGAAAAACTAGGAAGAAGTCATATGCTGATAGGAGACGGAGACATCTGAAGTTCGTGGATGGCGACCACGTCTTTCTACAGGTCTCACCTCGACGTGGTTTGTGGAGATTTGTCCAAGGCGACAAGTTATCTATGAGGTTCATCAAACCCTTACAGGTCCTCATTAGAGTTTTCGAGGTGGCATACCTCTTAGTTATTCCTCCTCAGTTTCACTAGGTGCATGACGTTTTCCACGTATCACTGCTGAGGAGATACCTACACAATCCTTCCCACAACATTGACCACGAAGATCTGGACATCAATGATGGGGTGACTATTATAGAGGATCTAGTTGATATTGAGGATTGACAAGGGAAGGTCCTTTGTGGACGGTTGATAACTCTGGTGCACATTCATTGGAAGAACGGGATCCTCAAGGAGAGCACATGGGAGTGGGAGGCTCAGATTCCATCTCAGTACCCCCACTTGTTTTCCTAGTTTTGTGGTGTGGCTTATGGGGACATAAATACCTAAGGTGGGTAGAATATAAATACTCAGAAATTCCATGTAATTTTTTTAATTAAATGGAAATTTTATGACCTTGGTAAAATTGATGGCGCGTGATTCCTAGGCTCGGAATACCCATAATGAATTTCTGAACTTTTTTCTGGTATGTTTAGTAAACATGTGAGCGGGTTTTTATAACTTCTTAACCGATGCTTGTAATTGAAATACAAGGGCACCGTTGAACTTTCAGTGCCAGTAGTCACTTAAAGAGACTGTCACCTCGATGGAAGCTTCATCCCTGACCTAGGCGGAGCGTGATGGATGTCACCTCATCCCCTACCCCACTGTGGGATGGGGCGGCTCTACCGCATCATAGAAGATTTCCCCCTTTATCTCATTCTCGAACCAATTATTCTTCCCTCTATTTCATGATATCTCTATTTTCCCTATGGTCATGGATCTCCATGATGGCTACCCTCATTATAAAGACCCATACTTTACATACATTGTTATTACTTCAGAATTGAAGCACACTTATTACAACATATAACAAAACCAGGAAAGTACCATATAGGTATAGAGTCTTTAGAAACTGGGAAACATAAACAACTGGTTCATAAAGCCTCTACATTGCCTCCCATTTATTTCATCATATCTAGAGTTCCTTTTTGGCATATCCTACTTAATAACCTTCTTCCTGACCTGGGGAAAAACATACAAAAGGGTGAGCTCAAATACTCAGTAAGCGTAAACAAATGATATATCAATCACATCATATACATAAGAACATAACTTTTGGAAATCTTAACCTGCAAAAGAGATCATAATTTCATAACATGGGATAAATCATAATAGTGAAATGTAATACCAATAATCATAACAGAAAACATGAAACTTTGTGGAATACACACATAATCATAAAGATTCATTTCTTATTAGTCAAGACTCATTTCCAAGACTCTCTGAGGGGACAAAGTCCATTTCTGTACCGAGTTCACTCCTCGTTTCAGTCCTGTTTCACTAAACCGGTTTAACCTGCCATTCCATACATGTCTATCTCATGAGATATAAAATCCTTACCCAATGTATTGGAGGTAGATATAGGTCCCACCCATCCCATAATGATACCATTCTGATGTGTGCCAGAAAATCATAAACCATACATCATAGCATAACCCATGTAATAAAAATGGGAATCTTAAACATTGTGACATCCTAAAACAACTCATATAAGATAAAGTTATTCATAAAAATATTTCCATCACAACATAATCAAATACATGTAATAATAGGGATAGAAACGGAACCCTATATTATCATAGTTGGAAAATAATTTTTATAAAACTCATGAACTCCATTCTTGAGGAAAATATCCTTTATAGTTCAAAACAAATTTCCTTTCTTAACATGTCATACAATTTTACACTAAAAGAAGTTGATTAAAAATAAACTTGAAAACTTGTAAAAGAAGATTCTTGGAAATATTGTTTTAAAAATCCATTCATGCCATATAAGTTAAAATAACATTCTTCTCGTACTTTTTTCGGAAAAGTCAAAAAGTACCTCGTACGAAAAATGACAAAATATTTCTTTCATATCTTTTACTAAAAAATCACGGAAGGGTAAAATTGGATTTAAAAAAATTCATGTGGATGGAAATAATATTACATATTTAGGAAACGTGTATGTGGATGATAAAATACACCCCAGTAAATTCCAAATTGTAAACAATCTCGGATAAAAATGAGATTGTGATATTTCCCTTACCTTAGATCCGATTTTCATCGTATGTGTCCGAACCTCCTGTATAATGATTTAAATAATGTTATTGACTTATTACATAATCATACGTATTTTTATGATATCATATATGGTCATATTCTTCTCTTTTCATTATTAATATTTCATTACTACTTGTTATTCGGGTATTTATTACTTTTTGTTCTTATGCCTGTTTTGTCGAATAAATTCTTATTTTTTTAGGTTATAGATACCTCATTTACATAATGTTATTAGTGTTATATATATCATATTAATTCATTCAATTAATTTATATAATAATTATGCAATGAAGATCATGTAGAACGAGTCGAATCACATCGTGGAGACGATATTCCGTACGTATGGACGAGCGATGATATCGTTCCCATGATTTGTATAAGAGTGTATGTATACTATTTCATAATCAATATCACTTTAAAATAATCATATATAGTCATTATGTTACACCATTATACCCATCCAAGTAAGGTGGTGTTGGAAAATAGTTTACACCATGGCGTGGAGACGGTTTTTCGTACGTACGCACGCGCGGTGATTTCGGTTTCCATAGGATGTATAGATGGTGAAATAGGGTTTTTTCATACTTATAATAACATATCAGTATATTATTGATACTGATGTTATTACTTCATAATGAAACAACTAAATAAGAAGAAGTGGAAGAAGAAATAAAGTTGAAAGAATCGGTAACAGACATTACCTCTTCTTTGATGCGCTTCTTTGAGACCTCCTTTTAGGGCACTAAAATTTGTCTTTGAAGAAGACCAGGACCTCTAGGATGTCTCTAGGGAAGTGGGGAGGAGAAATTGGCAGGGTTTGGCCGGGATTTAAGGCTAAATGTGGTGTGAGGAAGAGGGAGAGGAGGTGCCCTTTTATAAGGGAGGAGAGGGTCTCCTTTGGAAAAACATAAAATATTATTTTATTATAAAGCCAAATTAAGTTTTAAATAGCTCCAAATTGATTTATTTCTATGCTAAGGTGGGGATGGTTCGAAAACCTCTCATACTATAGAATTTAGACAAGTTTAGGTTCCTATTTTAACCTTATAATTTATATTTAACTTTAAGTTAGATAATTTTACTTTTACCGTGCCTTTTTGTGTTCTTACACTATAAAGTTAATAAACATACTATAACAAGACAAACTAACCCCAAGTTTCCTATTATTAATATATATAACCTTATCTAAGTCATTTGGCCGAACCTTATATTTTTAGGAATAAAGTAACAATTAATAGTATAATATTTTTTTTAAAAACTATTTTATGTCAATTTTTCTAATATTTAGTAATTGTTTTTTGTGAAAATCATAACAGAATTATTAGTTCAAAAAAAGTTAATTACATCAATACTAACATGTCATATTAACCTATAAAATTAGTGGAATTCATAAAAAGTCTCAAATTACATTTATTTGGGTATTTATAACATCAATTATGTCAATATTTCATTAATAAGATAATTACTGCATCATCATTGTGTCATAAATAAATTAAATTATTTAAGGTCTAAAAATTACAAATAAAATACCATTATGTTGGAAATCGTTTTACCTTTCTATTGAATATTTATAGTCTAATTTATCTTATGTATAAATCTATATTAAAATTCTTTAGTTATTATACATTGATTTTAACTATTTTAACCCTTATTTAAATAAATTGATAATAAATGTCCTACTATAATCCATGTGGGCCTAAATGGTCATAGTTTATTCCTAAGGTTGTTTTTGGTCGAATTAAAATTATCCAATATAATTAGGACATGTTTTAGGGTAATAATAATATCATTTTTACCCTTAATTACTCTATTTACTTTTAACCATGGTAAAAAAAAGTAAAAAGTTACTATTCACCAAAAATTATTTTCATCTCATTGAACCACATTTTAGTCCTTCATATTAACCGTGTCTCTAGGATTTTCGAAATTCCACTCACATAAGCGGTAAAATTATGTTTTATGAAAAATTCAGTTTTTTTAACTACCACTTAGTGGTTTCACTATTCATCAAAAAATGAATGTTTCTAGAAAAATACCAAAAACTAGGCCTAAGATATTTTTGATATTATGAATTAAAAAATTATGTATATTTTACCTAATTCAAAACACATCAGTTGCATTAATTTATTTAATAAATAATTCTTGTCGTCAAAACAAATAGCTTGTGTTTAAGAGATAATAACTATCAAAAGATTGACAATTGTTTATGTTTGGTTTAAATTTGAAATTACATTCAATGACAAAAATTATATTAAATGGTAAAAATATATTCTAAATATAACATAAAACTACTCAAATTAATAATTTATCACTATTAATTATTTCGATTAAAAAAGTTGTTTTTAATTAAAATTTCGTAATTTTCACTATTCATCAGAATATGAAAGTTATCCGAAAAGTACCAAAATTTCACCCTAAGCTAATTTCGATATTCAGAATCCAAAAATGAAGTCCATTTTGAAAAATAAAATTTACAAAATTTTAAAAGGTGGTTATTACTATTCATAACAGCTAGTTTTAATAATATTTTAATAGCATATCGTTGTTTAGTGAAACTCGGTATTGCGTACGATGCAAGCTATAGAGGAAGGTCGCGATTGCGTGTAAAGAAAGCCAAGCAAGTGTTGTGTGTAGTGAAAGATTCCTTTGATGATTTATATAACATAAAAACAAAATATTTCTCATAAAAGTCTCGGGTGTTACATTCTACCCCCCTTAAAATGAATTTCACCCTCGAAATTTGTCACTTTGTAACAAAAAGACGAGTATACCTCTCCCTCATCATATCCTCAAGCTCCCATGTAGCTTCTTCTAATTGGTGGTTCCTCCATAAAACTTTCACCAAGAGAGTGGTCTTGTTTCATATGACTTTTCCGCTACGATCCAGAATCTCTATCGGCTATTCTTCATAAGAAAGATCTTTCTCCATCGGTACAACTTCTTAGATGAGTACATGTGAAGGATCAGGTATGTACTTTCTCAGGAGAGATACATGGAACACATCATGAACTTGAGAGAGATTCAGTGGAAGCACCAATCGATAAGCTACCTTTCCAACACGATCCAGTATTTCGAAAGGACCAATATATCTAGGGCTCAAATTCCCCTTCTTTCCAAATCTCATGACCCTCTTCCAGGGAGATATTCATAAGATAACATTATCTCCCACTTCAAACTCTAAGTCTTTTCTTCAGTTGTCGGCATAACTTTTCTGTCGACTCTGAGATGCTCTTATGTGTTGTTGAATAGATCGGACCTTTTCTCCGATCTCATCAACATTATCAGGTCCTAATAGATTTCTTTCCCCAACTTCATCCCAGCAAGATGGAGTCCTACATTTCTTTCCATATAGAGCTTCATAAGGAGGCATCTGAATACTGGAGTGAAAGATATTATTATAAGAAAATTTCACCAGAGTTAGGTGTTTATCCCAACCACCTTTCAAATCCATAGAGTAAGCTCTCAACACATCTTCTAGAGTTTGAATTGTTCTCTCAGACCGACCGTCTGTTTGAGGATGATAAGAAGTGCTGAAACTCAACTCTGTATCAAGAGTATTCCGAAGACTTTGCCAGAACATTGAGGTAAACCTCGGATCCCGATCAGATATAATACAAAGTGGTACTCCATGCAATCTTACCACTTCCTTTACATATATCATGGCAAGCTGATCCAGAGAGAAATCCTCTCTAATAGCAATGAAGTGTGTAGACTTTGTAAGACAATCAACTATGACCCAGATAGCATTATTGCCTTTGGATGTTTTAGGAAGTCCTGTGACAAAGTCCATAGTGATGTTTTCCCATTTCCATTCTGGTATGGGTAATGGTTGTAACATCCCCTTAGACTTCTGTCTCTCAGCTTTAATTTGTTGCCAAACCAAGCATCGAGAGACATATTCCGCAACATCTCTTTTCATGCCATCCCACTAAAAGTACTCTTTTAGATCCCTATACATCTTCGTGACTCCAGAATGAATAGAGTATGAAGAACTATGGGCCTCATCTAGCATCTCCTTCTTTAATTCTGGGATGGGAGGAACACAAACCCGATTCTTGAACTTTATTATCCCATCATAATCAAGGTTGAATTCATGTACATTTCTCACCTTCTTTTTTAACTCTACATCTTCGTTCTGTGCCTCTTTAATATTCACATGTATAGATGGTTGAACATTCATTTGAGAAAGATAAGATTTTCCCCTTCTATTATAATTCCAAGATCCATCCTTTGTAAATCCATAAATATTGGATCTTTTATGATCCTCATCATGGATAAACTAGCATGGTCTTGTCGACTTAATGCATCTGCCACCTTGTTTGCTTTCCCAGGGTGGTAATGGATTGAGCAGTCGTAATCCTTAATCAGCTCCAACCATCTTCTTTGGTGCATATTCACCTCCTTTTGTGTGAAAATATACTTTAAACTTTTATGATCAGTATAAATGTCACACCTTTCTCCATAAAGATAATTCCTCCAAATCTTTATTGCAAAGATTACTGCAGCTATCTCCAAATCATGAGTTGGGTAATTTTTCTCATGGATTTTCAACTATCGTGAGGCATAAGCTATCAACATATCATTTTTCATAAGAACACACCCCAATCCCTTCTTGGATGCATCACTGTAGATCACAACCCTTTCTCCACTATAAGGCAGTGTGAGCACAGGTGCACTGGATAACCTTCTTTTCAACTCCTTGAAATTCTCTTCACATTCCTCCATCCAAAGAAACATAACTCCTTTCCGAGTCAACCTGGTGAGTGGATTAGATAATAATGAAAAATCCTTCACAAAACGTCGATAATATCCAGCCAAACCAAGAAAAATTTGGATCTCCGTTACTGTTGTTGGTCTCGACCATCTTTCGATAACCTCTTTTTTTGCTGAATCCAGAGATATCCACTCTTTTGAGATTATGTGACCCAAAAATAAAAATTTTTGAAGCCAAAATTCACACTTGGTAAATTTGGCATAATGCTTCTCCTCTCTCAGGGTCTTCAATATAATTCTCAAGTGATCTTCATGTCCTTCCTTGCTCTTTGAATATTCAAGAATATCATCTATAAAGACTACCACAAACTGATCAAGATAGTCTCTAAAGACTCTATTCATCAGATCCATGAAGATAACATGGGAATTAGTAATACCAAATGGCATCACTATAAATTCATAGTGTCCATACCTTGTACGGAAAGCCGTCTTTGGTATATCCTCCCTTTTGACCCATAATTGATGATACCCTGAACGAAGATCAATCTTGGAAAATTATTGAGCTCCAGGTAGTTGGTCAAATAAGTCATCAATGTGTGGGAGAGGATATTTGTTCTTGATAGTGATCTTGTTAAGTTCTCGATAATCAATGCAGAGTCTCATTGATCCAAATTTCTTCTTAACAAACAGAACAGGTGCTCCCCAAGGTGATGCACTAGGGCGTATAAATCCCTTATCAAGTTTCTCTTGGAGTTTCTTCTTCAATTCCTGCAACTCAATTGGGTCCATTCTATAAGGTGTCTTTGAAATAGGCAAAGCACCCGGTACGATTTCTATTGAAAACTCAACTTCACGATTTGGTGGAAGACCCGGAAATTCCTCTGGAAAGACATCATCAAACTCCCGTACAACGGGCATATTCTTAATCGTGGGTTTCTCTCCAGCCATTTGAGATAAATAACCCTCATTTCTTGGAATCAAGACCTATAAGATGGAATAAATTTCCACTAGAAGATTATGTTCATCCTTGCATCGATAGACGACCATATATTGATCTGGAATATGAAATGTGACTTCCCTTCTTTAGAAATTGATATGAGCTCCATATAAAGAAATCCAATCCATGCCATGAATCATATCAAATTCCACTATAGGAAGGATCACAAGATTTGCAAGAAGCACTTTCCCACAATCTTCAATTAGGGAAGAATTATAAACTTTTGATGCGACTGTTGTGACATTAGGGGTTGTCACACCTAACTCAAAATCTAATTGTTGAGGTAATACAGTGATACTCTTATAAAATTATACAAAAATAAATGATTGGGTGGATCCAGAATCAAATAAAACATTTTCTACTTTAGAGTGGATGGTAAGTGTACTTTTCACCACATCGTTATCGTACTCCACATCGCTAATAGAAATTGCATGTGACTTTCCTTTGTCTTTAGACTTAAGAGTTTATTGACGTCGACCATCATCATCAACCCTTGGATTTGGGAATTGATTGGTATAATGCCTTATATCCTTGAACATGAAACATTGAAGTGTAGTAGGTTCATTCTGTGTATCCCTTCCTTTGTTTCCATCATTAGACATATTCTTCCCATCATTGCGGAATTAAAATTCCCGATGACCTTCCTTTCCACATTTTAATCATTTACTTGTCCCTTTAAGACAACTCCCTCCATGTTTCATTCCACACTTTGAGCATAAGGGAAATAACATCTTCTTTTCAGTGTGCGCTTAAGATTTTCCTTCGAATTCCATTTTCCTATTCTTATCAAACCCATATGACTGATGGGTTACTCGAATCTCCATCTAAACATTGAGAGCACATCGAATGACTTACTCGTAGCTATTGAAGTCCCTTATGGCTAACGCCCTTCGAAGACTTGGTTTTATGCCACTAAAGAATCGATCAAACTTATTCTTAGGTTGGATAATAATACCAGAAGCGTACCTTGCAAGTCTTTTAAAATTTGATTCATAGGTACCAACAGATTCATCATCCTTTTGCTTCAGTTCAAGAAACTCTTTCTCCATCTTTGTTCGAAGAATACGAGGGATGTACTTATTGAAAAATAAGTTCTTGAACTCGTCTCATTCCATGCACTCAATTTCATCCCTCGACCTCATATTATTAATAATATTACACCATTGATCAACATCTCCTTCCAAACGATACACTGATAGGATGACTTTATCATGCTCAAAACATTGAAGAACTGAAAATATATTTTCAGTAGTACTAATCCATTGTTCAGCAACTAATGGATCAGTAGACCCACTGAATGAAGGTGGACGCTGCCTCATGAAGGAATCAATAGAATTTTTCTCCTTCATTTGCTCGTTTGGAAGTCCTGCATGATTAAAAGATTGTGAAAGTTTTGTGAGCATGGTTACAAGATTTTGGATTCCAGCTCCCATAACATTTGGTTGCTCAGGGGGACAATCATTGCATTGCCCGTCGTATTCCGCATTAACACGGTTCCTTTGGGTTCAAGCCATTGACTAAAACCAAGAAGAATAGTGTGAGCAACACTACTTATAATAGGAAAACCACATAATCAAGAATAAAATTTCACTCTTAAGGTATTATCCTAGGTTATTCATGGCCATTTCTAAAACACCAAGATTGTGTAATATGCTTAGACATATCCTTAGGGTTCTTACTAAGGCTTTCAAATCCTAGTTTCCAAAGGTTGACTATACCTTTCCTCTAATAAAAACTATAATGACCCATAAATTAAATACATTGTTATTACTTCAGAATTGAAGCACACTTATTACAACATATAACAAAACTAAGAAAGGACCGTATAGGCATAGAGTCTTTAGAAACTGGGAAATATAAACAACTGGTTCATAAATAATCTACTTTGCCTCCAATTTATTTCATCATATCTAGAGTCCCTTTTTGGAAAATCCTACTTAATAACCTTATTCCTGTGTTGGGGAAATTAAACATAAAAAAGGGTGAGCTCAAATGCTTAGTAAGGTTGAACAAAAGAAATCTCAATCACATCATATACATAAGAACATAACTTTTTTAAATCATAACCTACAAAAGAGATCATAATTTCATAACATGGGATAAATCATAGTATTGAAATTTAATCCCATTAATCATGACTTAAAACATGAAATATTTTGGCATACACAGATAATCATAAAGAATCATTTCTTATTAGTCCAGACTCATTGCCAAGACTATCTTAGTGGACAAAGTCCATTTCTGAACCGAGTTCACTCCTCGTTTCAGTCTTGTTTCACTGAACCGGTTTAACCTACCATTCCAGCCATGTCTATCACATGAGATATAAAATATTTACCCAATGCATTGGAGGGAGATATAGGTACCACCCATCTAATAATGATACCATTCTTGTGTGTGCCACAAAATCATAAAGCATACATCATAGCAAAACCCATGTAATAAAAATGGGAATCTTAAACATCGTGACATCATAAAACAATTCATATAAGATAAAGGAATTCATAATAATATTTCCATCACAACATAATCAAATCAATGTAATAATAGGGATAGAAATAGAACACTATATTATCATAGATGGAAAATAATTTTGAAAAAAGTCTTGAACTCCATTCTTGAGGAAAATATCCTTTCTACTTCAAAAACATTTTTTCCTTTCTTAACATGTCATACAATTTTAAACTAAAATAAGATGATTAAAAATAAACTTGAAAACTTTTAAATGAAGATTCTTGTAAATATTGTTTTAAAAATTCTATTCATGCCGTATAAGTTAAAAAAACATTATTCTCGTACTGTTGTTGGAAATGTAAAAAAGTACCTCGTACGAAAAACGACAAAAGATTCCTTTCATATATTTTAATAAAAACTCACCGAAGGCTAAAATTAAGAACTAAACAATTGTAGGTGGATGGAAATAATATTACATATTGAGGAAACATGGATGTAGTTGATAAAATACAACCCAGTAAATTCCAATGTATAAACAATCTCGGATGAAAATGAGATTGTGATATTTCCCTTACCTTAGGTCTGATTTGCTTCTTAAGTGTCTAAACCTCCTATATAATGATTTAAATAATGTTATTGACTTATTAAAGAATCATAATTATTTTTATGATATCATATATGGTCATATTCTTAGATTCTTAATAGTAATATTTCATTACTACTTGTTATTCGGGTGTTTATTACTTTTTGTTCTTATGCTTGTTTTGTCGAATAAATTATTATTTTTATTTTTAGGTTATATATAACTCATTTACAGAATGGTATTAGTGTAATAAATATCATATTCATTCATTCAATTCATTTATATAATCATTATGCAATGAATATCATGTAGAATGAGTCGCATCACATCGTGGAGACGATATTCCGTACGTACGAACGAGCAATGATATCGTTCCCATGATCATGGAATTGTCTTGGAGTGTATGTATATTATTTCAGAATCAATATCACTTTAAAATAATCATATATAGTCATTATTTAAACAATTATACCCATCCAAGTAAGGTGGTGGTGGAAAATAGTTGACACCACGACGTGGAGATTGTATTCCGTACGTACGCACGTGCGGTGATTTTGTTTTCCGTAGGATGGGTAGATGGTGAAATAGGATTGTTTCATACATATAATAACACATCAGTATATTAGTGATACTGATGTTATTACTTCAAAATGAAACAACTAAATAATAAGAAGTGGAAGAAGAAATAATGTTGAAATAATCGGTAACGGACATTACCTCTTCTTTGAAGCGCTTCTTTGAGACCTCCTTTTAGGGAAATAAAATTGGTCTTTGAAGAAGAACAGGACCTCTAGGATGTCTCTAGGGAAGTGGAGAGTATAAAGTTTCAGGGGTTGGCCGATCTTGAAGGCTCAAAGTGATGTGAGGAAGAGGGGGGGGGGGAGGTGACCTTTTATAAGGGAGGAGAGGGGCTCCTTTGGAAAAACTAAAAATATTATTTTATTATAAAGCCAAATTCGGTTTTAAATAGCTCCAAATTGATATATTTAGAAGATAAGGTGGGGATGGGTCGAAGTCCTCTCATCCAATAGAATTTATAAAAGTTAGGTTCCTATTTTAACCTTATCATTTATATTTAACTTTAAGTTAGATAATTTTACTTTTACCGTGTCTTTTTGTGTTCTTACACTATAAGGCTATTAAACATACTATAACAAGCCAAACTAACCCCAGGTTGTTTATTATTAATATATATAATCTTATCTAAGTCATTTGGCATAACCTTATATTATTAAGAATAATCTAACAATTAATAATATAATATTTTTTTTAAAAACTATTTAATGTCAATTTTTACACTATTTAGTAATTGATTTTTGTGAAAATCGTAACAGAATGATTAGTTAGAAAAAAGTTAATTAAATCAATAATAACATGTCATATTAACCTTTAAAATTAGTTTAATTCATAAACAGACTCAAATTACATTTATTTGGGTATTTATAACATCAATTATGTCAATATTTTATTAATAAGATAATTACTGCATCATCTTTGTGTCATAAATAAATTAAATTATTTAATGTCTAAAAATTACAAATAAAATACCATTATGTAGGAAATCTTTTTAGATTTCTAATGAATATTTATAGTCGAATTTATCTTATGTATAACCCAATATTAAATATTATTTATTTATTAAACTTTGATTTTAACTATTTTAACCCTTCATTAAATAAATTGATAATAAATGTCCTAATCTAATCCATGTGGGCCTAAATGGTCATATTTTATTCCTATGGTTGTTTTTGGTATAATTACACTTATCAAATAGAATTAGGACATGTGTTAGGGTAATAATAATATCATTTTTACCCTTAATTACCCTATTTACTTTTAACCGTGGTAAAAAAAGTAAAAAAGTTACTATTCACCAAAATTATTTTCATCTCATTGAACCACATTTTAGTCATTGATATTAACCGTGTCTCTCGGATTTTCGAAATTCCACTCACAGAAGCTGTAAAATTATGTTTTATGAAAAATTCAGTTTTTTTTAACTACCACATAGTGGTTTCACTATTCATCAAAAAAATAACGTTTCCAGAAAAATACCAAAAATTAGGCCTAAGATATATTTGATATTATGAATTCAAAAATGATTTCTATTTTACCAATTTCAAAACACATCAGTTGCATTAATTTATTTAAAAATTAATTCTGGTCATCAAAACAAATAGCGTGTTTTAAAGAGATAATAACTATCAAAAGATTGACACTTCTTTATGATTGGTTTAAATGTGAAATTACATTCAATGACGAAAATTGTATTAAATGTTAAAAATATATTCTAAATATACTTTAAAACCACTCAAATTAATAATTTATCACTATTAATTATTTCGATTAAAAAATTGTATTTAATTAAAATTTAGTAATTTTCACTATTCATTAGAATATGAAAGTTATCCTAAAAGTACCAAAATTTCACCCTAAGATAATTTCGTTATTCCGAATCCAAAAACGAAGTCCATTTTGAAAAATAAAATTTACAAAATTTTAAAAGGTGGTTATTACTATTATAACAACTATTTTTAATAATATTTTAATAGCATATCGTTGTTTAGTGAAACTCGGTATTGCGTACGACGCAAGCTATCGAGGAAGGTCGTGATTGCGTGTTAAGAAAGCCAAGAAAGTGTTTTGTGTAGTGAAATATTCCTATGATTATTTATATAACATAAGAAAAAAACTATTTCTCATAAAAGTCTCGGGTGTTACCCTCATCTCAAGATTTCAATTACAGAATTCACTGATTCTTCGGCTCTCCGCGATCTCACCCTTGTTGACCAATTTCCATTGAGGCGCCCTTCGGTGGACTCCTTTGACTGGTTTGTTTTCGAATACTGGGGACTTCATGATCGTGTGACTATTGGTCTCTTGAAAAAACGGCATATCATGATTCACTATGCATCCATGGAGGATCTGATCACGGCGTGGTCTGCAGCCCCTCGATCCTGCAACAGCCTGAACATTCATCCTTTAAAATGGTCTTATGATCTTTATATGAACTGTGATGCCCCATTCGCGGCGTTGTGGGCATGTTTTCTTGAACTCCCTCTTCTTTTCCAGAACCCCTCTATTATATGTCTGATTTGGAACATGGTTGGACGCTACATGTGCTTAGACTCAAGAACCATCTATATTTTTCATCGTATTTCCCAAAGGATTTGTGTTGAAGATGATGTTTCTAGACCTTCGGTTGACTGGGTGTGGATAACGGTAGGAGAAGAATTTTGGTTGAAGAAACAAGTGGTGTTTGAATCCTTGGTGAACAACTGTTCAAGGTGCTCTCGGCTCGGGTACATACCCCATTCATGTCGAAGAGGGAGCAGGGGACGAAAAGGGAGTGGTGAAGGGACTGTTGCTTCCCCCCCCCCAATATTGATACTCCCCACAATGGGTTTCACGTGGAGGCTGCGAAGGCCGCAGCGGGGGATGGAACTATCCCTCGATGTGAGGACAAGGTGGTTGGCAGTGTGATCTCGGTTGAAGATTCTCAGAAGAAGGACACAACAATACCTTAGGAGATGATAGTAAATGATATCTTCACTAGACTGAGAATAGATCTATAAGGGTTCCTTGTCTTGAAAGCAGGTGCTACACAGAATAGAGCAATGCTGGTTAGGCACTCTTCTAGTGATCAAACTCAAGTGGCCTCGGATGGGGCTTACAATTCAAATACTACGGGGGCTCCAAAGTCATGCACCTACGTCATGGCTGTGCGTGGAGGAAATATAGACGTTGAGTGTTCCAAGGTTGGTCAGGAGTGGGAGGATTCATGGCACGACACATATCAGCCGAATAACAAACAGAGTCCTTGAACTTTGGCCTGCCTCAATTTGAACAACCATTTTGATACATTGAGTGTCGAATCATGGGCTGAATATAACAACACTTGTCCCTCAAAAGCGAAGTCCGATGGAGATTGACCCTCAACTATAATAGGATAGTATGGTGGTGGCCTGTATAGGCCGGGGAGGAAAAAGGGGAGTAGAGAAAACAGTGACCCCGAAAGGTGCATCGTCACCAAGAAGCAGAAATCAAAGGGACTAAGAGACTAAAAATATCTTCCTAATCAGATGGAGAAACAGTCAGCCAAAAAGAGTAGCATGTCCACAGAACAAGAACCAAAACTTATGTAAGTTGGAGAGTTTTCATAGGTTTTGGGCACCATGACTGGTGTAATGGAGTAACAACAAGTAGGAGGCAATGGTTCCCCAATGCAGCAGATGGAGGGGTACGGGTAAGTTTTGGAGTCTCCTCAAGATGATGATACTATGGGTCAACATTGGGTGATTTTAATGCTTCTAGAGGATGCCCGATTAGAGGATATTGTTATGCTCCCTTCTGCACAACAGCGGGAGGAAGGGAATCCTTTTGGTACTCAACAATGGGAAGATGCATCTATGGACCCCCATATGGAACTACTCTTGCATTCAGAAGAAGAAATGGTGGAGGACATCCTAAAAATTAAGGCAATGATGGAAGAGGTTGAAAAAATGATAGAAAGAATGATCGATGTAGCTAGTACCAGAGAGCAAGGTTAGTGGATAGATAAGAAAGACTGTATATTGATTAAAGGGTTTGACATGGAGAAGATCAGCAAAGGGGAGTACA
Source organism: Viscum album (assembly GCA_963277665.1). Taxonomy (NCBI): domain Eukaryota; kingdom Viridiplantae; phylum Streptophyta; class Magnoliopsida; order Santalales; family Viscaceae; genus Viscum; species Viscum album. The sequence goes on from OY728135.1 coordinate 553,664,484, forward strand.
TGACCTCTTGGAATTATGTATTGCATCACTATGAAGATGTCTTGATATATGACCCAGACATACAATTAAATGATATCCTTTGGAAATTGTATAGGGAAATTGAGTCCAAATGGCTTAAACTCTTCTTTGATAAGTCTGTAGTTTCTTTTGTTGCCTGACATGGTTAGTTTTGCGGGTTCTCACTTCCCCCTTGAAAGTGTTTTAATAATAAAATAGTAACTTAATAGGAAGTTAGTTTTCCACTTATTCATGAATAAATAAAATGAAATAAATTTTTTAAACATTTTATTTTCATTTAAAACTCTCATGTATATGTTAAGAGGTGGGGACCACCAGTAATAAACCTCCCTTTTGAGTGTTGAGAGGTGGGGACCACCTGAACTAAAACCTCCCACGTCGGTTATGGGGGTGGGGACCACCTGAGACTAAAACCATCTTGAACTCCCCTATTAAATTTGTGGAAACCTCTTGAACTCCCCCCACTATTATTGTGCCACACACTTGATTAATTACACTGAATCATCAATTAATGAATTAAGCCAATTTGAAATTATGACAAAAAAACTAGATAGATAAACATATTCTATTATGTTCTCTATTTCATTTTTGGGTTGGAATTGGGAGAAAATATTTGGTAGAGGAGAGGTTTGGGGGGAATTATTCTTCACCAATGAAGAATGATCCTGAATCAAAGAATGTCAATGCACGACTTTGACTTCTTCCTCATGACATCCTCCAACATTGGAGGTCTTCAATCAATGATGGTCCTTCCCTCCTCATCGACGTCAACAAATGAATGTGGTAGGGGTGTTTTTTAAATAGATCAATGTTTAATTTCCTCTCACATTGAATCATTCCCCTTGAGCCACTTGCTACTGCCCTAACACAGAGGGTATGGGCCAAAAAGACATGACCCAACCCCCCTACAAACCTTATTATTGTTTTTTGTGTTCTTTGCAATGGTGACGGAGGCCGGTGCTAGTGTTTAGCACCAATGGAACACGAGAACCGCGGCCGACACCAAGACCAACCATGGAGAAGGAAAAAACGGAGGGTGGCCGGTCAAGCCGCCTGTTGGTGAAGGCACAAAGTGAAACAATGCCGCACGACTAGCCACGGCAGACGACTGCCCCGCAGCCTCATCCTTCATGTAGCCTCACCGCCCTACATCCCTCCACGACCCCACATGGCCCTCGCGACCTCCATCATCCTGCAGCCTCACGAGTCCCCTGGCCTCGCCACCCCACAGCCCTCCATGGAACAATGTGGCCCTCGTGGACCCTGCGGCCTTTGTCACCCCACTGCCTCATGTCCCCTACGGCCTCGCCACCTCGCAGTCTTCCATGGCCCCTCGCAGCCCTCTGCGGCCCTCATGTCCTCCGCGCCACCCCGCGGCCCCATGGACCTTCACGGCCCCTACGACCTTCGCCACCCTTGTAGGCTCTACGCCATCCTGGATACCTCGTGACACTCCATGTCCCACATGCCGCCCAGTGCGAGTTGGGCCTGGTGGGTCCGACCGGGTAGGACCAAACCTGGAACAACTGTGAGCTTTTCGCTCTATCACCCTTAACTTTGGCACTAGGTGTCTGATTGAAAAACTATCAAATTCAATGTAAAACATGAAACAAGATGGTCAATTTGGTTACCCCCAATAATGATTTGGGTAAAATTGGGGTACGGTCGAGTTGGATTGAGTACAATTCCAACCAGGCCCTCAGAACTAAAAGCTAATAACTTACAAACCAGGCGTCTGATTGTCGCAACCTCTGTTGCATTGAGACACCTATTACATGGAGGTCCTTTGAGTTAATTCTTCCAGGTACTTCATTCTAGTTGTATTATTTTCTAGGGTCTTGAGGAGAGGACCCTCCTGAAGACGATCAAGCATAGTGTGAGGACCCAGTAGCTGGCTGTGATGTGAAGAATGAATATTGATTCTATGCGGGTCAGCACCGACAAACCTTGTGTGGGTAAACACCGAGTGATCCTGTGTGGTTCAGCACCCATCAATCCTTTTTGGGTTAGCACTGAGTGATGCTCTATGGGTTAGCACTGAGTGATCATATGTGGGTCAGCACTGAGTGATCCTGTGTGTGTTAGCACCTATAAATCCTATGTGAGACTTATGATGTTCCAAAGCCTATACTAGGAGCATTTTTTGGTCTAATAATGTACTAGAGATGTACTAGGATCCAGTGCGGGTATGAAATTTTACTGGAGATGTACTAGAATCTTGTGTTGGTCCAACAATGTACTGGAGATGTAATAGGATCATGTGTGGGTCTGACGACTTACTGGAGAAGTACTAGGATCCTGTGTGGGTCTGACGACGTACTGGAAATGTTCTAGGATCCAGTGTAGGTTTTATGACATACTGATGATTTACTAGGATCATGTGTGTGTCTGAAGATTTACTAAGATCTTTTGTGGGTCTACCTCTTAACAGAATAAGATAAATTAGTAGTTACATCTAATGATCAATACTAATGTACTTAATTTATACCTTGTGTGAGCTGAGTTTGTACCTGTGTGGTAAATTGATTCCATGTAATGCCTTGATTGTATTATTATATGTTGATTACCTGTGTGGTACTTACCATTGTGGTAATACATCCTTTATGTAACAGTTGAGCTTTGGGATTTTCGTTTTGCCCCTGTGTTTTCCTCATGATTAAAATGGGTTTACTTGTTAACATATGTATATGTATGGTCATATACATTAAGTAGGGTTGTTAGTTGGTTCCATGCTGTGTGGTTGATCCTTGGCGGGTTTTGTGAGACCTTGAGGGTCTCTAGGTCCATACTGAGTATCGTTATTCTCACCCCTGCATGGGCTATTCCCACACCCTATTATGTTTAGTGCAGATGATGGACAACAATGACTAAGGACAAGAGTACCAGAACTGGATCTAGCTTAGTGGAGGGCCATAGATGAGACGTACTGTAGAGATGACCGATCAAGAACTGCAACTTCCCTTCAGGTAGCATCCTTAGAGGGTGTTCACAGGAGCAGATCCATTTTATGTGTACTATCAGTTTCTTGTAATTTCTAGTTGGGAATGTATTCTGGCCCCTTTATTTACTGCACTCACATTTTTTTACTATTCTGTTTACTTGAGTTCATGTCTTTTTGTGTGCTTGGTTGTGGGTGATTACAGGTTATCAAGGAAATGTCTTCCCATATTTAGGGGAAACAACTTCGGTGCTAGACGCCAACCCCTAGCCTATGGAAGGCGGGCTTGGGGTAGTCACAGCAGGAGCCCCCGGGGAGGGGCGTGACATATACATATATTAAATTCACTTTTCAGGTTTAGGAAAAAACTTGTTGTGACCTTATTTTTTGTACTCACACCCTCATTGGGTTTCTATAGTATATAGTTAGTCATTTTTACATAAAATAAAATATTTTCAGTTATGTAATTGTGAAAAAGTTTATTGAATTACAATAAAAAATCATACAGGATTGGTGATTGGGATGCGATTAGGCTTGAGGATGAATATAGTGCCTCAATGGCTTATGTTCATTTATTTATTTGGTATATGAGATCATAACTATAGGAGATAAGTGTTATTTTACATTAGAATGTCCATGATTACGTTTTATGTTTTCTCATATAATTTTATATATTATTGATAGATATGTTTATTTCTTCAACATACATTGATGATTAATATGTCGGATATTCCTTGGTTTATTTCCTCAAGGTTTTAATATAGTTATAAACCATTGGTAAATGGAGAGGGGAGCCTGAAATCACAAGATGATTTTCAGAATGAGAACTATTCAAATATCCCATGATGTAAAGATGTTAATTTTTTGTCCTCAAATCCATTGACCACCCTATTCATATCTATTATATAATCATATGTTTAATGGAATGTCCTTTCACCCTTAAAACCGTCAAACATAAATTTTCATAAATTTCCATGATACTAATCTCTGAATTTTTAGCATATTGGTGACTGTAAATTTATACCAATGTGAGATCTCTTTTTAGTTTCCATGAAACTATGTTTTTTTATAAATTTACAAAGTGTAAAGAGAGTCTCTAGAATCTACTTCCAATTTATATTCACAAAGATAAAATCATTCATTTCATCCAATATCTCTTATAGCTACTGAATATTAATTACTAAGATTTTGGTCACAAAAAGAAAATTTATATTACATTCATGGATAAACATAAACCTTGATCCCTAAATATAAATACATATCAATTTTGATTCACAGGTTCCCATTTATTTATCCCCCTTTTGATTCATATCTTGGAATTCTCTATCCTCTTTTATGTGAAAAATTTTGGGAAAATATTTAGTGACTTCTTTTTCATTAACTCTTCACATTATTCTTGTTAAATTGAACCTTTTTATTCATATTATTAATGAAGATCCTTCATTTTCTAACCATACCTTATAAGCAATAAATTAGTAATATGACCTTACCAAATTCCTTGATTCATTTAATAGAGGATATATTTTTTATTATATCAATCATGTTTTCATTATTTTTTGGTTTTTATGACCAACTAAATGAGGGTGAATTTTTTAATATAAATGAAATTATAACAATTTTATCTTTCCTCGCTGTATTTAGTAGGCCAACATGTTTTTCATTTTTTGTAATATTGTGGGAGTATAGTGAGAATTACGATGCTATTTTTATTCCATCCCTAATCTCGTTTGGTTTATCAAAGGAATAGTATTTATATTTTCCATCAATCCCATTTTTTACTCAATTATAATGGGATCTAGATATTTAATTAAATAATGTAAATTTATGTTTGTCAAAATGTAAAAAAATAAATTAAAGAATAAAAAAAATATTAATTACTTTAAAATCATTAATTATGTTTCAATATAATTTAATATAGGAAAACTATTGTCACATTCCAAATAGGTTATCAAACTTCATTAGTTGTGAATTAAATTATAAAACACCATTTAAAAACACAATAATTATTTACAATGTGCATGTGAATTAAGGAATCATTTCCTCTTAGAGTGTAAAACAAGGTGTGAAGTTAGACATACTTTTAGTCAATAGTGTGATGATTTAGTTAATACCAAACCATTCATTTTTAGGGTCATTACCCATAAGTTCATATATTCCAAATCCAATACTAATAGGTCTATCTCATGATAGAGATTTCATTACTATAAAAACTACAATCATTACATTCCCGAAAATTTATTATATTTTTTTCATTTATAATTATCACTATAGTTTTAAATAATGTTATCTCATTCTAAAACATAAAAATAATGAATCCCTACCCAAATACCTTTTAATAAGCATAATACCCAAACTCATAAATCTGGTTCTATGAATTTTATATTATACCATATATATGCTATCATTAGATATGGAAAAAGAATAATGTAAATATATTTAAAAAATCCATTATTTGAACATTTTGTATTAGAAATACCTACATGAATCTAATCTCTAAAGCTAACTGTGTTTTGTTATTTGCTAAAAAAGAATCCCATTTGACATAATTTCATAAAATTATCTCATAACATATATATTTAATTCATCATTATTTAAATAATCATCTATATAATTTTGTGATGAAAATAGAAAAATAATAATGGGTGAGATCAAAAAATTAGTAATATAAAAACATATCAATAATTCGTAAAGCATGATAGAATTTATTATAATATAAAATCATCAAATATAATCTATTGGATAAGATTATGAGAATATGAGTAAAAAATAATATTCCATTGATTATAACATTATAATATATCAAAGAAATATTCCAGATTTATATATATAGTAAAGAATAACATTCTGATGAATAATAAACATAATCATGTAAACATAAAATATTATGAAAAAAGATGAACACAATCATATCCACATACAATATTATTAGAGAAAACAAATTTTATCATGTTTATGAACAATATTTTGAACAATGATAAACAAAAATAATTTCCACGAACAATCTTACTAAGAAATACAAAAAAATAAAATCCTCAAACAACAGAATTATCTCATGAAAAATAAAAAATTAACTAATGTAATGGTGCACAATATTAGGACACAAACATCTCATTATTATAATATATACACATTTTTACACAAACATTCAATTATATATCATATAATGAGGAACCCAATCTTAGAAAATTTATTTCCAAATATTTTTAAATTTAATTATCTAAAAATAACTCAAGAGGTAGATAATTTGATAACCATTATTAAATGATCCAGTACGAGAATTTCACAAGTACATTTAGAGAATGATTTATGAAACTTAAATATGTAGGAGATAATTATATTAGTTATAAAGAGGAAAATAGAAGATAAAATCTAAAAAATATATTAAAAAATATATCATCACATGATTTAATTTGAAACTTTAAGATGATAGCATGAAAACCTCTTTAAAACACAACTTTACAATAAATCCAAATGTGAAATCCTTTAGAAATAAAAAAATGATCCATAGGATTGTAATATTTCCTCAAAGAAAAAATATAAATAATTCATGAAATAGTTTTAGATTTTAAAATAACTTAACTAAAATCCACATCATAGAAATGATATTGAATTTTTTTTGAAAAGAAATAATTATAAATGATATCATCAATTTGATAAAATAGATATTTATTTTGTTAAAATAATAAACTATTAAATTCTAAGAAATAATTAATATGGGAATGGATGAGAAGAATTCCATCAAATTGGATGAGGATTATTCTAAATATCATTTCATTTTTTATGTAGAAGGAATACGCTCCCTGAAGAATATTCAATGCAATAATACATTGAAAATGAGTCGTTGGAAAATTAATATAAATCATAAGAAACATGTTATAACAAAAAATATTATTAAATAATATGGTTAATTATACCCAACTTATAATAATACTGTTTAATAAGAACTATAATAACTAAATGAATAATAATTCAATTAACAAAAACGCAAACTCGATATTCATGCTTGGTTGGACATAATCTAAACATCTTTTTAACATAAAAAATATCAATTAATTTTAAAATAAACCTCTTAAAATATATAATCATGCATTATTATTATTAATAACCAATCATTTTACATTTTTAATTATGTTATTAATCCTTTTATAAGTAATAGTCAGGTATTTAATTTATTTCAAACATGATTTGTAATGTCATTTTTGACCCCCATAAAATAATACCATGTTAATAATTCCTAATTTACAAAGGGTACCATAATTTATTTTATATAATTATTTCAAATTTTATCACATCATCATGAGATTGTTATTTATGATATCACAAAATGATGTTTTTTATGCGATTTTCTCCATAATTTTTAATAAAAAAGGATAAATATTAATAATGAGTTTTATATTATCAAAATGAACAATTTTTATTTATATAATGAAAAATAAATTATTAATCATCAATTTAATTCTTTAAATAAATTCTATTAATCATCCATGCATGGAGGTAATTAAAAATTAAATATAAAATTCATTAAGGTTGTAGTCCACAAATATCATAGTTGGAAAGTTTATTTACCATTATATTAGATGATGATAAATAATTATTATTAAATTAATGTAATAAAATATTATTTTAATAATGATATATTTATGTTTTCATATTAGAATGATTATAATAGATTCAGAGGATTAATATATTTAATAATGGTTAGTTAGTGGATAGTACTCATAATGAGGAATTTAATTATCTCATCAAATAATCCTTGTAAATGGAGGACATGGTGCTTTTTTAACCAACTAATGTGAAATGTGGAAGAGTTAGGAGAGTTTAAATGGGAATGGGATCAAGATAATGTTCAATTATTATTGTCTCTTTGATTCGGTGTAAGTGATATTTTTTTACAGATTAAAAATATGAGGTTTTCTTTGGAAATTAATATTAAGTAAATTGAAATGGTATAATCATAAGGGAGTTATGGGAGGAAATGATGGTGCATTATGTCAGACTGAATTTTAAGGATAATTAATTTCTATCAAAAGATATTTTTTTAAAGTTACTTTATAAAAATTTAATCCACATTATGTAAACAATTTTTACCCTTATTATCAATGTTCATATATTTACCATGCTAATTATTTTTTCATTAAAAAAAGGCAACACCTATTATAAAATATAAACCTGATTAATGAGAAATTTGAATAAATATAATCCTAATTATTTTATTAATATGAGAAAATTCTTAAAGATAAATACTTATCATACAAGAAAAGTTACATATTAATAGACAAATATTCATTACATAACACAAAAATCCACTCTGAAATATTTTATTTTTTCTCCCATTATAAATATAGACACATAAAACAATCAGTCCACAAGTGGGATAATTCAACTCAAATAATTTCCATTATAACTAAAACCCTTATTCGACATATCGTATATTATATCATTCATCATAACCTTTTTAAAAAAAAAAATTTAACGAGTGTGATCTGATTCTCCATTAGGATAAAGAAAATAGATATTATCATATCATGAGCATAAGGTTATGAGAACATTAGAATAAAATTTAAAAATAATACCCTTAATAGTATAGATCACAAAATAAATTCATGACAAAAACTATTTTAGTTCATGTGTAATGAATTAAAATGGAATAAAATAACATGAATACTTATAATATAACATTATCATAAGGAATAGATTTTCGGAATACAGATAAACTTGTAACATTTTCAACATATACAATTAGATACAATTTCACTCATTTAGTGATGTACATGAAATGGGGACCTCAGATAAAATCATAGACATGAATCTATGATCAAAAATAACATTATGGATACAAATCATGGTCCACACCTATCAATGGGAACATATGATAATGTTCACTCATAATACGGTTAACATGCAATCATGTTCATGCATGGCATATGTAATCTTGATTTATATATCATTACCCAATAAATTAGACGGATATATATGTACCACCAATTACATATTGAAAGTAAATCATATATATGTCATAATATCATAACACATTCATCATATTAGAAACCACGAAATTATATGGGTTTTATAAACATTTCATTATAGCATAACCAAATTAATTAAAAAAAGTTTCATCAATGTTTCATTATTTCATCAAACAATACTCCATGAAAAATATATGGATTCATAGGAATCATGAAATCATAATAATAAAAAATTATGATAAATAATTATAATGGTATCATTCGATCACATCCCCTGTAAAGAATAATTAACATCGAAAGATGTTATCTGATATAGAAGACAATTTCAAAAGATAAATAACTTGGAACGTTTCTTTGGAAAACCATAAATTATTTGAAAATAAATTTTTAAAAATAATATTTAATTCTAAAATTTTTGAAATATTTTTTTTAAAATAACATTGAATACATACTATGTAATAATTAAATAAAATAATGTTCATGATATTATAAAATTTCCTTTATTCAATTCATGTATAAATAAAGATTACATTCAGATTTAATGTAAAATCCAAATAATCCTTATTTGGAAAATTAAATGAATATGAAATTAAAAATATTTTTAATATGTAAAAACTGGGAAATTGGGTTTCAAAATAATTTATGGAATTTTCAATAATATTTGAAAACCATTTAAAAAATTAGTTTTTGATGAAAAAGGGGTTTTTACCTGAATATAAAAGTAAATACGAATTTATTTTAAAACAATCTTATGAACTATTTAGTATTGAACTAGAGAAACTCTTAAAGTAGAATATTTATTATGTTGAAACATCAATAAGAGAAGATTATTAAAAAAAAATTTTAAATATGGTTCATAATATTTCATCATCTGAAACATTATCTTAAATCAACCTGATAAATGATGAGATTGTATCATAAAACCATTACCAAATTGATAACATTGAATCATAAGCCCAATAAAAGGTATATAATAAAATTTATAGGTAACTATAAATAATTTATAGGAGAAAAAAAAATTATATTAATTGGTAGTATATACAATAGATAATTGAAACATGTGGTAAATATGGAATGTGCCTCCTTGAAAATAAATTTGAGAAGGAAATGCATTTCCTTTTGTCATGAAATTATTTTTAATTTATAAAACCTATTTAATAATAAATATATAATTATTATAAATCTATTTCATAACTGTACTTATATATAGTACAAAATATGATTCACTTGTGACCTTTTTCTACCTGTTTATTAACAAATCCTTGTTAAAATCACAATTCAGATAATAACCGCTTTTCTTTTCATTTATGTTTTGATTATCTATTTTTTATCCTCTATAATTGATCATGTTTACATAAAATAAATAATTATAAAATTAAATAACTATCATATATTATATATATATATATATAATTTAATCCTTAATATTTAGAGACATAAAATGAAATACATGGTTCATGGAGATGGTTGACCGTACGTACTAATGTATGCTATTTATATTTTTCAAAAAGACGAGTTTAAAAAGTCTAAATAACATATTAAATCTATTTAATTATTTTTATTTCAGATATATATCACATATATTAAATAAAAAATTCCTTATTACGATTCATGTAATGAGTGAACGAATCACATACCTTCGCAAGGTTGTAGATCCTCTTAGACAAAAGCAACATTAATGTATTCTCAACAAATTGAAATCTAAAAAGTGTACATTATAAAAATAATTATAAATGTATAATAATTTCATATATATATATATATATCATATATACAAATTTCATCTATCTTTATATCCATCCCTAATATGTGGTGTATGAAAATGAGTAACATCTATGTGTGAGGGAATAGTCACCAATTCACATGAATGATGATTTCATATCGAGTCAGATAGAAGTAGATCAGGATTTAGGTTATTATATTACATTAAAATAATAAAATTTTATTATATTAAGTATATTCTTATTATTATAAATTAATTTTTTAATAAAATTGAAAGAGGTGGATGAATAAAAAAACAAAACGTTGAGTTATGTACATAACCTCTTCTTTAGATACAATCATTTGTACTTCACCAAAAGTATCCATAGGATGGTTATATAAAAAAATATGGATTATAGGATAATAATATGGAATTTATAATGTTATTTGGGTTGTTATTATATGAAAAAATGATTATTTAAGTGTGAATTATAGTGGAGAGGGGGTTCCCTTTTATAACTGAGGCCGGTTTAACAACTGCACCTTTTGAAAAAAAAAGGTGTACCCATGTTTTTCAAATTAAAAAATGTTTTAAAATGGATGATTAATGATCTTGGATAAAATATGTTTGAATTATCACAAGAAAATTTTTGTTTGGAATGTTTGATATCATTATTAGCCGTTGAATTTTATGTTTAAACCCTCGTTAAACCCATTTTTAGTTTAATAGTGATAAAAGTTTTTACTATTATTTTTATTCATTATGGAAAAATATTATATTAAAATTAGTAGATATATTATGTTATTATGATTTCAAATATATAATTTATTTTTCAAAATTCAATAAAATAATGTGGTATACATTAATTTAAAAATAAAATTTTCGACAGGATGAAAAAGTGGGGTTTTAAAGAGAAAATTTTCATAAATAATATATTTTTTAATATGAAAAATAAAGAGAAAGTTGATTTAAATAAAATAAATTTTATAAATCGATATATCATGGAACATGTTTTACATTTTAACTATCATTATATTTTTATTTTTGTTAAATACTCTAATATAAATGAAAATTTGAATAAAACTAGTACATTTCACTTTTAATTGAAAAAAAATATTCCCCAAAAAATAAAAAAATATCTATAATATATTTTTGACATGTAGATATTAAAAAACGATATTAGGTTTTCAAATGATTTTCCAAAATAACATTAAAAACCCAATTTTGTTATTTTTCCACAAAATGTATAACTTTTTTTTGTGAAATTAGTATTTTCGTAACATATAATGAATCTTAAAAACATTAATTAATTTTTTTTCAATATATTTTATTTATATTACAAAATATAAAATATTGTTATTATTATTCATATTTCAATGACTTCTGTCTATGTTATAGAAGTCATGTTTATATAATAATATAATTAATATATAATGATGTGTTAAAACACTATGTTACGTGTAATTCATGCTAAACGTAGTATTTCCTATAAACCTGTCTATAAATAAAATTTTATATATTAAAATAATAACATTTCTCAAAAACATGGGGTGATGCATTATTCCCCCAAAAAAATGAATTTCACCCTCAACATTTATCAGTCTAATACAAAAAAAATAAAGATACTTCTACATCTTCATTTCCACATATTCCCACATAGCTTCTTTAAACTGATGATTTTCGGTGAAAATTTTAATAATGGCTGTGATATTGTTTTATAGAATTTTTTATGTACAATGTATAATAAATACATATTATTCTTCAGAAGAAATATATTTCACCAATGTAATTACATCCTAGTTTACAATATTTTAGGGATATGGTTTGTAGATTTTTAGGAGTGATACATAAAACACATCGTTGAGTTGAGAGTGGTTCGTTGGAAGTAATAAATTATAATACATGGTCATGGTACAATCAAGAATTTAAATGAGACTGATATATAAAGTTTTTAGTTTCCCTTAAATCATAAATCTCAAAACCTTATTGCATGTAAAATTTATTATAAACACCTTACCACTAACTTCAATGTCTTGATCACTCTTGTGATTGATAAGATAACATGTTAGCTATCTTTGTGATTCCCTTATGATTTAAGGAATAAAAACTGAAATTACATTTATTAACATATATAATATTTTATTATATTTAATTCATCAACATCAATCCAAAACATTGGAGTTATACTCAAATTTCTAAAGTGATTTTCATAACGATCCATTTTCATTCTCACGTGAAAGCAAAAGATGTATGAAAAATCTAGTAGAGAAAGGTGATGATCCCAAACATCACTAAAATATATTTAAAAAAAATATAGATTCATCCTCTAGAGTTTTAATTATTCTATTCCACTGACTATATGTATATTGATGATATATAATGCTGAAAATATACATTGTTTCATGATCTGGTTGAATAATTTTAAAAAATTTTGAGGTAAAGCTCATATTCCAATCATACATAATGGAATGTGGTGGTCCAAGAAACCATACCACATAATTAATGTTTTTTCATGAAATATTATCTAGGTATAAGTCTTATATAATAAAAATAATGTGTCTTTACCTTGTATAGTGATCTAATACAACCCATATATAATTATTCCCTTTGAAATGATGGGGAATCTACTGACAAAACAAATCTTGATGTTTTCCCATTTCTATTGTGGAATTTTATGTTGATAACTTATCACTCCCTATAAATTTTTAATCAGTATTCATATCACATTTTTTCTACCTATTTAATCCTCCATATATTTATATAAAAAATAGAACAACTATCTGTGAAATAATAGTTTTGTTATTTCTCTCATAAACCATTTACATTTGTGAGTTATAAGTTATAATAATGTTATTTTTGAAAATAATTTTTCAAAATACTCTCATATATTAATCAATAATTATTTTCAAACCTTCTTAATATTAGGGTATGTATAAGGACCCATCCTTAAAACATTACATAGTCTTGAATTAAATGAATAATTCACATTGAGGATCTTTTTATGTTTAGAGTTTTAGAGAATTAGGACATAACTATTACATCTCAAAGGATTACAAAGTAGACACTACTACTATAAATGATTTTTCACAACAATAAACATTTCCTTAAATAAAACAAGAGTTATTTTCTTGATATAAATCTTCTTGAATACTTACTTTCTATTACCCTTCCTTATAACCCGTGATAAACATTTCAAAAACCTAGGATGAGCATAAAAAGCTCAGTAAAGGTTATAACATAATAAAAGGAAAAATTAACACTTCAATAAATAAATATAAATGAAACCATAACATTCAATCATAACATATATTCTGAAATCATAATATTTATGTACAACTCATAGAAATCATAAGAAATAAAGTTAACTTGAGGCATTCATAACATTCTTATGTTGGAAGTAACTGTCATGGTAACGTTTGGAATACCCATCACAGTATATTCCCAAAATATCATCGGAGAAACCTTAGAGTTTAACTCCTTCACATTACCCAATTAATTGGAGATCTATCACATGCTCACCTGCCCTTAGTTTATAATGGAACCACCCATCTTTATAAATAATGCCCAAGAACCATAACATAATCATATCACATAAAACATGCATAAAGAAAACATAGCATTTCCGCATTTCAATCACAAGATATATAAAACACATTGATATAATCAAAACATTATCAAACCATCTTCAATACCAAAACAAAAGAAAAGTAAAATATTGTATTTTATATTCATTTAAATAAATGTTTATGGCTTGTAGAGGAAGCTGAAACTCAAATAATGGTCACGGCGGTGGAGAAGTCATTGTCGCCGCATACATAAGAAAAATAAATTCCCTTTTTTTAGTAAAACGCATTGTATAAAAAGATTCATTTAAAAAAAAGTAAAATTCAATGGGATATATACACCGTATAAAATAATGTTGTGTATAAAACCAAATATCCCTCAATGAAAAGAGATTGAGATGAAGTCCCTTACAATGACGGTATCCTTAGATTAAGGATAAATCAATTTCAAAAATATATGTGACAAACATAAATACACCCAATATATGTGGATATTAAGTTTAAAACAATTAGAGGTCATCCGAACATATTCGTAGCCTGACATAATCAAGAAGTAGATGTTTAACCCAAATAATTGAAATTGGTTTAAGAAGTTTCCTTATAGAAATTCGAGAGCCTAACGGCTTCCCATAAAAATTCAGAAAATGAGATGATGAGTGATAAAAAGGGTATCTCATCACTTGTTCATAACATTTACATCAATAAGGATATATATGAACATACCCTAACATAATAATATGTAAATAAAAAGACCTAACAAAAATAAGTCTTTTAAAGAGAGGAGGGTGAAAGTTTCCCTTACCGATTTGGGTAACTTTCAAAATGTAGACCCCATGAAAGAAGGATCATAAATGAAGAATAAAATACACATAAATTAATATGTATTACACAAAGAATACAATAACGGGCAGTACACACACCACACGAAAAGGATATAGTGGAAAATGTTGCATGAATCTCACAGGAATAATTGTGAGATGAAAAATCCATTACGAAAACTCCGTAGCCTAACGATGACACTTAAAAATTCAGAAAATTGATTAATGAGATAAAATAGGTTATATAATAATATGAACATAAAATTTACCATAAGATGAATATAAAAGGGCATCCCCCAAAAATAGAAAAATGAGCTTAAAGGAAATGACATAAAATAGAGTACTTAAAAAGAAAGAGACGTAGGATCCCATACCTCAAGTCCGACTTATCTTGTTCGTTTCATTATATTCGTGAATAATAAACTTTTGTCAATTTATAATTTAATAAGGACCTCCTTTAAAGTTTATTATTCAATACATATCACATATTATAATGTTATAATAATTAGTTAATTATGTGAGTTCATATCAGATGTTTTTGTCGATGTTTGGTACATGAGTCAAAAATGAATTTGTTTAAAAAGAATTGTCCATGTAGTTATAAGTACATAATCTCCAGAATAGTATTAATGATTTAAACATCATATATATCCTGTATATATTCATTTTATACTATTACATAACATTTGGAGATAAAAAATAAATAAAATTAACCGTTCATGGAGACGGTAGGCCGTACGTATGCATGAATGCTACTTTCATTTCTTTGTCATATTAATGGAATTAAAAATAAATGATAGATATATATATTAAGTAAAGTATAATATATATGTTATATAGGTCACATAGGTTCATTAATTTAATTCGTTATACATTCCATTTATTGAATGAACGAGTCACATCAGTTGAGGGGTGGTAGTCCACACTTCATCATATGAAATTATTGCATTTGCACAACATGACAAGCATAAAGGAATGTTTTAAATGTAAAATACAGAATAATATTGAAAACATAAATACCATATATATCATATATAAAATAAAGTGACATCATAATGGCCACCATGAGAGGTGGTAGGAGATAATTGAACAATCATCGTTTCGTGAGGCCGTAGTTCGTCGTCCATAGAAACAGTATGTTCTTCACCCATTAGATGGAGGTGTGTGTAAGTTTAGTTCAAATACTACTCTTAAAAACATATTTGTATATTGAAGATAATGGTTTTGATTCAAATTAAAGGAATAAAAAGTGTTTACGAGGTTGGATAAGCAAAATGAAACAAAATAACAAAAGGTAAAACATTACCTTTAAATCTGGTAACTCTGTTTAATTTGATCCCAAAGGCTTCCTTGGAAATCCTTATGCCCAAAGTGAAGCCTTTAGCAGTAGGATAGGGATTATAATAGACAATATGAGCTGATTTTGTATGATCCAAGGGCTTGATAGGTGTGGGTCCGGGGGTAGAGGTGGGGGCCTTTTATAAGAGGGAGGACGAGCACTCTTGGAAAGTCATGAAATATTACGTTACTATAAAATGATTTTCGGATTTTAAAGGTCCCAAAATTACATATTTCTAGGATAAGGATATAAGGGTTCGAAAGCCACCCATAAAATAGGTTTTTGACAAGTTTAAGTCTTAAATATTACCTTATATTTTCATTTTATTTAAATCGTTCATTAATGAGGTAATCAATGCTTCATCATGGTGTCATAAATAAATTTATTTATATAAAGTCTAAAAATTATAAAAGAAATACCATCATGTAGGAAAAACTTTTATCTTTTCAATGACTATTTATAGTCAAAGATATCATTTATTTGAACTAAATTAAAATTATTTTACTTAGGATATTCAAACCTTTGTTATATTTCATTTCTTTAAAAAAAATATGATAATAAGTCACTATGAAACTAAAGTGATTACATGGGGGCCCAAAGTTGGAAAAAGGCATCCCATGGTCAGTCATGATACCACCAGAATCATTAAGACACATTTTGGGGTCATTTTATATTTTTATGATATTATTTTATTACCCATCATTGCCCGATTACTAATTAAACATGATAATTAATGATAATTATCGTCGTTACTATTCATAATGTCCAAAAACAAAAGATTCTGAACTACATAATTCGGACCTTATTATTACAAATGTGGAACTCATTTTAAGATATTCAAAACAGAAAAATTGTAGTAATTATTTTAAAAGTAAATCTCGTTGTCAAAACAAAAGACAGGGTTTTAAGAAGTAAAATTTATCAAAAGATTGACTAGTTTGTAAATCTAACTGAAAAGTGAAATTACTTCCAATGAACAAAATTGTATTAAGTGATAATAAAATAATTAAATTATACTTTAAATAAATTAAAATAAAAATCTAACTATATAAATAAATTTGATGAAAAGAGAGTTTTGAATTAAAATGCTGTATTGGTCACTATTCATTAAAAAAATGAACATTATCAAAAAAACGCCAAAACATCACCCTAAGATATATTTTATATTCCAAATGAAAAAATTATATTCATTTTAACAAATTCAAAACATATAAGTTTCATTAATAAATTATATATTTAATTCCCACTGTCAAAACAAATAGCGTGTTTTTAAGAAACAGTATCTATCAAAAGATTGACACTTGTTTATACCAATTTTCAAAGTGAAATTAATTATAATGACCACCATTGTATTAAATGGTAAACATATATTCTAATTACACTTTAAAAAAATTAAAAACAAAATCTAACCATATAATTAAATTAGATAAAAAAGTAGTTTTGAAGTAAATTTCACTATTTTTACTATTCATTAAAAAAATGAATATTGTCGGAAAAATACCAAAACTTTATCCAAAATAAATTTGAATGTCCCAATTATAAAGAATAAGTTTATTTTGACAAATATAACTTATAATATTGTGAAAATTTAGATTTAAAAAAAGGTTCGCCATCAAAAGGCGATAAAATAATATTTTAAAAATATTAAAGTATTTATTCTTAAAATTGGATTCATTTCCATTTTAAACCTCTAACATTTATTGGATAAATGTAAAAATATTTAACAAACACACATAATAATTTTGTAGTTAGTTCTTTTCATTCCTGTAATTATAATGGCTAGGCATTAACTATTATTTAAAATAATATTATTATATTATTAGTGTGCAACGTAAGATTTCAAAGAAACTAGTTGTTGTGTATTGGGTACGCCATCGAGCATAGAATTCCCTTTAAAGGAATATTTAAATTTTATTCACAAATATTGATAAATATTATAATGTGATATTATTTATTTACCTGGGATGTTGCATCCTTCCCCCCTTTTTGGAGTTGGGTCCTTGTAAATTTAAAATTTGGCTCGAAAGCATTATGGAAAGCCCCAGATTAGAAAAGGTGTAAAATAAAATATCACTTTAAAAGAAAGAAAGTAAAGTAAAAAGGTCACCCTAGACAACAGATACTAGGATTCCATGAAAACATGGATACGGATGAGAAAACAAACCATCATGTTCTGATGGAGAGTGATAGAAAACATGTTTAGGAGAAAGTTAACCATGAGAAAATAACAAACTTGTGATGGGTTAAACTGTATTTGATTCCCCAATAGGAAATGTTAACAGACATCAATTTTGTTTTATGTTACTTTTCATTGAGTAATTTATTTATCATCATAACTAAATCATAAGGAAATATACTTACATGTCATGTAGACTTTCATCTCTTACTAAATTTCTTACAAAAACTCATATTTTCTCCAAAAGACTAGAATTTAGGATGACTTGTTCACATTACGAGCGCTATAATCAACTTATAGAGAGTCACCTAATCCACAAAAGAGAACTATATATTTCCCATGCCTTTAGTCCAAATCCAAAATCAAAATTGATAGTACGAGATCAGATAATTCCCAAAAATTATAATCCTTTATAAAAAGAAATACTAATATTAATCTCCAGAAATTTTCAAACATTATTCAATGTTCAACAAAGACCCTTCAATAAACAGATGTCCCTAAAATTCATCAAAGATAAACCAAACTATTGTTGAAACCCAAGTCTCTGAAAGATTTAATCACATATTCTTCCACTGTAAATCTCAACATTTATCTCCAAATAAAATTCGTTAATCTTAAAGTCTCATATTGAGAAGCAATTAACCTAATAACATATCTTCCATGATAGGTTATTAATTTCTATAGATAACCAAAAATAAAATTATTCCCCATTCATAAGATCATTTAACTAAAAATAATTAGTCAAACTAACCTGGGACTTCACGTAGCCCAGTGGTAGGAAATAAATACATGTCACACCTTGGTTGTGGGTTTAATTCCCGCATCTTTGTCCGACACGAAGGGTTGTCACACGGTCTGCGTGTTCTCACTTTTAAAAACCATATAATTTTGTAAAATTCTCTAAAAAAAGATAAATTCATCAAAAATAATTGTAACATATTTTAACCACAATGGTTATCTAATAAATTTCATTTTGCATCCCAAAATGTACTCGTTGGTAATTACCTCAAATTCAAGGATCATATAAACCCAAATGGTTCCTTATAACTATATCCATAGAAGAAAAAATAATTATTCGTTGAATAAAAATTTTCATATATCAAACGTCAGGGTTACACATACTATAAAAAGTATTCTAATGTAACCCCATCATCAAAAGAGCCTTAATACTTTTAAGAATTTCACAATCCTAAAATTTTCCATAACTCTTGAATCCCTTATATGCTGACTTCTTAATCATTCAACATTATTCATGATCCATTAACCATTCATTTACAACATATTTTGAAATAATTATTTCCTACAAATAAAATCATGAATCATAACCCAAGATTGAATAATAGGAAAACATATGTTAAGAAATAATTCATACCATTTATTGGTCACTGTCAGTTTCTTCATCCTCAATCAGAATGGAATTAGGTATTGGTAAATGAATATTTGTACGATCCTGGTGATCCCATTCCTGAAACATTTTTGTTGGAAATGTGATTTCATAATGACCATGCACACCACATTTAAAACATTCAATTGATCCTTTAGAAAGAACTTATTTCCCTTTCCTAGAGTCAACTAGATGCTTCCTTTTTCCAGGGCAGGTTCTTGCTTTATGACCTTCATATTCATATCTATAGAATCTTTCTGTCCTTTGAAACATTTTCCTATGTGTTAATTTCCACATCATGAACACATATGCTTTTGAACATACATACCTTTTTGATTATTTCCTAAACATCCGTAGGGATTTTTTTCTCGCATATATGATGCATTATAAAAATCACTATGGTTCAAGTGGTCAATCATGACTCTAGATAGTTGGTTGAGAATAAACAGAGAATTTCACACTGCAGCTCCCATATCATTCAGTTTCTCGTTCAGAAAACTGTCATAGTTTCCTTTACATCCATTTTTACTTTGGTGCCTACTAGATCCAGCCATTTACTAAAACCAAAAAGGTCAGTGTGAGTATATCAGTAAAATCATCATATAATAATGAGGAAGATAAACACTAAGATATACTTATCCAGGTTATCTCAAACTCATTCTAAATTTCAAAAAAATACAGTGTCTCCATATAATATACTAACCATTGTGGTTATACACAACTAGTAACTTATGCTTTAACCACACTGTAAGCTCTAAAGCTATCTAAACCGACCTTTGATACCAATTATAAGGACACATCCTTAAAACATTACTTAATATTGAATTAAATGAATAATTCACATAGAGGATCTTTTCAAGTTTAGAGTTATAGAGAATTAGGACAAAACTATTACATCTCAAATGATTACAAAGTATAAACTACTACCATATCCGATTTTTCACAACAATAAAAAAATACTTAAATAAAACATAAGTTCTTTTCTTAATATAAATTTTCTTGAATACTTCATTTCTCTTACCCTTCCTTATAACCTTTGAAAAACATTTCAAAAACATGGGATGAGAATAAAAATCTCAGTAAGGGTTATAACATAATTAAAGGAAATATTAACCCACCAATAAATACAAATCAGTGAAACCATAACATTTAATCATAACATACATTCTAAAATCATAATATTTATGTATAACTCATAGAAATAATAATACATAAAGGTAACTTGAGGCATTCATAACATTCTTATGTAGGGAGTAACCCTCATGGTTACATTTGGAAAACCCATCACAGTATATTCCCTAAATTTCTTCAGAGAAACCTTAGCTTTTAACTCCTTCGCATTACCCAATCCATTAGAGAGATATCATGGGATCACATGCCCATAGTTTATCATCGAACCAACCATCTTCTTAAACAATGCCCATGAACCATAACATAATCATATCACATAAAACATCCATAACGGAAACATAACATTTCCACATTTCAATCACATGATATCAAAACACATTGATATAATCAAAACATTATAAAACCATTTTCAATAACAAAACAAACAAAAAAGTATTGTATTGTATTTATTTTTCATTTAAATAAAATTTTATGGCTTGTAGAGGAAGCATAAACTCAAATAATGGTCACAGACACGGAGAAGACGTTGTCGCCGCATATGTAAGACAAAAACATTCCCTTTTGTCATTTAGTAAAACTATTCGTATAATAAGATTCATTTTGAAAATAATTAAAAGTCAAAGGGGATTATACACCATATAAAATAAAGTTGTGTATAAAACAAAATATGCCTCAATAAAAAGAGATTGAGACGAAGTCCCTTACAAATATGATATCCTTAGATTAAGGATAAATCAAGTACATAAATATGAGCGACAAATATAAATACACCCAATATAAGTGGATATTAAGTGTAAACCAATTAAGGTTTATCTAGACATATTCATATCACAACATAATCAAGAATTATAGGTTTAACCGAATGAATTGAAATTGGATTATGAAGTTCCCTTACCGAAATTTGACAGCCTAACAGCATCACATTCAAATTCATAAAATGAGACGATGAAAGATAAAAAGGGTATCTCATCACATGTTCATAAAATTATCATCAATAAAGATATATAAGAACATATAACAACATAATAATATTTAAATTAAAAGTCCTAACTAAAATAAGTCTTTTAAAAGAGTACTGTGAAAGGTTCCCATACTGATTTGGGTAACTTTCAAAACGTACACCCCATGAAATAAGGATCATAAATTG
The DNA here is from genome assembly GCA_963277665.1 of Viscum album. Taxonomy (NCBI): domain Eukaryota; kingdom Viridiplantae; phylum Streptophyta; class Magnoliopsida; order Santalales; family Viscaceae; genus Viscum; species Viscum album. The sequence continues at coordinate 553,686,666 of OY728135.1, forward strand.
AAGATGTAAATACCCATAAATTAAATTATATTGCACAAAGAATACAATCATGGGAAGTAAACATACCACACATGAAAGAAATAGTGGAAAATGTAGAGTTAATCTCATAGTAATAAAATTTAGATGAAAAATCCAATATGAAAACTCGGCAGCCTAACAACGCCATCTAAAAATTCAGAAAATGGATTGACAAGATCATATAGGGTCTATCATCATATGAACATAAAATGTACCGAAAGAGGAATATAAAAGGACATACCTAGACATATGAAAAACGAGCTTAAAGAAATTACATAAAAGAGAGTACTTAAAAGGGAAGAGAGAGGTAGGATCCCTTACCTCAAGTTCGACTTGTCTTCTTCGTTTATTTATATTCCGGAATAATAAAAATTTTAAATTCATAATTTCTTAAGGACCTCCTTTAACGTTTATTATTAATTCCATATCACATATTATAATTTTATAATAATTAGTTAATTATGTGAGTTCATATCAGATGTTTTTGTCAATGTTTGGTACATGAGTCAAAAAATGAACTTCTTTGAAAAGAATTGGAAATGTAGTTATAAGTATATCATCTCCAGAATATTATTAATGATTTTAACATCATATATATCCATTACATATTCATTTTATACTATTACATAACATTTTGAGATAAAAATAAATGAAATGCACTATTCATGGAGACGGTAGGTCGTACGTACGCATGAACGCTACTTTCATTTCATTGTCATATTAATGGAATTAAAAAAAATTATAGACATATAAATAATAATTCCAATATAATATATATGTTATATAGGTCACATAAGTTCATTAATTTCATTATTTATACATTCCATGTATTGCATGAACAAGTCACATCACTTGAGGGGGAGGTAGTCCACACTTCCTCATATGAAATTATCGCATTTACACATCATGGAAACCATAAAAGATTGTTTTAAATATAAAATACAGAAGCATATAGAAAATTTAAATACCAAATATATAATATATAAAATATAGTGAAATCATAATGGCCACCATGAGAGGTGGTAGAAGATAATTGAACAATCATCGTTTCATGAGGTCGTAGTTCGATGTCCACAGAAACAATATGTTCTTCACCCATTAGATGGAGGTTCCTATATGTGTAGTTCGAATAATACTAATAACAACGTCTTAGTATATTTAATATAATGGTGTTGTTATAAATGAATGGAATAAAAATAATTTACGGTGTTAGAGAAGCAAAATAAAACATAAGAACATAAGATAATACATTACCTTTTAATCGGGTAAGTATTTTTGATTTGAGCCCAAAGGCTTCCCTGAAAAGACTTATTCCCAATGTGAGGCTTCTAGGAGTAATAGAGGGATGTTTAGAGAAAATATAAGCAGATTTTGGATGTGACAAGGGCTTGAGAGGTGTGCGTAAGTAGGTAGAGGTGTGGGCCTTTTATAAGAGAGAGGAGGGGCACTCTTGGAAATTCATGAAATGTTACTTTATTATAAAATGATTTTTGGATTTTAAATGTCCGAAAGTTATATATTTAGAGGCTAAGGTGATAAGGGTTCTAAATCCACCCATACAATAGGTTTTTTAGAAGTTTATGTCTTATATGATACCATATCTTTTCATTTTATTTAAATCATTCATTAATGAGGTAATCAATGCATCTTCACGGTGTCATAAATAAATTTATTTATATAATTTGTAAAAATTATAAAACAATTACCATCATGTAGGAAATATATTAATCTTTACAATGACTATTTATTTTCAATGAGTTCATTTTTGTAAACAAAATTAAAATTGTTTTACTTAGGATATACAAACCTTTGTTATATTTCTTTTCTTTAAAAAAATAATATGAAAAAAAGTCATTATCACACAAAAGTGATTCCATGGGGCCCCAAAGTTATCACAATGAATACCATGGTCTTCCATGACACCAAAAAATTATTAGAACACATTTTGGGGTCATTTAATATTTTTATGATATTATTTTATTACCCTTCACTACTAGATTACTAATTAAACACGATAATTAAAGATAATTATTGTCGTTACTATTTATAATGTCAAAAAACAAAATATTATTAATTACATAATTTGGACCTTATGATCCAAAATGTGGAACCCATTTTACCAAATTAAATACATCTAAATTGTAGTAATAAATTTATATGTAAATCTCGTTGTCAAAACAAAAGACAGGTTTTTAAGAAGTAAAATTTATCAAAAGATTGACTTGTTTTTACATCTAATTGAAAAGTGAAATTACATCCAATGAAAAACATTTTATTAATTGATAAAAACATAATTAAATTATACTTTAAAAACAATTAAAATGATCATATAACTATATAAATTAAGTGGATGAAAAGGCAGTTTTGAATTAAAATGTTGTAATTTTCACTATTCATTAAAAAAATGAACATTATCAGAAAAATACCAAAAATTCACCCTAAGCTATATTTGATATTACAAATTCAAAAATTATTTCCATTTTACAAAATTCAAAACACAGACCTTTCTTTAGTAAATTATATAGTTAATTCCCGATCTCCAAACCAATAGTGTTTTTAAGAAACCATATCTATCAAATGATTGACACTTGTTTATGTCCATTTTCAATGTAAAATTATTTATAATGAACACTATTGGATTAAATGGTCAAAATATATTCTAATTACACTTTAATACAATTAAAAAGATTATCTAACCATATAATTAAATTAGCTGAAAAATCAGTTTTGAAGTAAATTGCAGTATTTTTCACGATTCATTAAAAAATGAACATTGTCAGAAAAATACCAAAAATTTATCCGAAGTAAATTTCAATGCCCCAATTATAAAAAATAAGAATATTTTTACAAATATAGATTATAATATTGTCAAAAGTTATATTTAAAAAGGGTTCTCCCTCAAAAGGTGGTAAAACAATCTTTTAAAAATATTAGAGTATTTATTATTAAAATTGGATTCATGTGCATTTTAAGCATCTAACATTTATTGGATAAAAGTAAAAATATTTCACAAATATATGTAATCATTTTGTAGTTATTTTTGTTCATTCTCACAATTACAATGGCATGTCATTAACTATTATTTAAAATAATATTATTATATTCTTAGTGTGCAACGTAAGATTTCAAAGAAATTCATTGTTGCGTATTGGATACTCCATAGAGAATAGCATTCCCTTTAATGTAATATTAACATTTTACTCAAAAATATTGATAAATTTTATAAATTAATAATCATTATGTACCCGGGATGTTACATCCATCCCCTCTTTTTGGAATTGCGTCCTCACAATTTTAAAATTGGGCTCGAAAACTTCATTGAAACCCCCACATTGGAAAAGGAGTAAATTAAAATATCACATTAAAAGAAAGAAAGAAAAATAAAAGGGTCACCTGAGACAGCAGATACTAGGAATCCATGAAAACATGGATATGGAGGAGAAAACAAACAATCATTTTCTGATGGAGAGTGATAGAAAACATGTTTAGGAGAAAGTTAACCACTAGAAAATCGCAAACTTGTGATGGGTTAAATGGTATTTTATTCCCCAATGGGAAAATTTAACAGACAACATTTTTGTATTAAGTTACATTTCATTGAGGAATTTATTTACGATCATAACTAAATCATAAGGAATATACTTACTTGTCGTGTAGACTTTAATATCTTACTAGATTTCTTACACAAACTCATATTTTCTCCAAAAAAGTATTTAGGATGATTTGTTCACAATAAGAGCACTATAATAAACTTATAGAGAATCAACTAATACAAAAAAGAGAACTATATATTTCATATGTCTTTAGACCAAAACGAAAACCAAAATTTTTAGTATGAGATAAGATAATTCCCAAAAAGGATAATCCTTTATAAAATGAAATACTACTCTTAATCTCCAAAATTTCTCAAACATTATCCAAAGTTCATCAAAGACCATTCAATAAATAGTTGGCCATAAAATTCTTCAAAGATAATCCAAACTATGATAGAACCCCAAATCTCTGGAGGATTTAACCACATATTCTTCCATGGTAAATCTCAATATTTATCCCCAAATAAAATCAGTTACTCTTAAAGTCTCATACTAAAAAGTAATTAACGTAGTCACATATCATCCATGATAGGTTAATAATTTCTATAGATAAACCAAAATAAACTTATTCCTGATTCATAAGATCATCTAACTAAAAATAATTAGTCAAACTAACTCCGGACTTCACGTAGCCCAGTGGTAGGTGATAAATACCTATCACACCTTGGTTGTGGGTTCGATTCCCACAGCATCGTCCGACGCGACGGGTGGTCACATGGTCTACATGTTTTTCCTTTTAAAAACAATATAATTTTGTAAGATTCTCTAACAAAAAGGTAAATTCATCAAAAATAACCATAACATATTTTCACCACAAAGGATATCTAATAACATTTGTTTTGCATCCCAAAAATTTATTAACTAGTAATTGCCTAAAATTCAAGGATCATATAAACCCAAATGGTTCTTTTTTAATATATCAACTAAATAACAGATAATTATTCCTTGAATAAAAATTTTCATATATCAAACATCAGGGTTACACATACTATAAAAATTATTCTAATGTAACCCCATCATAAAAAGAGCATTAATAATTTTAAGAATTTAACCATCCTAAAATCTACCATAACTCTTGAATCCCTTATATGCTGACTTCTTACACAATCAAAATTTTCATGATTTATTAACCATTCCTTTCGAAAAAATTCTAAAATTATTATTTCCTACAAAGAAAATCATGAATCATGTCCCAAGATTCAATAATAGGAAAACATATGTTAAGAAATAATACATACCTTTCATTGGTCAATATTAGTTTCTTCATCCTCAATTAGAATGGCATTTGGTATTTGTAAATGAATATTTGTACGATCCTGGTGATCCCATTCTTGAAATGTTTTCGTAGCACACGTGTTTGCATAATGACCATGTACACCACATTTAAAACATTCAATTGATCCTTCAGAAAGAACTTCTTTCCCTTTCATAGATTCAACTAGATGATTCCTTATTCCATGGATGTTTCTTGATTTATGACCTTCATTTCGACATCTATAACATCTTCTTGTCATTTGAAACATTTTCCTATGTGTTTATTTCCACATCTTTGACACATAGGTTTTTGAACATACAAACCTCTATGATTATTACTTGATCTTCTGTAGGGATTTTTTTCTCACATATATAATGCCTTAGAAAAATCACTAAGGATAAGGTGGTTAATCATGACTCCAGATAGTTAGTTCAGAATAAACCCAAGAGTTCTCATTGCAGCTCCCATATCATTAAGTTTCTTGTTTATAAAACTATCACAGTTTCCTTCGCATCCACTGTTACTTTGGTGGATGCTAGATCCAGCCAATTACTAAAACCAAAAAGGTCAGTGTGAGTATATCAGTAAAATCATCATATAATAGTGAGAAATATAAACACTAAGATATAATTATCCAAGTTATCTCAAACTCATTCTGACATTCAAAAAAACAATGACTCCACCTAATATACTAACCATTTTGGGTATACAAAACTTGTCACTTATGCTGAAAAAACACTCTAACCTCTAAATTTATCTAAACCGTCCTCTGATACCAACTATAAGGACCTAGCCTTAAACAATTACTTAATCTTGAAATAAATTATTAATAAATATTGAGGATCATTTCAAGTTTAGAGTTTTAGACAATTAAGACCTAACTATTGCATCTCAAAGGACTACAAAGTAGACACTACAGCTATAACCAATATTTCACAACAATAAAAAAATCCTTAAATAAAACAAGAGTTATTTTCTTGATATAAATCTTCTTGAATACTTTCTTTATCTTAACCTTCATTATAACTTGTGAAAAACATTTCAAAAACATGGGATGAGCATAAGAAGCTCAATAAGGGTTATAACATAATGAAAGAAAACATTAACCCACCAATAAATACAAATCAATGAAGCCATAACATTCAATCATAACATACCTTCTAAAATCATAATATTTATTTATAACTAATAGAAATCATAAGACAAAAAAGGTAACTTGAGCGATTCATAACATTCAAACATATGGAGTAACTCTCATGGTTACGTTTGGAATACCCATCATAGTATATTCTCTAAATCTCTTCGGAGAAACCTTAGTGTTTAACTCCTTCGCATTACCCAATGCATTGGAGAGATACCACGGGGTCACCCACCATTAGTTTATCATGGAACTAACCATCTTCATAAACAATTCACAAGAACCATAACATAATCATATCACATAAAACATGCATAAAGGAAACATAATATTTCCACATTTCAATCACAAGATATCAAAAACATGTTGATATAATCAAAACATTATCAAACCATTTTCAATACCAAAACAAAAAAAAAAGAAAAATATTTTATTTATTTTTCATTTAAATAAATGGTTATGGCTTGTATAGAAAGAAAAAACTCAAATAATTGTCACGGCAGTAGAGAAGACGTTGTCGCTGCATACATAAGACAAAAACATTCTATAAGGCCCCAACCTAAAACCTTACTTAATCTTGAGTTATTACAAGATTACACCATGAGGATCTTTTTAGGTTTATAGTTTTCGAGAATTATATCATAAAACATGCATTACATTACACATATAAACAAAGTGGTTACATAAAGATAGTATTCATTTTTCCCATCAACAGAAACATATTTAAAATAAAACATGGATTCTTTCTTGACACTATCATCATATCATGTACCTTTCCCTTGACCTGTGAAAAACATTTCAGAAAAAGTTGGTATGAGCATAAAAAGCTCAGTATGGGTTATAAAAATATGGAAAGGAAACATAAGTTCATATATACATAAGAAAGAAATCATACTTTACCCATAAAACATAAGCACTTTAACATACCTCATCAAATCCTGAATAAATCGTAGAAATCATAAGACATAAAGGTAACTTAAGAAATTCATAACATTCTTACGTAGGGAGTAACCCTCTTGGTTACGTTTGGAATACCCATCACAGTATATTCCCTAAATCTGTTCAGAGAAACCTTAATGTTTCACTCCTTCACGTTACCCAATGCATTGGAGAGCTATATCGGGCTCACCCGCCCTTAGTTTATCATGGAACCTCCTGTCTTCATAATAATTCCCAAGAACCTCAACATAATCGTATCATATAAAACATGCATAAAGGAAACATAAAATTTCCACCTTTAAATCACAAGATATCAATACAACAAATTGATATAAAAACATTATGAAAACCAGTTTCAATACCATAATAAATGAAAAGTAAAACATGGTATTTATTTTTCTTTTAAAAAGAAGGTATGTCTTGTAGAGGAAGTCGAAACTCAAATAATGGTCACGGTGGTGGAGAAGTCGTTGTCACCGCATACGTACGACAAAAACATTACCTTTTGTCATTTTTTAAAACTCTTCGTATAAAAAATATTCCTTTTGGAAAAACGTAATAGTCAAAGGGGTTTATACACCGTATAAAAGAAGGTTGTGTATAAACTAAAATATGCCTCAATGATAGGAGATTGAGACGAAGTCCCATACCTTGGGTCCAACTTGACTCGGTCGTTCTTTAATCTCCTGAATAATAAAATTGAGTTAATTTCTATTTTTTATGAACCTTTTTCAAGTTCATTATTCCTTTTATATCAGTTATTGCCATGTCATGAACACTATTTAATTGTTTAAGTTAATAACGGTCATTTTAACGATCATTGGTACTTGAGTAAAAAATAAGCCTTTTATAATTACAAGTTGTTCATGTATCCATTATATCCAGAATGGTATTCATGATGTAGATATCATATATATCATATATATCCAGTACATTCATGCATTTATAATATTACATAATCATTTAGAGGTAAGAAATGAAATGCACCGTTCATGGAGACGGTAAGCCGTACGTACGCATTAATTCTACTTTCATTTCTAATTCGTATTTTATAGAATGGAGTCATAATGATATAAAGGTATATTATAATTCCGGTGTAATATCATATATAATATCATAAATCCATCCTTTATACATCCCACATATGGTATTTAATGAATGAAATCACTTTGAGGGGGCGGTAGTCCGCACTTCCTTAAATGAAGATATCACGTTTACCCATAATGGGAACCATAATGTTATGCCCAAAATGAAAAATACAGAAGCTTAAGGAAAACATAAACATATTATGTATCATATATAAATATAGTGTCATATTAATGGCCACCTTTGAAGGTGTAAAAATAATGTTGAACAATCATCGTTTCAGGAGGCAGAAATTCGCCATCCACGGAAACAGTATGTTCTTTAACCATTAGATGTAGGTGTCTGTAATTGTAGCTCGAATACTTCTTATAAAAACAACCTTGTATATTGAAGATACTGGAGTTGTTACAAAAGAAATGAATAATAAGAGTTTAGGTGGTTGGAGAAGCAAAATAATACAAAAGGACTCAAGTGAAGACATTACCTTAAAATCGGGTAACTCCCTTTGGTTTGAGCTAAAAGGATTCCTTGGGAATACATCTTCCCAAAGTGAGGCTTCAAGGAGTAATTGAGGGAAGTGGAGAGACAAAATGAGTAAGGGTTGGCCGAGCCAATGGCTTTGGAAGTGTGGGTAAGGAGGTAGAGGTGGGGGCCTTTTATAAGAGGAGAGGAGGGGCACTCTTGGAAAGTAAAGAAATGTTACTTTATTTGAAAATGATTTTCGGATTCAAAAGGTCCCACATTGATATAATTCAAGGCTAAGGTGATAAGGGTTCGAAATATACCCACCCAATAGGTTTTGGACATGTGTAGGTCTTAGATTTTACATTATCATTCCATTTTTTTAAATCGTCAAATAATGAGGTCATCGCTGCATCATTATGATGTCATAAATAATTTAATTTATTTAATGTCTAACATTTATAAAAAAAATACTATGATGTAGAAAATATTTTTAGATTTCTAATGACTATTTACAGTCGAAAAGATCTATTGAGCCCTCTGGAAGATTGTTGAATTCTTCCTATGATTGCTATTTTAATCATCACAAATCATCAATTACTTAATCCAGTTGGATTTTTCATATACATAATCACAATCTCTTAGTGAATCTGTGTATATTGGTTGGATCATGTTTTATCTATTTGTTATTTATTTACATGTATTATGGAAGTCCTTTGGATCAAAGGACAATGGTCGCACTGATCCATATCAATGGACAACGGTCGCACCGATCCATATCAAAGGACAACAGTCGCACTGATCCATATCAAAGGACAATGGTCGCACCGATCCATATCAAAGGACAACGGTCGCACCGATAGATATCAAAGGACAACGGTCGCACCAATCCATATCAAAGGACAACGGTCTCACCGATGCTGATCAAATGAGTCATCGATCATGACACACCGATGCTGATCAAATGAGTCACCGATCATGACACACCGATGCTGATCAAATGAGTCACAGATCATGACACACCAATGCTGATCAAATGAGTCACTGATCATGACACACCGATGCTGATCAAATGAGTCACCGAAGATGTCTCATCGATGCTGATCATCTGAGTCACTGAAAATGTCTCACTAATGCTGATCATCTGAGTCACCGAAGATATCTCACCGATGCTCATCATCTGATTCGCCGAAAATGTCATGACGATGCTGATCATCTAAGTCACCGAAGATGTCTCTCCAATGCTGATGCTAATGACCTACCGATCACTTGACTCACTGATAGTCATAAACAGCTGTTTTAATTTAATTATCTTTATTTAATCTAACCAACGGTCATATTAGGAATATTTTAATGCTGTGTCATTTATTTAATGTATGTTGTTGGTTGTCAGGAAACCGTACCTCGTACCTGCAAAAAGAAATCATATCTTTTGTCGGAGCTCGTGCATTAAATAAAGAGCTTCTTTTGATCTGAATAGGCGCGTGTGCTGCAAGAAAAAGTGTTGAACACAAGGACGAATACGCTGAGTGCTGAACCGATCTGGTGCACATGCAAAGAGACGACTGAGCTTACAATAAGAACTCGTACACTTCTTCATACCAGAGAAGAGATGAGAACAAGAATAAGAACATCACTTAACATCTTCTTCAACTATCCTTACACCTTGAAGTCATGGAAACAGACGATACTCTATTTTCTAGACAAAAACCAGAAGAGGACTCAGAACGAATTCTGATCAAACAAATGAGTCCAGAGCTGCACGAAAATCACTAGAGCCATTTCTAAACTCTAAATATTTGCCTCTGTGATTTAATTTTTACATTTCGAATAGTGTGTGTTATCTACTGTATTTTACACACACACTGTCTCCTGTACTTTAACTGGAGGATCTTCAAATCATCATTGAAACTCTTTACATCGTTTATTTCCCACTAGGATAGTGGTAGAGGTCGTGTGACCTAAACTGTTGGTTGGTGTTGTGTTTGTTCCCATGAATAACTGTGGTAGAGGTCTTGGACCTGGACAGCTGGTTGCTGTTGTTATCCCCGATCCAAGGTGTGGATCATCTTTTTATAAATGCTTTTGAGAGGACAAAGTCTCTGCTTGAGACTGAACCTCTTGGTTATATCGGATGTGCAATATCTGTCAAAGTTATTCTTTTACTCTGCTGCTAAGTTCTTTAAAACCAAAACTGTTTTAAAGTCACTTTGATTATTAAACTCGCAGGTGTTTATATTAGCTGTAAATCAGAAAGTTAGTTTCAAAAGTTAATCAACCCTTCTGTTTTTATTAACTGGGAAATAATCAATCCTTTGACAACCTAACAGAACCTTTATTGTGATATAAATTCACTACAGTTTAGTTCTGTGTTTTATTTGGGGGATTTTAAGACAAAGTTTTTAAACAGAAATTTTAATTGGAACTCAATTCACCCCCTCTTGAGTATCCAATCCGACCAACAATTGGTATTGGAGGTTGATTTAAATATTTTCTAAATTTTTTTTGTTTAACTGTGATTTTAGTTTTATTTTAATGTTCTTAAAATTTCTGTTATTTCTAAATTTTTATCTCTTTAAAATCGTTTCCTTAAGTAAGATATCATGGATAATAGAGCTGAAGGTGTTGCTACCAATAGACAACCATTTTTCAATGGTACTAACTATGCTCAGTGGAAAATCAAGGTGAAAATTCATTTGGAAAGCATGGGTTTTTATATTTGGACTGCAATAGAATTAGAATGTAAAATTCCTACTACTGTTAGAACTACTTGGAATGAAGCTACTAAGACAGCCTACAATAATAATTGTAAAGCTATGAATGCCTTGTACTATGCTTTAGGAGATTATAAATTTAATAGAATATCTTCTTGTAAAACTGCATATGAAATTTGGGATACCTTAGCTATTTCTCATAAAGGAACAACTAATGTTAAGGAAATGAGATTGAACACTTATACTATTAAGTATGATAATTTTAAGATGAAACCTGATGAACCCATTTCTGACATGTATCTCAGGTTTAATGAAATTTTCAACACAATGACATCTCTGGGAAAGGATGTTTCATTAAAGGAACAAATTCTGAGAATTCTGAGGTGTCTACCTGAAAGATGCAGAGGAACTTCTGTCTCAATTAGTGAATCATGTGATATTGGTGAACTACCAGTCAAGGAACTAATTGGCATGTTGATGATGTATAAATAGGAACTCAAGGTTAACAAATAAGAAGAAGATGAACCTAGAAGTAAGTCAGTTGCTTTCAAGACTTCAACTTCAAAGAACAAGGATAAGGAGAAGCTTCATGTTATAAATGAGAGTTCAAGCTGTGAAGATAGTGAAAGTTCTTCTGATAGTGATGATGTGATGGCTCACATTTCCAGAAGATTTAAAAAGTATTATAGGAAGAATAAGTTTTTCAGAAAGTCAAACTACAAAGGTAAGTATGACAAAAAGGGACATTGGAAAAAGGATTGGAAGAAATCTGACAAATCAGATGAAGTTGTCTGGTATGAGTGCAAAAGAAAGGGACACATAAAAGCAGACTCTCCAAAGTTGAAGTACAAGAAGATGTATGATTACAAGGACAGTAAGTACAAAAAGGCTATGAGGGCTACTTGAAGTGCTTCTGAGGATAGCTCCAATGAATCTGAAGTTTCTGAAACTGAACACAGAAATAAAGCAAACATGTGTTTTATGACAAACACTTCTGAGGTAACTTCAAAAACTCCTTCTTCTAATTCATATTATTCTGGAGATGATACTGACTCTGATAACATGTATAAATATGAACTATTTTAATATTGTGATATGTTAGAAGAAATCTGTAATGATCTGAAAGGCAAATACAGAGGTTTAAAGAAACAATTTGCTTTAAATATTAAATATAAATCTGATCTTGATATTGAAGTAGAAAAGAATGCTCAGTTTCTTAAAGATAATACTGAATTAAAATTATTAAATAAGCAACTCAAGAAAGACATAGTGAAATTTAAAAATGGTAAATATACTCTTACTCAGATGCTAGGTAAGCAAATAGAACCTAGATACACTACTGGTATAGGATACCAACCTGGACAAAGGAAGATTACCAAAACTAGATTCATTCCTAAATCTGGACAGAATGTAGATAGCTCTCGAACTTCATATACTTCATCTAGTTATATTCATATTTATATATCTAATAAGGTTTATCTTTCAAAATATGTTGATTCTAGAAATTTTATGAGACCCATTAGACAAATATGGGTACCTAAAGTGATATTGGCTAACCTGTCTGGACCCAAGAAAATCTGTGTACCAAAATCATTTCCTATCTAAATCTATTTTGTAGGAAACCTGCTTAAAGAGCTCCTATAGAAAGACTTGGTATTTGGATAGTGGATGTTCAAGACATATGTCTGGAGACTTCTCATGATTTAAAATCTTAGTCAGAGTTGATGGAGGTTTTGTCACCTTTGGTGATAATTCTAAAGGGAAAACCATCGGCTTAGGCCAGATTGGTAACACTGACTCAGTATTGATTTCTAAAGTGTTATTTGTTGATGGACTTAAATATAATATGTTAAGTATTTCTCAGTTATTTGATGATGGTTTTATGTTAAATTTGAAAATTATTATTGCAATGTTTGTAATTCTAAAAATGTATTAATGATTGCTGCTTTGAGAAATGAAAATGTTTACACTGTTGATTTAAATTATTTATCTAAGAAAAATATTACATGTTTAAATGCTTTTCATAAAGAGTCTTGGCTTTAGCACAGAAGATTAGGACACTACAATGTGCATTCACCTAGAAAAATTTCTAGGAAGAACTTAGTTAGAGACCTACCCAAACATGAATTTCCAGCAGATAAAGTTTGTAGTCCCTGTCAAAAGCGAAAGAAACATAAAGTTTCTTTTAAATCAAAGAAAAAAGTGTCAACATCTCAACCTCTTGAGTTGGTTCACATGGATTTATTTGGACCTTCTAGAGTTTCTAGTTTAAATGGGAATCATTATGTCTATGTTCTTGTAGATGACTATTCTAGATACACTTGGGTATATTTTCTAGCTCACAAAAGTGAATCTTGTTCTTTCTTTATAAAGTACTCCAAGTCTGTAGAAAACCTTAGTGGATTTAAGATTAAAACTCTGAGAAGTGATCATGGTCATGAGTTTGAAAATCATGATTTTTAATCTTACTTCTCACACAGTGGCTATAATCACAATTTCTATGCCCCTATGACACCCCAGTAGAATGGTGTAGTAGAAATGAGGAATATAACCCTACAAGAAATTTCTAGAACTATGCTTAATGAGTATGATCTACCTGTTTATTTTTAGGCTGAAGCTATGAATAAATCTTGTTATGTTATCAATATAGTCTTGATCAGACCTATTCTGAAGAAGACCACTTATGAGATCTAGAACCATAAGAAACCTAAGGTTAACTATTTCAAAGTTTTTGGCTGCAAAGTCTTTATTCTTAATACTAAAGATAATCTTGATAAGTTTTCATCCAAGAATGATGAAGGAATTTTTCTAGGTTACTCAACATCAAGTAAAGCCTATAGAGTTTTCAATAAAAGAACCAAATGTGTGGAAGAATCTGTTCACATCAAATTTTATGAAACTGATCCACATTAACCTAACACATCTCTTGAAAATCTTGAAGATGATCTCTCTGGTTTGAACCTTAAGGATAAAGACAGTGGACTTGTAGTTAAAACGTCCAGTTCTGAAAATTTTCTAGAACCTGCTTCTGTTGAACCCCAACCTGTTGATGAACCTGAAATCTCTAACCCTAAATTTTCAAGACCAACTAGGATTCTAAAGAACAATACTTTAGATGATGTTGTAGGAAATTTTGATAGAGGGACACAGACTAGAGCTTCTCTTAGAAATCAGGTTGAACATCAACCCTTCTTGTCACAGCTAGAACCTAAAAATATCAATGATGCTATCCATGATGAATCTTGGGTAATGGCTATGCAAGAGGAACTAAATCAATTTGAAAGAAACAATGTCTAGAAATTATTAGAAAGACCTAAGGACACTATAACCATAGGCACGAAATGGGTGTTTAGAATCAAAGTTGATGAATCTGAAAACATCATTAGAACCAAAGCTAGGCTAGTTGCACAAGGTTACAATCAAGAAGAAGGAATTGACTATGAGGAAACCTTTTCACCTGTAGCTAGATTAGAGGCTATTAGGATCTTACTTGCCTATGCATCACATATGTATTTCAATTTATATCAAATGGATGTGAAAACTGCTTTTTTAAATGGTTTTATTGTTGAAGATGTTTTTGTAGACCAACCACCTGGTTTCACAAATCCTCATTTTCAAAATCATGTCTTTAAACTTTCTAAAGCTTTATATGGTTTAAAACAAGCTCCAAGATCTTGGTTTTAAAGACATTCAAACTTTCTTATTTCAAAAGGATTTATAAAAGGAATAGCTGATCCCACTCTGTTTATAAAAAGGATTTCAAAAGATGTGTTAATAGTACAAATCTATGTTGATGATATTATTTTTTGATCTTCTAAAAATTCTTTATGTAATGAATTTTTAAAGGTTATGCAAAATGAGTTTGAAATGAGCTTAATGGGAGAGCTTAATTATTTTCTTGGATTTCAAATCTTTCAAACTAAAGATGGTATTATTCTAAATCAAAGTAAATGTACTAAGGATTTATTAAAACGTTTTGGTTTAGATAGTATTAATGAATGTGATATACCCATGAGTACTACCTGCAAGTTGGATGCTGATGAAACTGGGAAACCAGTTGATCAAACCTATTACAGAGGCATGATTGGGAGTTTACTTTATCTTACTTCTAGTCGACCGGATATCATGTTTAGTGTGTGTATGTGTGCTAGATTTCAAGCTAATCATAAAGAATCACACTTACTGGCTGTTAAAAGGAATTTTAAATATCTTATGTATACTATGAATTTAAGTTTGTTTTATCCAAAAGGACAATCATTTGACCTAAATAGTTATTCAGATATTGAATTTTCTGGATGTATGTTAGATAGGAATTGCACATCTGGAACATGTCATTTACTTGGAAAGTTCCTAGTATCATGGTGTAGTAAGAAACAGAACTCAGTTGCATTGTCTACTGCTGAAGCAGAATATATTGCTGCTGGTAGTTACTGTGCACAGATTCTATGGATGAGACACACTTTATTGGACTATGGAATTGACTTTAAATAGATATCAATTAACTGTGACACTAATAGTGTGATCAACATATCTTTGAAAACTGTGTCTAACTCTAGGACTAAGCACATTGATATCCGACATCACTTTCTAAGTGATGATTATCAGAAATGTGATATTTCTCTAGAATTTATTAATTATGAACATCAATTAGATGATATTCTTACAAAGACTTTATGCTCTGAAAACATGAATTTTATTAAAGAAGAATTGTGTATGATAGATCTGTGAAACTGATCTGTGAAACTGATCTTTGAAATTGATCTGTGAAACTGATCTGTGAAACCGATCTTTCTTTATATTACATTTTATTTTGTGATTAATTAACTACTTTTATTTTTATTATGGGGACCCTAAATGATGAAATAAATGTTACACGACTATTTTTATTCCCCAAACCGTCGACCTTTCATTTCTTTCCCGCCAAACCTTATTTCCTCTCTTCTCCTCCACTTCGAACCTTCGAACTCCTGCTTTCCCCAGAATTGTCAAATGGCTAAGCAGAAGATACCGAGCAAAGGATCATAAAGTCTTTTACCTTCAAAGCGTGCTCGAGGCGAGTCGAGTAGTACCACTCAAAGATCAGTAAATCCGAACCTGGAAACTCGGATTGTTGCTGTATAAAAGGAATTCAGCTCCGCCTAGCTTTTGACAAGTAAGTCGCTGTTGTTACAAGTTTTAGATTCGCAAGGATGGAAAGACTAGTTCTCAGATAACACTCGTGTATACTACCCAAAGGTAGTGCATGAGTTTTATATAAATATGCAAGTTACTTTAGATGGTGTCAAGGATGCCAGAATGTCTTCTGTAGTGAAAGGAAATAAAATATCTTTTTCATCTTAATAATGGGATGAATATTTGAATATACCCCACGAGGGTCGGTATGAGGATTATTCTGGAAACATTCCTCCAACCACTGAATATTTCTCTTATGAGTTAGCTTTAGAGCTTTTAACTAGAAATATAGAGTCAAGGAGATTCATAGCATCAGAGCTGGATGGTGAATGTAGACTTCTCTTTATGTTTATTCAGCACCAAATTTTCCCCAAGAAAGGATATTTTGCTGCTGTAAGATACCAGGATGTTTTTCTATTGTTTTTACTAAAGACCCATGAGAAGATCAATTTGTGTAGATATATAATGGTGCACATAGCTGGAATGGTGAAACCTTCTAAGAAAGCCACTACCCTGTTCTATTCCAAAATGGTCACTTCTATGTTAATGAATCTGGAATGTGTTGATGAAACTGATGAGATAGCTGACTCTGATAGTGCTTTTTGTGTTAATAATGAAATTTGTAAATGGATGAAAATAAACTAGAACCCATGGAAAAAATGATGGGTTGCTGATGAGGAAAATATGTATGAATCTTATAATCCCACTGATCATGGAAATAGGTCGAAGGGTTTAAGAGACCCTGGTTTGAAATCAGATGGGAAGCCAATTTATTCTGATGATGATGAAGAAGAAAATGTTGAAAGGAATAAAGACACTGAAGTGTCTGGTAAACAAGGGATGGAAGAAGCTGAAATAGAAGAAGGAAGTATGTCTCCTCCTAATGATAGGAGTGATCCTGGTACTGTGATCCCTAAAAGAAGAATAGACTTTGGATCTGCCAGTCGACCTTTACCCCTACCTGAATCAGAACCAGTTCTTGATGATGATGAAGCTAGTGACATTGAAGTATCTGACAGTGATGTTTCTGTGAAGAATGGAAATGAAAATGGAGATGATGATGATGATGATGATGATGATAACTGACCATTTGATGGTCTTGCTTCACCTCCAACAGAAACACATCAAACTGTACCAGAAACAAATGAAAATGGCAAGAGAGAATCTCTTGATATCAGTGGAAAAGCAAGTTATGATAAACCAAAATATACTCTATGTGCTGCTTTCTGGGATGATTACCCTGGTTTTGTTGTTTTGGGTTTAGAATATTCTGAAGAAGAAGAAGAAGAATCAGAATCTACTGCGGTTATGATGGAAAGCCGACCAGTTGAGGCAAGGTCTGCTCTTGTTGTTGATGATGTAGGTTCTCATCTACCTAGTTCTACTATCTCTCAATCTGATTTTGACAAGTTCAAAAGGGAGTTGCTTACTGCTGTGAGAGATACAGTCAGAGAAGAGATTGAAAATTCTATTAAACCAGACCTTACCAATAATGGTGAGTTTATTGGAAGGCACATAGCCTCTCTAAATCAGATTCTTAAGGATCTACAATCTGGGTTAGTTTCTTTTTCCAATGAATTTAGATCCACCATCTCTGGTATGATGGATGTGTTGAAAAATCTGATTGATCATTTTAAGAAGTCTGATCTGAGAAAGTTGAAAGCTGACATAACATAGATAGTTGCTCAAGAAAGTACAGCAAACATAACCAAGATCACTACTCGTGAGGTAGAGGCTCTAAGGCAGATTGTGCATGATGAATTAGCCGCCATTAGGCAAGTTCTTGATTTGGATTTGTTGTGGAAGATGAAGGAACATATTGATCACATTCATAAGATGGTAACAATATATTTAGAAGATGCCACTAAAGCTCAGAGAGAGATCATGGAAAAGGTTGATCACTACTTTTCAAAAATCTATACCAAGCATGAGCTGACCACAAATTTCAACGTGTTAGCTGACAATTTGAGACTACCTCCAGTCACTCAAGCTTTCAAGACTCATGTTAGATAGTTGTAAGATTTTACTCCAACCTTGGAACGGTTCATGGAAAATAAGGATGATTTTGAGAACGCTATGCAGTATGGTGCAGATGTTATTCAGAATTTCATAAATATTTTGAAGCCTTATCTGAATTCACAATCCACTGCCATTGTGCTTCCTACTGCTGACCCTCTCGGGGCCTCTTATGTTTCTCCAAATCAGTTCTCTGTTGCTCAAGCTCTCTCTCATCTCCGACCAGTTCCTCAACAATCTTCTCAACCATCTCCAACAGCTCCACAGCAAATTCCAGTGGCATCCTCTCCCCCAACTTCTAGAGTCATCTTACCACCGTTTCAAATTCCCCCAGTTCAGCCTGCCTCCGAACCCTCCAAATTACCCACCATTGATCCTTCTGACAATGGAAAAGCCCCATTACACCCCCAAAAGTAGTTGTGCATTGTTGTTGATAGGGTGAACCCTGTTGTGATTGTACTGTGATGTCTTATAAACTTTATTCTCTTTTTTTATTCTCTCTCCGACCTTCCTTTAATCTCTTCTTTATCTGTTTTCCCTCTTTTTTGATTATCCCAAAGGGGGAGAACTCTATGGATCTATGGGAGATATGGGGGAGATGGTAGAACTCTGTATATCTATGGATCTATGGGAGATATGGGGGAGATGAATCCCTAAAGGGGGAGATTTATATCTTTTTTTGGAAATGCTTACATAAGTATTTAAAGGCATAATTTCAGGGGGATATTTATATCTCATTATGTTTTTATTATTATTATGCCTTATTATTGATGATTTCTTATATTTATTAATGGATAAGCATTGTGATAGGCTAAGATTTGTGATTATCAAAAAGGGGGAGATTGTTGAGCCCTCTGGAAGATTGTTGAATTCTTCCTATGATTGCTGTTTTAATAATCACAAATCATCAATTACTTATTCCGGTTGGATTTCTCAAAAACATAATCACAATCTCTTAGTGAATCTGTGTATATTGGTTGGATCATGTTTTATCTCTTTGTTATTGATTTACAAGTATTTTGGATTTCCTCTGGATCAAAGGAAAACGGTCGTACTAATCCATATCAAAGGACAACGGTCGCACCGATCCATATCAAAGGACAATGGTCGCAGTGATCCATATCAAAGGACAACGGTCACCCCGATCCATATCAAAGGACAACGGTCACACCGATCCATATGAAAGGACAACGGTCGCACCGATCCATATCAAAGGACAACGGTCTCACCGATGCTGATCAAATGAGTCACCGATCATGACACACCGATGCTAATCAAATGAGTCACCGATCATGACACACTGATGCTGATCAAATGAGTCATCGATCATGACACACCTATGCTAATCAAATGGGTCACCAATCATCACACACCGATGCTGATCAAATGAGTCACCGAAGATGTTTCACCAATGCTGATCATATGAGTCACCGAGTTGTCTCACCGATGCTGATCATCTGAGTCACCGAAGATGTCTCACTGATGCTGATCATCTGAGTCACTGAAGATGTCTCACCGATGCTGATCATCTGAGTCACCGAAGATGTCTCACCGATGCTGATCATCTGAGTCACCAAAGATGTATCACCAATGCTGATACTGATGACCTACTGATCACTTGACTCACTGATAGTCATAAACAGCTGTTTGAATTTCTTTATCTTTATTTAATCTAACCAATGGTCATATTAGGAATATTTTAATGCTCTGTCATTTATTTAATGTGTGTTGTTGGTTGTCAGGAAACCATACCTCGTACCTACAAAAATAAATCATATCTTTTGCCGGAGCTCGTGTGTTAAAGAAAGAGCTTCTTTTGAGCTGAAGTGGCGCGTGTGCTGCAAGAAAAAGTGTTGAACATAAGGACAATTACACCGAGTGCTGAACCGAGCTGGTGTACATGCAAAGAGACGACTGAGCTTACAAGAAGAACTCGTACACTTCTGCATAATAGAGAAGAGCTGAGAACAAGAATAAGAACATAACTTAAAAACTTCTTAAACTATCCTTACACATAGAAGTCAAGGAAACAGACGATACTCTATTTTCCAGGCAAAAACCAGAAGAGGACACAGAATGAATTCTGATCAAACAAAGGAGTCCAGAGCTGCTTGAAAATCACTAGATCCATTTCTGAACTCTAAATCTTTTCCTCTGTGATTTACTTTTTACATTGCGAACAGTGTGTTTTATCTCCTGTATTTTACACACTCACTGTCTCCTGTACTTTAATTGGAGGATCTTCAAATCCTCACTGAAACTCTTTACATCGTTTATTTCCCACTGGGATAGTGGTAGAGGTCGTGTGACCTGAACAGCTAGTTGCTGTTGTGTTTGTTCCCACGAATAAATGTGGTAGAGGACTTTGACCTGGACAGCTGGTTGCTGTTGTTATCCCCGATCCAGGATGTGGATCATCTTTTTATAAAAGATTTTGAGAGGACTAAGTCTCATCTTGAGACTGAACCTCTTGGTTATATCTACTGTGCTATATCTGTCAAAGTTATTCGTTTACTCCGCTGCTAAGTTCTTTATAACCAAAACTGTTTTAAAGTCACTTTGATAATTAAACACTCAAGTGTTTATATTAGATGTAAATCTGTAAGTTAGTTTCAAAAGTCAATAAACTCTTCTATTTTGATTAACTGGGAAATAATCAATCCTTTGAGAACCTAACAGAACCTTTATTGTGATATAAATTCACTACAGTTTAATTCTGTGTTTTTTTTTGGGGGTTTTAAGACAAAGTTTTTAAACAAAAATTTTAATTGGAACTCCATTCACCCCCCCCCCCCTCTTGAGTATCCACTCTGACCAAAAAGATCATTTATGTAGACAAAATTAAAAATATTTTACTTAGGTGATACATTCTTTGTTACATTTAACATTCTTTAAAAATAAAAGATAAAAAGTCACTTTCTCACAAAATTGACTCCATGGGGTCCCCAAGTTTGGCACAAGGCATCCCATGGTCGGCCATGAGACAACCAGTAGCATTAGGACACATGTTGGTGTCATTTTTTATTATTATGATATTATTTTATTATCCTCAACTACCCGATTACTCATTAATCAAGATAATTAAAGATAATTACTGTCGTTACTATTCATAATGTTCAAAAACAAGAGCCTTGATTACATAATTTGGACCTTCTGAATCCAAATATGTAATCCATTTTACCAAATCCCAAACACATAAATTGAAATAATTGATTTAAAAATAATTCCCGTTGTCAAAACAAATAGCGGGTTTTTTTGAAACAATGTCTATGAAAAGTGTGGCATTAGTTTATGACCAATTCCAAATTGAAATTAATCCTAATGACCACCATTGGATTAAATGGTAAAAATATATTCATATTACACTTTAAGACCAATTAAAAAGATAATCTAACCATATAAAGAAATTAAATGAAAAAGCAGTTTTGATGTAAAATGCAGTATTTTTCACTATTCATTAAAAATGAACATTGTCAGAAAAATACCAAAAATTTATCCAATGTAAATTTCAATGTCCTAATCATAATGAATATGTTTATTTTGAAAAATAGAGATTATAAAATTGTCAAAAGTTTGATTTAAAAATGGTTTTCCATCAAAAGGTAGTAAAACAATCTTTTAAGAATATTAGTGTATTCCATGCATAAGATATTCCATTTTAAGCCTCTAAAACACTATCTAAATCATTAATAGACATAGATAAAAATATCTATTATTCATTACTTAATTGGGATGTTACATCCTTCCCCCCATTAGAAAATTGTGTCCCCGCAATTTATTTACTTATCAAATAAATGGGGGTACTTATCCCTCATTGCATTTTCAGATTCCCATGTTGCCTCTTCAATCAGGTGGTTTTTCCACAAAACCTTTACCTGATGAATAACTTTATTCCGTAACACTAGCTCCATGTGGTCAAGAATCTATACCGGTTTTTCCTCATATGATAGGTTCTCTTCCAGCTGAACTACCTATGGACTCAAAACATGATATGGATCTGGAATGTACTTTCTCAACATTGAAACATGAAAAACAATGTGTACCTGAGATAAACTCGGAGGTAAAGCCACTCGGTAAGCAACTGATCCAACTCTCTCCATAATTTCATATGTTCCAATGAACCTTGGACTCATCTTCCCTTTCTTACCAAATTGCATCACACTTTTCCATGGTGAGACTTTGAGAAAAACATGATCACCTACCTCAAAAGATAGATCCTTCCTCCTGTTGTCCGCATAACTCTTCTACCTGCTCTGAGCTGTTCTCATGTGTTTCTGTATCAGCTGAACTTTTTCTGCCAAATATTCTACCAATTATGGTCCCATCAACTTCCGTTCACCCACTTCATCCCAGAAAGCTGGAGTTCGACACCGTTTCCTATATAATGCCTCCAATGGTGCCATCTTTATACTAGAATGAAAACTGTTATTATATGAAAATTCAACCAAAGAAAGATGTTGGTACCTAATTCCCTGATAATCCATCGAACAGGCTCGTAGCATATCCTCCAAGGTCTAAATTATTCGTTCCGACTGCCCATCTGATTGAAGATGAAAAGCTTAACTAAAATTTAATTCAGTACCCAACGACTTCTAAAGGCCTTTCCAAAAGTTATAAGTGAACCTGGGATCACGGTTAGATACAATGGAGAGAGGAACTCCATGTAACATGACTATCTCTTGAAGATACAAATGGTAAAGTTGGTCTAGGGAAAAAGTATCTCGTATAGCAAGGAAATGAGCAGATTTGGTCAAGCGATCAACAATAACCCATATTGCATTATTACCTCGAGATTTCTTCGGTAATACAACAACAAAGTCCATGGATATATTCGCCCATTTCCACTCTGGTACTAGTAAAGGCTGAATCATCCCTTTCGGTAACTACCGCTCTACTTTAACCTGCGGACAAGTCAAACACTTCATAGTAAAATCAGCAATATCTATTTTCATTCCACCCCACCAGTAATACTCCCGCAGACATCGGTACATCTTCGTACTTCCAGGATGAACTAAAAACAGAGAACTATGAGCTTCACATAACAAATCTCTCTTCAACTGTGAATCACATGGCACACACAATCTCTTCCCAAATCTCAAAACGCAATCATTATCATTTTAGAATTTAGGCAACTTACCTTTCTGAACCAGCTCTACCTTTTTCTGTAACTCATTGTCTTGCTTCTGTGCTTGCTTGATTCTATCTGATAGAGATGATCTCACTGATACCTGAAACAAAACAGAATAACTTCCTACACCAACAACTTCTATGCCAATGTTCATCAAATCCTTAACCAAAGGATCATGTTCCAATCACAACATTGCTAATGAAGCATTACTTTTTTGACTCAAAGCATCAACCACTTTATTTTCTTTTCCTGGATGGTAATGAATTGTACAATCATAATCCTTGATTAATTCTAGCCATCTCCTCTATCTCATGTTCAATTATTTCTGACTAAATATATACATTAAAATTTTTTGATCGATATATATTTAACACTTTACTCCATACAAATGATGCCTCCAAATTTCTAAAGCAAAAACAACAGCAGCTAATTCCAAATCATGTTAAGGGTAATTTACCTCATGAGTTTTCAACTGACGTGAAGCATAAGCAATTACCTGATCATTCTACATTAGGACAAAACCAAGTCCTTTCAATGAAGCATCACTGTATATAAAAAACTCACCATTCCAGGAATGTAGTGCCAAAACTGGAGCATTCACCAATCTTCTTTTCAATTCCTGAAAACAATCATCACATTCTTTTGTCCAGATAAACATAACACCCTTCCGAGTTAGCTTAGTCTTTGGACTAGATAACCGTGAAAAATTTCTAACAAACCATCGGTAATATCCTACCAAACCAAGGAAACTACGAATCTATGTTACATTTGTGGGTCTTGGTCATTCTTCAATAACCTTTGTTTTTTTCGGATCAACGATTATCCCATCTTTAGAAACAATGTGACCAAGGAAAGAAATTTGATGCAACCAAAACTCGCACTTGCTAAATTTTCCATACAGTTTCTTTTCTTTTAAGGTTTGCAAGATAACCCTTAAATGTCTTTCATTCTCCTTTTTACTTTTAGAAAACACCATAATATCATCAATGAAAACCACCACAAACTTATCTAAGAACTCATGGAAAATTATATTCATTAAGTCCATGAATACAGCAGGTGCATTGGTTTGCCCAAAAGGAATTACTACAAATTCATAATGGCCATATCTTTTATGAAACGCAGTCTTCAGAATATCTTCTTCCTTTACCTTTAGCTGATGGTAACCCGATCTCAGGTCAATCATTGAAAAATACTGAGCTCCCTGGACCTGATCAAACAAATCATCGATATGAGGAAAAGGATATTTGTTCTTAACATTGATGTTATTCAAGGCTCTATAATAAATGAAAAGTCTCATAGAACCATCTTTCTTTTTAACAAATAAAACAGAAGCACCCCATGGTGACGTGCTAGGTTGAATGAATCCTTTCTCTAATAAATCTTGCAATTTCTCCTTCAACTCTAAAAGTTCAATTTGAGCCATTCGATAAGGGGGTTTTGAAATTAGCTTAGCATCAAGAACTAAGTCAACATTAAACTCAACTTCCCGATATGGTATTATTCCAGGAAACTCATCATGAAAAACATCAAGATACTCCTTTACCACTGGGACATCATTAATCTGAACAGTCCCTTTATTTTCAACGATGTGTGCAATGTAACATTCATTTCCATATTTTAAAAGTTCATCAGCCTCTTGATATGTTATCAACAGTAAGGGTTCATTCTTGTAAAAAAACTGAAAGTCTTTCTGAAAATAAACTTCTTTAGATCTATATTCAATCTTAGCATGGAAAATAGAGAGCCAATCCATACCCAGGATAACATCAAATTCTACTAGAGGTAGAACAATAAGGTTTCCAAGTAGGTTCTTTTCACGGATAAGGATAGGAAGGTTCTTATAAATTCTTTTTGCCTCAACATTGCCCCCAGGTGTTTTTACCACAAGTTCACTAGTCATTTCTTGAGATGGTATTCCCCTTTTACTAAAAAAGGTTTCAGAAATGAAAGAATGTGTAGACCCTGAATCAAAAAACACAATGGCATAATCTGAAAAAACAAACATAGTTCCTGATACAACTTCATTTGATGTCTCGACATCTGCTGAAGTAGTTGCAAAGGATTTCACCACCCCTTTTTTCTTGGAGTCTAAATGCTTCCCATCACTCAAGCTCTTCGTCAGTCACTCGTTTGCATAGTGACCCATCTCATTTCACTTAAAACATTTCACTAACTATAAATCAAATTTGGTCTTACCTTCACATTGATCTTTTACAATGCAATCACGAGCCTTATGTCCCATATTACCACATCAGTAGCACTTTCAAGAATTCAGAAGACATTCCCCATCATGACTTTTCCCACATTTATCACAAAATGGAAATTTAGTTTTCTTACTATCAGACTTTTTTGAAGAATTCTTCCCTTTCTCCTACCACCTCAGACTCTTCTTTTGTTGGTTGTTATAGAACACTTGGTCATCGGAAAACTCCATTTCCCCCTTCTCAGCACATTGAAAAAGTTTTTCATGACTTTTAAACTCACATGAAGCTAATGCCCTTCGATATTTTGGCTTTAATCCTGAGTAAAAACGATTGATTTTACTATCAAGGTCTCGGATAAAATTTGGAGCATACCTTGCCAATCGAGTGAACCTTTCTTCATAGGCAGCCATTGAGTCTTCCTCTTGCCTCATTTCCAAGAATTGCTTTTCCATCCTAAGTCGAATAGCCTTAGGAAAATACATCTCAAGAAACATACCTTTGAATTCATCCCAGTCAAGAGCATCAATCTCATCGGTATCCCTGATATTTTTAACCATAGACCACCACTGATCTGCCTCACCCTCCAAACAGTAAATAGGTAGACTAAACTTTTGATTGTCTGAACACCCCATGACATCAAAAATATTCTCCAGTTCTTTATTCCACCCTTCAGCTAACACAGGGTCAGATGATCCTCTGAATGATGGGGGATGTTGCCTCATGAAATGTTCCACCACAGACATGTTCCTCTGCAGTTGATCTAGTTGATCTCGTGCATGGATACCACCACCATTTATCGCTTGAGTCAACTGCGCCATTACTACAACAAACTGTTCAGTTCCAATTCCGACCATCTCAGGATGCTGATTCGGAAGGTTATTTCCTTTTGTATGCCTTCCTAGCACTGCTTCCCTGTTTCCTCTGCGGAAAACCATTTTGAACAAACATGTCTTAGATGAAACAACATGGTAATCTTCAAATGCTATATCACTTCAATTTGAACATAAAAACAATATATTTTTGGATAAACATTTAATATAATTCTAACTCCTAAAGTTATCTAAACCGACCTCTGATACCAACTATAAGGCCCCAGCCTTAAACCTTACTTAATCTTGAGTTATTACAAGATTACACCTTGAGGATCTTTTCAGGTTTATATTTTTAATGAATTAGATCATAAAAAATGCATTACGTTCCACATATAAACAAAGTGGTTACATAAATATAGTATTCATTTTTCCCATCAACAGAAACATATTTAAAATAAAACATGGATTCGTTCTTGACACTTCCTTGACACTATCATCATATCATGTACATTTCCCTTGACCTGTGAAAAACATTTCAAAAAAACTTGGAATGATCATAAAAAGCACAGTATGGGTTATAAAAATATGGAACGGAAACATATGTTCATATATACATAAGACTGAAATCATAATTTATCCATAAAACATAATCACTTTAACATACCTCATCAAATCATGAATAAATCATAGAAATCATAAGACATAAAGGTAACTTGAGGCACTCATAACATTCTTACGTAGGGAGTAACCCTCTTGGTTACGTTTGGAATACCCATCACAATATATTCCCTAAATCTCTTCGGATAAACCTTAACGTTTCACTCCTTCGCGATACCCAATGCATTGGAGAGCTATATCGGGATCACCCGCCCTTATTTTATCACGGAACCACCCATCTTCATAATAATTCCCAAGAACTTCAACATAATCGTATCACATAAAACATGCATAAAGGAAACATAACATTTCCACCTTTTAATCACAAGATATCAATACAACACATTGATATAAAAACATTATGAAAACCATTTTCAATACCATAATAAAATAAAAGTAAAACATGGTATTTATTTTTCTTTTAAAAAGAAGGTATGGCTTGTAGAGGAAGCCAAAACTCAAATAATGGTCACGGCGGCGGAGAAGTCGTTGTCACCGCATACGTACGACAAAAACATTCCCATTTGTCGTTTTGTAAAAAACTTAGTATAAAATATATTCTTTTTGGTTAAACGTAAAAGTCAATGGGGTTTATACACCATATAAAAGAAGGTTGTGTATAAAATAAAATATGCCTTAATGAAAGGAGATTGAGATGAAGTCCCATACCCTGGGTCCGACTTGACTCGGTCGTTCTTTAATCGCCTGAATAATAAACATGAGTTAATTTATACTTTTTTAAGAACCTTTTTAAAGCTCATTATTCCTTTTATATCACTTATTTCCATGTCATGAACCCTATGTAATTATTTAGGTTAATAACGGTTGTTTTAACGATCATTGGTACTTTAGTCAAAAATAATCCCTTTATAATTACAATTTGTTCATGTATCCATTATATCCAGAATAGTATTCATGATGTAGATATCATATATGTCATATATATCCATTACATGCATGCATTTATAATATTAAATAATCATTTAGAGGTAAGAAATGAAATGCACCGTTCATGGAGACGGTAAGCCGTACGTACACATGAACGTTACTTTCATTTCTATTTCGTATTTTATAGAATGGAATCATAATGATATAATGGTTTATAATAATTCTAGTTTAATATCATATATAATATCATAACTCCATCATTTATACGTCCCACATATGGTATTTAACAAATCAAATCACTTTGAGGGGGCGGTAGTCTGCACTTCCTTAAATGAAGATATCGCGTTTACCCATAATGGGAACCATAAAATTATGCCCAAAATGAAAAATACAAAAGAATAAGGAAAACATGAACATATTATATATCATATATAAATATAGTTTCATCTTAATGGCCACCTTTTAAGGTGTTAAAAGAATGTTGAACAATCATCGTTTCGGGAGGCAGAAATTTTCCATCCACGGAAACAGTATGTTCTTTAACCATTAGATGTAGGTGTGTGTAAGTGTAGCTCGAATAATTCTTATAAAAACAACCTAGTATTTTTATTATAGTGTAGTTGTTACAAAAGAAATAAATAAAAATATTTTAGGGGGTTGGAGAAGCAAAATAAAACAAAAGGACTCAAGTGAAGTCATTACCTTAAAATCGGGTAACTCCCTTTGGTTTGAGCTCAAAGGCTTCCATGGAAAGACTTCTACCCAAAGTGAGGCTTCATGGAGTAAGAGAGGGAAGTGAAGAGACACAATGAACAGGGTTTGGCCGAGCCAAAGGCTTTGGAAGTTTGGGTAAGGAGTTAGAGGTGGGGGCCTTTTATAAGAGGAGAGGAGGGGCACTCTTGGAATGTAAAGAAATGTTACTTTATTTGAAAATGATTTTCAGATTCAAAAGGTCCCACATTGATATAATTAGAGAATAAAGTGATAAGGGTTCAAAATATACCCACCCAATAGGTTTTGGACATGTGTAGGTCTTAGATTTTACATTATCTTTCCATTTTATTTAAATCGTCAAATAATGAGGTCATCACTGCATCATTATGATGTCATAAATAATTTAATTTATTTAATGTATGAAAATTTAAAAAAAAAATTATGATGTAGAAACTCTTTTTATCTTTCCAATGACTATTTATAGTCCAAATGATCATTTATGTAGACAAAATTAAAAATATTGTACTTAGGTGATACATTCTTTGTTATATTTAAAATTCTTTAAAAATAAAAAGATAAAAAGTCACTTTCTCACAAAAGTAACTCCATGGGATCCCCATGTTTGGAAAAAGTTATCCCATGGTCTTACATGATACAACCAGTAGCATTATGACACATGTTGGTGTCAGTTTTGTATTATTATGATATTATTCTATTATCCTTAACTACCCGATTACTCATTAATCAAGATAATTAAAGATAATTATCGTCGTTAATATTCATAATGTCCAAAAACAAAAGAGTCTTGATTACATAATTTAGACCTTATGATTCCAAATATGTAATCCATTTTACCAAATTCCAAACACATAAATTGCAATAATTTATTTAAAAATAATTCCCGTTGTCAAAACAAATAGTGGGTTTTTTTTAAACAATATCTATGAAAAGTTTGGCATTAGTTTATGACCAATTCCAAAGTGAAATTAATCCTAATGACCACCATTGTATTAAATGGTAAAAATATATTAAGATTAAAATTTAAGACCAATTAAAAAGATAATCTACCCATATAATTAAATTAAATGAAATATCAGTTTTGATGTAAAATGCAGTATTTTTTACAATTCATTAAAAAATGAACATTGTCAGAAAAATACCAAAAATTTATCCAATGTAAATTTCAATGTCCCAATCATAATGAATATGTTTATTTTGAAAAATAGAGATTATAAAATTGTAAAAAGAATTATTTAAAAAGGGTTTGCCATCAAAAGGCAGTAAAACAATCTTTTAGGAATATTAGTGTATTCCATGCATAAGATTTTCAATTTTAAGCCTCTAAAACGCTATCTAAATCATTAATAGACATAGATAAAAATATCTATTATTCATTACTTACATGGGATGTTACACATTCCCTTTTTTCCTTTTAGTAAAACGTTTCATATAAAAATATTCCTTTTGAACAAAATTAAAAGCCAAAGGGGTTTATACACCGTATAAAATAAATTTGTGTATAAAACAAAATATTCCTCAATGAAAAGATATTGAGATGAAGTCCCTTACAAAGACGATATCCTTATATTGATGATAAATTATTTAGATAAATATGTTTGACAAACATAAATACACCCAATATAAGTGGATATTAACTGTAAAACAATCAAATGTCATCCAGACATATTCATAGCATGACATAATCAAGAAGTAGAGGATTAACCCAATGAATTGAAATTGGGTTAAGTTGTTCCCTTACAGAAATTCGAAAGTCTAATGACGTCACTTTAAAATTCAGAAAATGAGATGATGAGAGATAAAAAGGGCATCTCATCACTTGGTCATAACATTTACATCAATAATGATATATAAGAACATATACCAACATAATAATATGTAAATTAAAAGACCTAACAAAAAGGATTCTTTTAAAAAGACAAGGGTGAATGGTTCCCTTACCGATGTGGGTAACTTTTGAAACATACACCCCATGAAAGAAGGATCATTAAATGAATATGTAAATACCCATAAATTAAATTATATTACACAATGAATTCAATCATGGCCAGTAAACATACCACACAAGAAGGAAATAGTGGAAAATTTAGCATGAATCTCACAGTAATAAAAGTGAGATGAAAAATCCATTATGAAAACACAGCAGCCTAACAGCGCCACTTAAAAATTCCGAAAATGGATTGACGAGATCAAATTGGGTCTATCATCATATGAACATAAAACTTAAAGTAAGATGAAATTAAAAGGACATCTCTGAACATATTAAAAAGGAGATTAAAGGAAATGTCATAAAATAGAGTACATAAAAAGAGAGAGAGAGGTAGGATCCCTTACCTCAAGCCCGACTTGTCTTTTTCGTTTCTTTATATTCCTGGATTTTTTCAATTTATAATTTCTTAAGGACCTCCTTTAAATTTTATTATTAAATCCATATCACATATTATAATGTTATAATAATTAGTTAATTATGTGAGTTTATATCAGAAGTTTTTGTCGACGTTTGGTACATGAGACAAAATTGAACTTGTTTGAAAAGCATTTTCCATGTAGTTATAAGTAAATCATCTCCAGAATAGTATTAATGATTTAAAAATCATATATATACAGTAAATATTCATTTTATACTATTACATAACATTTGTATGTAAAAAAATTAAATACACCGTTAATGGAGATGGTAGGCCGTACGTACGCATCAACGCTACTTTCATTCCATTTTCATATTAATGGAATTATAAATAAATGAGGGATATAAGTATTATAATTTCTATATAACATATATGTTATATAGGTCACATAAGTTCATTAATTTTATTCTTTATACATTCCATGTATTGCATGACCGAGTCACATCACTTGAGGGGGCGATGGTCCACACTTCCTCATATGAAATTATAGCATTTGCACAACATGAAAAGCATAAAGGTATGTTTTAAATATAAAATAACTAAGAATATAGAAAACATAATTACCATATATATCACATATAAAGTACAGTGACATCATAATGGCCACCATTAGAGGTTGTATGAGATAGTTGAACAATCATCGTTTCGTGAGGCCGTAGTTCGTTGTCCACAGAAACAATATGTTATTCACCCATTAGATGGAGGTGTGTGTATGTGTAGTTTAATAATACTCATAACAACATCCTAGTATATTGAAGATACTGGTGTTGTTACAAATGAATGGAATAAAAAGAGTTTATGGGGTTGGAAAAGAAAAATAAAACAAAATAATATAAGAGAAGACATTACCTTTAAATTAGGTAAATCTTTTTCATTTGATCCCAAAGGCTTCCTTGGAAATACTTCTTGTAACACCCCAAACTTCCACGGTATGATTCCCTTTGAATAATACTATAGCATGAGTTGTAGGCAACTTCGGGTTCTAACACACATCGAAACCAATCAAACAAGCCGCTATGAATAGTAATACCCAATTTTTGATATTTTGTAAATTTTATCTCTCAAAATTGACTTCATTTTTGGATTCCGAATATTGAGTTTAGCCTAGGGTGAAATTTTGGTACTTTTTGGATAAGATTTATATTTTGACAAATAGTTAAAATTACTAAATTTTAATTAAAAATATATTTTTTAATCAAAATAATTAATATTGATAAATTATGAATATGAGTAGTTTTAAAGTATATTTAGAATATATTTTTACAATTTAATACAATTTTGGTCATTTGACAAAATTTCATAACTAAATCGGACACAAACAAGTTTCAATCTTTTGATAGTTATTATCTCTTAAAAACACGCTTTTTGTTTTAAAAACGAGAATTAATTTTAAATTTATTTCTACCACTTCTGTGTTTTGAATTATGATAAATGAATTCTTTATTTGGAATTAGGATTTACAAATTTTTTAAATAGGTAACTTTTATTTTTAGACATTTTGAATAATTACTTCGGTAAATATTTTATTTACCATTGTTAAAGGGTAAATCCGATAAATAAGGGTAA
This sequence comes from Viscum album, assembly GCA_963277665.1. Taxonomy (NCBI): domain Eukaryota; kingdom Viridiplantae; phylum Streptophyta; class Magnoliopsida; order Santalales; family Viscaceae; genus Viscum; species Viscum album. Next base: position 553,719,454 of record OY728135.1, read on the forward strand.
AAATAATAATATAATAATAATACATAACACTAAAACGTGTCCTAATATTATTTGTGGATACATGTCAGACCATGGGTATCTTTTGGTCGATTTTGGGACCCCATGGAGACACTTGTAGGTGATAGGGACACTTTATATTAATTATGTTAAAATAAATACAAAAATGACATAAGCATATATCTATTAGAAAAACAATTTTTACATTGGGTTATATATGTTGTATCTTAAACTATATATATTAATTAGAAAGATAAAAAGATTTCATAAATAATGGTATTTTATTTATAATTTTTAGAAATTTAATAAATAATATTATTTATGACACAATAGTGATGCAGTATTTTCCTTTTTAATGAAAGAATCAAATAATTGGTATTATAAATGTTAAAATAAATATAATTTGAAAGTTTTGATGAAATACATGAATTTTATTGGGTAATATGACATTATAGGATAGCTAATATGAATTTTGTTCGAATTAATAAAGTTTTTATGATTAACAAAAATCAATTATTGAATAGTGTCAAAATTGACATAAATGAGTTTTTAAAACAAATATTATATAATTAATTGATATTCTATTCCTAAAAATCTAAGGATCAGCCAAAGGACTTATATCATTATTGGTGTATAATTAATGGACCACTTGGAGATCTCGTTTATGTATATAGTATGTTTATTAACTATATAATATAAAAATACGAAGTGACATGGTAAATGTCACGCTAATTAACTATGAATTAAAACTAAAAGATAAGGTTAATATAAGGACTCAAACCTATCTAAATTCTATTGGTTGAAATTATTTAGTCCCATCCCCACCTTATACTTTTAATAATCAACTTTGGAGCCATTAGAAACCGAATATTAATTTATTATAAAATAATATTTTTAGCTTTTCCAAAGGTTCCCTCACCCCTCTTCTAAAAGGGCACTCTGCCTTCTCACTAATTCACACATTCAAATCCTTTTGGCTCAGCGAACCCCTACCCAAATAATCTCTAAACTTCCCTCACTTCATCCTAGATACCTTATATTGATCAGAAATCCAATTTATGGATCCCTTTTGATCAAATCAAAAGGAATAACCCGATTAAGAGATAATGTTTTCACCACCCTCTTTCAAGTTTCGTTCTTCTTCAACTTCTTCTTTCTTTGTTATTCTCATTCTAACATAATAACTCCATTATCTTATATAAACTGTGATGTTATTATAAACATGTTACAACCATATTCATTATTTTATCCATCCTTTGAATGACATGTCACCATACGTGCGTACATAAGTCTTACTGTCTCCACATAATGGAGTAATTGTTATTAAAAACATTATTATTTGGATGGGTATAATAATGATGTTTATTTCAAGTAAATAATAAATATAACATGATAATGATTCTTTATATATGATATACCATTAAATTATATATTATTTTAATATCAAAATAATGATATTTTCGCTCGTGTGTACGTATGGACAACCGTCTCCACGAACTCGATGAGATTCATTCCCCATCGTATCCATTTGAGACTAATTTTCATTTGATGATTAAAAATTATTTTTAATGTCTTGATATCATTATGGATATGAATACGATAAAACATATCCATAAAAAACATGGATTATGTAACAAAACATATAATCTAACACTCAAAACGACAATAATACTATTAACAAAGAAATGTTAAAAGATCGTATATGATATCATATTAATGTATATGATTCTTGTACAATTTAATAACAATTATTTCACCATTATTCAAGAGGTTTACCTACCCCCAACAAAATAAAAGTTCAAGGTAAGGGTTTATTTAACAATCTATTCATTCTCTGAGATTGTTTATACGTAATTATCTACTGGGACCTCTATATCATCCACATATATGTTTCCTAAAAATGTATTTCAAATCATTCTTAATATATTAAAGACTATGGGTTAATGTCATTTATACCCTTGTTGACTTTTTATAAGATGTTTATAAAGGATTCTTTCTGTCATTTTCCAAAAAAATGTCTTTTTTAACCTTTTCGACAGAATTAAGGTAAGAATGTATTTTTTAACTTAAATCGTGGGTGCGGCTATTTTCCACCGTTATAAAGTCGTCAAAGATTCCCTTACAAGATTATAAGAAAATTTTCAATGTAAATGTTTTATTTTATAATTATGTTACTTTAAATTGATCAAATAAAAGATATTTTCCTCAAATAGTATTTATTTCAACTATGTCAACATCCTTTGATGGATTTTAAGCTTATTAGAAGTTGATTTATTGTGATACAAAATATACATATTGTATTGAAGTTTTTGTGATATGATTGACTGTGGATGTGTTATTTTTATACCATTAATGGTTTATGGAGAAAGTATTTATATTTCTTATGCTAGTTTTGATATGATTATTTATGTTATTCTTAAACCTGTTTATATGAGGAATACGTTGGACTTAATAAGTGATGGGTGGAGACCGCTACAGCTCCTCGATGCATCGGTAGGTCTCATGAGGAAAACTAGTGTCTTGTCACAAGGCCTTGACAAAATCTTATTTGTAGTCTTGGCACGAAGACCTGTCAATGTGGTTATGATAGTCTGGCATTATGCATTCCAAAGTGGTTATTGATATTACATGTGATAATTCGACTAGTAAAATATACATGTGAATAATTAAATGGAATTATTTCATTTTATTTTAGCCATATTATGCTGAAGTTCATGTTTAAAAATCTTTTTTTAGTAATACATTGCTTTAAATGTTTATTCTTATTTATAAAAGTTTCTTCTATATTGTTATCCATACTGGGCATTTGAGCTCACCCCTTTATAAGTTTTATTTTTCCTAGGATGTGAATAAGTATTTTATGATTGTCCTGTAGGGATAGTATAAGGGGATATGAGTGTGGAGGCAATTTGTTTTTTGTATTTTTCACTTTATGACGTAATGTAATCTTTATGAATATATCTAGTTTTTTCAAGACTATTAAACTAATCGGTCTTTCGAGACTTGATCTTTTGTGATCATGCCAATGTTATGAAATAATGCACTGACTCTGGATAACTGGAGTCGGGGAATTACAGTTGGTATCAGATAAAGTTTAGCACAAACCTTGGAAGCTAGATTTAGATAAACTCTAATTAGATCACACAGATCTAAGATGGACATTGAGGATTAGTATAGAAGAAAATCCTATATTTTTTTTATTGTAGAAATTTTGTGTGTTTTCTGAGAAATACATCCATGTCTGGATATGATCTAGTAGAGGCGGCTCTGGCACAGATGTCCCTAGGGGTAAAACCAGAAAACACTGCTTTGAGCTAGACTCGAACGGGAACTTGTGCACGACAACGGGCCTTGTTGCACTCTTGGTTACAACACTCCAGGGGGAAATGCTTAGGATAATTATCAATTTCATTACAAACCACTATGAAGGGTTTATAAGTATATACTTCCTCAATTAATTTTTTTATTATGGATTATATCGATAAATAGTTCAATTTATGTTAACTGTTTTTCAAGTAGGGAATTATGTATTTTGATTCATAAACTTACCTAGTTTATTCCATTGAATAAAAATGGTTCCTAGTAGAAGAAATTGAAACCGTATCAATGCACGCACTCCATGTAGGGATTTCAAACCTGCTCATGATAATTATAGTAGAGTTAGTGATGCAATTGGTGCTGATCAGCTAATCACCACACTGGGAAAACTCACTCAGGTTATGAATAATAACCTTACCCGTATGGAGCACCCTGATCCACATCGTGGAGGATCAATGTTAAATCACATCATGAGGCAGAAACCACTAACATTCAATGGGAGAACAAATCCATTAGTAGCTGAGCAATGGATAAGTTCCCTAGAGAAAATATTTCAGGCTTTGGGGAGTAGTGAAAGGGAAAAATTTGTCATGGAAGTTTATCGCCTCCCTAGAGATGCTGATCTAGGGTGGTCATTGATTCAAACCATGAAGGAAGATGCGGAAGTATCAAATATTGAATGGAACGAGTTCAAAGTGATTTTCTTAGAAAAAGACTTTACTCGTGACCATCAAGTAGATATGGAAAGGCAATTTGTGGGTCTGAGACAAAAGGAGGATGATAATGTCGCAAAGTATGAGGATAACTTTACAAGGTTATCAAGGTATGATGGAGATTATATACACAACCCAAGAAGTAAGATTGATCATTTCTTTGATGGGTTAAAACCATTTCTCCATCGAGCATTAGTCTCACAATCCTTCTCATCGTACGAAGACATTGTCTCATGTGCTATCAAGACGAAAAAAGAATTCTCTAAGCCTTATGACTTTAAAGAAAAGCAAGATAAGAAGAGATCTAATGATCACTCTGGGAATGGAAATAAGGGTAAGAAGGGAAAATTTGAATATCCATCCTGCATTAAATGTGGGAAGAAACATCCTGGTACTTGCTTGAAGGGAATGGGAGTCTGTTACAAGTGTGATGAAAAGGCCACTAAGCTCGTGATTTCAAGGGGAAGAAATAAGCTACTGATGTCCAATGCTACAATTGCAGGTAGAAGGGACATTATGAAAATGAATGTCCTAACCGTCAGGAGAACATACCTCAGAAAAGGCCAAGGGATCAAGGACAAGCTTATGTTATCAATACTGCTGAGGTAGAAGCTCCGAAAGACGTGGTGGCTGGTAATTTAATTATTTCCTCAAGTTTAGAAAATGCATTATTTGATTCTGTATCATCGTATTGTTTCATATCTTCCCAGTTTGCTAAGAAAATTTGATATTTCCAATTTGAAGGATTTGTCAGTTAAAACTACTAGGGGAAGTATCATTGCAACAATGTTTTGTGAATCAGCCCCCATTAGAGCACATAAATGTTCATTAACCGCCGATCTCATCGTCAAACATATGATTAAGTTTGATATAATCCTCGGTATGGATTGGATTTCAGACCATGATGTGACGATTTATTGTAAGAAAAAGGGGGTTACGATTTTTGATAATGATGATAAGGAACACCTTATCATTAGAGCAGAATCTTCACCACCTAATTCTTATCTAGATCCACTCCCAGTATCTCAACTAAATTCAATTTTTGGGGAGTAAGAGAATGAAATGACTGTGGGTGAGGAAAGGAATGTTCTAATAGAAGATGTACCTATTGTGAAAGAATATGTAGATGTGTTTTTGAATGATTTACCTAGAAATCCTCTAGAATGAGAAGTTGAGTTTTCCAGTGATTTAATTCCTGGATCAAGGCCTATATCGAAGACCCCTTATATAATGGCCACCGTGGAATTAGTTGAACTAAAGAAACAACTCTAGGAATTGAGTAATAAGCGATTTATTCTCCCTAGTGTTTCTCCAGGGAGAGCCCCTATTCTTTTTGTTTAAAATAAATATGGATCTAGGAGGTTCTATATTGACTACATGGAGATCAATGCTATACCAATAAAGAACAAGTACCCCTACCTCGCATTGATTATTTATTTGACAAACTATTGGAGCTCAATACCTTTCAAAGATTGACGTTTGGTCTGGATACCATCAGTTGTGTGTGATGAAGTAAGACATTTTGAAGACAACAATTCAAACTAGTTATGGGCATTACGAGTTTATAGTAATTCTTTTTGGGTTGACTAATGCGCCCTCTGTATTCATGGATCTAATGAATAAAGTTTTAAAGGAATATCTATATGAATTTTCGGTGGTATATATTGATGATATCTTCGTATACTCCAAAAGATACTAGATCATGAAAATCACTTGCGCATTGTCCTGAAGACATTGAGAAGAATGGAATTATATGGGTAGTTTAGTTATTGTGAATTCTGGCTTCAAGAGATTTCTTTTCCTGGGAATACTTTCTATAATGATGGAATCTATGTTGATCCTTCTAAGATCAAGGCAATCCACGAATGTCCTGCAACGATGAGTATAACTGAGGTACGTAGTTTTATTTGTTTAGCAGGTTATTATTGACATTTCGTCCAAACATTTTCTCGGTTGGCTAACCCATTAACAAGGATCACATGTAAAGGGGTTAAATTTTTTTGGATAAAAGAGTGTGAATAATGTTTCGAATAACTGAATAGAAGATTAGTAAATGATTCTATATTGACTCTACCATCAGGGAATGATGGGTTCGTTATTTATAGTAATGCATCGAAGAATGGACTTGGTTGTGTCCTGATGCAGAATGATTGGGTTATTTCCTATGCATCACGACAGTTGAAAACTCATGAGAAAAACTATCCTACTCATGATATCGAGTTAGTAGATGTGATCTTTTCTTTGAAGATATGGAGACACTACCTCTATGGTGAAAAATGTGAGATTTATACTGATCACAAGAGTTTGAAGTATATTTTCTCACAAAAATAACTCAACATGAGGAAAAGGATATGGCTTGAATTACTCAAGGATTATGATTGCATGATACACTACCACCCGGGTAAGGCAAACAAGATGGAAGATGCTTTGAGCAGAAAAGATCATGGAGTTTTGAACAATATGAGAATTGAAAGGGATCGAACATTCATGGATCTAGTGAATTAGGACATGGGAAAAACCATGGAAGGTGAAACGTCAATGTTTTTTCAAATGGTTGCCAAACCAACTTTACTAGAAAGGATTAAGAGTTCTCAGACTGATGATAAAGAATTTCAAAAGAATATTAAAGCTGTGAATGATGGGAATTGAGAGACATTGTGTATGAAGATAAAATTTTAAAATTTGGGAAGAGACTTTGTGTTCCCGATATACCTGATCTTAAAAAGGAATTGTTTGACAATTCTCATAGTTCTAATTTCTCTATACACCCTAGGAGCACAAAAATGTATTGATATTTGAAGGAACATTTTTGGTGGGACAACATGAAGAGAGAGATTTCTGATTTTGTGTCAATATGTATGGTTTGTCAACTAGTGAAAGCTAGAAGATAACAGCTTGAAGGAGTATTGCAACCTCTTCCCATACCAGAGTGGAAATGGGATAATATTACGGTGGACTTTGTCATGGGGCTACAAAATACTACTAGAAGAAATGATGTAATATGGGTTATTGTTGATCATCTTACCAAGTCAGCACATTTTCTTTCTATAATAGAAGATCTACCACCGGAACGTCTAGAAAGACTATATATTAATGAGTTTGTGAGACTTGAAGGAGTACCCCTATCGATTGTTTCTGATCGTTATCCGTGTTTTACTTCAAGATTCTAAAAAAGTCTTTAGAAATCCCTAGATAACGAACTTTGTTTTAGAACTGCCTACCATCCCCAAACTAATGGACAATCAGAATGGACTATTAAAACCTTTGAAGACATGTTGAGATCATTCTCACCTAACTACCAAGGTATGTGGGATTAATATTTACCTCTGGTGGAATTTTCTTATAATAATAGCTTCCATTCAAGTATTCGGATGGCACCATATGAAGCATTATATGGAAAGAGATGTCACACACCAACCTGTTAAGATGATATTGGTGAAAGAAAACATGTAGGCCCAGAACTGGTGGAGGAAATGATGGAGAAGGTGAAGGTAATCCAAAACCACATCAAAGCAGATCAATGTAGGCAGAAGAGCTTTGCTGACAACCGAAAGAAGGATTTGGAATTTCAGGTAGGAGATCATGTTTTCTTGAAGGTATATCCATGGAAGGGAGTTATACATTTCGGTATGAAGGGTAAACTAACTCCCAGGTACATCTGACCTTTTGGAATTCTGGAACGAATTGGAATTGTTGATTACCATTTGGAAATGCTTCCAAGTCTCTCCAAAGATCACGATGTGTTCCACGTATCACTGTTGAGAAAATACATGTGTGACCCAATGCATGTCCTCACATACGAGGAGATAGAACTAGAACCCAATCTATCTTATTGCGAAGAGCCCATTAGGATTCTAGATACCAGAGAACAAGTGTTGAGAAACCGGATGACTTGTCTGGTAAAATTTCTATGGATGAACCATAAGATGTAAGAGGCAACGTGGAAACCCAATGAACATATGATGAAGAACAACCCAAGTCTTTTCATGAGTTAGTATTCTATATATTTTGAGGATGAAATTATTTCAACAAGGGGATAATGTAACACCCCAAGATTCCACGGTACGCTTCTCTTTTAATAATACATTAGCGTGTGTTGTATGCAACTTCAAGTTCTAACACAGGCTACAATAAATCAAACTAGCCATTATGAATAGTAATACCCACTTTTTAAATTTAATAAATTTTATCTCTCAAAATGGAATTCATTTTTGGATTATGAATATCGAATTTAGCCTCGGGTGAAATTTTTCTACTTTTCGGATAACTTTTATATTTTGACGAATAGTGAAAATTACTAAATTTTAATTACAAACAACTTTTCTAATCCAAATAATTAATAGTGATAAAATATGAATTTCAGTGGTTTTAAAGTATATTTAGAATATATTTTTACCATTTAATACAATTTTGGTCATTGTACATAATTTCACAACTAAATCAGATACAAACAAGTGTCAATATTTTGATAGTTATTATCTCTTAAAAACAGGCTTTTTGTTTTAAAAACAGGAATTAATTTTAAATTAATTTCATCCACTTCTGTGTTTTGAATTTGGATAAATTAATTCCATATTTGGAATTATAATTTCCATATTGTGTAAATATGTAACTTTTATTTTTAGACATTTTGAATAATTACTTCGGTAAATATTTTATTTACCATGGTTAAAGGGTAAATCTGGTAAATAAGGGTAAACAATTAATATTACAATAATACTAAATTACTCTTATAAGAGTCCTAATATTATTGGTGGATACATGTTAGACCATGGGCATGTTTGGGTCGATTTTGGGACCCCATGTAGCCACTTGTAGGTGATAGGGACACTTTATATTAATTATGTTAAAATAAATACAAAAATGACATAAGCATATATCTTTTAGAAAATTAATTTTTGCATTGGGTAATATATGTTGTATTTTCAACTATATATACTCATTAGAAATATAAAAATATTTCCTAAATAATGGTATTTTATATATAATTTTTAGACATTTAATAATTAATATTATTTATGACACAATAGTGATGCAGTATTTTCCTTATTAATGAAAGAATCATATAATTGGTATTATAAATGTTAAAATAAATATAATTTGAATGTTTTGATGGAATACATGAATTTTATTGGTTAATATGACATTATAGGATAGATAAAATGTATTTGTTTCTAATTAATAAATTTTCTATGACTTTAACAAAAATCTATTATTGAATAGTGTCAAAATTAACATAAATGAGTTTTTAAAACAAATATTATATAATTAATTGATATTCTATTCCTAATTAATGGACTACTTGGTTATCTATTTTATTTATAGAGTGTGTTTATTAACTATATAATATAAAAATACAAAGTGACATGGTAAATGTCAAACTAATTAACTATGAATTAAAACTAAAAGATAAGGTTAATATAATGACCCAAACCTATCTAAATTATATTGGATGAAATTATTTCGACCTATCCCCACCTTAGAATTTTAATAATCCACTTTTGAGCCATTAGAAACCGAATATGAATTTATTATAAAATAATATTTCTAGCTTTTCCAAAGGTTCCCCTCACCCATTTTATAAAAGGGCACTCTGCCTTCTCACTAATTCACACATTAAAAGGCTTTTGGCTCAGCCAAACCCTACCCAAATACCCTCTAAACTTCCCTCACTTAATCCTAGATACCTTACATTGTTCTTAAATCCAATGTAAGTATCCCTTTTGATCAAATCAAAAAGAAAAACCCGATTAAGAGATAATGTTTTCACCACCCTCTTTCAAGTTCCTTTCTTCTTCAACTTCTTCTTTCTTTGTTATCACCATTATAAAATAATAACTATAGTAACTTATATAAACTGTTATGTTATTATAAACATGTTACAACCATATTCATTATTTTATCCATCCTTTGAATGACATGTCACCATATGTGCCTACAAAAGTCTTACCGTCTCCACATCCTGGAGTAATTGTTATTCAAAAAATTATTATTTGGATGGGTGTAATAATGATGTGTAATTCACATAAATAATAAATATAACATGATAATTATTCTTTATATATGATATACTATTAAATTATATATTATTTTAATATCAAAAGAATGATATTGTCGCTCGTGCGTACGTACGGACAACCGTCTCCACGAACACGATGAGATTCATTCCCCATCGTATCCATTTGAGACTAATTTTTATTTGATGATTAAAAATAATTTTTAAGGTCTTGAAATCATTCTATATATTAATATGGTACATCATATCCATAACAAACATGGCTTATGTAACAAAACATATAAGCTAACACTCGAAATGACGATAATACTATTAAAAAAGAAATTCTAAAAGATCGTATATGATATCATATTAATGTATATGATTTTTGTAAAAATTTAATAACAATTATTTCACCATTATTCAAGAGGTTATCCTACCCCCAACCAAATAAAAGTTCAAGTAAAGGGTTTAATTCTCAATCTCTTCATTCTCTGAGGTTTTTTATACGTAATTATCTACCGGGACCTCTTTATCATCCAAATACATGTTTCCTAAATATGTATTTCAAATCATTCTTACTATATTATAGACTATGGGTTAATGTCATTTATACCCTTTTTTACTTTTTATAAGATGTTTATAAAGGAATATTTCTGTCGTTTTCAAAAAAAGGTATTTTTTAACCTTTTCGACAGAATGACTTTTCTAACTTAAATGGCAGGTGCGGATATTTTCCACTGTTATAAAATCATCGAAGCTTCCCTTACAAGCTTATAAGAAAATTTTCAAAGTAAACGTTTTATTTTATAATTATGTTACTTTAAAATGATTTAAAAAAAGATACTTTCTTCAAATAGTTTTGATATCATCTATGTCAACATCATTTGATGGATTTTAAGCTTATTAGAAGTTGATTTATTGTGATACAGAACATACATATTTTATTGAATGTTTTGTGATATGATTGACTGTGGATGTGTTATTTTTATACCACTCATGGTTTTTGGAGAAAGTATTTACATTTCTTATGCTATTTTTAATACAAATATTTATGCTATGCTTGAACGTGTTCATATGAGAAATGTGTTGGACGTAATAAGTGACGGGTGGAGACCACTAGAGCTCATCGATGCATTGGTAGGTCTCATGAGGAAAACTAGTGTCTTGGCACAAGTCCATGACAAAATCTTATTTGTAGTCTTGGAACGAGCCCTGTCTATGTGGTTATGATAGTCTGGCATTATGCATTCCATCATTATGAATGTGGTCATTGATATTACATGTGATAATTCGACTAGTAGAATATCCATGTGAATAAGTAAATGGAATTATTTCATTTTATTTTAGCCATATTATGTTGAAGTTAAAGTTTAAAAAGCTTTTGTTTTAGTAATACATTGCCTTAAATGTTTATGCTTATTTATAAAAGTTTCTTCTATATTGTTATTCTTACTGGGCATTTGAGCTCACCGCTTTCTAAGTTTTATTTTTCCCAGGATGTGAAGAAGTATTTTATGAATGACCTGTAGGGATAGTATAAGGGGATATGAGTGTAGAGGCAATATTTTTTTTGTATTTTTTACTTTATGATGTAATGTAATCTTTATGAATGTATCTAGTGTTTACAAGACTATTAAACTAATCGGTCTTTTGAGACATGATCTTTTGTGGTCTTTCCAATGTTATGAAATAATGCACCGACTCTGGGTAACTAGGGTCGAGGCATTACAGTTGGAATCAGAGGAAGTTTAGTACAAACCTTGGAAGCTAGATTTAGATAAACTCTAATTAGAGCACACAGATCTAAGATGGACTTTGAGGATTAGTATAAAAGGACATCCAAGAATTTTGGTATTGTAGAAATTTTGTGTGTTTTCTATGAAATACATCCCTGACTGGATATGAGCTGGTTGAGGCGGGTCTGGCACAGATGTACCTAGGGGTAAAACCTGAAAACACCGCTTTGAGATAGACTCGAACGGGAACTTGTGAATGACAATGGGCCTTGCTGCACTCTTGGTAACGACACTCTTGGGGGATATGCTTAGGATAATTCTCAATTTCATTATAAACCACTATGAAGGGTTTATAAGTATATACTTCCTCAAATAAATTTTTATTATTATTATGGATTATATCCATAAATAGTTCAATTTATGTTAACTGTTTTACAAGTAGGTAATTATGTATTTTGATTCATAAACTGACCTAGTTTATTCCATTTATTAGAAATGGTGCCTAGTGGATGAAATTGAAACTGTATCAATGCACGAACTCCATGTAGGGATTTCCCACCTGCTCAAGATAATTATAGTAGATCTAGTGATGCAATTCGTGATGATAAGCTAATCACCATACTGGGAAAACACACTCAGGTTATGAATAATAACCTTACCCGTATGGAGCACCCTGATCCACAGCATGGAGGATCAATGTTAGATTGATTCATGAGGTAGAAACCACCAACATTCAATTGGATCACAAATCCAATAGAAGCTGAGCAATGGATAAGTTCCCTAGAAAAAATATTTTAGGCTTTGGGGAGTAGAGAAAGGGAAAAAGTTGTCATGGCAGTTTATCGCCTCCTGGGAGATGCTGATCTATGGTGGTCATTGATTCAAAAAATGAAGGAAGATGATGAAGTATCAAATATTGAATGGAAAGAGTTCAAAGATATTTTCTTAGAAAAAAGACTTTACGCGTGACCATCGAGCAGATATGGAAAGGCAATTTCTGGGTCTGAGACAAAAGGAGGATGATAATGTCGCAAAGTATGAGGATGACTTTACAAGGTTAGAAAGGTATGATGGAGATTATATACGCAACCCAAGAAGTAAGATTGATCGATTCTTTGATGGGTTAAAACCATTACTCTGTCGAGCATTAGTCTCACAATCCTTCTCATCATACGAAGGCATTGTCTCATGTGCTATCAAGACTAAAAATGAATTCTCTAAGTCTTATGACTTTAAAGAAAAGAAAGAGAATAAGATATCTAATGATCACTATGGGAATGGAAATAAGGGTAAGAAGGGAAAAGTTGAATAGCCATCCTGCAGTAAATGTGGGAAGAAACACCTTGGTACTTGCTTGAAGGGAATGGGAGTCTGTTACAAGTTTGGTGAAAAAGGCCACCAAGATCGTGATTGCAAGGGGAAGAATAAAGCTACGGATGGCCAATGCTACAATTACAGGTAGATGGAAAATTATGAAAAAGAATGTCCTAGACGTCAGGGGAACTTACCTCAGAAAATTCCAAGGAACAATTCCATGCTTATACTATCACTATTGCTGAGGTAGAAGCTCCGAAAGACGTGGTGGCAGGTAATTTAATGGTTTCCTCAAGTTTAAAAAATGCATTATTTGATTCTGGATCATCGTATTGTTTCCTATCTTCCCAGTTTTCAAAAAAAAATCGATATTTCCTATTTAATTTAACAAAGGAGTTGTCAATTAAAACTCCTAAGGGAAGTATCTTTGCAACAATGTTTTGTGAATCAGTCCCCATTAGAGCACATAAATGTTCTTTATCTTCTGATCTCATCTTCATACCTATGATTAAGTTTGATATAATCATCGGTATGGATTGTCATTTGGACCATGATGCAAATATTTATTGTAAGAAGAAGGAGTTTAAGATTTTTGATGATGATGATAAGGAATACCTTATCATTAGAACATATTCATCACCACCTAATTCTTTTCTAGATCAACCCCCAATAGCACAAATAAATTCAATTTTTGGGGAGGAAGACAATGAAATGATTGTGGGTGAGGAAAGGAATCTTCAAATAGAGGATGTACCTAATGTGAAAGAATATGTAGATGTATTTCTGGAAGATTTACCTGGAAATCCTCCATAATGATAAGTTGAGTTTTCCATTGATTTAATTCCTAGATCAATGCCCATATCAGAGACCCCTTATATAATGGCCACTATGGAATTATTTGAACAAAAGAAACAAATAGAGGAATTGATTAAAAAATTATTTATTCGCCCTAGTGTTTCTCCATGGTGAGCCCCTGTTCTTTTGGTTAAAAAGAATGATGGATCTAGGAGGTTATGTATCGACTACATGGAGATCAATGCTATACTAATAAAGAACAAGTATCCCCTACCTCGCATTGATTATTTATTTGACCAACTGCCGGAGCTCAATAATTTTCAACGATTAACGTTAGGTCTGGATACCATCAGTTGTGTGTGATGAAGGAAGACATTCTGAAGACATCATTTCGAACTAGGTACGGGCATTATGATTTTATAGTAATTCCTTTTGTGTTGACTAATGCACCCTTTGTATTCATGGATCTAATGAATAGAGTTTTAAACGAATATCTAGATGAATTTTTGGTGGTATTTATTGATGATATCTTCATATATTCTAAAAAATACAAGATCATGAAAATTACTTGCGCATTATCTTGAAGACATTGAAAAGACATGAATTATATGGGAAGTTTAGTAAGTGTGAATTCTGGCTTGAGGAGATTTCTTTTCCTAGGCATATTGTCTCTAATGATGGAATCTCTGTTGATCCTTCTAAGACCATGGCAATCCACGAATGGCTTGCACTGATGAAAATAACTGAGGTACGCAGTTTTATTGGTTTAAGAGGTTATTATTGACGTTTCGTCCAGAATTTTTCCTGGTTGGATAACCCATTAACAAAGATCACATGTAAAGGGGTTAAATTTGTTTGGATAAAGAGTGTGAAGAATGTTTCGATGAACTGAAGATAACATTCGTCAATTCTCTTATATTGACTCTACCATCGGGTAATGATGGGTTAGTTATTTATAGTAATTCATCGAAGAAAGGACTTGGTTGTGTCCTTGTGCAGAATGATAGGGTTATTGCCTATGCATCACGACAGTTGAAAACTCATGAGAAAAACTATCCTACTCATGATCTCGAGTTAGCAGCTATGATATTTTCTTTGAAGAAATGAAGACACTACCTCTATGGTGAAAAATGTGAGATTTATACTGATCACAAGAGTTTGAAGTATATTTTCTCATAAAAAGAACTCAAAATGAGGCAAAGGATATGGCTTGAATTACTCAAGGATTATGATTGCACGATACACTACCACCCGGGTAAGGAAAACAAGATGGCAGATGCTTTGAGCCGAAAAGATCATGGAGTTTTGAAAAATATGAGAATTGAAAGGGATCTAATTTTCATGGATCTAGTGAATATGGACCCGGGAAAAACCATGGAAGGTGAAACATCAATTGTTTTTCAAATGGTTTCTAAACTATATTTACTAGAAATGGTTAAGAGTTCTCAGACCGATGATATAGAATTTCAAAAGAAGATTAATGTTGTGAATCATGGGAAATTGAGAGACTTTGTGTATGAACTTCATTTGAGAACTGCCTACCACCCCCAAACTGATGGACAGTCAGAACGGAATATTCAAAACTTAGAAGACATGTTGAGATCTTTCTCACCTGACTATCAGGGTATGTCGGATCAATATTTACCTCTGGTGGAATTTTCTTATAATAATATCATCCATTCAAGTATTCAGATGGCAACATATGAAGCATTATATGGAAAGAGATGTCACACACAAACCTGTTGAGATGACATTGGTGAATGAAAACATGTAGGCCCAGAACTAGTGGAGGAAATGGTGTATAAGGTGAAGCTAATTCAAAACCACATCAAAGTATCTCAAAGTAGACAGAAGAGCTATTCTGACAACTGAAAGAAGGATTTGGAATTTCAGGTAGGAGATCGTGT
Source organism: Viscum album (assembly GCA_963277665.1). Classification (NCBI taxonomy): domain Eukaryota; kingdom Viridiplantae; phylum Streptophyta; class Magnoliopsida; order Santalales; family Viscaceae; genus Viscum; species Viscum album. Next base: position 553,735,232 of record OY728135.1, read on the forward strand.
TTTCATTAAGGTATATCCATGGAAGGGAGTTATACGTTTCGGTAAGAAGGGTAAATTGAGTCCCAGGTACATCCGACCTTTCGAAATTCTAGAACGAATTGGAATTGTAGCTTACCGTTTGGCAATGCTGCCAAGTCTCTCCAAAGTTCACGATGTGTTCCACGTATCACTATTGAGAAAATACATGCGTGACCCAACACATGTCCTCACATATGAGAAGATAGAACTGGAACCCGATCTGTCTTATTGCGAAGAGCCCATCAGGATTCTTGATACCCGAGAACAAGTGCTGAGAAACTGGACGAATCATCTGGTAAAAGTTCTATGGATGAACCATAAGATGGAAGAGGCAACGTGGGAACCCAATGAACTTATGATGAAGAACCACCGAAGTCTTTTCATGAGTTAGTATTCTAGAAATTTTGAGGATGAAATGATTTGAACGAGGGGATAATATAAAACCCCATAATTCCATGGTACACTTCTCTTTGAATAATATAGTAGCATGTGTTGTACGCAACTTCGAGTTCTAACACACGCCGCAACAAATAAAACTAGCCGTTATGAATAGTAATACCCACTTTTTAAAAGTTTATAAATTTTTACTCTCAAAATGGACTTCATTTTTGGAATCTGAATATCAAATTTAGCCTTGGGTGAAATTTTGGTACTTTTCGGATAACTTTTATATTGTGACGAATAGTGAAAATTACTAAATATTAATTAAAAACAACTTTTTTAATTTAAATAATTAATAGTGATAAATTATGAATTTGAGTGGTTTTAAAGTATATTTATAATATATTTTTACCATTTAATACAATGGTTTTCATTGTATATAATTTCACAATGAAATCGGACACAAACAATTGTCAATCTTTTGATAGTTATTATCTCTAAAAAACACGCTTTTTGTTTAAAAAACGGGAATTAATTTTAAATTAATTTCTGCCACTTCTGTGTTTTGAATTTGGATAAATGAATTTCATATTTGGAATTAGGATTTCCAAATTGTGTAAATAGGTAACTTTTATTTTTAGTCATTTTGAATAATTACTTCGGTAAATATTTTATTTACAATGGTTAAAAGGTAAATCCGGTAAATAAGGGTAAAAAATTAATATTATAATAACAATAAATTACCCTTATAAGATTCCTAATATTATTGGTGGATACATGTCAGAACATGGTCATCTTTGGGTCGATTTTGGGACCACATGGAGCCACTTGTATGTGATATGGACACTTTATATTAATTATGTTAAAATAAATACAAAAATATTATAAGCATATATCTTTTAGAAAAACAATTTTTACATTGGGTTATATATGTTGTATTTTCAACTATATATATTCATTAGAAAGATATAATGATTTCCTAAATAATGGTAGTTTATTTATAATTTTTAGACATATAATAATTAATATTATTTATGACACAATAGTGATGCAATATTTTCCTTATTAATGAAATAATCAAATAATTGGTATTATAAATGTTAAAATAAATATAATTTTAATGTTCTGATGAAATACATGAATTTTATTGATTAATATGACATTATAGGAATGCCTAAATGAATTCTGTTTGAATTAATAATGTTTTTAACTCTTTAAAAAAATCAATTATTGAACAGTGTCAAAATTGACATAAATGAGTTTTTAAAACCTATATTATATTATTAATTGATATTCTATTCCTCAAAATAGACGGTTCGGGCAAAGGACTTATATCATTATAGTTGTATCATTAATGGACCACTTGGGGGGGTCTCTTGGATGTAAATAGTATGTTTATTAACTATATAATATAAAAATTCAATGTGACATGGTAAATGTCAAACTAATTAACTAAGAGTTAAAACTAAGAGATAAGGTTAATATAATGACCCAAACCTTTCTAAATTCTATTGGATTAAAGTATTGAGACCCATACCCACCTTAGAATTTTAATAATCCACTTTAGATCCATTAGAAACTGGATATGAATTTATTATAATATAATCTTTCTAGATTTTTCAAAGGTGCCCCTCACCCCTCTTATAAAAGGGCACCCCCCCATATCAATAATTCGCACATTAAATGCCATTTGGATTGGCCAAACCCTACCCAAATACTCTCTCAACTTCCCTAAAATCAACCTATAGACTGTATTTTGATCAGAAAGTGAATCCTAAGGATCCATTTTGATCAAATCAAAAGAAAGAACCCAATTAAGAGGTAATGTTTTCACCACCCTCTTTCAAGTTCTTTTCATCTTCAACTTATTCTTTCATTGTTATTTAGATTATAAAATAATAACTCCAGTTTATTATATATACTGTGATGTTATTATAAACATGTTATAACCATATTCAGTATTCTATCCATCCTTTGAATGACATGTCACCATATGTGTGTATGTACGGTTTACCGTCTCCACATCGTGGTGTAATTGTTATTCAAAACATTATTATTTGGATGGGTATAATAATGATGTGTAATTCATGTAAATAATAAATATAACATGATAATGATTCTTTTTATATGATATAACATCAAATTATATATTATTTTAATATCAAAAGAATGATATTGTCACTCGTGCGTACGTACGAACTACCATCTCAACGAATGTGATGAGATTCATTCCCCATCGTATCCATTCGAGACTAATTCTCATATGATGATTAAAAATAATTTTTATGGACTTGATATCATTCTGGATATGAATAAGATTCAACATATCCATAACAAACATGGATTATGTAACAAAACATATAATTTAACACCTAAAACGACGATAATACTATTAATAAAGCAATGTTAAAAGATCGTATATGACATCAAATTAATGTATATGATTCTTGTATAATTTAATAACAATTATTTCACCATTATATAGGAGGTTAACCTACCCCAAACAAAGGAAAATTTCAAGGTAAGGGTTTATTTCACAATCTCTTCATTGTCTGGGGTTGTTTATACGTAATTATCTACTGGGACCTCTTTATCATCCACAACCAAGTTTCATAAAAATGAATTTCAAATAATTATTACTATTTGACACACTATGGGTTAAAGTAATTTGAACTCTTGTTGAATTTTTATAAGATGTTTACAAAATAATATTTCTGTCATTTTCCAAACATGGTCCTTTTAAACCTTTTCAGCAAAATTAAGGTAATAATGTCTTTTTTAACTTATGTTGCAGGTGCGACTATTTTCTGTCGTTATAAAATCGTCGAAGCATCCCTTCCAAGCTTATAAGAAAATTTTCTAAGTAAATAATTTATTTTATAATTATGTGACTTTAAAATAATTTTAAAAACGAGCTATTTTTCTCAAATAGTTTTGATTTCATCTATGTCAACATCTTTAATGGATTTTAAGCTTATTTGAAGTTGATTTACTATTATACAAAACATCCATATTGTATTAAAGGTTTTGTGAAATTTTTGACTATGGATGTGTAATTTTTATACCATTCATGGTTTATGGAGAATGTATTGACATTTTGTATGCTATTTTTAATAAGAATATTTATGTTATGTTTAAATTTGTTCATATGAGGAATGCATTAGACTTAATAAGTGACGAGTGGAGCCAGCTATAGCTCCTTGATGCATCGGTAGGTCTCATTAGGAAAACTAGTGACCTATCACAAGGCCTTGAAAAAATCTTATTTGTAATCTTGGCATGATGCCATGTCTATGTGGTTATGATAGTCTGGCATTATGAATTCCATCATTATGAAAGTGGTTATTGATATTTCATGAGATTATTAGACTAGTAGAATATCCTTGTGAATAAGTAAACGTAATTATTTCATTTAATTTTATCCATATTATTCTGAAGTTCATGTTTAAAAGGATATTGTTTTCATTATACATTGTCATAAATTTTTATGTTTATTTATAAAATTCTCCACTATATTGTTATCCTTACTAGGCATTTGAGCTCACCCCTTGCTTTGTTTTATTTTTCCCAGGATGTGAAGAAATATTTTATGAATGACTTGCAGGGATAGTATAAGGGGATATTAGTGTGGAGACAAGTTGTTGTTGTAGTTTTTACTTTATTATGTAATATAATCTTTATGAATGTATCTAGTGTTTCCCAGACTACTAAACTAATCGGTCATTCAAGACATGATCTTTTGTGATCGTGCCAATGTTAGGTAAAAATGCACCGACTCTAGGTAACTGGGGTAGGGGCGTTACACTTTTGACCAAAGTGAGGCTTCTAGGAGTAAGAGAGGGATGTGGAAAGACAATATGAGCAGAGTTTGGATGAGCCAAGGGCTTAAGAGGTTTGGGTAAGGGGGTAAGGGTGGGGACCTTTTATAATAGGGAGGAGGGACACTCTTGGAATGTCATGAAATTTTACTTTATTATAAAATTATTTTCGAATTTTAAATGTCCCACAATTATATATTTCGAGGATAAAGAGATAAGGGTTAGAAATCCACCTAACCAAAAGGTTTTTGACAAGTGTATGTCTTATATTTTACCTTATCTTTTCATTTTATTTAAATTGTTCATTAATGAGGCAATCACTGCGTCATCACGGTGTCACAAATGAATTTATTTATTTAATGTATATAAATTATAAAAAAATTACCATCATGTAGGAAATATGTTTATATTTCCAATGAATATTTATAGTAAAAGTGATCATTTATGTAAACAAAATTAAAATTGTTTTACTTAGGATATACAAACCTTTGTTATATTCCTTTTCTTTAAAAAAATAATATGATAAAAAGTCATTATCACACTAAAGTGATTCAATGGGGCCCCATTTTTGGAACAAGGCATCCTATGGTCGTCCAGGACACCGCAAAAAGAATTACGACACATGTTAGGGTCATTTTATATTTTTATGATATTATTTTATTACCCTTCACTACCCAATTAAAAATTTAACTTGATAATTAAAGATAATTAACATCGTTACTATTCATATTGTCCAAAAACAAAAGATTATTAATCACATAATTTGGACCTCATGATTCCGAATGTGGAACCCATTTTACCAAATTCAAAACACAGAAATTTTAGTGATTAATTTAAAAGTAAATCACATTGTCAAAACAAAAGACGGGTTTTTAAGAAGTAAAATTTATCAAAAGATTGACTTATTTTTACATCAAATTAAAAAGTTAAATTACTTCCAATGAAAAAAATTGTATTGAATGATAAATACAGAATTAAATTTTACTTTAAAAAAAATTAAAATTTCAACTTATCTATATAAATAAATTGGATAAAATGTAATTTTGAATTAAAATGTTGTATTTTTCACTATTCAATAAAAAATTAACATTATCAGAAAAATACTAAAAATTAACCTTAACCTATATTTGATATTCCAAATTCAAAAATGATTTCCATTTTAAAAAATTGAAAAAATAGAAGATTAATTAATAAATTATATAGTTTATTCCCATTGTCAAAACAAATAGCAGGTTTTTAAGAAACATTCTCTATCAAAATATTGACACTTTTTTATGTCCATTTTCAAAGTGAAATTAATTCTAATGACCATCATTTGATTAAGTGGTAAAAATATATTCTAATTACACTTTAAAACAATTAAAAAAAATAATCTAGACATATAATTAAATTAGATTAAAAACTATTTTGAAGTAAATTGCAGTATTTTTCACTATTCATAAAAAAATGAACATTGTCAGAAAAATACCAAAAATTTATCCAAAGTGAATTTAAATGTCCCAATTATAAAGAATAAGTTTATTTTGAAAAACGGATCGTATAATATTGTCAAAATATAGATTAAAAAAAGGTTCGCCATCAAAGGGTGGAAAACATTCTTTTAAAAATATTAGAGTATTTATTCTTAAAATTGGATTCATTTTCATTTTAAGCCTCTAACATTTTTTGGATAAATGTAAAAATATTTAAAAAACATATGTATTCATTTTTTAGTTAGTTCTGTTCATTCCTGCCATTACAACGTCTAGGTGTTAACTACTAATTAAAATAATATTATTATATTATTAGTGTGCAACGTAAGATTTCAAAGAAACTCATTGTGGCGTATTGGGTACGCCATTGAGAATAGAATTCCCTTTAAAGTAATATTAACATTTTATTCACAAATATTTATAAATATTATAATGTCATATTATTTATTTTCCCAAGATGTTACATCCTTCCCCCCTTTTGGAAATTACATCCTCACAATTATAAAATTGGTCTCAAAAACTTCATTGATAGCCCCACATTGGAAGAGGAGTAAATTAAAATATCACTTTAAAAGAAAGAAATAAATATAAAAAGGTCACCCGAGACAACAGATACTAGGATTCCCTGAAAACATGGATATAGAGGAGAAAATGAAACAACATGTTCTGACGGAGTGTGATAGAAAACATGTTTAGGAGAATGTTAACCATCAGGAAATCACAATCTTGTGATGGGTTAAATGTTATTTGATTCCCCATTGGGAAAATTTAATAGAAAACATTTTGGTTTTTTAGTTACTTTTCATTGAGAAATTTATTTATGATCATAACTAAACCATAAGGGAATATACTTACATGTCGTGTAGACTTTCATCTCTTACTAGATTTTATACACAAACTCATATTTTTTCCAAAAGACGAGTATTTAGGATGAATTGTTCACATTAAGAGTGCTATATTCAACTTCTATATAATCGCCTAATCCACAAAATAGAACTATATATTTCCCATGTCTTTAGGCCAAATCCAAAACCAAAATTGTTAGTACGAGATCATATAATTCCCAAAAGGATAATCCTTTATAAAAATAAATAATACTCTTAATATCAAAAATTTGTCAAACATTATACAAATTTCAACAAAAAAAATTCAATAAATAGTTGTCCATAAAATTCATCAAAGATAAACCAAAATATGAATAAAACCCAAATATTTGAAGGAGTTAATCACATAGTCTTCCACGATAAATCTCAACATTTATCTTAAAAAAAATCAGTTACTCTTAAAGTATCATACTGAAAAATAAATTAACCTAATCACATATCTTCCATGATAGGATAATAATTTCCATAGATAACCCAAAATAAACTTATTCTTGATTTATAAGATCATATAATGAAAAATAATTAGTCAAACTAACCCGGGACATCATGTAGCCCAGTGGTAGGCAATAAATACACGTCGCACCATGGTAGTGGGTTCGATTCCCGCAGCTTCATCTGATGTGATGGGTTGTCACACGGTCTGCTTGTTGTCCCTTTTAAAAATCGTATAATTTTTTAACATTCTCCAAAAAAAATTAAATTCATCAAAAATAACCATAACATATTTTTACCACAAAGGTTCTCTAATAACGTTCATTTTTCATCCCAAAATGTATTAAATTTTAATTTCCTCAAATTCAAAGATTATATAAACCCAAATGGTTCCTTATAACTATATCCAGAAAAGAACAGATAATTATTCCTTGAATAAAAAATTTCATATATCAAACATCAAGGTTACACATATTATAAGAAGTTATCTAATGTATCCCCATCATCAAAATAGCCTTAATAATTTTAAGAATTTCACATCCTAAAATCTACCATAACTCTTGAATCCCTTATATGCTAACTTCTTATTAATTCAACATTATTCATGACCCATTAACTATTCCTTTCCAACTTATTCTGAAATACTTCATTGCTACAAATAAAAGCATAAATCATTTCCTGAGATTCAATAATAGGAAAACATATGTTAAGAAATAATCCATAAATTTCATTGGCCACTGTCAATTTATCCATCCTCAATCGGAATGGCATTAGGTATTGGTAAATGAATATTTTTACGATCCTATTGATACCATTCCTGAATATTTTTCATTGGACATGTGTTTTCAAAATGACCATGCACACTACATTTAAAACAATCAATTGATCCTTCAGAGATAACTTCTTTCCCTTTCCAAGAGTCAACTAGATGCTTTATTTTTCCAATAAATTTTCTTGCTTTATCACCTTCATTTCCACATATATAGCATCTTTCTGTCAATTGAAACATTTTCCTATGTGTTTCTTTCCACATATTTGACACATAGGTTTTTGAACATACAAACCCTTATGATTATTACCTGAAATTCCGTAGGGATTTTTTTCTCGCATATATGATACCTTATAAAAATCACTAAGGTTCAGGTGGTCAATCATGACTCCAGATTGTTGGTTGAGAATAAACACAAGAGTTCTCATTACAGCTCCCACATCATTCAGTTGCTCATTCAGAAAACTATAAGAGTTCCCTTCACATCCACTGTTACTTTTGTGCCTACTAGATCCAGTCATTTACTAAAACCAAAAAGGTCAGTGTGAGTATATTAGTAAAATCAACATATAATAAAGAGGCAGATAAACACTAATATATAATTATCCATGTTATCTCAAACTTATTCAAACTTTCATAAAAAATAATGACTCTATCTAATATACTAACCATTGTGGTTATACAAAACTTGTCACTTATGCTTAAACAACACTCTAACCTCTAAAGTTATCGAAACCGACCTCTGATGCCAATAATAAGGACCAACCTTGATACATTACTTAATATTGAATTAAATGAATAATTCGCATTGAGGATCTTTTCAGGTTTAGAGTTTCAGAGAATTAGGATATAACTATTACATCTCAAAGGATTACAAAGTAGACACTACTACTATAACCGATTTTTCACAATAATAAAAAAATCCTTAAATAAAACAAGAGTTATTTTCTTGATATAAATCTTCTTGAATACTTCCTTTCTCTTACCCTTCCTTATAACCTGTGAAAAACATTTCAAAAAGTTAGGATGAGCATTAAAAGATCAATATGGGTTATAACATAATGAAAGGAAGCATTAACCTGCCAATAAATAGAAATCAATGAAACCATAACGTTCAATAATAACATACCTTTTGAAATCATAATATTTATTTATAACTCATTTAAATCATATGACATAAAGGTAACTTGATTCATCCATAACATTCTTACGTAGGGAGTAACCGTCATTGTTACGTTTGGAATACCTATCACAGTATATTCCCAAAATCTCTTCATAGAAACCATAGCCTTTAACTCCTTCACGTTACCAAATGAATTGGAGAGCTAACACGGGCTCACCATCCCTTATTTTATTATAGAACCACCCATCATCATAAACAATTCCCAAGAACCATAACAAAATCATATCACATAAAACATGCATAAAGGAAACATAACATTTCCACATTTCAATAATAATATATCAAAAACACATTGATATAATCAAAACATTGTCAAACCATTTTCAATACCAAATCAAAATAAAATTAAAATATTGTATTTTTTTCATTTAAATAAATGGTTATGGCTTATAGAGGAATCCGAAACTCAAATAATGGACACGGCGGCGGAGAAGTCGTTGTTGTCATATACGTAAGACAAAAAAATTCTCGTTTGTCGTTTAGTAAAACGCTTCGTATAAAAATATTCTTTTTGAAAATAAGTAAAATTCAAAGGGTTTTATACACCGTATAAAATAAAGTTGTGTATAAAATAAAATATTTCTCAATGAAAAAAGATTAAGACGAAGTCCTTTACAAAGAAATTATCCTTAGATTAAGGATAAATCAATTACATAAATATGTGTGAAAAACATAAATACATCATATATAAGTGGATATTAAGTGTAAAAGATTTAGAGGTCAACCAAATATATTCATAGCATGACATAATCAAGAAGTATATGTTTAACCCAATGAATTGAAATTGGGTTAAGAAGTTCTCTTACAGAAATTCGACAGCCTAACGACGTCACATTAAAATTTAGAAAATGAGATGATGAGAGATAAAAAGGGTATCTCATCACTTGGTCATAACATTTTCATCAATAAGGATATATGAGAACATATCCTAACATAATAACATGTAAATTAAAACACCTAACAACAAGAAGTCTTTTAAAAAGAGGTGGGTGAAATGTTCCCTTATCGATTTGGGAAACTTTCGAAACGCACACCCCATAAAAGAAGGATAATAAAAGGATGATGTAAATACCCATAAATTAAACTATTTTACACAGAGAATAAAATCATGGTAATTACACACACCACAAAAAAGGAAATAGTGTAAAATGTAGCAAGAAGATCACGGGAACAAAAGTGAGATGAAAAATCCATTACGAAAACTCGGCAGCCTAACGACGCCACATAAAAAATCATAAATTGGAGTGATGAGATCAAATAGGGTCTATCATAATATTAACATAATATGTACAGTATTATGAATATAAAAGGACATCCCCCAACATAAGAAAAAGTAGTTTAAAGGAAATGACATAAAGGAGAGTACTTCAAAAGAAAGATAGAGGTATGATCCCTTACCTCATGTTTGACTTGTCTTGTTCATTTCTTTATATTCTTGAATAATAATCTTTTGTCAATTTATAATTACATAAGTAAATACTTTAAATTTTATTATTAAATCAATTTCACATATTATAATTTTATAATAATAAGTTAATTATGTGAGTTCATATCAGATGTTTTTGTTGATGTTTGGTACATGAGTCAAAAATGAACTTGTTTGAAAAGAATTGTCCATGTAGTTATAAGTACATCATCTCAAGAATAGTTTTAATGATAAAAATTATATATATCCAGTACAAGTTCATTTTATACTATTAAATAACATTTGGAGATTAAAATAAATGAAATGCATCGTTCATGGAGACGCTAGGTTGTACGTACGCATGAACACTAATTTCATTTCTTTGTCATATTAATGGAATTAAAATTAAATTAGAGATATATGTATTATAATTCCAGTATAATATATATGTTATATAGGTCACATAAGTTCATTAATTTCATTTGTTATACCTTCCATGTATTTCATGAACGAGTCACAACACTTGAGGGGGTGGTAGTCCACACTTCCTCATATGAAATTATCGCATTTTCACAACAAGCAAAGCATAAAGGTATGTTTTTAATATAAAATACAGAATCATATAGAAAACATAAATACCATATTTATCATATATAAAATATAGTGAAATCAAAATGGCCCCCATGAGAGGTGGTATGAGATAATTGAACAATCCTCATTTCGTGAGGCCGTAGTTCACCGTCCACAGAAACAGTATGCTCTTCATCAATTAGATGGAGGGGTTTGTAAGTGTAGTTCGAATAATACACATAAAAACGTTCTAGTATATTGAATATACAGTTTTTGTTACAAATGAACAGAATAAAAAGTGTTTATGGGGTTGGACAAGCAAAATAAATCAAAATAACATAAGAGAATACATTACCTTTAAATCGGGTAATTCTTTTGGATTTGACCCCAAAGGCTCCCTTGTAAAGACTTCTGCCCAATGGACAGCTTCTAGGAGTAGATGAAGTATTTTGAGAGACAATATGAGCAGATTTTGGATGATCCAAGGGCTTGAGAGGTGGGGGTAAGGGGGTAGAGGTGGGGGCCTTTAATAAGAGGGAGGAGGGGCACTCTTGGAAAGTCATGAAATGTTACTTTATTATAAAATGATTATATGATTATAAAGGTCCCAAAATTATATATTCTGAGTATAAGGTGATAAGGGTTTTAAATTCACCCATAAAATATGTTTTTTACAAGTTTACATCTTATATGTTACCTTATCTTTTAATTTTATTTAAATCATTCATTAATGAGGTAATCACTACATCATCACGGTGTCATGAATAAATTTATTTATATAATGTCTAAAAATTATTAAAAAATAACCATCATGTAGGAAATAGTTTTAGATTTCCAATGACTATTTATAGTCAAAAATAACTTTTATATAAACTAAATTAATATTGTTTTACTTGGGATATATACACCTTTGTTATATTTCTTTTCTTTGAAAAAATAATATGATAAAAAGTCACTATCACACTAAAGTGATTCCATGGGGCCCCAAAGTTGGAACAATGCATCCTATGGTTGGCCATGACACCACCAAAATCAATAGGACACATGTTGGGATCATTTTATATTTTTATGATATTATATTATTACCCTTCACTACCCGATTACTAATTAAACACAGTAATTAAAGATAATTACCATCATTACTATTCATAATGTACAAAAACAAAATATTCTTAATTAAATAATTTTGAACTTATGATTCCTAATGTGGAACCCATTTTACCAAATTCAACACACAGAAATTTTAGTAATTAATTTAAAATTAAATCCCTTTGTCAAAACAAAAGACGGGTTTTTATGAAGTAAAATTTATCAAATGATTGACATGTTTGTACATCCAATTGAAAAATGAAATTACTTCCACTGAACAAAATTGTATTAAGTGATAAAAAAATAATTATATTATAATTTAAAAACAATTAAAATTATAATTTAACTATATAAATAAATTGGATGAAAAGACAGTTTTGAATTAAAATGTTGTATTTTTCACTATTTATTAAAAATGAACATTATCAGAAAAATACCAAATATTAAACCTAAGATATATTTTATATTCCAAATTCAAAAATCATGTCAATTTTACCAAATCAAAAAAATATAAGTTTCATTAATAAATTATACAGTTAATTCCCGCTGTCAAAACAAATAGTGTGTTTTTAAGAAACAATATCTATCAAAATATTGGCACTTGTTTATGTCCATTTTCAAAGTGAAATTAATTATAATGACCACCATTGGATTAAATGGTAAAAATATAATCTAATTAAACTTTAGAACAATTAAAAATATAATCTAACCATATAAATAAATTAGATGAAAAATCATTTTTGAAGTAAATTACGGTATTTTTCACTATTCATTAAAAAATGAACATCGTCAGAAAAATACCAAAAATTTATCCAAAATAGATTTCAATGTCCCGATTCTAAAGAATAAGTTTATTTTAACAAATAGAGCTTATAATATTTTCAAATTTTATATTTTAAAAAGTTTTTCCATCAAAAGGCATTAAAACATTCTTTTAAAAATATTAGAGTATTTATTCTTAAAATTGGAATCATTTTCATTTAAATCCTATAATATTTATTGGATAAATGTAAAAATATTTAACAAACATATGTTATCATTTTATAGTTATTTATGTTCATTCCTGCCATTACAACGTCTAGGCATTAACTATTATTTAAAATAATATTATTATATTATTAGTGTGCAACGTAAGATTTCAAAGAAACTCATTGTTGCATATTGGGTACACCTTCGAGCATAGAATTCCCATTAAAGTAATATTGACATTTTATTCACAAATATTGATAAATATAAGAATTTCATATTCTTTATTTCCCCGGGATGTTACAGTTAGCTATGAATAGATGATATTATTAATATTCTCCTTCGTACTGTGAATGTAACACCCCATGCTTCCATGGTTCGCTTCTCTTTGAATAATAGAGAAGCGTGTGTTGTACACAACCTAGAGTTCTAACATACCGTGACCAATAAAAGTAGTTGTTATGAATATTAAAACCCACATTTTGAAATTATATAAATTTTATAATTCAAAATGGACTTCTTTTTTGTATTCAGAATATCAAAATTATCCTAAGTTGAATTTAATGTAATTTTATGAGAACTTCCAATTTTCTATGAATCGAAAAAATACTTAAAAACAAATTTTTTAATAAAAATAATTTATAGTGATAAATAATAATATTGAGTGGTTTCAAGGTATAATTAGAATATATTTTTACCATTTTATCCAATGTTGGTCATTAGAGTTAATTTCACATTCAAATTGGACATAAATAATTGTCAATCTTTTGATATATATTGTTTCTTAAAAACACGCTATTTGTTGTGACAGCGGGAATTAATTGTTAAATTAATTAATTCAAATTATATTTTTTGAATTTTGTAAAATAGACATCATTTTGGAATTAAGAATATAAAATATAGCTTAGGGTGAATTTTTGGTATTTTTCTAAAAAACTTCAATTTTTGATAAATAGTGAAACCACTAAGTGGTAGTTAAAAAACTAATTTTTCATTTAAATGAAACTTTACCACTTCTTTAAATTTAATTTCAAAAACCCAACATACATGGTTGAATTTAGTAAGTAAAATTTGGTTCAATGAGATGAAAATAATTTTTGGTGAAGAGTAACTTTTAAGCTTTATTAATCGCGATTAAAGATAATTAGTATAATTTAAGATAAATATAATGTTATAATAATATGAAATTACCTTTAAACATTTCTTACTCTTATTGGATGAGTCATGGCCGACCAATACCATCCATGGGCCAACTTGGGGACCCCATGGAGCCACTTATGTAAGATAATGACATTAATACCTTTTATTTAAAGTAATAATAAAAATGTCCCAAACATGTATTGTTTTACTAATATTATTTTTAGAATGGGTTATACAAGTCATAGTTTTGACAATAAATATTATTTGTAAAGACAAAAAGATTTCCTACATGATGTTACTTTTTTATAATTTTTAGGCATTAAATAAATATATTTATTTATGACACCATGATGAAGCAGCGATTACCTCATTAATGAACGATTTAAATAAAATGAAATGATAAGGTACAATCTAAGATATACACTTGTCTAAAGCCTATTGGATGTGTGGATTGCGAACCTTTATCAACTAATCCTCGAAATATATCATTTTGGGACCATTAAAATCCAAATATCATTTTATAAAAATGTAACATTTCATGACATTCCACGAGTACCCCTCCTCTCCTCTTATAAAACGCCCCCAACTCTACCACATTATTAACATCTTCAAAGTCATTTAGATTGTCCAAAATCTGACAAAATAATCTCTAAATTTACATCTCTTACTCTTAGAATCCTCACTTTGGGTAGAAGTCTTCCCAAGGAAGCCTTTGGCTCAAATCAAAAAAAACAGTTACCCGATTTTAAGGTAATGTCTTCTCTTATGTTATTTTGTTTTAATTTTCTTCTCCAACCACTTAAACACTTTTTATTCCTTTATTTTGTAACAAAAAAGAATCTTAAATATACTATGATGTTGTTATGATATTTATATTATTTACACTTACACACAACATCGTCTAATGGTTAAAGAACATACTGTTTCTGTGGGAGGAGAATTACTGCCTCACAAAACGATGATTGTTCAATCTTCTTTTAACACATATCTAGGTTTCTATTAGGATGAAACTATTTATATATATGATATATATTATTTTTATGTTTTCTTTATGGTTCTTTATTTTTCTTTTATGGCATATCGTTATGATTTCCATTATGGGTAAACGTGATAATTTCATTTTAGGAAGTGCAGACTACCACCCCCTCAAAGTGATTTGAATCGTTAATGCCATATGCGAGACATATAAATGATGGAGTAAATGATATTATATATTATATTATACTGGAATTATAATATACCTTTATATCATTATGATTTCATTCGATGCGAAATAGAAATTAAAGTAGCATTCATGCGTACATACGGGTTACTGTCTCCATGAATGGTGCATTTCATTTCTTACCTCTAAATGTTATATAATATTATAAATGAATTTATATACTGTATATATATGATATATATGATATCTACATCATGAATATAATTCTGTATATAATGGATATTTTACTTCATGAACAAATTGTAATGATAAGAAGTTTATTTTTGACTCAAGTACCAAAGATCGACAAAACGACCATTATTAATTTACATAATTACATAATGTTCATAACATGGAAATAAGTGATATAAAAGGAATATTGAACTTGAAAAATGTTCTTAAGCAAGTAGAAATTAACTCTAGTTTATTATTCAGGAGATTAAAGAACGATCGCATCAAGTCAGACATGAGGTAAGGGACTTCGTCTCAATCTACTTTCATTGAGGAATATTTTGTTTTATACACAAATTTCTTTTATACAGTGTATAAACCCCATTGATATTTTTGTTTATTTAAAAGGAATATTTTTTTTATACGACGTGTTTTACTAAATGACAAAAAGGAATGTTTTTTTCTAATGTATGTGGCAACAATGACATCTCCACCGCCGTGACCATTATTTGCGTTTAGGATTCCTCTACAAGTCATAAAATTTTTTAAATGAAAAATAAATACCAAGTTTTACTTTTGATTTATTTTGGAATTTAAAATGGGTTTATTATATAAATTTGTTGATTTTATATCATGTGATTGAAATGTGGAAATTTTATGTTTCCTTTATGCATGTTTTGTGTGATATGATTATGTTATGGTTTATGATATGATTAAACCTTTTCATATAAGAAATTCATTGGTCTTAGTATTTGACGGGTGGAGCCCGCTATAGCTCTTTGATGCATCGGTACGTCTCATGAGACAAACTAGTGTCTTGGAACAAGGCCTTGACAAAATATTATTTGTAGTCTAGGCACAAGGCCATGAATATGTGGTTTTGATAGTCTGGAATTATGTCTTCCATCAGTATAAAAGTGGTTATTGATATTGCAAGTGATTATTCGACTAGTAGAATATCCATGTGAATTAGTAAATGTCATTATTTCATTTTATTTTTTCCATGTTATTCTGAAGTTCATGTTTAAAAAGGATTTTGTTTAAGTTATAAAATTTCCTTAAATGTTTAATCTTGTTTATAAAAGTTTCCGCTATATTCTTATCCTTACAGAGCATCTGAGCTCACCCCTTTCAATGTTTTATTTTTTCCAGGACGTGAAAAAGTGTATTATGATTGACCTACAGGGATAGTCTAAGGGATAAGTGTGTTCAAAGGGTATAAGATGTTGATTTTTTTTTCACTTAATGATGTAATGTAACATTTATAAATGTATATAGTGTTTCCAAGGCTACTAAACTAATCGGTATTTCGAGACTAGATCTTTTGTGATCATGAAAATGTTACGTATTAATGCACCAACTCTGGGTAACTGGGGTCGTGGCATTACAATTGGTATCCAAGGTAGTTTTGTACTAACCTTAGAAGCTAGATTTAGATAAACTCTGATTAGAGAACATAGCCCTAAGATAGACTTTGACGATTAGTATAGAAGATCTTCATAGAATTTTGGTTTTATAGAGATTTTGTGAGTTTTCTGAGAAATACATCCCTATCTGGATACGAGCATGTAGAGGGGGTTCTGGAACAGATATAACTATGGATAAAACCTGAAAACATCGCTTTGAGCTAGACTCGAACGGGAACTGGTGCATGATAATGGGCCTTTCTGTACTATTGGTTACGACACTCCTGGGAAATATGCTTAGGACAATTCTCATTTTCTTTAGAAACAATTATGAAGGGTCTATGAGTATATAATTCCTAAAAGAAAACATTTTTACGATTATGTATTATATCGATAAATAGTTCAATTTATGTTATGTGTTTTACAAGTATGGAATTATGTATTTTGATTCATGAACTGATCTAGTTTATGCCATTATTTATAAATGGAGCCTAGTGGAAGGAATGGAAACTGTATCAATGCATGCACCCCATGTAAGGATTTCCCTCCTGTTCATGATAATTATAGTGGAGCCGGTGATATAACTGGTGTTGATCATCTTATCACCATACTAGGACAACTCACTCAGGTTATGATTAATAACTTACTCATATGGAGCACCCTGATCCACAAGGTGGAGGATCAATGTTAGACCACTTCATGAGGAAACAAACACCAAAATTTAATGGGGGTAAAAATAAATTAGTAGTTGAGCAATTGAAAATTCCCTAGAGAAAATATTTCAGGCTTTAGGGAGTAGTGAAAGGGAGAAATTTGTCTTGGTAGTTTACCACCTTAATGGAGATGCTGATCAAAGGTGGACATTGATTCAAAACAAAAAGGAAGATGATGAAGTATCAAATATGGAATGGAGGGAGTTCAAAGAGATTTTCTTAGAAAAATACATTCCTCATGACTATCAAGCAAATACGGAAAGACAATTTCTGAGTCTGAGGTAAAAGGAGGATGATAATGTTGCAAAGTACGAGTATAACATTACAAGGTTAGCAAGGCATGTTGCAGATTATACACGTAACACAAGATGTAAGATTGATCGTTTAGTTGATGGGTTAAAACCATTTCTCTGTTGATAATTAGTATCAAAACCATTCTTAACATATGAAGATATAGACTCGTGTTCTATCAAGATAGAAGAAGAATTCAATAAATCTTATTACAATAATGTAAAGCTAGAGAAGAAGATAATAGTGGAACAAGAGACACATAAAGGGAAAAGGGAAAGAAGGATTCTCCATTATGTGAAAATTGTTGGAAGAATCTCCCCGATACTTGCCTAAAATGAATAAGAGTTTGTTATAAATTTGGAGAAAAAGGTCACCAGGCTCGTGATTGCAAGGGAAAGAAAGAGGCTATCAATGATGAATTCTACAATTGTAGAGAAATTTGGAATTATTCAAATGAATGTCCCAAGCATCAGGGAAACTTACCTCATAAAATGCCAAGGTATTGAGGCCAAACTTATTTTGTTACTACAGATGATGTTGAATAATTATTGTATTTGTGTTTTTGGACACAAGAACTATATTATGGTTATAATGATAATGTGATATATATAAGGATTTTACTCCAGTAGTTATTGTTTTCATTATGGTTTTAATATGATGAAGGTAATCTGATTATTTGTATGTGACAATTAGAGAAACTTTACATTGTTTGGGGAATCTGATGTTAAAATTAATTTTTTAATTTAGAGGAATTTTGGAGAGAGTTTGGATGGATGTATTTTGGATAAGTATAAAGATTGGAATGGATTATATTTTACATTGGATACTATTGTTAATGTTATTTTTGAATATTTATAAAAAGGACAACACACAGACCGTGTGATAACCCGTCGTGTCAGACAAAGCTGTGGGAATCAAACCCAAAACCATAGTGTGATTGGGATTTATCACATACCACCGGACTACGTGAACTCCCTAGAGTGAATAATGTAGTTCTTTTAATTCTGATAGATGAATTATAAATTTCTTTTTGGAACCCTATACGGTTAGGATTAATATAATATTTTTGAGTTATATTTCCTTTTGGAGTGAAATATGGGTTTGTGGTAAATATTTAGTAAGGAATGAATGTCTACATGACATGTAAGTATATTTCCATACGTTCTTTGTAAATATCATAAATAAATTATTCATCTTTATGAAAGGTAACTTAAAACAAAAAAGTTTTCGGTTAACCTTTCCTGCTGGGGAATCAAAGACCGTTTAACCAATCACAAGTTTTTGATTTTATTGTAGTTAACATTATCATAATCCTGTTTTCTATAACTCTCCATTAGACCTTGATAGTTTGTTTCTCCTCTGTATCCATGTTTTCATAGAATCCTTGTATGGGCTATCTCGGGTGACCTTTCTACTTCTCTTTCTTTCTTTTAATGTTATATTTTTATTATCCCTATTTCTGATGTGGGTTTTCCACAAAGTTATTTTCTATTTTCAACCTTTATTTTCAAAGAAAAATTTCAAATTTCGAGGATGCAATTTTTTAAAGGAGGGGAGAATCTAACACCCCAAGCTTCTATGGTACGGTTCTCTTTGAATTACAGAGCAGCGTGTATTGCACGCAACCTCGAGTTCTAGCATACCACGACCAATCAATGTAGCCGATATGAATAGTAATACCCACTTTTTAAAATTATATAAAATTTATAATTCAAAATGGACTTCATTTTTTTATTCATAATATCGAAATTATCCTAATTTGATTCTTTTGTAATTTTCTAAGAACTTCCAATTTTCTATGAATAGAAAAAATACATAAAAAATTTTAATCAAAATAATTTATAGTGATAAATTAAACTATGGAGTAGTTTTAAAGTATAATTAGAATATATTTATATATATTTTTTAATGGTGGTCCTTAAAATTAATTTCACTTTCAAATTGGACATAAACAATTGTCAATCTTTTGATATATATTGTTTCTTAAAAACACGCTATATTTTGTGACAACGTGAATTAATTTTTAAATTAATTAATTCAAATTATATGTTTTAAATTTTGAAAAATATATATAATTTTTTAATTAGGAATATCTAATATATCTTAGGGTGAATTTTTGGTATTTTTCTGAAAAACATCAATTTTTGATGAATAGTGAAACCACTAAGTGGTAGTTAAAAAACTAATTTTTCATTTAAATGAAACTTTACCAATTCTGTGAATTTAATTTCAAAAATTTGACATGCATGGTTTTTATTAGTAAGTAAAATTTGGTTCAATGGGATGAAAATAATTTTTGGTGAATAGTAACTTTTAAGTTTTATTAATCGCGATTAAATATAATTAGTGTAATTTAAGGTAAATATAATGTTATAATAATATGAAATTACCTTTACACTTGTCTAACCTTATTGGATGAGTCATGACCGACCAGTACAATCCATGGGGAAACTTGGGGACCCCATGGAGCCACTTTTGTAAGATAATGACATTAAAACCTATTATTAAAAGTAAAAATAAAAATGCCCCAACCATGTATTGTTTTACTAAAACAATTTTTAGAAGGGGATATACAAGTCATAGTTTTTACTATAAATATTCATTGTAAATATAAAACTATTTCCAACATCATGGTAATTTTTTTATAATTTTTAGGCATTAAATAAATAAATTTATTTATGACACCATGATGATGCAGCGATTACCACATTAATGAATGATTTAAATAAAATAAAAAGATAAGGTAAAATATAAGATATAAACATTTCTAAAGCATATTGGATGGGTGTATTTAGAACCCTTATCACCTTATCCTCGAAATAAATCATTATGGGACCTTTAAAATCTGAAAATCTTTTCATAATAATGTAGCTTTCCATGACATTCCAAGAGTGCCCCTCCTCTCCTCTTATAAAAGGCCCCCACCTCTACCACCTTATTAACACCATAAAATCCATTTTGTTCGGCCATACACTGCCAAAATACTCTCCCAACATCACTATCTTACTCTTAGAAGCCTCACTTTGGGTAGAAGTCCTCCCAAGGAAGCCTTTGGCTCAAATCAAAAAGTGTTACATGATTTTAAGGTAATGTCTTCCCTTATGTTCTTTTGTTTTATTTTTATTCTCCAACCCCTTAAACACTTTTTATTCCTTTATTTTGTAAAAACACAAGTATATTAAATATACTAGGATGTTTTTATGAGAATTATTTGAATTAACTTACACATACCTTCGTCTAATGGTTAAATAACATACTGTTTCTGTGGGTGGCGAATTACTGCCTCACGAAATGATTATTGTTCAATCTTCTTTTAACACCTATCATGGTGTCCATTATGATGAAACTATTTCTATATATGATATATATTATGTTTATGTTTTCTTTACTCTTCTTTATTTCTCATTTATGGCATACTATTATGATTTCCATTATGGGTAAACGCGATAATTTCATTTTAGGAAGTGCAGACTGCCACCCCCTCAAAGTGATTTGAATCGTTAATGTTATATGTGGGACGTATAAAGGATGGAGTAAATGATATTATATATGATATTATACTGTAATTATAATATACCTTTACATCATTATGATTTCATTCCATACGAAATATAAATTAAAGTAGTCTTCATGTGTATGTACGACTTACCGTCTCCATGAACAGTGCATTTCATTTATTACCCCTAAATGTTATGTAATATTATAAATGCATTTATATACTGTATATATATGATATATATGATATCTACATCATTAATATAATTATGGAAATAATGGATATTTTACCACATGAACAACTTGTAGTTATAAGAAGTGCATTTTTTACTCAAGTACCAATGATCGACAAAACGACCGTTATTAACTTAAATAATTACATAATGTTCATAACATAGTAATAAATGATATAAAAGGAATAATGATCTTGAAAAAGGTTCTTAATAAATTAGAAATTAAATATATTTTATTATTCAGAAGGTTAAAGAACGATCGTGTCAAGTCGGACAGGAGGTAAGGGACTTCGTCTCAATCAAATTTCATTCAGGCATATTTTTTTTATCCACAACATTCTTTTATACTGTGTATAAACTCCTTTTACATTTACGTTTATTTAAAATGAATCTTTTTTTATAAGAATCATTTCACTAAACGTCAAAAAGAAATGTTTTTTTGTCTAACGTAAGTGGCGACGACGACTTCTCCACCACCGTGACCATTTTTTGAGTTTCGACTTCCTCTAAAATCCATAACCATTTTTAAATGAAAAATAAATACCAAGTTTTACTTTTCATTTATTTTGGTATTGAAAATGTTTTTATTATATCAATGTGTTGTATTGATATCATGTGATTGAAATGTGAAAATGATATGCTTCCTTCATGTATTTTTTATGTGATAGGATTATGTTATGGTTTATGATATGTTTAAACCTTTTCATATAAGGAATGAATTGGACTTAGTATGTGACGGGTGGAGCCCGCTATAGCTCCTTGATGCATCGATAGGTCTCATGAGACAAACTAGTGTCTTGGCACAAGTCCTGGACAAAATCTTATTTGTAGTCTTGGCACAAGGACTTGACTATGTGGTTATGATAGTCTAGAATTATGTCTTCTATTAGTATGAAAGAGGTAATTGATATTGCATGTGATTATTCGACTAGTAGAATATCCATGTGAATTTGTAAATAGAATTATTTCATTTTTTTGCCATGTTATTCTAAAGTTCAATTTTAAAAAGGATTTTGTTCCAGTTATACTATTTCCTTATATTTTTAAGATTCTTTATGAAAGTTTCCGCTATATTGTTATCCTTATAGAGAATCTGAGCTCACCCCTTTCTATGTTTTTTTCTAGGACATGAAGAAGTGTATTATGATTAACCTGCAGGGATAGTCTAAGGGATATGTGTGTTCAAAGGGGACAATATGTTGATGTTGTTTTCACTTTATGATGTAATGTAACATTTATGAATGTATCTAGTGTTTCCAAGGTTACTAGACTAATCTGTCTTTTGAGACATGATCTTTTGTGATCACGCCAATATTACATAGTAATGCACCGACTCTGGGTAACTGGGGTAAGGGCGTTACAGTTGGTATCAGAGTCTGTTTAGTAATATCCTTGGAAGCTAGATTTAGATAAACTCTAATTAGAGAACACAGACATAAGATAGACTTTGAGGATTAGTATATAAGAACTTCCTAAAATTTTGGTATTATAGGGATTTTGTGAGTTTTCTGAGAAATACATCCATGTCTGGATACGAGCAGGTATAGGTGGATCTAGCACAGATGTACCTAGGGATAAAACCATAAAACACTGGTTTGAGCTAGACTCGAATGGGAACTGGTGAACGACAACGGGACTTGCTGCACTCTTGGTTACGACACTCCTGGGGGATATGCTTAGGACAATTCTCATTTTCTTTACAAACCATTATGAAGGTTTTATGAGTATATACTTCATCAAAGAAAACATTTTTAGGATTATGGATTATATCTATAAATTGTTCAATTTATGTTAAGTGTTTTCCAAGTATGGAATTATGTATTTTGACTCATGAACTAATCTACTTTATGCCATTTTTTAGAAATATCACCTAGTGGAAGTAATGGAAAACATATCAATGCATGCACCCCATGTAGGGATTTCACTCCTGCTCAAGATAATTATTGTGGAGCTGGTGATACTATTGGTGCTGATTAGATTATCACTATACTAGGACAACTCACTAATGTTATGATTAAAAACCTTAATCGTTTGTATCACCCTGAGCCACAAAGTGGAGGATCAATGTTAGACCGCTTCATGGGGAAAAAACACCAACATTTAATGGGGGTACAATTCCATCAGTAGTTGAGAAATGGATAAATTCCCAAGAGAAAATAATTCAGGATTTAGGGAGTAGTGAAACGGAAAATTTTGTCATGACAGTTTACTACCTCACTGGAGATATTGATCAATTGTGGTCATTGATTCAAAACACAAAGGAAGATGATGAATTATCAAATATGGAATGGAAATAGTTTAAAGAGCTTTTCATAGAAAAATACATTCCTCATTACCATCAAGAAGATATGGAAAGACAATTCCTAAGTCTGAGGCAAAAGGAGGATGATAGTGTTGAAAAGTACGAGTGTAACTTTTCAATGTTAGCAAGGCATGCTACAGATTATACACGTAACCCAAGATGTATGATTCATCGTTTCTTTGATGGGTTAAAACCATTTCTCTGTCGAGCATTAGTATCACAATTTTTTTAACGTACGAATATATAGTGTCGTGTTATATCAATAGAGAAAATGAATTTTTTAAATCTTATGACAATAAAGTAAATCTAGAGAAGAAGAGAACGGTGTAACAAGAGACAGATAAAAATAAAAAGGGAAAGAAAGATTCTCCATTATGCGATAATTATTAGAAGAATCACCCCGGTACAAGCCTAAAATGAATGGGATTTTTATATAAATGTGAAGAATAAGGTCACGAGGCTCGTGATTTCATGGGAAAGAAAGAGGCTATCAATGTTGAATACTACAATTGTAGAGAAATGGGGAATTATGCATATGAATTTTCTAAGAGTCAGAAAAACTTACCTCAGATATGACAAGTGATCGAGGCCAAGATTATGTTGTTACTAAAGATGAAGTTGAATAATTATTGTATTTGTGTTATTGGACTCAAGAACTATATTATGGTTATAAAAATAATGTTATATATATAAGGATTGTACTTAAGTAATTGTTGTTTTCATTAAGATTTTAATATGATGAAGGTAATCTTATTATTAGTATGTGACAATAAGAGAATCTTTACTTTGTTTGGGGTATCTGATGTTACAATTAATTTTGGAAATTAGAGACCTTTTAGAGAGAGTTTGGACGGAAGTATTTTGGATAAGTATAAAGGTTGGAATGGATTATATTTTACATTGGATACTATTGTTAAGGTTATTTTTGGATATTTATAAAAAGGGCAACACACAGACCGTGTGATAACCCGTCGCGTCAGACAAAGCTGTGGGAATCAAACCCACAACCAAAGTGCGATTGGGATTTATCACCTACCACTGGACTACATGAAATCCCTTGAGTGTATAATGTTGTATTTTTAGTTCTGATAGATGAATTATAAATTTATTTTTGGAACCCTATACGGTTAGGATAAATAGAATATTTTTGAGTTATATTACCTTTTGGAGTGAAAGATGGGTTTGTGGTAAATATTTAATAAGGAATGAATGTCTACATGACAAGTAAGTATATTTCATTGCATTCTTAGTAAATCTCATATATAAATTCTTCAACTTTATGAAAGGTAACTTAAAACAAAAAAAAATTCGATTAACTTTTCCTACTGGGGAATCAAAGACCATTTAACCAATCACATTTTTGTGATTTTATTGTAGTTAACATTCTCCTAATCCAGTTTTCTACAACTCTCCATCAGACCTTGATGGTTTGTTTCTCCTCTATATCCATGTTTTCATAGAATCCTTGTATGGGATATCTCGGGTGACCTTTGTACTTCTCTTTCTTTCATTTAATGTTTTATTTTCATTAACCCTATTTCCGATGTGGGTTTTCCACAATGGTATTTTATATTTTAAACCTTTTATTTTCAAAGAAAAATTTAAAATTATGAGGTCGCAATTTATTAAAGTAGGGGAGAATGTAACACATCAAGCTTCCATGGCACGCCCCTCTTTGAAAAATAGAGCTGCGTGTGTTGCATGCAACCTCGAGTTCTAGCATACTGTGACCAATCAAAGTAGCTGTTATGAATAGTAATACCAACATTTTGAAATTATATAAATTTTATAATTCAAAATGGAATTCATATTTTTATTCAGAATATCTAAATTATCCTAAGTTTAATTTTTTGTAATTTTCTGAGAACTTCCAATTTTCTATGAATAGAAAAAATACTTAAAAACTAATTTTTTAATAAAAATAATTTATAGTGATAAAATAAACTATTGAGTAGTTTTAAAGTATAATAATAATATATTTTTACCATTTTATCTAATGGTGGTCATTAGAATTAATTTCACTTTCAAATTAGACATAAACATTTGTCAATCTTTTGATATATATTTTTTCTTTAAAACACGCTATTTGTTGTGACAACGGGAATTAATTATTAAATTAATTAATTAAAATTATATTTTTTGAATTTTGTAAAATATATATCATTTTTGAATTAGGAATATCAAATATATCTTATGGTGAATTTTTGGTATTTTTCTGAAAAACATCAATTTTGATGAATAGTGAAATCACTAAGTGGTAGTTAAAAAACTAATTTTTCATTTAAATGAAACATTACCACTTCTGTGAATTTAATTTAAAAAATATTACATATATGGTTTTCATTAGTAAGTAAAATTTGGTTCAATGGGATGAAAATAATTTTTGATGAATAAAAACTTTTAAGTTTTATTAATCGCGATTAAATATATTTAGTGTAATTTACGGTAAAGATAATATTATAATAATATGAAATTTCCATTAAACTTGTCCTACAATTATTTGATGAGTCATGGTCTACCAATAAAATCCATGGGTCAACTTGGGGAACCCATGGAGCCACTTTTGTAACATAATGACATTAATACCTATTATTTAAAGTAAAAATAAAAATGTCCCAAACTTGTATTGTTTTACTAAAACAATTTTTAGATGGAGTTATACAATTCATATTTTTGACTATAAATATTCATTGGAAATCTCAAACAATTTCCTACATCATGGAAATTTGTTTGTAATTTTTAGGCATTATATAAATCAATTTATTTATGACACCATGATGATTCCGCGATTACCTCATTAATGAATGATATAAATAAAATGAAAAGATAAGGTAAAATCTAAGAATTACAATTTTCTAAAGCCTCTTGGATGGGTGTAATTAGATCCCATATCACCTTATCATTGGCATATATCATTTTGGGACCTTTAAAATCCCAAAATCATTTCATAATAATGTAACATTTCATGACATTCCAAGAGTGCCCCTCCTCACCTCTTATAAAAGGCCCCCACCTCTACCATTTTATTCACACCTTCAAAGCCGTTTGGCTCAGCCAAAATCTTCCCAAATAATCTATCAACTTCTTATCTTACTACTAGATGCCTCAATTTGGGAATAAGTCTTCCCAAGTAATCCTTTGGCTCATATCAAAAAGAGTTACCTGATTTTAAGGTAATGTCTTCTCTTATGATCTTTTGTTTTATTTTGCTTCTCCAACCCCTTAAACTCTTTTTATTCCTTTATTTAGTAACAAAAAAAGTATTGTAAATATAATAGGATGTTTTTATGAGAATAATGTGATTTACACTTACACACACCTTCGTATAATGGTTATATAACATACTGTTTCTGTGGGTGGCGAAATACTGCCTCACGGAACGATGATTGTTCAATCTTATTTTAACACCTCTCATGGTGGCCATTATGATGACAATATTTCTATATAGATATATATTATGTTTATATTTTCTTTATTCTTAAGTATTTTTAATTTATGTAATTCCTTTATGATTTCCATTTTGGGTAAACGCGATAATTTCATTTTAGGAAGTGCGGACTACGGCCCCCTCAATGTTATTTGAATCGTTAATGCCATATGTTGGATGTATAAAGGATGGAGTAAATGATATTATATATGATATTATACAGGAATTATAATATATCTTTATATAATTATTATTTCATTCCATATGATATTGAAATGATATTAGCGTTCATGCGTACGTACGGTTACCGTCTCCATGAACTGTGCATTTCATATCTTACCTCTAAATGTTATGTAATATTATAAATGAATTTATATACTGTATATATATATATGATATATATGATATCTACATCATGAATATAATTATGGATATAATGGATATTTTTCCACATGAACAACTTGTAAAATAAGAAGTTTATTTTTGACTCAATTACCAAAGGTCGACAAAACGACTGTTATTAACTTAAATAATTACATAATGTTAATAACATTGTAATAAGTGATATAAAAGGAATAATGAACATGAGAAATGTTCTTAATCAAGTAGAAATTAACTCTAGTTTATTATTAAGAAGATTAAAGAATGATCTCTTCAAGTCGGACACAAGGTAAGGGTGTTCGTCTGAATCTACTTTCATTGTGGCATATTTTGTTTTTTGCACAACTTTCTTTTATATGGTGTATAAAACCCTTTGACTTTTACGTTTATTCAAAATGATTTTTTTTTCTATATAAAGAGTTTTACTAAACAACAAAAAGGAATGTTCTTTTTGTCGTACGTATGTGGCGAAAACTACTTCTCCACTGTCGTGAACATTATTTGAGTTTCAGCTTCCTTTACAAGCCATAACGTTTTTTAAATGAAAAATGAATACCAAGTTTTACTTTTCATTCATTTTGGTATTGAAAATGGTTTTATTATATCAATTTTTTGTATTGATATCTTGTGATTGAAATGTGGACATGTTATGTTTCCTTTATGCATGTTTTATGTGATATGATTATGTTATGGTTTATGATATGTTTTAACCATTTCATATAATGAATGAATTGGACATAGAATGTGATAGGTGGAGCCCCATATAGCACCTCAATGCATCAGTATGTCTCATGAGACAAACAAGTGTTTTGTCACAAGGGCTTGAAAAAATCTTATTTGTAGTCTTGGCACAAGGCCTTGACTATGTGGTTCTGATAGTCTGGCATTATGCATTCCATCAGTATGAAAGTGGATGTCAATATTGCATTTTATTATTCAATTATTTGAATGTCCATGTGAATAAGTAAATAGAATTATTTCATTTTATTTTTTCCATTTTATACTTGAAGTTTATGTTTAAAAAGGATTTTGTTTTACTTATAAAATTTCCTTAAATTTTTATTCTTGTTTATGAAAATTTCCACTATACTGTTATCCTTATAGAGCATCTGAGCTCACCCCTTTCCATGTTTTATTTTTCCCAGGATGTGAAGAAGTATATTATGATTTACCTTAAGGGATAGTCTAATGGATAATTGTGTTCAACGGGGACAATATTTTGATTTTGTTTTCACTTTATGATGTAATGTAACATTTATGAATGTATCTAGTGTTTACAAGGCTACTAAACTAATCATTCTTTCGAGACTTGATCTGTTGTTATCATGCCAATGTTATGTAGTAATGCACCGACTCTGGGTAACTGGGGTCGGGGAATTACAGTGACATTTTCCACACTTTCATCTATGTAAAGGATCTTGGATCCCTTTTATATTAACATGGTGATTGGATTTAATAGTAATGAGAAATTCTCAAAAAAAATTAATTTCTAGCTAAAACATGAAAACATAAAAATTTATTCATTATGATTTTTTTGGACCAACATTCCAGAGATCAATTTTTTTGTGGAATATACTGATATAACCCCTCTTGAGATTATATGACCTAATAATGAATCTTTTTTGATAAAAAACTACACATTAATGGTCAGTTATATAGATTCTAAATAAATAGTATCTTTGTTACAATTCTCAAGTGATCATCATGCTATTACATTCTATTTGAATAGATAATAATATCATCTATAGACCCTAAGATAAAATAATCAACATTATATATAAAGTCTATATACAGTAAATGCATGATTATAGTAAGGAAATTCAAATAACAAAATAGTTCCAAATCATATTCATAGATTCTATAAAATTTATTGAATTATTTATTTGGTATATATTCTTTCTTAACCCTCGATTTATAATTTATAAAAAGAAATTAAATCTTCGGAAATCATTGAGCTCCATGTAGCTGATAAAATAGGTCATCATTATCATGTAAAGGATACTTGTTATTGATCATGATCATTTTTTTCTCAAGAAAAACAATAAAATGTCACGTTAACCAGTTTTCATTTTTTATAAAAAGAACATATTCACCCCATGGTGATAGACATGGAAAAATAAATCTTTTTTCAACTTTCTCCTGGAGATATTTCTTAAATTCCTACAACTCAATTGGGGCCATTTTATATAGAGTATTTGAAATTATGGTGGAATGGTGTATGAATTAAATTGAGAACAATACATCATGATACAATGGAATAATAAGATATTATTATATAATGACGTCAATAATGTTACGAAAAATATCCAGATCTTAGATGTTTACATTCTCCCAAAGCATATGAGATAAACACTGCTTTGGAATTGGAATCATAACCATTATAATTTATGTGATTTCTATCAAACGTTTATATATATCATCACACAGAAGATTATGATAGGTTTTTTCCAAAATATTAAACATGATATACAAATATTATAAATTAATATAGTCTTGCAGTTGAGAAATCCAATACATTCCAA
This sequence comes from Viscum album, assembly GCA_963277665.1. Lineage (NCBI taxonomy): Eukaryota > Viridiplantae > Streptophyta > Magnoliopsida > Santalales > Viscaceae > Viscum > Viscum album. The sequence continues at coordinate 553,765,501 of OY728135.1, forward strand.
AGATAACATTGTATCCAACTAGAGGGAGAATTCTAAGATTTTTAGGAAGTACATAATCACAAACATCATCCAAGGAGTATTTATGTACGTTGAAAGTGATAATCATAAAATTAGTATTTTTTAGTATTAATTTAATATCAAATAATTTGAGTTTAATATTTATAACCTTATAAAACTTATAAAACATGAAACAATGGGTAATGTTATAGTTAAATAAGAAATAAAAAATTGTATAGTGGACGGTAAGTGTACCTTTGACCATGTAATTTTTACACCGCTCATCAGAAATGGATTTCACATAAGATTTACTTTTTTCTCTCTAAATAAAAGGGTTTTAGAAATATTCACTTTTAGTAAACTTCCTAGTCAAGAAAATTCACTGATAATTTCCAAAATCCGTGTATTTGAATCATTATATTGTGGGGTGTGTGTTCTATTGTTATCTCTCTCCATTAATTTAATTGATTGATTTTTTAATACCAATTCTATAATAACATCTTCAATTGAATGGGATTATTTTCTGGAATCTAATTATTTTTCTTTTTAGAAACTCATATATGTTTTCTTTGCTAGTGTTTTGATATGTAGGGGCTTCAAAAAATTCCTCCCACACCTGTGACATATCATTGTAACTTCTATAGAACTCTATATTAAATTACTTTTCTAAATGAAGATATGCATGGTAAAAAATAATCATTATTTACATGTTAATAACACATATTAAAATTTAATATTAGATACTGAATTCTGATGTGTCAAAATCCCAATAGTGAATTGTATTTAAGCCCCTGAATAATCAAACAAAACCATTAATTTCGGTTGGAAGATTATACCAAAATAGTACCCTATATGTATTGGGAAATTTTCTATATATGGGCTAATGGATTAATCATAATTTTTCTTTAAATTAATTAAATAAATCTTTTTTTCATGTAATAAAAATGAAGAAAATCCTTATTGAAAAATAATATCTTAATTTATACCCACTATATGGTGTTAATTTACAAATTTTCCCTTATATTATTAATGAGAGTCCACCACTGATCTGATTCACCTTCCTAACGATAGAAAACCAAAATGAATAATTTAGGTTCTTAACACTAGATAATGGGAAATATAATTTCATTTATATTGATCCAATTCCCAATAAAACTAGTTAATAAATGAAACCACTAAAATAACGTTGATGTTTACTCATAATGAACATCATAGAATGTTATTTCCTCCAATTATCATTTGGATGTAGAACATGATTTATGGATTTAGAATGTTTTTTGGTCACAATTATAATTTTTTATTCTATATCCTATAACATTATCCACTAATCAAGAGAATAATTTTATTTTCTATCACACTTAGAATTAACAGTGTTCCTTTATTTTACATCCAATTGATAAAACAAAAAAATGTACTTTAGTAAAAAATAATTTTGGGGGAACCACATAATCTTAAAAATCACTTATATGATGTACAAATAATTAATGCTTCCCTTTCACTATTAGACATCTTAGGTTTTCCCTAGTTAATTTATAGTCGTCATATTTTTAAATACTTCATGATGTTATTTAATGTGTTTTGAATTTACAAAGAATATCCCATGAGAGTGTTAATACAATTCTATAGAAAGGCCCATTATCATTCACTAATTGATTATAAATTTTATTACAATACACCAATTTTATATTTATTAATGTCATGGAAACCATTCACTCTATACATTACCAAAAATTCAATGAAATATTTTATAACGCACTGACAGAAAAAATTACATAATCTAGTTAAATCAATTATAATTAACATAATTACATTAATAAAGATCTTTTGGTTCATAGTTTTTGAGAATAAGGTCCTAATAAAAAAATCATCCCCCAATCATACAATATTGATACTAATAAAAAATTATCCATTTCATTCATAATACAAATATTCTTAATAAAATATGAAATTCTTTTAGGAGAAATCATCACAATATTTTACATGGATTATTCATGTCTCTTACACATATGTGAACCATATGAAAAAATATTTAAGGCATCGAATGAGAAAAGGTAGCTCATTAATTAACATAAAAACAATGAAAAAAATAAACCATTATTCAATAAATACTTATAAACATATGAAATTATTTTCACAAATACATACTACTACCCCATAAATTCTCATATACTTTTTCAAAACATTGGATTTACATAAAAAATAGGGAAAATAAATATATACATGAAGGTACAATGGAGAATTTAATAAATAATATAATAACCCTCATAGACACCATATGATTTTTAACCATCACAACTACCTTAAAATGGAACCCTTATGACTACCTTATGGTGTAACCCTTTTGGACACCATATGGTGTAACCATCAATGTTACCCTTGGTTTAACCCTTTGTAGCCCTCAAAAATAAAAATAACAATTTCATTAGAGGGATATATATATATATATGTCCCACTCTTCATCATAAACAATTCATAAGAACAATAAAATAATCATTATATATTAATACATGAATAAAAACATTCCTTTTTATTTTTGTAAATAATATACATTTTATAGGAGATTTTTATAGGAACCCCCCTTACGAATATCATTTAATTGAAGGGATAATTAATAAAAAAATTAATATATCTATAAATTATAAATACACATTATAAAAAATTATATTATCATATTTATTTATACAAATAATCTTAGTACCACATGATCAATGAAGTATAAGGTTAACCTAATAAATACAAATTGTGGTAATAATTCTCTTAAATCAAGTTCATCTTAATTAAAACATGTACAAAACTCATGTATAATTGTTGAAATAGTATTATTAATATATTACATAACCATATTCACATTTATAATTAAATATATGAGGTCATTATCACATTTTCCAACTAATTTAATATTAATATTTTTTATTTTCATTCTTTCTGGTGCATTTATTTCATTGTTTATATCATAGGTTCGTTATGTATTTTCATATAGAGTGGGAGAAAATAAAGAAATGGAATTAAATTATTGTAACATATTATCATAGTTTTAAATAAAACCATTTAGAATTTTGTTTTATGACTTAATGATTAATCCTTGGATTAAACTATAATGGAAATGACTATAATTATTTTGGTGATGTTTACATTCATCACAAACTTATATCATTTTATTCAATATCATGTCTATATATTGGTTCTTGACCATTAAATAACATAAAATATGTATTATAGAATATTATTTAACTATAATAATGGTTTTCTGGCCATCTTATAATATACAAATGAAAATTGAAAGTGTATCTTCCATGATGGAGGTAAAATGACACATCACGAATGATGTTCTCATTTTTAGAATAAATGGGATAAGAAAATAAGATTGATGATGAATTTTTCCATCATCATGATAAAATTATAGAATATAATGATAATTTTGTTTTACTTCTAAATAGATAAGGGGATCTGAAGAGAAAAAAATAAATGAAAATAAATTGATTGGAAAATCGAATAAAATGAAATAGCAGTCTACCTCTTGAATTCATCACATTGATAACCTCGTTAAGACCCTGATTGTTTCCATTTGGTGATACCATTAAGTCTTGGGTGTGGGTAAGAGGCCTGAGAAAATGATTGGGATGAAATAAAATGATCTACAAGGATTTGATATGTGAGTTGAAGTGGTGGTGAGATGTGTTATTATTTGTGGAGGAGAAGGGTATTTTATCATAATTATATTCATTAGATAATTATTTTGATTTAAAACTATGAATATTTGTATAATTATCCCTAAATATACTAAAATAATTTTTTAGGATTCTATATTATGGTTCTCACAATAGTTCTGACTAAGTGAGTAGTGTATTTAACTTATAATTTATATATACTATAAATAAAATAAATTTAATATTAAAAAAATCGGTATCCTAGAAAAATCAAAAAAATTCACCCATAGATTTTTTGATGTGTATATTAAAAACTAAACACCATTTTTGGATATTATTTTCCAAATATGAGAAATATTTTTTTTATATCATTATTTATTCGATGAATATGTGTTTTAAAATTAATACTGATTTTATGACACTTTAAAAATTAATTAAGGTCTTGTAACATTATCTTATAATAATAAGAAAACAAAATATTTACCTATGAATATGTTTTAGGAAATTATTTTTTATATTAATTCATTATGTTAATTATAAAATTTAATTTATATATTTGTCACTTAGAAAAATAAAAACACGTAATTTATCATTTTATAAACATTTATTTATTTATTCCATGATATACAAATATAATGATTACACTTATAAGATATGTAAATATTCTTTATACTATTCATGGTGAGGATACTATATTATTACTATCAATTAGTTAATTATAAATACCAATTAACTTATAATGATTAGAACTAATTAATTCCAAAATGGAAATAAATTATTTTAGAAGTTGCGAGGTTGTTTAATTCCCCTCAAATTCTAGAAATTCGTTCATCAATTTTATTATGTACTTATTAAATATGTAAAGATGCATTTACCTCATAGTAGTTTCATATTTACATATATCATAATCAATCATGTGGTTTCTCAAAAAAAACCATAACCTGGTAAATTTCTTTATTCCTCAATACATGATCTCAATGATTAAGAATTTGAATATGTTTCCCTACATAAAAAATGGATATCATAAAACTAAAATAATTCTAGCAACAAATAATGATATGAATCTATAAAATAATTTCATAACATAAAATCATTTTAAACATTGAGCACCTGAGATAAAATTAGAGGCAAATACACTCAGTAGGCAGCTGGTCTGACATTCTCTTTGATTTAATAAGGCCCATTGATCTGTGGACCTAGCTATCCTTTCTTACCAAAACACATAACAAAATTCAAAATATATATTTAAAGAAAATCATGATAAAATAAATCTAAATAAAACACTGTAATTTTGTTTTATATGACATGTTTCTTCATATTTCATGCTTTCCACATGTGTTACTGGATAACATTCACATTATAAGCCACTTAATCTAATAATTATAGTACAATAAACATCTTTTCCCCATATTCATCCCAAAATTATGGAGTTCATAAATAATTTATATATAATGACTCAAAATGATCCATTAATATAATTGATTTAAAACTATTATTATAAAAAACTCAACTAATGAATTATTTTGATCCCAATTTCCCAATTAATCCATTAAAAAATCTCAATTCATATTCTCTAAGGTCTTAATTGTTATCTCGGTCTATCCATCAGATTTAGGATGAAATGTAGGGTTGAAATTTAATTCTTTTCCAAATGGATTATAAATTCATTTCAAAAAGATAAATGTGAATATGAGATCATTATAAAAAACAATAGAAAGTGGAACACCATTTTACCAAATAATATCTTTGAGCCACAATTTATAAATCTGATCAAATGACATTTTATATTAAATAGAAAGGAAATGTGAAGTTATATTCAGTCATTCAAAAGAACCCCAAATCACATTGTTACATTCAGAATTATTTGTCAGTACCACCCCACTTTCCATGGTTATATTTTAGCATCTTCCATCTAGTAATGGGAAAGGCTAATGAATTATATCTACTATTTATTGCTCTGAATTATCCTTTGAAATGTCAAACATTTTACAATAAAATATGCAATATGTTTTTATTCCATCACACTAGTAATACTCTTTAAGGTCTCATTATTTCTTTTTTTTACCAGGATGGACTAAAAATGGAGATCTATGAACTTCATACAATAATTATATCCATAGTTGGGAATCACCAGTCACACATAATCTCTTCCCAAATCCTAAAACACAATCTTTATCGATGTAAAATTCTAGAAACTTTCCCATTTAACCAATTATATCATTTTTCTATAACTCATGGGATTTTATCTATGGTTTCATATCTTCGTCTAATTGAGATAACTAGACATTCACCTAGAATAGATATTGTAATTTTTTGAACCAATAACATCCAATAAAAAATTCTTCAAATAATTAATCAATGGTTCATGTTCCAAACCAAACATCATTAATGTTGGATATTGTTTTTAACTCAATGAATCATCCACATTTTATTCGTTTACTAGATGGTAATTGATCATGAAATCATAATAATTTATTATTTCAATCCATATTATCCATATCATGTTCAATTAATTATTTTGTAAATATATAATTAAAAATTATATGGTCACAATTTATTTCACATTTGGATCTGTAGAAATGATGCAACCATATTTTCAAAGTGAAAACCACAACCACTAATTCCGAATATTGTGTGGTTTAATTTAATTCATGATGATTCAGTTTTGTTGATGAATATGAAATTAACTGATCATTATGAATTAGAAAAAAACTGATCCCCTTCAAATAAGAATCAGTGTATATGAAAAACTTTACATTTCTAGAAGGAATGGCCAAAATCAGAGCATTCACCAATCTCTTCTAGAGTTCCAGAAAACAAAATTCAAATTCTTCTATTTAAATTAATATAACTGATTTTCGTGTTAAATTGAATAGTGGGATAGATAATCGTGAGAAGTTTATAATAATCTTTCATTAAGATCCTACTAATACATTTATAATACAAATATATGCACAATATTTATGTCTTGTCCATTCATCAAAAACTTTTGTTTTTGTATGATCAACATTTATTCCATCCTTATTTACAATGTTCCCATGAAAAGTAAACCATATCAAAAAAAAATCATTTCCTAATTTTTCCATATAACATATTTTTCTTTCAGAGTGCATAGAAAAATCCTTAAATGTTTTCATGATCATCATGATGTTTTGAAAATTCAAAAATATCATCAATAAAAACAACAAAAAACATATACACATAATCATAAATCATTATATTTATACAATCAATGATTACAGTAGTAGAAGTTTTCAATCCAAAGTAAATAAAAAACTCATAAATCATGTATCAGGTGTTAAAATATATTTTCTAGATGACATCCTCCTTCACTCTTATCTATTAGAACCTGGATATCATGTCAATCTTGGATAACTACCAAGGTCACTTGAGCTGATTAATCAATTCATCTATATGAGTACATATATAATTATTCTTAATAGTAATTTCATTTAAATCATTATAATAAATAAAAATCCTCATATAATCATATTTCATTTAAATATATAGGAGAACAACATGGTAATATTATAGGATGAATGCAGACTTTATCAAGAAACACTTCTAACTTATTTTTCAATTATAAAATAACCATATGAGCCATTTTATAAAGGTGTTTTGAAGTTGGAATAGAACCAAGAAGTAATTTTATTGTAAATTAAACATCCTGGTTGGCTATAACTGATTGAAACATAGCAGTAATTACATCAACATATTTATTTACCACAGGAACATAATTTATCTAAGTTATTATATTCTTTTTAACAATATGTGAAATATAAATATAATTTCTATCATTTAAATGTTTTCATTATTCATGATAGGTTATAAATGGTGTGAGTTTAGTCTAGTATAACAAAAGGAAAAATTTCTAAAATAAAACTTCATTATCTCGAAAATAAGTCATAACATGATAAATAGAAAGCCAATCTATGCCCATTATAACATGAAACCCAACTAAGGGAACAAAATAAGGTTTTTACGTAATTCCATTCCAATGAAAACAACATGAATATTATTATAAATTATTTTTTTCTAATATTATCTATTATTTTAAACATATGTCCCAGTCTCATTTAATGAGGGGAATTTTAAAATTCACCCAAAAATTTCATAGATATAAAGGAATGTGTAGACCCCAGATCAACATGGAATTAGTGAAATCTATGAAACCAAAAAAGTAAATGATACCACTTCATTGAATGGCCCAACATCTTCTAACATAGTCACAGATGATATCACTTCTGCTTTCTACTTATAATTAGGTTGATTTCCATCATTCAGATCTTTTGTTAGGTAGGTATTTTCATTATTACCCATCTCACCACATTTATATCCCCTTATAGTTTTCATATCGTAAATAAACAAAATTTTATTAAGATATTTTTCATTGAAATATCAGCATTATTTCGAAGTATATATATCAGAAACACATCCAATATTTGTTAAGGAATTCCCCATGGTGCATTTTACAATACTTCCCACAAACTGGAAACTAAATTTTCTTACCCTCAGATTTCATTAATTGATTGTTACCCATTGTTTTCCATCTAGACATCTTATTTTTTTGTATTAAATGTACATAGGAACATCAAAAACAACATTTCTTCCCACTGAACACATTGAAAAAGATTTATATAAATTTTCAATTACTGGGATGCAATATCCCTTTGGTATGTTTGATTCAATATGGAGTAAAATCAATGTATTTTTATATCAATATATCGAATAATATTTGGATCGTACCTTTCTAATTGGGTGATGTTTTATTCATTCATCACCATTGATACATACTCCTTTTGATTCAATTCAATTATTTCTTTTCCATCCATTGTTATAATAGATTAGGAAAACAAATTAAAGTATTTTTTCATAATTCATCCCATTATAGGAAATATATATCCTCACTATCTCTAATATTATTAACCATTGAGAACCACTAGTTGGATTTTCAATAAAAACATTAAATATATATACTATATTTTTGATTGTATGAACACCCCATGACACTATATAACTTTTCAGGGGATTTAATCAATCCTTTAAATACCACTGGGTTTGATGATCGACTAAATGCAAGTGGGTGTTGCTTACATTAATGCTCTGTTATCATAATGTTTTTTGAGGTATTATTATTGTTCCCTCCCATGGATACAACCATAATTTATATCTTGTATTTAATAATCCATTACTATCACAAACTAATCGGTTCCAATTCCCACCATTCTAGGTTATGGATTTTGAAACATATCTCCCCCCTGGTGCTTTCTTACATTGGCATCCCAGTTTCTACTATGGAAATCCATTCTGAATAAATATATTTTAGAAAAGAAACATTGTAATCATTGAGTGCTATATCATTTAAAATTAAACGTGAGTTAAAAATCATTTATGTTATCCTATTAATATCACCATAACCCCTATTTTTATATAAATATTTCTCTAGTAGAACATATAAGTTGTCTTCCTGAAAACTCGCAGAATCTAGTTAATATAAATAGAATTCAAATTTTCACATTCTTAAAGAGATATTCAGTTTACTATTTTTGATAATTTTTATGTAATTCATATATATAAATGAAAAATAATAAAATAAGGGTTAGATAAAAATAGTATCAATTTATTCCATAATAATTTTTTTAATAAAACGTGAAATCATTTTCTGAAAAATCCTATCAATATTCAACATTGAATATTCATTTATTTTACCCATCTTTAAACCCATTGAAGAATATTTTAAAACACGGGATAATAAAAAAATATTAATAAGGGGAATAAAAATTATTAAAGAAACAGTTAGTCTATGATTACGTATAAAAAAATTGTTGGATCCGGAAAACTTTACAAAGGGAATTGTAATTATCCCATGAAATTGGAAAAATGAAGGAAACTAAACCAAAGATATTAGTGATAGAAAAATATTTCAAGGAGTGGATTCAACAATGGAAATATCGGAATTATTTAGAGGGAAAGCCTTCACAGATCTCACCTCCACCAGGCAATCTGCTTCTCAATGATTCATACAAATAAAACAATTCATGGGAGGCGAACAAAGACACCAGATTTATGAACATGGTTGTTTGGAGGATAAGAGTAATGAAATTTTCCCCACCCACTACATCCAAAACATGATCAAATAGATTATAGATAATGTAATTCCAATGGATTCCCAGAATAAAAATCGCATCGTTTGCAGGACCAATGTAATGATTTTTACCTCTACCTATCTTAACCCTATATCCCTCACTGACTATGTCTTCATCAAGCCAAATAATGGCCTTTGGATTTAGAAAAAGGTGGATCATGGGCGCATTACAATGAACTGGCTACATCGGTACCCAGTTCCCTGATACTCTAAAAATATATTTCTATCTGATCCAAAGATAGGATCGAAATTATGGAGGATCGATGATTTGGGGGAGAAATTGAAAGTTCTTAAAAATCTAGACTCATTGCATAATTCTCCATTGGTAAAAACATTTCAACATAGTTTAAATAATGAGATTATATTAATATTTGTAATCTATGAAATGAAGATCCCTCATGGGAATACACCCTAAGAGGCACAAAACTAATTCCCCCAAAAAATAGGCACTAACACATTGAAAAACGCTATGTGGATGGAAACCTTTCTTGTATTTCAATTCACTATGTTGGAGGAATTTGGCCCTGAGTAGTAATTTGCTGCTTGAATGGAACCTGGCCACACATAGCTGAACTCTACATGAACTCACATAGGTCTTCTTACAAAAATGGTATGTGGAAATATTCCTTTCCCATGTAGAAATATATTCTGTATAATATCCCCTATAATGTGTGGAAGAATTCCATACCGAGGGTTGTGGTCAATGGAATTCCACACTTTAGCCCCAATCATTCACTTCTGTCGCATCTACAGCCCCATTGACACATCCTCCAGAATCTAGTCTAATGGTGTTAAGACAAGGACCATTACAAAGAAACCAGACATGAATGATAAATAAATTGGGGGAACTAGTGTGTCCCCATGTGTTTACATAACCTTTTTATGAAGAATGATTTTAGTTTTCCCAATAGTAAGGAAGACACCCAAAATTACAATTTGTTTACATTCCCATGGAAACGCGAGGTACAACCTTAGAAAAATCACATTTACCTTACTATTTTGTTTGGGTGTTGAGGGGATCCCTCTTCTATTTCCTATTGTCAAGGAATTTTATCCCTCCCCTAGAACCAAATTCCGCACAGTCTCACTATGGTAAGCCCCAATCATTTCATGTAAGAGGTTTCACTTATGCTCCTCTCTGCCCTCACCCAGGGCATATCATGACCAGTCACCAAAACTTACTATATTGGATATGAAAAAAATAGGAGGCATGACTTTCAAAATCTATTTCTCTATCCCATTGGGCTCCTCTACAATCTATCAATAGATGAAGTGGGATCTGTGATGTCCAAAACTATTTTATCCTCTTGTTTCTCAAAACATTAATGACTCATATGGGTTTAGAGGTTGGTGGTGATCATGTCATTCACACAGTCCCAGATAATGGAACTTCTTCATAGATGGAAGCAGCAAAATCAATCCAAACATTCCTTATCTATAGTATTATGCCCCAATATCCAATGCATGTGCCATCTCCATAGATATTGGACCCAAAATCAATTCAAGGTATTGGACTTCTTCATAGTTTTAATCCCCAATATAAATTCAAATCATGTGTCATATCTATAGATGTAATCCCAAGTATCAATTTGAATAGTCATTCAACATAGATTTTAGCCACAATATCAATTAAGAGCATGGTCATCTCCATATATTTAAACCCAAATATAAATTCAATGCATGAGGAATCCCAATATATAAAAGGCCCAATGTCAAATAGAAAAGGCCTCCTCAAATGTGTAGGACCAAACACAACCAAAACTAAGAGAGGTTTGATTATCAACTGTCTGTGATACAATGTAATACTCCATAAGGTCAAAACCTGACAACCAAATAACCCAAATCGTTTCATAGTTATATCCCCAGTAGGGTCACATCCATCCAGTAGACCATATTCATTATGGGTACCTCTGACCGCATCGACATTAGTCTAACAATCAACCAACATCAGGAAACGACCCTCTTATGTGTGTCCTTTCCATAGGAAGTTAAAATGTTTGTCTTGGTCCTTGTCACATGACCATAAAAGGTGATATGTCTAATAATGTGACACTGAAAGGCATGGGATCAGATTCCTCTAATGAGGATACAGAGTAATCACATCTTATGGGTTAAATCAACACGTCAAAACCATTACCATTCCCCTATACAATTCAAATATCCTGAGAGCCATCACATATTTCTTGATACCAAAATTATCTTAGAAAATGACTATATTATTTATAATTTATCTATAAATGGGTAATATTGATGGACAACCCCAAAGACATGAATCCCTTTCCCTTAATGGAGAACCTCAAACATATCCAAATGATTCCAAACCCATGCATAATCATGATCAACTCCTTCCCCAAGGGTATACCACAAACACATTCTTGGGAATAAACCATGGATTCACAAACATATGAACATTGCATAAATCAAATAAAAATTCCTTGAAAAGTAAATAGTTCCCTCTAAAAAGGGTGAGATGAGCCCATGATTAGATCATCTTGACCAATATTACTTCTATGCGTCGTTGGGAAAATTACCCGATGAGAACCAACTTTTAGAAATCAGATTGAGGAATCATGGATATGAGATTCGTTGGTAGTTTTTGTCTCTACGAACAAATTTTTTGGAGATCATAGAAGGAAATATTACTCAACATGTGGTGATATAAAAAACATAACCCCATGAAATCTCTCATGGAACCCAAAACATCTATTGGATGAAAAAACAAATGGCTAAACAAATGTTAAATTATTATAAGTGGAAACTCATTCACAATATGAAAATAGATATACTCCTCAGTCCCTCGCATAACAATTTTAACTAGTTATAATTCTCATTGGTTTGTAATAATAATGGTGAACATAATATGAATCTATTACCAAGGTAGTGTTATTAACCATCCAATTCAACATTCACATTCAAAAAAGAAATAGGACCAATGAATATCATTAGTTATTCATGTGATCATGAGATGATATTAGGAAGGGATATTATTGTCTATACTTATCACTTATATTGTAGGTCATCAGAGCTACCTTAAATCTCATGGAATAAAAAAAGTAGTCACTGAAACAGATTTGGATCCATGTTCTAGATGAGTCTTCCACAAAGATGAGGACTCTATCACCCCACCAAAATCATCAGCACTTGGTTTAAAATGGTCTGATCTAAGCGTACCACAAGAATAGTACTCTCCCTGAAGTGGAGGCTATATGACAGGCCCTCCAATCATTGAAATCAAGCCATCCACCTATTCAGTGGTTGCTGACATTCTAGAACAGGGTGTCCCCACTCACCAATTCTATTAATTTTGGGAGCCTATCCCAATAATATAGTATTGAGTTCCTACATTATCATAGGTTGGTGGCTGGGGAAGTCGTCAATGACTTCATCCCTACAGTAAAGGATCCATTTTCAAGGGACTGTACAAGAAGGAGTTTCCATGAACACCATGTAGATCAACATCCTTAGATTGAGGAGAATACTGTGTTGTGGTAAGCTATTGATTGTAGACAAACACATGTTCCCTAGGTTTCCATCGAGGAAAAAAACATATAACCAGTAAAAAGACATCACCCTGATTTCCATAACGGATATCCACAGTACAAAAACAATGTCTCACTCATAGAAAAATTATATTTCTCCTCTCTCTTATTACGTCCTCCATACAAATAAGATGGTAAAATATGAAGAAGTGTATATTCTTGCTAGTTCTTGTTAGACCCACCATTCATAAAGCATGGGAAATTATAGGTAAATAAAAATATCTATAGATGTGGAAGAATCCCATCATCCAAAAAGGATGGAAACTAGTATTAGGATGTTGAAAACCCATACCAATGTGCAAGAATACCATCATCCAAATAAAAAAATAACATATTATATGTAGATGAAAATCCCTACTGATGTGTAAGAATCCCGACATCTAAATAAGAGGAAAACAAAATATAAGTACATTCAGGTTCCGGGTGAATCACACCAAGACCATCATCCAAATAGGATGGAAACTTATGGGTAGTTATACCACCCAACAGATTATTATGAATCCCATTAGTTAAATATGGTCACAATAAATTGAACGATGTAAATTCTTACTTACCAGAATGGAGCCCACCAGTCAAATATGGTGGCAAACAAATATATGTACTGTCAAATTCATATGGATTTATATCCAGACTATAAGAAACATATAAAATCAAATGAGTAAATAAAAATTCCATATCACAAATAAGAATCCCACCAGTCAAATTTAGTAGAAACCATAAAAAAGAGCTGGAATATCTTAACCAAGAACTGTGGGAAAATCGTTCCCCAATCACAAAACCAGAGAACCTCGATTATCCACAAGAAGAACATGGAGTAATAGGGAGAGCATATTTTACAACTCTAACATTTGAATGGGGATATATACACATTCTATTCCAAGACTTATCTTAATGCATCCTCGTAATGATGTAGGATCAGACGTCAATTCATCACCATATCCTCCAAAACTATCAAGATGTATTCACATCTTCCGACAATAGCAATATGTTGGGCCCACAACCACATCTCTCCAATTGGGGTGTCCCAACCTAAAAATATTATGGTCACCCCAGAGTAGAAATTAATCCCTTATCCATTCTAGGAGATTCGTTTTTCCATATGCCACTGTGAAGTGATATCTAGATCATGAACAAATAACTATTCCAACTAGGGGAAACATACACACCATGTTGGTTGCTCTATAGAATGCATATATCTATACCAGAGCACAAGTTTCCCGTTGTCATATCTCAAAAGTATTATGGGAACAAATAAAATATATAACCATATATGAAGAACATTAAAAAAAGCAGGTGGCCCTAGTTTCCTCCAAGAGAGTTCCAAAAAAATAAATGCACCAAATGAAACATAAAAACAAATAGAACATTCATGACTCCGCTCTGCTAAAAGATGGAGTATTTTGACACCATAAATCATTTATTAATTATGGATCTGGACCCTATTGATCCATTACTGAATTACGGAAGCAGTAGTAGTAGTTTATAAGGTCCTCCATACAATATTGTTTCCCACTTCTATGGAGGTCCACCATAGGGAACGCACTATGGTGGCTTACATGTTGGGAAAGAAACAATAAATCATGAGAGACTATATATTTATGATTGCCACGGTATCCATCCACATGAATATAATATCGAACAAAAAATAGTTCACTATTTTTATTCATCCACCCAGATGATCCTCCCTTAAGTGTTTTTTGCAAAAAATTCCCTACAATCAAATGTTAAGCCATGATGGTGGTCATGGCCAAGTAGGGAGAAAATTTAAAGGATCATCTGACATTGCAATCAAGTAGATAGAAGACCCTCCACTTCTTTTAATCCATCTATAGGGTCCTACCTAGATGAAAAAGGATATATTCTTCCAATGAGAAAATACAAAGTTGTGATGGTAGCCCTTTCCATCACATCCCCAGCTACAATGGTCTTCCCAACAGTCAAAATTCACACCAACGGGAAGGTACTCCATTTTCCAATGAAAACTCAAGGAATAACTAGTATACTAAGGCACTATGAAGGATAGGGTTACACATGTTATATACCACATTAATTTTAAGTGATATCTTTTTTCAACTAGAATACAATCTTGGGCCACACTCTCCTTCAATGCCACCCCCCACAATGTTCATATATCATCAATGTCCCTAAAATCCCCACAACATGTGATGAAATTTTCTATAAGTATCCATATTTTGAAAATAATGAAGAAGACCCTCTAGTAATATAACTAATGGTCATGTAACTTGTGAGAAGATAATTATCCACGGATGACATACCAGTTATGTTTTAGCGCACAACCACTTCACAAATCAACATACAAATAGAATTTTAATAGGAATACAAATATAAATTCAATTCAATATGTAGAATATCCCTATACCACTTTAAAACAAAATTAATTCCCTATAACGGTTAGGTCGACCGTGTCAAAATTATGGGCTGAAATTAGAGAAAAATTGACCTGATATGCATACCCTCTACATGATGACAACAATCAGAGAGGTAAAAAATACCTTGAACTTACGTGCCTCAATGTGATTCTATGATTTGTCACATAATTTTTTATTCCTCATATGGTCTTCATATCTGGGGATGGGAAGGTAATGAATCATTTCACATAACCCAACTTCTAACCAGTAAAAACCATTGGAAATTAAATAATTCAATGTCATAATCTCCATATGGTCATCAAATGATATTCCTACTCCAAAAAGGTGGTGTCATCAGAAATAACTAATCTCAAATAAATCTCAAAAGCATTAGGACAAATGAGAGATATCTATTGAAAGAATCATGAATCCGAAAAATGAGAAAATTTAGATGGCCTCTTATTTATAAGAGGTAAATAAAAAAGAATTGATAATTTCTTCAGAAGAAAATAAGTCATGTGCAGACCCATCACAATATCTAGATCACACCTGAATAAAAATTCACAAGATTTATAAACCAGAAACAACATCATCACTTACCGTAATTCTAGATGAGACCAAGCCTAAAGTGATGGGGTTGTTTATAACATAAAATTCCCTAATAATACTTGAAAATATGGGCTGAGGAATATTCTCAATAGGATGGGAGAAACCTCAACCTACAGGGATTGGTTTTTTTCCACCTAACCAATACAAAGGAGGTCGGTCTTCTCAAAAATAAGGATGATGATATGTAAAAAGGTCACCCAATACATCCCATTTTATGATTTAGTTCCCCAAAAGAGAGGCATATGGAAATATCACATTATGGTTCCTAATGAGTAACACTTTTCCAAGAAGCTTGAAAAAAATTATATAACTGTAGGGGATGATAAAAACGGTACACAAGATGGTCCACTACCATTCAACAGCCACAACACCACCTAAAATGTGTTATGAATTAGTGAACATAAATGAAATCAATCACAAGGACCACAAAGAGGATGATGAAATATTAGAAGAGAAATGATAGGGTGCTATCACCAAGAGTTTGATCTATACCAAACCTACTGGTGTGCGTACATGGAATCAAAGGGACACCATAAATTTTGGAGATTCCCCATCCAATCCCTCATTACATCCATTGTGAATTTATAATAAGGATAATCATAAAAGATAGGTCACATATGACACACCTACTCCTCAAAATGAAAACATGTCTCTTAAACTTAAGGCTAAATTATATCCATAAGATGAAATGAAGAAAGAGTAAAGGCGAATGAATGCAATGATACTCTAGGAAAGTCATCCTATAGAATATGATCCTCAACATCTTATGGTAGAACCTCAAAAAATGTTCCTATTAGGCATACCTCATCCTCAAGTATTTTTCTAGATGAATGAAGTAAGGATGTTAGGTTCATTAAGCACAGCACTAGGACAATTAGTCAACAAAAATCCCATCATGGATGGATATTATGATTTTCAAACATTGAGTAAATAGTCAAAATAAGTTCAGGTAAATCCAAAAAGGATTCTCCTTGATGTGAATCCCCAAAAATTACTAGCATCACCAGCACTACTAAAATTTCTCTCTACTACACCATCCCATGCTCAAGTCCAATAATCCATACATCATGGAGTTATGAATACAATCAAGTCATTGGTTGATCAATTAGAATAAATGTAACACCCCAAGCTTCTACAGTACGCTTCTCTTTGAATAATGTGATAGCGTGTGTTGTACGCAACACCGAGTTCTAACACACCATAACCAATCAAACTAGCCGTTATGAATAGTAATACCTACTTTTTGAAATTATATATATTTTATATTTCAAAATGGACTTCATTTTTGGATTCGGAATATAGAATTTAGCCTAAGATAAAATTTCGGTACTTTTCGGATTACTTTCATATTTTGATGAATATTGAAAATTACTAAATTTTAATTAAAAACAACTTTTTATATCAAAATAATTAATAGTGATAAAGTATGAATTTGAGTGGTTTTAAAATATATTTATAATATATTTTTACCATTTAATATAATGTTGGTCATTGGACATAAGTTTACAATTAAACCGAACATAAACAAGTGTCAATCTTTTGATAGTTATTATCTCTTAAAAACACGCTTTTTGTTTTGACAGCGGGAATTAATTTTAAATTAATTTCTGCCACTTCTTTATTTTGAATTTAGAAAAATGAATTCAATATTTGGAATCAGGATGTCCAAATTGTGTAAATAGGTAACTTTTATTTTTAGACATTTTGAATAATTACTGTGCTAAATATTTTATTTACCATGGTTAAGGATAAATCTTGTAAATAAGGGTTAAAAAATAATATTATAATAATATTAAATTACCCTAAAACGTGTCCTAGCCTTATTGGTTGACACATGTTCGACCATAGGTATCTTTGGGTCTATTTTGGGACCCCATGGTGCCACTTGTAGGTGATAGGGACACTTTTTTTAATTAAGTTAAAATGAATACAAAAATGACACAAGCATATATCTTTTAGCAAAACAATTATTACATAGGGTTATATATGTTGGATTTTAGATTTTAAATATTCATTAGAAATAGAAAAATATTTCCTACATAATGAATATTTATTTATAATTTTTAGACATTAAATAAGTTAATTTATTTATGACACAATGATGATGTAGTAATTACTATAATAGTGAAAAATTAAAGTAATCGATATTAGAAATACCGAAATAAATATAATATGAAAATTTTAATGAATTAAACTAATTTTCTAGGATAATATTATATATTAGGATTTATTTAATTGACTTTTTTAGAAGTAATCAATCTGTTATGAGTTTAACAAAAATCAACTATTGAATAATGTCAAAATTGACATAAAAGAGTTCGTAAAACAAATATTATATTATTAATTGATATTAAATTGCTAAAAATCTAAGGTTCGGCCCAGAGACCTATATAATGATAGTTTCATCATTAATGGACCACTTGGGGGTAGCTTGGATGTATATAGTACGTTTAATAACCATATTATATAAAAATACAAAGAGACATTGTAAAAGTGAAACTAATTAATTTAGAGTTAATACTTAATGATAAGGTTAATATAAGTACCAAAACCTGTCTATATTATATTGGATGAGTTGTTTTAGACCTATACCCACCTTAAAATTTATATAATCATCTTTGGAGCCATTGTAAACCGAATATGAATTTATTATAAACTAATATCTCTAGCTTTTCCAAAGATGCCCCTCACCCCTCTTATAAAAGGGCACTCCTCCTTCTCATTTCTTCACATCATCAAAGCCTTTTGATTCGGCCTAACTCTGCTCCAATACACTCTCAACTTCCCTAACTACAACCTAGAGGCCTTAGATTGATTAGAAATCCAACCTATGGAGCCCTTTTGATCAAATCAAAAGGAAGAACCCGAAGAAGAGGTAATGATTTCACCACCCTTTTCCAAGTTCATTTCTTCTTCCACTTCTTCTTCCTTTGTTGTTACCATTCTAAAATAATAACTCCAGTATCATATATATAATGTGATTTTATTATAAATATGGTACAACCATATTCATTATTCTATCCACCCTTTGAATAACATGTCACCATACGTGCGTACGTACGGCTTACCGTCTCCACGTCGTGGTGTAATTGTTATTTAATATATTATTATTTGGATGGGTATAATAATGATTTGTAACTCATGTAAATAATAAATATAACATGTTAATGATTACGTATATATGATATAACATCCATTTATATATTATTTTAATATCAAAAGAATGATATTGTCGCTCGTGCGTACGTACGGACTACCGTCTCCACGAACGCGATGAGATTCATTCCCCATCATAACCATTAAAGTATAATTATCATTTGATGATTTAAAAATGATGTTTAAGGACTTGATATCATTATGGATATGAATAATATACATCCTATCCTTTACAAACATGTCTTACATAGAAAAACATATAAAAGAAAACAAGTAAGTTAGCACCCGAAACAACGAAAATACTAAGATATTATTGTCAAATCAATATTAAAAGATCATATTGATATCATAATAATGTATATGATTATTGTAAAATTTAATAACAATTATTTCACCATTATACTGGAGGTTAGCCTACCCCAACCAAGGAAAAGTACAAGGTAAGGTTTATTTCACAATCTCTTCATTATCCGAGGTTGTTTATACGTAATAATCTACTGGGATCTCTTTATCATCCACATCCATGTTTCTTCAAAATGTATTTCAAATCATTTTTATTATTTACAAGAATATGGGTTTAAGTCATTTATACCCTTGTTTGAATTTTTATCAGAGTAATCTTTCCATCGTTTTCAAAACAAGGTCATTTTTAACCTTTTCGACAGAATTAAGGTAAGAATGTTTTTTTAACTTATACGGCGGGTGCGGTTATTTTCCGCCGTTATAAAATCTTCAAGGCTTTCCATACAAGCTTATAAGAATATTTTCAAGAAAATGTTTTCTTTTATATGTCTCTTAAATGATTTCAAAAATAGAAAGAGATATTTCTCTAAAAATTGTTTTGATTTCATCTATGTCAACATCCTTTGATGGATTTTACGCTTATTTGAAGTTGATTTATTATGATACAAAACATCTATATTGTATTGAAGGTTTTGTGATATGTTTGACTGTGGATGTGCTATTTTTATACCATTCATAGTTTATGGTGAAATTATTGATAATTCGTATGCTAGTTTTAATACGAATGTTTATGTTATGTTTAATCCTTTTCATATGGGAATGCATTGGACTTAATATGTGACGGGTGGAGCCCGCTATAGCTCCTCGATGCATCGGTAGGTCTCATGAGACAAACTAGTGTCTTGGCACAAGTCCTTGATAAAATCTTATTTGTAGTCTTGGCACGAGGCCTTGGCTATGTGGTTATGATAGTCTGGCATTATGCATTCCAACAGTATGAAAGTGGTTATTGATTTTTGCATGTGATTATTCGATTAGTAGAATATCCATGTGAATAAGTAAATGGCATTATTTCATTTTATTTATGCCATACCATGTTGAAAGTTCATGTTTGAAAGGATTTTTTTTAGTTATACATTGCCTTAAATGTTTATTCTTATTTATGAAAGCTTCCTCTATATTGTTATCCTTACTGGGCATTTGAGCTCACCCCTTTTCTATGTTTTATTTTTCCCAGGAAGTGAAGAAGTAAATTATGAATGACCTGCAGGGATATTATGAGGGGATATGAGTGTGGATTATGAAGACATTATGTTGTTGTAGTAGTTTTTCATTTTATGATGTAATGTAAGACTTATGAATATATCTAGTGTTTCCAAGGCTACTAAACCAATCGGTCTTTCGATATTTTATCTTTCTTGTGATCATGCCAATGTTGTGTAATAATGCACCGACTCTGGAAACTAGGGTCGGGGCGTTACAGTTGGTATCATAGAAAGTTTAGTACAAACCTTGGAAGCTAGATTTAGATAAACTCTGATTAGAGCATGTAGACCTGAGATGAACTTTGAGGATTAGTATAGAAGAACATCCTAGAACATTGGTATTGTAGAGATTTTGTGAGTTTTCCAAGAAATACACCCCTGTCTGGATACGAGCAGGTAGAGGCGGCTCGGGCACAGATGTACCTAGGGGTAAAATCTGAAAACACCACTTTGAGCTAGACTCGAACGGGAACTGGTGCACGAAAACGGGCCTTGCTGCACTCTTGGTTATGACACTCTCGGGGGATATGCTTAGGATAACTCTCATTTTCGTTACAAATCATTATGAAGGGTTTATGAGTATATACTTCCTCCAAGAAATTTTTTTATGATTATGGATTATATCCATAAATAGTTCAATTTATGTTAAGTGTTTTATAAGTATGGGATTAAGTATTTTGATTCATAAACTGGTCTAGTTTATGCCATTGTAGAGAAATGGCGCCTAGTGGAGGAAATGGAAACCGTATCAATGCACGCACTCCATGTAGGGATTTCCCTCCTTCTCAAGATAATTATAGTGGGGCTGGTGATGCAACTGTTGCCGATCAGCTAATCACCATACTGGGTCATTTTACTCAGGTTATGAATAATAACCTTACCTGTATGGAGCACCCTGATCCACTGCGTGGAGGATCAATGTTAGATCGATTCATGAGGCAACAACCACCAACATTCAATGGGATTACAAATCCCTTAGTAGCTGAGAAATGGATAAATTACCTAGAGAAAATATTTCAGTCTTTGGGGAGCAGTGAAAGCGAAAAAGTTATCATGGCAGTTTACCGCCTCACTGGAGATGCTGATCAATGGTGGTCATTGATTCAAAATATGAAGGAAGATGATAGAGTATCAAATATGGAATGGAGGGAGTTCAAAGATCTGTTTTTAGAAAAATACTTTCCTCGCGACCATCGAGCAGATATGGAAAGGCAATTTCTGAGTCTGAGACAAAAGGAGGATGAGAATGTCACAAAGTATGAGGCTAACTTTACAAGGTTATAAAGGTATGCTGGAGATTATATACGTAACCCAAGAAGTAAGATTCATCGTTTATTTGATGGGTTAAAACCATTTCTTCGTCGAGCATTAGTCTCACAATCCTTTTCGTTGTACGAAGACATTGTCTCATGTGATTTTAAGAGCGAAAATGAATTCTCTAAGTCTTATGACTTTAAAGCAAAGCAAGAGAAGAAGAGACCTGCTGATCAATCTTGGAATGAAAATAAGGGGAAGAAGGGAAAGGTTGAATATCCATCTTGTGGTAAATGTGGGAAGAAACACCCCGGTAATTGCTTGAAGGGAATGGGAGTCTGTTACAAATGTGGTGAAAAAGGCCACCAAGCTCGTGATTGCAATGGGAAGAAGGAAGCTACCAACATTCAGTGCTACAATTGCAGGGAGATGGGGCATTATGCAAATGAATTTCCTATGCGTCAGGAGAACTTACCTCAGAAAAGGACAAGGGATCAAGGCCAGGCTTATGCTATCACTACTGCTGAGGTAGAAGCTCCGAAAGACGTGGTGGCAGGTAATTTAATGGTTTCCTCAAGTATAGAAAATGCATTATTTGATTCTGGATCATCGCATTGTTCCATATCTTCCAAGTTTGCTAAGAAAATTAGATATTTCCAATTTGATTTAATAAGGGAGTTGTCAGTTAAAACTCCTAAGGGAAGTATCATTGCAACAAAGTTTTGTGAATCAGTCCCCATTAGAGCACATAAATGTTCTTTATCTACTGATCTCATCGTCATACCTATTATTGAGTTTGATATAATCCTCGGAATGGACTGGCTTTCGGACTATGATGCGAAGATTTATTGTAAGAAGAAAGAGGTTACGATTCTTGATGATAATGATAAGGAACACCGTATCATTAGAGCAGAATCGTCACCACCTAATTCTTATTTTGATCCACCCCCAGTAGCTCAACTTAATTCAATTATTGGGGAGGAAGAGAATGAAATAACTATCGGTGAGGAAAGGAATGTTAAAATAGAGGATGTACCTGTTGTGAATGAATTTTTAGATGTATTTCCGGAAGATTTACGTGGACATCCTCCAAAACGAGAAGTTGAGTTTTCCATTGATTTGATTCCTGGGTCAAGGCCTATATCAAAGACACCTTATAGAATGGCCACTGTAGAATTAGTTGAACTAACGAAACATCTAGAGGAATTGATTAATAAGGGATTTATTCACCCTAGTGTTTCTCCATGGGGAGCCCCTGTTCTTTTTGCTAAAAAGAAAGACGGATCTATGAGGTTATGTATCGACTACAGGGAGATCAATGCTATAACAATAAAGAACAAGTATCCCCTACCACGCATTGATGATTTATTTGACGAACTGCATGGATCTCAATACTTTTGAAAGGTTGAACTTCGATCTGGATACCATCAGTTGTGTGTGAAGAAGGAAGACATTCCGAAGACAGCATTTCGAACCAGGTACGGGCATTACGAGTTTACTGTAATGCCGTTTGGATTGACTAATGCACCCTCTGTATTCATGGATCTGATGAATAGAGGTTTCAAGGAGTATCTCGATGAATTTGTGGTGGTATTTATTGATGATATATTAGTTTACTCAAAAATCTACGAAGATCATGAAAATCACTTGTGCATTATCTTGAAGACTCTGAGGAGGCATGAATTATATGGGAAGTTTAGAAAATGTG
This sequence comes from Viscum album, assembly GCA_963277665.1. Classification (NCBI taxonomy): domain Eukaryota; kingdom Viridiplantae; phylum Streptophyta; class Magnoliopsida; order Santalales; family Viscaceae; genus Viscum; species Viscum album. The sequence continues at coordinate 553,789,433 of OY728135.1, forward strand.
AATTTTGGCTTCAGGAGATTTCTTTTCATGGCCATATTGTCTCTAAAGATGGAATCTCTGTTGATCCTTCTATGACCAAGGCAATACAAGAATGTCCAGCACCTACGAGTATAACTGAGGTACGTAGTTTTATTGGTTTGGTAGGTTATTATCGACGTTTCGTCCAGAATTTTGCCCGATTGGCTAACCCATTAACGAAGCTCACAAGTAAAGGGGTTAAATTTTTTTGGACAAAAGAGTGTGAAGAATGTTTCGAAGAACTGAAGAGAAGATTAGTCAATGCTCCTATATTGACTCTACCATCGGGGAATGATGGGTTCGTTCTTTATTGTGATGCATCAAAGAAAGGACTTGGTTGTGTCCTTATGCAGAATGATAGAGTTATTGCCTATGCATCACGACAGTTTAAAATTCATGAACAAAACTATCCTACTCATGATCTCGAGTTAGCAGCTGTGATCTTTGCTTTGAAGATATGGAGGAACTACCTCTATGGTGAAAAATGTGAGATTTATACTGATCAAAAGAGTTTGAAGTATATTTTCTCACAAAAAGAACTCAACATGAGGCAAAGGAGATGGCTTGAATTACTCAAGGATTATGATTGCACGATACACTACCACCCGGGGAAAGCAAACAAGGTGGAAGATGATTTGAGCAGAAAAGACCATGGAGTTTTGAACATGATGAGAATTGAAAGGGATCCAATTTTCATGGATCTAGTGAAGATGGACATGGGAATAACCAGGGAAGGTGAAACATCAATGCGTTTTCAAATGGTTTACAAACCATCTTTACTAGAAAGGATTAAGAGTTCTCAGACCGATGATGAAGAATTTCAAAAGAAGATTAAAGCTGTGAATGATGGGAGATTGAGAGACTTTGTGTATGAAGATGGAATTTTGAGATTCGGGAAGAGACTTTGTGTTCCCGATATTCCTGATCTAAAAAAGGAATTGCTGGATGATGCTCATAGTTCCAATTTCTCTATACACCCTGGGAGCACCAAAATGTATAGATATTTGAAGGAACATTTTTGGTGGGACAACATGAAGAGGGAGATTTATGATTTTGTGTCAAGATGTATTATTTGTCAACAAGTGAAAGCTGGAAGGCAACAGCCTGGAGGAGTCATGCAACCTCTTCCCATACCAGAGTGGAAATGGGACAATATTACGATGGAATTTTTCATGGGGCTACCAAAGACTCCTAGAAGGAACGATGCAATATTGGTTATTGTTGATCGTCTTACCAAGTCAGCACATTTTCTTGCTATAAGAGAAGATCTACCCCTGGAACGTCTAGCAAGACTATATATTAATGATTTTTTGAGACTTCATGGAGTACCCCTATCGATTGTTTCTGATCGTGATCCCCGTTTTACTTCAAGATTTTGGAAAAGTCTTCAGAAATCCCTGGATACTGAACATCATTTGAGCACTGCTTACCACCCTCAGACAGACGGACAATCAGAACGGACTATTCATACCTTATAAGACATGTTGAGATCTTTCTCACTTGACATTCACGGTATTTGGGATCAATATTTACCACTGGTAGAATTTTCCTATAACAATAGCTTCCATTCGAGTATTCAGATGGCACCATATGAAGCGTTATACGGAAAGAGATGTCGTACACCAACCTGTTGGGATGATGTTGGGGAAAGAAAACTTGTAGGCCCAGAACTGGTGGAGGAAACGGTGGAAAAGGTGAAGGTAACCCAAAATCACATCAAAGAAGCTCAAAGTAGGCAAAAGAGCTATGCCGATAATCGAAGGAAGGATTTGGAATTTCAAGTCAGTGATCATGTATTCCTAAAGGTATCACCATGGAAGGGAGTCATACCTTTTCGTAAAAAAGGTAAATTGAGTCCCAGGTACCTCGGACCTTTCGAAATTCTAGATCGAATTGGGGCTGTGGCTTATAGATTGGCAATGCCGCCAAGTATCTCCAAAGTTCACGATGTGTTCCACGTATCTCTGTTGAGGAAATACATGCCTGACCCAACACATGTACTCACCTATGAAGAATTAGAACTGGAAACCGATCTTTCCTATTGTGAAGAGCCCATCAGGATTCTTGATACGAGAGAACAAGTACTGAGAAACCGGACGACGCGTCTGGTAAAAGATTTGTGGAGAAACCATAAGATGGAAGAGGCAACGTGGGAACCTGAGGATCTTATGATGAAGAACCACCCGAGTCTTTTCATGTGATAAGTATTCTAGAAATTTCGAGGACGAAATTATTTGAAGGAGGGGAGAATGTAACAACCCATGCTTCTACAGTACGCTTCTCTTTGAATAATGTGATAGCGTGTGTTGTACGCAACACCGAGTTCTAACACGCCATAACGAATCAAACTAGCCGTTATGAATAGTAATACCTACTTTTTGAAATTATATATATTTTATATTTCAAAATGGACTTCATTTTTGGATTTGGAATATAAAATTTAGCCTAAGATGAAATTTCGGTACTTTTCGGATAACTTTCATATTTTGATGAATAGTGAAAATTACTAAATTTTAATTAAAAACAACTTTTTTAATCAAAATAATTAATAGTGATAAATTATGAATTTGAGTGGTTTTAAAGTATATTTATAATATATTTTTACCATTTAATATAATGTTGGTCATTGGACATAATTTTACAATTAAACCGAACATAAACAAGTGTCAATCTTTTGATAGTTATTATCTCTTAAAAACACGCTTTTTGTTTTGACAGCAGAAATTAATTTTAAATTAATTTCTTCCACTTTTGTATTTTGAATTTAGAAAAATGGATTCCTTATTTGGAATCAGGATGTCCAAATTGTGTAAATAGGTAACTTTTATTTTTAGACATTTTGAATAATTACTGTGGTAAATATTTTATTTACCATGGTTAAGGGTAAATCTGATAAATAAGGGTTAAAAAATAATATTATAATAATACTAAATTACCCTAAAAAATGTCCTAGCCTTATTGGTTGATATATGTTCGACCATAGGCATCTTTGGGTTGATTTTGGGACCCCATGGTGCCACTTGTAGGTGATAGGGACACTTTTTTTAATTAAGTTAAAATGAATACAAAAATGACACAAGCATATAGATTTTAGCAAAACAATTATTACATAGGTTTATATATGTTGGATTTTAGATTATAAATATTCATTAGAAAGATAAAAATATTTCCTATATAATTATATTTTATTTATAATTTTTAGACGTTAAATAATTTAATTTATTTATGACACAATGATGATGTAGTAATTACTATAATAGTGAAAAATTAAAGTAATTGATATTATAAATACCCAAATAAATATAATATGAAACTTTTAATGAATGAAACTAATTTTATAGGATAATATTATATATTAAAATTGATTTAATTTACTTTTTTCGAAGTAATCAATCTGTTATGAGTTTCAAAAAAATCAACTATTGAATAGTGTCAAAATTGACATAAAAGAGTTCTTAAAACAAATATTATATTATTAATTGATATTAAATTTCTAAAAATCTAAGGTTCGGAAAAAAGACCTATATCATGATAGTTTCATAATTAATGGACCACTTGGGGGTCTCTTGGATGTATATAGTAAGTTTATTAACCATATTATATGAAAATACAAAGAGACATTGTAAAAGTGAAACTAATTAATTTACAGTTAATACTTAAAGATAAGGTTAATATAAGTACTAAAAACTATCTAAATTCTATTGGTTGAGTTTTTTTAGACCTATCCCCACCTTAAAATTTAAATAATCATCTTTGGAGCCATTGTAAACAGAATATGAATTTATTATAAACTAATATCTCTAGCTTTTCCAAAGATGCCCCTCACCCCTCTTATAAAAGGGCACTCCTCCTTCTCATTTCTTCACACCTTAAAAGCCTTTTGGTTCGGCCAAACTCTACCCAAATACTCTTCCAACTTCCCTCACTACAACCTAGAGGCCTTAGTTTGATCCGAAACCCAACCTATGGAGCCCTTTTGATCAAATCAAAAGGAAGAACCCGAAGAAGAGGTAACGATTTCACTACCCTTTTCCAAGTTCATTTCTTCTTCCACTTCTTCTTCCTTTGTTGTTACCATTATAAGATAATAACTCCATTATCAGATATATACTGTGATGTTATTATAAATATGGTACAACCATATTCAGTATTCTATCCACCCTTTGAATAACATGTCCCCATACGTGCGTACGTACGGCTTACCGTCTCCACGTCGTGGTGTAATTGTTATTCAATATATTATTATTTGGGTGGGTATAATAATGATGTGTAACTCATGTAAATAATAAATATAACATGTTAATGATTCTGTATATATGATATACCATCCATTTATATATTATTTTAATATCAAAAGAATGATATTGTCGCTCGTGCGTACGTATGGACTACCGTCTCCACGAACGCGATGAGATTCATTCTCCATCGTAACCATTAAAGTATAATTATAATTTGATGATTTAAAAATGATGTTTAAGGACTTTATATCATTATGGATATGAATAATATACAACCTATCCTTTAAAAACATGTCTTACGTAGCAAAACATATAAAAGAAAACAAGTAAGTTAACACCCGAAACAACGATAATACTAAGATATTATTATCAAATCAATATTAAAAGATCATATATGATATCATAATAATGTATATGATTATTGTACAATTTAATAACAATTATTTCACCATTATACAGGAGGTTAGCCTACCCCAACCGAGGAAAATTACAAGGTAAGGGTTATTTCACAATCTCTTCATTATCCGAGGTTGTTTATATGTAATAATCTTCTGGGATCTCTTTATCATCCACATCCATGTTTCTTCAAAATGTATTTCAAAACATTTTTATTATTTACAAGAAGATGGGTTAAAGTCATTTATACCCTTGTTTAAATTTTTATAAGAGGAATCTTTCTGTCGTTTTAAAAACAAGGTCCTTTTTAACCTTTTCGACAGAATTAAGGTAAGAATGTTTTTTTTAACTTATATGGCGGGTACGGTTATTTTCCACCGTTATTAAATCTTCAAGGCTTTCCTTACAAGCTTATAAGAATATTTTCAAGAAAAATTTTTATTTTATATGGCTCTTAAATTATTTCAAAAATAGAAAGAGATATTTCTCAAAAAAGTGTTTTGATTTCATCTATGTCAACATCCTTTGATGGATTTTACGCTTATTTGAAGTTGATTTATTATGATACAAATCTTCTATATTGTATTGAAGGTTTTGTGATATGTTTGACTGTGGATGTGCTATTTTTATACCACTCATAGTTTATGGTGAAATTATTGATATTTCGTATGCTGGTTTTAATACGAATGTTAATGTTATGTTTAAACCTTTTCATATGGGAATTAATTGGACTTAATATTTGACGGGTAGAGCCCGCTATAGCTCCTCGATGCATCAGTAGGTCTCATGAGACAAACTAGTGTCTTGGCACAAGGCCTTGACAAAATCTTATTTGTAGTCTTGGCACGAGGCCTTGGCTATGTGGTTATGATAGTATGGCATTATTCATTCCAACATTATTGAAGTGGTTATTGATTTTTTCATGTGATTATTCGATTAGTAGAATATCCATGTGAATAAGTAAATGGAATTATTTCATTTTATTTATTCCATACCATGTTGAAAGTTCAAGTTTGAAAGGCTTTTGTTTTAGTTATACATTGCCTTAAATGTTTATTCTTATTTATGAAAGCTTCCTCTATATTGTTATCCTTACTGGGCATTTGATCTCACCCCTTTTCTATGATTTATTTTTCCCAAGAAGTGAAGAAGTAAATTATGAATGACCAGCAGGGATATTATGAGGGGATATGAGTGTGGATTATGAAGACATTATGTTGTTGTAGTAGTTTTTCATTTTATTATGTAATGTAAGACTTATGAATATATCTAGTGTTTCCAAGGCTACTAAACCAATCGGTCTTTCGTGATTTGATCTTTCTTGTGATCATGCCAATGTTATGTAATAATGCACAGACTCTGGGTAACTAGGGTCAGGGAGTTACAGTTGGTATCAGAGGAAGTTTAGTACAATCCTTGGAAGCTAGATTTAGATAAACTCTGATTAGAGCACGTAGACCTAAGATGAACATTGAGGATTAGTATAGAAGAACTTCCTAGAATTTTGGTATTGTAGAGATTTTGTGAGTTTTCTGAGAAACACATACCTGTCTGGATACAAGCAGGTAGAGGCGGCTATGGAACAGATGTACCTAGGGGTAAAACCCAAAAACACCACTTTGAGCTAGACTCGAACGGGAACTGGTGCACGACAACGGGCCTTGCTGCACTCTTGGTTACGACACTCCCAGGGGATATGCTTAGGATAACTCTCATTTTCTTTACAAATCATTAGGAAGGGTTTATGAGTATATATTTCCTCAAAGAAAACATTTTTATGATTATGGATTATATCCATAAATAGTTCAATTTATGTTAAGTGTTTTATAAGTATGGGATTATGTATTTTGATTCATAAACTGATCTAGTTTATGACATTGTTTAGAAATAGCGCCTAGTGGAAGAAATGGAAACTGTATCAATGCACGCAATCCATGTAGGGATTTCCCTCCTGCTCAAGATAATTATAGTGGGGCTGGTGATGCAACTGGTGTCGATCAGCTAATCACCATACTGGGACATCTTACTCAGGTTATGAATAATAACCTTACCCGTATGGAGCACCCTGATCCACAGTGTGGAGGATCAATGTTAGATCGATTCATGAGGCAAAAACCACCAACGTTCAATGGGAGTACAAATACCTTAGTTTCTGAGCAATGGATACATTCCCTAGAGAAAATATTTCAGGCTTTGGAGAGCAGTGAAAGGGAAAAAGTTATCATGGCCGTTTACCGCCTCACTGGAGATGCTAATCAATGGTGGTCATTGATTCAAAACATGAAGGAAGATGATGAAGTATCAAATATGGAATGGAGGGAGTTCAAAGATCTGTTTTTAGAAAAATACTTTCCTCGCGACCATCGAGCAGATATGGAAAGGCAATTTCTGAGTCTGAGACAAAAGGAGGATGAGAATGTCACAAAGTATGATGCTAACTTTACAAGGTTAGCAAGGTATGCTGGAGATTATATACGTAACCCAAGAAGTAAGATTGATCGTTTCTTTGATGGGTTAAAACCATTTCTTCATCGATCATTAGTCTCACAATCCTTTTCGTCGTACGAAGACATTGTCTCATGTGCTATCAAGACCGAAAAAGATTTCTCTAAGTCATATGACTATAAAGAAAAGCAAGAGAAGAAGAGACCTACTGATCAATCTTGGAATGGAAATAAGGGGAAGAAGGGAAAGGTTGAATATCCATCCTGTGGTAAATTTGGGAAGAAACACCCCGGTACTTGCTTGAAGGGAATGGGTGTCTGTTACAAATGTGGTGAAAAAGGCCACCAAGCTCGTGATTGCAAAGGGAAGAAGGAAGCTACCAATGTTCAGTGATACAATTTCAGGGAGATGGGGCATTATGAAAATGAATTTCCTAAGCTTCAGGAGAACTTACCTCAGAAAAGGCCAAGGGATCAAGGACAGGCTTATGCTATCACTACTGCTGAGGTAGAGGCTCCGAAAGACGTGGTGGCAGGTAATTTAATGGTTTCCTCAAGTTTTTCAAATGCATTATTTGATTCTGGATCATCGCATTGTTTCATATCTTCCCAATTTTCTAAGAAAATTAGATATTTCCAATTTGATTTAATAAGGGAGTTGTCAGTTAAAACTCCTAAGAGAAGTATCATTGCAACAAAGTTTTGTGAATCAGTCCCCATTAGAGCACATAAATGTTCTTTATCTGCTGATCTCATCGTCATACCTATTGTTGAGTTTGATATAATCCTCGGTATGGACTGGCTTTCGGACTATGATGCGAAGATTTATTGTAAGAAAAAAGAGGTTACGATTCTTGATGATAATGATAAGGAACACCTTATCTTTAGAGCAGAATTGTCACCACCTAATTCTTATTTAGATCCACCCCCAGTAGCTCAACTTAATTAAATTATTGGGGAGGAAGAGAATGAAATAACTGTCGGTGAGTAAAGGAATGTTCAAATAGAGGATGTACATGTTGTGAAAGAATTTGTAGATGTATTTTTGGAAGATTTACCTGGACATCCTCCAGAATGAGAAGTTGAGTTTTCCATTGATTTGATTCCTGGATCAAGGCCTATATCGAAGACCCCTTATAGAATGGCCACTGTAGAATTAGTTGATCTAAAGAAACAACTAGAGGAATTGAGTAATAAGGGATTTATTCACCCTAGTGTTTCCCATGGGGAGCCCCTGTTCTTTTTGTTAAAAAGAAAGATGGATCTATGAGGTTATGTATCGACTACAGGGAGATCAATGCTATAACAATAAAGAACAAGTATTCCCTACCACGCATTGATGATTTATTTGACCAACTGCATGGATCTCAATACTTTTCAAATATTGACCTTCGATCTGGATACCATCAGTTGCTTATGAAGAAGGAAGACATTCCGAAGACAGTATTTCGAACCAGGTACGGGCATTACGAGTTTACAGTAATGTCGTTTGGATTGACTAATGCACCCTCGGTATTCATGGATCTGATGAGTAGAGTTTTCAAGGAGCATCTCGATGAATTTGTGGTGGTATTTATTGATGATATCTTAGTATACTCTAAAAGCTACTAAGATCATGAAAATTACTTGCGCATTATCTTGAAGACTCTGAGGAGGCATGAATTATATGGGAAGTTTAGCAAGTGTGAATTCTGGCTTCAGGAGATTTCTTTTCTTGGCCATATTGTCTCTAAAGATGGAATCTCTGTTGATCCTTCTAAGACCAAGGCAATACAAGAATGTCCAGCACCTATGAGTATAACTGAGGTACGTAGTTTTATTGGTTTGGTAGGTTATTATCGACGTTTCGTCCAGAATTTGGCCCGATTGGCCAACCCATTAACGAAGCTCACAAGTAAAGGGGTTAAATTTTTTTGGAAAAAAGTGTGTGAAGAATGTTTCGAAGAACTGAAGAGAAGATTAGTCAATGCTCCTATATTGACTCTACCATCGGGGAATGATGGGTTCATTCTTTATTGTGATGCATCAAAGAAAGGAATTGGTTGTGTCCTTATGCAGAATGATAGAGTTATTGCCTATGCATCATGACAGTTGAAAATTCATGAACAAAACTATCCTACTCATGATCTCGAGTTAGCAGCTGTGATCTTTGCTTTGAAGATATGGAGGCACTACCTTTATGGTGAAAAATGAGAGATTTATACTGATCACAAGAGTTTGAAGTATATTTTCTCACAAAAAGAACTCAACATGAGGAAAAGGAGATGGCTTTAATTACTCAAGGATTATGATTGCACGATACACTACCACCTGGGGAAAGCAAACAAGGTGGCAGATTCTTTGAGCAGAAAAGACCATGGAGTTTTGAACATGATGAGAATTGAATGGAATCCAATTTTCATGGATCTAGTGAAGATGGACATGGGAATAACTAGGGAAGATGAAACATCAATTCTTTTTCAAATGGTTTCCAAATCATCTTTACTAGAAAGGATTATGAGTTCTCGAGACCGATGATGAAGAATTTCAAAAGAAGATTAAAGATGTGAATGATGGGAGATTGAGAGACTTTGTGTATGAAGATGGAATTTTGAGATTCGGGAAGAGACTTTGTGTTCCCGATATACCTGATCTAAAAAAGGAATTGTTGGATGATGCTCATAGTTCCAATTTCTCTATACACCCTGGGAGCACCAAAATGTATAGAGATTTGAAGGAACATTTTTGGTGGGACAACATGAAGAGGGAGATTTCTGATTTTGTGTCAGGATGTATTGTTTGTCAACAAGTGAAAGCTGGAAGGCAACAGCCTGGAGGAGTCATGAAACCTCTTCCCATACCGGAGTGGAAATGGGACAATATTACAATGGAATTTGTCATGGGGCTACCAAAGACTCCTAGAAGGAAGGATGCAATATGGGTTATTGTTGATCGTCTTACCAAGTCAGCACATTTTCTTGCTATAAGATAAGATCTACCCCTGGAACGTCTAGCAAGACTATATATTAATGAAGTTTTGAGACTTCATGGAGTACCCCTATCGATTGTTTCTGATCGTGATCCCCATTTTACTTCAAGATTTTGGAAAAGTCTTCAGAAATCCTTGGATACTGAACTTCATTTGAGCCCTGCTTACCACCCTCAGACAGATGGACAATCAGAACGGACTATTCAGACCTTAGAAGACATGTTGATATCTTGCTCACTTGACTTTCAGGTTATATGGGATCAATATTTACCACTGGTAGAATTTTCCTATAACAATAGCTTCCATTCTAGTATTCAGATGGAACCATATGAAGCGTTATATGGAAAGAGATGTCGTACACCATCCTTTTGGGATGACGTTGGTGAATGAAAACTTGTAGGCCCAGAACTGGTGGAGGAAACGGTGGAAAAGGTGAAGGTAATCCAAAATCACATAAAAGCAGCTCAAAGTAGGCAAAAGAGCTATGCCGATAATCGAAGGAAGGATTTGGAATTTCAAGTCGGTGATCATGTTTTCCTGAAGGTATCACCATGGAAGGGAGTCGTAAGTTTTGGTAAGAAAAGTAAATTGAGTCCCAGGTACATCGGACCTTTCGAAATTCTATAACGAATTGGGGATGTGGCTTACCGATTGGCAATGTCGCCAAGTCTCACCAAAGTTCACGATGTGTTCCACGTATCTCTGTTGAGGAAATACATGCCTGACCCAACACATGTACTCACCTATGAGGAATTAGAACTGGAACCCGATATTTCTTATTGTGAAGAGCCCTTCAGGATTCTTGATATGAGAGAACAAGTACTGAGAAACCGGACGACGCGTCTGGTAAACGTTTTGTGGAGAAACCATAAGATGGAAGAGGCAACGTGGGAACCCGAGGAACTTATGATGAAGAACCACCCGAGTCTTTTCATGTGGTAAGTATTCTAGAAATTTCAAGGATGAAATTATTTGAAGGAGGGGAGAATGTAACACCCCAAGCTTCTACGGTACGCTTCTCTTTGAATAATGTGATAGCGTGTGTTGTACGCAACACCGAGTTCTAACACACCATAACCAATCAAACTAGCCGTTATGTATAGTAATACCTACTTTTTGAAATTATATATATTTTATATTTCAAATTGGACTTCATTTTTGGATTCGGAATATATAATTTAGCCTAAGATGAAATTTCGGTACTTTTCAGATAACTTTCATATTTTGATGAATAGTGAAAATTACTAAATTTTAATTAAAAACAACTTTTTTAATCAAAATAATTAATAGTGATAAATTATGAATTTGAGTGGTTTTAAATTATATTTAGAATATATTTTTACCATTTAATATAATTTTGGCCATTGTACATAATTTTACAATTAAACCGAACATAAACAAGTGTCAATCTTTTGATAGTTATTATCTCTTAAAAACACGCTTTTTGTTTTGACAGCGGGAATTAATTTTAAATTAATTTCTGCCACTTCTGTATTTTGAATTTAGAAAAATAGATTCCATATTTGGAATCAGGATGTCCAAATTGTGTAAATAGGTAACTTTTATTTTTAGAAATTTTGAATAATTACTGTGGTAAATATTTTATTTACCATGGTTAAGGGTAAATCTGGTAAATAAGGGTTAATGAATAATTTTATAATAATACTAAATTACCCTAAAACGTGTCCTAGCCTTATTTGTTGATACATGTTCGACCATAGGCATTTTTGGGTCGATTTTGGGACCCCATGGTGCCACTTGTAGGTGATAGGGACACTTTTTTTAATTAAGTTAAAATGAATACAAAAATGACACAAGCATATATCTTTTAGAAAAACAATTATTACATAGGGTTATATATGTTGGATTTTAGATTATAAATATTCATTAGAAAGATAAAAATATGTCCGACATAATTATATTTTATTTATAATTTTTAGACATTAAATAGTATAATTTATTTATGACACAATGATAATGTAGTAATTACTATAATAGTGAAAAATTAAAATAATTGATATTATAAATACCCAAATAAATATAATATGAAACTTTTAATGAATTAAACTAATTTTATAGGATAAAATTATATATTAGGATTGATTTAATTGACTTTTTTCTAAGTAATCAATCTGTTATGAGTTTAAAAAAATCAACTATTGAATAGTGTCAAAATTGACATAAAAGAGTTCTTAAAACAAATATTATATTATTAATTGATTTTAAATTCCTAAAAATATAAGGTTCGGCCCAGAGACCTATATAATGATAGTTTAATCATTAATGGACCACTTGGGGGTTTCTTGGATTTATATAGTAACTTTATTAACCATATTATATAAAAATATAAAGAGACATTGTAAAAGTGAAACTAATTAATTTAGAGTTAATACTTAAAGATAAGGTTAATATAAGTACCAACACCTGTCTAAATTCTATTGGTTGAGTTGTTTTAGACCTATCCCCACCTTAAAATTTAAATAATAATCTTTGGAGCCATTGTAAACCGAATATGAATTTATTATAAACTAATATCTCTAGCTTTTCCAAAGATTCCCCTCACCCCTCTTATAAAAGGGAACTCCTCCTTCTCATTTCTTCAATCCTTAAAAGCCTTTTGGTTTGGCCAAACTCTGCCCAAATACTCTCCCAACTTCCCTCACTACAACCTAGAGGCCTTATTTTGATCAGAAATCCAACCTAAGGAGCCATTTTGATCAAATCAAAAGGAAGAACTCGAAGAAGAGGTAATGATTTCACCACCCTTTTCCAAGTTCATTTCTTCTTCCACTTCTTCTTCCTTTGTTGTTTCCATTCTAAAATAATAACTCCAGTATCATATATATACTGTGATGTTATTATAAATATGGTACAACCATATTCAGTATTCTATCCACCCTTTGAATAACATGTCACCATACCTGCGTACGTACGGCTTACCGTCTCCACGTCGTGGTGTAATTGTTATTCAATATATTATTATATGGATGGGTATAATAATGATGTGTAACTCATTTAAATAATAAATATAACATGTTAATGATTCTGTATATATGATATAACATCCATTTATATATTATTTTAATATCAAAAGAATGATATTGTCGCTCGTGCGTACGTACGGACTACCGTCTCCACGAACGCGATGAGATTCATTCTCCATCGTAACCATTAAAGTATAATTATCATTTGATGATTTAAAAATGATGTTTAAGGACTTGATATCATTCTGGATATGAATAATATACAACCTATCCTTTACAAACATGTCTTACGTAGCAAAACATATAAAAGAAAACAAGTATGTTAACAGCCGAAACAATGATAATACTAAGATATTATTATCAAATCAATATTAAAAGATCATATATGTTATCATAATAATGTATATGATTATTTTAAAATTTAATAAAAATTATTTCACCATTATACAGGAGGTTAGCCTACCCCAACCAAGGAAAAGTATAAGGTAAGGTTTATTTCACAATCTCTTCATTATCCGAGGTTGTTTATACGTAATAATCTACTGGGATCTCTTTATCATCCACATCCATGTTTCTTCAAAATGTATTTCAAAACATTTTTATTATTTACAAGAATATGGGTTAAAGTCATTTATACCGTTTTTGACTTTTTATAAGAGGAATCTTTCCGTCGTTTTCAAAACAAGGACCTTTTTAACCTTTTCGACAGAATTAAGGTAAGAATGTTTTTTTAACTTATACGGTGGGTGCGGTTATTTTCCGCCATTATAAAATCTTAAAAGCTTTACATACAAGCTTATAAGAATATTTTCCAGAAATTGTTTTATTTTTTATGGATCTTAAATGATTTCAAAAATAGAAAGAGATATTTCTCTAAAAAGTGTTTTGATTTCATCTATGTCAACATCCTTTGATGGATTTTACGCTTATTTGAAGTTGATTTATTATGATACAAAACTTCTATATTGTATTGAAGGATTTGTGATATGTTTAACTGTAGATGTGCTATTTTTATACCATTCATAGTTTATGGTGAAATTATTGATATTTCGTATGCTATTTTTAATACGAATGTTTATGTTATGTTTAAACCTTTTCATATGGGAATGCATTGGACTTAACATGTGACGGGTGGAGCCCGCTATAGCTCCTCGATGCATCGGTAGGTCTCATGAGAAAAACTAGTGTCTTGGCACGAGGCCTTGACAAAATCTTATTTATAGTCTTGGCACGAGGCCTTGGCTATGTGGTTATGATAGTCTGGCATTATGCATTCCAACATTATTAAAGTGGTTATTGATTTTTACATGTGATTATTCGATTAGTAGAATATCCATGTGAATAAGTAAATGGCATTATTTCATTTTATTTCTTCCATACTATGTTTAAAGTTCATGTTTGAAAGGCTTTTGTTTTAGTTATACATTGCCTTAAATGTTTATTCTTATTTATGAAAGCTTCTGCTATATTGTTATCCTTACTGGGCATTTGAGCTCACCCCTTTTCTATGTTTTATTTTTCCCAGGAAGTGATGAAGTAAATTATGAATGACCTGCAGGGATATTATGAGGGGATATGAGTGTGGATTATGAAGACATTATGTTGTTGTAGTAGTTTTTCATTTTATGATGTAATGTAAGACTTATGAATATATCTAGTGTTTCCAAGGCTACTAAACCAATCGGTCTTTCGAGATTTGATCTTTCTTGTGATCATGTCAATGTTATGTAATAATGCACCGACTCTGGGTTACTAGGGTCGGGGTGTTACAAGAAATGGAAGGATGGTGTGATATGATACAATAAGAATGTAATCATTACACTGATTAGGTGATTAATGATTCATTACCTCTAATAATCAATAACCTCATAGTCTTAGTATTCTATGGCTTATGTGACCTGGGAAAAGATCGGATGCATAACGCCTCCTATTTTGATCCAAAGAAGGGAACCCTAGAGCAAAAAATGATTCATTGAAACGCATATGCTTCATATGGACCCTGAATGTCTCATCCCTTGTATGGTACACCCGTTTTGTAGCTTATCTGATAATAGGATGAGGGGATATCAATTAGAATCTTCTTTTCCAGTTCAGTTCAACACTATAAAAGACAATATTTAACGAACTCGTGAATAGAAAATAGCGAGAGATTAAGATAGTCTTAAACATCATTTTCAGGTGGAAGTGGTTAACCATCCCCTTGAATCTCCCTCTCACCCAAAATTAGATGCTCATTATATGAATAGATAATAATAGAAATGATCTATAATCCTCACTTATCTCAATGAAATATACAAGTGGGTTCCAATATTACTCTTTTATTATATATAGAATATAATATTTCTTACAACAGACCATTATCAAGTCTCGGGTAGCTCCACCGACCCTTAAAAAGAGGGTAGGAATTTTTGAAGTATCTTCTATTGTGCGGATGAAACCCTTGAAACAATATCAATCTATGAGGGCCAGACAAAATCATGCAATACCCCTAGGATATCAAAATCAACCCCCACAAAAACAAGGAAAATGAATGGGACCCAGTAAAAACTAATTCAATGAATAGGTAACAATGTTTAATCATTCCGTGATAACTGATCCCACAACTATTTCATTGCTACTATTAACTGTTCCATATCCATCTTCCATAAGAAAATAGGGCCATTTAGGATGGTCATAATCTCCAGAAAGATTACTATCCCATAAAATAGATACTGGGATGCACAATCCTAGAGTTTTTTGTCATCAAATCTCTCCAACAAAGAATAAAATAATCTAGACTATTCAAATTGGGTCTCCTCTTGCACAAGTGGAATATGACTCCACCATAGACCTAGATGTAGTAGAGGTATGGAACACAATTATTAGTAAATGGGAGAAGAAGTTTGATATTTGGATGACTCAGAAAGTCAAATAATCATCTACTAGAATAATTCAATCATTGTTTAAGAAACTAAATATCCACCCTAGGGACCCTAATACAACACAACTAACATCCTTGGCCCCACAAACCTCCCAAGGATGAGTGTCTAAAAATAAGTTCATCCAAAATAGAAGTGAGGTATATAAACATGATAAACATTTTCAAGGACAAAACTACATTTGAAACAATTATATTTAATTCCATAAAATTTCAATACAAGGGGAACGCCCTACAAAATTACACAACTAGATGAATTTTCCCAGGAAGATTCATGGTCCAAAGATGAGTTGATTATTTTCTCTATTAATGTCACTACATTAATGTAACCCCTCTATGATGATGAGTTTGGAAATGAAACTATGTTCCCCACACCCAATTGTGGAACTATAGGATGATTCCATTGATGGTAGGTATATTACAGAATATGTAGCCAAGAAAAAAACCTACTTTACAGCCACACCCACAATCGAATCATCAATGTTGTAGAAAAATAGTGGAAAAACCTTCAGCAGACCCAACAAGAACTAATAAATTCCCCTGAACCATCCAGATGTAACTCTAGTCCAACAAATATAGAGTATTCATCAGAATAATAATAGGTATTTTATTTCCCTTTGAAACATGGAACGACCTACCCAACCCAGCCTATAAATAGAATAATCTCATCTAGCATTGGTTGTATTAGATGATCCTTCAACATAATATAATATTCCTATGAAAGTGCATCACCGTGTTATAAATCACTTGACTTACGACAAAATTTATGATATATTGAAAAACATGCCTCATACCATACAAACAATCAGTCCTAGAATCACTAATTTTATCATATGACCTCATGGAAAAACACATTGAATCTTTTCTTAGTCCATTGGAGTTTGAAAATGAATTGTCCACCATTGATGTAAATCAGATAGAGACGGATCCTATAAAATTTCATGCAGTTATCTCTTTTACAAATCAATATGATATTTCCATTATGAAGGGAAACATCATACCCCTATACATGTACAATATAATAAATTTTATTTATTTTTGAAAAGTGTTCATTGATAATATATCTAGTGTTAATATCTTCTAAATGAAAAAACTTCATCAGTAGGGATACAATGGAGATAACATGATGACCTTGTCAAAAATTCTATTGTTTTATGTTAAAAGCTATAAAAAATGTTGGACCAAATCAAGCATAAAAAATCAATTTTTATCCGGTTACACCGACTCAGAATTTACGGTCGTATGAGAAAACATGGACATCAACATTATGCTCAGAAGGCCTTGGTTTAACTAATATGTGGTGATTTCATCATCCAACCATCCGTGCATCAAATGGGTCACTAATGGATGAAATGGGAAGTTATAGACAAATAAAGCACCATTAATGTCGTATGAGTTTCCCTTTGTTGACATATGACTCTAATAGTAGAAATGGAAGCAACTCTTGGTTGATGGTGTTGATTGGTCCACCGCCCCAAATTATTTGGGGATGGTCCATGTTAACCCCTACATGAAAATCATTGAAGAATACATCCAACCCATCAATCATGTCAATTGACCAATTCCTAATTTGGACATGTATTTGATATTTCACATGATTTTAGTCATGGCCACTGAGCATGAATATGAAAAAAAAAAAATCCCCTAATACCAAAAATAATGGTGAATGCTAAAATGAAAATGACCCTAACCCATCCTTAGAGCACCAAATAATCATTACCTTGCACAAATATTCATAAGTGTATGAAATAACCCTTTCATACCAAATTACATCTTCTTAGGAAAATTCCCTACTATTGTCTAGGTCTGGAGAAATAACTTCATCCTCTGACAGTCATGGTCTCTCATATACTACTAACACTAGAGAGCTTATCGTAAAGACTATGTCCCCATCATAAGAAGAAGAGGATGAAGAACATGTGGAGGAATAATATAAATATTATCTTAGGGATTCACCCCCAACATTTGAGGAAGGTGTCTCTACCACCATTGAAGAACTCAAGGAAATCAATATTGGTATTGAAGAAGATCCATGACCTAACCTAATTAGTGAAACCATGAATTATAAAAAGACTAAGGTGTACACCTCCTTCCTAAAAAAACATCAATAAGGTTTTTTCCTACAACTACATAGAATTTCTAGGACTCAAACATGATATGGGAACTCACCACCTAGCCCTTCAAGAATATCATCAAAGTTACAAATAGGTTTCCATAAGAACTCACTTGAAAAATGATGCTAATATTGAGGAAAAAGATGAGAATATAAATATATCCAAATTCAATTAAGAAGTCCAATATTCAATATTCTTGGACAATATAGTCCCCTTTACAAATAAAAATGGAAAGATTATTATCTGCATTAATTTATTGGATCTCAACTAGTAATGTCCAAACGATGATCCCCATACTAATCACAGAATTGTTGATTGATACAACCGCTAGATAGCAGGCCCCCTATTTCATGGATGACTATTCAATATACAACCAAATCTAAATGAATTTGTATGATGAAGAATCCACTACCTTCAGGGGCCCGATGGAGTATTTTTTTTATGGTGTTTCCCTTCGGTCTGAAGAATGTCAGTTCCCTATATCAACAATTCATGAACCGAATCATCAATCCCTTCCTCTAAAAGATCATTGAATGTGATGTTGATGACCATGTGTTTTAATAGTTACATTCTATATTCTACCTAATTGATCTTGAATAACTCTTCAACAAACCATGGCTATAATTCCTAAAAATGAATCCCATGAAATATGAATTCAGTGTTACCATAGAGAGATTCCTCAACTTCATTGTACACCATCATGGTATAAATGTATTCCTTGATAGAGAAGAGGATATCATTGGAATATAACCACTTATTAACATCACTAATTTAATAAGACAACAATGAAACATGACTTATATTTAGCACTTTATAGGAAAACTGATTGAAAATGTTTTACCTTTCTAGGTTGATGAAAAAGGGAATTTAATATCAAGGGACTATTGATTTTCATGAATCATTTGACAACCTCAATAAATATATCTTACATTTTTTAGTCTTAATGTTTCCCATTGAAGTAATTCCACACATGATATATGTGACAAACCTGTAGTGATCCCTATGTGACTTCATCAAACAAATGATTGATGGCAGAAATGAGAAAAACATCTAATATCTCAGATGAAACATGACTGATTCTTTATTACCATTACTCAAATATTAATAAATTTTGTTTCAAAATAATATTTGTCCTAAAAAACATTACACACTACCTCCATCATTATGAGATCCACTTGGTTTCTCATAGAAACCCGCTCAACTGTTTTCTACACCGAATAATGATGATTAGATGTCTAACACCGTGGGAATAAATTCTATAGTAGTTTTACAAATAGTTTGTGCCTAAGAAAACTGTCAAATGCCAGAAACATTTATATTTAATAGAATATCACACATCAGAATGAATAACTACATTGGAATCATAATTTCCAAATAAAGAGGTTTTTTATATTCAAGAGGAATCTCAAGCATGGGATATGGATTTTGACGACGCATTTAGAAGTCCAAAAGATAAGAGGATGGTAGATATGAATGATAGAAATATATAGATATGAATCATACTCATATATCTAGCAAAGGATACCTGGCCTTAATTATTCCTGTTGTGGGAGGGGTATATAAAAAAAGAATCAGAATATTAGGATCTCATTACAGGGTTATAATTCCCACTTCATGTACAACTAAAACACTAAATAAAAAAGTTGATTCACAATATGTAATCAAGAATGTTAATAAGGATAATTCCATAAAAAAATGAGATTTAATCCTTTTATTTTATCTCGTTCGAGGATTTATGGAGGAATTCCTTTCAGAGATGACGTTAAAATATATCCTCTTGTTGAAAAATGCTTAAGATGATGCATTGGAATATGTAGCCACAGTTATGGCGGACCTATATCAGGATGAAATAGCTATCAATATTTCACACCGTTAGATGGTATCACCATTAATTATGGACAATATGAATTAAATATTTAAAATCTGCCCCATATTTTAGTCGTATGGTCCTACCAATAGTTGGATGACTCCCATTATGAACAATCTTTAAAAGGGAGAACCCCACCAAAAAGCCCTCTAGAGGATAAAATATGGAGATAGTAAATTAATTTGGTACTATTAAATGGACCAGATCAAAAAAACATCCTCTTTAGAAAAGGCCTTGGTAGTATTCTTCTCAGATTCATTGATGAAGAAGAGACCACTTCCATCATGAAAGAGGTACACACTTGAGCATGTGGTGTAGATCAATCGTGGTCCAACATTTACCATCAAATTTGATGGCATGGAAACTACTAGCCACCTATGATGCATGAATTCATCGAATTTACCATGAAATTTAATTCCTTCTTGGTTCATAAAAATTTTATCCACCAAACCCTGGAGTTACATCACACTAACAAGTACTATAGGACATTTTCCTTATGGGGAATGAATTTTGGGGTACCACACCAACACTCCCTAGAAATTAAATTCAAATACAACCTCATAGAAACCAAATTCATTTCCAAATGGGTAGAATCTGTACCCCATAATGTTGTTGGGCCTAGAAACATTTCTAGATTTTTTAAAGAAAATATCATCACCATATTTAGAGTCCCTCGTACAATAATTATAGACTACCACACCAACTCATATTATAAACAATTGGATAAATTATATATGAAGTATGTATAACGGCCGACTATTCATCCCTATTCCAGGCATTATCTAACATACAGATAGAGGCCATCAATAATACACAATACAAAATACTACAAAATATGTTAGATATGAATAATAAGTCAGGATCAGACAAACTCTTCCATTATCTATGGTCTTACAAGACCACCACCTATACCTCTACTCACGAAACCTTGTATTCATTGGTATACTGGATAGAATCAGTCAAACATACTGAATTTTATCCTCTCGTACTCCGTTATTTCATTTGTGAAAATTTTCCATAGATGTGAATTCCGATAACTGACAAGATGAATTATAACCTCTTGATGAAGTGAAATTGCATTCTTTTCTGTACATGGAAGTTTATAAAATCAAGATTTAATGAGACTTTAACAAAAAAATTGGGCCTAAATTTTTTTCTTGAATGGAAATTGGTGTGCGTCCTTAGAACACTAACAATACAAGAAAAGAAGAATCTAATATTGGAACTATAATTTTAAAAACCATATGTAGTACATAATATCTATGTTATTGGAGAAAATACCTTAGTTTAAATGGTGTAAATATCATTACACCACCTACTAATGCATTATACATGAATAAATATTCCATGTATCCAATGGAAAAAGTCAGGGAAAATTTATTTCAAACTATACCAACATGTACTTATTGAATGAAATTAAGTAGCATAACACCTTGATGTTCTTACCTGAGAGAACATAACCTCTGGAAGTGGTCACCCACAATGCCATGTCATAGAAATACATTTGTCATGATTCATTCCCTCATAGGATACATACTAACACCAAGACCTTGTTTCCTAGACCCATCCATCATCTCAAAACACCCCTCCTCATGCCTAGAATGAATAATTTCAACAATGTTGCATTAGAGAATATTGAGTATCATGATTCATATTTATTTAGAAAATGTGAAAAAAAGGATTTGGAGGATGATTCCAATTCATACAAGATATGTAGTGATGCCTAGACACTACGTACTGGTACCATCCTCAAATGAAAATAATACGCACTCCCCCACATATCGGTCTGACCTGCATGGAGAATAATTAGATAATAATTATGTATGGAATGAGTCTCATCCCCATGATGTTTGTAGTGACGCCCATTTTTTTTATTTTTCCCCAGATGCAACATTCCCAAAATTTTACATCGGTTCATGTATGTCCTTATTACATATTGCTAAAATAAATAGTATTTTATGAACTACATACAACATAATTCCTTCCCTTGAAAAAAACGTGGTGAAAATTGTATAAAACATCTTGGGAAAGCAACTCCAAAAATAAAACAAAACACATTCCCTACATACCTGCCAAGTCGATGAGGAGGGATTTTAAATAGGTCCTATCTATAGGACCACAAAAAAAATTACCAAAAAAATGCACCCCTATTTTTCATTAATCAGATCTATCCAAGATTGATTTCATGAACTATGTACGAATTGATCCTCATTACAATGACATATGTATGGATGCCTAAATCCTAAACCCTGGTCTTATGCACCTCAAAAAACAACCCCATCTTGTATGCATGAATGCAGATACATGATAAATGTTTCAAATATGGATTCAACATTACAGATCTATTATGAAAACAAAATAATTCCTATATATGAGTCATATTTGTGTTGGGGGACCCATATATTATGGAAAATTCATGATTTTATGTTTCTTGTTTGCCAAGAAGCATTCATTCCATTCACAATAGTCTATTCCCCATGAATCTCAGACCATCATAATCCTCCATGGGCATCAAATTTCTTGAGGACACCTCTTTTCTTAACAAACAAACTTATTTTAATTTTATAAATACATATTAAGGCTATGTGAGTACCACCATGTATAAAAAAACCATGAGCGGGTTGGTCTTGGAACCACTCCCAAGACTAGACTCACCCAAAATGAGAAACCAAACTTCAACAACCATAATCTAAAAAAGGACTCAATGAGGAATGGTGCCCTGGGAAATTCTACAAAAAAAACACAACAAATTCACGACTATGAACAATATGAACTAGTGGCTCTACATATTTTTTCCACAAAAAATCCAGACTGCCCGGGAAAATTTATCCTCACTAGATTATTTTATTACCTCGGTATTCTATAATGGATCACATGCAATGTATCATTCCTAGAATTTAGAAACTCCTTATTATGAGAATTTACATATTCCTCCCCCTTCATGTTGAGCCTACAAAAATATCATGGCATGATTTTCTATTGAGTTCCTTTTGATTTCCATGAAAATCATCCCTTCAATATGAAAATAAAATGTGATTCCATTGTCGTAAGTGTAACACATTATATAGAATGAAAAAATTCCTAATCACAGGTTATTATAATATAGGCTACCCAAAAATGTGGGTGATTTGATTCAATGGAAATTCTAGGGTTCTTACATCATATTCCATCCAACCAAAAATAAAATATTCTTCTCTATATATGTGGGTCAGACTCATGTATTGAGTTTTGAGATCCTAAAATATCTATAAAATTAGTCTTGTCCTCATATAATACATTGTTACACCTCAAAATCATATTTTTTGACAATCCATAAGGCATAAATGTCCCCATTATCACTGTGTATGAGCTATATCTACACAGGAAATTTCAGACACGAAAAATTGTACTTTCCCATGAACTCTCATAAGTGAAATAAATCTTCATGGTAGAGTCCAATGTGAGCAGGTCCCCACTAGTAATCTCTTATTCAATCAATGACCCAATTCAATTCTCGAGCTAGATATTCATGGAAGGATACAACATGGGTGTGTCTTAACCGTATGTCCATAAACTGCATGACCATATTTCTGACTATGATTTTGGTTAGTCCCATTAAAGGGATCCTCCCCACCTCAATGTGGAAAAATTTATTTGTCGTTTTTATTATTAAATTGTATCATATAATTCCCCTTTCATGTTTAGGTACATTTATCCCATAAACTAAACTCTATGATCAGAAAGGTAGGAGTCCCCATAACATGCATGGACATAACAGATGGATGGTCAATGTCTTAAGGAAATATATTCTTGACTATTCACAATATATCCGAGTCACTCTGCATACATTCCCCCAAAAAACATATCAACTAGATATATTTTCATCCACATGAGAAGATTTTTCTATCTATGTACTCCCTAATGGCTATCATGACCTGTATCATTCCATGGATTTGGAAACCCCCTGGGATATAGTTTACATCCATTCACTAAATTCATAGATGAACATGGTAGAACATTTCAGTTCAGACTACCATGAAAAAGATGATTTGTTTTGATAGTTTGGTCATAAAAAAGTAATAAACACCATAATGTTTTAGTTTCATGATGTTAAACTACCGAATGATTCAACTCTCATTTAAACCATCCAAATTCATGTAGTAGTTGTCTCCAATTCATGAATTAATTTGAAATTAATACCATAAAACTTTTCATACAACACTAAATTGAAAATACACTCTTGTGGTCTGGAGCAATCCATTGTCCCGTGAAATCACCACAGATATCAAAAATAGATGGTCAGTGTCCTGGGGACACCACTACATGAAAATTCATAATATGCCTAGATGGATATGCATACATTGCATATAAAAAAGGAATGTTAACCAGAGACTTGTTCTTCCACATGAGAGGCTTATCCAACCTCTGTAGAACCCATATCATGTATCATTCACCAAAAATAAAAAGACCAAGGTCCTGAAAAATACCTCACTCATGTATGAAAAATATTAGGGTATCCTATGCCAATATTTCATATTGGGTCCCTCGCCCAAAATATTTATTCTCAATGATGTTCGACCTAAAACATCAGTAATAATATTCTATTAGGAATGACATTGAACTACCCATGAAAAGAGACGAGAAACCCACCCGGTTGAAAACCATCAAATGGAACCATGGGTAAATGTTAAGTATCAGCATTCAAGAAAAACACATTGTATACTTTAGGTAAGATATGGAACAATCAAAAAACAATATAATAGAAAATTCTTGTTATGATGAATAGCCTCAAATTGTGACCAAATAAAAATTAAATTTATGACCATTAAACTACACCAAAACTAGCCTAGAATAAAATTAATATTATAGTAGAAAAGGACTTAATATTATGGGTCCTTCTTGTAAGCCAAACAATAGTCAAGGTAAACTCCCTGAGCCCCTTAGATAATGAAAAAATTAGAGCACACTTGGATTATTTCAAATACTTTGGATCATTATTCAAATCAATATATAGTTAATATTATCATTTGAGGGGAAAATAAAGGAAATGCAAGGAGATCCAAAAAAAATTCATTCATTTCATCAAGGTAGAGGGATATCCAAATAATAGAGACTCTCTATTAAAGTAAAACATATCAATCATAAGATTTTATCAGTAGATCCCTAGATATGTAATACCGCTTTGTTCGTATACTCTATGGAATAATGAACTTCTGATGGTACTGTAGTATGAGAAGTTTCATATTCCCTTAACTATGCCACCTTCCCAACTGCATCAATTCTAGAATTTTACCCCCAATCTAAAAGTACATTACCCTCATTGGCTATCACTACATTATCTATCACATTATTGTATAGACTATATATCTCATGATTTATCCTCTCCATTTCTTGATGATGTCAAATCAATGAGTCCCTTTGATCTGTCAGTTCCCGCTATATCTTTACGACTTTCCCATCCTAGTTAATGGATTTGTAAAAAAAATCTTCCTAGATATGGAATGATGTGTTGTGGAATTAGTAGTTGAGATCTGAGAAGGAGAAATATGACCATTCCTGAGGAATAAACTACCTTCTTTAATAAGTCATGAATACTATGATAATCGAATCCAGAAAGGCCGCCCCTAGTCCAAACTGAACGAACCTCTCTATGGAAGGACAAATTTCAACGACCAAACATTGTTTTCATTTTTTGTGGCCTTCTTTGAAATGATATTTTATTAAGGGTCCTTGTCATTAAAACTTCATAGCACATTCTTTAGTGATGATGGGTAATAGATGAACAGGGATCCATCAACAGTATCATTCTTTATGAAGCATCCCTTTGAGAAAATAATTGTTCACAGAATAGAACTCGTATCAAATATCAAAGCTGCAAGTTGGTTGGGCGACATGGTGTTGAAATCCCAACATACCATGGTATGATAAATTAATAAATAGGTTTCCACTCTGATGTTGGATATTCCTTCTTACCCACACAATGGAATTGATCTAAAGACTGATGCATAGGTACAACAGAGATCAGATTGTCATCCCAATCTATCTTGTCTTTTCAATTCTCATCAGTGGATGAAAGGACAAAAGGAATGAATGAAGTGGATTATTAATTGTCTATATCATTTCTGTATACAATGTTCATGCAAAAAAGATAGTTAGACTACAAAAAAGTTGAAAAGGACTGAGAGAAGAAAACATAATGGATTTCCATTGAATGTATCGTATAATACACTGTATATGAATTGAAATTACATAGATTCTTGAAAGAAACTAACCCATGATGAAATGTCCAAAAAACTATAAGTTTGTGAAATAAGAGGGCATAATATCATACCCCTCTATGAAAAAATACATACCCACAGATTGTAAGATTGAGGAAGTTAATTTCACCTCCATAAATTGTAACTACATGGTATCTAAAGACTAAGTCGTCTGCAAGCCGAGTCTTGGCTGTGGGATTCTGAAAAGGGGGTATCACGACCTCGTTACAAATAAATTGTTACATTTGTACCTATTTCTCTTACTGTTTATAAATAGATTTTGATGGGAACCAATGAGAGGATCATAATTTTTGATGTGCGACGATCAAAGGAAGATATCAAGTGCTCCAAAAATCCAAACTCAGTCGATAATCCCCCTTAAGTAAAAACACTGCAACACAGTGCTATGAATTAGAATATATTGAAATTGGTAATCCAATGACTAAGGATACCTTGTGGGAAAACTCTATGAGAGGTATAGATCCAATAAAACTAATTCAAATCAGCACCGTCACATAGAAAAATGATATAAAAATTGATTCCTTCCCCACATAGTAATTCAATATGTAGGAATAATTCAGCCCCATATAGCAATATGATATAGTGATGGAACATGGCCTTCAATATCCAAACACTACGTGGAATCCCCCCCCAAGTCCACATGCCATAATAGAACAACGAAGTAATCTTTTCACCCATATAAATATGGTATGAAAAAGACCCCATATCCCATATGAGATCCTACCACTTGGAGGGGATACCCTATGTAATTCCACTATCCAGACCTGATCATTCCCTTTTATTGCATTAGTTGTACCCATGTTGGCACCTCCACAAACTAGTATAATAGTGATAATAAATGGAATTTTCTAAAGCCACCAGACCTGTATGATAAATCAGTTGGGTTCACTGGTGTGTTATTTTTAGTTTATATACCTATGGTATGTGGAGACAAGTTGTTTATCCCAACAGTAAAGAAGACCCCTAGAATGAGCATATGTTTACATTATCATTGTAACATGGGTTCTAAAAATGAGATACTCACCAATACCTCCCCATTTCATTAGTAAATAAAGGGTATCACACATGAAATTTATTTTGACAAAGAATGATCTACCTCCTCTCGTAACCGTGTTCAAGGCACTACCACTATGGTATTCCACTAGATTCGTCTTATCGGATAATGCACCCATGCCCATCTCTACACATGCTTAGTATGAATCTCGATTGGTCGCCAAATCAGACTCCCACGAATATGAAATGAAAAGAGGATATGGCAGCACCCAAATCAATTTATCTCTCCCATTGGGAACCAGTATAATATATCAATTGATGATGTGGGATGTGTGATCTTCATATCCACTACCTCCACTTGTTTCACACACCGATCTTGACTCACATGGATAAAGGGGTTGGTGTCGACCATGACATCCTCATGGTCCAAAAAAATAGTCCTTATACATAGATTTAATCACCAATTTCAATCGGAATGGGACATATCTATAGTTATAATCCCAGTTATCTAATTCAAGGCCCTTATACATAAATGTAATAAATAATATCAATTCCAAAGATGTGTCTTCTCCAAATACGCAATACCCAATATCAATCAGAATGGTCCATTTTCATATATTTATTCCCCAATACCAATTTATAGAATGAGGTTTCTCACTATAATTAAGATTCAATATACATTCAAATCACATTACATTTCTAAATATATAATCTCCAATAACAATCTAAATGGGCCTCCCCTAATGTGTATGTCCCAACACAAACCAAACTATGAGTGAATTATTTTCCAACTAAGTGGGATGTAGGAAGCCTACATAATGTCCAAAACTGACATCCAAATAACCCTAATTTTTTCAGACCACCATCACCATAAAATTCACATTAATCCAAGAGAACATATTCATTCTAGGTACCTTAGGTGGCTTCAACATAATTCCCACAATCACCATTGAGTATGATACCCTCTGCATGTGCATTTCCTTTATTCCAGATGTTACACTACCTTTTGGGTCCTTTTATATGACATTAAAAGGTTGTTTTTCTGGTAATTTGAAACCAAAAAACATGGTTTCTTATTCATATGATAAGGATAAGTAGAAAGTACATCTTATGGGTTCATTACAGACATCAAAACCACTCCAACCCCTATGGATGATGATAAACATTAGAGCACAATACCATATATCTTGAAACCAGCATTGCCTTAGAGAATGAACAAATAATCCATAATTTATCCATAAAAGGGTAACATTAATAGTGAAAATTTAATACATACAGTTCTTTCCATCAATGGAGAACCTCATATACATCCAAGTGATTACAATCCCATACATAATCATGATTAACTACTTCCCCAGGGATACACCATAGATTATTTCTTGGGAATGAACCAACGATTAATTAACTTATGAATACAACATAAATATATAAGATAGTCATATAATATGAAACAGTTCCACCAAAAATGGAGTGATGATCCTGATTTCCCATCCACACAACCAATTGAGTTCTTATGTTTCATTGGGAAAATCACACTAGGACAGCTTTCCTTTGAAAAATAGTTACATGAATCTTGGATATGATATTTTCTTGGTGTTTCCTGATGTGTGAGAAAAAAATTTGGAGACCATATTAGGAACTTTTACTCAACATGGAGAGACTAAAAAAAATATGACCCCCTTAAATCAGCTATTAGACCCAACACAGCTTTATGTTGAATGAAAAAATGGGTTAACCCGATATGAAATACTTAACTATGGAAAAATCTTTATAAGATTGAAAAGGATATATTTCCTAGTCTCCACTCGATTATTTCTATGGTACAATGCACTTCAGGTTGAAAAAGATATGAAATCATATTAAGAAATACATACTTATCATTTATAATGTATCATACACTTTTTGAAAATAATAGATTTTTCATAAAACATAGAGAACATAAATAAAACCATAAAAAACATGGGGAATTAATTACATAATATTGTAACCCTCATAGATACTATATGATTTTCTACAATCAATGAAATATTTCAACGTATCCCTCATAACTACATTATGATGTAACCCTAATAACTAACTTATGGTGTAAACATCTCAGTTACACTTTGAGTAACCATACTGTAAACCTACAACATAATCAAACCAAATGCATTGGATGAATATATATGTATCAACCTTCATCATAAAAAATTACTATGAACCAGGATATAATCATTAAACATGTATACGCTCATCAAAATGTTCCTTTTGAATTTTGTTTGAAATATAATTTTAAATGTAGTGTATTATGGGAAAGTCTCTTACAAATCACATATAATTTATGCCAAATTAATAAAACAAATGGAATTTGTGTATACACTAAATATGCACATAATAAATCATTATAAAATAAAAATTAATTTAAAAATATATCGGTAAAACATAATCAATGAACTACAAGGTTAACCCAAATAATGAAAATTGGGTTTAGAATTCCCTTTCATTGGGTTCATGTTACTTCAAACATTTTATAAACTCGAGTCTAACTATTTAAAAGTGTTATTAACATATTAAAAACCCTATTAATATTTATAATTACATATATGATGCTATTATAACAACTTTCCACCAGTTTAATAATAATAATTTGTTATTTTAATTGCTTAGGGGGCATTTATTTAATGCTTTCCATAGTTGGTTCATTGTGGAACTCATTTTCTAATAGAAGAAAAAATACATTAGTGGAATGAAATTGTGTTAATATTTTCCATAATTTCAAATCATACAATATATAATTTTTTACATGAGGATGAGTAATTATATAAATCATTAATTAAATTGATTTAATTTATTTTGGTAGTTTTCTTGATCATCACAAACATATATCATTTTATTTAATATCATGTTTACATATTGGGTATAGAACATTAAATATAGTACAATATGTAAAATAAAATATAATTTAACCATAATAATGTTTTATAACTATAATCGAAAGAACATATGAAAAAGTAAAGCTTTTTGTCTATGAGTGTGGTAAATCGACGCATCAGAAACGATGTTATAGTTTTTTGAATAAAAGGGAGAGTAGAAGAAGTTTGAGAATTAATTTTTCCTTCAACATGATAAAATTCATTTATATATATGATATTTGTGTATTCACGCCACTTGGATAAGGGGAGGTGAATAATGAAAAATAAATGATATTAAATTGAAATGGAAATAAAAGAAAATGAAAGAGGGTTTAACCTCTTGAATTCTCCCCCCTAAGAAAGTCCTTAAAACCCCTGGTTTTTTTCTTTTTATAAGACCAGTAGATCTTAGATGTGGTTAAAATTCTAGGCAATGTAATTTTTTATAAATTATACAAGATAATGTTCTATTAGGTTTTAGGAGAAGAGGTGTTGAGGGATGGTATTTATATTGTTTGAGAGGGGTGTTTTCTCGTTAGATTATTCATTTTTTTGTAATTTTGTCTCAAGACTATGAATAATTTGGGAATTATCACTAAATATATTACAATAATTCTGGTGTAATTGAGTTTATTGTTTTTATAAAATATATGACTCGAGGAATTGTGTATTTAACATATAATGAATATACTGCGTTAATTATCATATATTAATATTAAAAAAAATTGTATTTTAAAAATATAACAATAATTAGCCTTATCCATTTTTCAATGTGTATAATTTAGAAATGAAATTGATTTTAAAAAATTATTTTATAAATATAATAATTTTTTTAATATAATTCATAATTTATTAAAAAAATACTAGTTTTAGAATTATAATTTGTTTTATGACACTTTAAAAAAATAATTAATGTCTCATAAAATTATCCTATAATGTTAATACACCAAAATATTTATTTATGAAAACATTTTTTGAAAATATTTTATGAAAATGAAATTTCTTTTAAATAATAATATTAATTATAAAATTTTAATTAAATATTTATGACTTACAAAAATATGTACACTTAATTTGTCATTTCTACAACAATTGTTTACTTATTCGATGATATAAATATATCATTATTGCACTTATCATATAAATAAATTTTATTTATAATATCATAGGGGAGGTTACACAATATTAGTAAAGTTTTGTTAAATATAAATTGTATAATATTTATGTTGAATAGATATATTTATTTCCAAAATAAAAAAATATTTTTTTTTGTAGCTATGTTGTTATATTTTCATATAGTTTGAACCATCATTAGAATTATACTTAAAAATATACCTATTCGTGAATTTATAAACAAAAATATAGACCTCAATAATTTTTTTATACTATTTTTAAAAGGATAAATAAACATTACTCTTCCAATAATTTTGATGAACAAGACATATCATATATAAATATTTTATCCTAATAGATGAATATTCATCACATAACCTAGTGATCTATTAAAACATAATTTAGTTCTAATTTATAGGGATACATAGACAAGTAAACAATTATCCCATAAGTGAGAAACTTTGACCCCCAATAAGTTCTTCATAACTAGATCCCTTATTAGATATATCATAAATAATTATTTTCATCATAACCTAGGGAAAGGAAAAATATTAAAGGGTGAGATAATAATCTTATTATGGGTAAATAACAGAGATGTAAAAATATCATGACTATAAGGGAATGAAAATAATAGAAAAATATTTTAAATCCATCACCTTCATATCATTGATCATAAAATTGAGTCATGGAATAAATTATTGATGTTCATAGCCTATGATTCATAATATAATAAAAGAACATTAACCATGAGAAAATATCATTTTCATAGGACACATATTTATAACATACACATAATGCTATAACATTTTTAACATGTATAATTATAAAAAAGTTGAATCATTAAGTTAATGTATTGAATTATGGAAAATAGAAAAACTTATTGACATGAAAACACATCCTCACGTAACCTTATAAACATTAATTTTGGTAAACACATTTCAATTTGAAAAGGTAATAAAGCTCACACATAACATCGTGAACAAATAATCTGTTCAAACAAAACATAGTAACTAAATATTATCCTTCTTTAAAGAATAAAATAGTGTGAGATATTGGTCCCACCCATATCATAGTGAAAAAAATACATATATCTACAAAAATATAATAAAATATTCATCATATCATAACTTATTAAATAATGGGATTCATAAACATTTGTTCAGAATATACCATATTGAAATGAAACAAAATTCATAATCAGTTTATCATTTAATTAAATAATAACTCATTAAAAATAATTGGGTTTCATATGAATCACATCATAATAATCTTAAAAAATAAAAAAATTGAATGATAATTCTATCCTTGTATCATAACCCTAGTAAATCATAATTAACATCAATAGATTCCATCATAGATTGAAAATTATTTTGAAATAAGAATCATTTGGAATGTTTCATGATAAATTATCCTCCCTTTGAAAAAAATGTTTAAAATTTTATAATTCAATATATATAGTGAAAATAATTTTCTTTTGATATATCCATGAATACATATAAATTAATTATAAAAACAACATATTTTTCATCATGTTAAAATATTATATTCTAATTATACACATTAAAATAATGATTCCAATCACATTTTGGTAAAATCCAAATGGGCCTTGTCTGAAAAAAATCATAAATATTCATTTCAAAAAAAATTACAAATTAATATATGGTTAAAATTTCATTAATAAGTAATTTGTATGATTTTAAATAAATTATACAGAACATATTTATGAAACTATATTTTTTTGATGAAAAGGGGGTTTTCGACCGAAAATAATGATAAAGAAGAATTTTATGATGAATAATATTTTGACATGTTTTGTACCTAAATAGAGAAAATTGAATGAAAAACATCAATTCTAATAAAACACACAAAGGATATGTGTAACACCCCGAGCTTCCATGATACGCTTCTCATTCAATAATGTAATAGCTTGCATTGTACGCAACAACGAGTTCTAACACACTGCAACTAATCAAAGTAGCTGTTATGAATATTAATAACCACTTTTTAAATTTATAGAAATTTTATATTACAAAATGGACTTCATTTTTGTATTCCTAATATCGAAATTAGCCTATGTTGAATATTTGGTATTTTTCTGATAACTTCTAATTTTTTATGAATAGTGAAAAATACTTAAAAACAACTTTTTTAATCAAAATAATTTATAGTGATAAATTATTCTATTTAGTGGTTTTAAAGTATAATTAGAATATATTTTTACCATTTTATCCAATGGTGGTCATTAGAATTAATTTAACATTGAAATTGGACATAAACAATTGCCAATCTTTTGATATAAATTGTTTCTTAAAAACATGCTATTTGTTGTAACAGCGAGAATTAATTATAAAATTAATTAATGCAACTTATATTTTTGGAATTTTGTAAAATAGACACCATTTTTGAATTCGTAATATCAATTATAGCTTAGGGTGAAATTTTGGAATTGTTCTGAAAAACTTCAATTTTTGATGAATAGTGAAACCACTAAGTGGTAGTTAAATAACTGATTTTTCGTTTAAATGAAATATTACCACTTCTGTGATTTGATTTTCAAAAATCCGACATACATGGTTGTCATTATGAAGTAAAATGTGGTTCAATGAGATCAAAATAATTTTTTGGTGAATAGTAACTTTTAAGTTCTTAATCGCGATTAGAGGTAATTAGTGTAGTTTAAGGTAAAAATAATGTTTTAATAATATGAGATGGGCTTGACACTTGTCCTACTCCTATTGGATGAGTCATGGACGACCAAGACTACCCATGGGTCAACTTGGGGACCCCATGGAGACACATTGGTTGGAAAATGACATTAATATATATATATTTAATGTTAAAATTCAATTGACACAAACATGAGTTGTTTTACTAAAACAGTTTTTAAGTGGGGTTAAAAAGATCCAAATATTGACTATAAATATTCATTAGAAAGATAAAACGATTTCCTACATCATAGTATTTTTTTTATAATTTTTAGACATTAAATAAATTAAATTATTTATGACATCATTATGATGCAGCGATGACCTCATTATTTAACGATTTAAATAAAATGAGAAGATAATGCAAAATACAAGGCTTAAACTTGTCCAAAGCCTATTGGATGAGGTTATTTCGAACCCTAATCACCTTAGCCACGAATTATATAAGTGTGTGACCCTTAGAATCCTAAAATCATTGTATAATAATGTAACATTTCAATCTTTCCAAAAGAGCCCCTCCTCTCCTCTTATAAAAGGCCCCCACCTCTTCCACCTCATTTACAGTTTCAAGCCATTTGGCTCGGCCAACCTTTGCCCAAATACTCTCCCAACTTCCCCCTCTTACTCCTAGAAGCATCACTTTGGGCAGAACTCTTCCCAAGGAAGCCTTTGGCTCAAATCAAAAGAGTTACCCAATTTTGATGTAATGTCTTCTCTAATGTTGTTTTGTTTTACTTATCTTCTCCAACCCCCTAAAATCTTTTTATTCGTTTCTTTTGTAACAACACCAGTATCCTCAATATACTAGGATGTTGTTATAAGAAGGATTCGAGCTACACTTACACACAATTACATCTAATGGTTAAAGAACATACGGTTTCTGTGGATGGCGAATTTCTGCCTCACGAAACGATGGTTGTTCAACACTCATATAACACCTTCAAAGGTGGCCATTAAGATGTCACTAGTTTTATATATGATATATAATATGTTTATGTTTTACTTATGCTTCTGTATTTCTCATTTATGGCATACTTTATGATTTCCGTTATGGGTAAACGCGATAATTTCATTAGAGGATGTGCGGACTACCACCCCCTCAAAGTGATTTGAATCGTTAATGCCATATGTGGGATGTATAAAGGATGGAGTAAATGGTATTATACACTATATTATACTGGAATTATATTATACATTTATATCATTATTATTTCGTTCCATTAAATATGAAATTGAAAAGAAAGTAGCGTTCATGCGTACGTACGGCTTACCGTCTCCGTGAACGGTGCATTTCATTTCTTACCTCTAAATGTTACGTAATATTATGAATGAATGTATATACTGGATATATATGATATATATGATATCTACATCATGAATATAATTCTGGATATAATGGATATTTCACCACATGAACAACTTGTAATTATAAGATGGTTATTGTTGACATAAGTACCAAAGATCGACAAAACGACCGTTATTAACTTAAATAATTACATAACGTTCATAACATTGTAATAAGTGATATAAAAAGGATAATGAAATTTAAAATGGTTCTTAATAAGGTATATATTAACTCTATTTTATTATTCAGGAGGTTAAAGAACGGTTGATTCAAGTCGGACATGAGGTAAGGGAATTTCTTAACCCAACATCCATTCTTTGGGTTAATCTCCTACTTTCAAATTATGTCATGATATTATTATGTCCTATTTTGTATTTTTACTTTCTTTATGTGTACCTATAGTGAATACACATAATAGATCTATTTTCTTTTAATAATTATCTTTTTAAGGACTTCGTCTCAATCTCCTTTCATTGAGGCATATTTGGTTTTATACACAACTTTATTTTATACGGTGTATAAACCCCTTTGACTTTTACATTTATTCAAAAGGAATCTTTTTATACGAAGCGTTTTACTAAATGACAAAAAGGGAATGTTTTTATTTCCGTACATATGCGGTGACAATGACTTCTTCGCCGCCGTGACCATTATTTGAGTTTCGGTTTCCTCTACAAGCAATCACTTTTTTTTAATGAAAAATGAATACAAAGTTTCAACTTTCTTTTATTTTGGTATTGAAAATGGTTTTGAAAGCGTTTTTATTATATCAATGTGTTGTATTGATATCTTTTGATTGAAATGTGGAAATGTTATGTTTCCTTTATGCATGTTTTATGTGATACGATTATGTTATCGTTTATGATATGATTAAACCTATTCATATGAGGAATGCATTGGACTTAATAAGTGACGGGTGGAGCCCGCTATAGCTCCTCGATGCATCGGTAGGTCTCATGAGACAACTAGACGTGGAATTGGCCGAGGCCCTTTCCCAATTTGATTTATGGTTTTGGTCGAGGCCTTAATCATTTTAGACGTCTTGGTCGAGGCCTTGACAAAATGTTTCAGAATGTCTGGCCTTATACATTCCCTCATTATGAAAGTGGTTATTGATATTGCATGTGATTATTCGAGTAGTAGAATATCCATGTGAGTAAGTAAGTGGCATTATTTAATTTTATTTTTTCCATATTATGCTGATGTTCAAGATTAAAAAGGCTTTTGTTTTAGTTATACATTGCCTTAAATGTTAATGTTTATTTATGAAAGCTTCCGCAATATTGATATCCTTACTGAGCATCTGAGCTCACCCCTTTCAATGTTTTAATATTTTCCAGGATGTGAAGAAGTATTTTATGAATGACCTGCAGGGATTGTCAGAAGAGGATATGAGTGTGGACTATGGAGACTTTGTTATTGTAGTTTTTCACTTTATGATGTAATGTAACTTTTACGAATGTATCTAGTGTTTCCAAGGCTACTAAACTAATCGGTCTTTCGAGACTTGATCTTTTGTGATCATGCCAATGTTACGTACTAACGCACCGGCTCTGGGTAGATTGGGTCGGGGCGTTACAGTTGGTATCAGAGGAAGTTTAGTACAAACCTTGGAAGCTAGATTTAGATAAACTCTGATTAGAGCACGTAGACCTAAGATGAACTTTGAGGATTAGTATAGAAGAACTTCCTAGAATTATGGTATTGTAGAGATTTTGTGAGTTTTCTGAGCAATACATCCCTTTCTGGATACGAGAAGGTAGAGGCGGGTCTGGCACAGATGTACCTAGGGGTAAAACCTGAAAACACCGCTTTGAGCTAGACTCGAACGGGAACTGGTCCACGACAACGGGCCTTGCTGCACTCTTGGTTACGACACTCCCGGGGGCTGTGCTTAGGATAACTCTCATTTTCTTTACAAATAATTATGAAGGGTTTATGAGTATATACTTCGTCAAAGAAAACATTTTTATGATTATGGATTATATCCCTAAATAGTTCAATTTATGTTAAGTGTTTTATAAGTATGGGATTATGTATTTTGATTCATAAACTGATCTAGTTTATGCCATTGTTTTAGAAATGGCGCCTAGTGGAAGAAATGGAAACTGTATCAATGCACACACTCCATGTAGGGATTTCCCTCCTGCTCAAGATAATTATTGTGGATCTGGAGATACAACTGGTGCTGATCAACTTATTACCATACTGGGACAACTCACTCGGGTTATGAATAATAACCTTACTCGTATGGAGCACCCTGATCCGCAACGTGGAGGACCAATGTTAGACCGCTTCATGAGGCAACAACCACCAACCTTCAATGGGAGTTTGTTATAAATGTGGAGAAAAGGGTCACCAGGCTCGTGATTGCAAGGGAAAGAAAGAGGCTTTCAAAGTTGAATGCTACAATTGTAGGGAAACAGGGCATTATGCAAATGAATGTCCTAAGCGTCAAGGAAACTTACTTCAGAAAAGGCCAAGGGATCAAGGCCAATCATATGCTGTGACTGCAGTTGAAGCGGAATAATTAATGTATTGGTGCTTTTGGACTCATGGATTATATTCTGGTTATAAGAATAATGTGATATATATATATGGATTGTACTGCAGTACTTGTTGATTTCAGTAAGGTTTTAATATGATTAAGGTAATCATATTTTTAGTATGTGACAATAAGAGAAACTTTTCTTTGTTTGGGGAATCTGATGTTACAATTGATTTTGGAATTTAGAGACCTTTTAGAGAAAGTCTGGACGGAGGTATTTTGGATAACTATTAAGGTTGGAATGGATTAAGTTGAACCATGGATAGTATTGTTTAAGGTTAAAGAATTTCTGAAGATTATTTTTGGAATATTATAATACTATAGTTTTAGGAAAAGGACAACCTGCAGGGTGGGGAATAACCCGTCACGTCGGACAAAGCTGCAGGAATCGAACCCACAACCATAGTGCGACAAGCCTTTATTTCCTACCACTAGCCTACAGGAAGTCCCTGGTTATTACAAAATAGTTTTACTAATCTAAATGGTATGTGTTAACATTTTGAACCTTATACAATGAGGATAAATAGAATATTTTTGAGTTCCGTTACCATTTGGAGTAAAAGTTGGGTTTGTGGTAAAAATTTATTAACGAATGAAAGTATACATAACAAGTATGTATATTCCCTTACGTTCTTAGTAAATCTCCTAAATAAATTCCTCAACATTATAAAAGGTAACTTAAAACAAAAATGTTGTCGGTTAACTTTTCCAACTGGGGATTCAATGACCATTTAACCAATCACAAGTTTGTGATTTTCTTGTAGTTAAACATTCTCCTAATCCTGTTTTCTATAAATCTCCATCAGACCTTGATGGTTTGTTTCTCCTCCATATCCATATTTTCATAGAATCCTAGAATGGGCTATATCGGGTGACCTTTGTACTTATCTTAATTTCTTTTAATGTTATATATTTATTAACCTTATTTCCGATGTGGGTTTTCCACAAAGGTATTTTCTCTTTTCAACATTTTATTTTCAAAGAAAAAGTTTCAAATTGAGAGGACGCAATTTATTGAAGGAGGGGAGAATGTAACACCCCGAGCTTCCATGATACGCTTCTCATTCAATAATGTAATAGCTTGCATTGTACGCAACAACGAGTTCTAACACACTACAACTAATCAAAGTAGCCATTATGAATAGTAATAACCACTTTTTAAATTTATAGAAATTTTATATTTCAAAATGGACTTCATTTTTGTATTCCTAATATCGAAATTAGCCTATGTTGAATTTTTGGTATTTTTCTGAGAACTTCTAATTTTTTATGAATAGTGAAAAATACTTAAAAACAAATTTTTTAATCAAAATAATTTATAGTGATAAATTATAATATTTAGTGGTTTTAAAGTATAATTAGAATATATTTTTACCATTTTATCCAATGGTGGTCATTATAATTAATTTAACATTGAAATTGGACATAAACAATTTCCAATCTTTTGATATAAATTGTTTCTTAAAAACATGCTATTTTTTGTAACAGCGGGAATTAATTATAAAATTAATTAATGCAACTTATATGTTTGGAATTTTGTAAAATAGACACCATTTTTTAATTCGGAATGTCAATTATAGCTTAGGGTGAAATTTTGGCATTGTTCTGAAAAACTTCAATTTTTGATGAATAGTGAAACCACTAAGTGGTAGTTAAATAACTGATTTTTCGTTTAAATGAAATATTACCACTTCTGTGATTTGATTTTCAAAAATCCGACATACATGGTTGTCATTAAGAAGTAAAATTTGGTTCAATGAGATCAAAATAATTTTTTGGTGAATAGTAACTTTTAAGTTCTTAATCGCGATTAGAGGTAATTAGTGTAGTTTAAGGTAAAAATAATGTTTTAATAATATGAGATGGGATTGACACTTGTCCTACTCCTATTGGATGAGTCATGGACGACCACGACAACCCATGGGTCTACTTGGGGACCCCATGGAGCCACTGTGGTTGGAAAAGGACATTAATATATATATATTTAATGTTAAAATTAAATTGACACAAACATGAGTTGTTTTACTAAAACAGTTTTTAAGTGGGGTTAAAAAGATCCAAATATTGACTATAAATATTCATTAGAAATCTAAAAAGATTTCCTACATCATAGTATTTTTTTTATAATTTTTAGACATTAAATAAATTAAATTATTTATGACATCATTATGATGCAGCGATGACCTCATTATTTAACGATTTAAATAAAATGAGAAGATAATGAAAAATCCAAGGCATACACTTGTACAAAGCCTATTGGATGAGGATATTTAGAACCCTTATCACCTTAGCCACGAATTATATAAGTGTGGGACCCTTAGAATCCGAAAATCATTGTATAATAATGTAATATTTCAATCTTTCCAAAAGAGCCCCTCCTCTCCTCTTATAAAAGGCCCCCACCTCTTCCACCTCATTTACACTTTCAAGCCATTTGACTCGGCCAACCTCTGCCCAAATACTCTCCCAACTTCCCCCTATTACTCCTAGAAGCCTCACTTTGGGCAGAACTCTTCCCAAGGAAGCCTTTGGCTCCAATCAAAAGAGTTACCCGATTTTGAGGTAATGTCTTCTCTAATGTTGTTTTGTTTTACTTATCTTCTCCAACCCCCTAAAATCTTTTTA
Source organism: Viscum album (assembly GCA_963277665.1). NCBI lineage: Eukaryota > Viridiplantae > Streptophyta > Magnoliopsida > Santalales > Viscaceae > Viscum > Viscum album. The sequence continues at coordinate 553,829,856 of OY728135.1, forward strand.
TTCATTTATTTTGTAAAAAAACCAGTATCCTCAATATACTAGGATGTTGTTATAAGAAGTATTTGAGCTACACTTACACACAATTACATCTAATGGTTAAAGAACATACGGTTTCTGTGGATGGCGAATTTCTGCCTCACGAAACGATGATTGTTCAACACTCATATAACACCTTCAAAGGTGGCCATTAAGATGTCACTATTTTTATATATGATATATAATATGTTTAGTTTTTACTTATGCTTCCTTATTTCTCATTTATGGCATACTTTATGATTTCCGTTATGGGTAAACGCGATAATTTCATTAGAGGATGTGCGGACTACCGCCCCCTCAAAGTGATTTGAATCGTTAATGCCATATGTGGGATGTATAAAGGATGTAGTAAATGGTATTATACACTATATTATACTGGAATTATATTATAAATTTATATCATTATGATTTAGTTCCATTAAATATGAAATTGAAATGAAAGTAGCGTTCATGCGTACGTACGGCTTACCGTCTCCATGAACGGTGCATTTCATTTCTTACCTCTAAATGTTACGTAATATTATGAATGAATGTATATACTGGATATATATGATATATATGATATCTACATCATGAATATAATTCTGGATATAATGGATATTTCACCACATGAACAACTTGTAATTATAAGATGGTTATTGTTGACACAAGTACCAAACATCGACAAAACGACCGTTATTAACATAAATAATTACATAACGTTCATAACATTGTAATAAGTGATATAAAAAGGATAATGAAATTTAAAGTGGTTCTTAATAAGGATTATATTAACTCTATTTTATTATTCATGAGGTTAAATAATGGTTGAGTCAAGTCGGACATGAGGTAAGGGAATTTCCTAACCCAACATCCATTCTTTGGGTTAATCTCCTACTTTCAAATTATGTCATGATATTATTATGTCCTATTTTGTATTTTTACTTTCTTTATGTGTACCTATAGTTAATACACATAATAGATCTATTTTCTTTTAATAATGATCTTTTTATGGACTTCGTCTCAATCTCCTTTCATTGAGGCATATTTGGTTTTATACACAACTTTATTTTATACGGTGTATAAACCCCTTTGACTTTTACATTTATTCAAAAGGAATCTTTTTATACGAAGCGTTTTACTAAATGACAAAAAGGGAATGTTTTTCTTTCCGTACATATGTGGTGACAATGACTTCTCCGCCGCCGTGACCATTATTTGAGTTTCGGCTTCCTCTACAAGCCATCACTTTTTTTAATGAAAAATAAATACAAAGTTTCAACTTTCTTTTATTTTGGTATTGAAAATGGTTTTGAAAGCGTTTTTATTATATCAATGTGTTGTATTGATATCTTTTGATTGAAATGTGGAAATGTTATGTTTCCTTTATGCATGTTTTATGTGATACGATTATGTTATAGTTTATGATATGTTTAAACCTATTCATATGAGGAATGCATTGGACTTAATAAGTGACGAGTGGAGCCCGCTATAGCTCCTCGATGCATCGGTAGGTCTCATGAGACAACTAGACGTGGAATTGGCCGAGGCCCTTTCCCAATTTGATTTATGGTTTTGGCCGAGGCCTTAATCATTTTAGACGTCTTGGCCGAGGCCTTGACAAAATGTTTCAGAATGTCTGGCATTATACATTCCCTCATTATGAAAGTGGTTAATGATATTTCGTGTGATTATTCGAGTAGTAGAATATCCATGTGAGTAAGTAAGTGGCATTATTTAATTTTATTTTTGCCATATTATGCTGATGATCAAGTTTAAAAAGGCTTTTGTTTTAGTTATACATTGCCTTAAATGTTAATGTTTATTTATGAATGCTTCCGCAATATTGTTATCCTTACTGAGCATCTGAGCTCACCCCTTTCAATGTTTTAATATTTTCCAGGATGTGAAGAAGTATTTTATGAATGACCTGCAGGGATTGTCAGAAGAGGATATGAGTGTGGACTATGGAGACTTTGTTATTGAAGTTTTTCACTTTATGATGTAATGTAACGTTTATTAATGTATCTAGTGTTTCCAAGGCTACTAAACTAATCGGTCTTTCAAGACTTGATCTTTTGTGATCATGGAAATGTTACGTACTAACGCACCGGCTCTTGGTAGCTGGTGTCGAGGCGTTAAAATATGAAAATTAATCAGTTTAGTGTGAAATGGATCAAAATATTTTATTATAAAAAAATATTATAAAAAATCCTAATTAATGATGAGATTGTATCATAAAACCATTACCACTTTTTTAAAATTGAATCATAATCCCAAGGAATAAAATATAATTAACTATATGTTTAGATTAAAATTATTTTTTGGTTATGAATAATGATATATATACATGGGTTGTATATATACCCCATAAAACAAACTCCTGGTGAAGATGACATGTTCCTCAGAAAAAATACAAGTGAGATGGAAATCCCTTATCATATGTCTCGACATGCATCACACAAAATTGAACATCCGATATAATTAATATAATTTTATCATAAATATATTTCTTAACCACATTTATATATATATCATACTATATAATATTTACATTGACCTTTTATTATGAGTTGATTATTAATTCCTTGTTGAAATCAAATTTCGAGTAATAACTACATTATTCTTTGTTTATTTATTGATTTATTATTTTTTGGTACTAATATTTTTATCGTGATTCCATAATATAATTAATTTTAACTATGGTACATATAAAATAAATTTTATGTACATATGTTTTTATTGAAATCCGTGATAGTATTATAGAGAAAAATAAATTCATTGTTTATGTGGTCGGTAGGCCATACATATATATGAAAGTTGTTTCCATTTTTCCGAAGGATGGTGTGAAACAAGGTAAAATAATATATTATAATTAAAAAATAATTTCTATTTTACATATATAATATGTTAATTAAAACCATCCTTATTACCATTAGTGTATAACATGAATGAGTCACATCACTTTGTGCGGTTGTAGATCGCCATACACAAGAGCGACATTGTCAAATTCTAGTAGAATAGAATGTAAGCTGGTATATGTAATATAATAATATAATTATAAAAATATAATTTATATAATATATAAAAATATAATCAATCATTATATCGGTCCATATGAATTGGTGATGAAGAATTTAGTAACATCAGTTAGTGAGATTAAAGAGCACCATGCACACGAATGTTCACATTGTATACCATATAATGGAATTGGATAAAGATTTTGGTAATTACATTAAAATAATTAATTATTAGTTAATATAAAATATAATAGATACTATATAATCATGGTATAATGAATGTTTATGGATTTTTAGTTATAAATAATGTATGATATGTGATTATAGATGTTTCCCTTCATCTAACAAATACTTTTGTTTTTCACCAAATTGCTTCTTTGGATCGATCTGTGAAAAAATCAGGCTTATAGTATCAGAAAAGGTAATTATGTAAGTGATTCGGAATTTTATTGTCTTAACCAATGTTTTTTGGATGGTGGAAGTGGAGATGAGAGAGGGTGGAAATAATTAATTGAAGTGATTTGTAGACATGTAATTTTTTAAAAAAAATATGTGAACCCACTTTTTCGAAATGCCATAGAGCTCCAAAATGGGATTTTAAAGAAGACATAATATAAATAGTATATGTTTGACCATCCGATTATTTTTTGAAAAACATTGATTTATTTTTAACAATTATTATGTTATGTTAACCCCCAGTAAACCCATTTTTACAATAATATAGTCAATATTTTTAACTTTTTTTACAATTATTTCTTTAAAAAATATGTTCAAATTGTTAGATAATATTAATTATTATAATAAAAACTATGGAATCAATTTGTCCAAATTGAACTCATATAATTGGAATAATTTAATAAAAATTTAAACCGATATATTTAATAAGAAACCTGATTTTCAAATAGAAAACATTCATATGTAAAGAAAGTATTAATGTCACCATCCAATATGAAATTTATTACAATGAACATAGTTGAATAAATAGATGAATAATTAAACGAATTTTGGATTTGAAAATCATATTAAATAAATTATATTTTCTAAAAATCATCTTTAAAAATATAAATTATTTATAAAAACCTTTATCTTTAACAATTTATCAAAATATTTATCTTCACTATAAAATATCAGATTTTAAACCTATTATAATTATTCAATGTTGATTTTAAAAAAAATACATTTTATTTTATCAAATAATTTTTTTTAAAATTATCATAAAATAAATTTATTATTTTATCAAAAAAGGTGATAATATATTTTTGAGAAAATACTATTTTCAAAGCAGATTAATATTGTTTGAGTAATTTAGTAATTTTTAATCAATATTTTTTCATAACCTAAATTCATTTTAAATTTTTTTATTACTATTTATATTTCTACATTTATTTTATTAGTTATAATGATTGTGTTTAATAATATTAATAATATATTAGAGTGTGTTAAAGATCAGTACTATGTGGGAAACAAGTTAATCATTGGTTGCGTGTAACAAAAGATATCAAATAAATTTAATTTCATTATAAAATTATAATTCATAAAAACTCAAAGAGTTACCAAAATACCTTTTATACTAAATTTTAATATATAAAGAAACATTATTACTATAGAAGAATTAATTTTTATATATTAACAATTATTATTTAAATTTCCTCTCAATTACGAATTAATTGACTATTAATATATAAATAATAATAATGATAATTTTAATCCAAAGCCTTATTTAAACAGAATATATTTATATTTCTTAAAACAAATGTAGAGCTCATAAATATTTATTTTTATGTAAAATAAATGTTTATGCATAAAAAATATTTCATTATTAATTTAGAAACAATATTTGAATTTTACGAATATAATATAATTAAAAATGAACTTTATTTTTTAAGAAAATAATAAAGGAAATATGTATAACAATTCATTTGATATTTATAAAAATTAATCACATTATCAATTTCATGGTTACTACATCCTAAATATTACGCACATGATCCCTTAATATTTTCATGTTTGAAATAAGGATAAGAGAATCAACTATGGTTTCCGTGGGTAAAAATTTCAGAAATAAAAATTTTATTGTGATTTCCATGAATTATAACTTCTACCATAAACAATTATTATAATGACATAATTGTTGGAGTTCTGATTGGAACTGGTCAATAAGATTAAAATAAAGAATCTACCTCCCATATAATCTGGGATAAATGATCTTCATAAAGAAAAACTCTATAACCAAATTTCATTTATTCAACCATATTTATTAATTTCATATGTTTTTAAATTCTATTAATATGTAATAATTTAATTTATACTTTACAATGATCATATTTTATCGATAATTTGGATCGTTTTTTGTTAAATGTTTTATAAAAACATGTTATCATAATAATAGAGTATTATAATTTTTTGGGTGTAACACTATTAGAGAGGAATACTTTTTTCTTATAAGAAAATAGGAAATGCTTAAATTTTAATTTTGAAAAAGGCCAACTGTATATCCATTGGGTTATATCTTATGAAATTTGGATTTATTTGATAGAGATATAATAGGGTATCATCATCTCTCACATATATAGAGAAGGAATTATTTTAGAAGGATCTATTTCATTAAGTATCCTATATACTACTAAGTATCTGGTTTATAAAACTCATTAGATAGTTATCTTATTTTGTAATCAGTTTTCCAAGGTTGATAGCCTATGCCTCCACTTCTTTTATCATCCTTATTAGCCATTATTTTGGTATTGTGTATGGTTATTATATTATTTTATTCACTAATTTATTTTTTTCAAAAAATTATACTTTCTTCAGTAAAAACATATTTTAATTTAATTATCTTTTCTAATTCTAATTTTAAAGGATGTGTAATTGATAAAAATTACATTCTATATGTTTCACATTTTATGAAAGGGATATATTTTATGGGGTTCTAAGAAATTGTTTTCATTTTTTATACCACTAATTTAGAGTACCTTACTACTACAACATGTTTTTAAAAATATTTATATATTATAAAATATATATAAGATTTTAATGATTATTTTAATAATTTTTTATTTTTATTGATTATTATTTTGTGATATTTATTTTTAAAATCCCCATTCAATATTTTTGACTAATCATATAGAAGTGAGATAAAATATTATTCAAGTAAATGTTTAAAAATGAAATTTTAGTTTGGAATATATTTTTATTGATGATAAATTAGAAGTTATATTTAATATTTTTTTTATATTATGATTTTATAAAATATTAAATTTAAACATGGAATAATGGATTCATAAGATATATAGAAGGATGAAAATACATAACTATTGTTTATTATTTCTTATATTTTCCATCGATGTTTTTTAGATTCTATTTTTTGTACTATATCTATTTTTATAATTATATGTATACCCGAATATCAATTAATGTGGAAATAAAATTGTTGTTTTCACTATAATAAAATTTTCATTTTCTTCTAATACATTCTTAATTAAAATTTTAACAATATAGTTATTTATAAATATTCTTGAATTTATGGTATCGTTATATATTTTAGAGTTAATTTTTAATGTTCTGAATTTATAATTTCATTAATAAATTATATAATTTGAATCTATATATTTGATCTATATTTTTAATTACTCATAATTCATTTTGTTTTAATATTGACGATGTTTGTACTAATTTATTCATTATTAAAGTGGGATAGATCATTTTTAAAGAGAAGTTTATTAAATTTACCTTAATAGTAAGTTTATTTTTTTAGAAAAATGTGATGACTTTGGAATGGAGGAATTATTTTATTTATTTTTTAAGTTTCTTAGTTATGATAGGGGGAGATATATTTTAATGATTTTTTTGTAATTTCAAACAAAATTTTTATTATTTGAAGATTAAATTTGAAGATTGTTAGTCTTGTAGTAGGATTATAAGTGAATTTTATTATCATATTTGACTCCTTTCACTCCTTAAATAAATTTATTTCATTATTAAAAAACACTTCAATATTGTTACCAATGTTAAAAAAATTATGATGATTTAATATCCATTATTTATTGATTCTATATTTATTTGACTTTTTTTATTTTTTATAAATTATATAAACATATCTTGAGGAGTTTTTAATTATGTATAATATATTTATTATACTCATTGGTAATAAATATCATTTTCATCTGTAAAAATTTTATGTTATGATTTTTTGAAATTTTTGAAAGTATATAATTATCCTTATAAACACCTGAATCAACGTTATAAATACTTATATAAAACCTTCTATAAATATGATAATCATTATTAATTATGTCTCTAATAAATATGATTTGTTTATTTTGAAATGGAATTAACCTTATAAATTTTCTAAAAATCCTTATGATGTTTTCCAAACAACCTTAGGAAGAATAAAAATAATCAAATTATGTTACAAAACACCTTAAAAATATTGAAAACAACCATACAATGATTCAAAATAGACATTGGATGATTATTTTCACATTATAATGACTCAACCTAAACCATAACAACATATAAAAAAATATTATGATATTTAAATATCAAACATTTAAAATAAATATTAATAAATCATGTTTTATTGATATTTATATATATACAATAAATATTATTTAATCCCATTTATAATTTTGAATTGTTAAATTTTTTAAAATTATGTGAATTTTTTGATTTTTATAGTTTTCTCTTCAAAAAACAGGTTTATTCTTATATTTTAGATGAGTTTTATATTTTTTATTTCTTAAAAAAATTATATGTTATTGAGTTTTTTATTTCATTTTTGGTATTATTATATGAATAAGGCAAAAAATGTAATCTATAATGAACATAATATGTTATTTAATTTTATTGGATGATTTTACACTTTTCTCCATGATGTATATTCTATATTGTAGAAACTATTTCATATTTTTTTATTTTTTTATAATTTTTTTCAATGACTTTTTATATTATTCCAAATAAGTTTAAAACTAATGATATGATATTTTGAAAATATTTTAAGTCCCTAATATTCATATTAATAATTGGACACCATGAATAATCCAATTATCTATAACAAATTAGGAATCATTGTGGAATATACTACTATATATATAATATAAATAAAAATAAATGTAAAATGATGTAATGAATTAAAAATGATTTAATAGTCATGATATGTATAACATAACTACATTGAATGATTTCTATAATGAATACCAAATTCTTCTTTTTCGATCAATAATTATGATGGATCATCCCAAATCCATTGGTAAAATGATAGGACAACAATGAACATCTACTAAGAAATGTTTTTGTATTTTAGTGATAAGTGTGATTTATTTCATTATTATTTTCTATTTTTCTTCATTATATTTGAATCATGATTTTATTGTTATTTTTTTCTTATTTGGGGTAATAATTCATGTAGATTCATCTGGATGTTTCTGAGGATTTCTTTATACAATGTCATTCACATGACAAATTCATGTGGCTAGGTAAAGAATACATGAAATTGCTACTCCTTCTATGAGAGTTCCATAGAAGGTCTATTCAAAATTAACATGAACTATGTCAACTATATCCACTTTTATAGACACAAATATAGTCATTGAATAAATCGTAATGATTTTATCCAAGGTAAATCTCAATAAGAAATGGAAATTGTAGATGAGTCTGAATATGGAAATGACATGTATCATTATGGCATGTGACTTTTATTTTATTGATGGATGGTAGAATTTCCCATTATTCGACACCATTTATATCAATCCTATACCCTATCATATATTAATACTATATTTTTAGATTATTTTCTTCGGGATGGACTTGTTTGGTATTAAATAAATAAATAAATAAAATAAAATAAGACTTATACCAGTTATACCTCCACTATAAAAGGTGTGTATTTTATTTTTCTTCCAAATGTAAGAGGTTTGTGCTTTATTGTTACTACATCAACTAAAATGGTAGTTTAGTACTATTTTATAATTCATTGTATATATTATGGTTGGTTGGTTATATCTCATTTGGAATAGTATCATGTACTCTAGTTGTAACAGTCGTAAAAAATATAGGATTTAATTATTATTATTATTTTCATGGAGTGGAATTATTGGAAGAGTAAATATAATATCACATTCATACAAACTAATATAAATATTCTTATGTCAATTCTTTACATTATTTCCACTAAACAAATATTTAAATTTAATTTAGATTAATATTAAATACTTATTTGAAATTATGATCATGTGTTAAATTGGTAAATACACAATACTTTACTTCCATGGCTTTTTATCCTCCTTTAAAAAAAATCCAATTGATGATTGTTCATCAATATCTATGTGCACACAAACTTCCACATGATATTTTTATAAATATCTAAATAAAAAATTAATCACAAGCTAAACATAATGTTTTCAACTATACTAGTTAATTACCAACGTATTATCTCTCTTATATTGTCCTTACCTACAAAAATTAGGATTCATATATATTTATTTAATATACCCCAAAAATGATAAACCCCATTATCAAAAAATAAAAATTTAAGGGAAAAGGGAACCAAATAAATCAAAATAGTGATATTTTGGTAGTAAAATAACTTCAACCACCCAATAGGGTGTTCTAAGTAATCCTTTACCATGGTAATTTTCAACATATATTGTACATACTCATTGTTTAAAATATACAATATGTTAAGCTCATGACATTCAAAATTATACATTATGAACTGGTACATGATGTCAATTGCATTCATATTTGAATTTAAAATTAAATTATTTAGTAAATTTATATAATATTTATTATCCCACCATTCAATCGATAGATATGTAACATCCATAGAGGTGAATTTGATTTGGAACTTCATGAACATCATTTTATTTATGGAATGTTTTTTATAAAATATAAATATTCCATTTTCTTTAAGGGGCATAGTTTTTCATTCAATGATTTCCAAAAAAACATATATTAATCTAATAAAGAAATCTCATGGTGACCCAAAAATTAGTTAAAAAAATATTACATCACTGTTATGGATATTCAAGACATCTCTGAATAATACACACATGGAAAATTTAAAGTATTAGTGTATTTAGATACAAGATTTATTATAATGTTATTTAAGGAAATACATTTTACATAACCCATAAATATCTTCTCACACATTACCCTTATTAAACATATCGATCATAATACCTTTTTTCAAACCTAGGGAAATATAAACATATGAAACGGTGAGAACAAATGCTCAAAAAGGTAATCGAGAGTGATATCAATTGATGATCGCAATTGAGAAAAATATAAGATTAATTTTATGATAACATGACATAACTAAAAAAAATAATTTTTATTTCATTTAACATAAGTTATTATTTATATAATAATTAATTTCCATAACAAAATACATTACTCGTATGAGTAAAAAATCATCAATAAGTAACAATAATCCATCATATCATTTCATAAGCATAAGAAAAAACAATTTTCCATACACATAATAATAAAAATATGTTACCTAGTCAAATATCTCATCCCAGATTTTCACAGGGGATGGAGACCTATTGTCGTATTGGTACACTACTTCTTCCCATTAACATAGTAGAAATATTCCTATAGTTTATTTTTTCACGCCCCATTCCAAAAAACATAATGGGAAGAGTCCAAAATAAGTATTAGTATTAAACCACATTCCCATTAATATTATATAATGATATATAAAGATTTTACCAAATTTATTTTAATGATATGTAATTCCATACACACTCACCATAAAAATATAACTATAACAATTTCTTCCACAAGATCACAAAAAAAATAATCATTTAATCACTGAATAATTAAACCATTGGAAGGAAATGGGTTTCATGAAAACATTACAAGAATATCATTATCAATATATGTATATATATATATCATAAATAAAAAATCATTAAAAATATATTTACATTGATGAAAAATCATTTTATAAATTTATGAGATATATAATATGATAAATAAGAGAAAACATCCTTTCATTTTGGTAAAATATAAAAAATAAAAAATTCCTAGAACTATATATATATGTTTCTCTTTTATAAAACCAATTATATTTTTAATATATTATTACTATTGAATAATTGGTTCTATGTTGGTAAAATCATTGCATGACATAAATTTTTATAGACATTTTTAACATATTTTAGAGGATGTAAAAAATATGAACAATTCAGAAAAAGATATGATATTTCCATGAAAATTTGAGTAAATAAAATAAAATATAGTACATAAATAATATTATAAATCAATTAAATGTTAATAATAACTTCAATAAAAAAAATTAACGTATATATATATTGAACGGAATTATACATCACCAAAATTAAAAGATATGGCCATCTTTTATTAAATGAAAATTCATTAGTATTTTTGAATTCCAAAGTTGGAGAATGATAAGAATTGATAAAACATATAATTAAAAATATTAGATGAATACTGATTGGTATTATATGATTAAGAAAAAATAATTTCTTAAAATTTAATTTAGCACGAACAGTTTTGATAAAATGTCAAATTATAATATCTACTATTACCTCAAGTCCAAGTTCAATTCTTCTCACTCAAATATGGTGTATGAAACATTTACACATTACATAAACATTCAAAAAACATAGTAATATTTATATTTTTATGTATCATTCAAATATAATTTTAAATTACTATTTTATTAGCCATTAATTAATAAAATCAATATTTGGTTGTTAAGTGTTCTATTTTACATGTATATATTAGTTTGGGAATCCTAGACCTTGAACATCGATCAGGATTTCACATAAAAATAATCTTCATAATTTTGTAAATAAATTATTTATTAGTAGTATAAATTAATAAAACCATCCTTTTAAGGATTCAATGGGAGCTTATTTACATTACTTTAAGGAGGTAGTAGTCAGCACAAATGCAAAAGTGATGATTTCATTTTTCAGTTGAAAAAAAATCAAGTAAAATTTAATTTATCATTAAATAATCTAAATTATATCATAATTTTAATATATATTCATTATATTCATATATATGATCATCCATGAGAGAAAATGATAAAAAAATGAATTTCATCACTATATTGAGGTGGTAGTATGCATGTACGCGTGAGTGATGCTTTCATTTTTAATTATACAGATGAGAAGTTGATGAAGGTGATTACAGAAGTTTAAAAAAATTACTGTATTTATTGTAATTATTTAATTATAATATAATGGATGTAATATATTTAAATTAAGTGGATGAACATATAAACTATAAAGGATGATATTAATATAGTTAACAATTCCTCAGGTATACTCTATTAAATTACACATGAATCCATCTTATGATAATATTTTAGTGAGACTGAAAAATATATGATATGGGGAGTATATATGGTTTGTTATTACAGTATATTTTTTATCGAAGAATCCCTATGTTTTAACATAAGTGAGTATAGGGGGTTCCCTTTTAAAAGTGAGTAGAGGGACACCCTTATAAATTCCCATAACATTAAAATAATATAATATTATTTTATAGGGGTAAGTGGAATGAAACGTGAAAAATATAAAATATAATTTCATTAGATAAAAAATACACTCAAAAATTCAAATAATGATAATGGGTTTTTTATATTAGAAACCTTATTACATTGGTTATCCCATTTTTATTTATTTTATCATTTACTATGATAAAATAAATTTTTACCATGGTAAAATATTTTAATAAATAAAATTGAATTTGAGAAAATAACAAAGATGGCCATGTAAATTTAAAATATTTAACTCATTTGTTAGATTCAATATCTAAAGGTGATAGAAATTAATTTTAATTATTTAACATAAAATTCATTGAAAACATTTTTTATAAAAATGTATTTTCAAGCATAAAAATAATTTTACATTAGAATAAAATATTGAACTAATTTACTTGGAATTTATTGAATTATATGTCAAAAATAATAGTATATTTACTTATAATTTAATCTAATACTTAATTTTTATTTTGAATATATAAATAAATGAAAGTGAAAAATTAATTTTTAGTTCAATAAAATAAAACATAACATTCCAAAAGTAAATTTGTTTAAAACTTTATATAATAGTTTAAAATGATTTTTTTTATATTTAATAAAAATATAATCTATAAAATGGTTTTATATAATTGTATATTATGGTTATAAAATATTTATCTTCTAAATGTTACATCATCTGTCAAAACAATATTTTTCACTATTTATCTAAAAATAAATAATTTTCTAAAAATATTAATAACACACAAAAATATTTGACCTGAAAAATAAAAATATTTTTTTTATTTTTTTATGAAATTTAAATTATTATATTTATAAATTTACAATTAAAATAAAACATTTAAAAATATTAGAAAAATTATTCAAATAAATTTTTTATCTAAGAATTATTCAACCTATATTATGTATAGTCACATAAAATTTTAATGGAGTTCCCTATTTGATTTATTAAATTATAATATTAATTTTATTGAAAAAATATATCATTTTCACTAAAAAAGTATTAAATTTAAAAAATCATAATTCAAAAAGAATATTCAAAAAGGTCTCTTTATAATCAATTGTATTCCACTAAGTCATGTTGGATCGTTTACATTAATCTATCAAATAATATCAATAATTTTAAATATCCATATTTAACTATAAAATTATGTTCATGGTTTCTTTTATCTCATTCTATCAAATACCTCAAATATATTTTAATATAAAAATATATTTTAACATCTGGGTGTGTTAGAATTCCTCTAAAAAAATTTATTTTTGTTTTACCATGTTATACTATCAAATACCAAAGGAAAAATAATAATTTTATAAATATAAATCATAATTATTACTTAATATATTTTAAATAATTAAATTTAATTAATTTAATATTTTTTTAAAAATCCATAAATGAAACCCCTTCATCTTGTTTTTGAATGTAGTAAAAATTTCATTAGAAATTTTGAGATTATCTATTGATAATAAAAAGTAAATTAATCATCTAATTAACCATTAAAATATATTTTGATATATAAATCTTCCTTATACATCTATGAGAAACTATTAACTCATTGAAACAACAGGTCAAAAAAATCACAATTTATCTATACCAAACATATTTAACATATCATGGTCATACTTTTCTTGTGAGAGAAAAATATAATATTTTCAGTTCAAGAATTAGAAGACCAAAATAAATATTAATTAACCAAATATTGAAATTTTTTAAACAGAAATTAGGATAGAATATTTCTCATAAGTAATCACATTATATTGGGGAAACATATTTCCATCGACATGAATAATATGATATATCTATAATTATGTATTCAATCATAACATATTTACTAATTATTGTGAAAATATAAACCCCATTATTTAGTCCTTTTTTATGGTATTAATTTTCAATATCAATAAAATATAATGTAATCCTATAATAATAAATTAAGAATTCATTTTCTTCTAATAAATTTAAACTTTTATGTTCAAAGATGAAATGTTTTACCATAGTTGTTTTTGCCCAAATGACTATGAATTGTCTCCTAAATCTCATACTTGTCCATTAAATTTATACATCAATGTTATTCATCATTTAAAATTGAAAATAACTTTACACTAGTTTATAGTTTATTCATGATAAATGTATTATCTTTTAACCCTCTAATGAAATATATATTATTTTGAAAAGTGAATTCATTCCCATTATCATTTAATTTAGTAATATATATATGATATTATTAATAAAAATATTATCTAAAAGAACATAATTTGATTCAAATTATTTCTTATTAATTTTTTTGTATCCATATCATTATAAATTTAATAAACCATTTTTTCTAAAATTAATAGATCATCTAACAAACATACAATTATCTCACTAGAGATGATTGTTTTGTATCATGTGAAATAAAAAACCACTCTAAAAAATAATGATTTTTGAGATTTTAAATTTTTTTGGTCACCCCATACAATATTTATAACACTTAAGAACATATCCTCATGATATATTTAAATTTTCAATTTATTTTCATCTACCTTGGACGCAATTTGAGAATATTATTGGTGATGTGTCTCGATTGATCCCAGCTACCCCATTTTTCCTAATTATTACTAAAAGAGTTATATAATATAAATTTATGTGTTAGGTTTGCATTTTGTAGGAATCTCATTTAGTCAGCATATCATCCCCTCAAATTCCATGATCTCTTTAATTACGAGATATAAATAGTATACCAATATTAATATAATTTCCATACAATCCGCATCATATAGATCATCAATAATAAAAAAAATACTTAATAGGTTGTATATTATGAATAATATAATTTTATTCTCGAATCTTCTTTAGATTTGATCATTTTTTATTTTCATTAATATTCTCAAGAATATATGCTCAAACCTCTATGTTGATTTGTATTCTATCTTATCTATAAAATCATCAATTTTTTAACACCTCAATTATTTTTTGTTTTTCACAATAAAAATAGGATGTATGGGAGTGTATTTCGTCAATTTTTATTGATGCTAGAATCTTCTTCCCATATATTACATTACTAATACAAATTTAATTATATTATTGAGGGTATAATATATGTGTTCAAAATGGTCTGGAAAATCACCAAGATTCATGGTCTATACAATAAAATTCTCCACAGATTTAGAAAATTATCCAAATTTCTTGAATAAATATTGGATATCATATTGAAAACAATTATACATTTTTTAAAAATCAATATATTTTTTCACAAATAATTTAAAATTATTTTTTCCTCCACTTTTTCTAATATCATGCATATTTTCCCTTTCTATGAGAATGTCATTACAATCATAAATCATTCATTTGAATTATTCTTCCATATTAGTACTTTCCCTACAAATTTACGGATCAAGGGACTTTATTAATTTTTATATATTTATTTTAATGAATGAATTATATATGTTATAATAAATACTCTCTTTTATGAAAACCATGAGATCTATTATTGAATAAAACCTTTTAGTGTCCCTTAATTATAATCTTATATGTAACATACTTCTTATTTTTCATAACAGAGATCATTAGAATTTTTTAATTATGTCATGAATGATTTAAAAGATTCAAATTCTATTTCAAAATCTACCATTTCATTATCCTCATCATATAATGAACTATATTATTTTTAGATATTTTATCTTTGATGGATTAGACAATTACTATTCATTACAAAATTTTCCTCCAATATAAACACTGGATACCTTGCTTCTCATCAATGATATTTCGGATTGTTAATACTCTCATAATTTTTTCCCATTTCTTAAGAAACTAGAAAATATATATCAAATATTTATATATTTGTGAATCTTAATGTTGATTTTCCCTCTTCATTGAGCATTTCCTCACTGCGTGACATAAAAATATATATGAAATAGATATACTTTATAGAATGTTAATCAATATTAAGTCTTAATCATGGTGATTTTTATTTAAATTTTATTATTGTGTTCACTATTTTTCAATGTTATATCCTTTTTTTATTACATTTATTTTTAATTGATTAATCACTTAATATTTTATTGGTTATTTTGATAATGTTGAGTTTATCATAATAAAACCAATAAAATTATTGATCTTATAAAACTTATATTTTTCCACTATAATTTTTGAGTATATGTATCATTAATTTATAAATATTTGTGATATACTCAATGAATCCTCAAAAAATTTGTATCAAAGATAAATTTATGTTCATCATAATGATAAACATATTATAGTCTCCCTCTTCGAGAGGGATATGGGTAGCACATACCATGGTCTCCCATCAACTTCACTATTCTTCCAATATTACCATGTAAATTATAAAGTAACATTAAATATATGACACCATTCATGGTGATATTATGAAAATAAATTAAAGGGATAAATGTTGTTGTAAAATACAATTTTATTCATATATCAACCCATTTTTTATCAAAAATGGGAGTAAACAAATTACTGATAAATTTTACAATATAAATATTGTTATAAATAAATAGTTTTAATTACTATAAACCAACAACAATCTTTAAGAATACCCTACAACAACTGTAATGATATCAATTTGGTTATAGGTGAAATATAAGAACCATTTATGGGGGGTCAAAAAAATATCATCAAAACAAATAAATTAGAAATAATTATTATCTAACAGGATAATGTATATGATTGATGAATTAGAAAAGAATATTTTATGACTAAATATAGTGATAATTATAGAATGAAATTTGTTATATGATATTTAAACATATTTCAATTGGTATTTTAATTGATAATTTATTCCTTCATGTTCAACAAATACTATCATACATTCCACACCCTTGTTTTACTTTCATGTTTGAATAAATTAATATAGAAGTAATAAAGTAAAAATGTACAGTAAAATAAAAATAGATAACACGATACTATAAGTTGATAAATCTTTTGTTATACTCATCATGTTCCACTAATGATGTATACAATGTGTAATCACATTCATAACCTCAAAACTGACTATGATGCTCTAAAAAATATCTTATGATTTTTTCTATTTCAACAATAATTTTTTATCATCATTTTCTATGAATAACAAAAAATTTATTTAACATTTAAAAAAACATTTAATTTAGATGATGTTCCACAAAAATGTGTTCCTCGTCATAGATAGATACGAAAACCGTGTATATGAAATCCATTCTACTCAAATGTGTTTTTACGTTCATGATTATATATTTAACGACCATTATAAAATGATTATATTTACCATTATAGGGATTCCTAACCTTCAAAAAATGATCATAAAATACGTTTCTTCCATACTTGTTAACTTTAACTATAGATTATATCTATATATCTATAGAAATGGAAATATGAACCATGACTGTTTTTCCAAAAATTATCCTGATTGATACATAAAAAATATTTTTTCCACTCTTTGGTGGTACTAAAAATTCACCTACTATATTTTTATAACCATGATAAAAAATACCTTCGTATTTTCATGTTAAACTATTACAAGATTACATATTACCATTACATGATAATCCACCAATGACCATTCAATTTAAATATAGTTAAATGTGTTCTTTTACATGATCATTTTTTATGTCTTCATAGGCTATTTTCCAATACAGTACATGTGACATGTTTTGTTGATAATCATAGTGTGGTTTTTGTATCCTTATAAACTCTTAAATAATTTTTATCTTGTCACTTATAATTAAGATCTATTTATATCCATTACAACATTAAAAATATTCCCAATGAAATCTTGTACAAAACACCAAAATAATCATCCAAAGAAACTAGTCATTTTATTCTCCCAATTTGATTGTTGTCTAAATGGAACACCATTAGGTATAATTATTTTTTTGATAGTATTCCAATATATAGTGTAATGATACATACTATATTGACCAATCCTCAAATGTGGTCTAAAAAACTCCCCTCTTTTAAAAAAATGAGGGTAGTTTGATCTATAAAGGCTCCTCAACAATTAGAAAAACATTATAAAAATATTGATTAATTCTAATTATAAATTATCTATGCATTTAATAAATTTATTAATACTTCTATATCAAATTAATTTTTAAAAATATACTCTCAATTGATAATTTTTAAAAATATACTCTACATATTGGAATTTATATTATATTGTATTAACAAATACTAATAAATAAATTATTATAAATTATACGGGCACACACAAACATATACACACTAAAATTATACATATATATAAATAATATATTTTTAAATATACTATTAAATTATTATCAAACACACACACACCGACACACACAAGAAAATATATTTATATATCAATGAGTATATGATTATTTTAATTTATACTTACACATATCTTCCATATTTTATTGAAAACAAAAATTTCATTTTAAATTTTAATTTCATGTGTATATTTTTATGATAAAAATTAAAAATATATTTTTTATGATACATTGTATATAGAATAATCCCCCATGAATTTAATTAATAGAGAGGTATTTATAAATAATTGTTGGCTCCAAAATGGGGGAAGAAGAAGAAGAACTGAAAAGCTCGAATGGCTGCCTTGCGAAGCCCCTTTTCGGTGTCCCCCTAGCCCCGCGACCGCTATGGACCAAGGAGAAGGGATGCTCCGTGAATGAATTTGACATTTGTGATACCGCTACGGAGCTAAGAGGTGGGATGATCCATGAACGAATTTGATGTTCATGAGCCTTCCATAGAGCACAGATGTAGGATGCTCCGTGAACGAATTTGAAATATGCAAGCTCGACCCGGAGCAAGGAGACGGGATGCTCCACGAACAAATTTGACATTCGCGAGCCCACCATGAAGCTAGGAGGTGGGATTCATCGTGAAATAATTTGACGTTTGCAAGCCTACCACGGAGCAAGGAGGTGGGATTCTCCGCAAATGCCTTTGACATTCGTGTGCCCACCGCAGAGCAACGAATCCATCTTCACGCAGAGTGAGCTCTGCTTCACAACACCTCTTGCCTATAAATACCGTCCTCCCCCCATGTCCAGAGGGTGGATCATATGTCCTTTCAACTTTCTAGCTACCAAATCATGAAGAACCCTCTTCTCTGTGAACCATGAGCTATATGAGTTACTTCTTCTTTGAGAGGTGTCTCCCCTTTGCCTTGTTTTCTTCCCATACTTAGAGAGGGATGACTTTTTCAAAGCCTACGGGCCTCTATAAAGGAATGGGATCCATAAGGGGACCTGAGTCATCACCGATCATTTATGATTCGCGAAGCACCCCCCATGTACATGTTATCCAAATGCTAAGGCAGGGTCACTGTACTTCGCAAAGCACGTTTCCTCACTACAGATTGTTTCGCGAGGCACCATTGCTTCGCGAGGTAGTGCTCTGCGAATGACTTTCCACATCACGATGCACCTTCTATATGAAACGATTCCCTAGGATTAGTCTTGGACACTTGTCTTCGGGAGGCACACCACTTCGCAAGTACCCTCTACTAAGTGGAGAACCAGAGCTTCACAAGGCCCTTGCATATGAGCCCCTCTTCTTCGCAATTACCTTTTCTTATGCAACCCTCAAGGTTTGAAAGAAGTGAATTCAATGTCCCATGGACACCAATTCCTATTATGGTAATTCGCCTCATTCTTCATCACATAAGAACACTAACGGCTATTTCTTCTTCACATTGCTTTGCTAATGTGGACCCCTAATGTGATCACCTCATGAAACCCTCTAGCCACGACGTTGCTTGTCCATTATCTTAACCAAGGTGGAGAGGATACTGGTCATTTAAGTCCTATGGGTGCGGAGAGAATCCACCTCATATGAGTTATATGATGTTAAACTGCCAGTCACCCTCATCCTCAGTACACAGCATTAATCTATGACTTCCCCCCATGTATCAAATTCGGGTAAAGGGAAACCACCTTCGGGTAATCCCCTAGCTTTTCTACCTTGAGGTAGCACCCCTACTTCTCCTGACATCTTCCTGGCCGAAGACCAGATAGGGTGGGATGGGCACTAGAGCCCTCCTTTCTTCATTGCCAAATCTCTCTACCTTTGGAAATTGTTTTCCATCCCAGCCTCTATCATGTTGTATGTCTTAATATTTCTCTCTCAGGGCTACTAACCATGTGTAACCCCCACTCCACTTCCCTCAAACACACCTTACGTGATGTGTTAATTAAGACATCAGTGCCTCTTGTTTCTCACACCGAGAAAGAATCACATTGGCACGGATTACGGATAAACTAGGACATCCTCATCATCAGCCTATTGTGTAAGCCCCACACATTCCCAAACTGCGAGATCTTTGATCCATGACAAGGCGAGGTACGTAGGAAACCTCTATGAGGTTCAAGTCCAACAACCATTGGTCCCGACCATCTTCACGTTGGTTCACAAAACCAAGCCCAAACTACATGGATTTTGATATTTTCCAAGTTGAGGTATGTAGGAAGCCTCCCTGAGGTTCAATCCCAACACCCCATTGTTCCAAACACATTCAAGATGGTTCCCACCACCCGAACTATGCGGACATTGATCCTTACCAAGGTAAGGTACGTAAGAGACCTCTCTAAGGGTCAATCTCAACACCTGTTGGTTCTGATCTCCTTCACTTCAGTTTACCCATACCCATACCCGATCTAATTGGGTTTCGATCTTTTTCTCCTAGACAGGGTACCTAGGATGCTTCCCCAAGGTTTCGCCCCATTCATTGATAATCCGTTGTCGCCCACTTTCAGCGGTAAGCTGTGGGAACCCCAATTAGTGGAAATACATTGCCAAGATGAACTACAATGACAATGATTCCCTACCACAAAGATTCATATGAAGTCTCCCTAAGGTTCAATCCCTTCATTCATTTCTCATCCTAATCTCTCCCTTGAACTTGTGTGTTCTTAGAAGATCATTCCCCAACCTGGAGGTTCCACTTCCTCTGGTTCCCATCCATGCATCCATTCTCATGGGTCTCCTCCTTAGGTGTCCCATAATCCCACAAAACTATGCATACATTGATTACCTACCATAGGGATACACAGGAAGTCTCTTCAAAGCTCAAGCCCACCATAATTATCACCCCGAGTCGACTCCATAACATTCTCCACCAACTTCACTTTTCCAACCATCATCCATCATGATTGTTACCTAGGCCACCACATTCCGGTAAGATCATTCCAATCACCTCTTTGCTTCTCCTTGAAGTAACTGGTTATCTAACCATGCGTTATCCCTGATATCAGTGTTACCACAAGGGGATACATCTATTTGATCCACTCCATTCAGTGTTCTGTTCAGTCCAATCCATCTCTTCTTGACATTAAACTCACAACATAACCTTTGTTAAACATAGAAAGATAAGGAAAACCTCAAGGAAATTCCCATGGAATATAATTACCCACATGCGATGTGGGATACCTCGGGCTCCCGCGCCCTCGAGAAGCCCTATAACAATAGGAAGAAACCCAAACACACCAATGTTCCGGTGTCCAGAGACCCAAGTGATGCCCAACGTGACTACTCCCCTGAACAATGGTTTCTACCCTGATTGGACCCTTTAGAATGTCTTGAAAGATTTAGAATAATTAATCGGTGTCCATAAATATATGGAACTGGGAAGTGTTTCATGAACGACGTATTAAATCTATAATGGAGATCCGAACTAGGTGACGAGTCCCGAGGAGGAATCCACGGAAGGAAGAACCAACATCCCATCATCTCGTTTAGATCAAAGAGATAATGTCCCAGAACAAGAAATGGATGTCGCTCTCCTTTTGAAAGTGGGAATGGAAGGAAAAAAACTGTAACACCCCAATCTTCCACAGTACGATTCTCTTTGAATAATACAGTAGCGTGTGTTGTACGCAACTTCGAGATTCTAACAAACTACGACCAATCGAAGTAGCTATTATGAATAGTAATACCCTCATTTTAAAATTTTATAAATTTTATCTCTCAAAATAGACTTCATTTTTGGATTCAGAATATTAAAATTATCCTAGGGTAAAATTTTGGAACTTTTCAGATAACTTTTATATTTTGATGAATAGTGAAAATTACTAAATTTTAATTAAAAACAGCTTTTTTCATCAAAATACTTAATAGTGATAGAATATGAATTTAAGTGGTTTTAAAGTATATTTAGAATATATTTTTAGCGTTTAATACAATTTTTGTCATTAGACATAATTTCACAATTAAACCGGACATAAACAAGTGTCAATCTTTTGATAGTTATTATCTTTTAAAAACACGCTTTTTATTTTAACAACGGAAATTAATTTTAAATTAATTTCTACCACTTAGGTGTTTTGAATTTGTAAAAATGGATTAAATATTTGGAATCAGGATGTCCAAATTGTGTAAATAGATAACTTTTATTTTTAGAAATTTTGAATAATTACTTCGGTAAATATTTTATTTACCATGGTTAAAGGGTTAATCCGGTAAATAAGGGTAAACAAAATAATATTATAATAATAATGAATTACCATAAAATGTTCCCTAATATTATTGGTGGATTCATGTCAGACCATGGGCATATTTGGGTCTATTTTGGGACCCCGTGGAGCCACATGTAGGTGATAGGGACACTTTATATTAATTATGTTAAAATAAATACAAAATGACATAAGAATACATCTTTTAGCAAAACAATTTTTACATAGGGTTATATATGTTTGAATTTCTACTATAAATATTAATTAGAAGGATAAAAATATTTCCTAAATAATGGTAGTTTATTTATAATTTTTAGACATTTAATAATTAATATTATTTATGACACAATAATGATGCAGTATTTTCTTTATTAGTGAATGAATCAAATAATTGGTATTATAAATGATAAAATAAATATAATTTGAGGGTTTTTATGAAATCCATTAATTTTATTGGTCAATATGAAATTATAGGAATGCTTAAATGAATTTTGTTCGAATTAATATAGTTTTTATGACTTTAACAAAAATCAATTATTGAATAGTGTCAAAATTGACATAAATGAGTTTTTAAAAAAAATATTGTATTATTAATTGATATTCTATTCCTAAAAATCTATGGTTCATACAAAGGACTTATATCATGATAGGTGTATCATTATTGGACCACTTGGGGGTATCATGGATTATATAGTAAGTTTATTAACTATATAATATTAAAATACAAACTGACATGGTAAATGTCAAACTAATTAACTAAGAGTTAAAAATAAAATATAAGGTTAATATAATGACCCAAACATGTATAAATTCTATTGGTTAAAAGTATTTATACCCATACCCACCTTATACTTTGAATAATCCTCTTTGGATCCATTACAAACAGAATATTAATTTATTATAAAATAATATTTATTGCTTTTCCAAAGGTGCCCCTCACCCCTCTTATAAAAAGGCACTACCCCTTCTCAGTAATTCACACATTAAAAGCCTTTTGGATCTGCCAAACCATGACCAAATACTCTATCAACTTACCTCACTTCAACTTAGAGGCCTTGTTTTGATCAGAAAGCCAACCTATGGAGCTCTTATGATCAAATTAGATGGAAGAACTCGAAGAAGAGGTAATGTTTTCACCACCCTCTTTCGAGTTCCTTTCTTCTTCCACTTCATCATTCTTTTTTATTCCCATTCTAAAATAATATCTCCAGTATCTTATATACTGTGATGTTATTATAAATATGGTACAACCATATTCAGTATTCTATCCCTCCTTTGAATGACATGTCACCATACATGCGTACGTACGGCTTACTGTCTCCACGTCGTGGTGTAATTGTTATTCAAAACATTATTATTTGGATGGGTATAATAATGATGTTTAATTCATGTAAATAATAAATATAACATGATAATGATTATTTATATATGATAAACAATCCAATTATATATTATTTTAATATAAAAAGAATGATATTGTCGCTCGTGCGTACGTACAGACTACCGTCTCCACGAAGGAGATGAGAGTCATTCCCCATCGTAACCATTCAAGACTAATTCTCATTTGATGATTAAAAATAATTTTTAAGGACTTGATATTATTCTAGATTTGAATAATATACAACCTATCCATAACAAACCCGACTTATGTAACAAAACATATAAAATGAAACGAGTAAGTTAACCGAAACAATGATAATACTAAGATATTATTAACAAATCAATGTTAAAAGATCATATATGATATCATATTAATGAATATGATTCTTGTATAATTTAATAACAATTATATCACCATTATAAAGGAGGTTAACCTACCCTAAACCAAGAAAAAGTACAAGGTGAGGGTTTATTTCACAATCTCTTCATTATCCAAGGTTGTTTATACGTAATTATCTACTGGGACCTCTTTATCATCCACATCCATGTTTCTTAAAAATGTATTTAAAATCCTTTTTAATATTTTAAATACTTTGGAATAAATTCATTTATACTGTTTTTGACTTTTTATAAGATGTTCATAAAGGATTCTTTCTGTCGTTTTCCAAACAAGTTTCTTTTTAACCTTTTTGACTGAATTAAGTTAAAAATGTCTTTTTTTAACTTATACGGTGGGTGTGGCTATTTTTGGCCATTATAAAATCGTTAAAGCTTCCCTTACAATATTATAAGAAAATTTTCAAATTAAATGTTTTATTTTATAATTCTGTGACTTTCAAATGATTTCAAAAAAAGAGATATTTCTCTCAAATAGTTTTTATTTCATCTATGTCAACATCTTTTTATGGATTTTAAGCTTATTTGATGTAGATTTATTGTGATACAAATCTTCCATATTGTATTTAATTTTTTGTGATATATTTTACTATCGATGTGTTATTTTTATACCACTCATGGTTCATAGAGAAAGTATTTACATTTCATATGTTAGTTTTAATATGAATATTTATGTTAAGTTTAAAACTGTTCACATGGGTAATTAATTGGACTTAAAT
Organism: Viscum album; assembly: GCA_963277665.1. Classification (NCBI taxonomy): domain Eukaryota; kingdom Viridiplantae; phylum Streptophyta; class Magnoliopsida; order Santalales; family Viscaceae; genus Viscum; species Viscum album. The sequence goes on from OY728135.1 coordinate 553,855,301, forward strand.
AGTGACGATTGGAGCCCACTATAGCTCCTATATGAATCGTTAGGTCTCATGAAACAAACTAGTGTCTTGGCACATGGCCTTAAAAAATCATATTTTTAGTCTTGGCACAAGGCCTTGGCTATGTGGTTATGATAGTCTGGCATTATTCATTCCGTCATTATTAAAGTGGGTATTGATATTTCATGTGATTATTCTAATATTAGAATATCCATGTGAATAAGTAAATGGAATTATTTCATTTTATTTTTTCCATATTATGTTGAAGTTCATGTTTAAAAGGCTTTTTTTTAGTTATACATTGCCTTAAATGTTTATTCTTATTTATAAAAGTTTCTGATATATTGTTATCCTTACTGGGAATTTGAGATCACCCCTTTCTATGTTTTATTTTTCCTAGGATGTGGAGAAGTATTTTATGAATGACCTATAGGGATAGTATAAGGGGATATGAGTGTGGAGATAAGATGTTGTTATAGTTTTCACTTTATGATTGTAATGTAAACTTTATGAATGTATCTAATGATTCCAGGACTACTAAACTAATCGGTCTATCGAGACTTGATCATTTGTGATCATGCCAATTTTATGTAATAATGCACCGAATTTGGGTAACTGGGGTCGGGGCATTACAGTTGGTATCAGAGGAAGTTTAGTACAAACCATGGAAGCTAGATTTAGATAAACACTGATCAGAGCACATATATCTAAGATGGAATTTTAGGATTAATATTGAAGAACTTCCTATAATTTTGGTATTTTAGAAATTTAGTGAGTTTTCTGAGAAATACATATCTGTCTGGATACAATCAGGTAGAGGCGGCTCTGGGATAGATCTACCTAGGGATAAAACCTGAAAACACCGCTTTCTGCTAGACTTGAATGAGAACTATTGCACGACAATGGGACTTGCTACACTCTTGGTTACGACACTCCCAGGGGATATTCTTAGGATAATTCTCAATTTCTTTACAAACCATTATGAAGGGTTTATGAGTATATACTTCCTCAAAAAAACATTTTTATGATTATGGATTATATCCACAAATAGTTCAATTTATGTTATGTGTTTTACAAGTATGGAATTATGTACTTTGATTCATAAACTGATCTAGTTTATGCCATTGTTTAGAAATGGCGCCTAGTGGATGAAATGGAAATAGTATCAATGCACGCAATCCATGTAAGGATTTCCCTCCTGCTCAAGATAATTATAGTGGAGATGGTAATGCAACCAGTGCTAATCAACTAACCACCATAATGGGACAACTCAATCAGGTTATGAATAATAACCTTACCCATATAGAGCACCTTGATCCACAGCATGGAGGATAAATGTTCGATCACTTCATGAGGTAGAAACCACTAACATTCAATGGTAGTACAAATCCATTAGTAGCTGTGAAATGGATATGTTCCCTAGAGAAAATATTTCAGGCTTTATGGAGTAGTGCAAGAGAAAAAGATGTCATGGTAGTTTTCGCCTCACTGGAGATGCTGATCAATGGTGGTCATTGATTCAACACCCGAAGGAAGATGATGAAGTATCAATTATGTAATTGGGGGAGGTAAAAGATCTTTTCTTTGAAAAATACTTTCCTCGTGACCATCTAGAAGATATGCAAAAGCAATTTATGAGTCTGAGACAAAAGGAGGATGAGAATGTTGCAAAGTATGTGGCTAACTGTACAAGGTTAGAAAGGTATGTTGGAGATTATATACATAACCCAAGAAGTAAGATTTATTGTTTCTTTTATGGTTTAAAACCATTAATTCATCGAGCATTGGTTTCACAATAATTCTTGTTGAATGAAGATATTGTCTCATGTGCTATCATGACAGAAAAGGAATTCTCTATGTCTTATGAATTTAAAGAAAATCTAGAGAAGAAGAGATATGTTGATCACTTTAGGAATGGAAATAAGTGGAAGAAGGGAAATGTTGAATATACATCCTGCGGTAAATGTGGGAGAAACACCCTGGTACTTGTTTGAAGGGAATGGGAGTCTATTACAAGTGTTGTGAAAAAGGCCATTATACTCGTGATTTCAAGGGGAATAAGGAAGCTACCAATGTCCAATGCTACAATTACAGGGAGATGAAACATTATGCAAATGAATTTCCTAAGCGTCAGGGGAACATACATCAGAAAATTCAAAGGGATCAAGGCTAAGCTTATGATATCACTACTACTGAGGTAGAAGCTCCGAATGACATGGTGGCAGGTAATTTAATGGTTTCCTCATGTTTAGAAAATGTATTATTTTATTCTAGATCATTGCATTGTTTCATATCTGCCCTGTTTTCTACGAAAATTAGATATTTCCAATTTGATTTAACAAAGGATTTGTCAGTTAAAACTCCTAAGGGAATTATCATTGCAGCATTGTATTGTGAAATAGTTCCCATTAGAGAACATAAATTTTCTTTATCCGCTGATCTCATCGTCATACCTATGATTGAGTATGATATAATCCTCAGTATGGATTGGCTTTTAGACAATGATGCGATGATTTATTGTAAGAATAAGGAGGTTGTGATTTTTGTTAATGATGATAAGGAAAACCTTATCTTTAGAGCAGAATCGTCACCACCAAATTTTTATCTAGATCTACCCCCAGTAGCTCAAATAAATTCAATTATTGGGGAGGAAGAGAATGAAATGACTGTGGGTGACGAAAGGATTGATCAAATGGAGGATGTACCTATTGTGAAAGAATATGTAGATTTATTTCCGAAAGATTTACCTGGACATCCTCCAGAATGAGAAGTTGAGTTTTCCATTGATTTAATTCCTGGATCAAGGCCTATATCAAAGATCCTTTATAGAATGGCCAATATGGAATTAGTTGAAATAAAGAAACAACTAGAGGAATTTATTAATAAGGGATTTATTCACCCAAGTGTTTCCCCATTGGGAGCCCCTGTTCTATTTGATAAAAATAAAGATGGATCTATGATGTTATGTATCGACTACAAGGAGATCAATGCTGTAACAATAATGAACAAGTATCCCCTACCTGACATTGATGATTTATTTTACCAACTACATGGAGATCAATAATTTTCAAATATTGACCTTCGGTCTGGATACCATAAGTTGTGTGTGAAGAAGGAAGACATTCCGAAGACAAAATTTCGAACCAAGTATGGGCATTACAAGTTTACAGTAATGCCTTTTGGAATGACTAATGCACCCTCTGTATTCATGGATCTAATCAAGAGAGTTTTCAAGGAATATCTAGATGAATTTATGGTGGTATTTATTGATGATATCTTTGTATTTTCCAAAAGCTAATAAGATCGTGAAAATCACTTGAGCATTATCCTGAAGACTCTAAGAAGACATGAATTATATGGGATGTTTAGTAAGTGTGAATTCCAGCTTCAGGAGATTTCTTTTCTTGGCCATATTGTCTCTAAAGATGGAATCTCTGTTGATCCTTCTAAGACCAAGGCAATCCAAGAATGGACTACACCGATGATTATAACTGAGCCACACATTTTTATTGGTTTAGTAGGTTCTTATCGTCATTTCGTCCATAATTTTTCCCAGTTGGCTAACCCATTAACAAAACTCACATGTAAAGGAGATAAATTTGTTTGGAAAAAAGAGTGTGAATAATGTTTTGATGAACTGAAGAGAATATTAGTCAATGCTCATATATTTAATCTACCATCGGAGAATGATGGGTTTGTTATTTATAGTGATGCATCAAAGAAATGACTTGGTTGTGTCTTTATGAAGAATGATAGGGTTATTTACTATGCATCACAACAGTTGAAAATTCATGAGATAAACTATCCTACTCATGATCTTGAGTTAGGAGCTATGATATTTTCTTTGAAGATATGGAGACACTACCTCTATGGTGAAAATGTGATATTTATATTGATCACAAGAGTTTGAAGTATATTTTATCACAAAAAGAACTCAACATGACGAAAAAGAGATGGCTTGAATTGCTCAAGGATTATGATTGCATGATATACTACCACCCGGGGAAGGAAAACAAGGTGGAAGATGCTATGAGCAGAAAAGATCATTGAGTTTTGAACATGAAGATAATTGAAAGGGATCCTATTTGAATTGATCTAGTGAAGATGGATATGGGAATTACCCTGAAAGGTGAAACATCGATAGTTTTTAAAATGGTAGCCAAACCATCTTTACAAGAAAGGATAAAGAGTTCTCAGACCGGTGATGAAGAGTTTCAAAAGAAGATTAAAGCTCTAAATGATGGAATATTGAGAGACTTTTTGTATGAAGATGGAATTTTGAATTTTCAAAACACACTTTGTGTTCCTGATATAACTGATCTAAAAAGGGAATTATTGGATGATGATCATAGTTCTAATTTCTCTATACACCCTGGGAGCACCAAAATGTATAGTGATTTGAAAGAACATTTTTGGTCGGACAACATGAAGAGGGAGATTGGTGATATTGTGTCACGATATATGGTTTTTCAACAAGCGAACACTGGAAGGCAAAATCCTGGAGGAGTATTTCAACCTCTTCCCATACCAGAGTGGAAATGGGATAATATTACGATGGACTTTGTCATGGGGCTACCAAATACTCCTAGAGGGAATAATGTAATATGGGTTATTGTAGATCGTCATACCAAGTCAGCACATTTCCTTGCTATAAGAGAAGATCTACCATTGGAACTTCTTACAAGACAATATATTAATGAAGATGTGAGACTTCATGGAGTACCCATATCAATTGTTTCTGATTGTGATCCCCATTTTAATTCAACATTCAAGAAATGTATTCAGAAAGCCAAGATACAGAACTTTGTTTGAGCACTGCATACTACCCCCAAACTGATAGACAATCAGAACGTACTATTCAAACCTTAGAAGACATGTTGAGATCTTGCTCACATGACTTTCAGGGTATGTGGGATCAATATTTACCTCTGGTGTAATTTTCCTATAATAATAGCTTCCCTTCAAGTATTCGGATGGCACCATATGAAGCGTTATACAGATAGAGATGTTTCACACCAACCTGTTGGGATGATGTTGGTGAAAGAAAACATGTAGGCCCAGAACTGGTGGAGGTAACAATGGAAAAGGTAAATGTAATCCAAAACCACATCAAAGCAACTCAAAGTGGGAAGAAGAGCTATGCCGATAACCGAATAAGGATTTAGAATTTCAGGTAGGAGATCATGTTTTCTTGAAGGTATCTCTATGGAAGGGAGTTATACGTTTTAGTAAGAAGGGTAAATTGAGTCCCATGTACAACGAAACTTTAGAAATTATAGAACGAATTGGGGCTGTAGCTTTCCATTTGGCAATGCCGCCAAGTCTCTCCAAAGATCACGATGTGTTCCATGCATCACTATTGAGAAAATACAGGCTTAAACCAACACATGTGCTCACTTATGAGGAATTAGAACTGGAATATGATCTGTCATATTGCGAAGAGCCCATTAAGATTCTTGATACAAGAGAGAAAGTTCTGAGAAACCGGATGACTCGTCTGGTAAAAGTTCTATGGATGAACCATTTGATGGAAGAGGCAACGTGGGAACCTGAGGAACTTATGATGAAGAACCACCCGAGTCTTTTCATGTGGAAGTATTCTAGAAATTTCGAGGAAGAAATTATTTGAACGAGGGGATAATGTAACACCCCAAGTTTCAACTTTACGATTCTCTATGAATAATACAATAGTGTGTGTTGTACGCAACTTTGAGATTCTAAAACACTATAACCAATCAAAGTAGCTGTTATGAATAGTAATACCCACTTTTTGAAATTTTATAAATTTTATCTCTCAAAATGGACTTCGTTTTTTTATTCTGAATATAGAAATTAGCCTATGATAAATTTTTGGATCTTTTCGGATAACTTTTATATTTTGATGAATAGTGAAAATTACGAAATTTTAATTAAAATGAAATTTTTTAATCGAAATAATTAATTGTGATAAAAATGATTTTTAGTTGTTTTAAAGAATATTTAGAATATATTTTGACCCTTTAATACAATTTTGGTCATTGGACATAATTTCACAATTAAACCAGACATAAACAAGTGTCAATCTTTTGATAGTTATTATCTCTTAAAACCATGCTTTTTGTTTTAACAACGGGAATTAATTTTAATTTAATTTCTGGAACTTATGTGTTTTGAATTTGGAAAAAAGGATTCCTAATTTGGAATAATGATGTCCAAATTGTGTAAATAGGTTTCTTTTATTTTTAGACATTTTGAATAATTACTTCGGTAAATATTTTATTTACCATTGTTAAAGGGTAAATCCAGTAAATAAGGGTAAACAAATAATATTATAATAATAATAAATTACCCTAAAACGTGTCTTAATCTTATTTGTGGATACATGTAAGACCATGGGAATCGTTGGGTCGATATTGGGACCCCATGGAGCCACTTGTAGGTGATATGGACACTTTATATTAATTAATTCAAAATAAATACAAAAATTTCATAAGCATATATCTTTTAGAAAAACAATTTTTAAAAAGAGTTATATATGTTGGATTTTCGACTATAAATATTCAATAGAATGCTAAAAATAATTAATACATAATTTTAGTTTATTTATAATTTTTAGACATTTAATAATTAAAATTATCTATGACACAATAATGATGCAGTATTTTCCATATTAATGAAAGAACCAAATAATTCGTATTATATATGTTAAAATAAATATAATTTAATGTTTTGATGAAATCCATGAATTTTATTGGATACTATGACATTATATTATTTTATAAATGAATTTTCTTTAAATTGATAATGTTTCTACGACTTTAACAAAAATCAATTATTGAATACTGTGACTATTGAAATAAATGTGTTTTTAAAACAAATATTATATTATTAATTGATATTTTGTTCCTAAAAATTCAAGGTTTGGCCAAAGGACTTATATCATGTATCTGTATCATTAATGGACCACGTGGGGGTCTCTTGGATGTATATAGTATGTTTATTAACTATATAATATAAAAATACAGAGTGACATGGTAAATGTCAAACTAATTAACTAAGAGTTAAAACTAAAAGATAAGGTTAATATAATGACCCAATTCTGTCTAAATTCTACTGGTTGAAATTATTTCGACCCATACCCACAATATACTTTGAATAATACACTTTTGATCCATTAGAAACCAAATATAAATTTATTATAAGATAATATTTCTAGCTTTTCCAAAGGTGCCCCTCACCCCTCTTATAAAGGGGCAATCACCCTTCTCACTAATTCACACATTCAAAGCCTTTTTCCTCAGCCATACCCTTTACAAATACTCTCTATACATATCTCACTTCAACCTAGAGGCCTTAGTTAGATCATAAAGCCATCCTATGGAGACCTTTTGATCAAATCAAAAGAAATAACCCGAAGAAGAGGTAATGTTTTCACCACCCACTTTCAAGATCATTTCTTCTTCTACTTCATCTTTCTTTGTTATTCCCATTGTAAAATAATAACTCCAGTATATTATATACTATGATGTTATTAAAAATATTTTACAACCATATTCAGTATTCTATCCATCCTTTGAATGACATGTCACCATACGTGCGTACATACGGCTTACCGTCTCCAAGTCGTGGTATAATTGTTATTCAAAACATTATTATTTTGATGGGTATAATAATGATATGTAATTAATGTAAATAATAAATATAACATGATAATTATTTTTTATATATGATATACCATCCAATTATATATTATTTTAATATCAAAAGAATGATATTGTCTCTTGTGCGTACGTACGGACTACCATCTCCACGAAGGCGATGAGATCCATTTCCCATCGTATCCATTTGAGACTAATTCTAATTTTATGATTAAAAACAATGTTTAAGGACTTGATATTATTCTGGATATGAATAATATACAACCTATCCATAACAAAAACGGCTTATGTAACAAATCATATAAAATAAAATGAGTAAGTTAACAACCGAAACAACGATAATACTAAGATATTATTAACAAATCAATGTTTAAAGATAATATATGATATCAAATTAATGTATATGATTCTTTTATAATTTAATAAAAATTATTTCACCATTATACAGGAGGTTAACCAACCCTCAACCAAGTAAAAGTACAAGGTAAGGGTTTATTTCACAATCTCTTCATTATCCGAGGTTGTTTACACGTAATTATCTACTGGGACTTCATTATCATCCACATCCATGTTTCTTAAAAAAATATCAAATCATTCATAATATTTTAAAGACTATGGGATAAAGTCATTTATACCCATTTTTACTTTTTATAAGAAGTTTATAAAGGATTCTTTCTATCATTTTCCAAACAAAGTCATTTTTATCTTTTTCAAAAGAATTAAGGTAAGAATGTATTTTTTAACTTATATGGTGGGTGCGGCTATTTTCCACCATTATAAAATCGTCAAAGCTTCCCTTATAAGATTATAAGAAAAATTTCAAATTAAATGTTTTATTTTATAATTATGTGACTTTCAAATTATTTCAAAAAAAAAGAGATATTTCTCTCAAATAGTTTTGATTTCATCTTTTTCAACATCCTTTGATGAATTTTAAGCTTATTTGAAGTTGATTTATTATGATAAAAAACGTCCATATTGTATTGAAGTTTTTTTGATAAGTTTTACTATGGATGTGTTATTTTTATATCATTCATGGTTTATGGAGAAAGTATTGACATTTCGAATGCTAGTTTTAATACGAATATTTATGTTATGTTTTAACCTGTTCATATGAGGAATACATTGCACTTAATAAGTGATGGGTGGAGCCCACTATAGCTCCTCAATGCATCTGTTGGTCTCATTAGATAAACTAGTGTCTTAGCACAAGGCCATGACAAAATCATATTTGTAGTCGTGGAACGATGCATTCGCTATGTGGTTATGATAGTCTGACATTATGAATTCCATCATTATGAAAGTGGTTATTGAATTTGATTTTGATTATTAGACTAGAAGAATATCCATGTGAATAATTAAATGGAATTATTTCATTTTATTTTTTCAATATTATGATGAAGTTCTACTTTAAAAGGCTTTTGTTTTTGTTATTCATTGCCTTAAATTTTTATGCTTATTTATAAATTTTTCTGCTATATTGTTATCCTTACTGGGCATTTGAGCTCACCCATTTCTATGTTTTATTTTTCCCATGATGTGAAGAATTTTTTTATGAATGACCTGCAGGGATAGTATAAGGAGATATGAGTATGGAGACAAGATGTTGTTGTTGTTTTCACTTATGATGTAATGTAAACATTATGAATGTATCTTTTGTTTACAAGACTACTAAACTAATCAGTCATTCAAGACTTCATCTTTTGTGATCATGCAAATGTTATGTAATAATGCACTGACTCTGGGTAACTGGGGTTGGGGCGTTACACAAACAGTTCCTTTCATCCTCCAACAGATGAATTTGAGTGACCTGATGAAATCATTGGAAACAGAAATGGTGAACCCGACGTGAATATATTCTCCTCAACATGGATACTATCGAATTCAAGGCATCAATGGATTAGTGTGTCACCAGATCTAGTTATATTGTGCTTGGTCCCACTATGAAAATAGCGGGCATGGTGTGAAACTCACCAGAATTTGGGGTCGTAATAAATTGGGAATCCCAATCTACGACCTTTTTATGATGGATCCCTCTTACTAGTCGTGGGAGATGGAATGGTGCTGGGGAACTAGTCATCGATTACTTTTTCTTTTAGTACCGATGAGTTAATCTCCCTAATTTTAGAAACCATGTTACTGTATCCAGAAATCGATCATCACCTTCCCACTAACGCAGTGGTATGGTTCAATGCCAGCATGGAAATCTGGCATGGTTCTGCCTATTCCACAATAGTCTTAACGGCCATGACCACTGGGTTCCTATGACCCAACTCCCCATCAGGAGTCATCTAACGAAGGGTAATTAATGACCTCATACGCCAGTACGAGGAAGAGGGGATCATCCCATCGAGGGACATGGACCGCCTGGATTTAGAGGAATATGTGCCTCGTTGTCAATGCTACCCCATGGGCCATGTAGGGAGCCACTACACCCCCCCCCCCCAACATATAATCCTTTCGGGAGCCTATCTTAGTAATTCCTCGACAAATCCCTACCCTACACCGAGGAGGTAGGGATGTCTGGGCCAGCCTGGTCAGAGTCCCTTTCCAGGGACTCTCAGTGATGGCTCCCACCATGTCGTGTCAGCGCCACCACCCAGCCTTATGGGCCGAGGAGAAGGTGATCCACATGCCTGCACCACGGGCTCTAATACGTCTGACCTGACATTCAAATTATAGAGGACGCCCGCCAAGGGGCTTCAGCGTCATTGTCTACTTTGGCCCGAGCCACCACTGACGCATATAACCAATTCCCTATATACACTGAGCAGGGGCGGTTATACACCTGACCTGGATCGAGGCCCCAACCACCCCACGGGCTGGCTGTGTCGAATAACTCTGTCATTATCATAGGCAGTGGTCATCGCGGACTAACCCGCAATGATTCCACCCAGTACGGAGGCCCACCATGTACCACTACCATAGAGAACACGAGTCTTCCCCGCTTCCATGATCGTCATGGAGGTCTGCACCGTGCCACCTTCAACCATCATGGGGGTCCCCCCATGATGACAACACTCAGTATGGGATTATATACCGTGATCACTACCCTGGGTATGAAGTCATTCCTCCAACCGCAGATCTCCAGGGCTGGGATATTGCGCATCAGATCACTCTCCAATGTGGGGTTCATCCCCATGATCTTCTAGCTGCAGGAGAAAGTCCTTCTCATCCTAAAAATCATTGGGATGGGGAGCAACTTCACTTCACCAGCACCCAACATGGTGGTCCTACCCATGCTCGGCCTGACCAGTACAAGGACCTTCCTCATATTGATGTCGCTAGTGGGTACTATCATGAAGGTACTACTCATGCTCCTGTAAACTTTAGTAGAGGTCCTAACCGCTCCAGTACTATCCATGGTGGTCTTCCCCGTATCCCCTTAGATATCTTCCCATGTTCTTCTTGCACCCAGGCTTACTCAGGAGGAAACCCTCTACGCCCCAGCACGAGTGTGGCCAAAGGACATCCTCGTGCAGAAAATATACCATGATATGAAGAACCATCTCAGGTTAGGAAGGCAGGTTGTCTCCACCATAAAATGAGAAGATTCAATCTGAGATCAAACCTGTTTTCTTCTCAGATTATGAGGAACAATACAACTCAGCGATGGAACCCTCCCCTTGGTCCTCGGTGTCAAGGACTGGGGTAGGAACGAGTCGCATCATCCTTATGCTTCCGGAAAGATAAATCCACTAGATTCATGCCTCCCTCCATAGGAACATCCTGGTGGATGAATATTTGGTGTGTCCCCAGGGACCGACAACACATTTTCCACCGTCATCACCAGAAGCACCCTCCACCTCAACTAGACATCATTGAGAGCTATTTTGGGGATCAATGGCGGGAGATCCATAACATAGCACACCCCCAGTGGATGCTGCTGTTGTGCTAGAAACCCTGGTCTCTAGTCCATATTATCGTGACAAAGGGTACAAGTCGCTACACTCCTTAGAGGATAACATGAGATTCGAAGGCCAGTTAGCATGCTCGTCCTATTCTCTACCGGCCATCATTCTTTCCCAACAGTTAGGCTCGGTACCATTTCAAGTCCCTCAGCCACATCTAGTTTATGGGTGGGGAATTGAAGGGAAAGACCCCAAAACTAAGCCTAGGAGCTTATGGAACATCATTGCAGTAGACCACTTCCCTGATAATTTTTTGCCAGATACAACACCGATCTTTTGTGCATCAGAATCCCTCACCCTAGAGGAAGTTGAGAGTTTCCCTCAGACCCTAGGGATGACTCACTTCCATCTTCATCATCAGTGAGTTTATTATCCAAAGATCAATTCACACTTTGAGGAAATCAGTGAACAATGTCGTCTGGTTGATATGGTCTCACTTCCCATGGCCTGGCGCCCTATGTCACCAGGGTGCCATACGGCCCTCCAGGAAAGATGCGTCAAGAGTTTAAAGGTAATCTTCAAGATCATTTGGGAGGATTCCTCCCACATTCATATTCATGGTTTGGGGAAGTATGTTTCCCTCCTCGTTAGTATTATCTGACGGCATCCCGACCTACCATGTGATATTAAGGACATGCCCCCAGGAAGGGTCACGGTCAACCTGGCCAGCCTATCAGAAGGGGAGAATGAGCTAGAAATCCATAACGGGGACCTTCCCCCTCAGGGTGTACACCCACATTTAGATCCATCAGTAAGGGTTACTCACCACCAAAGAAATATGATGGGTCTCCCTATGCCCACTGAGGCATTATTCCTCAACCGGAATCTTGGTAAGGGATATGAGCACCTCTGAGCCGCCAAACACTTTGACCTGTATGCCTTAGTGTAGAAGACGGAGGAAGATTATAAAAATTTAATGCTACATCAATAGATTTCCAAATATAAAATGTTGTTCGATGACCTCTGGGTCGAACATGCTGCGGAACAATTGCCGGACTACGGTGATCCTCAGTCAGGACAGCAGGGGCAGGCACAACATCCCCTCGGCGAGCTACCCCCGGGTAACCCTGATCATCATGCTCATGCAGACAAGGTTGAGGTGGAGGCCTATGGAAGGAAGGCATGGTACATATTACCAAATCGTCTTAACAGCATAACAACCCCCAGAACCCAACTCGGGCACCCCCATCAGCACCACAGGCTGTCCTGCTAGCCTCTCCAAAAGCCACTAAGCCCGCTTACTATGTTGATGCACCTAGGAATGCACCAGTGGTCAGAGATCCCTATAAGGATAGGGACCTCCACCCAGATGATCCATTGGTGGGACTCATTTCCCACCTCGAGGTGTTGGAAACACGATAGGTGGAAATCCTTCCTAATGGAATGTTGTACCCAGCATGGGAGGATGATATACCAGCACCACTAGTTTTTTGGAAATCCCACAATTTACCCATTCAATGGGACAGGGGGCTCACCACAGCACCTGTACCACACCTCTCAATGTGTGGTCCCATGTTGGGAACTCCATCATAGCAGGAAGCTTCCAAACTTCGGTGCTTTGTGAAAATGTTGGAGGGACCGACATTCGTCTGGTAGAGCCACCTACCAATTAGGTCATAGCTAGTTGGGAAGACCTATGGAGTAAATTCCTCTACCAGTTCAGTTCTACCAACTGAAAGATGAGTATCTCAGTCCTCTTCAAATTCAAATAGTGGCCTGATGAGTTCATTTAAGTCTTCGTGACCCGGAGGATCGGTCTCTCTTACTCTCTCGATAGGCCACTGACTTAGGAGAAACTACTGACGATGTGCATAGGGAACGTCATGACTAAACTGGTTCCGTCTTTGATAACATAGAACTACCATGGGGGATTATGAGACTTATCTGATAATTCCTAGCACCTAGAGGAAGCACAGAAACATTCTAACTAGGCACGTTCATTACCTCCTGTAATTATTATGAGAAGGTACACTGGAGCCGAGCCCACCGCAGTGTCCCAAATAGAGGCCCTCAGGAAACTAGAATTGCTGCCAGTAGCACTGGCCCCATAGCATCATAGATGCCCTTAACCTAAGGCGCAGCCTCTGGCCTAGTAACTCCCACCTCTAAATCGATAGCTTCCCCTGTGTGATCGGTCACCGCTTAGGTGAGATACTCATGTGACACCTCCCCGACAGGCTTCTCCAGCTCCTCGCAAGGTCTAGGCACCAAGGTCCCCATTTCCGGATAGAAGAAACCAGACCTGGTCATTAAATGAGGCTCAGGTTTGTGGTTACCTCTGTTGCACCTTAGAGAAGAGGATTGAACGGTTTCCTGGGTGTAGAAGTATGGGAGTGGTGAATCTCACCGTTCTCCACAACTACTTCCCTTATCACCAAAACATGGGCACACCCTCATATAGTGCTATGTGTTAGAGGACTGCCTCTAAGACCAGGTCAACAACAACATACTCCGGTTGGTCCCTTCCCCGGCACAATGGTGTGCATCTTCGTAAGACTAGACAACAGTAGTGACAACGAGGGAGAGTGGAAGTAGGTTTATGACCGCGAGTCTAATAATTTCAACGACTGGATGGCTCAAAAAATAGTATCACATGCCCATGGTGTCATCTGTGGGCACAAAAATCAGATATAGCCTTCAGAAGATACATCCACTACATCTACATCATCATCTAAGCCATCCTCTTCCTATAAGAGTAGGAATCAGTGGCCCAAGGGGATACAATGTGTCTCGCCAATTCCATCATCATCCCATACTCTCAGTGGATTCATGCCCTAGGAGATGGGTATTCCTCTCATAATCCACCTAGTAGTGGATGAATCTTCATGTTATAGTCAATGTTATTCTTCGGTTAACACTGTAGAGTTAGTAAACAACCACATGTCTCCTGACGATAGAGAGCGCCAGGTGAATCTCCCCAATGTCCCCAGCCAATGCCAACATCTGCGGAACCGTGGTTGAATGGGTCATATAGGCGCAATAGTTGGCACCTCCACCCAGGCCATGCATGCCACTGAAACCAGACAATACGCTCAATGCAGAGCTTAGAAAACGCAGCCTTCTCATCTGGTGACATTAGGCCCGCCTTCACCATCGTTCATACTTCTAGATCAGGAAGAGTCATGCAGGACACATCATGATCAGGTGTGATTCCCCACAGACCATTTGTATTTTTCAGGTTTCCCTACGGAAGTCACTCCACATGCTTTGACTAGTGAGAAACCTGACCTTCCAAGGACCAGTCAGCCGCCGATCCAGCATGCAGGGTCCATCATACCTCCTGTCATAGAGCGACACCATGTAAGCAGAAGCTCACGCCTGGCACGAAAGTACAACTTCCTCAAAAATCTTGCCAGTATCTCGGCAAAACTGTCCAGCCTCGAGGCTCTTCGCATGACATCGATTATGTGTGAGGCCCTCGCTGAGGCTTTAAGAAGCCCCCTCTTGTTGGAGACAAAAGTAGTAGTTGCATAATCCTTCCATGACGAGGTAATTGAGAATGCTGAATGTCAGGACGTTATCTCTTTCTCTAGAGAGGATAAGGGCTCTCCCATTCTAGGGAGCATTCGCCTGATGTACATCACCATCCAGTTCAATGCTGTGGAGGTCATTCATTGTCTTGTTGACAAGGGCTCTGGGATCAACCTAATCTTGAATCATACACTGCGAGAATTAGGGTTTTTTGAAGATGATCTGAGCCCCTCTATCCTATGAATCCGGGGTTACGATTGAATGTAACAAATGCAGGTCAGAATGATCTGCTTGAATACACAATTCAGTGGCCTAGTTTCTAGAACCAAGTTTATGGTTGTCTCTCAGGACACAGCCTACAATGAATTGTTGGGAAGACCATGGCTCCACATACACATGACAGTTCAATAATCATATCTCAAGTTCCTTAAGTACTCTTTCAATGGTTGGGTGGGCATGCTTTAAGTTGACACATCTCCCTTTTCTTCTTGTGAAGCCAGCAATCTGGATGCCGACTAATACAAGATCAAAGACAAAATAATTCAGAACAACGAGGTCGAGCATACCATGCAAACGACTGACCCATGGAGAAATCTAGATGATGCCTACTTCTTCTCAATACATCTGTTGGAGGTCCCAACCCCTGATATAGGGAAATGTTTTGAGGTCTCCGGGACAAGAGGGAACCACATTCCTAGATCCAAGAGACGTCATGAGATCACATCATATTCCTCTTTGAATCATGTATCGGTGATCCCTGAGCCCCCTACCCCCATAAGGTATCGATATGGCTGACCTATGGCAATCGAAGTGCATCATATTTTCTTGTTTCACCGGTCTAGAATTAACCGACTCAAGCCAAAGTTCCACGACTGATATGACATCGTCAGTCGTGGCCCCTTATTCTGAAGAACAAGAAGGTATCATATCGACAGCCTTTATTACAATGGCTTTGGTAGAACCAAAATCTCTTGATGTAGTGACCACTACTGCTCAGGCTGGTACCAACCTCCTGTTGGAATCTACTAACCTGGAGGAAGCTCCTCCCACTAGGGATCCGTCTCCCACAATTGAAAAAGAGTATCTAGAGGATGATCTCCTCACCTTTGAAGAGTGTGTCTCTACCACGGTAGATGGATTGGTAGAGGTGAACCGCGGTAGCGAGGTGGACCCGAGACCCATGTTGATCAGTGCCTGCATTCCCCTAGAGGAGAAAAAACGGTACCTGGATATCCTTAAATAGAACTAAGAAATGTTTTCCTAGATTTATGACAAAATTCCATGACTAGATCCTCATGTAGTCATCCACCACCTCGGGCTTCCAGAAAATCTCCATGGTTTCAAGTAGCCTCCCATAAAGATGCACCCTTCTCGCGGTTCCAGGGTCATGGATAATGTTGATAAGCTCATCAGATCCAACTTCTTCAAGGAGGTCTAGTACCCCATGTGGCTAGAAAAAATTATTCCTTTCAGGAAGAAGCATAGATAGGTCAGAGTCTGTATCGACATTGAGGATCTCAACTATTATTTTCGGAAGGATGTTTTTCCCCTTCCTGTGACAGAATTGTTAATCGACGCTACGGAGGGGTTCCAAGCACTTTCTTTCATGGACGGGTACTCCAAATATAATCATATATTGATGGCCCCTAAGGATAAGGATTCTATATTTTTTAGGGCACTACATGGTTTGTTTTTTTACCAGGTCATACCCTTCGATGTAAAGAATGAAGGTTCCACCAATCAGTGGGCCATGCATCGCATATTCAAGACATTCCACGAGACATTGGTGGAGTGATCTGTGGATGATCTGGTTGTCAAATGTCACCAGTGTCGGGACCATCTGAAGGACCTTGAAAAAGTGTTTAGATTCCTCTGTTCTCACCACTTGAATATGAACCCATTAAAATGTTCATTCGGCACCACCTCTTATAAGTTCCTCAGAATTGATGTTAGATATTTTGGTTTCAAGATTGAACAATAGAAGATCAAGGCCATCGGTCATATGCCTCCCCCGAGCAGCATTCGGGAACTACGGGGCTTCCAAGTCCACTTAGCGTATATATGATGATTCACTACAAATATGGAAGGAAAGTGTATTCCCTTTTCTCAGATCATGAAGAAAGGCATCACTTACGAATGGTATGAATAATTCCAGACAGTGTTCAAGGAAATCATGTAGTATCTTCTCCAGCTTCCGGTCTTAATGACACCTATCTCTGAAAATCTAGTGTTCCTCTACGTGACCTCCCTAGAACAATATCTTGGTTCCCTTCTCACCACTAAGAACAATAAGGTTATATAAAACAGCCTTTACTAGCACATCTGCAGGCTCCTTGATACAGAGACCACATACTCTCCCATTGAGAAGAGCTCACCTGCGCTAGTATTCACAGAATAGAAATTACGTCATTACTTGCAGCACCATGAGATACAAATGTAGTCTTTTTTATAATCACTTAAGTACATTCTGAACCACCCCATAATGACAGGCCATCTAGATCGGTGTGTTGTGATTCATCAGCAGTTTGATATCAGGTTTGTCCCTCAAAAAGATATTAAGGGGAAAGCATTGGCAAACATCCTTTCCACCCATCAAGCTCCTACCGAACAGTCCTTGGATCTCGATTTTCTTGATGATTCAATCCTCTCAGTATATCATGTCATGTCGTGCTAGAAGATTCACTTTGATGGTGCTTTTTAGAGTCACACTGGCAGGAGGCTCATTGATCCTAGGCTCAATAGTGTAGGCCTGGGTATTATCATTACTACACAGGCTCAATCCATTCTACTGAACTAATTCATCTTTTCATAAGGTTTCACCAAAAATGAAAAAGAGTATAAGGATCTTATTACTGGCCCAAAGATGGCTCTTGAGATTTTTGTTCCCCATTTTCATGTGAAAGGTGATTCTGAACTAGTCATCAAGCAGATCAATGGTGATTATGTCGTTAGAAAGATGTCGCTCATACCATTGTTGGAGAACACTCTCAAGCTAATGGCCCAGTTCCCATCTCTGCCGGATATTACTCATGTCCATTGATCTCAGAACAGTCGAGCTGACACCCTGGCCGGCGTGGCTGCATCACTTGCAGAACCCGAGAAGAATGATCTGATCATCCATGTGGAACATTGGAGAGTCATTGCTCCCATCACCCCAGGTGACGATGACGACCTATAGGTGACCTATCTTACCAACAGAGCCTCTAGGTCAGGACTCCCAACTCCCTCAGATGTAGTGGTTGAAATGACTCCTAATTTGAGAGCCCCATTTTTCAAGTATCTACAAAATGGTTACTTCATGATTGATCGTGTGGAGCGTGAGTGAATCCGATGTCGCACATTGTAGTTTACCGTCTAGAATGGTCCCAATCTTGAGCAGATACTCTACAAGAATGGATTCGATTTTGATCTCCTCCATTTCATCCATGGAGACTATAATTATCAGAACATGCAGGAGGTTCATGTCGATTCCTACGGGGCTCATCAGACTGGGCTGAAGCTATCTCACCAGATCCAAAACTGGGGTACTTTTGGCCCTCCATGATCCATGATTTCATTGAGTTCACCAAGAGAGGTCATGAATGCCAAGTTCATGCCAACTTTTTGAATCGTCTTCCGATGTCTCTGTACACTACCATGTACTCTTGTCCCTTTGCAGTCTGGGGACTAGATCTCATGGGACCATACCCGCGGTGATATCTTTCTAGTGTCGGTTCATCCTGGCCACTACATAATACTTTTTGAAATGATCATATGCGGTTCAACTCAAGGAGGTCAAGGCCTACACCATCATTTGCATTGTGATCTCAAATATCATCTACCAATTTGGAGTCCCTCATACCATCCATACCGATAACAACAACAACTTCTGACCAATTGAGATGAAAAAATTGTATGTCAAGTACAACATCTATTCTAACCATACCTCACTCTACCACATGCATGAAAATGGAAATATCTAGGCTCTCAATAATAACCTCTCTAAAATATTGTTGAAAATGGTTGGTCAGAACAAGAAGAGTTGGTTGGACAAGCTTTTCAACATTTTCAGGGCGTACCAAATGACGACGCGTAATTCCACATAAGTGACTTCATATTCCATAGTGTACGGAACAAAGGTCATCCTACCCATAGAGATTCAGTTTCCTTCATTAGGTACAGTAGTCTATGACCAACCGACACCAGAAAAGGTATCTGAAATCCGTCTGGCAGAACATGATGTGCTCGACAAGAAAATGCTTCATGCACTGAACAATCTGGAATGGAACCAAAACAATATGGCCATAGCATCAACAACAAAGTTTTCCTCTACTCCTTCTCGCATGGAGACTTGGTACTATCCCTCAGGACACCAATGATTCTTGGTAGGTAACCACCCAAGTTGGAACCCAATTGGGAAGGACCTTTCATTGTACAAAATGTCTACCCCAATGGTGCATACTCTTTAGTGACCATGGATGGTGAGCGTATAACTCCTCTGACCAATGCCAATTTCCTCAAGCGAAACTTTTCTTCAGCAACAAGGTTTGGCAAGACCGTAAACTGTTTGGTCTGACATGACCTTAAAATGCACATTGTCCTACAAGATGCTAAACTTTTGGGTCCCACAAGACCCTAAACTTCTTTGGTCCCACACGACTTTAAACTATATTGGGTCCAGAAAGAGCTTAAACTGATATGTCATGTACATTATTAAATTTTACATCATCTTGCAAGATTATAAAATTCACAATTAATAACTAAATTTGGCTTTATTCTCATCCACATGGGATATGTAGGAATGCTCAAACGTTATGTCTTGAGTCCAGCCCCCAAACTCTCTTCTTTAAATATTCCATTTGGTTATAGTTCTCCTAGAGAACCATTTTGTAGTGCATGCTTCTTTAACTCCCACTCACATCAGGAGTGTGAAGTTCGCACCATGTGCTCCCTTCTCATTCTTTTATTCTCCCACGTCCTAACTGCATGACGCTAAACTACATGGCCTTCAAGAACTATGTGTGGTTGGATTCCCATTCTTATTGGATACATAGGACCACCCAGACATTTCATCTCTTGGCTTAGCCCAAACATCATAATCTTCCCTGTGGTCCCTCGACCCTCAGGAACTTCGACCCTTTTTGGCCCCTTGGCCCTAGTCCTCATTTGGGGGTGTATGGTATGATCCAGACTCTGAGTCCTCATTCACGTCAGGGTATTTTGTCCCACCCTACACATTCCCGCGAATGTAGGTCCGACCATGTTTTGCGAGCCCGGTCATTTTGGTTTCCATCGTATATCATATCCAAAAGGACCCCTGAATGGAACGGATATTTAGCCTAAGGGTTATCCTACCATTTCGGGCCAACGTCCCTAATGATTTGAGAGAAAAATTGGTACTAGTCCCGTGTTGGAAATACGGTCAATGGTCGACACCAAATTGGTTTCCTGGGTCACGAAAGGGGGGGAGGGATAGTGTGTTGTAAATTTGGTCAACAACTTTCCTTTATCGTAATTTCATCCCCATGGTAATCCATAGTAACAATAATTCTCCCTATTCATTCAGGATTCCCATTCATATGACATTAATCAAGGAATCTACGGTCTGAGCTCAATGACATTAAACTAAGATCACTATCATCCTCCCGAGAAGATGTTAAACTCCAAGCTGGATGTGATCTTCTATCTGCAGCCCAGCCTCAGGTCCCTCGACTTACCCAGGCCCTAGGCCCGAGGTATCACATAGGGATACATGGTGTGGTATGGTATTATGTCCTCAATCACATCGGGTTACTCTCAGTGTCGTACACGTTCCTCATTGCGATATCATGCCCTTGCTCCACGTCCTTTCCATAATACTTTAAACAACATGACACCTCCCAGAACAACGTGTGGCTTGATTCCCATATGTATGGGATACATAGGACCACCCAAACATTTTGTCTACTGGCCCAAACTGATCTCTTAGAAATCCCCTTTTCACCTTGGCCCCCTGTCCTGCACATTCCCCGGGAGAGGATTATATGGTTTGGTATGGGACTATGTCCTCATTCATGTTGAGTTTGTAAAAACCACACCATATACCCCCTTTCTTCTAAGAGTTCTCTACCCTATTTTTCTATACTCATATTTAAAAATTGGCTGCACTCAGGTTGAGTCCCTCGACCCTCTATGGTGATTCACCAATGTGTCCAAGAGTACTCTGGTTTAGCACCTGGAGTGTTAGACATTACGTGGAAATGATCCCACAAGCATTTCTGGCTCCGTGTTCCCCTATAAAAGGGATACCATCATCTTTAACATTCGAAAGGACCTTTGAATGGCATGGATGCTCAGCCCAAGGTCCCTCCTACCAATATGGGCCAACGTCCTCGAGGGTTTCGAACAAAAAACTGATATGAGTCCCACATTGTGAATACGGTCAGTGGTCGACACTCTTTTTTTCCCATTTCATGTCACACAATATGGATACTATTTTTAGAACATGGTCAATAGTTATCCTCAATCATCACACCAACCCCATTAAGACCAAAATATCAGTCACGTGATTGACACCACTTTCCACCCCATCATGTCTGAGTGGGATCTCAAAACTTCAGGTGCTATCCCTCAGTGCACATCTGCACGTTAGGAGAACAGATCCACGATACGGCATTCTTCATGGTTCTGCACTGATATCCCCTTTAAGCGCATTCCATGTATTACAAGGATGTCATCAGCCCTTGTTTCCTACATTGAGTTCAACTCATGTAGGCTTAGGCATTTTACTGAGGTGTGCGCCTATTTGGAAGTATTCCTCTTATTCATGGTCCAATCTCTAAGACCATAAACTAAGATCATTTCTTGAACTATGTACAGCGTGATTCCCATCCTTATGGGTTACGTAAGAATGCCTAGACATCTCATCTCTGGGTCTAGCTTCAGTCCCACTGATTTATCTCCTATGTTCTGCCCCCGGGGCTTTAACTCTTACGGGTCTGTGTGGCATGGTATAGGCTTCTGTACTCATTGAAGTTGGGTTTGATTTAGCCACACCACGTACACCCCTATCTAGGTGTTATCCCCCTACTTCATATCCCACATGACATTAAACTGTATGTAGTCATGCATGATGTTAAAAGTAACCTTCAAGAACTATGTGTGGCTTGATTCATATCCTTATGGGATATGTAGGAACAACCAAACATCTCATATTTGGGTCCATCTCAACTGAAAGCTAGCTTCTCATGTCCCATGTCCTTTAATTTTTTTATTCTAGCCCCTCGTCTAGTGTTTTCTTTAATGGAATCACGCACGGTATGATATGGACCACGTCCTCATTCACATCGGGTATGCTTTATCATGCCATGCACATTCCCTTTTAGACCTCATCCTTCTTGTATATGTCTAAGCCATAAGACTTTATTCTATGCTACATGTTCCCACATGACTCAAAACTATAATTTCTATCCCACACAATGTAAAAAATTCATTGTCGGTCCAATCACATGACCCCAAACCGTGACATTATCGTCCTAGCCACATGACTAAAAACGGTACTTTGTCGTGGTGTCCTCAATCGAGGGGACATCATGTTTTGTATCAGTCACTTACCATACCATTTGTCAATGCCTGCATACGGCTTGATTCTTGTGTTGATTATTGGACTTTGTATCCTAGGTCTGTCACTTCAAAAATAGACACCATTCATCCTAAAGGACAAATGAGATATATCAAATACTACTCCTTTCGGTGTAAGGACCAAACCCACTCTACCTTACTATCTTCAGGACTAGTATCATATCATGCCACCTTCAAGAACTAGCTATGGATTGATCCCAATCCTCATGGGGTACGTAGGAAAGGTTTTGAACCTTGTATCGTCCCCAACTTAACATTTGTTTTTGACCCCTCGACCTGAAACCTCCCCCAGGAATCGCACAGTGATACAGACACCAAGTCCTGGTTCATGTCAGGTTGTGCAATTGCATCACCATGTGTCTCCTCCATTTCCTACCATTCAAAGTATAAAAATTATAACCATAAACTCAGACCACTCCATATCCATTCTGAAAGATGATAAATAGAACAACATCTTCTAGAACTACGTTTATCTCGATTCCCATAATCACGGAATATGTAGGAACGCCCAGGAATATTTTGTCTCTGGGTCCAGCCTCAAGAATCTACTATCCGGCCTATTTTTTCACCTTGGCTCGAACTCATTTTGGAACATGTGGTGTGGTGAGTACCTCTTAGGTTCTTGTTCAAGTCGGGTATTTCAATAGTTGCACCATGTGCTTCCCAAGTCTTTTCCCAACATGGTCAATGTTCTATGACCCTATACTAAGATCTCCACATGGGAATTGCACATCACCTTTGGCTATTTTTCCACCCTTTGAACGGTCCATTAAATCAAGAACCCCTTAATGGTACACCCTAGGACTTTAAGTCGATAGCATACAGATCTAGGACCATTTTCCTTGGAAAGGGACTCGAATCCCTCCATCTGATATATCTCACCATTGTACTCTGATGTCTTTTGACAAAGATCACGAAGTGTGGAATATTCAAGGGGACATTACACTTTTTCTATGTCCAAGCATTGTGAGCTCGTTATTTGGATCCTCATCCTATTCCACATCTGAAGGGACCCCCCTTCACGACCTGGTCTCATCCCGCCTTGGCAAACCTATCATCTCGGGCCAATGTCACTTGGGACCTCAGACAACATTTGCGACATGTCTCGTGTTTAGCGGTCGACCCTCATCTATCCTTCCCCATTTTAGGTAAACACGAATAGGATTTTGTGTTTCAAACATGGTCAATATACATCCCCTATCATCATAAAACCATAATTGTGGTCCAGGTCTCGAGCATCATGATTCACATACATCCACATTCTTATGTTCTAGTGGGATTCTAACCTACATGGCATTACTTCATCACGCATCTAGGTTCACTACGTGGACAAGTTAGAATCATTGGGATGACATTCACCTAACTTCCCATTTCCCCAAACATGTTCTTCCTGTGTTAGAAAAGTCCCACCACTACTTATTGATTCCCACATCGAGCATGAATCACGAGGGCTTAGTCGTTTTGGTGGGATGTTTACTAGCACATCCATGTCATTCATAGCCCCGCATGATGATAAACTGTGATCTAATCACTACATACAGATTGATTACTATCCTAATGGGGTACATAGGAATGCCTGACCAGTTTGCTTCAGGCCCAGCTTAATTTCCACTTGTGGTCTCTCGACCCGATGAACATACTCCTTGGATATATGGTGTGGTATGGGACTATGTTCCCTTTCATGTTTGGTTTATAGCTACAACACCACATAGTCCCTTCCTAGGACCTTCCTTTTCATCCCTCGTCCAATTGTATGATGTAAAACTATTGATCATTACAGGTCCTAACCAGAGAGGTCCCATTCAGAATTGTGTCTGAATTTTTATCAGACCGATGCGCCCACCCAAATGGTTTTCACCACAGTGGAATAATTTCAAGAGTGTTTGAATCTATTAGAACAACCCATCACTCAAAACTGCATGCTTTGCATTCCACTTTTTCAGACCCATGTCCCCTTTCAAGTCTAAAGGAACCCCCTAACGGTATGGATGCTCGGTTTACAGCTCACCTACTATCATGGGATAACATTCCATAAGTCTAATAGATAACATTTAGAGTCAGGTCCCATGTTTCGAATATGGTCAGCGCTCGACCCACTTTGTTGTCCCCATTTTAGGCTAATTCAATTAGGATACTATGTTTCGAACATGGCCAACAGTTATCCTTTATTGTCACACCACCCCCACTGTGTTCCGAATCTGGGTTATCATAATTCACACTCCCCACTCCCCTATGTTCATATTACCACCAATGCCCTAGGCGTTACCCTTCTTGTGCACATGAGTACATCAAAAAAATGGAAATCTATTTGTTCTGAGGTCTCCCCCCTCCAGCCAGGTATTTTCTACTTTTGTTCTAGAAATCTGAATTGGTTGTCCTAGACTCGGAAACCTAATGTATGGTTTGCACTCTAATGTTTGAATGGAGTAATAAGGTGGTCACCCATTGTTTCTCACATCAAGACCGAACCACGTGATCTTAGGTAATGATTTTTGGATGCCCCAAGAATGTCATTGGGATGCAATAAATGAACACAAATAATCGAACTCATGCATGAAATTGGAATAAAATAATCAAATAGTGAAAGTACGTTGAAATGTTATGTGTAGTACAACACCTTGGAATCGACCCCTCCCATGGTCAGGTTGACCCCGTCAAAAGAGAATTACAGCTCCACCACCCTCTGGCATGTGGCATCTAGGATTTTTTGTGGCCTATTTAGCTCCTGCTCCACCTCGGTATCGATGAGGTGCAGCTGGTCAGCCACAACCCAGACCTTCTCCACATCGATCCGGCTGACGACCTTCTCATCAAAGGATCACTCCATACACTCTTCAGCATCTTCCATCTAGGACTTCAATTGCAATTCCAGCTTAGATTGCACGTTGAGGGAGGATGAGTTCTCATCTTCACAGCTCTGCAGCCTCTAAACCTCATTTTCAGAATTCCATAGGCTTTTTATATTCACTGAATTCCTCCACTACTACCCCACACCAAGGCTATAGTTATACCCCCGAATCTGTTCTACCATAAGATCTCAGATGAGCATGTTAGGACACTGGTCATTCACTCCCCCAACACATAGTTCATGTAGCCGCAAGCGATGTCTATGCATCTTGTCTAGCCATAGTTCTTGGGGGTGTCATGAATGAAGTTCTTGATCAGCTTCCTCGATCGCGATAGTCTATTTTTCTATCCTCTACATCAAACGCCATCTCATCCTAGTTGGCATGGTCGGTAGGCTTATATGTGGGTAATTCCCTTAGCAAATCATCATCAGGTTATGAATCTAGTATTTGGTCAGGCGTGGCAAGACTTGGGCAGTCTGATTGATCATCATCATCGGATTCCACCTCAATAATCATAGGCATATCCCAACGGATGGTCCCACCAATGATCAGGAGCACTGTAGTTAGGTAGGTTTGGACCACTTCCTTCTCAACCACCAGTATTCCCTTAGGAAGGATGTGGCATGAGGTCCTAACCAAGCTCTCAAAGGTGTTCCATGCCATTTGATGAAATATGCGAACCAAAAAGGGGCTTGAACTTCATTTGACATGGTCTGTGGGTGAGAATCATATTTTTGGTAGGGGGGATTAGATAGATTGAATTCTTGGTCTTGTTCTTTGGTTGACGTTGTTTGGACCCCAAGACGTGGCTCCCAGTATATGGTCGAAAGATCTGAAAGCTCCATAGGGGTCGCCAGAGGTGTCCTAGCTTCGCTAGATGTAGCAATAGATGTGGCTGGAGGCGTAGACCCCGAAGGTCCTGAATCTGCATCCACTGAGGGACGATAATGAGTTCTATCTATGAGACTCACATGCATAGTTTATATGTTTTCAAATATTATAGAATGACCTCAAAGAAATCATTGAAGAAGGGGGTTTCAGATTTTTACATCAAGCACCACTATGAACTCTTCAATATCTGAGTATTGATCTCCAACATCACCCTCCTCCAAAAGGATCCCTCTCCCGACGTCACCCCCCCCCCCCAGGAGGACTCTTTTTATTTTTCCAAAATAGGTAATCGTTCCATTAAATCAGCATCCGAAAACTATGGGGGAGTAGTGCGATCAAGAATCACCTTAACACGATCTTTCATTGGATGAGGAGCTCCCCTGGAGTGCGTGAAGTCATCCATCTCAATCAGATATTGTTCCCCCATATCTTGGGACACCGCAAAGGTGGCCCTAATAGGGAATATCCTCAACAAATCAATCCCATGATTTTTCAGATGATGCCATATCTCAGACAAGAAGAGGAATTTCCTGTTGACATCCCAGATGTCCCAAGCCTCCAAGAAGACATTATTCTCTGGCATATTAATGTGGTGAAGCTACTTCCTAAAATATTTAGTAGGTATTCTACTGAATCCCTTTGTTGACCTCCCCTCTGGGTGTTCCTATCTTTCTAGCACAACCAGGTTTTCTACCGCAGTTGGGTCTCTCGTTGTTTCCTCACCCTCAACTGGTGTGGTCCTCACTTCCATGGAATCCCAGCAATCGTGAGATGCCATTTCCACCTTCTATCCCCATCCCAGAGGTTTGGAAAACACACCATCACCAACATGAATGGTTGGATGCTTCAGTATCGCCCCGGGTAGGCCGCCTCCCAGCTTTGGGCATATTCCTTTACCAGCCTGAAGATGGATGTGGTCAGAGGCAACTCATTCCACATTTTCTCATCCTTCTGTCTGAACATGAGCCACATCTACCTTATCTCACACAGGAGTTCCTTGTGGCGCACCTCCAGAGAGACCTGTGGGGTTAGTGGATTCATGCACCAAAATTGCCTTGCAAACCGGTTTGGGGTGTATAGCTAGCAGAGGGGCCCAAGGTCTACACTCTCCATAAGGACTCCACCTCTAAATGGTATAATATAAGCCTAGTGATATTATTTTCCCCCGCCATCATTAGATAATTCCCCCTTATGAAATGGAAATAGGTGGAAAATAAATTCCTCCCCCATCCACACTCTATTCAATACCAATATTATGGTTAACTTGGCTGGAATTCTTCCCACGACATTCATAATTGATGTGCGAAAGTTCAAGACAAGAGGTGTGATGGGTTCAGGTACTCGTAAACCCCCTGATGTGTGTCGTTATCCACCCATACAAGAGGTGGAATGGCCCACATATCCTCTACAGCCTCTTCCCCTCACTGATATTCTACAACATCTTATACAGTTTGGTGAGCATTGGGATCCTAAGGTTAACTCACCCTCCTTTCACCAACGTGGATTCCATGATAAATGTGCTTGGTCACACTACAATGTTGGTATCCCTCACAGGAAGAATCCAACCACAGATAAGAGCTGTGATGAACACTGCCAGCCTGACTATTAGCTACTCCTCTGTGCTAATGTTGAACTCCTAGGACTTTCGTTGGATGTCCTCCAAGAGTTGCTAGTACGAGTGATCATTTCCCCGTTGATCCCCCTTCGGCCAAGTTCGAGGACTCACTAGAAACTATATCTCTTTAGAAAAATTCAAGAACTGCTTGAACCATCACCTAAAGTGGACATCTCTAACTGCATCTTTGTCCTCTCCCGGCACCAGCTCCATTAGTGACATCGCAAACTGAGAAATTAGCTCTGTATCCTCCAACGCACTCATGAAGGGGAGGAATTCATCATACATATCCCCTAGTATTGAGACTCCCGAAATTGGGTGAACATCCCACAAGATGACACTGACCTCCCTGTGGTATAAGTAGAAGATATTGATCCTCGATGACTATCTTCTCACCAACTTGGGCTTTATTTGTTTCTGTTGGTAGATGTGGAATTGGGAGGTCCAATCTACCTCATACAACCCACTCTCATTAGCGCTTCCTCAAACTCCTCACATGCGACACCTACCTAGTAGGCCCATGCCCAATCGTCTCTAAATTTGGCACCCTGGCCTTGGTCCAACTCCTTGGACCACCCCTTCCCTGAGTTCCTCAATGCTACCTGAAATATCCTCTAGTATATAGGTGGAGACATATCTGGCTATAATTCCTTCCAATCAAAATTATTCAGGTTGTTGTATAAGCAATCAGCGATGATGGGTGTGAAATCCTCCCGGGCATGGACGTCAGCCGCCCTAAACCATTGGCGTTGTCACGGCGTGCCCCTAAACCAGTATGATGGTCCATCCCAACTTCCTTTTGGGATGAAGACACCTTCCCTCAACCCGAAGCCATACAATGGAAACCTCTTGCACATTAGGTTGTTCTTCTAGCTCTCTGATAGTAGCGCCATGAAGCATCCAGGGTTAGAGTATCTAAAAATTTACTCCCCTATTCCCAGACTATTCAGAATCTCATCCCATCGAGCGACATCCACAAGGACCCCCTGGGTAGATTCTTGATGAACCATTCCATTTTAAAAATTGGATGATTTTAGGGTTTGCTTCGCGAAGATCGTTCGCGGAGCTCATTTGCAAAACCTATTCATAGAGCCCTGCCTCGGCCTTCAAATGTTAGATCGCCATGAGTTGTAGTGGAGTAAAAAGACTCGATGTGAACCGCAAAGCAGAAGACCCAATTCAAGGACATCAATCGTGGAGTATGTGGATCATTGTGAATCGAGAGCACTAAAGGCCAAATTCGTAGAGAGAAGAAAGAAAAAAGAGAGGACATCTCCCTTATTTATAGGAGACGTTCGTCAAAGGTTTGTGGAACAACCTTATCTCACCGATGTTCACGGTGCGCTCAGCCTACGCATTGCATATCTTCCTAGAAAGCCTTATTAATGAGACAGTATCAAGAATGGACAAGGGATTTTGGTGATTGACCCTCATAATTTGGCCAATAATTTCCCCATGGCTCAATGTCTGAGGGGGAATTTTTTGGTGCCAAAATGAGGCAAGAAGAATAAGATCCGAAAAGCCCAAATGGCAGCCTCACGAGTCCCCTTCACAGAGTACCCCTAGCCAGGTAGCTGCCATGGAGTAAGGATGCGGGATGCTCCGTGAATGAATTTGACGTTCGTGAGCCCACTGTAGAGCTAGGAGGTGGGATGGTCTAGGAACAAATATGACATTCGTGATCCCACCACGGATCAAGGAGGTAGGATTCTCTGCAAATGAATTTGACGTTCGTGAGACCGCTGCGGATTAAGGAGGCAAGATGCTCCACGAATGAATTAGAAGTCCACAAGCCCGCTGCGGAACAAGGAGGTGAGATTCTCCATGAACCCCTTTGATGTTCGCAAGCCCTCCGCAGAGCAGTGAATCCATCTTCGCACGGAGCGAGCTCTGCATCAAGGAACCTCTTGCCTATAAATACCGGCCTCCCCCCTTTTCCAAATGGCGGATCATCCAACATTTCAACTTCCTAGCTCCCGAATCGCGAAGAACCCTCTACTCTTCAAACCATGAGCTATGTGAGGTACTTTTACTCTATAAATTTCCTCCCCTTTTCCATGTTTTATACCCCTATTTAGAGAGTGATGTCTTTCATGGGGCCTATGAACCTCCGCGAAGGAAGGGAATCCCCAAGGGGACCCAGTTCGCCGCGGAGCATTTATGCTTCGTAATGCACCCCCCATGTACATGTGATCAACATGATAAGGCAGGGTCACTATACATCGTGAAGAACATTGCTTCACAATAGCTTGCTTCACGAGTCGCCTATGATTTACAAGGCAGTGCTCCATGAATTCCTTTCCACGTTGTGAAGCACCTCTTATATACACCTTTTCCCTATGCTGAGGCTGGGACACTCCACTTCATGAAGTACACCACTTCGTAAGTACCCTCCACTACGTGGAGCACTAGAGCTTCACAAGGCCCCTACATATGAACCCCTCAGATTTGCAATTACTTTTCATGTGCGACCCTCCAGGTTTGGAAAAAGTGATTTCAAAGTCCCCTGGACACCACTTCCTATTGTGTTGCTTCGCCTCATTCTTATTCTCATTGGCATGCTAATGGATATTTCTTCTTCGCATAGCCACACTAATGTGGAACCCTAATGGGATCACCTCATGAAACCCCCAATCCATGGCATTTCCATTCACTTCTCTTCACCAATGGTATAGATTGTACCATTTATGTATGTCCTAGGTGTGTGGAGAGAACCTACCTCGTCCGAGCTATAAGATGTTAAACTACCAAGCACCCTTGTCCTCAACACACGATGTTAAATAGTGACTTCCGCCCTTACATCCTATGTGGGGAAAGGGAAACCATCTTAGTGTAGTCCCCTATATTTTATTTCAAGAGGTAGAACCCATTCTCCTCTTGACTTCTTCATAGCTGAAGACCAGAGAGGGGGGGTGGACACCAGAGCCCTCCTATCTTCAGTGCCAAATCTCTCACCATTTGGGATTTATCACCATATAGGCCTCCATCATGTAGTATGTCCCAATATTTCATTCCCTAGGCTACTAAAAATGTGTAATCCCCACTTAACTTCCCATGAATGCACCTTCTGCGATGTGATCTCCAGGTCTTCGTTGCCTCTTATTTCTCACACTAAGAATGACTCATGTGGGATTAGAGTAAGCATCAACCATGGAATCATCTTCAAGATGCCCAGAGTGTAAGCCCCACACGTTCCAGAACTACGACATCATTGATCCTTTCCATGGTGATGTACATAGGAATCCTCCATGAGGTTCAAGCCCAATAACCATTGGTCCTGATAATCTTTACGTCAGTTCACCAAACCCATCCCGAACTACGTGGACTTTTATTCTTTCAAGTTGAGGTACCTAGAAATCCTCTCTGAGGTTAAATCCCTACACCCCATTGGTTCCAACCACATTCAATTCAGTTCCCACCACTTGATCTATGTTAACATCGAACATAGCCATGGTAAGGTATGTAGAAGACCTCCCTGATGTTCAAAAACATCACTCGATCGTTCCGATCTCTTTCACGTTGGTTCACTTTCACCTATACCCAAAATACATGGGTTTGGATATCTATATACTAGACATGGTACATAGGAAGATTCCCTAAGGTTTCACCCCTTTCAGAAGTATTCTGTTGTCTCCCTCTTTCAGTGGTAATCCGTTTGGAACCATAATCAGCGGTAAGCCATTGTTACGATAAACTATGTTGACTATGATTCCCTGCAACAGGGATGCATAGGAAGCCCCCCCTAAGGTTCAAGACATTAATTCAAGTATCATCCTGATCTCTCCCACAATACCATGTGTTCTGGGAGGATCATGCCCCATCCTGGAGGTTCCACTACCTACGGGTCCCACTCATGCATCCATTCTCACGGGTCACCTCCTCAGGTGTCCCTTTGTCCCACCGAACTATGTAGACTTTGATTCCATGCCACGGGGATACATAAGAAGTGTCTTCAAGGCTCAAGCCCACCACCATCGTCACCCCAAGTCGACTCTATAACACCCTCCACCCACATCACTTAACCATCCATCATCCATCCAGATTCTTACTCGGGCCCCCACATTCCTCTTAGATCATGAAAATACATCTCTTCAAGGCTCCTATCAGTAAAAGGGTAACTGACCACATGTTAGCCCCAACATCAGTGTTCTCTCAAGGGGATAAATCTATCATATCCACTCTAGTCAATGTTCTGGTCAGTCCAATATGTCTCTTCTGGACATTTAACTTGCAACATACCCTATGTTAAACATATGAATCTGAGGAAAACCTCATAGATATGTCCATAGCATATAATTCCCCACATGCCACATGGGATTCCTCGGGCTCCCACGCCCTCGAGAAGACCTATAATAAGGGGAAGAAACGCAAACACACTAGTATTTTTACATCTAGACAAGCCAGTGATTCCCAACGTGACTAGTCCCCTTACAAGAAGGTTGCTGCCTTTAATGGAACCTTTAGAATGTCCCAACAGAAGCAGCGTAATTAACCATTGTCAATGAAAATATGGCAGTGGAAGAGTTTCATGAACAACATATTAAATCTATAAGGGAGACCCAGACTATGTGATGAGTCCCAAGGAGGAATCCAAGGAAGGAAGAACCAACATCCCATCATAAAATTTCGATCAAGGAGCAAATATCTTTGAAAAAGGAACGGATTCCAACCGCCTTTGGAAAGCGGGAATGCGGGACAACAAATATCACCATTCGTCCTCCAACAGAAGAATGCGCGCACCCTGGAAAAAGTGCCAGAAACAATAACCCATCTCGAACATTTCTAATATGGTATTTTTCATCATAATAATGTCTTGAGAAATCTTAAAAATAGTATTATATACTTTATTGTTGTTCTTATACGAATCACACATTGATATCATGATATTACTATTTTTAGTAGTTGAAAAATTTAATAATTTCAAAGATAGTTTCATTACGTAATTATTTTCAATATGTTCATGGATGTGTTATATATTTATTAGAGTTATATAGGATGCAATCGAATAAAGAATTATTGATTTTGGAAATTTAATAATGTAATGTTTTTTCATTACACTTAAATGAGATAAGGTTTATATTGATTTTTCATATACATTAGAATCACGTTTTATTAAACATAGGTTTCAAAATGAATAATTTTATTGTTATTATCACATATTTCATATAGTAGAGTAAAATAGAAATATAATATCATGGTTTATGAAGGTTTAAAAAAATGTTGGTACAATTAATGGGATTACTATGATATGATCTTGTTTTTTGAATAAGATATAGTGAAATGCATGATATCAAACAATATTTCATAAGCCATTGTAGGGTCCTGAAAAATCTGCAAAGGAGATTCTACCCAAATCACCCAAAATAATTGGGGAAATGAATGGAGAAAATTCAAAGAAAGGAAACAAGAAGGACTGGTCCATGGACTGGTACAATGAAAATGTGACGTGGCCAGGCCCTGCGAAGAACCCCCTCCATGAACCATCATCATTCTAGAAATAGAGATGGAGATACTCCGTGGTCGTGAGGCAGGATGGGTGCCAATCCAGGTCACTGTCATGAACCACCCCAACCACGTCGACCGGTTCAAGCCGCATCTGCTGTCATTCGTGAGATGGAGGAGGAACCCTCTGCGGCCACGAAGCACCCCCTGATTTTGGATCACGGGGGGGGGGGGGGAGAGAGAAGCTCTCAAATACCCACCGTGAATTACCAATTGTCCAAGTCAGTTGTAAACTGGGTATTCGGTCATGGGCCTCCACAAAAGGTGTCGTGTGACCGCAGATACATCTCTTTCCCCCCTCTATAAAAGGAGACCGAGGGGGAAAGGAAAGGGGATTTCAGATTCGGAAGATTCGAAGGCGGAAGAAGAGAAGACCGATATGACTCGGGTAGAAAGATTTCAATAGAAGGCTTAGGATTTCTCAAAATATAGAAGTTCCAGTTTGCGAACTAGAGAAAGTATAAACCTGGGAATGAACTAATAAAGAACCAAAAAATGCATAAAAATTTGGTGAACCGTGAACTCAAAATAACATAAAAATAGAAGTCCACAAACCATAGCTCATTCGCGGATACACTCCTCATGGACCAGGGTGTTTATGCCTCTTTTCCGATCTGCCACACCACATAACACCCTCCTACGCAGGTAAATCCTCGACCAACGAGCCTCCGGCTGGCGCCGCCCCTGGCCGCCGCTACCTACCTGGAAACCTCCGCGGACCACCCTGGTTCACGGATCGAACCCGAAGCCGCGAACCACCTTTGTTCGTGGGATGCCAATCAGTATGTGGACCCTCCGGGTTCACGGATGGCCAATCAGTCTGTGGACCCTCCTGGTTCATGGATGACCTCTCAGTGTGCGGACCTCCCTGGTTCACGGACAGCCCCTCCAGCTACGTATCACTTCCATATGCGAAGGGTGCCAAAACCATCGGAGTTCCCATTCCCTGAGCCATATAAAATCATTCAAATCCAGTCCAATCCTCCACAACCATCTCATTGGCCTACTCATCATCCCCGAGCCGAGGCCTCCACCGGAGCCACCGGATCTGTGTGGTGTAACCCTCATGCGCATTAGCATGACATTTTGAGTTCACATACCCATGGTAAATAGAGATGAAGGAGTTTCCCCGACCCTTGAGTAGATTCCCGAAGCATTCCTGGGTTCACATTCCCATGGTAATGTGGAGTCTATGATTGGGAATCCCCTTTCTTCCTCTCCACTTGTTAAGGGATTCCTAGAGATAGTAAAATACCCATCAGAAGGAAGACCTCATGCACTATAAGAGAGGAGATGGGCACAAGAGCACCCCCTTTCCCTCTCCTGCTGCGATTTATCACCCTGGGCCCCCTCAGAGTGTAAGCCCCAATCCGTTACCATGGGCATCCACCTAGGAGTAAGGATCGACCTTATTGGACACCCTATGCATAATCCCCACTTCACTTCTCACGGATGCACCTTTCATGATGTGATCCTCTGGTCCCTACTACCTCTTGTTTCCCACACTGAGCATGACTCACATGGGCTTAGACTAAGCATCGACCATGACATCCCCTTATGGGCCTCCTTAGAGTGTAAGCCCCAATCCATCGGCCTGGGCTACCTCAAAGTGTAAGTCTGAAGCCAATGCAAACTACGAGGACATTGATTCTCTACCACATGGATACATAGGAAGCCTCCCAGAGGTTCTTGACCGATCACAACCGGACCCCTGAGTCCACCTTCACGTTGGTTCTCCAACACCCCGATTCGAAATACATGGACTTTGATCCCGCTCTCCTAGGTAGAGTACGTAGGAATCCTCCATGAGGTTCAAGAAAAACAATTGGTTGATCCGACTATCTTCACATCGGTTCACCGATCTGCTCCTAGCACCGTCTCAGTGTGTCCAGACTCCTCGGGGTCATTAATCTAATGAGGGATAGTGAACCTCGAGCATAAATTATTCTGAACCCCTGCGTTCAGCTGACCATTTCCAATCAAGGATTAAATTCGTGGATACTATGTTTGGGTATAAACCAAATATTCGGGAACATATGAATATTTTGAAATCTATAAGAGTGTCCTGGAACTAGTAATAATTCACCCCAAAAGGGTGCGATGAGCCTGACTTCCCATCCTCTTGACTAGTGTGAGTTCTTAAGCGTCACTGGTCAGACCATCCGGTGAATGCCTGCCTTTGGAAAGCAAGTCCGCACATCATCGGATACGGAGCCATTGGGCGTTTCGAGGCCAAAACCACGAAACAAAAATGGTGAACCTGACGTGAATCTTTAACCAAGCATGACAGATTTAAATTAATCCCACCATGTTCCCCCTTTTACTCACAAGGAGGGACAATCATGGTCATTAACTATGCATGGGATCATGAGATGCTAAATTGACAGGTTTTCTGTTTGTTTTTGTTAAAATGTTTTATAGGTACTTTACAGAACTCCCTTATATCCAATGGAATCCCGAAGGAACTCGCGAGTGCGCACTTCAGGCTACGCGACAACCGGGCATCCTCACCTACGGAGGACCTTATCACCCACCCAGCATCATCAACATTGGGTCTCGGACTCACTGATCCAAGAGTACCAAGTGAACAGTACTCTCCCAACGGTGGAGGCGGCCATGCACGCCCTCCAATCTACCATAACACACCAGTCACCTGCCTAGCAGTGGCCGAAAAGGCAGATCCAGACAACCCCTGTTGTTGTCTTCAACCGTTTCGGGAGTCTATCCCCAGAACGGGATAATGCGTAATTTCCTTATCTTAGGGAGGTGGATGAGATCGACACTGAGGACTTCATCCCTACCGAAAGGGGGTTCCACTCCAAGGCCCATGCCAGCAGACGTCATCATGGTCACACTGCGACCCGACATCCTTGTGCCGAGGAGGATGTCTCCCCGAGGATTCAGGCCCATGCTCCGTGAGCTCCGGCCCCTCAGACCGCCCGATGAGGGCAGAAGACGTATAATCAGGGACTGGTCATCACCTTGGTCCCTAAGGAGGAGCTACGCTACCCAGCCACGGAGACGTATCATGAATAGTCACCTACACAAGTTCACTCCTCCTGAGCCGGCCATCAAGACATGGCAGCATCATTCGAGTCGGCGCACATCCCTGCCGAGCTCCGTCACGCCAGTCGCTCACATAGGACGGCACTTACCATGCAGGCACCTCTCCCTACCCAGGGTCGTGAATCCCACCAACCTGACGTGGTGGTGACCTGATTCCTATAGGACCAGCTCCTAGCAGTTTCTTCTGACGCCCACCATCCTGATATGGTGGAAATCAACAATGTCCGCCACCCAGATGTGGCAGAAACTCATAGGCGGGCACGTCTCCCCGCCAACAAAGGTCACAAACTCTATACGGTGGGAATCCAATATATTCAGGGCCGTCTCCCTGTGGATTCAAGTAAATTCAGCCACCCAATGTGGCGGTGAATGGAGAGATAAACCAGCGTGTCCTAGTACAGGGGAATATTCGTTCACCTGCCCCAACATAGGAGAATTTTCAGTACCCCTGACCACCGGAGGATTGGAGTAGGATATTCCTACATTCTATACTAGAATGGGCCTTCAAACCCGTTCCAGCCGAAGAAGTCTCTCTACATATCCTGGAAATGATGGGGGAGCATATATCGATCCCAGATCATATCTTGCAGACTTGCCGGAATTTAATTGCGTCAGAGACAACAGCAAGGACTTGGGCCCGTGATATCATCTCCCCAATTGAGGCGACTCATCTAAGAGACGAGATAGCTTCCTCGGAGAAGATCTGCATCCGTGCTTCTTCCCAAGAGGGTCTCCAGCCATATTTCGTGACGCAAGGGTAACCGGATCAAGTAGCTTCACTCGTTCCAACTGGGAGACATTCGTCCATCATGGTGGATGCTCCAGAGTTGGCATATATTCCTACTAAAAGTCAATATATTCGTCGGCATATCTCGACAGCAGCATGGGACCAAATTAGACAGGGACCCAAAGGTGAAGGTTGTTGTCAACAGCAGACGATCCCTGCTGCTTGCAAAAGAGTGACTTGAACGCGCCAAAGGGAACCGGAAAATAAAGAGGGAGTTCGTGAATATGCTCTGATGGAAGCTGGGGTTCCCAACACCACAAAGCATACATCAATGGCTCAGATTCCTGCCCACCGATTACGATATTATGGGAGTGGAAGTAGCAGTTGTGAAGGTCCTCCACACAATGTTGCTACGAGCGTCTCTAAAGGTCCTCCCCAAATCTATCGGTGGGGCATCCCCCGCAGGCATATAACGATCGATCACGAGAGATCCTCTTTTGATGCGAGTCACAAAAACCCTCCACATGACCAGAATATCAAGAATCCAGAAGGTCCTCCACTTGCTGCGTTCCACCCTGAGGGTCCTCCCTAGGGTATACACTGCAATCACTCTCTATGCAGAGGGACCACAGATTATGATAGTAGTTCTCACTATCATAGTATCCAATGCAGAGGCCCTCCCCGCAGTTACCTCTCATCATGACAAGAAGGCCCTTCCCTTGTTGTAGCCAACCCTGAAGGTCCTCCACAGGGGTTACGCTTCAACGGAACTCCACACATCCAAGCATCAGATCACGTTGGTGGTCCTCTACACACTAATAATGGATGTTATCCCCGTAAAGACATCATGAAATGAGAAGGCCCACCCCTCATTACAGTAAATTCTAGAGGCCCTCCCCAGGATGTATCCCATGGATATTCTCCCTACGGCAGCAATAATGGTAGTCCTCGCCATTGCCATAGCTGTGATGGTAGTCCTCGCCACCACGGCTGCCATTGCGAAGGTCCTCCCTACATTGTCCCCAAGAAACAAGAAGGTCCTCCCCTTGTCATGATGTGTCCTAAAGGTCCTCCCCAGGATGCACCCCAAACATCAATCCATGATGGACATCCTCACCATGATGGCCGTTGTTGCGAATGTCCTCCCCGTAATGACACTATGGAGCCAGAAGTTCCTCCCCTTGCTGCGACACTCCTTGGAGGTCCTCCCAAGGGTGTTTACTACAAAAGTCCACTATGCAGTGAATCATCAAGCAGTAATGGTAGTCCTCACCATTAAGGTCTCCATTGCGGAGGTCCTCCCTGCGATGACAAACCATATCGATAGGAAGGTCCTCCTCCTGCCCAATCAAGAACGGAAAAGCCCTCGTATGTCAAGGCACTCAGAAGGAGGGGATCAAGCATGTCATATTCCTAGTTAGTTGCCAACGACATCCTTCTGCAATCAAGAGATGTTCCATGGCTACGTTCATCCTCTGAACCCCCTCAGAATCGACCAAATTATGATTCAGCACCTACTGGTCCCACTGCCTCTGACCACATTGGCAGCGAGCATCTCAGTTTGGCCGACTAGGTTAAGGAGTCACTAGTGGAGGAATATGCTGATATGCTGCACCTGAGGAAACGAATGGCCATGGATGATATACCAGTTATGTTTTGGCCTATGAACACCTCTCAGTTCGAACTACCCATAGAATTGTCAGAATAATTTGTGCACGGCATCCTCCATATTATATGGACATCCGTCCGTCGAATGAAATCAAGCTTCCTGCCCTACAACGGGTATGTATATCACGTCAAGATGGTAGGATACATCCTGCGTCACATCGACCTGGAAGCTCTTCCTTAGCACGGAAACAATGACCCGAGAGGCATAAAGGAAACATGGAGATAGCCTGCCACCGTGCGCTGCACCAACTGCGCTGCCTCATTGGTGATGCTCCGACGGGAGTCCATATCAGGTGATGGGGAGAACATGGAGCTCTGCATTTCACTCCGCTCCCCGCCCAGAAGACTTTGTTTGGCGTGGTGTCTGTCAACGTGATCATGTCAAGACGGAAATCGAGTGGTCTCCCTGTTCAGGAAAGGAAACACACCCAACAGAGTCAGTCCTTGAGTAAGTCCCAGAAGCATCAGGCCCGGTAGGAACAAGCCATTCAAGAACTCCAGAATCAGTCCACTGAGAGCATACAACAGGACTCTCTCCTAAGAGAGGCCAATCCATGATATTTTCCCGCCTCCCTAGAGGGGATTTATTCACAGAAGAACTCAACACCAAACCCAGTTCACCCCCGAATGGGGGCACGCAAGATCAGGCATGTAATGATAGTCGCAACCACTACCGCGATCTAGGGGCAACCCCAACTTGCAGGGATGGGGTCATTTTTAACAACAAATGAACCCATAAGACTAATAAAACTGGGAAGAGACTCAATGTCCATGGAACGGAGCCAACCCCAGCCCTCAGGGATGGGGGCATTATTACCCCCTCAACAACAACCTCCCCCGTGAGAGTCAGTGTTCTCTCATCTGGGGAGGACAATCAGAAGAGGAGGTTCTCGTCATATCCCATCACTTGAATCATCATCCCCTCCAAGAGGAAGGCTTACAGTAATTTCAGATCAAATAACTCTCTGTGTCCCCCTTCGTCATGAAGTCTGAAGAAAATCCCAGGATACAAAAGGGATGGCCAACAGAAGATGCGGGAGAACCTATAACGACCCATAATTTACATACATTGTTATTACTTCAGAATTGATGCACACTTATTACAACATATAACAAAACCAGGAAAGGACCGTATTGGTATAGAGTCTTTTGAAACTGGGAAACATAAAAACTGGTTCATAAATCATCTATTTTGCATCCCATTTATTTCACCATATCTAGAGTCACTTTTTGGCATATCCTACTTAATAACCTTCTTCCTAACCTGGGGAAATAAAACGTACAAAAGGGTGAGCTCAAATGCTCAGTAAGGGTAAAAAAAGAAATATCAATCACATTATATACATAAGAACATAACTTTTGGAAATCTTAACCTACAAAAGAGATCATAATTTCATAACATGGGATAAATCATAGTAGTGAAATGTAATCCCAATAATAATAACATAAAAAATGAAACTTTGTTGCATACACACATAATCATAGAGAATCATTTCTTATTAGTCAAGACTCATTTCCAAGACTATCTTAGTGGAAAAAAGTCCATTTCTGAACCGAGTTCACTCCTCGTTTCAGTCCTATTTCACTGAACCAGTTTAACCTGCCGTTC
Source organism: Viscum album (assembly GCA_963277665.1). Taxonomy (NCBI): domain Eukaryota; kingdom Viridiplantae; phylum Streptophyta; class Magnoliopsida; order Santalales; family Viscaceae; genus Viscum; species Viscum album. The sequence continues at coordinate 553,895,843 of OY728135.1, forward strand.
CAGTCATGTCTATCTCATGAGATATAAAATCTTTACCCAATGAATTGGAGGGATATATAGGTCCCACCCATCTAATAATGATACCATTCTTATGTGTTCCACAATATCATAAACCATACATCATAGCATAACCCATTTAATAATAATGGGAATCTTAAACATCATGACATCATAAAACAATTAATTTAAGATAAAGGAATTCATAAAAATATTTCCATCACAACATAATCAAAACCATGTAATAATAGGGATAGGAACAGAAACCTATATTATCTTAGATGGAAAATAATTTTGATAAAACTCTTGAACTCCATTCTTGAGGAAAATATCCTTTCTACTTCAAAAACATTTTTTCCTTTCTTAACATGTCATACAATTTTATACTAAAATAAGTTGATTAAAAATAAACTTGAAAAATTATAAAGGAAGATTCTAGGAAATATTGTTTTAAAAATCAATTCATGTCGTATAAGTTAAAAAAACATTCTTCTCATACTTTTGTCAGAAAAGTCAAAAAGTACCTCGTATGAAAAATGACAAATGATTCCTTTCATATCTTTTACTAAAAACTCACCGAAGTGTCAAATTGGATTTAATCAATTTTAGGTGGATGCTTATAATATTAAATATTGAGGAATCATCGATGTGGATGGTAAAATACACCCCAGTAAATTCCAAAGTATAAACAATCTCAGATAAAAATGAGATTGTGATATTTCCTTTACCTTAGGTCTGATTTTCTTCGTAAGTGTCTGAACCACCTGTATAATGATTTAAATAATGTTATTGACTTATTCCAGAATCATACGAATTTTTATGATATCATATATGGTCATATTCTTATCTTCTTATTAGTAATATTTCATTACAACTTGTTATTCGGGTGTTTATTACTTTTTGTTCTTATGCGTGTTTTGTCGAATAAATTCTTATTTTTCTTTTTAGATTATAGATAAATCATTTCCAGAATGGTATTAGTGTAATATATATCATATTAAATCAATCAATTCATTTATATAATCATTATTCAATGAAGATCATGTAGAACGAGTTGCATCACATTGTGGAGACGGTATTCCGTACGTACGCACGAGCGATGATATCGTTCCCATGATCGTGGAATTGTATTAGAGTGTATGTATACTATTTCAGAATCAATATCACTTTAAAATAATCAAATATAGTCATTATTTACAGCATTATACCCATCCAAGTAAGGTGGTGGTGGAAAATAGTTTACACCACGGTGTGGAGACGGTATTTCGTACGTACGCACGTGCGGTGATTTCGTTTTCCGTAGGATGGATAGATGTTGAAATAGGGTTATTTCATAATTATAATAAAATATCAGTATATTATTGATACCGATGTTATTACTTCATAATGAAACAACTAAATAAGAATAAGTGGAAGAAGAAATAAAGTTGAAAGAATCAGTAACGGACGTTACCTCTTCTTTGAAACGCTTCTTTGAGATCTCCTTTTAGGGCACCAAAATTGGTCTTTGAAGAAGACCAGGACATCTAGGATGTCTCTAGGGAAGTGGAGAGGAGAATTTGGCAGGGTTTGGCCGATCGTGAAGGCTCAAAGTGGTGTGAGGAAGAGGGGGAGGAGGTGCCCATTTATAAGAGAGGAGAGGGGCTCCTTTAGAAAAACTAAAAATATTATTTTATTATAAAGCCAAATTTGGTTTTAAATAGCTCCAAATTGATTTATTTCGAAGACAAGGTGGGGATAGGTCGAAATAATCTCATCCAAAAGAATTTAGAAAAGTTTAGGTTCCTATTTTATCCTTATCATTTATATTTAACTTTAAGTTAGATAATTTTACTTTTACCGTGCCTTTTTGTGTTCTTACACTATAAGGTTAATAAACATACTATAACAAGAAAAACGAACCCCAAGTTGTTTATTATTAATATATATAACATTATCTAAGTCATTTTTTTGAACCATGGATTTTTAAGAATAAACTAACAATTAATAATATAATATTTGTTTTAAAAACTATTTTATGTCCATTTTTCCACTATTTAGTAATTGATTATTGTGAAAATCATAACAGAATGATTAGTTCTAATATAGTTAATTAAATAAATACTAACATGTCATATTAACCTAAAAATTTAGTGGAATTCATAAAAAGTCTCAAATTACATTTATTTGGGTATTTATAACATCAATTATGTAAATATTTCATTAATAAGATAATTATTGCATCATAATTGTGTCATAAATAAATTAAATTATTTAATGTCTAAAAATTAAAAATAAAATACCATTTTGTATTAAATACTTTTACTTTTCTAATGAATATTTATAATAGAATTTATCTTATGTATAACCCTATATTAAAAATTCTTTAGTTATTAAACATTGATTTTCACTATTGTAACCCTTCTTTAAATAAATTGATAATAAATGTCCTAATATAATCCATGTAGGCCTAAATGGTCATATTTTATTCATAAGGTTGTTTTTGGTCGAATTACACTCATCCAATAGAATTAGGACATGTGTTAGGATAATAATAATATCATTGTTACCCTTAGTTACCCTATTTGCTTATAACCGTGGTAAAAAAAGTAAAAAGTTACTCTTCACCAAAAATTATTTTCATCTAATAGAACCACATTTTAGTCCTTGATATTAACTGTGTCTCTCGGATTTTTGAAATTCTACTCACAAAAGCGGTAAAATTAAGTTTTATGACAAATTCAGTTTTTTTAACTACCACTTAGTGGTTTCACTATTCATCAAAAAATGAAAGTTTCCAGAAAAATACCAAAAAATATGCCTAAGCTATATTTGATATTATGAATTCAAAAATGATGTCTATTTTACCAAATTAAAAACACATCAGTTGCATTAATTTATTTAAAAATTAATTCTCATCGTCAAAACAAATAGTGTGTTTTTAAGAGATAATAACTATCAAAAGATTGACACTTGTTTATGTATGGTTTAAATGTGAAATTACATTCAATGAACAAAATTGTATTAAATGGTAAAAATATATTCTAAATATACTTTAAAACCACTAAAATTAATAATTTATCACTATTAATTATTTCTATTAAAAAATTGTTTTTAATTAAAATTTGGTAATTTTCACTATTCATCAGAATATGAAAGTTATCCGAAAAGTACCAAAATTTCACCCTATGCTAATTTCGATATTCTGAATCCAAAAATGAATTCCATTTTGAAAAATAAAATTTTCAAAATTATAAAAGCTGGTTATTACTATTCATAACGACTAGTTTTAACAATATTTTAATAGCATATCGTTGTTTAGTGAAACTCGATATTGTGTACGATGCAAGCTATCGAGGAAGGTCGTGATTGCATGTAAAGAAAGACAAGCAAGTGTTGTGTGTGGTGAATGATTCCTTTGATGATTTATGTAACATAAAAACAAAATATTTTCTCATAAAAGTCTCAGGTGTTACATTCTACCCCCCTTAAAATGAATTTCACCCTCAAAATTCGTCACTTTGTAACAAACAGATGAGGATACCTCTCCCTCATCATATCCTCAAGCTCCCATGTAGCTTCTTCTAATTGGTGGTTCCTCCATAAAACTTTCACCAAGCGAGTGGTCTTGTTTTGTAGGACTTTTTCTCTACGATCCAGAATCTCTATCGGCTATTCTTCATAAGAAAGATATTGCTCCAGCGGTACAACTTCTGAGCTGAGTACATGTGAAGGATCTTGTATATCCATTCTCAGGAGAGATACATGGAACACATTTTGAACTTGAGAGAGATTTTGTGGAAGTTCAAATCGGTATGCTACCTTTCCAACACGATCCAATATTTCGAAAGGACCGATATATCTAGGGATAAACTTCCCCTTCTTTCCAAATCTCATGACCCTCTTCCAGGGAGATATTCGTAAGAACACTTTATCCCCCACTTCAAACTCTTGGTCTATTCTTCAGTTGTCAGGATAACTTTTCTATCGACTCTGAGCTGCTCTTATGTGTTGTTGAATAGATCAGACCTTTTCTGCCATCTCATCAACAATATCAGATCTTTATTGAATTCTTTCCCCAACTTCATCCCAGCAAGTTGGAGTCCTTCATTTCATTCCATAGAGAGCATCATAAAGAGCCATCTGAATACTGGAGTGAAAGATATTATTATAAGAAAATTCCACCAGAGGTCGATGTTGTTCCCAACCACCTTTGAAATCCATAGAGCAATCTCTCAACATATATTCTAGAGTTTGAATTGTTCTCTTAGACTGACTGTCTATCTGAGGATGATAAGCAGTGCTGAAACTCAACTCTGTATCCAGAGTATGCTGAAGACTTCGCCAGAACTTTTAGGTAAACCTCGGATCCCGATCAGATATAATAGAAAGTGGTACTCCATGCAATCTTACCACTTCCTTTACATATATCCTGGAAAGCTGATCCAGAGAGAAATCCTCTCTAAAAGCAATGAAGTGTGCAGACTTTGTAAGACGATCAACTATTACCCAGATAACGTTATTGCCTTTGGATGTTTTAGGAAGTCCTGTGTCAAATTCCATAGTGATGTTTTCCCATTTCCATTCTGGTATGGGTAATGGTTGTTACATCCCATTAGAATTCTGTCTCTCAGCTTTAACTTGCTGACACACCAAGCATCGAGAGACATATTCAGCAACATCTCTTTTCATGCCATCCCACTAGAAGTACTCTTTAAGATCCCTATACATCTTCGTGCATCCAGGGTGAATAGAGAATGAAGAACTATGAGCCTCATCCAGCAGCTCCTTTTTTTAATTCTGGGATGGGAGGAACACAAACCTGATTCCTAAACTTTATTATCCCATCACAATCAAGGTTGAATTTAGGTACATTTCTCACCTTCTTTTGTAACTCTACATCTTCTTTCTGTGCCTCTTTAATCTTCACATGTATAGATGGTTTAACATTCATTTTAGAAAGATAATATTTTTCCCCTTACATTATAATTCCAAGATCCATCCTTTGTAAATCCATAAATATTGGATCTTTTGTGATCCTCATCATGGATAAACTAGAATGGCCTTGTCGACTTACTGTATCCGCCACCTTGTTTACTTTCCCAGGGTGGTAATGGATTGAGCAGTTGTAATCCTTAATCAGCTCGAACCATCTTCTTTGGCGCATATTAAGCTCCTTTTGTGTGAAAATATACTTTAAACTTTTATGATCAGTATAAATGTCACACCTTTCTCCATAAAGATAATGCCTCCAAATCATTAATTAAAAGATTACCGCAGCTAACTCCAAAGCATGAGTTGGGTAATTTTTCTAATGGATTTTAAACTGTCGTGAGGCATAAGCTATCACCATATCATTTTGCATAATAACACACCCTGATCCCTTCTTGGATGCATCACTATAGATCACAAACCTTTCTCCACTACAAGGCAGTGTGAGCACAGGTGCACTGGATAACCTTCTTTTCAAATCCTTGAAATTCTCTTCACATTCCTCCATCCAAACAACCTTAACTCCTTTCCGAGTCAACCTGGTGAGTGGATTAGATAATCGTGAAAATTCATTCACAAAACGTTGATAATATCCATCCAAACCATGAAATCTTCGGATCTCAGTTACTGTTGTTGGTCTCGACCATCTTTCGATAACATCTGTTTATGCTGGATCCACAGATATACCCTCTTTTGTGATTATGTGACCGAAAAATGAAACTTTTTGAAGCCAAAATTCACAGTTGGTAAATTTGGCTTAAAGCTTCCCCTTTCTCAGGGTCTTCCATATAATTCTCAAGTGATCTTCATGTTCTTCCTTTCTCTTTGAATATACAAGAATATCATCTATAAAGACAACCTCAAACTGATCAAGATAGTCTTCAAAGACTCTTTTCCTCAGATCCATGAAGATAGCATGGGCATTAGTAAGACCAAATGGCATCACTATAAATTTATAGTGTCCATACCTTGTACGAAAAGTCGTCTTTGGTATATCCTTCCTTTTGACCCTTAATTGATGAAACCCTGAACGAAGATCAATCTTGGAAAAGTATTGAGCTTCGCATAGTTGGTCAAATAATTCATCAATGCATGGGAGAGGATATTTGTTCTTGATAGTGATCTTGTTACGTTCTCGATAATCAATGCAGAGTCTCATTGATCCATATTTCTTCTTAACAAACAGAACTTGTGCTCCCCAAGGTGACGCACTAGGGCGTATGAATCCCTTATCAAGATTCACTTGGGGTTGCTTCTTCAATTCCCACAACTAAATTGGGGCAATCCTATAAGGTGTATTTGAAATAGGCAAAGCACCCGGTACGAGTTCTATTGAAAACTCAACTTCACGATTTGGTAGAAGACTCAGAAATTCCTCTCGAAAGGAATCATCAAACTCCCGTACAATGGGAATATTCTTAAACGTGAGTTTATCTCTAGCCATTTGAGATAAATAACCCTCATTTAGTGGAATCAAGACCCATAAGATGGAAGAAATTTCCACTGGAAGGTTATGTTCATCCTTGCATCGATAGACGATCATAGATTGATCTGGAATATGAAATGTGACTTCCCTTCATTAGAAATTGAAATAAGCTCCATATAAATAAAGCCAATCCATGCCAAGAATCACATCAAATTCCACTATAGGAAGGATCACAAGATTTTCAGGAAGCACATTCCCACAAACTTCAATCGGGGAAGAATTATAAACTTTTGATGCGACTGTTGTGCCATTAGGGATTGTCATAGCTAACTCAACATCTAATTGTTGAGGTAATATAGTGATACTCTTAGAAATTTATTCAGAAATAAATGACTGGGTGGATCCAGAATCAAATAAAACATTTTCTACTTTAGAGTGGATGGTAAGTGTACCTTTCACCATATCGTTATCATACTCCACATCGCTGATAGAAATTGCATGTGACTTTCCTTTGTCTTTCGCCTTAAGAGTTTGTTGACATCGGCCATCATCATCAACCCTTGGATTTGGGCATTAATTGGCATAATGCCCAATCTCCTTGCACTTGAAACATTGAAGTGTAGTAGGTTCATTCTGTGTATCCCTTCCTTTGTTTGCATCATTAGGCATCTTCTTCCCATCATTGCGGCATTCAAATGCCTGATGACCTTCCTTTCCACATTTGAAACATTTACTTGTCCCTTTAAGACAACTCCCTCCATGTTTCTTTCCACACATTGAGCATAAGGGAAAGCCCATCTTCTTTTCAGTGTGCTCTTTAGATTTTCCTTTGAATTCCATTTTCCTCTTCTTATCAAACCCATATGACTGATGGGTTACTCCAATCTCCATCTCAACTTTGAGAGCACATCAAATGATTTCCTCATAGCTATTGAAGTCCCTTATGGCTAACGCCCTTCGAAGACTTGGTTTTAAGCCACTAAAGAATCGATCGATCTTACTCTCAGGGTGGATAATAATACCAGAAGCATACCTTGCAAGTCTTATAAAATTTTTTTCATAGGTACCAACAGATTCATCATCCTTTTGCTTCAGTTCAAGAAACTCTTTCTCTGTCATTGTTCGGAGAATACGAGGGAAGTAATTATTAAAAAATAAGTTCTTAAACTCATCCCATTCCATGGACTCAATTTTATCCCTTTGCCTCATATTCATAATAAGATTCCACCATTGATCAGCATCTCCTTCCAAATGATACACTGCTAGTATGACTTTATCATGTTCAGAACATTGAAGAACTGAAAATATCTTTTCAGTAGTACTAATCCATTGTTCCAAAACTAATGGATCAGTAGACCCGCTGAATGAAGGTGGACGATGCCTCATAAAGGATTAAACAGAATGTTTCTCATTCCTTTACTCGTTTGGAAGTCCTGCATGATTCATAGCTTGAGAAAGTTGTGTGACCCTGGTTACAATATTATTCATTCCAGCTCCCATAACATTTGGTTGCTCAGGGGGACAATCATTTCATTGCCCGTCGCATTCTGCATTAACACGGTTCCTTCGGGTTCCAGCCATTGACTAAAACCAATAAGAATAGTGTGATCAACACTACTTATAATATGAAAACCACATAATCAAGAATAAAATTTCACACTTAATGTCTTATCCTAGGTTATTCATGGCCATTTCTAAAACACTATGATTGTGTTCTATTTTTAGACTTGCCCTTAGGGTTCTTACTAAGGCTTTCACATCGTAGTTTCCAAAGGATGACTATACCTTTCCTCTGATACCAACTATAACGACCCATACTTTAGATACATTGTTATTACTTCAGAATTGAAGCTCACTTATTTCAACATATAACAAAACCAAGAAATGACCGTATAGGAATAGAGTCTTTAGAAACTAGGAAACATAAACAACTGGTCCATAAATCATCTACTTTGCCTCCCATTTATTTAATCATATTTAGAGTCCCTTTTTGGAATATCCTACTTAATAACCTTATTCCTGACCTAGGGAAATAAAACATACAAAAGGGTGAGCTCAAATGCTCAGTGGGTAAACGAAAGAAATATAAATCACATCATATGCATAAGAACATATCTTTTGGAAATCTTAACCTGCAAAAGAGATCATAATTTCATAACATGGGATAAATCATAGTAGTGAAATTTAATCCCAATAATCATAACTTAAAACATGAAACTTTTTGGCATACACACATAATCATAGAGAATCATTTCTTATTATTCAAGAGTCATTGCCAAGACTATCTTAGTAGACAAAGTCCATTTTTGAACCGAGTTCACTCCTCGTTTCAGTCATGTTTTACTGAACCGGTTTAACATGCCATTCCAGTAATGTCTATCTCATGAGATATAAAATATTTTCCCAAGTCATTGGAGGGAGATATAGGTCCCACCCATCTCATAATGAAACCATTCTTATGTGTGCCACAAAATCATAAACCATACATCATAGCATAACCCATGTAATAAAAATGGGAATCCTAAACATCGTGACATCATAAAACAATTCATATAAGATAATGGAATTCATAAAAAAATTTCCATCACAAAATAATCAAATCCATGTAATAATAGGTATAGAAATAGAACCCTATATTATCTTAGATGGAAAATGATTTTGACAAAACTTTTGAACTCTATTCTTGAGGAAAATATCCTTTCTACTTCAAAAACATTTGTTCCTTTCTTAACATGTCCTACAATTTTAAACTAAAAGAATTTGACTAAAAATAAACATGAAAACATGTAAAGGAAGATTCTTGGAAATATTTTTTTAAAAATCCATTCATGTCGTACAAGTTAAAAAAACATTCTTCTCGTACTTTTGTTGGAAAAGTCAAAAAGTACCTCGTACTAAAAATGATAAAATATTCCTTTCATATCATTTACTAAAAACTCCCCGAAGGGTAAAATTGGATTTAAAAAATTGTAGGTGTATGGAAATAATATTACATATTGAGGAAACATGGATGTGTATGATAAAATACACCCCACTAAATTCCAAAGTATAAACAATCTCGGATAAAATGAGATTTGATATTTCCCTTACCTTAGGTCTGATTTGCTTCGTAAGTGTCCGAACCTCCTGTAAAATGATTTACATAATGTTATTGACTTATTCCAGAATCATAAGTATTTTTATGATATCATATATGGTCATATTCTTATCTTCTTATTAGTAATATTTCATTACTACTTGTTATTCGGGTGTTTATTACTTTTTGTTTCTATGCGTGTTTTGTCGAATAAATTCTTATTTCTCTTCTTAGGTTATAGATACCTCATTTCTAGAATGGTATTAGTGTAATATATATCATATTCATTCATTCAATTAATTTATATAATCATTATGCAATGAATATCATGTAGAACGAGTTGCATCACATCGTGGAGACGGTATTCCGTACGTACGCACGAGCGATGATATCGTTCCCATGATCGTGGAATTTTATTGGAGTGTATGAATACTATTTCAGAATCAATATAACTTTAAAATAATCATATATAGTCATTATATACACCATTATACCCATCCAAGTAAGGTGGTGGTGGAAAATAGTTTACACCACGGCGTGGAGACGGTATTCCGTACGAACGCACGCACGGTGATTTCGTTTTCCGTAGGATGGATAGATGGTGAAATAGGCTTGTTTCAAACTTATAATAACATATCAGTATATGAGTGATAATTATGTTATTACTTCATACTGAAACAACTAAAGAATAATAATTGGAAGAAGAAATAAAGTTTAAAGAATCTGTAACGGACATTACCTCTTCTTTGAAGCGCTTCTTTGAGACCTCCTTTTAGGGCACTAAAATTGGTCTTTGAAGAATACCAGGACATCTAGGAGGTCTCTAGGGAAGTGGAGAGGAGAAAGTGTCAGGGGCTATCCGAGATTGAAGGCTCAATGTGGTGTGAGGAAGAGGGGGAGGAGGTGCCATTTTATAAAGGAGGAGAGGGGATCCTTTGGAAAAAGTAAAAATATTATTTTATTATAAAGCCAAATTCGGTTTTAAATAGCTATAAATTGATTTATTTCTAAGCTAAGGTGGGGATGGGTCGCAATACTCTTATCCAATCGAATTTAGACATGTTTAGGTTCCTATTTTAACCTTATCATTTATATCTAACTTTAAGTTAGATAATTTTACTTTTACCATGTCTTTTTGTGTTCTTACACTATAAGGTTAATAAACGTACTATAACAAGCCAAAAAAACCCCAAGTTGTTTATTATTAATATATATAACCTTATCTAAGTCATTTGGCCGAACCTTATATTTTTATGAATAAAATAAAAATCAATAATATAATATTTGTTTTAAAAAACTATTTTATGTCAATTTTGACACTATTTAGTAATTGATTTTTTTAAAAATAATAACAGAATGATTAGTTAGAAAAAAGTTAATTACATCAATACTAACATTTCATATTATCCTATAAAATTAGTGGAATTCATAAAAAGTCTCACATTACATTTATTTGTGTATTTATAACATCAATTATGTCAATATTTCATTAATAAGATAATTACTGCATCATCTTTGTGTCATAAATAAATTAAATTATTTAATGTCTAAAAATTAAAAATAAAATACCATTTTGTAGGAAATGTTTTTATATTTCTAATGAATATTTATAGTAGAATTTATCTTATGTATAACCTTATATTAACAATTCTTTAATTATTAAACTTTGATTTTAACTATTTCAACCCTTCTTTAAATAAATTGATAATAAATTTCCTAATCTAATCCATGTGGGCCTAAATGGTCATATTTTATTCCTAAGGTTGTTTTTGGTCGAATTAAACTTATCCAATAGAATTTTGAAATGTTTTATAGTAATAATAATATCATTTTTACCCTTAATTACCATATTTACTTTTAACCGTGGTAAAAAAAGTAAAAAGTTACTATTCACTAAAAATTATTTTCATCTCATTGAACCACATTTTATTCCTCGATATTAACCGTGTCTCTCGTATTTTCGAAATTCCCCTCACAGAAGCGGTAAAATTAAGTTTTATGAAAAAATTCATTTTTTTTTAACTACCACTTAGTGGTTTCACTATTCATCAAAAAAATGAAAGTTTCCAAAAAAATACCAAACAATAGGCCTAATCTATATTTGAGATTATAAATTCAAAAATTATGTATATTTTACCAAATTCAAAACACATCAGTTGCATTAATTTATTTAAAAATTATTTCTCGTCGTCAAAACAAATAGCGTGTTTTTAAGAGATAATGACTATCAAAAGTTTGACACTTGTTTATGTTTGGTTTAAATGTGAAATTACATTCAATGACCAAAATTGCATTAAATGGTAAATATATATTCTAAATATACTTTAAAACCACTCAAATTAATAATTTATCACTATTAATTATTTCGATTAAAAAAATTGTTTTTAATTAAAATTTAGTAATTTTCACTATTCATCAGAATATGAAAGTTATCCGAAAAGTACCAAAATATCACCATAAGCTAATTTCGATATTCCGAATCCAAAAATGAATTCCATTTTGAAAAATAATATTTACAAAATTTTAAAAGGTGGTTATTACTATTCATAACGACTAGTTTTAATAATATTTTACTAGCATATCGTTGTTTAGTGAAACTCGGTATTGCGTACGACGCAAGCTATCAAAGAAGGTCATGATTGCGTGTAAAGTTCGCCAAGCAAGTGTTGTGTGTAGTGAAATATTACTTTGATGATTTATATAACATAAAAACAAAATATTTCTCATAAAAGTCTCGGGTGTTATAGATCCTCTTTCAATTTGGAAGATGACATCTTCTCCGGCCCATGATATGCATATATCAATATCATAGAGTTTGACCCCATGGATGATACCAGAGATACTGAAAATCCGGATGGATCCAGAGATGATCGTTTTGGCCAGGCAGTGACTCACAACGAACCACATGGTGTGCACACCCGAAACCAGAGGGCCACCCTAAATATGGTTGTCCTTCCAGCCAATCCTCCTCCGCCTACCCAGTGAGCATCCAACAGGGATATGAATAAAGGACTGGTTACCCTTAACCCACCTCCTTCTCTTGACAAGAATGAGTCACTCGCGCTCGAAGAGAGATTCACTCAACATGAAGAGGAGATGAAATAATTGTGGTGTCTTAACGCCGAGCTACTCCAGAGGAACCTCTTTATTGAAAGCACATCCCAGGGGGAACCACATTATGCACTCCCAGAAAGTGCACCTCAAATGATAAGGTTTTCCCCATAAAATGAAATATGGTTAGGGCTCTCGTCCAATGAGGTGCCCAGCCCATCCAACTACATAAACGTAGATTCGTATGAATACCATGACATACCTCCACTCAGGAAGCAACCAGAGTGAGTACACCTGAACCCTCCGAAGGTGCCACAAATGGCACATGCAGCCCTGGTTCTGGCCAATCTGGATCCTCAGGAAATGCCTCAGTTTACACCTTCCTAGGACCGGGCCCAACAGGATGTAAACCAGGGTCTCACCAACACCATCAAGGCACTAACAACTCAATTGGAAGTGATGGATGGTCAACGCGCTCCGATACAGCCAGAGCGGAAACCCTACCCGGATTGGGTGTCAACACACCACCTCTACTGAATTTTGGGAGCCCTGTATTCCCTATTTCAATGGATCAGGAGATCCGGAACAATATCTGATGAACTACGCATCATATTTAGACCCTATGATGGGAACTCCGGAGCAATAAAAAGAAGTGAAACTCAGATGCTTCCTATGGACCTTGCAATGATATGCCTTTGTTTGGTATACAAGTCTTCCAGCACAGTCAATAAAGAGTTGTAAAGACCTTCAGAAGTAGTTCTTTTTCCACTTCAGCTCGACATTTCCTAAAAACCGGTCAGCGATCTCATGAACTGCATGTAGAGGGAGCACGAGAGGGTCTCAGATTTCATCATCAGATGGAATGGTGTAACCTATTCCCTGAACATGCCAATGCCTCAAGATGAGATGCTATACATATGCATCGATAACCTTTTAGACGTGTTGCGAACATCGCTCATACCAGTGGAGTACGCCACTGGCATCCACCATCTCTCGACCATTGCCTAGAGAATTGAGGACTCCCTGCAGGGGACAAATTTGAAGTCCTGAATAGCCTCGCAGGATCCTGCGAAAAGATCCCCTAGAGTTGAAGTATCCACTGTCACACTCAAGTCGTCCCCTATGCCTGCTCCACCGCTCAGCCCTCCACCAAATCATTAAGGACCCCCCACATATCATCGTCCACCTCCGCCTAAACGAGACGATCAGAGAGGACCGAAGTAGAACTAGTTTTAGGAACGAAGACAAAAAGTATACTCATTCTGATATGATCATGTCTGTGACTACCGAGAACTGCAACTTGCTCCGCCTCCAGGAGCCAAGGAAACCAGAAGAGTTCAGCTGCGATGACAGGCCAGATTACTTCCCCACCATTGGATTTTGGGGCACTGTATCCGATAATGATTCGTCTTCAATGACCTCCTACAGAGGATGGTAGACTCTGGACAGGTCGAGCTAGGACCACCCCCAGCACATGTGGCATGTATCTCTACAACCGACTCCAACAAAGAAGAGGGGTGGTAGAAAGTCACCAGAAAGAAGGGGCAGAAATTTGACAACCTGATGACTCGAAAAACTATCAACCAATCCTAGGGCATACTTCGATCTCAACTACAGCAGCTTTTGTTTCCACCAACATCCCATGAAGCCACAGAGCCAACATTATCTCCCTCACAAACCTCCAAGAGCCGGTCATCTGGGTATAATCGAAAAAGGATGAAATATCGCAAGAGGAGTAGTCTACGACGGGGCCAACGTTAGTCCTGACCCAGGAAAATTATATGCCCTCGAATTTGGCACCATGGGAACTGAACCACCAAACGATACCATTAGGGACAACCGACCATGTTGACCCATCGGAGGATGAAGAGAAAATCTTTGGTTCTATTAACACCATCCATCTTATTGAATCATTCCCTGACAAAGGGTGTAGTTATGAACTTGGGTTCCCTGCACAAGGAGCTGGGAGGAGGAACCACAGAGGTAGGGGATACCAGCGGAGGTGCAGCCGCAGCCGAAACCAAACCTACGGTTGGACCCTGGCCCAAACTGTTAATATTGCGGAAACCCATGGGAGAGCCCTTCAACAGACTCAGCATGAGAAGGATTTCCCTTCCACCCCTATAATAGCCACTCTGGCCCTGTGGTTCTGTGATACCCACAAGAGGAGGAGAAAGTGTATGGCCACCTAGTGCACACAAACAGACCGGATGGGCCAAGTCCTCAAAAAGTGGGAGTGCCATCAATATCCGACCTCACGGCCGGTCCCTCCTTGTCAAATTATCCAGCCCCTAAACACACATCAAGACTCTCCCGCCAATGGAGAAGCGTCGGCTGCTGGAACAGATATATGATATCCTTAAGCAACTGGCATCAGTACTAGCCAAGATATCAATCTTCCATGCTCTAAGTCTGTCAGTAGACCTCAGGGAGGCACTTATAGATTCTTTGATCAGCCCCCAGGAGTTTCAAGCCGAGGTTGCTGCTGCCGAAAATTACCGGACGGAGACTGACCCGGCTGAATGCAATGCGGTGATTTCCTTCACCGATCAGGTTGAAGATGTCGTCGTGCAAGGACACATCATACCACTATATGTGTCTGGCAAACTAAATGGTATTGAGTTCCGGAAAGTCTTTATAGACAATGGAACTGGAGTTAACCTCATTCCCCTATGGACACTCTGTATGTTGGGATACAATGAGGATGGACGAATTCCCTCTGCCACAACTTTGTTGAGTTACGACAAGAGTGAGTATAAACCAATGGGAAAAATCAAGTTAAAGACCCATTTTGGTGACCTGGTAGCCTACACGGAATTCCTGGTGGTCTGACAGAGCACAACATTCATTGCCCTACTGGGAAGGTTGTGGCTCCATAAGCACATGGCCGTTCCTTCATCCTATCACCGGTGTATCAAGTATTGTGTCAATGGAAAAAGTGTAACATTGCACACCAACAAGTCCCCTATCAAGCTCTCTGAGTCACATTACATTGACACCAGGTTCAATGAGAAATAGAAAAAGAAGCCTTTGGTCGATGGTGTCGACTGGATACCCGCTCCAAACAGCCTGGAGATGGTTCCGGATGACCCCTCAAGCAGCTTGGCAGAGATTATGTCCTACCCATCAACCACATTGAGAGTAGGAGTTCAAGTCTGGGAACACACTCGGTTTTCCTCATGACATCAGCCATAACGGCCGAGTGTGACAATGTGGGAACGTCCACCAAAGATTGATCTAGAGATGAATACTCGAGTAAGGGCGCCCACAACACCTCGCATTCGGACTCCCAAGAACCCGTGTCAGGAGCTCTATCCTCATCGGATCAAGAAGATGAGGACTTTGAAGAAGAGGGGGGGGGAGATCTCAGGGACTCTACTCCTTCATTTGAGGAAGGTATCTCCTCCACTGTGGATGAACTCATGGAAATTAACCTGGGTTCCAAGGAAGATTCGAGGCCTACTCTAATTAGTGCAGCCATGTCCCCTGAGGATCATGAGGTATATACCTCTATTCTAAGGAAACATCGGGATTTTTTTCCTTGAATTATACAAAAATTCGGGGACTCGTTCCCGAAGTGGCCAAGCACCACCTCGGTCTTCCAGAAGACCACCGGGGCTATAAACAGGCCGCCAGAAGGACGCATCCCTCACATGCCGCCAAAATAGATGCTGAAGTTGATAATATCATTAAAGTAGGCTTCATTTGAGAGGTCCAGTACCCCCATTTGGTTGGCCAACATCATCCCTATCAAGAAAAAGAACAGACAAATACTCCTCTGCATCGATTTCAGAGAACTCAATCTACATTGCCCGAAAGATGACTTCCCAGTTCCAATCACCAAGTTGTTAATTGATGAAATGACCGTGTATAAGGCTTTTTCCTTCATGGACGGCTATTTCGAAGATAACTAAATAAGTATGGCCCGATAAGACGAAGAATACACTGCCTTCATGGATCCTCAAGGGGTATTTTGTTATAGGGTTATGCCCTTTGGTCCCAAGAATGCTGGTGCCACATATTAGTGTGCAATGCATTGGATCTTTAAAATGTTCCTAGGGAAATTTGTTGAATGTTACGTGGATGACCTAGTGGTCAAATCTAGATAGTGCTCAGATCACCTATTGGACCTTGAGACCATCTTCAACAAGATCCGACAACATATCTTGAAGATGAACCCCTTGAAAATCTCCTTCGGGGTTACCTCAGGAAAATTCCATGGCTTCTCCATACGCCATCGTGGCATCGAAGTCGACCCTAAGAAGAAAAAGGATATCCTTGGCCTGCCACCTCCTTGCGACCTCACTGAGTTGAGAGGATTCCAAGGACACCTAGCCTATATCAGGCGGTTCGTAGCCAACCTGGCAGTAAAATGTTTGCCTTTCACCAGGTTAATGAAGAATGGGGGCACATACTAATGGATGGATGACTGCCAAGAGGCGTTCGACAACTTAATGAAGTACCTCTTAATCCCACCAATGCTCATGCCCCCAGTTGAATGAAGACCTCTCATCTGGTACATCAAAGCCTTAGATCGATCACTAGGAGACTTTCTCATAGAAAAGAATGACGCGAGCAGTGAAAACAGTCTCTATTACCTCAGACGAACAATGATTGATGCTGAGACTCGATACTCAAATATCTAGAAGAACTGTTTGGCCTTGTTCTTCTCAGTTCAAAAGTTGCGACATTATCTGCAGCACCATGATATCAATTTGATCTCGTGGAGTAACCCGCTCAAGTACATCCTCAGCCTCTCGATGCTAACCGGATGCCTATCTTGATGGGCGGTCATCCTGCAATAGTTTGACAACTGGTTTGTGCCTCAGAAAGCCATCAAGGGTCAGAGATTAGCAGAATTTTTGGCAGAACACCCTTTGACAGGGACCACTGCACCGGATGCCGAGCTACCTGATGACGACATATTCTTGGTTTGAGAGGAGTTCCCAGCATGGGAAATGTACTTCGACGGAACATCCTAAATCCCAACCGGGAGGACGATAGAGGATCTCAGATTCAACAAAGTGGGTTTGGGGATAATACTCGTTCCCCCAGAATGGTCAATCTTTCCATATTACTTCCTCATCTCAGAGGGTTGTATGAACAATGAAGAGGAATATCAAGCCCTCATTGCTGGCCTGGAACTCGCACTCCAGGCACAAGTACAGCACCTTAAGGTAAAAGGTGACTCAGAACTAGTCATCGAGCAAGTCAATGGTGACTATGCTAGTAAAAAAGAGGATCTGATCCCCCCCCCTTTTGACCATATCTGAGGGTTAATGGAGAAAGTCTCCACAGAACCAACATTGACCTATATTCCCCGGTCTATGAATGCTCAGGCTGATGCATTAGCCAACGCGGCCACAGCCCTAGCTGACCCAGACCAGGATGAAACGATTATCAGTATTGCTCACCGTCGAATGGTATTGTCGTTTTTCCAAGCTAAGACAGATGAAATCCATGAAGGCAGTCCTGTCTTCGATCCATATGCTCCTACCACTGGCTAGATGACCCCCATTTCAAACTACCTTCAACGGGGAGAACTTCCATCAGTCAGGGTTGAAGGTGAGAAAATACGGAAGAGAGCAATCAACTTTGTCCTATATGGTGGCGTGGGTCAGCAAGAGGTCCTCTAAAAATGAGGCCTCGACAGAGTTATCCTCAGATGCATTTATGGAGAAGAAACGGTCACCGTAATGAATGAAGTACATGCAGTAGCATGCGGAGCACATCAACCAGGGAGCAAGCGTTCCCATCAGGTTCAAAGGCTTGGGTACTACTAGCCTACAAGTGCACGAGACTGCGAGTGTTTTACCATGAAATGTCAGTCATGCCAAATTCATGCCAGCTTCATACACCAACCCCCATAGTTACTTCATCAAGACAAGTACTCCTGGCGGTTTTCTATTTGGGGGATGGATGTTGTGGGACCATATCCTCCCGCCACGGCCAAACAGTTGAAGTATATCCTCACAGCAACTGACTTCTTTTCCAAATGGGCAGAATCCATACCCCTCAAGGAAGTCGGGGAGAGAAAAATTTTCAGCTTTTTGAATACCAACATCATCCCCAGATTTAGCGTCCCTCATATCATACTAGCGGACAACGACACCAACTTCTTCTCTACCGAAGTGGAGAAACTATACCGTGAATATGGTATCAAAGCTAACCACTCATCCTACTACCAAGCAGCGGCCAACAGACAGATAGAGGCTGTAAATAAGACCTTGTCTGATATTCTCCAGAAAATGGTGGACAAAGACAAGAAGTCATGGATGAATAATCTCCTCCATGCATTGTGGGCTTATTGAACCACAATCTGTACCGATACTCGGACCACCCCGTACTCATTGGTGTACGGCACCGAGGCGGTCCTGCCCATTGAACTCCATATTCCCTCACTCCGTGTTTCCATCTGTGATCAATTATCTAATGATGAGTAGTCATAAAAGTGGCTAGGTGAATTGGAATAGCTATACAAGAAGCAGCTTCACACTCTGCACCATCTATAAGTATACCAAAACCGGATCGTGAGAGCCTTCAACAAAAAGGTTCGTCTTCTGTCTTTCTTGGAAGGAGAGTTAGTGTAGGTCCTCCGGACCCCAATGATACCTGGAAGGAAGCCTCCAATTTTGGAGCCCAAATTGGAGGGACCATACGTTCTACACAAGGTCTACTCCAACAGAGCATATTCCCTGATCTCTATGGATGGACAATTTACAACCGCTCCTACAAATGTGAGATTCCTAAAGAACTATTTCGCATAGAAACCGAATGTGGAAGACATCTTTACTGCATGACGTTAAACTACATCAAAGACATCTTTACCACACGACGTTAAACTGCACGGAAGTCTTCCTCACCGCACAGCGTTAAACAATGCAGACCCCCCTTTTTTCCTTCCATGTCGGGTCACCTACGTCCTTACCGCCTGACGTTAAACTGCATGGAGTTTGTCTGAGTTGCATGACGTTAAACTTCCAAGCACCCAAAAATCCAAACCCCATTACCTTAAACAAAGAGTATTTCATCCTTACCACACAATGTTAAACTGCATGGATAATAAGAGTTATGAATGCCCCTCCCACCATGTATGTAGCAGACATGAATGGGGTGTACTCTTTGTCTAAGCTGCATGCCATCGAACTTCCAAGCACCCAATAGTCCAAAATCTATTATCTTAAACAAGGAGTATCACTTCCTCGCCACATGACGTTAAACTGCATGGAGTACATCCTCACCGTATGACATTAAACTGCATGGAATCTAATAATAACCCTCGTCCTAACCACATGACGTTAAACTGTATGGACCTCATCCTCACCGCATGACATTAAACTGAATGGATTTCAGTGAACTATGTACGGCATGATTTCTGCCCTCGTAGGATACGTAGCAATGCTAGGGTCCCCTATCCTCACCCAGCCCCTAAATAAAAGCTAAAAATGCCTTCTTCCCTCCATGTATGGGTCAGACCTGCATGGGGTGTATCAATCGTCCTCACCTCATGATGTTAAACTGCACGGACAAGAAGTTTTAACAATGTCCCCTTTCCCCATAATCTGACCAGACCAGCACAGGGTGTACTCCTTTCAAATAACTATGTGAGGATTAGTTCCTGCCCTCGCAGGATATGTAGCGACACCAGGATCCCCCATCCCAGCCCAACAACTCCTGAATGAATGTAATATTAAAAAATCCCTTTCCCTTGTGTACGGACCAGACCTAGATGGGGTGTACTATCTTTCAGAGAACTATGTGAGGATTGATTCCCACCCTTGCAGGATACGTAGTGATGCCAGAATTCCACAACCTTGCCCAGCCACCTTGAAAAAAAATTCCCCCTTCCCCCGTGTATAGAACAGACCTGCACGGGGTGTATACTTCGTCTTCACCACATGACGTTAAACTGCATGGACATCATCCCCACCACATGACGTCAAAATGCACGGACTTCTTCCTCACCGAATGACGTTAAACTGTAAGGACTTCATCGCGACCCACCCAAGACACATGGTGAAGTTAGATGGAGATACTCCTTGCACATTTGGATGCATCCTCTCCATACATCGGACTCTATGACCCAGATAATTATAGATCTTTATAACCACTCATGGACATCGGAACTGGAAAGTCATCAACCCGTGGACACCTTTGCATGAATATGCATACCATTCCCTCAGCGGCTCTGCATATTGATATCCCCTGGCCCGTCTACCAAAAGAAATATTTCCTCAGGAGACAGTCTTCCTATCTCTGTACGCCTACCGCCTCAGAGCCCCCATATCACATCCCTCGATCTAAAAATTTATGGTGGAGTGGTATAAAAGTTCATTCCCCTTCTCACATCCAAGTGTTGACAGTGTATCCATATTTTTCTAACCTATGTGTCCGCCAATGGTTCACCTAGCGACCGACATCAACGAACATCAAGCCAGGACTATGCTACTTTGACTCAACGGATAATTATAGTGAAGATGTTTCTTGTATACCCGGACACCATTATCCCCACGTGCCGAACTCTACACTATGAGCAATTTTGGATTCTCATAGTCTTTCCTAGCCATCAAAAGTGGAATGTTATCGACCCAGGGACACCATTGTATGAATATGCATACCATGCCCTCAGCGGATCTGCATAATGTTACCCCCTGGCTCGTCCATCAAAGGCATGATTTCCTTGAGCGGTATTCTTCCTAGCTCCGTACTCTTACCGGCCACAGAGCCCCCACACCACACCTCATGATCCAAGAAAACTCAAAGTTGTAGATTACAACCTTCATCCCCCACCTTGTTCCAATTATATCAGAACATGTTGACCCAGTTACCCTTCGAGTGACCGCAGCAATAGTAACTCAATGGTCTGATCTCTATGACCGCTAAACTAGGAGTACCTCTTCCTTACCGTAGGAAGTTAAACTGAATGGAGTAAAGGTAAACCCCCACACACAATGTAAATCAGAGAAGGGAGCTCTCTAAGCTTTAACGGAAACTAGGGCTGAGTAGGCCCAATATGTTTAGACATTTCCTTCCCCAATGACAGACTTCATGGCCTGGATAATTGCGAATCTTCATAACCATTCATGGCCATTGAAAGTGGAATGTCATCGACCCAGGGACAACTTTGTACAACTGTGCATACCATTCCCTCAGTGGTTCTGCATAATGATATCCCCTAGATCGTCCACCAAAGGCAATATTTCCTCAGGCGACACTCTTCCATGCTCCATACACTTACCAGCCTCAGAGCCCCTATATCATCTCTCCTGATCCAAGAAGTCCTAAAACCATGATTTACACCATCATCCCCCCTCCACGTCTTGGAAAAGCCAAGATACTCAGGCCTAGTTACATCCTAATTAAGAGTGGTCTTTTTAACTATGTTATTACCACACGACGTTAAACTGCACGGTCAATCATCCTTGTTGCACGACATTAAACTACACAGTAATGGAAAAGGAACGAAAAATCTCCCTCGTCCTCGTTGCATGATGTTAAACTGCACATCATCCTTTAATAATGCTCTTCGTCCTTACCGAATGACGCTAAACTGCATGGTCAAACCCGCCACGGGTTCAGTAAGGAACAAATGTTTTCTATGTCCATCAGTGCATGGGTCAGACCAGCACAAGTCACCGTCTCACACCCACATGAGATGGGATTACTTCACCCATTCTAGAGAAGTTTAGTCTAGATGTTTCCCCCATATCCATGCACCCTCTCATCATAAACCATACTTTTCACTCAGAAAAATCCGAACTCTCATAAGCCACCCCTGGTTGTCCCAAATCTCATCTTCTCTGAAGATTCTCGGATATCAGGGGAATACAATAATTGAACTAAGGAAACCTTTACATGACTATGCACACCATGCCCTTAGTGGCTCTGCATATTGATAGACCATGGCCTGTCTACCAAAGACAATATTTCCTTAGGCAATGCTTCTCTCTGTACGCCTCTTGGCTCCTGAGCCCCCATGTCTATCCTGGGATTCAAAAACCCTCTGAGATATAATTTACCAACATCTTTCACAACCCTGGATGAATATGGTGGAATGTCTTTGACATGATTACTGAGAACCAGGAGAAGTCATTCCATTTTAAATGATGTCCCGACTACATTACTTTAAAATGAGGAAAGCCTCAACCATCCCTTACGCTAACTAAATGCATATGGAAGTGGTCTCCTGACCACACTCCTGATTAGTACGGATGTTCCCAAAACCCTTTCAGATGTCTCAATCCCCTTCTGAGCAACCCCTGGTGGTTTTCATAATTTTCCAAGCCACCCATAGTGGTTTCCATGAGCCGGACTTTAATTAATGCCTCTGACCATCAGAAATGGATAGTCATTGAATTAAAGACACCTTTTCATGACTATGCAAGCTATTCCCTCAGCGGCTCTGCATATTGATCACCCCTGGCCTGTCTACCAAAGTCATGTTTTCCTTAGGCAATGCTCTTCCTACCTCTGTACGCTGACACGACTCCCATGCCTAGAGGCATGCCCTGCATGCCGTTCAAATTTAAACATGTTCCCCCCACGTGCATCTGAAGAGTATTGACACATATTTTAATCAGATGAACCCCATTGGGGCCCTTTCCCCACCATGTTTGGTCAAAGTTGTTCGACCTAAAACATCAGTAACGATAGTCTTGTCTACGAGACATAAAATAGCTCACAAAAAGATGCACAAAGCCTGTTAGGCCAAAAACCCAAAAAGGGAGACCAAAGCATAACCCAATCCATACCCACTGGGCTCACACTAAAAGATCCCATGAAAAATCAGGGTATTAAATGAATAGAAAAAACATTTGTAGGGATTTTATACAAAACCCTAGAAATATTATAACTATGCTCACTGGGTCCCATGGTCCCGGAAAATGTTGGAGCTTGTTTTATTTTCTTATCAATGGTACTGGACTTGAATTATTCTATGTTCAGGGAATTAACATATGACGTGATTCTTCCAAATAATTTCTATCACAGGAGAAGGTGATAAGATAACTGATGAGAAATATTTCTTTGTTCCATAAAAAATTTGGTAGGAAGGGAATCCACAATCCAGAGCCTCCTCTAGCGTGAAAGATAATTACATGAGTTTTTCAGAAGATTCACAAAGCTATATCAGGCACTGGGGAGAATCCTTGATTGTCTGAGAGAGATTATGTAGTAAGGCCATTTCAGCTACTACACTAGCCCGTAACTCTTCCGCCTCCTGGGCCGCCTTTGTGCTCGCCCTCATTTCCTCCTCCATTCATCGCTCCCATTCATCAATAATGGTAGAAATGTTTGCCTCATCCTGTTGTAGTAATTTTATCTCATTCCTCAGCACCTCTAGGTGATAACGCTGCTCAATGACTTCTCCCTAGAGCCTCAAAACTACCACGGCAAGATCATAAGCCTCTGTTAGGAAAAGTTGTCGCGTTGCGGAAAGGTAGGCTTGAGATTGGGCAGCAAAAAGGAAAGATTTGAAACCACCCAGTCTTTCTTGATCAGCAACCACCTGCTTGACTATTTCATAAAAACCATGATAATCAAAACCATCAAATCCTAGCATCATAAACAAGTTGCGTAGCCTCGGTAATTTAGTCAGCATCTCGACCAAGGGTGTTTGAGATATCAGCTTCTAGATTTTCTCCCAGGCCCTTTGACGAGAAGGATGAAGACTGGAGAGGACTTATTGATTGGTCTCGGAGTCACTCCCAGACAAGGACACATACTCAGGGATGAATGAAAACAAGGGGGGACCCAACACGGTTTCACCCGCAAACTCTGGCACTACGACAACTTAACCCCTGACAGTTATGGTCATAGGCGCAGCGGGGTCTGACGACGCAATCAATAATGCCAAAGGATGAGGTCCTAAAGCCCAAGAGTCAATTAGACAGATAAGTACCCCTAATTAGAAAAGGGAAGAAAAATGAGTCAGTGGAAAAATATTGGGAAGATTACTCCGAATCGTCAAGGCATCAGCATCCTCATGTTCTGCACCGCCGTGATGGCCACTCGAGGAAGATGATACATCCTCAAAAGGCAGAGGAGTCCTCGGAATCCCCAAAGGCGACCATGACCTATAGCCATACCTGAGGCAAGAAACTCCCATAGCTGCCCCCAAGTGATCATCTACGGAAATCATTCCCAGGGAAATCACTCCCCCGGTAAATAAAATGATGGCCCGCTCAATGTTCACGATGATTGGCCTGATGGAAGGCTCCTCCTCCGGCTCCACGGGACCCACTAGGTCTGAGATTGCTGGCCCCATTAGATCTAAGGCCTCTTCGGTAATCATCGGCACCCCATCCTCGCCCATAATTATTGAGGGTGTAGGATCGACAGGAGTCTCGGCTTCCAAATGTCCCTCCTCGGACATATCTCTGGTAGATGAAGGGGTAGGGAGAGCATCTATGTCGTCTGCCCCATTAGTGGGGCTTGTTATCTTGTCATGCTCAAGGGTGACTACGGGTGATATCCTAGATGATGAAGGGATGGTAATTATAGTTGCATGGGTATCCACGACCAGGTCTCCAAATGGCCCTACACTGTGGCACCCGAAAAGTCAACAACTGACAGCATCAGAGCATACGAGTCGATAATCAAAGAAACGGGATGTCGTGAGTACCTGACGTCCCCTTCCTGAACCGTTCCGACAAATGGGACACCTTCTTACGCCTTTGGATCTGCCCCAGGGATAATTCCTTGCTCAGAACACTGGGAGGAGCTGGGGGACCCCTCCTCGATGACCCCCATGGGCGAAAGCACATGCTCACCTATTGGGGTACCATGGGGAGTATACTCTGGAGAGGTAATTTCCCCCCTGATATTCTTCATCACCCTGCACAAAGGGGAGAAACCATAAAACCTCCGCAATAAAGGAAGATGAAATTCAGAATGGGAAAGCAGAGCAACCTCTTCTTCAGGGTCAGATAATTCGGGATCTCTAATCACCATGGACACGCGGGTTGTCCTGTAGAGATGGTTTCAGAGTGATCACACATATGCATCCATCTCCTTCAATGGCGCGACTATGTCACCCAAGACCTCTTCCAACTGAAGGTGTGGCAGAGCAAAGATAACCCCAATGGCTGGGAGCTTGGGAGGGCTCGTTTTGAGTGATGTCCAAACCTCTTCAACTGAGCCCCCAACCCTAATGTAATCCCAAATCCTCCATGCCTCTGGGAATGATATCGTAATAGGGATGTCTAACCTTGAAGGATCATCTTGAGAGGACCGGACAGTGGGAGCTGCTGGTAGGGGTTTTGGTGGCCGTGTTTGTGTTCCGAGTCTCTCTAGTGCCCAAGAACTCTCTGGGGCTACCGGTGGGTGGGACCTCGCCGGTAGGGAGGGGAATTCCATTGCTTCATCCATGATGGGGAGATCGTCAAAATCATCACCCCCGTAAGAGTGGTCACTTCCTTCTCCCTCCTCATCAGTCACCAGATGAAGCATAGCCTGGACTTGGTCGGATAATACTACATAACCCAAGAACACGTAAATATAGGATTCAAGATCCAGGAGATATCGATTGACCCGCTCTAGGTCCACATCATAAAGGATGTTAGTAGGAGAAGATATGTAGCCTAGCCCATCAAATGCCACTTCCTATTCCTGAAGATATTGCCAATGAAAATGGGGGTATTGGTAATGAAAGGACGATCAACCTTTGAATTTAGCCCATTGACCCCAGGCCATCGAAAAGGAAGCATCTGCAGGAATAACCACCCCCCTCCGGGGAGCCTCAAGGGAATGAGAGGATACACCACTGTCTGTTAAGATCTTCCCTGGATGCACGGGACCAGCAGGGTGGAGAAGCAATTTTCCCGGTCTAGTTGAAGCACCATTCCCATTTCGCTTCCTCTTGCCCTTTGATGTCTTGGGACTAGAAATGGAAGGCACCAATTTCCCAAGATGGCCATTTGGGTATGATTGTACCCAGGAGTCAGCATAATTCTGTGATAATAAGGGTGTGGAGTCTATAAGCGTGTGAGTTATAACCTCGCAACCGGTATCCTCCCGGGTAATCATAAAGAACAGTTGCCTGGAAACCATTAAATGACATTTCTCTTGGGCACCATTAAGTGCGGGAGGACACAGTTCCTGGACGCATCCAAACTGGCGCCCGAATCAGCAAGGCACATACCCCTCGCAGATTAGTTCCCCGCCAATACGAACCACTAGAATACCCTCTCGAAGTGAAAAGAGGTAGCCCCGCTTGCTAAACTCCACTGTTATGGTGTTTTTGATTGCACCAGTTGGGGAATAGAATAGATGAAAATTGAAATGATCATAACACGAGATTCAACTCAATAACAGATGTATGTTCTGAGCTGTCTATTGATTATCCTTCTCTTGGGTCGCCCACTCTTCGGGCATAACCCCGCTGGTCACTTTCAAGTATGGCCGGAATGTGGTGCCCAGAATCTAAAGAGGGTTGATGAAGGTGTATCAGTTCTTGACATGAACGCCTAGCCATCCCCGTAGAATCTGAAAATGACCAGCCACTCGGTTTGTCCAGCTCCCATCGGTAATATTACCAAGCAATCGATAAATCCTGGCCAGCACTGGGACAACTATGTTGATAACGTTTCCAGTAGCCAATTGTGCCGCCATGAAAAAGGTAGAGAATCATACGCCACTAGAATCACATACTGGGAATAACCAGACGCCCAAAAACATGGCCAGAAACACAGATAGATGAAGCAACCGATCGACATCTAGCACAAGTTTCCATCCCCAGTCATTGAATTGGCCTTGCTCCAGGTTCAGCCAATAGCTTCCCTTCTGCTTTTGGGACTCCATTGTAGGGAAGGTCGTGGGCCTATGTAGAAGAGCTATTGACTGGATCTCTCTAGAAAAATCCATGAACCAGTCGCGATATAAGATAATCTGTCTTAGAGACATATGTTTCGGATGCTCTTCACGACCGGGGACATTTTTTTTGGAGATATATCATTCTAATGTTCTTGGGCCAGATCAATGAGTCACTTCACCACGGGAGGGGTTCTCCCTTCGTCATCCCACACAGAAGGGGGAGGTAGGAATTCATCGTATATCCCCAAAACAATGGGGACCCCTGAATTCTGAAAGGTGTCCCAAAGACTAATGCCTACCTCCCCATGGACCAGATGAAAGGTGTTGGTGTCCGGACTCCAATGGCTCATAAGTTTCCTGGTGAGGGTTTGAGGCCAGTAGGTATAGGTCTGGGACAACCATGCAGCTCCATACAAGACTATGGCTTGTAATTCTTCCTCGAACTCTACACAGCTCTGGCGGACCCAGAAGGGCCACCCCAAATCCAAGGACATAAATTCTCCTCCCGGTCGGAGATCCCGATTCGCTGACCAGCCATGCTGGTCGCTTACCATGGCATTGTGGGCAATGCTTTGATAGTAGTGGATTGCTACTTCCTGTTGACGTTGTTCTCCTGTTGGAGATACTGGAAGGTGATTCAACATAGATTCAACAACTTTGTCCCTTGGGGCCATCCTCCCGTTAATAGGCATCACTAACCGAGGGATAGTGGCAGTGAATATACATGATTCCGGATTGTTGTCATGGGATGGTACCGAAATTGGGGTATCGGAAAACAAACCGAGCCCATAGGTAGGAAGTCTGTTAGAAAATGGGTACTCCTGCTATGGCTTGGATTGCTGGCCAGCAACAAAGAAAGACAGTGGGGAGTGGCAGAATCCATCCTGAATAGAGCTGGCCATGTCCTTCAGGTGTTGATTGCCAATTGGGAGAGGCTCTGCAGCAGGCCTCGGTACAGAACGAGGGGGAACCATATCTTCTCCCTGCATGATGAGAGCCAAAAATAGGTTAGTCTAGCATAAAAATCAGGAAAAAAATACCAGATATATGGCTGAGGGTCATTTGAGGAGCCTTCATAAGAAAATTCTGCAAGGAGGCCTCGAAGGATGGTTCAAAATGACAGCATCCCGTGAACCGGCACTTCGCGAAAGCAGTCCACAAAACCCTGGCCCACAGAGCGTTGGATAGGAAACCATGAACCATGTTTCTCCACGGAATTTCAATCCCGAATTTAAGTGATTAATTTCAGAAGACTTGGAAACTTTTAATGTTCAAGAGATTTTAGTCCGCGAAGCATCGAAACCGCGGAGCATCGAAACCGCGAAGCATGTTCCTTCGCAGCCCATCATGACTTTCTTTTTAATTAATTAAGAGTAATGGTTCGTAGTTGGGGAATTGGTTAATAGGTGAAGGCGACTGTGAAGGTGGAATGGTTCGTGGATGTTGCAGCCCGTTCTCAGTTGAAGCACTTCGTTAAGGAACGAGCACGCAGAGGCGAGGGAGTTATGGTTTCGTGAAGAATTCGGTAAAGAACAAATTAAGGGCCCCCAGTATTTATAGGCGTGGTCCCCTGTTGAGTCCACTTCCCTATCACAAACCACCTCATTTTCTAGACTACATTGCATATGAATGGCCTCCTCTTCGTTCTGATCGGACCCCATTCTGATGGACGTCATTTGTAGGGTCCTGAAAAATCCGCAAATGAGATTCTACCCAAATCCCCCAATATAATTGGGGAAAACAATGGAGAAAATTCATAGAAGGGAAACAAGAAGCACCGGTCCGCGGACCGGTCCCATGAAAACATGATGTGGCCAGGCCGTGTGAAGCACCCCCTCCGTGAACCATCGTTGTTTGTAAAATAGAGGTGGAGATCTTCCGTGGTCGCGAAGTAGGATGGGCGCCAATCTGGTTCGCCATCATGAACCGCCCCAACTGCGGACCACGTTGACCGGTTCAAGCTGCATCCTCTATCATTCGTGAAATGGAGGTCGAACCCTCTACAGCTGGGAAGCACCCCCTGAGTTCGGTTCACGGGTGGGGGGGGGTGGGGCGAGAGAAGTGCTCAAATACCCACCACGAATTACGGATTGACCAATTCAGCTGTAAATCGGGTATTCAGTCATGGTCCTACGCAAAAGGTTCGATGTGACCGCAAATACATCTTTTTCCCCACTCTATAAAAGGATAACGAGGGGTAAACGATAGGGGATTTAGGATTCAGATGATTTGAAGGTGGAAGAAGAGAAGAGTAATTAGACTCGGGTGGATAGATTTCGAAGGAAGGCTTAGGATTTCGCAAAACAGCGAAGTTCTAGTTCGCGAACCAGATCAGGTATCAACCTGGGAACGAACTAATAAGGAACCGAAAAATGAATAATAATTTGGTGAACCGTGAACTCAAAATAACATAAAAATAGATGACTGCGAACCATATCCCCTCCACAGATGCACTCCCCGCAGACCAGTGTATTTATGCCTCTTTTCTAATCTGTCGCACAGCGTAGCACCCTACTATGCGGATGAAGCCCTGACTGACGAGCCTCCTGCCGGTGCTACCCCTGGCCGCCACTGCCAGCATGGAACCCTCCGCGGACCACCCTGGTTCGCGGATCAAACACGGAGTCCTGAACCACCTTGGATCGTGGGATGCCAATCAGTACGTGGACCCTCCTGGTTCGCGGAGGGCCTCTCAGTTCGCGGACCACCCTGGTTTTCGGACGACCCCTCCAGCCGCGTAGCACTTCCCTACGTGAAGGGCACCAAAAATTCAGAGTTCCCATTCCCCAAACAAGATAAAATCTTTCCAATCCGGTCCAATCCTCCACAACCTCCTCATTCTCCTACTCATCAGCCTCGATCTGAGGCCTCCACCAGAGCTACCAGATCCATGTGATGTAACCCTCAGGCACATCAGCGTGCCGTTTTGACTTCACATACCCACAGTAAATAGAGGCGAAGGCGTTTTCTCGACCCTTGAGTAGATTCCTGAAGCATTCTTGGGTTCACATTCTTATGGTAATGTTGAGTATATGCTCGGGAATCCCCTTTCTGCATCTCCACTTATTAAGGTCTTCCCTGGGATAGTAAAATACCCATCATAAGGAAGCCCTCATGCACTCCAAGAGAGGAGATGGGCACAAGAGCACCCCCTTTCCATCTCCCGCTGCGCTTTATCACCCTAGGCCTCCTCAAAGTGTATGCCCCAATCCGTTACCATGGGCATCCACTTAGGAGTAAGCCCCGACCTTATGGGACGCCCTATGCGTAAGCCCCACTTCACTTCTCATGGATGCACCTTTCGCGACGTGATCCTCTGGTCCCTACTGCCTCTTGTTTCCCACATCGAGCATGACTCACATGGGCTTAGAGTAAGCATCGACCATGTCGTCCCCTTATGGGCCTCCTCAGAGTGTAAGCCCCAATCCATCAC
Source organism: Viscum album (assembly GCA_963277665.1). Taxonomy (NCBI): domain Eukaryota; kingdom Viridiplantae; phylum Streptophyta; class Magnoliopsida; order Santalales; family Viscaceae; genus Viscum; species Viscum album. Next base: position 553,926,608 of record OY728135.1, read on the forward strand.
CCTGGGCTGCCTCAGAGTGTATGTCCCAAGACAATGCGAACAGCATGAAATTTGATTCCCTACCACAGGGATACGTAGGAAGCCTCCCAGAGGTTCAAGCATGATCACAACCGGAACCCCGGGTCCACCTTCACATTGGTTCTCTGACACCCTGATTCTAAATACGTGGACTTTGATCCCTGTCTTCTAGGAAAGGTACATAGGAAGCCTCCCTGAGGTTCAATACCAACAACCGGTTGATCCGACTATCTTCACATCAGTTCACCGAGATTCTCCTAGCACCGTCTCAGGGGGGTCCAGACTCCTCGGGGTCATTAATCCAACGAGGGATGGTAATCCTCGGTCATAAATGATTCTGAACCCCTATCTTCAGCTGACCATTGCCAATCAATGGTTAAATTTGTGGATACTATGTTTGGGTATAAACCAAAGATTCCCGAACATATGAATACGTATTAAATATATAAGAGAGTCCCGAAAAAGGAATTAATTCCCCCCAAAATGGTGCGATGAGCCCGACTTTCCATCCTCTCACATAATGTGAGCTCTTAAGTATCACTGGTCGGACCATCCGGTGAACGTCTGCCTTTGGAATTCAGGTCCGTGCATCATCGGATACGGAGCTATTGGGAGTTTCCAGGCAGAAACCACGGAACAGTAATTTTGTTTTTTTATCACAATACTTGTCTTCCATTACAAAAAGTCAAAATTTTAATTTATGTATACCATGCTTTATTGGTATTATAGTGTTTTCAAAGGTTTTGGGTAACTAAAGTTATTACCTTGTGTAATATATCATCATTTTATAATGTGTTCCAAATAATTATGATTTTTTTCATCTCAATAAATATTTTTCGTTATATATAATTATATAAAAAATAATTTAAATCAATATTTAAAAATCACATTAAGAAGCAACATATATTATTATGTCATAGTTTTGGTGTAGTTATTTTAATTTATTTTTTCTGTATGATAATTGTAGTGAATTATTGAAATATAGACATATAAATTAAATAGATAATTCTATTTATAAAATAGGTAGGTTTTAAAATAATAGTAAAGGTGCAAACTTAATCATTCCCTATATATAATATCACAAATATTAAATAAATATTTTTTATAAATTTAATATTCAAAATTATATATATAAACTCTATGTGAATTAATTTTTTATTAATGGTTTTATACCTAAAATTTATATATATTTTTTGATAATATTTTCTCACGATTTTTTTTCTTAAAATAATCATTTTTTTGTTTTTTTCTAAAATTTAAATAACTAAATTCACAACATTATGTTCACATTATGTTTTATATGATAAATTTTTTAATCATATAAACACTATTATCTTCATATTTTCATTCTCATAATAATATTTTGGTTGGATTTTAATTTTTTACATATAATTGTTTATGTTGGAATTGTTTTATAATTGTAATATATAAAAATCGAAATTAATGTAATAATTTAATATTACATATGAAATTTTATTGATTAATATGATAAAATAGATGGATAAATTATATATTTACACTTTTACAATACATTTATGTTTTTTATATTTTTACATAATAATTTATATAATGCTTAAATTCTTTTTATCATTTTTTATGTGCATGTTTTCATACTCTAAAAATATCATTTTAATTGAGAATATGTAAACAATTTTCCACTAAAATAGCTTTATAGTTTATTTATAATATTCAAATTTAAATATATCTTTCTCATATATACAGTTTCTTATTACATTGAAGTGGATATTATATTAGGATAAGCTAGTCATTATAAATGTAATATGGTCATTCACATAGTGTTATAACCATAATTTATAATGTTTATCACACCAAATTTATTTTCATATATTGAATAAAATGTTTATAAAATGGATCTCAATTGTACAATCAACGTATAGAAATTATATTTGTGTGAGTTTTTTGGAATTTTTATAAAAAATTTATTTTTAGTTGAATAGTTGGAAATATTTTTTTCAAATACAGAAATATTTATGACAATGATATGTTATTAAAATGACACAAAAATTTAGAAAAAAATAAAATTATATAAAACATATAATATTAGTAAAATATTACTGTTGATGCCCAAATTGGAGGAAAGGAGAATATTCTAAAAACATTAACGCCTACCTCGGGAAGACAGATCACAAAGCTACCTGAGCTCCTCTCCGAGCCCTACCAAAGCCAGAAGGCTGAACCACCCTATGAAGCCCTATGGAGTTCACGATCCCTCGTGATTCCACGAGGTAATACCTCTCTGCGAAGCCCTCTCTTGTTTGCGAGCCCACCAAAAGTGAGGAGGTGATACCTCTCTACGACGACAGGTGACGTTCGCAACCCACCACAGAGCTCGTTGCACTCTGAGCACGTGCAACATCACGGATCCTCATGCCTAAAAATACAGGGCTCCCCTCAAACCCTCACGACGGGCTTTCCAACCAATCCTCTTTCTACCTCCCAAATTGTGAAGCAGTTGTGCTCTGTGAACCATGTTCTTTTCAAGGTACTTTCTGCTTCGCAGAGTACCATACCCTTGGTATTAATTGATCCCCTTTTCTGAGAGGGATTTCATTCGCGAAGCCCCCAGGTCTTCATGAAGGAAGGAGAACCTTAATGTGACTCAGGTCTTTGCGGAGCACATATTCTTCATGAAGTTACCACCATGTGCATGTAACCCAAGTGCCAAGGTCGGGTCACTATGAATCGCGAAGCACATCACATCCCTATAATATGCTTTATTAGTCACCCCTAATTTGTGATGCATTGCTTCACGATTGCCTTTCCACTTCGTGAAACTCCTCCCATATGAACCTATGACCTATTCCTAGTCTAGGAAACTTCACATCCGAAGCACAACCCTTCGAGATGCCCCTCCATTACATGGAGCACCAGAGCATCACAAGGCTTTTACCTATGGAATTGTCGCTCTGAAACTCCTTTTCCTGTGCAGCCCATCAGGTTTTCACAAAGCAACTTCAAATCCCCTTAAAAGATAATACCTGTTGTGTTGCTTCACCTCTTTCTTCTTCTCATAGGAATGCTAACAACTATTTCTTCTTTCACATAGGCATGCTATCATGGACCCCCAATTGTTCTCTCCATGACACCCCACAGCCATGGCATTGCATGTCCCCTCTCATAACCCAGGTGCAGAGGGTTCCAGTTATATAAGTCTTAGGGGTGTAGAGAAAACCCTCCCCATCCAAGACGAATGACGTTAAACTACCCAACATCATTGTCCTCAGCACATGAAATTAAACTATTACCTCACCTCGTGTATCATACGTGGGGTGCCCCCACCGTGGACATTCTTCATTCCCACTAGTCTCCAAAAGTGTGAGATCATTCCGAAAATGGAATGAGAACCTCTTTATTGGAGCGACTTCTGTCTGGGGGTAAGAGTGACCATCTCGGTGTAAACCTATATCTTTTCTTACAAGAGGTAGCTCCCTACTCCTCATTTCTTCTTTGATCCCAAGTACCAGGGGGAATGGACACCAGACCCCTCCTTTCTTCAGTACAAAATCCCTCTCCCATTGGCCATTGTCTCTAGTGGGCCTCCACCCTAGAGTAAGTCCTAATATTTCTCTCCCTAGGCCGCTAACCACACGTATGCCCATATTTCCTCTCTAGGCTGCTAGCCAAGAGTAATATGCTATTTCCTCTTCGGGATGTGATCACGTTTAATCCCCACGTCACATCACAAGGATGCACCTTTCGCGATGTGACCGTCAGACCTTTTCTTCTTCATGTATCTCACACTGAGCATGACTCACGCAGGGTTAGACTAAACATCGACCATGACATCCTATTTGGGTAGCCTCGTGAGTAAACCTCAAACACCACATGAACTGCACGGTAATTTATCCTTTCCAAGGGAAGGTATGTAGGATGCCTTCTTGAGGTGAAATCCCCAAAACCATTGGTCCCAACCATCTTCTCGTCTGTTCATCAACACCCTGGGTAGCCTAGAGATTAAGCCTCAAACACCACATGAACTACACAGTCTTTGACCCTTACCAAGGCAATGTACGTAAGAATCCCCCTTGAGGTTCAAGCCCAATAACCATTGGTCCCGAACATCTTCACATTGGTTCACCAACATTCTAGGCATCCTAGAGTGTAATCCGAAAATGCCCCTATAACTCAAACTATGAGGTTTTTGATCCTTTCCAAGGAAAGGTACGTAGGAATACTCTATGAGGTTCAATCCCAATAACCATTAGTCTCGACCATCTTTACGTCAGTTCACCAACACCCTGGGAAGCCTAGAGTGTATGCCCTAAACACTAATGAACTAAGAGGTCTTTGATCCTTTCCATGGCAAGGTACGTAGGACGCCTCCTCGAGGTTCAATCCCAACAACCATTGGTCCCGACCATCTCCATTTAAGTTCACCAACACCCTAGGAATCCTAGAGTGTAATCCCCAAACACCACATGAACTACGAGGTCTTTTATCCTTTCCAAAGAAAGGTACGTAGGAAGCCTCTCTGAGGTTCAGGCAGAAAAACCATTGGTACTGACAATCATCATGTTGGTTCACTAATACCCTGGGTAGGCTGGAGTGTAAGCCCAAAACACCACATGAACTATGAGGAATTTGATCCTTGCCATGGCGAGGTACGTAGGAAGCCTCCCTGTGGTTCAATCCCAACCACCATTGGTCCTGACCATCTTCACGCCGATTCACCGACACCCTAGGAATCATAGAGTGTAAGCCCCAAATTCCACCCCCCTATAACATGAACTATGAGGTTTTTGATCCTTGCCAAGGTAGGGTACGTAGGAAGCCTCCACAAGGTTCAATCCCACCACCCATTGGACCCCTGGTCATCCTTCATCTCGGTTCACCAACATCCTAGGTAGCCTAGATTTTAATCCACATACCCCACCTAAACTATGAGTTCATTGATCCTTGATAAGGTAGGGTATGTAAGAATCATCCACAAGGTTCATTCCCACCAACCACTTGACACTAGGTCCTTCTTCACGTCGGTTCACCAACACCCTAGGAAGTATAGAGAGTAATCCACACACCACCCCACCTAAACAATATGGTCTTTGATCCTTGATAAGGCGAAGTACATAGGAAGACTCCCTGAGGTACAAGACCAACACCTGGTCGTTCCGACCATTTTCACATCAGCTCACCAACACCATCCATCTGGACCCCATGTCCTTACTCATTTCAGTTCACCTTCATCCAACATGATGCTTAATTGTGAACAACAAATAGCAGAAAGCCATTGCCCCTATCAATCAGTGGTAAGCCGTTTTATCATGATCAGTGGTAAGCCAATGCATCCCCTATTCAGCAGCATGTCGTTGCAATTCTCTTAACTAGGACCCAAACCATTGATCATTTTTAATGGCATCAGACCAACCCGGGCTGCTAGCCATGCATAATCCCCATACATATCATTGAGTTGTTTTCTTATGTGTACAACCTAATTCATGATCATCTCCTGACCTTTTCCTCGAGCCTATTTGTATCGGGATGATCATGCCCCTACCTAGAGGTTCCACTTCCTCCAGGTCCCATCCACACATCCATTCTCATGGACTGCCTCCTTAAGCGTTCCATCACCCTCCTGAACTATGTGGACCTTGATTACATTCCATGGGGATACATAGGAAGTCTCTCTAGGACTCAGACCCAATATTGCCATCATCCTCACAGCAGTTCCTTCCCATTCACCTCCCATTTCACTAAGAACCCCATCATCCATCTTGATTCCTACCCATGCCGCCACATCCCAGTAAAGTCATGACAACCCACCTACATCATTGAGTCCACTAGGGGTTTCACTCATCTAATCCACTCTAGTCAGTTTTATGATCAGTCTGATCCATCTTCATCGAACGTTAAACTTGAGGCATACCCTATGTTAAACATGGGAAGCTGAAAAAAACCACAGATAAATTCCCATGGCATGTTATTCCCCATGTTCTATGTGGGATTCCTCGGGCTTCTGCTCCCTCAAGAAGCCCTATAATAAGGGACATAAGACAGAAATGCTAGTGTCCCAGTTCCTAGACATGATAGTGATTCCCAACATGTCAAATCCCTTGACCGAAGGTTACAGCCATGACCGAACCCCTTGGAATGTCTTGACAAAATCAATGTGATTAACTAGTGTCCATGATGATATGAAATCAAGAAGTGTTTCAAAAACAACGTATTAAATCTATAAGGAATACCCAGACTAGGTTACGAGCTCTGAGGAGGAATCCATGGAAGGAAGAACTGACATCCCATCATACCTCTTCGATCAAAGATTAAACGCCCCTAAAATGTGACAGATGCCACCCGCCTTTGGAAAGTTGTAATGCGGGGAAACAACACCACACATTTCATCCTCAAACAAGAAGGACGCGTGCGCCCTGGAGAAATCATTAGAAATATAAATTGTGAACTCGACATGAATTTATTCTCTTCAAATATGGAGATTAGTAGTTCTTGAGGCATCAATAGATTGACGTGTCATTGGATCTATTTATCTGGTGCTGGGTCTCGCCGAGTAAATAGCGGGCCTTGCAGGAAACTCTCCAGAAGTTGGGACAGCAGAACGTTGGACATCCCATCCTACGACATGTCAGCATGGATCCATCTTACCAGCCACTGAAGATGGAATGGCATTGGGGGATTGGCTGTTGATTCCATTTTCTTTAAACACTGGCGAGTCCATCTCACTGATCCTCAGGAATCAAGTAGCTGCCCTAAGAACGTGATCACCACCTGTACACTGACACAGGGGAGGGGAAATACCAATGTGACAGTCCTATGTGGATCTGACTCTTCTGTAATGACCTCAACACCCATGTCCCTGGGGAGACCACGTCCCATCTCCCTATATTATGTTATTCAAAAAAAGGTTAATTAATAATCTCATACTTCGTTACGAGGAGGAAAGAATAATCCCGACTCGGGATATGTCCCACCTATATTTGGAGGCGTATACACCTTATAACAAATGCCTCCCCCGAGGGCCATGCAGGGAGCCACTTCTCCCCACGCTGATGTATAAACTTTTCAGGAGCCTATCCCCGGAATGCCTTGATGACTCCATTACTTAGACTGATGAGGTAGGTGACGTCCAGCCCAGCCCGGTTAGAGTCCCATTCCAAGGGCTCCCAACGAGGGCTCCCACCTAGTCGTATTAGTGCTGCAACCCAGTCTTGTAAGATGAGGAGTAGGTAAGTTGTGTCCAAGAACCACCGACTCTGGTTTGTCTGACCTGATGCCAGTGTCGGGCAGAAGGTGAGGAGGACGCCCACCAAGGGGTATCAACGTCGAGGACTAATATGGCCCGAGCCACCGCTGACGCATATCATCAGTTACCTGCATACACTGATCAGGGGAACTTATACGCCCAACCAAGATTGAGTCCCCAGCCACCCTAAGGGGAGGCTGGGTCGACTCTCTATGTCACCGGCATGAGGAATGGTCCCCCTGAGCTGACCCATAATTATGTCACCCAGTACGGAGGTCCTCTCCATACCACTACCACAGAAAGCATGGGCCTTCCCTGCTTCGAGTCTTGGCATGGAGGTCAGCCCCGTGCAACCCTCAATTCGAATGATGGTCTTCCCGGCGATAGTGACGCTCAGTGTAGAGGTCTCTCTTACGCACATTACACCGGATATGAGGTCATTCCTTCTACCACCAACTACCAATATGGGATATTGCACATCTGGTCTATCTCATTCGTGGGGATCCTCCCCATTTCCTCTTAGCTGTTGTTGTAGTTCCTCTATGCCTCATTAACCAGAGGGGTGAAGGCCAGCCTCGCTCCACCCGCACCCAGCACGGAGGTCCTTCTCATGTTCATCTAGACCGTAATAAGGCCACCCCTCACACTAATGTCGCTAGGGAAAACAAGTATGGAGGTCCCCCATGCTTCTTCTAGTTCCAGAAGAGGGCTTTCCCACCCTAGTGCTACCTATGGAGGTCCTTCTCATGTCACCTTTGACATTTTTCCTCGTGCTCCTCACAACCCAGCTTTCTTGGGTGGAAACCCTATCCGCCCCAGAACCTGTGCGGCCGAAGGACCTCATGTCCGAAATCTGTCCTATCCCTGAAGAGCATTCTAGGGGATGGAAGGTGGGTCGTCGATGCCATAAGAAGAATTCTGGGGAGGTCCGAACAGAGATCAAACCAGTCTGCTTCTCAAACATTAAAGCGGAATATGGCTCAGCTCCAGAACCCTCCCCTCGCTCTTCCGAGTCAATAGCTAGGGCAGGTACATGGCGCATCAGTGTGGTAATCCCAGAATGTGAGGTCCAAAAGATTAATTCCTCCCTCCATAGGTATATTCATATATCATCCCATCTTTTTATAACATAACTTTTCATTCCATTACACGGAACTGAGGATCTTTAAGGTTTAGTGTCTTGGAAACAAGGAACATAAAACATGAAACAAAAAAACATTCTTCTTAAACACTTGAAAGGCTTATCCTCATGTTCACCCTAGGCTCATTACTGCATCCCATAACCTAGGGACATACATCAAAAGGAAGGGTGAGCAGAAGGCCCAATAAGGGAAACAAGTGAAACATTTTACATATGAACTTGAGATACATCAATAAAGTCATGAAAAGAACTTTAAGGGATGAAAATGAAATCATGAGGCATATCATAATAAAAATAAAACTTTTTCATAACTTCAAGATGTGGATACATCATTTAACATAGACAATCATGAACATATCACCAAGGTCCATCCCCAAGGTGTCATTTTAAAATAACCAAGGTTATTCACCAAGGTATCGTGAAAATTGTAATCTCTAGTGGTTACATCATTACCCAATGCATTGGAGCGCTATCAGGGCGCACCCTTAAATTTGCCTTTATTATCATGTGAGACACATATATCATCATCAAAAATTTCATAAATAACCCATATAGCATAATATAAAAGGGTTTCATTTCATAATCACAACGTTTTAAAAAACTTCTTTAATGACATGATCTTTACGTCACTTTAAAACCCACAGAAAAGGAAGGTGGGTATCATGGATGTAAATCCCAGAATTTAAAATAGAAAATTTTGGTATATATGTGAATACCCCTTTAGAAGAAAGATCTTTGAGTATTCACTTAATAAAATAAAATAACTTTAGAAAAAAGAGATAGACATTTTGAGACAGAAATTCTACAGCATAACGGCAATGTTCCGAGGTTTTAGAAGACATTAAAAGAGAGGTAAAATGGGTCAAACATTCATAAATGACCCATAAAATAGTACATGGACATAATAAGAAGGATACATGATCATGGTAATGAAATTTCAAGGACATACCATTTGAAATGAAAAACATGGAAGGAAGAAAAAAAATTAGATTTCTCTTATGAAAGTTCGGCAGCCTAACGGCGTTAATTAAACATCAACAAAAATGATTTGAAAAGATCAAATAGGGTCTCTCATCATGTGAACATAAGAGTTCAGTATGATAGATATAGAGAAAATTCCCAACATAACAAAAAGGAACTTGAAAAAATTGACATGAAAGTAGAACTTCAAAACGAGAAGGGTGAAGAACCACTTAAAAATTCGGCAGCCTAACGGCGCCACTTAAAACATCAAAATACTGAATTGAAGAGATCAAATGGGGTCTCTCATCATATGAACATAAGAGTCAAGTATGATATAAATAGAGATCATACCCCAATATAACAAAAAGGAACTTGAAATAATTGACATGAAAGTAGAACTTCAAAACGAGAAGTGTGAAGAACCACTTAAAAATTCGGCAGCCTAACGGCGCCACTTAAAACTTCAAAATACTGAATTGAAGAGATCAAATGGGGTCTCTAATCATATGAACATAAGAGTACAGTATGATATATATTGAGATCATACCCCAGTATAACAAAAAGGAACTTGAAATAATTGACATGAAAGTAGAACTTCAAAACGAGAAGGGTGAAGAACCACTTAAAAATTCGGCAGCCTAACGGCGCCACTTAAAACTTCAAAATACTGAATTGAAGAGATCAAATGGGGTCTCTCATCATATGATCATAAAATATCAGTATGATAATTTAGAGATCATACCCCAACATAATAAAAAGGAACATGAAAGACTTGAATGAAAATAGAACTTGAAAACGAGGAAGGTGAAAGAATCTCTTAAAAATTTGGCAGCCTAACGGCGCCACTTAAACATTCTTAAAACGAATTGATGAGAGAAAGGGGGGGGGGGGTATATCATCATATGAACATGAAATAGGCAGTAGGATGAATATAAAATAACATCCTCCAACATAAGAACATCGAGTATAAAAGAAATGACATAAAAGAGATTACTTGAAAAGAAAGAGAGGGGTCGGATCCCTTACCTTAAAATGTAACTCTTAAACCTCAAAGGTTGGGACCTTGAGGGCTTGGGGGCACCTTGGGAGGACTCCTTGGGAGGTAAGGAGACCCGAAATTCGTTGGGAATGAGTGGGGAGTCGAATGGATGAGAGTAGGGCTTGGTATTTATAGGGAAAATGAGGGGACAAGGCATTAATGAACAAGGGACACCTCACATGTGCTTTTCTCAAACCCATGTGCTCTCCCTTGTCATTTATCATGGAGTTAGGCCACATGGGGCCCCCAAAACAATAATTAATCACCCTTGGCCGGCCAACTCTCAAAAGATCTAATGACATCATCATGACACCGATATGATGTCATTAAACATACCGAAACCCTAAAACTGTATTTTTACTATTCACTGAAAATTCAACTTTCTCAGAAAAATCCCAAAATTTCACATTAACCAAATATCAATTCTCTGATTTTAAAAATGAAATCCATTTTATAAAAATAATTTTCTAAATATTTATATTTTAATTTTTAAATAAAAACACTATTCATCGAAAATTCATTTTTTCAGAAAAAACCCCAAAAATTACCATAACATAATATCGATGCTCTGAGTTCAAAAATAAAGTCATTTTTATAAAAATAATTTTCTAATTATTTTTAAATAAATTTTAAATTAAAAAACACTATTCACCCGAAAAAACTAATACTTGAATAATAATTAATGAAACCGTTATTTAACTATTTTATTGAATCACATTACTTAATCAAGGTGCCTAGATTATTTTAAAACTTTCTTTAAGTGAGATTACTAATCCATTTGGTCATATTACTAATCCTAATCATAAAATCACTATTCATAATTTACTATTCATCAAAATTCAAGTTGATCTTATTAGACTCTAAATTTAGTACTGAACATAATTGCAGAAGACCATTTTTTGAAAATCATTACACATTTTTAATTATTTAGGGTTTACATAAACATATTTAAAATATCCTTTTTCTAAAATTCATCAAAAATATGCATACTATATTTATCCAGTCATTTCAAAATTCATAAACTTCATCATAAGAAGAAATCCCAATTTTTATTTAAAACAAGGATTACACAAGGTAGTTACGGTCTCGTTACATAACCCCTTATAATACCAGCATAGGACCTAAGAGTAAGGTGTGCTAGGGTGATAGAAGCTTGGGGTGGCTCAGTCAACATTGCCTGAGTAGTAATTTCTATCAGTTTGAACTTCTTACGAAGGCGATTCCGTTCCAGCTTCACATGATGAAGTTCGGCTTGGATTTGATCCAGAGCAAAGCCCAGTGGTGCTACCTCCTTCCCAAGCTCTGTTAGATGGGCTTCGATCGGTCCAAGACTACTAGGTGAGGCCATCGAATCTTCTTTCTATAATAATTAACCAAGATTACTTATATTTAGAGACAAAAATCAAAACATTTTGTTCACAACGTTCATATTGACCGATGGTTATATAATAGTCAAAACCCACTGATCTCATTTTAATTATAATAAAACATTTTTGTTGAGTATAACAATAACACATAAAATTGGGAAACAAAATTTATTTAAAAAATTTCGTGTCGTTACAATCTTCCCCCCTTAAGAAATTGCGTCCTCGCAATTTTAAAATTGGGTTTTTAAATTTCATTGAAAGTCCCACATCAAAAAAGGAGTCAGTAAAACTATTACTTTAAAATAAAGAAAGGGAAGTACAAAGGTCACCCGAGTTAACCCACACTAGGGTTCCATGTAGGAAAACATGGACATGGAGGAGAAAACAAAGGGTCATGTTCTGAGGGAGAGTGATAGAGAACATGACTAGGAGAAAGTTAACCACGAGAAAATCCCAAACTTATGATGTGTGTAAACGGTCTTTGATTACCTAGTAGGAAACGTAAACCAACAACATTTTTGTTTTTCATTTCTTTTCATAATTTTGAGGATTTAATTTACTACATAGAACAAAAACATAAGAAAATATACCTACCTTCAAGTAGAGTTTCATCCTTTAACAAGTCCCTACCAACACTAATCTTTTCTCCAAATGATGAGAATTCAAAAACACTTGGTCTCATAAAAGCACAAGAATCATCTTCTATAGAATCACATAATCTACAAAAGATTAACTATCTATTTCATCTATCTTTAAACATTATCCCAAAAACAGAAAGGTTAAGGTAAAACAACTCTTCAAAAAGAAATAATCCCATAGGAATGGAAACTACTTTTAAATCATCAAAGTTCCACGGTACTACCCAAATTTCATCATAGGCCATTCCATAAATAACGGTCCTTAAAATTCCTCAAAACAAACCAAACTAAGATTGAAACCCAAATACAATAAGGATTTGATAACATAGTCTTCCAAAACAACTTCATTGTTCATCTCCAGACAACATCAATCACTCCTAACATCTTATAAAAAAAGTAGCTAACCTAAACATATTTTACCCAAGATAGGTTAGCTATTCCCATAAGTGACCTAAATTACTATAAGTTCACCTTAAATTCATCGATTCTTCAAAATATAAGTCAACCTTACTCCTCAATGAAAATACCATAGTAATCTATTTACCTCGATCAAATATGGTTCCCAAAATAATGAACGTCTTCCAAAATAATAATCATATTTTAATCCCCTAATCATCCCTGTCATATTAATACGAAAATCATCGCATTTCCTATCACATTGGTTGTCAGAACAAGTTCTTCCATTTCCCACCATTAACTAAGAAGAGAAATCATAATTAGGGGCTTAAGTACTTAGCTAATAATCATGAAAAGGAACTGAAAGCATATAAGGATAACTTGTATATGAAAGGTATACCCTAACTTGTGATCTCCCAGGTTCCCATCTAGGTTATGAATGATCATATATTCTTATGTGAACATTTATTTTATTTTATCTTTGTTCCTTTAACAATGGTTCATACCAAGCTTATGAATTTACCAAAGCATATCCTCCGGGAGTGTCGTAACCAAGAGTGCAGCAAGGCCCGTTGTCGTGTACCAGTTCCCGTTCGAGTCTAGCTCAAAGCGGTGTTTTAGGGTTTTACCCCTATGTATATCTGTGCCAGAGCCACCTCTACCTGCGCGTATCCAGACAGGGATGTATTTTCTTGGCAACCCCTTACTCAATACTCACCAAAATACCAGGAAGATTTCCTATATTAAACTTTTCTATAGGGTTCCTCCTAGAGTTTTCATATCCTAATTTCCACAAATAACTAAACCATCCTTTGATACCAACTATAGCATCCCTTCTTTTTATAACATAACTTTTCATTCTATTACACGGAACTGAGGATCTTTAAGGTTTAGTGTCTTGGAAACAAGGAACATAAAACATGAAACAAAAAAAAACATTCTTCTTAAACACTTGAAAGGCTTCTCCTCATGTTCACCCTAGGCTCATTACTGCATCCCATAACCTGGGGACATACATCAAAAGGAAGGGTGAGCAGAAGGCCCAGCAAGGGAAACAAGTGAAACATTTTAGATATGAACTTGAGATACATCAATAAAGTCATGAAAAGAACTTTAAGGCATGAAAATGAAATCATGAGGCATATCATATTAAAAATAAAACTTTTTAATAACTTCAAGATGTGGCTACATCATTTGACATAGACAGTCATGAACATATCACCATGGTCCATCCCCAAGGTGTCATTTTAAAATTACCAAGGTTATTCACCAAGGTATCGTGAAAATTGTAATCTCTAGTGGTTACATCATTACCCAATGCATTGGAGCGCTATCAGGGCGCACCCTTAAATTTTCCTTTATTATCATGTGAGCCACATATATCATCATCAAACATTTCATAAATAACCCATATATCATAATATAAAAGGGTTTCATTTCATAATCACAACGTTTTAAAAAACCTCTTTAAAGACATGATCTTTACGTCACTTTAAAACCCACAGAAAAGGAAGGTGGGTATCATGTAAGTAAATCCCAGAATTTAAAATAGAACATTTTGGTATATATGTGAATACCCCTTTAGAAGAAAGAGCTTTGAGTATTCACTTAATAAAATAAAATAACTTTAGAAAAAAGAGATAGACATTTTGAGACAGAAATTCTGCAGCATAACGGCAATGTTCCGAGGTTTTAAAAGACATTAAAAGAGAGGTAAAATGGGTCAAACATTCATAAATGACCCATAAAATAGTACATGGACAGAATAAGAAGGATAAATGATCATGGTAATGAAATTTCAAGGACATACCATTTGAAATGAAAAACATGGAAGGAAGAAAAAAAATTAGATTTCTCTTATGAAAGTTCGGCAGCCTAACGACGTTACTTAAACATCAACAAAAATGATTTGAAAAGATCAAATAGGGTCTCTCATCATGTGAACATAAGAGTTCAGTATGATAGATATAGAGATAATTCCCCAAGATAACAAAAAGGAACTTGAAATAATTGACATGAAAGTAGAACTTCAAAACGAGAAGGGTGAAGAAGCACTTAAAAATTCGGCAGCCTAACGGCGCCACTTAAAACATCAAAATACTGAATTGAAGAGATCAAATGGGGTCTCTAATCATATGAACATAAGAGTCAAGTATTATATATATAGAGATCATACCCCAATATAACAAAAAGGAACTTTAAATAATTGACATGAAAGTAGAACTTCAAAACGAGAAGGGTGAAGAACCACTTAAAAATTCGGCACCCTAACGGCGCCACTTAAAACTTCAAAATACTGAATTGAAGAGATAAAATGGGGTCTCTAATCATATGAACATAAGAGTACAGTATGATATATATAGAGATCATACCCCAATATAACAAAAATGAACTTCAAATAATTGACATGAAAGTAGAACTTCAAAACGAGAAGGGTGAAGAACCACTTAAAAATTCGGCAGCCTAACGGCGCCACTTAAAACTTCAAAATACTGAATTGAAGCGATCAAATGGGGTCTCTCATCATATGATCATAAAAGATCAGTATGATAATTTAGAGATCATACCCCAACATAATAAAAAGGAACATGAAAGACATGAATGAAAATAGAACTTGAAAACGAGGAAGGTGAAAGAATATCTTAAACATTCGGCAGCCTAATGGCGCCACTTAAACATTCTTAAAACGAATTGATGAGAGCAAGGGGGGGGGGGGGGTCTCTCATCATATGAACATGAAATAGGCAGTAGGATGAATATAAAATAACATCCTCCAACATAAGAACATGGAGTATAAAAGAAATGACATAAAAGACATTACTTGAAAAGAAAGAGAGGGGTCGGATCCCTTACCTTAAAATGTAACTCTTAAACCTCAATGGTTGGGACCTTGAGGGCTTGGGGGCACCTTGGGAGGACTCCTTGGGAGGTAAGGAGACCAGAAATTCGTTGGGAATGAGTGGGGAGTCGAATGGATGAGAGGAGGGCTTGGTATTTATAGGGAAAATGAGGGGACAAGGCATTAATGGCCAAGGGACACCTCACATGTGCTTTTCTCAAACCCATGTGCTCTCCCTTGTCATTTATCATGGAGTTAGGCCACATGGGGCCCCCAAAACAATACTTCATCACCCTTGGCCGGCCAACCCTCAAAAGATCTCATGAAATCATCATGACACCGATATGATGTCATTAAACATACCGAAACCCTAAAACTGTATTTTTACTATTCACTGAAAATTCATCTTTCTCAGAAAAATCCCAAAATTTAACATTAACCAAATATCAATGCTCTGATTTTAAAAATGAAATCCATTTTATAAAAATAATTTTCTAAATATTTTTAATTTAATTTTTAAATAAAAAAACTATTCATCGAAAATTCATTTTTAAGAAAAAACCCCAAAAATTACCATAACATAATATCGGTGCTCTGAGTTCAAAAATAAAGTCATTTTTATAAAAATAATTTTCTAATTATTTTTAATTAAATTTTTAATTAAAAAACACTATTCACCCGAAAAAACTAATACTTGAATAATAATTAATGAAACCGTTATTTAACTATTTTATTGAATCACATTACTTAATCAAGGTGCCTAGATTATTTTAAAACTTTCTTTAAGTGAGATTACTAATCCATTTGGTCATATTACTAATCCTAATCATAAAATCACTATTCATAATTTACTATTCATCAAAATTCAAGTTGATCTTATTAGACTCTAAATTTAGTACTGAACATAATTGCAGAAGACCATTTTTTGAAAATCATTACACATTTTTAATTATTTGGGGTTTACATAAACATATTTAAAATATCCTTTTTCTAAAATTCATCAAAAATATGTATACTATATTTATCCGGTCATTTCAAAATTCATAAACTTCATCATAAGAAGAAATCCCAATTTTTATTTAAAACAAGGATTACACAAGGTAGTTACGGTCTCGTTACATAACCCCTTATAATACAAGCATAGGACCTAAGAGTAAGGTGTGCTAGGGTGATAGAAGCTTGGGGTGGCTCAGTCAACATTGCCCGAGTAGTAATTTCTATCAGTTTGAACTTCTCACGAAGGCGATTCCGTTCCAGCTTCACATGATGAAGTTCGGCTTGGATTTGATCCAGAGCAAAGCCCAGTGGTGCTACCTCCTTCCCAAGCTCTGTTAGATGGGCTTCGATCGGTCCAAGACTACTAGTTGAGGCCATCGAATCTTCTTTCTATAATAATTAACCAAGATTACTTATATTTAGAGACAAAAATCAAAACATTTTGTTCACAGCGGTCATATTGACCGATGGTTATATAATAGTTAAAACTCACTGATCTCATTTTAATTATAATAAAACATTTTTTTTGAGTATAACAATAACACATATAATTGGGAAACAAAATTTATTTAAAAACTTTCGGGTCATTATAATTCAGGAGGATGAAAATCTGGAAACCAAGCAGTTCACTGTCATAAAATCACCGTCGTCATCACAAGAAGCACCCTCTACCTCGAGAAGAGATCATGAAGATCTATTTTGAAGACAAATTGGGGAAGAGAAGCAGCGTAGACCATCGCCAGTAGCCCTTTATTTTGAGCCACAAACTGCGGACGTCATCCCATCCTATCTCGACGTAGAGGCCAGGTCGCTACACTCTTCAGAGTACAGATTGAGACTCGGTGGCCAATCAGCCTGCTCTCCTTACTCCCCACCGGCCAGCCTCCTGTCCCAGTGGTCTGTCTCTGTACCGCTGCTAGTTCTTCAGCCACCACCAGTTGATGAGTGGGGAAATCAAGGGATAGACCTTGAATCTGATCGAAGGAGATTATGGAACATCCTAACAGTGTACCACTTCCCCATGATGTTCTAGCCCGTGGAAACGCCGAATTTTTGTGCACCGTAATACCTCACCCCAGAGGAGGTTGAATGTTTCCACCAAACCCTTTGTGAAACGAACGTTTTCCTTCATCAACAGTGAGTGGATTATCCTAGGATCCAAACTCATTTTGAAGACACTAGAAACCAATGTTGTCTGGTCTATCTTGCTGTGCTCCCAGTGGCCTAGTGCCCTGAGTCACCAGGCCGCCGTAAGGCCCTCTAAGTGAAATGCATTCAAGGATTCAAGATACACTGCAATATCATCAAGGAGGCTTCCCCCCATGTGCATTTCCATGGATTGGGGAAGTATTCTTCCCTCATCATCAGTCTTATATAGCGGTAGCCCGACCTTCTAGGCGATATCGAGGGCATTCCCCTAGGATGGGTCGCGGTCATCATAGACGACATAGTGGATGAGGAGGATGAGTTGGAGCTTCTAGATGGGGACTTACACACCTATAAGTATACCACCACTATTGGATCCATCCGGGAAGGTCACTCTCCAGTAGGGGAACTTACTAGGTCTCTCTGCCCCTGCCGAGGCATTGGTAATCATTCAGAATGCCGGTATGTGTAAAGAGCACGTCGAAGTTACCAATCACTCCGAACCATTCGCCTCAGTGTAGAAGATATAGGAAGACTCTAAGAATGCTACATTGTTCCAACAACTCACTGAGAAGAAGATGTTTCTGAATGAACTCTTGGAAGAAAACACAGTAGGGCGACGACCAGATTACGATGATCCCAGGCTAGGACAATAGGACAAGAACCAAATCCCCTCAGTGAGCTGCCTCCAGGTGACCCTAACTGTCCTATCCCTGCAGATAGGGTTGAGCCCGGAATATATGGAAAGAGGGAACGTTATGACTCGCAAAACCCTCAAAAACTGTGCAGTAATCCAAGGGACCCAACTCGGGCTCCTCCAGTAACCCCGAGGTTTGTCCCGCCAGTCGCTCCACGAGCTGCTGGGCCTGTTTACCATGTTGAAGAACCTGTAAATACACTCGTGGGTAGGGATCCCTGTCAAGACAGGGATCCCCACCCTGACGATCTGATGGCAGCACTCATCCCCCACCTTGAGGCTTTGGAAACAGTACATGTGGCAATCTCGCCTAATGGAAAGCCATATCTAGCCAGGGTGGATGACATTCTGGCACCTCCATGTTTTGTAAATCCCACCTTATCCCCCTTTAATGGGACGTGGTACCCACCACATCACTTGTCCCACTTCCACTCAATGTGTGGGACCATGTTAGGGACTCCAGCATAGCAGGACGCCACTAAACTCTGATGCTTTGTTCAGACATTGGAGGGGATGAAATTCGTCTGATATAACCAGCTCCCTGTCAGATCTGTAACCAGCTAGGAGGAACTTCATAAATAATTCCTCTACATGTTCATCTCCACCACATGAAAAAAAGTCTCATAAACCTTGTCAAGTGAAAACAATGGCCTGATGAGCATGTCACGGACTTTATCGCCCAGTGGAAAGGGTTCAAATACTCCCTTGACATTCCACTCACTCATGAGAAATTAGTGACTAAGTGTGTAGGGAATGTCAAGAAAAAACCGGTTCCTTCTCTGATAACCCAGAACTACCCTGGAGGATTCTGAGACTTCTCTAATACGGCCCAGTGCCTGGAGGAAGCCTTACCACATGCCAGCCAGGCACGTCGGTTGCCCCATGTTATACCCGTGAGAAGGCTGCTAGTGCCATGCCCACCGCTGTGGCCCAAATAGAATCCCCTAGACAACTAGAATTTCTACTAGTGAAACCGGCCCCACAACATCCCATAGGCCCTCCACCTCAAGCACAACCTCTGGTTTAGCAGTGTCTACCTCAAAATCGGAAGGTGCCCCTGCGAAATGCGCTGCCACCACCTAGGGGGACAACCTGGCTTCGCCTCCTCAGTAGGATCCTCCATCTCATCACTAGGTCCAGGCTTTGAGGGCCCCCTTCCTGGATAGGATAAATTGGACCTACTCGTTCAATGATAATCAGGTCCCTGGTTACTTCTGTACTAACATAGAGTAGGGGACTTTACGCTTACTTGAGTGCAGAAGGCCAAAAGAGGCGAATCCCACTGATCACTCCAACTGCTTCCCCTATCATCAGATTTTGGGGCACACCCTCAATCATTGATTTGTGTTCGTAGACTAGCTTTAAAACTTGGTCGATAACAACATAGTCAGTCTGGTCCCGACACCGCCACAAGTGGCGTGAATGATCGTAAGGCCAGATAGTAGTAGCGACGGCGAGGGTGAGTGGCAGTAGGTTTCTAACCACGAGTCGCAAAAGTATGACGACTGGATGGCTCGCCAAATTTTTTCTCATGCCCATGGTTTCATTCGTTCATGCATGAACTAGGTGAAGCCTTCATAATGTGTGGTCGTTACTTCTACATCATCATCTTAGTCGGCCTCTTCCTAAAAGAGAAAGCATTAGCGGTGCAATGGAATGCAACACTCCCCTCCAATTCCACAATCACCCTACACTCTCGACAAATTCATGCCCCCTGAGATGGGTATTTCTCCTAGAATCCACCTAATGGTAGATGACTTTTCCATTGATAATCAAGTGTATGCTTCTGTTAATACTTTGGAGTTGGTAAACCCCTATATGACTACCGGGGATGGGGAGTTCCAGGAGAACCTCCCCAACATCCCCAAACAATGTCAACGTCGATAGAGCCATGGCCTGAAGGGTCGTTGAGTCAAATAATTTGGAACCTCCAAACAGGCCATGCATCCCACTGAGACTAGACAGCAGGCCCAACGCAGAACTTAGCATGTGCTGCCTATTTATTCAGTGTTGTCGATCCCACCTCCACCACCATTTTTTATGCTGGATTAGGTAGAGATACCTTATCCATATCGTGACCAGGCTCGTCCTTTTAAAAGATGATCATATTTTTTCAGTCCTCATCCGGCAGCTACTCTCCGAGCTTTGACTGGTGAAAAGCAGGACATGCCCAGCACCAGCCAGCCGCTGGTCTAGCCGGCAGGGTCCGCCATGCCTCCTATCACAGAGCAGCCCCTATATGTAGAAGCTCACACCTGGAACGGAAGTATGATTTCATCAATATCCTTTCCAGCATCCCAACAAGGATTTCCATCCTCAAGGCCCTACGCCTATCATCAGATATGTGTGAGGCCTTCGCTGAGGCTTTAAGAATCCCACTGCAGTTTGAGACTGAGGTAGCAGCTACAGAAGACTGTCATGATGAAGTAGTTGGGAACACAGAATTTCAAGCCATCATTTAGTTTTCTATAGAATATGGAGGCTCATGCATATAGGGGCACATCCGCCCACTGTACATTACCGGAAAACATAACGGTGTGGAGGTTCGTCGCTCTCTTGTTTACACCGGCTCTAGGATTAACCTCATCCTGACATGGACACTATGGAAGCTAGGGTTATCCGAAGATGACCTGAATCCCCCAGATTTAAAAATACATGGATACGATAGGATTGAGCAGACCTCAGTCGGTAAGATCGTTTTGAAGACCCAGTTGGGTGGCCATGTTTCTAGCACCAAGTTTATGGTTCTCTCTTAGGACACCGTGTACAATTCATTGATGGAAAAACCATGGCTCCACCAACATGTGGTGGTCCCCTCATCGTATCACTAATGCCTCATGTACACCCTTAATGGTCTAGTAGATGTAATCCAAGGAGATTTATCTCCTTTCACCTCTTGAGAATCCTGCTACATGGATGTTGACTATTAAAACAACAAGGATAAGTAGATTTAAGCCTGTGAGGTCAAGCCTGTCCCAGTTGCAACTGACCCCTGGGTAGGTATGGATGACCCCTACGTCTTTCTGATCCATCGACTAGAGGCCACAACCCCTAACATGGGGCAATGTTTTGTTGTCTCTAGTTCAAGGGGGGGGGGGCATATTTCCAAGTCCAAGCGATGGTGGAAAATCACTACGTACTCCTACGCAAATCTGGCTCAGGAGATCCCAAAGCCTCCTACCCCCGTATGGTATCAAGAAGTCCGCCACATGGCAACAGAATACGTCATACGATTCTATTTCTCTAGGTTAGAATTAAACATCTCAAGCCGACGCGCCACTATTTCTTTGATATCATCATGTGTGGCCCCTTTGGTCCGAAGAACAGATGGGATCAGGTCGATAACCTTCAATTATATGGTTTTAGGAGTACCGGAATCTCCCGATGCAGTGACCACTACTACTCAGGATGGTACTAGCCTCCCGTTAGAATCTATCAACCCAGAGGAAGCTTATCCCACTAGGGATACATCCTCTGTAGGCAATGAAAAGGATCTAGAGGATGGTCCCCTCCCTTGGAATAGGGCGTCTACACCATGGTCGATGAACCGGTACAGGTGAACCTTGGTAGCGAGGCTGATCAGAGTCCCACATTGATCAGTGCCTCCATGCACCCCAAGGAGAAACAACGGTATGTGGATTTCTTGATACAAAATCATGATGTATTCACCTCGAGCTATGATGAGATTCCTGGACTAGATCTTCAGGTAGCCATCCACTGCCCCGGTCTTCCTAAAAACCATCGTGGGTTCAAGCAGCCTCCCAGAATTATGCACCATTCTCATTGTTCCAGGGTTTAGGCTGATGTTGACAAGCTCACAGAGCCCACATTGTCAAGGATGTCTTGTACCATAAGTGGCTTTCCAACATTGTTCCAGCCAGGAAGATGAACAGACAGATCAGAGTCTACATTGACTTCCGCAATCTCAACCACCACTGTCCAAAGGATGCTTTTCCCCTTCCTATGAAAGAACTATTGATCGATGCTATGACTGGGTTCCAAGAACTCTCCTTCATGGAAGGTTACTCCAGATTCAAACATATCCAAATGGACCCTGAGGATGAAGAGTCTACAGCTTTCCTCACACCACAAGGTGCGTTTTGTTACCAGGTTATGCCCTTCGGATTAAATAATACAGGTTCAACCTATCAGCGGGTCATGCAACACATATTCAAGCCAATCCTAAAGACATTTTTGGAATGTTATGTAAATGATATGATTTTCAAATATAACCAGCTCCAGGACCATCTCATGGTCCTTGATAAATTGTTCAAATTCCTTTGTTCCCGCAACCTAAAGATGAACCCATTTATGTGTGACTTCAGGATCACTTCTGGGATGTTTTTTGTATTTGTTGGCAGGTATCGGGGCATCGAAATTGACCTAAAGAATATCAATTCCATCAGCCATATGGCTCCCCCGATCAATATCTATGAGCATTGAGGTTTCCAAGGCCACATAGCCTATATACGTCGATTCATTGTGAATCTGTCTAGAAAGTGTGAGCCTTTTTCTCTGCTCATGAAGAGAGGCTTTGCGTACGAATGGGACGAAGAGTTCCAGACCCTGTTCGAGGTAATATAGTTGTACCTACTTCATCCTATGGTATTGATGCCAACTGTATCTGAAAAACCACTTATCATGTACGTGACTACCCTGTAATGTTCTCTTGGAGCCCTTCTTAATGAGAATAACAAAGAGGGGATATAGAACAATATCTACTACCTCAGTTATATGATCATCAATACGGAGGCCAGATACTCCCCCATCGAAAAGAGTTGTCTAGTACTGGTATTCGTAGTAAAAAAATTGTTACATTACTTTGAGCACCACGAGGTATCGCTGGTGTCTCGGGTAGACCCACTGAAATACATTCTAAACCACCCAATGTTGACAGGCCTCCTAGCTCAGTGTACAATGATTCTTCAGCAGTTCGACATCTGGTTTGTCCCTCAGAATGCTATTAAGGGGAATGCATTGGCATAGTTCCTTGCTTCCCATCCATTCCCCGCAGACCAATCCCTGGACCAGGATTTTACCGACGAGGCTATCCTCTGGGTAGATCATGACATCTCATGTTGGAAAATGCACTTCTATGGTGCTTCCTGAAGCCCCACCAGCAGGAGGCTCAATGATCCCAGGCTCAATAGAGCAGAACTGGGTATTTTATTCATCACTCCGGCACAAGCAATTATTCCATACTCATTCCTATTGTCAGAGGGTTGCACCAACAATGAGGCAGAGTATCAAGCTATTATCACTCGCCTCGAGCTAGCCCTCAAGATTGATGTGCCCCATTTTCATGTGAAAGGGGATTCGAAACTAGTCATCAAGCAAATCAATGGTGACTAAGTTGTTAGAAATCCAAAGCACATAACATTTTCGGAGCGCACCCTCAAGCTAATGGCCTAGTTTCCGTCTATGCCAAAAGTTACTCTTGTCCCTCAATCTCAGAACGGTTGATCTGATGCCCTGGCCAGCCTAGCTGTATCACTTACAGAACCCGAGCAGGAGGATATGATTATTAACGTGGCACATCAGAGAGTCATTACTCCCGTCACCCCAAATAATGATGACGGCCTACGAGTAATCCCTCTTACCTCTAGAGCCTCCACTTCAGGACTCCCAGGTTCCTTAGATGCTATAGTTGAAGCGATTCCCAACTAGAAGGCCCCCTTTGTCGAGTATCTTCAAAATTGATACCTCCCAGCTGATCGGACCGAACATGAGTGAATCTGACATCATGCATTGCATTTTACCCTCCTGAGTGGTCTCAGTCTTGAGAAGATCCTCTACAAGTGAGTGTTTGATCGTGTTATCCTCTGTTGCATCCATGGAATCGAGATTTATCAGGTCATGCAGGAGGTTCATGCTGGTTCTTATGGTGCCCACTGGACTAGACTGAAGCTATCTTATCAGATCTGAAGACTGGGGTACTTTTGGCCCTCCATGATTTATGATTGTGTCATGTTTTCCAAGAGATGTGATGCATTCCAAATCCTTGATAATTTCAATCATCAGCTGCCAAAACCTCTCTACTCCACCATTTACTCTCGGTCGTTTCCGGTGTGGGACTCGATGTTGTGGGACCATATATACCAGTGATAGCTCGCCAGTTCATATTCATCCTGATTGATACGGATTTCTTTTCCAAGTGGGCATAAGCAGTTCCACTCAAGGAGGTCAAGGCCCATTCTAGCATCGAATCTATTAGCTCCAATATCACCTACCAGTTTGGAGTCCCTCACGCCGTCCCCACAGATAACGGTACCAACTTCCATGCTGCTGAGTTGAAGAAGTTGTACACAAAGTACAACATCCGTTCTTACCATACCTCCCGCTACCACGCATAAGAAAATGGGCAGATCTAGGTGTTCAACAAGACCTTATATAATAACTTGTATAAAATGGTTGTTTAGAAAAAGAATAGTTGTCCATACAAGCTCCCCAACACCCTCTAGGCCTTTTAAACGACGACTCGTAATTCTACCCAGGTGACCACATATTCTCTGATGTATGGAGCTGAGGCCATCCATCCCATCGAGATACATCTGCCTTCGTTACGCATAGTGTTATATGGCCAGAAAGTGCCGAATAAGGTAGTCAAATTTTTTTTGGATTAATTGAAAGCACTTGACATGAATAGGTTTCATGTTGTGCAGAATATTGAGAGGCATCAGAATAAGACAGCTAGAGCCTTCAATAATAAGGTTTTCCACTGCTCTTTATTACAAGGTGACTTGGTATTGGCCCTCCAGACACCAATGAATCTAGGAAAGAAACCACCCAAGTTGGATCCCAAATGGGAAGGACCTTACATAATTCACTAGGTTTACCCAAATGGTGCATACTCCCTGGTGACCATGGGTGGTGAGCGTATAACTCCTCCCACAAATGCCATGTTTCTCCTGAAATACTTTTCCTGATCTAGTTGGACCCATAGGACCTTAAACTATTCAGTCCTACATGAAAATAAAATATACATTGTCTTGCATGACTTTAAACTGCATCTTCAAGAACTACGTACGGCTTGATTCCCATTTTCATGTGATAAGTGGGAACACTCAAGCATTTCTTCTTGATCCCATACCCACAAACTCTCTTATATATTGAATATTCCCCTTGGTATCTCAAAAGGGCATTGCATGATATGGTATATTCCTCCTTATCCCCACTCATTCCAAGATTTCTATGGTCACATCGTGCGCTCGCACCCCATTCTTATATCCTCCCACATACTCAACATATGATGTTAAACTACATGACCTTCAATAACTATGTATGGATTGATTTCCATTATCATGGGATTTGTAGGAACTCCTGGAAATTTTATCTGTTGGATCAACCTATATTCCAGAATCATCCCTCAGGTCAAGACATACAGTGAGGTTTAGGTTTCTCCCCAATTCACGTCGAACTCATCTCGGTCCCTCCATATTTCCTACTCCCCTGAGGTGTTCACTTCTATCACAGGTGGGTACAACTATTCTTCACACACTCCTTTTATTGGGACTCCATCATCATTACCATCTAGATGGGCCCCCAAATGGAATGAATGCTAGGCCAAAGGGCTCTCCTGTAGCTTCAGGTCAATGCCCCTAAGGACGTTGAGAAAAAAGCCAAAACAAGTTCTGTGTTGCGAATACGGTCAGCGGTTGATGCTCATTTGGTGTTCCCATTCCAGGTCACTATAAGGATGATGTGTTTCAAAAATGGTCAACAACTATATTTTTTCATCAGGACTACCCCAAGATGTCCCAATCATCGATTACAATGGTTCATTCTGCCCCATTGTATATCTAAGCGACGAACTACCCTTGGGCGATGCCAACCACTAGACCTCTATATGGCAAGGAGAGCCGAATCCAGCTCCTTGTTTCATAAACCGAGCATTTTTCATGTGGTCTTAGGAGCTATCATGATGTGGTAATCACACATGAGGTCATATGTCTACCATTTGTCAAAACGCCCGACCTCAGGCCCCTCGGCCTTTTCCGGCCCCTTGGCCTTTTATGGCCCCTTGGCCCTTTCTAGCCCCAGGACCAAGTTCTCATTTAGGGTTGTGAGGTGGGAGAAAACTTATTTCCTCATTCATGTTGGGATATTTCACCATTCCACACGGATCCCCTTGAGACATCCTTCCCTTCATTTATTGTCCATACCGAGAGCGCATGCGCTGTCATGCTTCGCGTGCTCAGTTTCGGGCTCCTGACTGAGGATCTCTCTTACGGAATTATATGATGTGGTGTGGGATTATGTCCTCATTCACGTTGGGTTACTCTCGGCACCATACACCTCCCTTGTTTGGGGGTATCTTACCCCTCCTTTCATCCTTACATCAAGATTTTAAATTGCGAATTGACTGGGCCTTCCCATCTGAGGCCCAGCCTCAGACCCCCTTGGCCTTTTTAGAGCCCCGACCCAAGTTCCTATTTAGGGTTGTACAGTTTGGTATGTGATTATGTCCTCATTCACGTCGGGTTACTCACTATGCTATGCACCCCCCTCGTTGGGGTATCTTACCCCTATGTGTGTCATTTCCAGAACTACGTGTGGCTTGATACCCATCCTCATTGGATACGTAGGATCACCTCAGCACCTAGACTTCGGTTCTAGCCCCATATCTAAGAAATATGCCTCTCATCTTGGCCTCATGGCCTACATTCCCCCAGATAGAGGAATATATGGTGCGGTATGAGATTATGTTTTCACTCACGTCGGGTGTTGGAAGAACCATTACATTTACCTACTCCTCCTGAAAATTTTACATCCCCTTGTGTTATCCTCATCTTTTTGAATCGACCGCTCTCAAGATGAGACCCTTGGCCCTCTTTGGTGATTCACCAATGTTCCTGAGGTTACTCTAGTTTAGTACCAGGAATGTTAGACTCTACTCTAACATGCTTTCAACCATTTTTCAGGCTTTGGGTTCTCCTCAATTAGGGCTTCCATCTCATTTCACACCCATTGGGACCCCCAAATGGCATGGATGCTCAGCCCAATGGCCCTCCTTCCATTATAGGCCAACGTCCTCAAGGGTTTTGTGCTACAAATTGATACAAGTCCCATGTTAAAAATATGGTTAGTGGTCAGCGCTCATTTTTTTGTCCCCATTTCCGGATAATGGGATATGGATGCTGTGTTTCGAACATGGTCAATAGTTATCCTCCATCATCACACCAACCCCATTATGCCCAAAATGTCAGTTATATGATTCACATATATCTTCACCTCATCATTTCCAAGTAGAACACCGAATCTCTTGGTACTATTCCTCAGTGTGCATCCTCATGTTAGGAGGAAAAATCTTCAATAAGGTTATTATTTGGGGCTCCACCGATTTCCCTTATACAGGTATTTCACATATTGAAAATACCTTATCCACCCTTGTTTCCTACACCAATTTCAACTCACATAGGCTTAGAGATTGGTTTAAGGTCCACCTTTACTTGAGATAGTCCCGCTTCTCCATGGTCCAAGTTCTAAGACCTTAAACTAATATCTTTTCATATTTCCACTTTTGTAGAACTACGTGCAGCTTGATTACCATTCCATGGGTTACATAAGAACATCCAGACGTCTTTCCTTTGGGACCATCTCAGTTCCGTTAATTTATCTTTTCTACTCATCCATTTAGGCCCCCACCCATATTGGGCCGCACGGTGTAGCATGAATGGGATTATGTCCTCATTCACATCGGGTTTGCAAGAGCCACACCACATACATCCCTACTAGGAGCTGGTCCATCCTTCCTGTTGTCCTGTATGACAATAAACTGTATTTAGTCATGCATGACGTCAAAAGGAACCTTCTATAACTACGTGTATCTTGATTCCCATCCTCATGGGATACGTAGGAACACCCATCCATCTTTTCTTTGGGCCCATTTTAACTGAGAGGCAACCTCTCCTACTTCCTACCATCTTAACTCGTTTGGACCATTGTCCTGAAGTTTCTTTCTCAAAATTATACACATAGTGGTATGGGATCATGTTCTCATTCACAACGGGTGTGCTTTATTACCCCATAGACATTTCCCATATTTAGCCTCGTTTCTACTTTGTCTGTGCCGCATGACGTTAAAATTTATGGTTAGTTCTATCACATGACCTTAAACAGAGACAATATCATCATGGATGAATGAAGAAAAATGGAACTGCATTGTGATGTCCTCGCTCGAGGGACATCTTGTTTGGTATCGATCGAATACCATAACATTTTTCAATGCCTTCATATGGGTAGATTCTTGTGGCGATGTCGAGACATTCTATCCTCGTCCCTTCACTTCACAAAAAAACCCAATTCACCCTAAAGGACAAACAAGATTTATCAAATGTCAGTTCCTTTAGTGTGAGGGCCATACCTGCACTCCCTTTTATCCCTGGAACGGGTACCTTACCATGCCACATCTTAGAACTACGTACGGCTTGATTCTCATTCTCATGAGATACGTAGGAACACCTGGGCTCTTCCCCACAGGTCTGACCTAATTTTCGTGTTCGTTCCCTTGACCTAAACACTTCCCCATGGAACACATGGTAATCTGGACTTATGTCCTCATTCATGTCGGGTTTCATAATCACCTTACCATGTGTCCCTTGCATCCCTTACCATTCCCTGGTCTGAGTTCTATGACCTTAAACTAAGACACCTCGTAGAATGACATATGGCTTGATTCTCATTCTCAGGAGATACACAGAAATGCTCGGGTACTTCCCCCATGGTCCCAGCTTAAATCTAATTTCTGGTACCTCAACCTAAAACCTTCATAGGGAACACGTGGTGGTCAGAACCCTAGGTTCCCATTCATGTTAAGTTTTATAATTACCCCACCAGGTGTCTCCCATGTTTCCTACCATCCATAGTCTGGGCTCTGTGACCATAAATTATGACCACTATGCATCCTTGCCACAAGACGTTAAACTACACAACATCTTCTAGAAAAACATATGGATTGATTCCCATAATCATGGTATACGTAGAGACACCCAAACATTTCTCTTTGGGTCTAGCTCCAAGACTCTTAAATCATGTTCCTCTTCCTTTCCGTTCACCTACTCTGATCCCTTGTGGGAACCAGGTATCTCCAGTTGTGCCATGAACTTGTTCGGGATGCCCCGTGATGACATTGGGAAGAAAAGACTTCCTCGCCAGTGAGGTCCTTTCTAAAAGTAGGAATGATCCATGATCAGACTGATATTCAAATCTAATATGCTTCCACCATTGTGGTGTAATTTTAAGAGTATTGGATTCTATTCGAAAAAACCATCACTCCACATTCCACGCTTTGCGTGCCCCTTTTACAGACCCTCATACTCTTTCACCTCTAAGGGAACCCCTGAACATTATGGATGCTCGGCCTATGGCCTACCTATTTTCCTGGGCCAATGTTCTGAATGACTATTGGATGTCATTTTGAGTCAGGCCTCATGTTTTGAACATGGTCAGTGTTTGGCCCTCATTTGATATCCCCATTCCAGGCTAACATAATAAGGATGTTATGTTTTGAACAATGTCAACAGTTATCCTTCATTGTCATGCCACCCCACAGTGTTCTGAATCCTAGGTATCGTAATTGACGCCTTCCATTCCCATCTATTCGGATAGATTCCAGCACCCTTGGCATTACCCCATTCATGCAAAAGAGCACACTGGGAAAAAGGTAATTCATCTATTCTGAGATCTTCACACTCTAGTCAGGTATCTTCCTTTTTTCCTCAGGTTGGGTTTGGCCCGCGTGAGCAAAGGGATTGATCACTGGGTGTTTCGTGAATATAACAGATGCATGTAAAACCAATAAAAATAACAGAACTCATACAGGGTATGACTTAAAAAGATCCAATTATGAATAAATGTTTCAGGGTTAGTAATCATTAATGTACCCGGGGGTTGATTCCCCTCGTGGATGTGTTAACCTCTTCAAAAGAGATTACCAGCTCCATCAACCTCTGGCTGGTGGCATCCATGAGTTGTTGCCGCCTGTTCTGCTCTTGCTCCTCCTCGGCGGTGTTGGGGCGCAAATCATTGGCCGCAATCTGGGCTTGCTCCACATAGGTCCATAGGACATAAATTTTCTCAAAGGCACTCCTCATGCCCTCTTCATCCACTTCCAGCTAGGACTTCAATCATAATATCAACTCATATTGCACGTTAAGAGAGGTCCAGTTCTCATCCGCCCAATTCTCCAGGAACTGGACCTCAGCTTCAGCCTCTTATAGCCTCTTGACATTTACCGCTTTCCTACGCTGACAACCCACACCGAGGCCATGATCATACTCCCAAATATTTTCCACCATATGATCTCAGATGGGCATGGGGGGGCGCTATGCGTCCACTCCGCCAGCACAGAGTTCTCACAGTCGCTAGTGAAGTCTATCCATCGCATCCAACCATAGTTCTTGGGGGGTGTCGTCGATGAAGCGTTTGATTAGCTTCCACGTTCGACAACAAACTTTCTTACTATCCTATTCATCATAGGTCATCTTGTCCTAGTCAGCACGATTGGTAGTTTAATAAGTGGGGAACGCCTCCATGAACTCTTTATCATGTTCCACGTCTAGTATTTGATCTGGAAAGGCGGGGCTTGGACTATCTAATCGATCCTCATCATCAGATCATACGTAAATGATCTCGTGTTCAGCCATAATGACGGGCCCACCAATGATCAGAAGTACTGTTGCTAGGTCCTTTTGGGACTCTACCTCCATGAGCACCTGCATTCCCCTTGGAAGGACACCGCAAGAATCCCCATCCAACCTCACCAAGGTGGCCCATGCCATTTGAAGAACTATGCATTCCAAAAAGGTACATGGTCGTTAGTAAACATCGTCAGGGGACGAAAGTCGTAAAATTGGTAGATGGGACTTATAGGGAGTGAATTCCTGGTCTCGTTCTTCTACTGATCTCATTGGGACCCTGAGGCGTGGCACCCCATATATTATCGGAAGGTCTGAAGGCTCTGAAGGGGTCACCACAGGTGTCCTCTCCTCACTAGATGTGGCAGTTGATGCAATCGCATGTATATGTTATAATGTTCCCGTATTAGTATTCATTGAGGGATGGGAACATGTCCAATTTATGAGGTCCTACTACATTTTAAAGATGTTAGTTAAGAGTCTAGAATGACCTGGGAGCAGAACCTGAGGAAGGGGTTCAGGGTTTTACCTCGAGCGCCTCGGTGAATTATTTAACGTCTATACCCGGATCTCTAACTTATCCCTCCTCCAATGGGCTCCCACTGCCAGCCATGTCCCCCCAGGAGGACTCATTTGATTCTTACGGTAGAGGGAAGACATCTCTTAGTTCAGCAGCAGATAATTTTGGAGGGACTTTATGATCCAAGAGCACCATGACACGGTCTATCATTGGGCGTGGGGCACCCCGGGAATGCATAGAGTCCTCCAGCTCTGCAAGGTACTGCTCCGCCTCTTCCCGAGACACCACAAATCCATCCCTGATAGGGCCTATCCCCGGTAATTCCATCCCGAGATGATTCTAGTGTTTCCACATCTTAGGAGGGATTAGAAACTATCTATTGACTTTCCAGATATCCCAGGCCTCCGAGAAGACAGCATCCTCTAGCATGTCTATGTGACGTAGCCACTTCCATAGAGCATGAGTGGATATCCTATGGAATCCTCTCAGCGGCCTCCCCCCTAGATAACCCAGTTCTTCTAGATCCATCGAGGTCGTTACCACAGCTGGATCTACTTCTACTACTTCACCCTCAACCGGTATGGGACTCTTCGTCGTGGCAGCCCTGCTACCACCAGACGTACCTACCACCATTCGGCCCCAACCCTGAGGATGGGAAGGGTAACCATCACTGACCCGAATTGTTGGCTTCTTCAACATTTCCCCCTGGTAGGATGCCTCCCAACAGTAGGCATACTCCATTTCAAACCCAAAGGCAGCAGTAGGTGGAGGCAGCTCAATCCTCATATTTCCATCCTCACGAGTGAACATGAGCTACATCTACCTCATCACACATAGATGCTCTCCATGGATCACCCCTAGGTAAACCTAGGGGTTCAGTCTCTGCATGCACCGAAACTGCAAGGAAAATCGGTGTGGGGTGTACGGCTCATAGAGCGGATCACATTCTACCCTTTCCACTAGGACTCCACCACAAAAGGCTAGGAGATAAGATTGTTTCTCTTCTGTCCCTCGGCCATTATCTTTGAAGTCCCTTGTTAGAAATGGGAACAGATGGATGTTGAACTCTTCTGCTTTCTAGACCTGGTTTAATACTCATGGTATGGACATTTTGGCTGAAAATCACTCCGTAGCATTTAGGATGGATGGGAAAAATTTCAATCCTGGAGGAGAAATAGGATTTGTGTATTCATAAACCCCCCTAATGTGCACCACTATCCACCCGTACATAAGGTGGAACGACCCATATATCCTCTATGGCCTCTAACCCTCACTAATGTGCCAGAGAATTTTTTACATCTAGGGAAGCATCAGATTTCTGAGATTCACCCACCCTCTGGTCACTAGAATGAAGGCCCTGATGAATGTCCTTGGTCACACGCCCATATTTGTATCCCTCACTGTCAAGATTTAGACATAGATAAGGGCCACAATGAATGCCGCAAGCCTGACTATCGGATGATGTTCGATGCTGATGCTGGAGCCCCAACTCTTCCACTGACTGTCCTCCATTAGCTGCTAGTATGAGTGCTCCTTGCACTGTTTAGCCCACTATGGGAATGTTCAAGGCCTCACAAAAACATGCATGTCTTTCGGAATGTTCAGAAGTTGTTTGAACCACTATTTGAAGTGGACATCTATCACAGATTCCTTGTCCTCTCCCAGCACCAGTCTCATCAATGCCATATCCAATGGAGACATATTCTCCAAATCCACCCTCACACCCATATAAGGGAGAAATTTTTCATACATTGATCTCAGTATAGGGACTCCCAAGATCTGGTGCACATCCCAGAAGATGATGCCAACTTCCCAATGATGTTGGTGGAAGGTATTGGTCCCTGGTGACCACCAGCTCAATAGCTTTGGAATCACCTACTTCGGCTGGTAGATGTGAAATTGGGAGGCCCAGCCTACCTCATATAGGCCCACTCACCTCAGCTATGCCCCAAACTCTTCACACGAGGTGTTTACCCAGTAGGCCTATGACTATTCATCTGTGAAGTTGCCACTTGGCGTAGGTCCCACTCCACAGACAATCCCTTCTTCGGGTTCCTCAGCACAACCTTTAGGATGGATTGGTAAAGAATAGGGGACTTCTGCGGAAGCAACGCTTTCCCGTCAATGTAATTCAGATGAGTGTACAAAAATCAGTAGTAATGGGAATAATTTTCTCCCGAACGTGGCTGTTGGATGTCCTGAACCACTGGTGCTGGCATGATGTGCTCCTGAACCAGAAGGCCAACTCGTCCCTTCTTGCTTCAATGATGAAGACATCATCCCTCAGTCTTAAGCCATTCAAGGGAAGCCTCTTGAAAAATGGGTAATCCATTTGGATTTCTGTAAATAGTACACTAGAGAATCATGGTTGGAATGACTCCATACCAACTCCCCCAAACCCAATCTGTTAACCATCTCTTCCCTTTGGGAAACATATGCAAGGACCCCCCCCCCCCCCCCTGATGAGTTCCTGGTGAGCCATCCTGTCCTTATAATTCAGATGATTTTCTGGCTAGATCACAAAGATCGGTCGCGGAGCTCAATCACAGAGATCAATCGCAGAGACCGATCGCGGAGCTCGATCCAGACTGTGAAATCACAGATCCTAGCACGGACCCTGAGATGCAAGTCGTGGAGTGCAATAACGAGAAGTTGAATATTTGATGTGCGCTGCAAAGCAAAGGCCTAATTCGCCGAGAGAGATCATGGAGGACACGGAGTATCACGAATCGAGAGAAAACAATTTAAAATCATAGAGTGAAAAGGACAAAATAGTGGTCTGCCCAGCTATTTATAGGTGATGACTGTGGGAACTTCACATTGTGTCCAGCCATGATAGACATTGCGACGTGACCCACCTGAGCATCATGGAATTTCCTCATGGGCCTCCTTCACGAGGCCACCTCGCAGGTCCCCATGACATTTTGGTGATGGACCCTCATACTCAGATGCTCACTTTCTGCTTAACTCATAGTCTGAGGGGGGGAGGCATTGATGATGCAAAAATTGGAGGCAAGGAAAATATCCTGAAAACATTAACACCTACTTCACGAATACAGACCATGAAGCTACCAGAGGTCCTTCGAAATCCCTCCCAATGCCAAGAGGCGAGACCACCCTGTGAAGCCCTGTGACATTTGTGAGCCCTCACAAAGACAGGAGGCTGGACCACTCTGCAAATCCCTCTGACATTCGTGGGCCCTCCCGAAGCGAGGAGGCAGTAGATCTCCGCAACAACATGTGGAGATCGCGACCCGCCGTGGGGATCGCTACGCAGCAAGCGCGCTTTGCTTCATGGTTCCTCATGCCTCTAAATACAGAGATCCCCTCGAGCCTGCATGATAGATATTCCGACCATTACACTTCCTAGTTCCTGAATCGCAAAGCAGATGTGCTCTACGAACCATGATCATGTCATGGTAAATTCTGATCTGCGGAGAACCTTATACATAGTGTTAATTGAGCACTTCTTCCGAAAGGGATGCCTTTCGTGAAGCCCTCAGGTCTTCGCAAAAGAAGGAGATCCTCAAGGGGACACGTGACTTTGGGGACCAATAATGCTTTGTGAAGCACCGCCCATGCACATGTAACCCAAGTGCCAAGGCCGAGTCACTGTGCATCGTGAATTTCATCGCTTCCCCATGTTATTCTTTGTAAGGATCCCCTACATCACAAGGCATTGTTTCACGAATTCCTTTCCACATCACGAAGTTCCTCCCATATGCACCTATTCCATATGCCTATCCTAGGAAACTTCACTTCGTTAAGCAAAAACCTTCGCGATGCCCCACCATTTGATGGAGCACCGGAGCCTCACAAGGTTTCTACCCTATGGCCTCTCTCACTCTATAACTCCTTTTCCCGTGTGGCCCTTCAGGTTTTCACAAAGCAACTTCAAAGAAACTTGGTTGACACTACCCATGGTGTAGCTTTGCCTCATGCTTCTTTAAATAGGCATGCTAACGACTACTGATTATTCACATAGACATGCTAATGTGGGCCCCCCAATGGTTCTCTCCATGACACCCCCTAGCCATGGCATTGCATGTCCCATATCTTCACCAAGGTGCAGAGGGTACCGGTTACGTATATCCTAGGGGTGCGGAGCAAACCCGAATCATCCGAGCTGTAGGATGTTAAACTGCCAAGATCCATCGTCCTCATCACATGACGTTATACTATGACTCCATCTGATGTATCATATGTGGGGTGCCCCCAAATTAGACATTCTGCATGTCCATTGGTGTCCAAGAGAGTGAGATCATTTCTCACATGGAATGAGATCCTCTTTTTTGGAGCGGCGTCTGTCTGGGGGAAAGGGAGACCATCTCAGTTTAATCCCCATGCTTTTCTTTTCGGAGGCAGCATCCCTTCTCATCCTTTCTTCTTCGGTCCCAAGGACCTGGGGGGGATGGACACCGGACCCCTCCTTTCTTCGGTACCAAATCCCTCCCATGCAGGGCTTTGTTTCTAGTGGGCCTCCATCCAAGAGTAAGTCCCAGTATTTCTCTCCTTGGGCTGCTAACTATGCGTAAGCCCCTATTTCATCTCTTGGCTGCTAACCACACGTAACCCACTGTTTTGACATTGAGATACGATCAGGTGTAATCCCCACTTCATTTTCCATGGACACAACATTCTTGACATGATCATCATGCCTTTTCCCCTATTTTTTCTCACACTAAGCATGACTCACATGGGTTTAGAGTAAGCATCAACCATGAAATCCTATCTGGGTAGCCTAGAGTGTATGCCACAAACACCACTTGAACTATGAGGTCTTTGATCCTTGCAAAGGAAAGGTACGTAGGAATCCTCCTTGAGGTTCATTTCTAACAAACATTGGTCTCAACCATCATCACGTCATTTAACCAACACCCTGGGTAGCCTAGAGTGTAATCCCAAAACACTACATGAACTAAGAGGTCTTTGATCCTTGCCAATGGAAGGTATGTAGGAAGCCCCCCTAAGGTTCAAGCCCAACAACCATTTGTCCCGACCATCTTCACGTCAGTTCACTAACACCCTGGGCAACATAGATTTTAAGCCCCAAATGCCCCTATTACTCGAACAAGGATGTTGATTATCCTTTCCATTGAAAGGTATGTAAGAAGACTCCCTGAGGTTCAACCCCAACAACCATTGGTCCCGACAATATTCATGTTGGTTCACCAGCACCCTGGGCAGTGTGGAGTGTAAGACCCAAACACCACATTAACTATGAGGTCTTTGATCCTTGCCAAGGAAAGGTATATAGGAAGCCTCCCTAAGGTTCAAGCCCAACAACCATTGGTCCTAACCATCTTCACATCTATTCACCAATACCATGGGTGGCCTAGAGTGTCAGCCCCAAACACCACATGAACTAAGAGGTCTTTGATCCTTTCCATGTAAAGTTTCATAGCAAGCCTCCAAGAGGTTATACCCAACAACAATTGGTCCTGACCATCTTCACATCGGTTCACCAACACCTTGGGGGCCTAGAATGTATTCCCCAACCACCACATGAACTACGATCTCTTTGATCCTTGCCAAGGCGAGGTACGTAGGAAGCCTCCCTGAGGATCAAGACCAAAAACCATTGATCCTAACCATCTTTTCATCTGTTCTCTAACACCCTACGCAGCCTAGAGTGTATGCCCCAAATTCCCACCCATAACTTGAACTAAGAGGTTTTGGATCCTTGCCATCGAATCTTAAGTAGGAAGCCTCCACGAGGTTCATGCCCACCACCCATTGGACCCCAGGTCCTCCTTCACATCAGTTCACCAACATCCTTGACAGCCTAGAGTTTAATCCACAAACCCCACCTGAACTATGAGGTATTTGATCCCTACTATGGAAGGGTACATTGGAATACTCGATGAGGTCCATGCCCACAACCCATTAGACCCCAGGTCCTCCTTCACATCTGTTCAACAACACCCTGGGAAGCCTATAAAGTAATCCCCACACCACCCCACTTGTACTATGTGGTATTTGATATTTTCTAAGTCGAGATACATAGGAAACCTCTATGAGGTTCAAGCCCAAATCCCAGTCGTTCTGACCATCTTCAGGTCAGTTTTCCACCCCATCCATCTGGACCCCATGTCCTTAATCATGTCAAATAACCTTCGTCCAACATGATGTTAAACTGTGAACTACACACAGCGGTAAGCCATTGTGCCTTGAAATCAGTGGTAGTAAATTGTATCCTGGTCAGCAGAAAGTTATTTCGTCCCCTATTCAGCAGAAAGACATTGCAATTCCCATCACTAGGACCCACACCTTTGGTATTTCCTAATGGCGTCAGACCATCCTAGGCTGCTAACCATGCGTAAGATCCATAAACATCATTGGGTTGTTGTCCTATGTGTACACCACAAGTCAGGCTCATCGCCTGACCTTTACCTTGAGCTTATGTGTCTCGAGAAGATCATTCCTCAACCCATAGGATCCACTTCCAATGGGTCCCATCTACGCATCCATTGTCATAGACCGCCTCCTTAATCATCCCATCACCCTCCTGAACTACATGGACTTTGATTCCCTGCCACATTGATACACATGAAGTCTCACTTATACTCAAGACCATCATTATCGTCATCCACATGGAGATTCCATCCCATTCACCACCCATTTCACTCATCACCCCATCATCCATCTTGATTCTTACCCAGGCCGCCACATCCCAGCATGTTCATGACAACCCACCTACATAAAAGTGTCCCACGGGGTTTCACTCATTCGATCCACTCTAGTCAGTGTTTTGAACAGTCAGATCTATTTCTCCTAGATATTAAACTTGAGGCATATGTTGTGTTAAACCTGGGAAGCTAAAGAAAAACCCAGATATATGCCCATTACATGTGATCCCCTGCGTTCGATGTGGGATTCCTTGGGCTTCCATTCCCTCTAGAAGCCCTATAATAAGGTAAATAAGATAGGAATTCCAGTGTCCCCGAGACTAAACATACGAGTGATTCCCAACATGACTATTACCTTGACCGAAGGTTACTGCCCTGATTGGACCCCTTGGAATGTCCTGACATAAGCAGTGTAATTTGCTGGTGTCCATGAAGATAGGGCACCAGGAAGAGTTTCACGAACAATGTATTAAATCTATAAGGGAGACCCGAACTAGGGGACGAGCTTTGAGGAGGAATCCATGGAAGGAAGAACCAATATCCCATCATCTCATTTCAATCAAGGACTTAATGTCCCTAAAAAAGTGACAGATGATGTCCACCTTTGGAAAGAGGGAATGCGGGGAAACAAAACTGTGCCTTTCAACCTCGAACGATACGGACACACACACCCCGAAAAAAGTGTAAAAAACAATTACGTTTCAAAATAATAGACTTATTTTTTAATAAATAAATACATTTGTAAACAAAAGTAACAATTTTTTAAGTATACAAATTTACTTACTTCTATTAAAAAGTACATTTCCATGTTGACATTCTATTTTTTATGCCTCAAAATGCTATGACAATATTAATTCCTTAACAGAAAAATTAATTATAAACTTAATTAACATAATTCATTGTCTTGAACCTAAATAGTAAATTAATCTATATATTATTGATTGATACCCCTATGGATTTATCAACACCACTCATATACTCTGTTGTCCCCATCAAATTTTTTTAATAACAATATACAAAAATCCATCACTAAATGTTACTTACTCTGATCATATGTCCTTGGTGTCACCAAAAAATCCTCATCTAAAGATTTAAGTGCAATTAAAAAGAGGGTACTCAAATATAAAAATAGCTGTTTTGGAACCCCTGTCTTTCCATTTCAATTATTATATTACCACTTTCATAACATAAATAACTTTAAAATAATCTTCGAAATAGTATTATAATTAATGAATAATATTTTATGAAAATTATATATCTAATTCATTATCTGATTCGTTCAAAGTAACTTAAAATAATCATTCTCCCATGGTAGTTTTATTATACCAAATAGAATGGTGATGGTTTATTTCCAATTATGTATTTCATTGATATTGTTCTTATTATATTTTATGTATAAATATGAAATTAATCACAAAATAATTTCATATATATGATTTTATTATGATCAAATAGTTATGATAATAAATATGGTAAAATTATTAATTATGGTCATTTTAACCTTATAAAAAAAATTTAAATT
Organism: Viscum album; assembly: GCA_963277665.1. Lineage (NCBI taxonomy): Eukaryota > Viridiplantae > Streptophyta > Magnoliopsida > Santalales > Viscaceae > Viscum > Viscum album. The sequence goes on from OY728135.1 coordinate 553,966,370, forward strand.
AGTACATAATTATTTGAATATATTTTTATGAATACAAAAACTATTGAAATATTTTATTTCTAGAATGGCATAAAAATAAACCATTATAACTATATAGATTATAGAACATTTTGAAATTGACCATTATCCATCCTTATTGTTTGTAATGTAGTTTTTTGTATAATAGTTTAAACATTTTGGAATAATAAACTTGAACAACAAAAAACATACATGAGATGAAAAAATGATTAAAAAGGGAAATTAATAATGTAAAAAACCTGAAAAAGGTTCCAAATTAATTATATAATTTTTATAATTTATTTACTCAAAATTAGAAGATATATAAAATATTATGGTACTTAATGTATAGGTTTTTCTTTTAAAACACAATTCCCCCTATGTATTACATCTATATAGTCGGAATACTATTCAGTAACTAATACCCTATGTATTAAACCTTTTAATTTCCAATTTTTCAATTTTATGAGTTATTATTTATCTCTTTAACTATCTTAAAATATTCAAATGTCTTATCACACATTGATTGTTAGTATTCCATACCCCTCGTTTGCTTTATTAGGGATAAATCCTTTATAATTATATCATTATCACATCCACATTATTTTGTTCTTATAATGTTTATTTATTTTATTTATGGTTCTATATCATTCATTTTCTAGGGATATCTTGGATTCATTCATTATGTCAAAACTAATGACGTTCTTAATTTTTAGCTTCCTATTTTTTTTCATCAACTCTTTGTTTCATGTAATTTTACAAAAATTTATAAGGAATATTTTTTAAAATTTTTTATTATTAAAGAAATGCATTATAATACTTTATAACTGATATTGAAAATGATCTTTTAAGTGTGATTTATTTCTCATTGTTTTTTTACTACATCCAAAAATGTTTTGAATATATTTTTTAAAAAATTTATTCTATTTTTATCTATATTTTTATGAAGATTATTTTTCAAAGAAAGTATTGATAATAATTTTTTAATCATTACTCATATTAAAAATTTTATTTTTTAAAAAATATAGTCTTATATTTATCCCATTTATTGAAATGGAATTTTTATTTATTTATAGATCTTTCAATGATTTATAAAAACTCTTCAATATTTTAATTATTATTCTAAAATTTATTATATTATTTTAAAATACATCACATATTTTTAAATAAATGTTTTAATTACACCATTTGATTTTTTTCTTATGATATTCTCTCTCCCATTATAAATTATCTTATGTTTTATAATGTTAATGTGTCCCTTTTTTGAGAAACCCAGGTAACCATGGTATTGAAGAAAGAAAATCACTATTAGGGGAATGATACATCAAATGATTTATCTTTAAAAAAAATAAATTATAATTAATGAATACATTTTTCAAACAAAAATACATTATGTGTACCCTATATATATTTCTTCTGATTAAATGATGTTTTCAAATATAACCATACATTAGATTGATTGGAGATTTATTGACATGATAATGCACTATTTTATATAGAAAATTTAATTACCCTAAACATCATAATACTTTTCATAGCATATTTATTATGATCAGAAAAAAAATTACATTCCTATTTTATATCCATTGAAATATCATGATTTTATTTTGATGGATTTATGATCGTTTTCATATTTATATGACACACATTTGTATTGATATATTAATTTATTTTTGGTGAGATATAAATTATTTATATCTATATTGCATTATGTAAATACTTTCATCATATTATAAAAATATATTAATTAAATAGGATGGTAATCATAATATATTATGTATATAGGTCTCTCGAGAAAAATCAATACATTTTTTACAACTCGTATGGTTATCCCATTCAACTATGTGTTGTCCCATTAGTGATCTTCCTAGTACAATATGATATAAATGACTTTGTTATTAACCTTTACATAAGCTTAGTATATCTTGTTTATATGTATGGTCCAAATTCCTTGGTCCTATGATATTCCAATTTTGTTACACAATGGTTCATTGATTTTATCAAATAATATCTCATGCTTATTATATCATATATGTTATGATTTTAGGATAATTATTATTTTAATGTGTTTTTCCATAATTTTATATTATGTCATCATGTGTCATGATCACTTATTTTTATTTTCAAATACTTGTAAATCGGCTATTCCATTTATCTCATGACGATGCATCTCACATGTTGAAGAAATATTGATAACATCTATCCCGCTTATTAATAATATTTTATTCCATAATGATTGTCTGAGCACACTCTTTTAATATGATTAAAAATTTCTATAGTTTATTATAGGTGATAAATAGATTATGATAAGTTTATATGTATTATTAGATAGTGTGTGTCGTAAAATTATATTATATTATTATATGTTGTTGATATATTGTATTCCAAATTTCAAAATTCACTAAAAACATGATTCTAGGTGTTGTTTAAAAATCATTTTATGTATAAAATTACAAATTTTTTACAAGTAGATTTATATTTATGGGAATAAGGGAACATTATTGATCGTTATTTATATGATTTGAATATAATTCATTATCATTTTAATTTTTTTCATAGTAACTGACTCGAATATTTTTTTCTATAAAATATGCATAACCTATTCCTCTATTGTATTTAATATTAATAAAACAATGTGTAATGCGGTGTATCAATTATGAAACAGAGGGGGAAGTATTTAATCAGTATTATCTAGTTGGCATTGTAAAAATAATTTTTATATTTCATTTATTTTTTCCCCATCAGTATTAATGATTGATGTGATTATTTTTTAATTCATACAAATTAATTACATTGAAAAAAATTTGCATTGCCTTTATGTGGGACATCAATTAAACTCATAGTGGTCAAACATCATTCAGATGGGTATTTTAGTGTGTACCAAATATCAATGTTCTTTTGAATCATAATATATCATTATAAAATTAAATTTAATATTAATATGTATTTGTTAATATGTTTACATTGTGGTTCATTCATCATAATTCTTATAGGTATGTTTTTTTTAATTTTTTATGTTTTAGTGATAATTATTTATTATTTATATCATTTAATTTTATTAATAAATGGTTAAGAGGAATTATATAAATTACAAGGGTGTTCCCATGTTCAATGGAAAAATATTTCATTTATTGAGAAAGTGGATAGTTCAATATTTTCCATAAATTTTATTATACCTTTATAAATTCAACAATAATGTTATAAATACACTTAATGTTGGTATAGATATTTTATATTGGATTAAAAGAATAATATTAAAGATAATATGATGTGTTACACTCTACCATCTTGAATAAGGAATTGATATGAATGTTGGGAAGTGAAATTTGTAGTTTTATATTGATAAATAATTACCATATGCTGGATGGAGACAAGAATGTCACGGAGTAATGTTTTCAAAAAAACACTATACACAATTTAAATAAATTTTTTTGATGATAAAAAATCATTGTATTGGTTCATTTTCTAAGTGAACTATATAGTTATATTGAATCAGTGTTTTATATAATTTCAAGATGAATCTATGAATTAAATCAAATTTATGATGATTATACTAGAAAATTTTAAATTCAAAATTTATTTATGAGAGAATCAAGAAATTGATTATTTCCACCTCAAAAACATAGAAAATATATTTATATTATATGATTGGTGAAGGGGTAAATCCATGAAGATTAATGAAACACATGAAAAGGATAAAATATTTATTCTATCAATGGATTAAAAAACAATTATTTTATAAATTATTAATCAGTGTATTTGAAAAGTAATTCCTTTTAGGAAAATTTCTATAATTTAATATAGATTTTAATTAAATGAATGATAATATTAATTTATATTTACATATTAAAACATCATTTTTATATTTAAATTGTTTTAAAATCTAGTAATATTATAATTTTTTCTTGATAATAATAAACTGGAAATGAATGATATTCTACCTAGAATGAAATAAATAATAATCAAGATGATAAGTGTCAAATATTGAAGAGTATTATATAAAGGAATAAAAAAATCAAATAAATCCCAGAACGGAAATATTATTTAATAATGTGATATGATTTTTTTGTTATAGAATGTTAATTTTTGGAGGAAAATTTCGAGGATGAAAGTGCTCATGAATTTATAGATCAATAAAAATAGTATAATGAATTTTATTAAAGATGAATAAGATGTAGTGAAGAGATAAGTGAAGATTAATAAATTCCTAAAGATTCCAAATCGATATTTAATATCATCATTTTCTTAAATGAAATTAAAAACATTAAAAAATACAATTAATGAAGGATATTGAATCCCCAATGGTGTTTTGTGAATGATAAAAAGTAAAATAAAATTTTAGATGAAAATAATCCTGATTATGAATATTGGTGACCTATATGATATAATTGAATCCAAGTATAATGTTCTTACAAATATTAAAATGAATTTGGATTCCAAGAATGTGTAATAAAATGTATGTGATGAATTATTTTTTAAATAATGAAACTCATTAAATTAATTCTAAAATGAGTTTTAAAATTCAACTAGGAATGTTTGGGAATTTTTCAAATCTATTAATAAATAATTTTCATCCATTAAACATATATTTTTTCATAATTATTAGTGATAAAATTTCAGAGACACATAAAGATAAAATAAAAACCATTACAGTAATCCGTTTTATGGAAATAACTTAATTGAAAAACTAAAAATGGAGATACATTCATTTTTTATATAAATCATGCACTAAAATTAATAAAAATATTGATTAACTGGGAAGGAATGATATAAAGGATAAAACTAATAATATAGAAGTTATAAACGTTTAATTCTAGTCCTCGTGATATAGTATAAAAATAGTGTACTATAAAATTTGTGACAAGTAATTGAAAAATTATAAAATTAAAATTTTACAATCAATTGATATACTTTTTTGAAAGAGTGTATTGATTATCTCATGTGTAAGAAATCAAACCATATATATGTTGCTATGTTGTTTCATTTCATTAATTATAGAGATTATATGATTTTATGAGAACACGTTATATATATGTAAGAGGAAAAGAAACAAAAAAATCAATAGAGATATTGAAGTTGTAAAAACATTTATTCACATGATGAACCATTTAATAAGTACTATATAACATGAAATAAAAAAAAGTAACATACATTAATGTAGTTTGATATTAAACAAAATTGATGATAAAAATATAATACGAGGGGCATTGATCTAAATAATTTTATTGTGTTTAATAATTAAAATGATAATCTAATTTGATATTGGAAGACATTTTCCTATAAAATTTAATAAAAATAAGAATAACATTAAACAATTTCTTTGGAATTATATGAGGGTTGTGAAATTTAGAAACAATAAATCATTATGAAGGAATGAAAATGGGAAGTTAAAAAATATGTGAGCATAATAATTAACCAAATTATATTCTCTACATTTATAGTCTTTGGAATAATCTATTGGGTGTTTATTTACATTTTCCAGATGTGAATGAGATGAATTTTTGTAAGATTACATATTGAACTATGAGTGGATGTTATCAACAATTATTAATGGAAATGAATATGAAATAAAATTTTTAATATTTCAAATGATAAAAACACTTGTTTGAGCACTATAAAATAATATAATGATATATGAGCTAAATTAATAGGCCATTTGGTATAACAAACATGAAATATGTATTGAAATATGATGTTGTGAGAAATATTACAATGGTAAATAGAAAACAGATAAATTATTTTGATTTTTATAAAAAAATTAAGATGGTGAAGAAGAGAAAAATGTTTTTTTATATCAGTATAAAGACTCAACCTGTATTTATTCATTAAAATATTTATGTTTTGGTGTTCTCAAAATCATCCTTTAGAGGTAAATTCATTATGACAATTACAAAATATTCTACTTGTATAAAGTTATTCTAATAGTGACCCAAACCATCCATGGACCTATAATTTTATTTCTAGTCTTGTTACTGTTGTTAGGGAAGATAATGAATTAATATTATAAATGTAATGTTTTATTTTAAATACTTTAAGGGTTAAAGTAAAATTTTCATGTTTTTTCACAGGGGGATATATTGCTCTTTCCTGTGGCCTATCGAAGAAATTTTTTTCTTGGGTTTTTGTTGTTATAGTGTGAAATTATTATATTAGAGTGTTATATTACATGTTGGTCATATATTCAGTAGAGGTGGTCATTTGGATGGTATTTTTTTTATAGATTAATCTCAATAATAATTGGTATGGTTAAAATAACTGTTGAAGATTTGTGTTGTCTTGAGGATATTTTTAGATTAATTTCATTCCATGGTTGAGCCTTATATAGTAGGTGTCAGATAAGTGATAATTATAATATTATGTAACATTTCGTAGGGTGGGTAAGGGTTTTATTTTAATATAGTTATGGATATAGAACCTATTTCATCTTCTAATTTATAGCCTTGTGTCTAAATGGAAAAACTAAATAATAATGTAGGATTATATTGTGATTAATTTTTATCCTTTTAGACCTCAATTGACCATTCATGTTTATTTTGGTGTAATGTCATCAATAGAACAAGATAAGGTTTTTTAATTTTTATTACAAATTAAACCCCTATCTTCCCTTGATTAAATCATTTTAGTTAGTCTCATGCCATGGATGACACTTTTATTTTTTGTTTGTGGTCCTTGGTCTTTTCGATAAGTATATAAAGATGCTTATAAATGTTTTATATTCCCTTTGATCTAATGTGTTGTCTTCTACATTTACCATACATTAGGTTCACATTTCATTATTTAGTTATCATGATTCCCTTTATTTAATCCAATAAGATTTTTGGTTATAAAGTTTTAATGTTTTATTAATGAATTATATATACTGGATTCATGAATATAGGTTTTGTAGAGAATCGATATGTGTTAAGTGTTATTTATCCTTATTTATTCATAGTATGTGTATTGTGACTATATAATCTTCATTTTTGTAGGGTATTCAAAATCAATTGTTTTTTTGATCAGTGTGAATGTAAAATTATCATAAATATGTTTTTGGTAGGAAAAATGTTGGAATTAAAATTAATAATATAATGATATAGAGTTATGTAATTTAAAATGGTACATTGTACTTTAATGTAATTTATCCATCTCCCTCAAGTTTTTTAATAATCAATAAATAAAAATTTAAAGTTGAATGGGAACTAATAAGGATGAAAACCATTTTAAGGACATAATGTTATATATAATATTACTATATAATTATAAAAGAAAATATAAGATGTTATACCCATTCCCCCTATGTAAACTTCATTTTGTGTTAAATTCCCTTATTTTTGGATCATCTACTATGTGGTCCTCCAATAATTAATACATCTAGTCCATGGTCTTCATAAATTATTCCATTTTAATCATCCCTTCATAAAATCCAATTTCATATATACAATCATTTTTTTGATCCATGACTTTTCCTATTATTGGTAGAGGCTTGTACCTCTCCTTAAAACAACTTATTTGTATCCTATTGGGAGACATTGATGTACAACACCTCATCAAATATTACATCTGTATAGTACATTAATAAATCCAATGAAATTATTGGGTCACATTTATTTTCAATACCATTAGTTTTCTCCATTAGTCTCTCATAAAATGTAGATTTCCCATAGTGATACTGTTGCCCAATGAAGCACAATTTATTTTGGACTAGTCATGGCAGCCTATAAGTTCATGATCTGTATGATTTGTTTTAGACATGGTGAGGCCCTCTATAATCTTTGTGTCTTCCCCCCATCCTAGTTAAACTTATAGAGTCATATGGTTATTTATTATTACCTACTTTAATATACCTGTCACTATATTGGGAAGTTTAAAACAATTCATTTATCTATGTTGAATGCCCATCGATCTACTAAGAGTTAATTTGGTAATATTGGAATAAACCGTGTTGTTTTTAGTTTTCTTACTATTGTTCACAAAATTACATTCTATTTGTACCATTGATTTAACGTCCACAACATCATGTTCATTATGATATTAATTAGTTTTACGTTTTGTGGTATCAATTTATAATATAATGAAGATTGGTGAAATTTTTTATATGTTGAAAATAATCACCTTCAAACGTGACTCAACATGAGTTTGAGTCACTTATAGTAATAACTCTCCATGAAATTCAAGTCACCATTAATGTGAAAATATGGATAATTATGGGAAACACCGACCATCATCTATGAGTCACTATAAACATAGAATTATAGAAAAGTATGAGAATGTATCACCATTGACGTTGAGTCTCCACAAGAGGATGACTATCCATTGAACCAAAAATTTAATATAGTGCTTAAAATACATACCATTAGAGTTGATTTTTTTCAAACATGAAGCATTGACCAAGTGTCGATACAAACCACTTTCAGACCTAAGTTTAAATTGAATATAAATTTCCTCTAGAATGAAAATTTGGAAAAGTGTTGAGTGGACCGGAAACTATAATGACCTACCACTAGCCTCATTTACCACAACACTTACTCATTATTTTTTCTTGTCACTGCTAGAGGTTTTATCACTATTAAAAATAGTCACTGACACTATCCGATTTATTTTGAATTAAATTTCAATAATGACTATATTAACAAATATAATACTAAAACATAATTTATTTTTTATACATAATATATTTAAAGATATGCCTTAAAGTTTATATAAAATTCACAACATGAGGATAAGAGGATCAAGATGATTCTATTTTATATTATTTTAATTAGAAGATGAATTTGACTCCTTGGGAAAATTATAAAACATGTTATAAACATTGTCAAATGCATACATAGAGTGATATACAAGAACATTCCATGGGAGGTGAGAACACATTGGCCAAAATGGAGAGTGACACTTACTGGGAGATCATATTCTCCATCTAGTATTCACATGATAGTAAAAGAGTTTAGAATATGATACAAATAAATTAATGAAACTTTTTCTACTCTGAATTTCATTAACTCGACTCAAGATTCCACTCATGACCTATTCAAGGATTCATAAGATAAAAATGATATTAGACTGAGACACAAAGTATTTAAACATTTTTTTTATTTTGTCATTGTATATATTATGTTTACATTACGTGTTATGTTCATATAAACTATATTTTACATGAACAAACACCCAATGTAAATTTTTTTCCAAACACTTTTCAAGGAAAAGTGAGAACCAAAACAGATAAGTATTTCAAACACCAAAAGAGACAACCGACTTGTTAAAGTAAAGTATATGCTGATTTCAATAAATATATTTAAATAAATTCTAGGGGAAAGAATTTACCTGAGTGTTAGGATCATCCAATAAGACATATTCATCATGATTCAACAGGTAGTCCAATGATTTCTTGTATTCCTCCTTGATAAGCTTCCCCTTGTTGAAACCTCTAAAAAACTAGATCCTGCTTATCAATCCTGTCAACTTGTTCCTTAGTGGTGTCAACCCACAGAAATCATCCCATCATTTAGTCAACCTCTTCCCTCGTTGCCTTAATAGTCATGATTTCCCCCACCATTTCTTCACCCAAATGCACGAGCAGTTCTGTGTTTCCCACAACCAAATCATTCAGTAGTTATGGAACTAAGGGAGAGCCTTCCTCACACTAATGTGTAGGAGGATGTGAAGCCTCCTCTAGCTTCACATTCTATAATTGAAGTAATCTCTCCCCATACCGATCCTCAAGCATCTCTTCAGCATCCCCTTGATACATTTCCAAATCACTCAAAGTATCCTTAGTAGCTTCAGCCTTGATAATCACACGGTACCCGGTATCACCTAGAGGATGCACCTCCTTACCGACTTCCACTGTCTGAAACTCATGTTCGTTGAAAATGCCACCATTTTTTGGATGGCTGAGTCTCCATTTACCTCATCATATATGAGTAGTCCTTTTGTCCCTTCATAATAATCTTCTTAGATACATTGTAATTGCATGGGTCCCTATTTTCATTGTTCCCCTTCTTCCTCCTTGGGTTGTGAAAACCATTATTATTACCTCCTGGATCTCCATCACACTCTGATTTTGAGTGACAACTCGCATTCTATACCCCTTCATCATTACATAGTCTTTTAAAATGGTTGTTAAGGTTTAGTCATGACAAAACCCTCTGCTACCTATGACCACTACCACCTTGCCTTGGCTCCTCCCACTTCTGACAATCCTTAGAACTTACCTCCCTACCTGTCTGAATCACACTTCTATGTTTGTTACAACTTACTCCTCACAATTCCATCACATATGTGAAAACAACATCCTTATTATTGGAAGCACCAGCTTCAAACATGGAATTTTCATTTGATCGGGGACATCCCAAGACCTGCCTCATTCAAATAGAAATGTCTACCACTTCTAAGTTACCCTCTATACATTTCTCTGGAACCCTATATTACTTGGAATGCTCCATAAATTTAACTATGGGTGGATACTCGATTATCCCCTCATCAGAAACAACATCCTTTGTATTTCCATTGCCTCCAATGCCTATGTCCATCTTCCTCCTACGCATGCAGGCAGAAAGATTGTGGCCTAGTTTCTTTCAAGGCGAATAGAAGTCAATCAAAGACTCAAAGATGAAAAGTTGTTTCCAAGGAAATTCTTCCCCAATAGTATGCCAAACATGATTTACCGTCCTTATAGACAAGTCGATCTTGACTCAAATTTTTGGAGATACAGGATGATAAATGGAATTGATTTTAATGTCATAACACATGTATCTTCCAACCATATTATCCAACAATTGTAAAATTGAGGGATTTTTAAGCAACATTGGATGTTCAAGAAGACTTACCCAAATAGCCACTAATGGAGAGTCACATATCATATGGAAATTAAAGGACCACCTGAAAAGAGAGAACCAGAAACTATTGTAGGAGTGGGGATCACGGGACCACGCCTAGATAAGGACAACCTCCATTGAAAAATGAACCATGATGTGCTTTCTATCGAATAAACCCACCGTTATGTAACATTGTAAACACCAAGAGTTGAAAACATGCCTTTAGAAACTATCCACCTAAGGCCAATGCTGGAAAAACTAAGCAAGGAGAGTATGGTTTAAGAGATATGAGGCTTCCGAAAACACCACAACATAGATAGGAAGGTTAGGGAATTTATCAAAAATCCCCAGCACTTTAGGGCTGAGTGAGACCTAAGGGAAAGGATGGAGTTACTAAGGGTTGGAGAATGGCATGAAGGTTCTCGATGTGTCTTGAGGTGGCATAGTCCCCCCCTTCCATTAGATTTTTATTTCCACATGTTGTGGAAGAAGTCCATATGTGGCATCTGTTTCTTTATTTCCATGGGTTTTGTAGATGTGGTCCACGAGTGTCTTGGATATCATTTCTATTATATACCATATGTAGGTTGTGGATCATTGAATATTTTTTTAATCTTCTTGTTTGTATGAGATTACCAAGTGGGGAGGATGAAGTCTCTTCTAGATATTGAACCTCCTACATTCATTTTCTCTGTTTTATTTTTTTATTTCTAATATTTAAAACTAAATTTGTTGTTAACTGAAAAACCCACTACTTTGAATGTTATTATTTATTAGTTTTTATATTATATATTGACATCATAAATTGATTTCAAAAGATAATTTTATTTTCTTAATTGTTTAACTAAGACCTAATGATTTGTTGAGAAATCAATTGAATAAACAAAACTCATATCAATATACTATTTTTCCTAAAAACCAAGTGTTTAATTAAATAAATGGGGTTATTTAAAACCCATTTTAATAGAAAATTTTATTGGGTTCTCAATTCACCCATATTGAGATATTTACTCTGGCCAACATTTGGAATCAAATGATTTTAAAAAATTATCATCTAAAATTTGTGTTTTGAATTGAATATCATAAATTTATGTTATATCCTAATTTAATTATTTAAATAGATAACAGAAAACAAGTTTATAATACTAATATAACTTTTTTTAATGTAAATAATAATTCTCACTGGAAAATCATGATAAAAATGTATATAGAAAGTTATAGTTTTGAAACAAGAGCTTCTATAGAAGATAAATATGAATTGCCCTAATCATCTTTAATTTCATGGTATTATATTACTAAACATACCTATAATAATAATTTCAATGCTATAAATTCCATTTATTGTTGTTTAAGATATGAATAATTTAGTAGAATATTTTATTGTAAAACTACTTTTAAAATGATGTCATCTTTAGAGATTTCACATGAATGAACTAAAAATGTTAATTTAATGTGAGTGAATACATTTATAATTAAATATGAAAATTTTACTATGATACCTGATGAGTTAATTTATAATACTAATTTCATGTTCAATTTTATCGTTAATACTATGAGCTCTTTAGGAACTGTAGTATCAGATAAGGACCAGATCATGATACTATTGATTTTTCTTCTATAGAGATAGGCCAGAACATATATTTCTATAAAGAAATACTGTGATATCATCAATCTACTAGTAAAGGGATTTATGGGTATATTTATGATGTATGAGGTAAATATTAATGTCAAAAGAGAAGATGATGATGATGCAAAAATAAAATTTGCAGCTTTCAAGATCTGTGCATCCAAAAAAATATTAAAGAATTCAATTTGAATGTTCTAGTTTTGATGAATCAAATTTGAATTGTGTAGAGTAGATATACAATATTTATCAAATATTTAAAAAAAATTACAAAAATAATAAAATTTTCAGAAATTATATCTATAATGGAACAAATTATAGAATAGCAATATGGAAAAAGTATTGGATGAAACATGAAAACTCAAATGAGATTACTGGATATGAATTTAGGTGAAACTAAAAAGATACAGAAGAGTTTCCTAAGATGAAATATAGAAAAAATGAGGATATGGAAGGAATGTTTAATAAAAATTTATATAACACTAAGTTCCTCTGCACTCATCTCCAGTGACTCTGAATCATTTTGTGAAGAGATACTTAGTAAATCAAACATGTGCTTCATGAAAAATGTTTTTGAGGTTCCCATTGTATCATCTATACTCAGTTATAATCAATATAAAAATGATGATGATGATGATATTTTTAGATAAAAATGTTTTAGTATTTTAATATTCATTAAATGTCAATTAAAGAACTAAAATAAAAATATAATATTTAAAATAAACAACATTAACTATCTGTCATTGCAAAAACAGATCATATTGTTGAAAATGATTAAAATGCGCAGTTGTTGAAGGAAAATACCGAACTCAATTGTCAAATGAGAAACATAAAATTATTTGAAAATATTTAATAATTATATAGAAAATATAAAGAAGTATATTGATACAAATTTATCCTAAATATATTACTGGAATAGTTTATGAACCTAGTAAATAAATATCTATTAAGAGAACATTTGTTCCGAAATTTAAATCTGAAAATTTTACTTTTACTTTATTTTATAAAGTGGATAGTAATGTTTTCATTTCAAAAACATTTCAATAAGATTTTTTTAACCCATTAGAAAAATGAGGCTTCCAAAATACATAATCACTAACATTTATGGACCTAAGAAATTTTGGGCACCATAATCATTTCAGGTATAAAATTGTTTTGATAGGAAATATGTTTAATGGGATCCTATATGAATATATTGTACATGTAAAGTTGATATTTTTAGCTTATGGAAAGAGATAATTTATTCTTCAAGATCCTCATAATGATTAATGAGGTTTATTTTACTTTTGGTAATAACTATAAATGAAATATTATTATCCATGAAAAAATTGGAAATAAAAAATCAGTTTTAATTTCTAATGATATTTTTTAATGTTTAAAATATAATGTACTTATCTAATCACAATTATGTGATAATGGTTTTCACGTAATGTTTGAAGAAAAATTTATGTAATTTTTATATTTACCAAAGTTATTTAGTATTTAAAGTATTATGAAATGAGAACATAAATACTGCTAATCTTCATTCTTTTATTTCATAAAATGATTCATTATTAAATGAATTTTATGGAATATCTTGGCTTTGGCCACTATACTAGATCACTTCAACATTCACTCACTTATCCAGAAAATTATGAAAGGGTTTGACAAGGATCTAACTAAACATGAATTCCAAAATGAAACTTTCTACAACTACTATCAAAAATGGAAATATCGTAAGATTTATTTTAAATTAATGAATGAAGTATATACTTCTCAAACTCTTAATATTTTTTAAATGGACTTATTTGGACCATCCAATTCATCGAGTCTGAATAGGAAATTATATATTTTTGTACTTATAGATGAATTTTCTTGGTATGTTGGGGTATTTTGTTTTTCCCAAAAAATTTAATCGTTAGCTTATTTCACTATGTATGATAATTAACTATAAAACTAATGTGGACATTGAAATATGACATTAAGAAGTTACCAAGGTCGTGAGTTTGATATTCATGACATTGAATCAATTTTTCGATGAAATGGATATAACAATAACTTCACCTATCCTAAGAAAACTCAATATAATGGATTTGTAGAAATTATAAATATAAAACATCAAGAGATATCGAGGACTATGGTAAATGAATATGATCTTCCAATCTACTTTTGGGAAGAGGCTTTGAAAACAAGATTTATATAATCAATAATGTTTTAATATGAACAATGATAAAGAAATAACATTATGAAATTTTAAATTGTAAAAATCTATATTATAATTATTTTATAGATAATGGAAGAATATATTTATTATTAAAAATCAGGTTTGTCGTGACTAGTATTCCACAAAATGTGATTAGAAATATTTCTAGGCAATTCAATTTGTAAAAAAGATTTAATATTTTTTATGACAAATAAAGATACTATGGAGGATAATTTTCACATAAAATGTGATGAGATAGATCAATATTTTCATAATAATTCTTTATGAAATGTTTAGGATGTTTTACCTATTTGGAAGAGAAATTTTAAAAGACATGACTCTACTAGGAAGCATGTAGAAAATCATCCAACTCATAGGAACTTCTGGAACATGAACCTAAACCTTTAGAGAATTTAGGGGTGACAATACCTTCATTTCATAGAGCTATTAGTATTATTATATGAAATCTCATATAATTTGTGGTCGGAGATATTAATATATTAAAAAACATGAGATTCTATAATAAATCGGGTTGAACATCAATAATTTGTATCCCATCATGAACCAACTTACATCAATGATGCAATTAATGATGAATTCTAGGTGATGTATTTCCATTATGCACTAAATTTATTTGAATTAAATAACTTGAGGAACATTTTGATAGACCCAAGGAAACCATGACTATAGGAACTAAATGGTTTTCAAGATCCAAGGCTGATGTATCTGGAAGAATATAATTAGAAAAGGATAGATTAGCAGAACATGGTTATATTAAAGAAGATGTTATATAATATGACTTGACTATTTTACATGTATCCATACATTAATCCATTATAATATTTCTAGCCTATGAAGAAACTTTGGATTTAAAACTATAGAAACACATTTCAATATATTATACTTTACTGTGTATATAGTAGATAATGTTTTTTAATAACCCCTTTTACTTGAAAATCCTCATTTTCCAAGTCATGTTTTGAAATTAACAACAAATTTATATGGTTTGAAAAGTTTATAGATTGGTATGATAATTTCAAATAAACTCTTTCTTCAATTTTTTTAAAAGGTGTAGCTGATCCTACAAATTTTATAAAACAATTTAAAAATATGTTTTATTTATTTATATTTATGTAGATAATAATATGTTTGGATCTCCCAAAAATTATTTATGTACTAAATTTTAAAAATTGATTTAAAGTGAATTTTAAATGAGTCTAATGGGTTAAATAAAATTATTTCTAGGATTTTATTTCTTTAAAGTTTAATAAATAATTATTATAAACCAATGTAAATATACAAAAAATATTTTAATTTTTTTGGAATGAACTAAAAGTAGTCATACTACTACGAGTACAACATGTACATTAGATCTAAGTGATACTATTAATTTATTAGATCAATATAGTTATAGTGGTATGATTGGATGACTTCTCAACATAACTACAAGATGAGCTAAAATTATGCTAATTGTGTGTATGTGTTCTTTTTTTCAAGAAAACCCAAAAGTGTCACACATAGTTAAAGTGATAAGGATTTATAGACTCTTTAAATATTATAACAATTTAGGATTATTTGTCCCAATAATATATATATTTGACATAGTTAGTTAACTATATGTGGGATTCAGTGGATTGAAGCTGGAACAAAAAAGCTCATATATTACATGTTTTATTTTCGAAATGTCTCTAGATTCTTGGCGATGTAAGAAACAAAATTTTGTTTCAATATAAACTAATGAAGATTAGTACATGGTTTTAGGTAGCTGTTATGATAAATATGTTTTGATGAAACAGACATCACAAGGCTATGAATATCAATTCCGACATGTCTTAATAAATTTGGACAATAAATGTGATATAAATATTTCTATGAATCTTGTATCACAAATAATAAAAAATGTATTAATTAGTGAGTGATCATTTTGAAAAGGGTTATAGCACCCATGAATACATTTTTTACAGAACACCAACACAGTGATATTTTCACAAATCAATTAATTTCAAAGAGGATGAACTACATCAAATATGATTTAGTAATGATTAAAATTGATAATGTTTATTTTTACAGATTTATTCATTGTGGGTATTACTCATCATTGTAAATATCACGCCTTTATCAATTTTTCATGTTCTATTTTAATGAGTAGTTTCTAATTTCGTTTTGAATATTATTTATGTTTTCATTCGATTCAATTTTTATTTTAATTTGTGATTTTAATGTCCCAAAAATTTGAATATGATATAATTGAGACGTTCGTCTCATTTCAATATTCACTTATATCACGAATTTTCCGTTTAACTTCATTGCGTTATTTTCTCTCCCTACCATTAGAATTCATTCTCTATCACTTAATATTATTGATATAATCATCATGGCAATAATTTAGTGTGCTTATAAATAATCTCTGGCCTACTCGCTTCTTACAATGAAGCATGGGGGGGTCAAGTCATGAAGCAGATTATCCAATGAATCATGATCATTCAAATTGGGTGGTGCTACTTGAAAAATTTTTCCATTACTAATTGATATCCTCAAGTAATTAATTAGTGCTCAATCTTCTATAGGACCACATATGGAGGGAATGGTTCTCTTCTACCCAACAATATTTCTACCCAAGGTTTCTATTTTAGGTTTTATTGTTTTTAGAGTTTAGATTTGATGAAAATGATGACCTGGTAAGATATATAATGAATGTGCACGAAGATTTTTTTTAATTTAGTTGGATTGTTTCATAAGGTTCCTCATGAAGGAGTTTCAAATGTTTATCAAGGAAGAATTATAGAGTAATAAATAATTTCTTATGAGGATTATTTTTTCACACTAACAGTAGATTGATTAAAAAGAAGAGAAATATTTTCTGAACATGAGGGTGAGTGTCGATTTCATTGAAAATTTATCCAATACATGTTACACATATGGAATGGTTATATATCCATCCTGAGATATCATGATGTGTATCTATTGTGTATTATGAATATAGGGGAAAATATAAACCTATGAAGATACATAATTATTAACATGATGTAAATCAGTAATCCTTGTTTATGATAATATTCTCACATATATTATATGTACATTTCTACTATGATCGAATCCAGGGGATTTGTAAGGGAAGGAGAAGAGTTAGTTATAAATTATTAAGGTTTCTGCATCACATGATTTATTTTCAATAGGTAGATGATCATCTGAAACCCGTGGAAGATGCAGCAGGTTGGTGACAACGAATTAATATCTAATGCATTCAAACAATTTGACCATAAATCTAGATGAATAGACCTTAATGATATTATTTTGAAACCAGAAAGGGTAGTTGAGTATTCCAATTATTAAGAAGAATATATTAGTGATCAAAATGTGCAACATGAAGTTCTAGTAGTTGATATAATTGATCCATATCATCCTCATGACTCTCATGATATTATATAGGGATCACCAAGTCCACCTATGTCTCACCATATTAGATATAAAGTCTTAAAATATGGTAGTTAGGAAGAAACATAAGTGTCAGGTGAAGTGTAGTTCAAAATAACCTCTATAAAATTTGGGGAAAATGAGACTGGCGACAATGAGGAAGAGGAAGAAGAATATGTAGATGGAGATGATGATGAAGAAGATAATGGTGATGAAGATGGGGAAGAATATAAAAATGGATTTGGAGATATAAGTGATAGTGATAATGGTTATGATAGTCTAGGGGTCCATATAATAGTTTATAATGTTGATATTCCTCAAGATATAATAAATTAACAACATTAATCAGTATCTAGACAAGAAGAGACACCTAGGATATTGTTTGATTATGATAGGTCAACTGGAGAATATAAGGATTCATTTGTTGAGTGGGATAAATACCCACATTTGGATACTAATACAATTGATGGTGATTTGGTGTGGCTATAACTGATGTTCAAGTGGTTTTTGGGAAGACTATTGATGAAAAATCATTGGTTGAGATGATATTGGTTATTTCTATTGTTTAGTAGTTAGATCCTGAACAAATTGATGTTGACCCTACTATTATTGAAGAACCGATTGTTGTGAAGAGAAAAATTGAGCAATTTGTATTGAAACCCTCAATTTATGTATCTACAATTGATGAATTATTTTTTGATAATAATTATGAAATGTCTTCTTCTATACTGATGGAATCAGTTTATGAGGAATGAGATAGGTACCTAATTTATGTCATAATTGGTGTGGAAATCTCAGATTATGATTAAGAAATGCATGGTTGTTGAGGTGAAATGGATCATAGAGGATCCTTGGTAGATCAAATTGATGTTCTAGGGGAGTATCAAAGAATTATTTATATTTATCATGAACCTACAATTACCTCTACTTCAATGTATGATTATAATTTTTCTTCTGTAATAGTAGATGACGTGACCAAAGGTAACATAGAATCAATCATAGAGATATTTCTCTATGATTTAGTATTCTATTTATGAACGATGAACCACAAATAACAATGATATGTGACAAGTATTCATTTTATTGGTTTGAGCTTGTGATACATCATATTCAACCAAATATTATGCACTATATGCAGTCAGAAAATATTTAAAATAAAAGGATTTTAAGTTTTTTAGAGTGTGTGAAATATGTGTAATAAGGGATACAAACAAACATTGATACTTTTAAATGTTCCATTATTGAATGGATGGGTAAATTTTCATTAGAAAAATCAACATATATTGCTTCTCCACCTACTATTTATGTTGATTTGATTCGTTTTGTTCCCAAAAAAGTGATTAGAGATGCTTCAAGAGATGAACCTTCTATATATCAAGAATTTATGAAAAAATTCAGTCATAATAGTGATAATGTATGTATAATTATTATAAAATACATGAATTACATATATTCTGATAGAAAAACCATTACCATGGAAACAAAGTATTATCATTCAAGGATATACCCTATGAATGAGCTAAATTATCCACATAATTTTCTAATTGAAAATATTAGGATTCCTCAAATCGGTTTGGCATTTAAAGAGCATGTGGATTAGATGAAGGTCATGACCCATGTACTGAATAATTTTATGGAATAGAAAAAATATTTTTTAAGTGAAATGGGGAGATGTGTAAACATAATTATGGACATCATCTATTTGATAAATCAATTTATACATGTTTTTAGTAATACTCTAGTGACTCATGTTGAAATTCCTATTATAACTCATCTGATGCCTCTGATTTCAGCACCATAATTCACCAAGCTTGGTGTCACTAAATATTCTTCTTCCCCTTCAATAGCTTAATTCCATAACTTTTCTCTCTATCCTATGGATTATGTTCATTTCCTTAGATAGATTTTCATCAGATAGCCTTCTTCTCTAACTGATCTCACTTCTGTTATCATTCGAGTAACCTCATCCACACCACATTATCGTAATTAATTAGATAAAGGGAACTGTAGACCACATCATGATTCCTATCCTCATTTTAAATATCCTTTAAATTTATATTTTTTATCTTTTAATGGGATATTTTTTTATAGATTCTATTTTCTCTGGGATGTACTTGCAATGAAATTTAATGGAAATTGTTTTCTACTCATATTCTATTTATGTGATTTTCATATTTTATTATCAATTTTTCTGAAAATATCAAAATGGGGAGAAAATCTATGTCATTTCATTCATTAATTTTACAGTACTATTCCTTTGATGTTATTCTTTTTCACTTTCTATGATACAACACTATGTTTAATGATTTATAAGATTATAGTTTTTCAACAGATCATTATTGAAATTATTTACTTTATAAATTATATTTGATACATTAAGTATCTTATTTCCCATTTAATCCATTGTTTATAAAATTCCATGACTATTTATCATGAAAAGGGGGGTTATTGTTGGAGAAATTGATTTAAACATCATATAAATAAATATTCAATGAGTTTAATTATTTTTATGATTTATAGAATAATATTACTATATAAGATAGACTATTGAAATTTTCATATGTATAGAAATTATTTACTACCATACATGAATCACCATTAAGGTTGAGTCTCTGATAGAAATAACTCTCTGTTAAAGAAAACTCATTGTTAATGTGAAAATACAAATATGTATGGGAAACATCCATTGTTGGCTATGAGTCACTGTCAACAAAGAAATTTTGAAAAGAATGAGAAAGAATCACCTTTTTTGTAGAGTCACTATAAGAATATGACTCACCATTGCAACAAAAACATGAAGTAAGATAGGATAAATATTTTTTTGGAGATGAGTGACTGCTAGGATGAAAAATTACCCATTATTTGAGATGACATAACATAAAATAAAAGTATTGTTAAAATAATATTATTTTGAAAAATGTAAAAGTTGTAAATGTGTTGATTAGACCTACTAGTGTGATGACCTTTCAATTGTCTCAGTAACCACAAAACTCAGCCAACATTAGCTCAAGTCACCTCCAGAGGATGTCTCACCATTCAAATGGATATCCACTAATATTCTATTTATTTTTAATTAAATCTCTCTATTTGCTACATTATCAAATTTTATACGAAAACATATTTTAATAATTTTACTTAATTAATTTTAATAAATGAATTAACTTGTTTGTTAGATGTGTTGTATGGGGAGAAGATAATACATATGGTTCTATTTATAATTATTACTAAAATTACAATTTGAAGAAATATCTCTCATGAGATGTAGTGGACAAGTGATATACAAAGAAACATCTATACATAATGAGATATATATGCACATGCAAAGTTATCTGAGAAACAATTTATGAACATGAAGATAGAACCATTATAATACATCAAAAAATGATTTAATTAATCACAAAATTTGTAATGAGTCATGATTACAGAAAAAAGATTTTTTGACACTCTTTTCTAAAACAACTTTCAAAAACTCAACCTGTGTTACCACTGAAGCTACATTCCAGAACTCGCAAGCTATAAAGTATATCATATAGAGAAACATAATCCTTATTAACATATTTTCTAATTATATTTGTTCTAGTTATATTATGTCATGTGTGTCGGTATTCTGTATTTTACATGCATATTTTTTCCAATTGCTTAACTCAGAAGATACTTGATATCTTCTTAAACAACCTTTAATCATTATTTCCAAATATTTATATAAGACATCACTATATTGATTGTGATTGATTACTCCCTTTTATTTTGTAGAAAATGTCTTTACATGTCCTGTATGACTTTTCTATTATATAGAAGATCTTGGTTTTGGATAATAGATTATCTTTTATATATTCAACTTTTTATGTAGATGATTTTTAAGTGGTGTAGATTATGTCTCAACATGGGACTGAACCTATTATATTCAATTCAACTATGTGTATTTTTTCTTTTATTTATAATATGTGGAACTACATTTGTTTTAAACTATAATCATAACTATTTAATTGATAGTTTTTCATATTTAGACAATATATAATATATTGGTTAAGTAAATTGATTTTAATGGTAAATAATTTCTTCTTAGAGTTTTAATTGAGACCTAATTAATCTTCGATCAATATTTTAAAAAATTAAAACTTATGTTGATATACTATTTTTGATAACATGGGTATTTTTAATTATTTGGATTATTTTATATAAACATATTCTTTAGTAGATATTTTTATTAGTTTCTCACTTCATGCCCCTCTTGAGATACTCAAACTAACACATCCCAAATCAAATCAACCATTTTTACATTCTTCACATCTGAAAAACCCTTTTATAATGAATTCATAATTTACACATTGATTATTCCTTTGGATTTTATTATATCACATGAATTTCAACAACATATTATCTATAACACTGTATATTCTATGGATATGACTATCAGGTCTATGGATCCCCATTACTAGTTTTTTTCCTCTTATATGTAGATAATAATTCTATAAATACCTCAAAACCATCATTATACCTAATATCCTCACATAGGATCTCGAATTTATTCTATATAATGTTTTTTGAAATACTATTTTACACATGAATATCATCACATAAGTTTAGATTAAGGCTACTTCACCTTAATATTATAGTCGAGTCCCATATACTTCGCTTTAATTTTTGTTCCTTCAGTAGGATTGTCCTCATGAGCCCTCAAACCACATGGGGTGATATTAGAGTAACCAAATCCATAATAAGAATTTTAAAACTAGTATTATCATCTCCATCCATATAATATATATATATATATATATTCATAATTCATTTAATCTTTCTCCATTTTATATGGGATCTTTAATTCAAGGGGTTCTACCTCACAACTTGTGAATAGGTCAATAAACCAGTTGGATAACTAGGTATAACCTCAACCTCTAATGAAATTCCATTTAGAGGTTGATTATTGGAATAATTATAGATCCAACTATTATAAAACTCCATACTAAACCATTTTTTCAATGTTGGGATTCCAGGTGACCTAATGCACACATCTCCATGCCCAAGAAATTTATGACTATAGGTGGGGGACAAGACAAACATCGTAGGGAGACTATTATTTAAGTTTTAGAAAATAATCAGATTATATATGGGATGTGGTAAAAATGAATAAAAGTAATATTAAATATATAAATAATAAGAATATCAATGAAATCATGATGTAAAATCCAATAAAACAATAGTATGAAAAGTAATATTCCACATCCTAAAAAACGAAAGAATCCCTAGAGGAAATAGATCAATATATTTGATAAAAGTAAATAAACCTAAAAATTAGTCTGCATCCAATCCCATGGACCAACATGTAATAACTAAATTATCCTTATCAACCTACTCTACCACCCACTGCATGACCATTTACCTTCACCAGATACCTATTGATGAAATCTATACATTCTCCATGAAGCCCAAGTACAATTTGAGTACGAAATTTAGTAAGAAACAACCCATGACCCTTAACAAAATTTCATAATATATATTAATTCATTCAATGAATGTAAACACAACGAATATGAAAAATAAATATATTTCACAAGCACAACATATATCATGGGTTCTTAGAGCCCAAATGTAACAACATTGGCTTCATAATGGCAGGAAATAAATAATTATCCTTATGTATACCCCATAATTGGATAACCAAAAAATTTGTCTAACACATTCCACTTGATGGGATAGTCCATTAAAATCATAACCAAGAATCTGGGACATCACCCTCATGGTTCGTCTATATAGATTAACCTACATGGAAAACTGCAGAAGATATAAGAACATTGCCTGAAAAAAAAAGCTAAAAATGAAAAATCAAACCAAAAATCTTTTCAACAAAGAGTCATAACCATAAAAATACACAGTAAATGAATCCTCAAACACATGACCCATAAGGATAAAACTACACACCTCATGTGATCAAGTATCAAACATATGCCTCATAGGGCTACACATGAACCCAAACTGTAATGACTATCCAATTTCTATTGGCTTGAGAGAACATAGAGTCATTACTAGGCCTTAATAAAGAACCCCTAGATACCAAAGGATGTCCAAACATGTAGAATGATTTCAAAGAATGTGTTGGATTTTTTACCCTTTACTGTCTAAACATAAAAACTCGACAACCCATGCACAAACATCTCACTATATGTGGCATGAAATAACTACACATAGGCACAATAAGTGGCTCGAGTAATGTGCCAAGTCTCTGATGCTCAACCATGATCACCTAAAAATTTATACAATGGATAGAAAATCCAAGATAATATATTTTCATACCGGACCATAATAATTGTCATAATAGTTTGTAACACTTTTCAGAAGATCATGGCTACACTTACCACTATGAACCAAGTAAGATTTTATAAATTATTATCTCTTATAATTGGGATGTATCACTATACCATTAACTAGGGGAACACCATCTGTATTTATTATCCATCTTACAGTCGAAAAATTTACTGTAATCTATTCATGATTCACTATGAAATCTAGATCATGCTCTAAAATTTACTCCTTAATACCCCCAAGGAGGTTGTGATCACTATGGGTGAAAAACATACAACCCAATCATCATAAATTACACATTTTTCTATAAATTTTATTATCATATTACCTACTTCAAAGGTCTTCTATCTAACACAAAGAAATTTCTAGATATTTGAATCAATAATGACACCTCCTTTCCTAGTGTAACACCTCATGCTTCGGCAGTATGTTTCCTTTTGAATAATGCAATTGTTCGATTTGTATGCAACTACGAGATTCTAACACACCAAGACCAATAAAACTAGCCATTATGAATAGTAATGCCCACAATTTAAAATTTTATAATATTTATTTTTCAAAATGGACTTAATTTTTGAATTCATAATAATGAAATTATTTTGTGGTGAATTTTTGTTATTTTTCTAAAAATATTCAATTTTTTATGAATACTAAAATACAGTGCGTTATTAGTTAAAACCGGATTTTTAATTAAATAATAATGTATTTTATTTGAATTTAATTTATTTAAAAATAGATACATAATAAATATATAATATCAATGTAATTCATTGGAGTCATTTTATAATAAGTATAGATATATAAAAATTTTATTGAACTTTTTACCATATTTTACCCACCTCCCAGGAGCATTTTCAAATTTGAATAAAAGATAATATTAACGCTTCTGTGAGTTGAATTTCAAAAATCTTAGAGATACAGTTAATATTTTTAAGTAAAATGTGGTTCAATAAGATGAAAATAATTTTTGGTGAATAGTAGAAATTTCTTTTATTTACCACAGTTAAAATTAAATTGAGTAATTAAGGGTAAAAATGATATCATAATTACTGTAACACATGTCTTAATGATAATGAATAAGTCTAATTTGACCAGAGACAGCCATAAGAATAAAATATGACCCCCCCTTTATTCCACATGGATTAGATTAAGACATTTATTATTATTATATTTAAACAACAGTTGAAAGAGTTAAATTCAATGTTTAATAACTAAATCATTTTTAATATTGGGACAAGAAAAATATAAATTCAACTATAAATATATATTATAAATATAAAAAATGTACTATATAATGATATTTTATTTATAATTTTTAGACATTAAATAATTTAATTTATTTATGACACAATGATGATGTTGTAATTTCCTTTTGAATAAAATAATAAAATAACATATATAATAAATATCCAAATTAATGTAAATTGAGATTTATGATGAATTCAAATTATTTTATAGGTTAATATGACATGATAGAGTTGGTTAAAAAAATTTATTCCATGTAATAATGTTCTAATGGATTTCAAAAAAATCAAATTCTAAAAAGTTTCTAAATTGACATAATTTAGATTTTAAAACAAATACTATATTATTAATTGATATAATGTTAATAAAAATATATAGTTCATCCAAGACATGTAGATAAGGTAATATATATTAATAATTAACAACTTGGGGTTCTCTAGGTATTTTATAGTAATTTTATTAACCATATAATATAAAAATAAAAAGAGTCATGGTAAATGTGAAACTATTTAACTAGGAATTAAATTTAGAATATAATTTTAATATGGTGACCTAAACCTATAGAAAACCTATTGGTTGAGAGTTTTGTGACCCATACCCACCTTAAACTCTAAAAAAATAATTTTGGATCCATTATAAACTGGAAACGATTTTATTATACAATAATATTTCAATCTTTTCCAAAAGTGACCCTCAACTCACTTAAAAAAAGGCACTTCCCCTTCCATCAAAATCATGCCTATAAAGCCATTTGGAATGGAAAAAATCTACCAAAATATCCTCCCAACTTTTTTCCCTTCATCCTAGAGGCCCTCCTTGGGTCATAAATCCAACCAAAGGAGCTCTTTTGACCAAATCAAGTGGAAGAACCCGAAGAAGATTTAAATATTACATCACCACGTTCAAGTTATTTTCTTCTTCCACTTCCTATTTATTTGTAGTTTCCAAACCAAAATAATAAATCAAGTACCTTATACAAAATTTAAAATTATTATAAATATGGTACAACCAAATTCATTATTCTATCCATCCTATAAATGACAAAGTCACCATACCTGCATACGTACGGCTTACCGTCTCTACATCATGGTGTAGTTTGTTATCCAGACACTTCATTATTTGGATGGGTAAAATAATGAGTATAACTAATGAAAATAATAAATAAAATATTTTAATGGTTCTATATATTTGATATACCATTCAATTACATGAGATTTCTCCATCAATATAACTACATTGTCTCTCGTGCGTTTGTACGGATTACCGTCTCCACGAACGCGATGAGATTCATTTACACATCGTAACCATTCCGGTATAAATTTCATTTTATGACTAAAAATAATCATTATGAACATTTTATAATTCTATATATGAATCAAATACCTCATATCCATATCAAACATGGCTTACGTAACCAATAATATAAATTAAAATGAATACGTTAACAATAGAAATGAGGATACAAATAAAATATTATTTATAAAGAAATATTAGAGGACCATATATGATATCATATTTATATATATAGTTATTTTAAAATTGAATAAAAATAATTTAACTATTATACAGGAGGATAAATTACCCTTGAATAAGGAAAAGTACAAGGTAACAGTTAATATCACAATCCCTTTGTTATTTGAGGTTTTTTTATGTAAGTATCTATTGGGACCTCTTTATCATCCACATCTATGTTTTTTTAAAAAAAATTCAAAATTTATTTACTATTTACTAGACTATGCATTATAGTCATTTATACCCTTATTTGACCTTATATATTTTGAAAGGGATTTTTCCGTCATATTCCAAACACGGTACTTTATGTGCTTTTCGACAAAATTAAGGTAAACATGTTTTTTATGTTATAAGGAAAGTGTGGATATTTTCTACCATTGTAAAATCACCAAATAATTCATTACAAACTTAAAAAAATATTTTCAAAATAAATTTTTACTTTTATAATTATGTGACTCTTAAATGGTTTCCAAATAGGAAAAAGTATTTCTTTCAAATTGTTTTTATTTCATCTATGTCAATATTATTTGAGGAATTTTAGACTTTGTTGATGTTAATTTATTATGATACAAATATTCCATATCATATTTATGTTTTTGTGATATGTTTTACTATGGATGTGTTATTTTTATACCACTCACTATTTATGGTTAAAATATTGACATTTTTATGCTACTTTTAATACGAATGTTTATGTTATGTTTCAACCTTTTAATATGAGGAATGTATTGGATTTAGTATGTGATTGGTGGAGCCTACTATATCTTCTTGGTGCATCGGTAGGTCTAATGAGACAATTAGACATGGAATTGGCCGAGGCCTTTCCCAATTTGATATATGGTTTTGGCCGAGGCCTAAATCATTTTTAGACATCTTTGCCGAGGCCATGACAAGATGTTTCAGAATGTCCGGAATTATAAATTCCCTCATTATGAAAATAATAATGCTAGATCATGTAGTTATTAGACTAATAGAATACCCATGAGTATGTTTTCTTATGGAAATATTTACTCAGCTCATTTTCCTTCCATTAAGTGTTCAAGTTTATTATTTTTAAAAGAATTTATTTTTCATTATTCACCATGAAAAATGTTTATGTTATCTTCAGATGTATTTCGTACCCTTAATGAGAAATTGATCACACCCATTTATTATGTTTCCTTTTACCAGGATATAAATATGTTTATTATGAGTGACGTGCAGGCATACTCTAAAAGGCTTGGATGTTTTTAATGGAATAAATTAGTGTTTTATTTTCTTTATTTATAATGTTGAACCTATGTATGTATTTTGTTTCCAATAATACAAATTTGATTTGTCGTTCAAGACATGATTCCTTGTATCATTCCAAATGTTTGGTAATAAAGCACCGACTCTGGGTAACTGGGGTCAGGGCGGAAAAGTCTTTAATAGAGGACGTTTGGTACAATCCTTGGAAACTAGATTTGGAAAAACTCTATTTAGAGGACATTAACCAATGATGAAAATTGAAGATTAGTATAGAAGAGCTTCCTAGAATTTTGGTAATGTATAGATTTTGTGAGTATTACAAGAAATAAATCCCTGTACAGATACAAGAATCTAGAGGCGGCTTTGGCACAGATGTACCTAGTGGTAAAACCTAGAAACCGGGCATTAAGCTACACTCAAATGGGAACTAGTGCACAAAAATAGGCCTTGCTACTCTCTTGGTTACGACACTCCTATGAGATATGCTTAGGATAATTATCATTTTATTTACAAACCATTATGAAGGATTTATGAGTATATATCTCCTCAATGAAAACATTTTTATGATTATAGATTATATCCATAAACTATTAAATTTCTGTTATGTGTTTTACATGTTCAGAATTATGTATTGTGATTCATAAACTAATTGATTATATGACACTATTTAGAAATGGTACATAGTAGAAGGAATGGAAACCGTATCAAGGCACGTAATCTATGTTGGGATTTCCCTCATACTCAAGAAAATTATAGTGGATCTGGTGATTCAACTGGTGCCGATCATCTTGTCACCATATTAGGACAACTCACTCAGGTTATGAATAATAACCTTACACGTATGGAGCACCCTAATCCACAATGCGTAGGATCAATGTAAGACCATTCATAAAGAAACAACCACCAACATTAAATGAGAGTACAAATACATTAGTACTTGAGAAATGGATAAGTTCCTTAGAAAAAATATTTCATGCTTTGGTGGATAGTTAATGGGAGAAAGTTGTCATGGTAGTTTATCACCTCATGGGAGATGCAGATCAATGGTGGTCATTGATTCAAAACACAGAGGAAGATGAATAATTATCAAACATGGATTGGAGGGAGTTTAACGTGAATTTATTAGAAAAATACATTCCTCATGACCATCGAGACGATATGGGAAGACAGCTACTGAGTTTGAGGGAAAAGGAGGTTGAGAATGTTGCAAAGTATGAGGATAACTTTACAAGGATAGAAAGGCATGCTGCAGATTATATACCAGGAATGTTCGGATCAGGCACGCCTGATCCCCAAAATTTATTAATAAAATAAGAGGTGCATAACAAAGGTCAAAGACAGACAGAAGAAAAATTACATCATATAAAAACCATAATCCTCACCATTACCGTAGTCTGACATCGCATCAACATCAGCAGATTCCCATTCAGACAATTCATATTGCTTTAAGAGATGGATATATTGTTCCCTCCATTTCAACTGCGCCTCAGATAGCTCCTCTTTGTAGGGATGTTTACTCTTTGATCTCCTCCCAGCATCAATCACAACCCCTCTATCTTTTTTAAAGGCGGATCTCATCGACACGGTTTTAGCCATATCAGAGTAATATCCCCTGGGTCTTCTTTTGATTGTATTATTCAAAAGCTCTTCCCTCTCAGAGGCTCCCATCATCCTATTCATAAGGGCATCACTATATGAGACATGGTCTTCTTGTAGGGGGTAACCCGGTGACTCCACATCACACCCAGGTTCAACCTTGTATCAGGTTCTTTATAGACAAAAAATTAATTCTCTATGTCATACGACTATAAAGAAAATCAAAATAATAAGAGATATGTTGAACACTATGGGAAAGAAAATAAAAAAACAGGGAAGATGGGAAGAGTTGAATTTCCACCCTGTGATAACTGTGGAAGGAAGCATCCTGATGCTTGTATAAAAGAAAAAGGAGTACACTATAAATGTAGACAAAAGTCCATCATTCTAGTGATTATAAATGGAAGAATGAATCAACCATTGTTAAATGCTACAATTTTAGAGAAATGGGAAATTATGCAAATGAATGTCCTTAGCGTTTGGGAAACATACCTTCGAAAAGGTCACGAGATCAAGGATTAAGCTATACGATCACTACTGCTGAGGTTGAATCTTTCAAAGATGTGGTTGCAGGTAATTTAATGGTTCTCTCATGATTAACCAATTATGTTTTTATTCTGGATATTGGAATTTTTTTATATCTTCTAGTTTTCTAAGAAAATTTGATATTTCCAATTAGATTTAACAAGGGAGTTGTTAGTAAAAACTCTTAATGGAAGAATCATTGCAACAACGTTTGGTGAATCAGTCCCCATTAAGGCATATAAATGATATTTATCTGCTAATATAATCGTTATACCCATGATTGAAATTGATATAATCCTTGGTATGTATTGGATTTCAGACCATGATAGGAAAATCTATTGTAAGAAGATAGAGGTTACAATTCGAGAAGATGATAAAGAGTACCTTATATTTTGAGTATAAAAGTCACCATATAATTCTTATCTAGATCCAACCCCAGTAGATATACTAAATTGAATTATTATGCAGAATGTTAATGAAATAATTATGGGTGAGGAAAATAATGTTCGAATAGAGGATGTACCTATTGTACAAGAATATGATGATGTGTTTCTAGAGGATTTATTTAGACATCCTCTGGAATAAGAAATTGAGTGTTCAATTGATTTAATTCCTAGTTCAAAGACCATATCAAAGACCCCTTATATTATTCCCACTGTGGAATTAGAGGAAATAAAAAAACAACTGGAAAATTTGAGTAATAAGGGATTTATTCTCCCTAATGTTTCTCTATGGGGAGCGCGTATACTTTTTGTTAAGAAAATGATGGATCTATGAAGTTGTGCATTAACTAAAGGGAGTTCAATGCTATAACAATAATGAAAATGTATCCCCTACCTTTCATTGATGATTTATTTGACCAAATTCATGGATCTAAATATTTTTCAAAGATTGACCTTCGATCTAGTTATCATCAGTTGACTGTGAAGAAGGAAGAAATTCTGAAGGAAACATTTCGGACCAAGTACAGGCATTACTAGTTTACAGTAATTCCTTTTGGATTAACTAATACACCCTATGCCTTCATGGATCTAATGAATAGTGTTTTCAAGGAATATCTTGATCAATTTGTAGTGGTATATGTTGATGATATCTTAGTATACTCCAAACACTACGAAGATCATGAAAATCAATTTTAAATTTTTCTACATACTCTTAGAAGAAAGTAATTATATGGGATGTTTAGCATGTGTGAATTTTGAATTCAGGAGATTTCTTTTCTTGTCCATATTGTCTCTAAGGATGGAATTTATGTTATTACTTCAATTACCAAGGAAATCAAAGAATGGGCAGCACCAATGAGTGTAACTGAGGTTTGCAGTTTTATTGGTATAGTAGGTTATTGTCGATGATTCATCTATATTTTTTCCTATTTGGCTGATTCTCGCTCAAATTTACCCAAGAGATGAAGGTAAAACGGTCCTTATAGTTTAGCTTGGGATATCGAATCCTCAGAGACTTAAAAAGTAACCGTAAGACATGTACATTCTATAGATTGTTTTTTGCTATGAAGTGGACAATATAAGTTGATTTAAGATCGTTTTAAAGGATATCTAACAGATTTAAGTGAATTCAATTTAAAAGAATGAGTTGATCCAAGGTTATCACTTGGGGTGGATTGTACGTATTTCCTTTCAATGATTTCAATTTATTATATATGTGATGGGTTCATTTAATAAGATAAAAAAATTCATCACTTACTGATTTAATACCAACACACCATAATACTAATCACCTATACACTTGAAGGATCAAAATTTTTATCACTTCAAGGTAATGGTTCGTATTAGCACTTGAATTGTGTGGCCTTGAATTCAACATTGACGATGGAGTTTAAAAATCATCAAATAAAAATCCCAATTGGAGAAGTGATTAGACATTAATGGGGTGATAAATAAAATCCAATCCAGCCCCTTTATACTCCCATGGATCAACCCATAAGTGGGATAGCACTCCATTGATTCTATGGTTTCAATGGAAGCAGAAAGTAGACTCATTAGGGAAGAAATGGAGAAGTAAAAAACACAATAAAATAAGGACCACTCCACCGTTGTGTGATAATTTCACAAGGTTTGGTGTGAATAAATTCGCACCTTTATCCAATAGTATCAAAGTGATATGAATAAAAATAGAATAAAATGATAAGAATAATTTTATTAAGAAACTAAATTGAATTAAACAACTTACATTGAAAGACAAACTTGAGACAACAAAATCACAGCATAACATTAAAATTGAACAAAGCATCCAGGATTATAAACTCCTCCACCAACACTGCCTTAAATAATAATTTTGGTAACCTTGGGTTGAACCTCCAACAGTACAAAGCATCCACTTGATTATGGTAGGCCTAGGGTAATGGAAAACTTGTGGAAAGAAGACTTTCCACCCTTGACCCGAAAAGGCATCCATCTTGAATCCACCAAACAGAGACGCATGAAACTCCTTCTAGATGGCCGAATTTTGGTGGGTCATAGAAGACTTAAATTTTGATCCTGATTCTACCTAACATCATGTAAAATAGCATCCCAAAAGGAGTTATGGTTTCCAAGATATGGTTTAATTGGTGGGATGTTTTTCTGGTCTGCAGATTATGGCCCAGATTTTTATCTCTAACTTGAGCCGCCTAAATTATCACAATGGAGTGTGAATTAGCGCTGGATCATGAATAATTATTTGTTCCTATATATTTCTTATATCCCCCCACAAAATTTGGGCTTCATTAGGTTAGTAATGTGTGTCCCACAATCTCATCAGTGGGCTGGTGTCCAATCTGACTTCTCCAAAATGTTTTCCATTCATCACAAAATATATCCATCTTCTTCAATGAATTCTCCACTGATCTCTGAAACAAACATGTTCATATTTAAGATAGATCAATTTCCCAAAATATAAAATTATAATATGTATAATTATATTCCTTAAAATCAGATGAATCATTGGGTACATTAAATGATGTTAAAAAATGTACCACATAATAGTGCATTTTAAGAAGATATTACAATCATAATGTGAAATGATGTTCAAAGTGTAAAATGCACTAAAATGGTGTTTATGAATAATAAAGAACACGAATATTATATATATTAACAATGAATATTATCCTCATTTAGTGGATAATCACACCCCCCCAACTTGAGTTTTGTTAGTCCTGAGCAAAATATATCTCAAAAATATGAAATTCGAATTCCATTTTCCAAAAAAAAACATTTTAATACACAATGATCACAAAAAAACCTTATACCGAAAAATCATTAAACCCATCAAAATATTTTAATACAAGATAGTTTCATAAGAATATCTCAATCCCAAAATCATTATTTTGTTCAAATACATTTCCATATTTCATCCAATATCAATAAAGTATGAGGATGTGTTGTGCATCACAATAGACATGGGGGGATCATCTTTATTTAAGGGGTAAATTATGGAAGCTCTAGGTGGAATCACAATTCAATATTAAAATGAGTATTAAATTTTTTTTTAATTATATATATTTTTTGTTTTGTTTTGTTTTTGTTTTCATTTTTTTGTTTCTATATTTCCATGGTAATTGAAATTTCACTCAAAAGAGTCAACCCCTGTAGCGAGACTTTGCCAATGACTCCCAGGCTCAATGATCATATGGCACCAAATGAAAACCACATACTCGGGCATCATCTCGAGTTAACTCAATAAAAAACAAATTCAAATTACCAAAAATATAGATAAAAGTACTTACTCTAGGCCAGACAACTATGGATTCACAATCCCCAAGTGCTGAAAACCACTCATTAGGTCATTTCATTGCTCTACACACAAATTTATTATTATTTTTGAATACTCATATTAAAACTAAAATGATAACCAACCCTATTCTATTTATTTGGGGTTCCCCATGAACATAAACTAATACCCCACTATCCAAATGACGTGCATTGTGATCTTTTTTTTGGATGAAAATATAAATGATGAAATATCGCATTGGACAACCACACATTCCAAAATTTATGCTCATGAAATTATAAAAGGATTAAAATTAGAATTAGGGAATGCTATATTATTTGAAATTCAGTTTCACAGTGTGAAATGTATATTATCATGTTCAAAGTTAAAGGAATTGTTTCTTCCATTTGCACACATTTTGTTTTCTGTCAAATCATTCATTTTTTTACACAAAAGCATTTTTTATTTTATCTCCCCCAACATAAAATAACATTGTCCCCAGTGTTTAAATAAAAAAAATTAGAAGGGGGTAGAGGTAGAGAATTAAAGTTAAAAACAGAAATTGAAAATGAGGATCATGAAATGAAGTCACCTGGTGTTTGAAGTTGAAATTCTTGCTGCTCCCTTTTAATCTTTTTATATCCATGTCACTTGTAGAGTTCCCTAGTAGAAAAAGGAAAAAAAACAAACAAAACAAAACAAAACAATATATATATATATATAATAAAGAAAGGAAAATATAGATATATATATAAAAAATATAGAATAAGGAAGCACAAAAAACCATAGGTCAGTGGTAAGCGCGTGCCCTTTTCTCCCTTCGGTCCCAGGTTCGAATTCCCGCGGCTTCACCGGTTGTGATGGGGTTTGACCCACGACCCATGACGTGTCCTTTTTTTATTATTATTATATTATTTTTTATTTTATTTTTCTATTTTTATTTTTATTTTTTCAACCTACAAACACATAAAATAAATTAAACTGATGATACATTGTCTTATTTTTAAATTTCTGGGTAAGGTATTACTCAAGGATCACACCACCTGACACAGATGAATATGGTGCTCCCCTTTCATACCCATCCATACTCATTATAGAAGAACATGTCAACAGTTTATTTTTTTATTTTTAAATATAAAAATGATTAATTAATCCTATTTGAAAAATATTGTTGACTAAAACAACAAAATTATTGGAAACTTGAAAACCATGGGTTGCCTCCCATGCAGCGCTTTGTTTAATATCGTTAGCTTGACATGAACCCCCCAACTTACCCAATACCAACATTAAACATTCTAAGGACCACATGTTTCACCAATTCAACTAGGTCTATATTGATTATATATTTATAATTTGTTTCATTAACAAACCTATGTTCTAAAAAGAGTTGGTAAGTCCAAGGAATATCAGAAATGGTGGATCTAGTTGCTTCTCTAGTATTGCCTAATACATCAAGGGTCATTCCAGTTTTATTTATATCTGGAGAATAAACAATGAAAACATGATTTTTTTGGATATCCTCAATGAATGAAAATGTGAGGAAGGATGGAAAGGGCACAAGTTCGAGTTCAGGCAGACTAACACTTTTAGACATAGGTTGGGAATTTGGATCAATCTCAATTTTATTTTCAAAATTTATCAATAGAATTGGTTCCTCTAGAATAGAAGATTCAACCACAAAATTGGAAAAATCAATGTTAGGAATGGGTATGGACTCAAAGTTTGTGATTTCTCTTAATGGTTTAATGATTGATGTTTTTGAAAAATCATCAACAAAATTATATTCTTGAGACTCAATCCAGGATATCAAATTTTCATCTTTTGAATCCAAAAAAATAAATTTCCTCTTGATTGAATGACCCTTAAAAAATTACTTTATCAAATTCATCTATCCCAAATCCAATGGTTGGTTCTTTAATAAATTCATGAGAGGTTAGTGGGAGAAAAGTTTCTTCTATCAATGAAGAGTATGGGATGGCATGAGTGGGAATGGGTTCAATAACCGTCTCAACATTTTTTAGTTCTAATCTCAATGATGAAACCTCAAAATTAATTATCTCCATTTGTTGTCAAATTTGTTCAAGTAATGGTTGTGGATCATGATGGTAAAGGGGTTGAGAAAGATGGTCTATTCTAGGTGGATATTTTAGTTGTTGGAATTTCATAGGAGGGTGTTCAGATTGGCTTTGTGGGGATTGAAACTCAATATATGTTGGGATATTTTGTGGATCATAGGAGTAAAAAAATTGTGGTTCATTAGTTTTTTGATGATCCCATAAGTAGAAATTAGGATGGTCAATGTAAATCACACATGGGGTTGGGTGATCAAAGTAGGGATAGGTTTCCCATGTTTGGACTTGTTCAAAATTGAATTCCATAGGAGTGAGGGGGTGAGAATAGAGAAGAGGGATAAAAGAAAAAAAATGATAGTGTATAAGATAACTTACATAGGTCCCTGGAAATGGCACCAAAATTTGATTCTTGCTCAAATTTACCCAAGAGATGAAGGTAGAATGGTCCTTGTATTTTAGCATGGGTTATCGAATCCTCAGAGACCTAAGAAGTAACCTTAAGACATGTACATTCGATAGATTGTTTTTGGATATGAAGTGGCAAACTTGGGATTATTTATGATGTTTTTATAGGATATCTTACAGATTTAAGTGAAATAAATTTAAATGAATGAGTTGATTCTAGATTAACACTTTGGGTGGATTAGACGTATTTCCTTTCAATGATATCAATTTATTATATTTGAGATGGGTACATTTAAGAAGATAAAACAACTTCATCACTTACTAAGTTAATTTCAACACACCATAATACTAATCACCTATAAACTTGAAAGATCAATGTTTTGAGCACTTCAAGGTAAAGGTTCATATTGGCACTTGAATTGTGTGTCCTTAAATTCAATAAGGACGATGGATTATAAAAATCATCAAATAAAAATCTCAATTAAAGAAGTGATTAGACATTAATGGGGTGATAAATAACATGAAATCCAGCCGCTTGATACTCCCTTGGATAAACCCATAAGTGGGTTATCCCTCCATTGATTATATGGTTTCAATGTAAGCGGAATGTAGACTCATGATGGAAGAGATGGATAAGTAAAAAAAACACAATAAAATAACGATCACTCCACCATTGTGTGATAATTTCACAAGGTTTGGTGTAAATAAATTCACACCTTGATCCAACAATATCAAAGTGATATTAAGAAAAATATAATAAGAGGAGAAGAAGAACTTTTATTAAGAAACAAAAGTGAATTGAACAACTTACATGTGAAAGAAAAACTTGAGACGACAAAATCACAACATAACATTACAATTGAACAAAGCATCCAAGATTATAAACTCCTCCACCAACACTGCCTTAAATAGGAATTTTGGGAAACTTGGGTCGATCCTCCAATAGTACAAAGCATCCACTTGACTATGGTAGACCTAGGGTGTTGGAATGCTTGTGGAAAGAAGACTTTCCCCCTTGACCAGAAAAGGCATCCAGCATGCATCCACCAAACAGAGCCGCATGAAACACCTTCTAGATGGCCCAATTTGGGTGGGCCATAGAAGACATAAATTAAGATCTGGATTTCCTATAACATAATGTAAAAGCTCAGCGCCAAAAAAAGTTATGGGTTTCGAGATATGGTTTAATTGGTGGGCTGTTTTTCTGGGATGCAGATTCTGGCCCAGATTTTTATCTCTAACATGGGACACCTAAATGACCACAATGGAGGATGAATTAGTGCTGGATCATGAAGAATTACTTGTTACTATATATTTATTATAGCCACCCACCAAATTTTGGGTTCATTGGGTTTGTAATGTGGGTCCCACAGTTTAATCAGTGGGATGGTGTCCAATCTGACTTCTCTAGAATTGTTTCCTTTCATAAAAAAATATCCCTATCTTCTTCCATGAATTCTCCATTGATCCCTAAATCAAACATGTTCTTATTTAGGTGTAGATAAATTAACCAAAATATAAAATTAAAATATATATAATTAGATTCCTTAAAATCAGATGAATCATTTGGTACATTAAATGATGATAAAAATGTACCACATAATAGTGTATTTTAAGAAGGTATTATAATCATAATGTGAAATGATGTTCAAAGTGTAAAATGCACTAAAATGGTGTTTATGAAAAATAAAGCACAAGAATATTATATATATATTAAAAATTAATATTAGACTCTTTTAGTGGATAATCACACCCCCCCAACCTGATTTTTACTAGTCCCGAGCAAAATATATCTCAACAATATGAAATTTGAATTCTCTTTCCCAAAAACATTTTAATACACAATGATCACAAAAAACCCTTATACCAAAAAATCATGAAACCCATCAAAATATTTTAATACAATATAGTTTCGTAAGTAGATCTAAATCCCAAGCCAATTCCTTTATTCAAATTCATTTCCATATTTCATCCAACATAAATTAAGTACGAGGATATGTTGTGCATCACAATAGACATAGGGGTTCATCTTTATTCAAGGGGGAAATTACGGAAGCGCTAAGTGGAATCACATTTCAATATTAAAATGAGTATTCAATTTTTTTTGAAATAAATATATTTTTTGTTTTGTTTTTTTTTTTGTTATTTTTTTTTGATATTTTGCCACAGAAATTTAAATTTCACTCAAAAACGTCAACCCTTGTAGCGAGACTTTGCCGATGAATCCCAATCTCAAAGACCATAGGGAACCAAGTGAAACCCACATAATCGGGCATCATCTCGAGTTAACTCAGTCAAATAAAAATTCAAATTACCAAAAAGTGAGATAAAATTACTAACTCTGGGCTAGAAAATTATGGATTCACAATCCCCATGTGTCAAATTCCACTCATTAGGTCATTTCATTTCTCTACGTGCAAATTTATTGTTTTTATTATTTTTTTAATACTCATATTAAAACTAAAATGATAACCAAACCTATGATATTTATTTAGGGGACCCCGTGAACTTAAACTAATACCCCACTATCCAAAGGACGTACATTGTGATCTTTTTTCTGGATGAAATTATAAACGATGAGATATCACATTTGACAGCCACACTTTCCAAAATATATTCTCATGAAATTATACAAGGATTAAAATTAGAATCAGGGAATGCTAAATTATTTGATATTTAGTTTAAATGTTTTCAATTTGTATTATCATGTTCAAAGTTAAAGGAATTTTTCCTTCCATTTACGCACTTTTTTATCTTTCAAATCATTCATTTTTTTGACACAAAAGCATTTTTTATTTTATCTCCCCCCAACATAAAATAACATTGTCCCCAGTGTTTAAAGAAAAGAAAATTTAGAAGCGGGTTGATGTAGAGAATTAAAGTTAAAAAATGAAATTGACAATGAGGATCATGGAATGAAGTCACTTGGTGGTTGAAGTTGAAATTCTTGATGCTCCATTTTAATCCTTTGATATCCATGTCACTTGCAGAGTTCCCTAGTAGAAAAAGGAAAAATAAAAAAACAAAAAAATATATATATATTTATATAATAAATAAAGTAAAATATATGTATATATATAAAAATTATAGAATAAATAAGCAAAAAAACCATAGGTCAGTGGTAAGCGCACGCCCCTATCTCCCTTCGGTCCCGGGTTCGAATCCCCACAGCTTCGCCAGTTGTGATGGGGTTTTATCCATGACCCACGACGTGTAACTTTTTATTATTATTATTATAATATTATTTATTTTTTTGTATTTTTATTTATTTAACCTACAAACAAATAAAATTAATTAAACTGCTGATACATTGTCTTCTTTTTAAATTTCTCGGTAAGGTATTACTCAAGGATCACACCACGAGACACAGATGAATATGGCGCTCCCCTTTCGTACCCATCCATACTCATTATAGAAGAACAAGTCAACAGTTGTTTTTTTATTTTTAAATATCAAAATGATTAATTAATCCTATTTGAAAAATAATGTTGATTAAAACAACAAAATTATTGGAAACTTGAAAACCATGGGTTGCCTCCCATGCAGCGCTTTGTTTAATGTCGTTAGCTCAACATAAACCCCCCAACTTATCC
Source organism: Viscum album (assembly GCA_963277665.1). Lineage (NCBI taxonomy): Eukaryota > Viridiplantae > Streptophyta > Magnoliopsida > Santalales > Viscaceae > Viscum > Viscum album. Next base: position 554,006,560 of record OY728135.1, read on the forward strand.
AATACAAACTTTAGATATTTTAAGGACCACATTTTTTACAAATTCAACTTGGTCTAGTTTGGTTATATTTTTATAATTTGTTTCATTAACAAACCTATGTTCTAAAATGAGTTGGTAAATCCAATGAATATCAGAAATGGTGGATCGAGTTTCTTCTCTAGTCTTGCCTAATACATCAAGGGTCATTCCACTTTTATTTATATCAAGATATTAAACATTGAAAACATGATGGTTTTGGATATCCTCAATGAATGAAAACCTGAAGAAGGATGGAAATGACACAAGTTCTAGTTCAGGCAGACTAACACTTTTAGACATAGGTTGGGAATTTGAATCAATCTCAAATATATTTTCATAATTTTATCAATATAATTTGTTCCTTTGGAATAGAAGATTAAATAGAAAAATTGGAAATATTAGTGTTAGGAATGGGTATGGACTCAATGTTTGTGATTTATCTTAATGGTTCAATGATTGGTGTTTTTGAAAAATCATCAACAAAGTTATATTCTTGAGACTCAATCCATGATGTCAAATTTTCATCTTTTGAATCCAAAAAATCAATTTACTCTTGATTTAAATACCCTTCAACAATTACTATATCAAATTCATTTATCCCAAATTCAAATGTTGGTTCCTTAATAAATTCATGAGAGGTTTGTGGGAGAAAAGAGTCTTCTATCAATGATGTAGAAGGGATAAAATCAGTGGGAATGGGTTCCATAACCGTCTCAAAGTTTTTTAGTTCTAATATCAATGAAGAAACCTCAAAATTCATTATATCTAATTTTTAACACAGTTTTTTAAGTAATTGTTTTGGATCATGATGGGAAAGGGTTTGAGAAAGATGGTCTATTCCAGGTGGATAATTTAGTTGTTGGAATTGCATAGGAGGGTGCTCAGATTGGCTTTGGGGATTGAAACTCATTATATGTTGGGACATTTTATGGATAATAGGAGTAAAAACATTGAGGTTTATTATTTTTTTGATGACCCCATAGGTATAACATAGGATGGTCATTGTACACCAGACATGGGGTTGGGTGATCAATGTAGGGATAGGTTTCCCATGTTTGGACTTGTTCAAAATTGAATTCCATAGGAGTGAGGGAATGAGAATAGAGAGGAGGGATGAAAGAAAAAAATTGATAGTGTCTAAGATAGCTTACATAGGTCCCTAGAAACAGCACCAGAATTTGATTCTCGCTCATATATACCCAAGAGATGAAGTTACAACGGTCCTTGTATTTTAGCTTGGGTTATCGAATCCTCAGAGACCTAAGAAGTAACCTTAAGACACGTACATTCTATAGATTGTTTTTTGGCTATGAAGTGGCCAAATTGGGTTGATTTAAGATGGTTTTAAAGGATATCTAAGAGATTTAAGTGAATTAAATTTAAAAGAATCGGTTGATCCTAGCTTATCACTTGGGGTGGATTGGACGTATTTCCTTTCAATGATTTCAATTTTTTATATTTGAGATGAGTTCATTTAAGAAGATAAAACAACTTCATCACTTACTGATTTAAAACCAAAACACCCTAACACTAATCACATATACACTTGAAAGATAAATGTTTTGAGCACTTCAATGTAAAGGTATGTATTAGCACTTGAATTGTGTGGCATTAAATTCAACAAGGACGATGAAGATTAAAAATCATAAAATAAAAATCTCAATTAAATGAGTGATTAGAAATTAATGGGGTGATAAATAACATCCAATAAAGCCCCCTGATACTATCTTGGATCCACCCATAAGTGGGTTATCCCTCTATTGATTCTATGGTTTCAATGGAAGCAAAAATGTAGACTCGTGAGGGAATAAATGGATAAGTAAAAAACACAAAATAAAATAATCATCACTCCACCGTTGTGTGATAATTTCATAAGTTTTGGTGTGAATAAATTCACACCATGATCCAACAGTATTAAAGTTATATGAAGAAAAATATAATAATAGGAGAATAAGAACTTTTATTAAGAAACTAATCTGAATTGAACAACTAATATGTGAAAGACAAACTTGAGACAACAAAATCGCAGCATAACATTACAATTGAACAAAGAATCCAAGATTATAAACTCCTCCAAAAACACTGCCTCAAATAGGAAATTTGGGATCCTTGGGTCGAGCCTTCAACAGTACAAATCATCCACTTGATTATGGTAGGCCTAGGGTGGTGGACACCTTGTGGAAAGAAGACTTTACACCCTTGACCTGAAAAGGCATCCAGCTTGCATCCACCAAACAGAGGCACATGAAACACCTTTTAGATGGCCGAATTTGGGTGGTCCATAAAAGGAATAAATTAAGATAAGGATGTCCCCTAATAACATGTAAAATATCATCTGAAAAAAACTTATGGGTTTCCAGATATAGTTTAATTGGTGGGCTATTTTTCTGGGCCGTAGATTCTGGCCCTGATTTTTATCTCTAACTTGAGCCGCCTAAATGACCACAATGGAAGCCTAATTAGAACTATCTCATGGATAATGATTTGTTACTATATATTTATTATATCCTACCACCAAATTTGGGCTTCATTGTGGTCGTAATGTTTGTCCCACATGCTCATTAGTGGGCGGGTGTCCAATTTGACTTCTCTAGAATTGTTTCCTTTCATCACAAAATATCACCATATTCTTCCATGAATTATCCATTGATCCCTGAATCAAACATGTTCATATATAAGTGTAGATCAATTTACCAATATATAAAATTAAAATATGTATAATTATATTCCTTAAAATCATATGAATCATTGGATACCTTAAATGATGTTAAAAAATGTACCACATAATAGTGCATTTTAACAAGGTATTAATAATTTGAAATGACGTTCAAAGTGAAAAATTCACTAAAATGGTGTTTATAAATAATAAAGCACATGAATATTATATATATTAACAATTAATATTATCCTCATTTAGTGGAAAATAATTGGCTAACCCATTAACCAAGCTCACACATAAAAGTGTTAAATTCATTTGGACAACACAGTATGAAGAATGTTTTAACGAACTAAAGATAAGATTATTTAATTCTCATATCTTTGATCTACCATAATGGAATGATGTGTTTGTTATTTATAGATATTCTTCAAATAAAGGACTTTGTTGTGTCCATATTCATAATGAAAGAGTTATTTACTATGCATCACGATAGCTTCAAATGCATGAGAAAAACTATCCTACTCATGATCTTGAGTTAGCAGCTGTAATCTTTTCTCTGAAAATATGGAGAAACTATCTCTATGGTGAATAATGCGAGATTTATACTGATCACAAGAGTTTGAAATATATTTTCTCATAGAATGAACTCAACATTATAAAAATACGATGGCTTAAAGTACTCAAGTATTATTATTGCACTATAAACTGCCACCCGAGGAAGGAAAATATGGTGGCAGATGCTTTGAGTAGAAGGGACAATGGAGTTTTGAACAAGATGATAGTTTAAAGGGATCATATTTTCATGGATCAAATAAATATGAATATGGGAATAACCATGGAAGGTGAAACATCAATACATTTTCAAATGGTTTCCAAAGAATCTATAATATAAAGGATTAATAGTTCTCAGACTGATGATAAAGAGTATAAAAAGACTATTAAAGATATAAATTATGGGAGATTGTGTGAAATCATATATGAAGATGGAATTTTGAAATTTTTGAACTGTATTTGTGTTCCTGATATACCTGATCTAAAAATGGAATTGTTGGATAATTCACATATCTCCAATTTTACTATTCACCCAGGCTGCACCAAGACGTATAGATATTTGAAGGAACTTTTTTGGTTGGACCACATGGAGAGGGATATTTCTGATTTTGTCTCAAGATGTATGGTTTGTCAAAAAGTGAAATCAGGAAGGAAATAACCTCGATGAGTCACACAACCTCTTCTCATACCTGAGTGGAAAAGGGATAATATTATGATGGACTTGGTCATGGGGCTACTAAAGACACCTAGAAGTAATGATGCAATATGGGTTATTGTTGAACATCTTACCAAGTCAACACATTTTCTTTCTATAAGATAAGATTAACCAATTAAACATTTAGCCAGGAAGTATATTAATGAAGTTATATAATACTTCATGGAGTACCCCTATCAATTGTTTCTGATCATGATCCCCATTTAACATCATTATTCTACAAAATTATTTAGAAAGCCCTAGATACTGAACTTCTTTTGAGCACTGGATACCACCATAAAACTGATGGACAATCAGAATGGACTATTCAAACCATAGAATATACGTTTAGATATTGCTCAAATGAATTTCAAGGTATGTGGGATCAATATTTACCTCTGGTATAATTTTCTATAATAATAGATTTCATTCAAGTATTCATATGGAACCATATGAAGCGTTATATGGAAAGAGATATTGCACATCAAATTGTTGGGATGATGTTGATGAATGAAAACATGTATGCCTAGAACTTGTGTAGGAAACAATTTCAAAAGTGATGATTATCCAAACTCACAACAAATCAGCCCAAAGTAGGAAAAAGTTCTATGCCGATAACTGAAGGACGGATTTTGAATTTCAAGTAGGAGACCATGTTTTCCTAAAGGTATCTCTATGTAAGGGTGTTATACATTTTTGAAAAAAGGGTAAATTGAGTCTGAGGTACAACGAACCTTTTGAATTTCAAGAACAAATAGGAGTTGTAGCTTATCATTTGTCAATGCCTCCAAGTCTCTCCAATGTTCATGATGTGTTCCACATATCACTGTTGAGAAAATACATGTTTGTCCCAATGCATGTACTCACCTTTGAGAAAATTGAACTGGAACCGGATGTGTCTTATTGTGAAGAGCCTGTAAAAATTCTTGATACTAGGTAACAAGTGCAGAGAAATCGGACGACTTGTCTGTTAAAAGTTATATAGTGAAGCCATATTATGGAAGAGGCAACGTGGGTACTAGGGGAACATATGATGAAGAACCACCTAAATCATTTAGTGTGGTAGTATTATATAAATTTTGGTGACAAAATTATTTGAAGGAGGGAAGAATGCAACACCCCACAATTCCTCAGTATGTTACCCTTTGAATAATTCAATAGCTTGCATTGTATGTAACATTGAGATTCAAACACACCGTAACCAATCAAACTAGCTGTCATGATTAGTAATGCCAAATTTTTAAAATTTTATAAATTTTATTTTTCAAAATGGAATTCATTTTAGATTTCGTAATATCGAAATTTTTTTAGGGAGAAGTTTTTGTATTTTTCTAAAAACAGTCAATTTTTTATGAATAGTGAAAAAAACTACGTTATTGGTTAAAACCAAATTTTTATTTAAATAATTATTTATTTTATTTAACATTATTTTTGTTCAAAATTGACACATTGTACCTATATAATTTCAATTTAATTTGTTAAATTCATTTTATAATAAGTTTAGATATATAAAAATATTATTGAACTTTTTACCGTCTTATACCCACCTCCTAGAAGCATTTGTAAATTTTCATAAAACATAATTTTACCACATCTGTGTGTTTTATTTAAAAAATATAAGAAACAAAAGTAATATCAGTAAGTAAAATTTGGTTTAATAAGATGGAAATAATTTTTGGTGAATAGTAACTTTTGACTTTTATTTTCCAAGGTTAAAAGAAAATAGGGTACTTAAGGGTAAAAATAATATGTTAATTACCCTAACACATGTCCTAATTCTAATGGATAAGTATAATTCAACCAAAAAAATAATAGAAATAAAATATAACCCCCTTTGATCCACTTGAATTAGATTAGGACATTTATTATTATATTATTGAATGAATAGTTAAAAGAGTTAAATTCAAACTTCTAATAAAAAACAATTTTTAATATTGGGATGCACACAATAAAAATTAAACTATAAATATTCATTAGAAATATGAAACGTTATCCTACATAATGTAATTTTATTAATAATTTTTAGGCATTAAATAATTTAATTTATTTATGACACAATGAATAAGCAGTAATAACCTTGTTAATAAAATATTAAAATAAATGATATTATAAATATCCAAGTAAATGTAAATTGAGTATTTTGATGGGTTACACTAATTTTCTAGGCCAATATAACGTGTTAGGGTTTGTTAAGTAAATTTTATTCTAACTTATCAAGTTTTAATGGATTTCAAAAAAATCAGATACTAAATAGTATAAATATTGACATAATACAGTTTTTAAAATAAATACTATATTATTAATTGATATAATACTCATAAAAATATATTGTTCTTCCAAATGACATAGATAACGTTATAAATATTAATATTAAACCACTTGGGGTTTTCTTGGTAGTTTTAATTATGTTTAATAACCATATAATATAAAAATACAAAGAGACATTGTAAATGTCAAATTATTTAACTAAGAGTAAAATCTAAAAGATAATCTTAATAAGGTGACCTAAACATGTATAAAACCTATTGGTTGAGATTTTTGAGACCCGTACCCACCATATACTCTAAGTAATTTTTTTCATCCATTAGAAGCTGAAAAAGATTTTATTATAAAGTTATATTTCCGGATTTTACTAAAGTGAGAGTCAACTCTCTAGTAATAGGTCACTTCCCCTTCTCTCAAAACCACATCTCCAAAGACATTTTTCTCAAGAAACCTCTTCCCAAATATCCAAAAAACATTACTACCTTCATTGTAGAGTCCTTATATTGGTAATAAACCCAACCTATGAAGCCCTTTTTATCAAATCAAAAGGAAGAACCCGAAGAAGAGATATATATTTCATCACCTCTTTCAAGTTAATTTATTCTTCAACATCTTCTTTATTTGTTATTTCCATACCAAAATAATAAATCCCTTACCTTCTTCATACTGTGATATTATTATAAATATTTTACAACCATATTCATTTTTCTACCCATCCTATAAGTGAAAAATTCACCATACGTACATACATACGACTTACTGTCTCCATGTCGTGGTGTAGTTTGTAATTCAAAAACATCATTATTTAGATGGGTATAATAATGAGTATAACTAATGTAAATAATAAATATAACATGTTAATAATTATGCATATATGATATACCATCCAATTATATATGATTTCCCCATCAATATAATGATATTGTCCCTCATGCGTACGTACGGATTACCATCTCCACGAACACGATGAGAATAATTTCCCAATCGTAACCATTAAAGAATAATTTTCATTTGATGTCTAAAAATTTATTTTATGAACATAATATCATTATATATATAAATCAAATACATCCTATCCATAACAAACATGGATTATGTAACCAAGAATATAAAGGAAAATGAATCAGTTAACACCCGAAACGAAGATACTACTGAAATATTATTAACAATGCAATATTAAAGGATCATATATGATATCATATATAAGTATATAGTTCTTTTATAATTTAATAACAATGATTTACATATTATGTAAAAGTTTAATGTACCCTTTACAAAGGAAATGTACAAGTTAAGGGTTAATTTCACAATCATTTTATTTTCTGAGGTTATTTTTACGTAAGTATCTAATGGGACCTCTTTATCATCCACATCCATGTTTTCATAAAAATGTTTTTTAAAACATTTTTACTATTTACTAGACTATGTGTTAAAGTAATTAATACCCTCATTTTAACTTATATTTTTTGAAAATTATATTTTCTTCATTTTCCAAACAAGGTATTTAATGATCTTTTCATCAAAGTTAAGGTAAGAATGTTTTTTAACATATACAAAGGGTGAAACTATTATCCACCGTTATAACATCATCAATGAATCCCATACATGATTATAATACAATTTTCAAAATATGTGTTTTTTTATAATTATGTGACACATAAATGGTTTCAAAATAGAAATAGTTATTTCCTTCAAATAGTTTTCATTTCATTAATTCCAACATCATTTGATGGATTTTAAACTTCTTTGAAGTTGATTTATCATTATACAAATCATCCTTATTATATTGAAGGTTTAGTGATATGGTTGACTATGGATGTGTTTTTTTATATAATACATTTTTTATAGTCAAATTATTGGCATTTCATATAATAGTATTAATATGAATGATTATGTTATGTTTTATCCTTTTCATATGACGAATGTATTGGACATAGTACATGACGGGTGGAGCCCGCTATAGCTCCTCGGTGCATCGGTAGGTCTCACGAGAAAATTAGTCGTGGAATTGGATGAGGGATTTCCCAATATGATATATTGTTTTAGCCGAGGCCTAAATCATTTTTAGACGTCTTGGCTGATGCCTTGAAAAGATGTTTCTGAATGTTAGGAATTATATATTCCCTCATTATGAAAACAAGAATCATGGTTACTGTGGATATTAGGATTATAGAATACCCAGGATTATGTTTTATTATATCAATATATACTCAGCTCATATTGTTTCCATAAAGTTTTCATGTTTGTTATTTATAAAGGGATGTGTTTTTAATTATTCACCATGCCTAATGTTTATGTCATCTTCTGCTGTATTTCTTACCCTTACTGAGTGTTTGAGATTACTTTTTTCTTATGTTTTATTTTCCAATGATTTAAAGAAGTTAGTTAGGAGTTACTTGCAGCCATAATCTAGGAGGCTTGGATTTTTATAATGGAAAAATTTGTGTTTTATTTATTTTCTAGTTGAAATTTTGAATATATGTATGTATCTTTCTTTTAATAATACTAAACTAATCTTCCTTTTGGTACATGATTCCTAGTATCATGCCAATGTTATATAATAATGCATCGACTCTGGGTAACTGGGGTCAAGGCGTTACACCTAAGATCATACATCATTTAAATTTCAATAACCTATGATTATTTTAAACAATTCATCTAATAAATATTAAGGTCCTTCTAGTTTTAATATATGATATACTCTAGAATTTTATGTAACAAAAATATATCACTAAAGAGATAGCATGAAAAAATCATGAAATGATGAACCATTATTGTTAACCCTAGTTCATGGGATTGTTAGTTCATATCATAGGGTTGTAACTAATGAAATCTATAAGAAACTACCTTATCACCCAGTACCAGATTAGCTGCCAAGGTGATGGATGATGCATCACGGAAAAACCTAGATATCAAAATACATGATTAAGTAGAATCAAAACATTATTCAACGTAAACAAATTTTTTATATATATGTAACAATGCTCACATAGGTTATTATATTAAAACATGAATCCATTAATGGTATAAAGAATCATTGGCACGAAATCATGATAAAATTCTTGAATGAGCCCCCAATAGTACCCAACAATGCTAAGGAATATTTGAATATAAAATTCATTCCTCAATCGTAACATATATATAACTTCATATACATTCAAAAACTCAACTGGTATTCCTACTTGAGAAACCATGTTCCTAACAAATCAAACCTCACGTATGAAATATTGAAGCATTTTTGACTTGTTTTAATGCTGATGTGCTTCAAGAATACACAAAACTATCTACTGGTGTTAAACATGAGGCTCCAATTTCCTCGAGTAAATTAGGATATAATCAAACAACATAATGATGAAGGATTCTAATTTTGGGAGAAATATATTATTCATGAAAAAGATGAACACTTCTATTTCATTTTTTAGTACAGAAAACATAATGTTATACCCATAAATTGTTTATATTATTTTAAATTCTTTATTCAATATATAATTCACCTATAACCAAATTTTATGGTTGACTTAATTGACATCAATCTTTGAAAACCGTGTTGATCACATTAATTGATTAAACGAATCATAAATAACTGGAAATGACTTGTTTATAACATTGATTTGGTTTAACATCTTGTAGTCTACACAATGTTCAATAATACCATCCTCTATCTTGAAGAATAAAATAATATCACCTTAAGTGGAGTGAATGGTGAAATAATTTATTATTGTCAATATCCAGATTATATATGTTGTTTTATTTGAACTCATACGATTCCATTTAATATTGTATAATTGATATAGGTTATAATCCAAGAGTGGGTTATATATCCAACTCAAATTATGTATTTTAAGGTAATTTTGAGACTTCCTCTGGAAATACATCTCGTTTGTAGTCTAGTAGAAGATGAAAATTGGAGGTGGTAATCACAATATCCATTACAAGGATTAATCTAGGGAACTATACAAAAAATACTCTTCTCTAATGACAATATGTTCCAACTTTTCCTCCTTTTACATCCAACTCACTAGTCGAAATGAACTTCTTCCCATTTAGAGAAGTAAAATTCAATTGTTTTTTATAGAAATTGACACATTCATATTACATGGAATGTGATCCAATGAAAGAGATTTCATAGAATACTGAAATCTCTATGATTGGGAATCCCGGCACTTATATATATCCTTCAATCACCGCTAAATATTAATTATAATTTTTAAACAATGTATATTCGTTCCTAGGAGTGTATCAATAGATAAAAACATAGGGAAGAATATATCATGTAAGTATAATCTAGAAACCACTTGAGATGATAAGAATTTAAAGAATTATCCATTATAAAAAAGAAAAAATATTGTAGAATAAATCAAATTCCTACCACTAACAATAAGGCCCTTCTCCCCCATCATCCAAAGCATAGTCAGCCATATATACCATTCCAAAAACCTATACATGATTTGGTAGAGGCATAAGAGCCTCTAGATTCACTGATCCTTGAACGTTCTACTAATTATAATGAGTTTATTCATAGATAGAATAACCAAAATTTGTGGTATTCATCTTCGATGCATTAAAAATCATTTTAGATGACCAGTTTTGCGACATTGGTTTCAAGTATTCAGAGGCACATGAAAATCCATTATATAGTTTCCATTATTCCCATAGCTATATCATATAATAGTTTTGTCTCTAAAATGTGATTTTATGAACATTGTCTCATCTATTCTGGTTGAGTTCTTTCCTATCATCCATCCTCTGTTGTTATTTTATACTTATCAAAGATAGAAACAATAATTTCATTAGAGAAAGAATCAGTAAACCAATAGAAGATTGTATAAAATTTTATATTTTTCTTACTCAATCCCCTATTCAATCATCATATCCTTGAAGAGTGTAAAAACATAGATCATTAGATCAAAATTTTTGACATGTCATTTAAAATCTAGAAAAATATTGATCTATAATTTCTCAGATTTATAAACCACAAACCCATCCAAAATAGGGTAAAATTGAATTTACTCCATGAATCACACTGAATAGATATACACAAAATTAATACACTATTGGAACATAATGAACACCAGATATTGGTCAAACGTCACTGCATTATAAATAAACTCCTAAATAAATATGTCTGTAAAGGTCACCCATGTAATCCCTTCATGTATACTAATGTTAAACATTATTTCCCTCCATCATTCAGTATCACCCTGAATAACAAAGGTCATAATCTATTTGTTTCGACCACCCAAGGTATCCACAAGTTTTAATATTCATTCAATAATTCATCTCGAGTCCTCTAAATCCTATGTTTCTCTAGAGACATGGATGTATATGGGATTCTAACTGTAAATGTCATGAGTGTTTTCATCAATCAATTGCCTTTCTCCATGGGCTCCACATCCCAAAATAGTTACTGGAACGATCAGTGTCAATTGGAATATTTCTATATTTTGAGATATTTGCGAAACCATGAGATCACGATCAACTATAATATTTTACATAATCGGTACTGAAATTAGGGATTCCTCCAATTTAAAATAATTTAGATAAGATATCTTAACTATCTATGAAAGTCATCTATGGTGTATAATTTCATGAAATTCTATATATAACCTAGATAAATGCAATATCATTAAATAAAACTAGAAAAAATTCGTAGGAGCATTCAAGGGTTTACATTAATGTTCACCCTTAGAGGAAACCCAAAAAAACAATGCATAAATCCATAATCACATCCTACTATTCAATCCAAGCCTATAATACACAAAATTTTAGTCCTAAATACATATGAAAAACAAAAGGATAAACTATGGTAGATCAAATAAAATAATGTTGGAAATAATACACTAAAATTACTTATTATAATTTCAACATGCATAATAATTATTTTTGTTCAATATAATTCACTAAGAACATAAAATGTGACCATATGTTCTTAAAAAAGACACATGAATGAAAAAAAAACCAAAAACATTTATTCTATTGTCCTAAAAATAAATGAATTTTAATATGTTCAATGGTAATATAAAACAAATATAGTATCAATTCTAATAATCTAAGAAACATCACGGTCCAATCCACAATACTATATAGTCACTAACATAGATCCCTTTCAGTGAATTGACCATGATATATTATTTATACCCTATCAAATATAATGGAAAATAAAGAAATTAGATCAGTAAACATGATTATTTAATACTATATTGTAACTACTTGATTTGAACCACTAAAATTGAGTTACGATTGCACATGGCCCCGTGTACCCCTCCCAAAATGAATACGGTTTCTAACTCTTGAAAACATGCTAGTGGGACATCACATTGATAATAAGAACTGAATATTAGATAAACATAAGAATAAATAAAGGAAGTGATAATAATTGAATAATTAAATACATTTTAATTAGTAAATTATTAGTGTAACAACATAATCATAAGGTATCATCCCTTGATATAATTGTGTTGTATTCTTTATCATTCATTATAAATATGAGAAAGGATCTCAAAAAATAATTTCATTAGTCTACTAGGTAAAAGTAATTTATCCTAAATAAAAATAAAAAAAACCATGCACATGGTACTTCCTTCAATACCCACATCATCCTTCTAGACATGCTCAACCACCCACTCTACAGACATTTCCCAGCACCCAATCCCTACTCTCGAAATCTGTATGCACACTAATATTTCTATGATGGGTATGAGTAAAAAACTCAAAATTACCCCGCCATAATCCACAACATAGTTTCATGCGATATACTAGTGCAGGAAAATACTATAAATACAACATCGATAAGAAACAATTATATCACAAAAGAACAACATATATGAAAAGTTCATAGAGATTGACAATACCTGATACAATTTCATTCCATAAGGAAGTCAACTAGTATCCAAACACTCTCTTTTTGATAGTATAGTAAAAAATACATCTAAATAATACCCCTTGAATGGATTTACCATTAACACGTTGACCTAGTGTCTACTACAATCTACCTCAAGGGATCAACATTATAGATTAATCTATAAACTAAACTATATAATAAAAGGGAATAAAACACATACTAAAAATAAAAATTATAGATCAAACATATTTTCATGTCAAGATAATTTCATAAATATCACAATCCGCATGAAGAATTCTTGAAAAAATATCTCATATGGATACACACACATACCTTATGTGATCAATCATTAAACATGGGTCTTAGGGGCTACACAATCATTCCAATATTCTTCCAAGAAAACATATTAACAAGTTATCAACAAAATGAATTCCTACCATATTATTTATATAGTTTTAAATACAAGGGCATGTGTTCATGATAAATTTCACCATAACAAAAACCTAGAACCATAAGTAATTTTAAATGATTATAATTATAGAATCCTAAATGAGGAACATCCATACCCAAATCCAGAACCAGATCATGAATACCAATAAATAACCACTTCTAAAAATGTTCTATATTTAAACCATTCACATATTATAAATAATAATATCATGATGTTTATTCTATAAATGAGTAAAAATTCTATCTAAAAACCATTCAAAAACCACTATATCTGAAAAATACATTGATAAAATAATTGGGGTTGAATAAGTAAATGAGAAAATAATAGACTTATATTAATATTAGTATAACGATATTTCCCACATTAGATCTCTCCATTTTCTATGTGTCGAAGAGAGGAAATGAAAGGATAAGATGGATTTGAAAATATCATGGAGAAATCCAAGGTATTAGAGTTTTAGTAAGGTATTAAAATATAAAATAAATCAGTGTTTAATAATTTAATCATATAAATAATTCTCAATTCATTGTGTGAATTATGGATTGACATCCTGAATTCTGGGAATAGATGATAAGTCAAAAAAATGTGTATAATTGGATTAAAATATATGAAAACACCCCTCATGTCATGAATATCATCCCACATCATGAAACATATTTCTTTTAAAGAAATAAATATCATGGATTCTACATATAATCATTTGACATTGTGAACATTCATTCACATTTTGAAATATCTATTGTAATGAGTTTCAATGTCATTAGTAATTTACATCCCAAAAAACACTAACAGGACTCAAATAATGTAATTACAACGTTTAATATGTGAAAAAATATAAATTGTGGAATAATCAAAAAATTACGATGATACAATTACCCTGATAAATATATTAAAATCAAGCTTCAATTGAAAACCCCTTATTCATACATAACAGAGTCATGTGGTATTTTGTATGATGACTGATAAGAATTTTTTTTTTGATATTAGGATTTTTTTATATTTTCTTATCATGTTCATAATAATATAATAACATAAAGTAGATTACATAAATTCAAAAAATTATTGAGATTGTTTTCTTACGGTTGATCAATCACTACAATCTATTGCCACCCAGTATTCCAACTCCACAATTACACCTCATAAACATTAATCATAGTAATCAACATTAATTTCCCAAATCATTATTTAAAAACATTAACAATTACCACCCACATAACATTAATTATCCAATATATATTTCTATCCATTAGAATTAAATTTATCATCTTCCATTAAAAAATATCTTAATGACTATATAATATTTTAAGGAATAATTAGTAACATTATTAAAACATTGTGATAATTAACTATCCCACGGCCATGAGAGTATTAAGAGTTCATATATATATATATATATCAAAAGAAAAATTCTATATAATTCCACAAGGGTTACAATAAATTTAGTTCCATTTCATCAAATTAAAATGCATAATTTTATTAGTGTCAATTTATTCTGAATCCAGTGCCACACATAATATGTCTATTTCAATAGAGATGGATAGCATAGTTAAGCCTTCCTAATAAGAACCCTAATACATCAATATAGAGGAATCAATTAATTAATGAAGTGTTGGAAATAATGGTTAATGATCATCATCAACCTTTAATGAATTTGATACAGGTTTTGATAGTGGGATTTATTAAATAGAAATATAATGATATTTCCCATGCCCACCAACAAAAAAGGAAACTAACTGTAGGAAAATAAATTGAATATTAAAAGAATTAAAAAAATAAAAATTCCATGACAACCAATATAAAAACAATTTCTCAAATTATCAGAAATGCCGGTAGATTTAGTTATTATTATAATACCTCCCAAGGGTCACCTAGGACTCGAAAAATTTTATAATGAAAATTATACCAATGATATACACATCATTGGGTCATAGAAGTCATTAATACATCACTGTGGGGTAAATGTATCTCATAAGGGAAAAATGATGTCATAATTGATGGGATACAGTTCTGTTCAAGCTAAAAATATAAATGATGGATGAAATATATATTTTCTTATGTCTTGATATTATAACTATATATGGATTTCAAATAACTAAAAAATAATTTCCATGAATAAAATTAGTTATCAGGATAATGGTATGAGAGTTACATTGAATGAAGGATTTCAAAGGCGAGTAAGACGTAGGTATCGATCACAAAAAATACCCTATAACATAAAAATACAAGCGTAAAGACACATAAAGAGATATAGGGGTTATTTGTAAATGAAAATTATAAATTCACCTCCCCCTTATGATCTTATGAATAGAAGAGGCCCAAGTAATGACTAATAAATGAGATATGCCACTCAAATACTCAGAGACACTCAACAAAAACCATGACAATGAAAATAAAATTGTTCAAAATTTATCAAAGAATATAATTCAACATTTTTATGTCCATTTATATTTTTTATTGTGTTCCACATAATCAAGGTGGTTGTGGTATATGATGGGATAAATTTTGAGTATGTTTCAATGAACTATACAGTTTATATCATGTTGAAAATCAAATGATTAATCATTCATTATAGTTCATGATATTGTTTTTTGGGAGATAATTTTATCCCAAAATATTTAAAAACCCATTGTGATTTATTCAATTATCTCATTCCACATCATTTTTTATTATACAAGAAAATAATTTGGTAGGAATTCATTTAATAATACAGAAAAACTATTAACAATGCATGTTTACAAATTTGGAGTACTATTTTAGGGTTTTCATGCTTTGTAGGGTAAAAAAGTGATATTATTTTGATTTCTCAAATTAAATGAAAAAATAAAAAATTTCTACATAATATAAGGTGAGATATTTAGGATCTTGTATATATTGAATAACTTTAACGAGGTGTGTATAAAAGCATTGGTGTTGTGAAGGGATTAATTTATAAAAAGTAAATAAAAAAGATAACCATTTAAATGGGTGTTAAATAACAATAAACATACTATAATATCAAAGATTGATTTGTTTAGGTAACTATCATATTGTAATCATATTATTAATATTTTATATAGTAGAATAAATCATGATTTTTTAGACAATTTCATACTATATTTATATTCAACATTTTTATAGATGACATAAAGATTTATTGGAGTAATTATAGGTGAAAAGTAAGGAAGAATTCTTGAGGTTTTGAATGTAATTCCATGATTTGGTTTATTCATTATAAAATAGTGGACTGAAGCAATAAATTTTTATTCATATATCTGAATATAGGACTATAATAAACACAAGTTATGATATGATCTATTAATGAGTTATTATTGTGTCATTCATACAAAACTGTCACATTGAAATACCGGTCCATAAACTGTGGGGGTTTGTTGGAGAAATTTCAAGTTCACTGCTATGTATTAACATGACTTGATCATGTAATTGCATCATATGTTAGACCACAACACAAGATATCACACCAAGGTATATAGTCTATAGAATATTGGTGTCATTAAAAATTATTATGACCAATATTTCATTTCATTATTTCATTTTCCCAAATCATGGAGATTTTAAATAGAGTTCAGTGGTTCATGATGACGTAAGGTATTTCACTATGGGATATATCATCACACCATAATGATTTTAACATTATTATAGGTTACATATATATCATCAAATATATAATGTTATATACAATTTATTTTTATATTTGATTATTTTTTCAGATGTTGACCCACACATTACATTACAGTGTGTGTCATTACAATGTTTTTTACTGGATTAGTAAAATGTTGAGATTCAGATAGACAATTGTGATAAAATATTTTGATTTAAACACAAAAATTAAAATTATAATTCAAATAAATATATAGTAGGTTGTATATGAATAATGGTATTATTCATTTGATCCATCATTAGAGTCAATTAAGGGGGATTGAAGAATATAGATTTTCACACCAACAAATATGTGTGGTCTTCTTTATTTTTATATTATTTGACATAAAAAGCATGTGAATATATTTTTATTGATAAATTTTTTTGTTATTATTAATAATAATATAATATTATATGATAAAAGATTACTACCACTATACAAAAAAACATAACAACAAGATATAAAGTGTTATTTGATCTAGAAAAAAATTACACTACATTTTGTTCATTCCCAATCTATATATCCTTTAATAATGATTGATTATATACATTATTTGATTTATTATTTTAACTAGAATTAGATAATTTGTTTTGAATAATAACCTTGGTGGATGACTTATTGAACCATCCTTTGTGATCCATTATCACTCACTAAAATAATTACATAATTGAGAACTCACATATATAAAAATAAAAATAAAATATTTTATATAATATAATTATTTCTATTGAACTATTATTTATATAATATATAAATCATTTATAGATATATTTTATATTTCATACTCCATTATACAACACATACTCAGTTGTATATATTTGTAAATTTTATTTCAATAAATAGATATACATTATACAGATATTTTTGATACACCTTTTCGTCACATTGTTCAAAGGAATGGAAAGGGAAATGACTTAGCACAAATTGATTCATCCTTTGAAGAAAACATCAAAAATCGACAAAGGCATGAACAAGGCTTCAAATGCACATGCACCGTGCATGTTCCTTCACTGTCGTGCAAGTATACTTGTGCGCTGCCTAATGGTCGTGCAAGTGACTTGTGCGCCCTCTTTGAAAACCGCCCGGGGTCCTCTCCAGCCTATAAATACCCCCGGTGGGCCCCCATTTCAGGAGGAATTTTTCCAGAATTTAGATATAGAGCTCTGAACGCTCAAGTCTCCTCTTCAAGTCTTACGAAAACTTCTAAGGTAATTCTTTACCTAGAATGTAATATCTAAACAAGAGGAATAAGGTCTATGTGTTATAAATCACTAACACTTGCACGCCTAAATGTTTTTCCCTTAAGGGAAATGAACACAATTGCGTGCCACCTTACCTATTCATTGAAACTTGTGTACCACTCTTCTGGAAGTACCTCAGGATGATTTTAAAGGCTTTGGTCAAGAATCACCCAAGTATTACGATACAGGTCAAGGATCGCAAAAGTACACATATGTCGCCCAGGTATACCTGCGCGACCAATACTTGCATGCCCATGCAGTACCTACACGCCTGCTAGGACATCCGTGCCCTTCTATTTTTTGGGTTCCCTTCCTGCCCATTTAACCCCTCTTATGCCATTCCACCACTCCTATTCATGATTCAGTCTTCAGGAGACTCTTTAAAGCCATTTATGGCATGTTTTTTTGATTGAATTCCTTATCTGAAAGGTTTTCTGTGGAATATCTCTCAAAACATAGTGATTTTCACATCTTTATGTCACTAAAGTTAGATAGTTCATTAATTCAACCTCATCCATTAATATGAGAGAATCCTCAACCTAGGCCTCCTTTTTAGGAGTAAGCCCTAGTCCAAATCCTCATTAATTTGGGAATTCTCCTTAGGAGTAAGCCCCAAGTCCTCATTAATTTGGGCATCCTCCTCAAGAGTAAGACCCACGTACCCTAATCTGGGCCTCCTTTTCAGGAATAATCCCCAGTCATAATTCCTAAAATATGGGAATCCTCCTTCAGAATAATCCCCAGTCTTTAATATGGGAATCCTCTTTAAGAGTAAGCCCTAAGTCCTCTTTAATTTGGGAATCCTATTTAGGAGTAATCCCTAAGTACCCTAAACTAGGCCTCCTTTTCATGAATAATTACCATTCATAATTCCCCAAATATGGGCATCCTCCTTAGGAATAACCCTCAGTCATAATTCCCCAAATATGGGCATCCTCCATTGGAATAATCCCCAGTATTTAATATTGGAATCCTCCTTTAGAGTAAGCCCCATGTCCTCTTTAATTTGGGAATCCTCCTCAGTAGTAATCCCCAAGTACCCTAAAATTGGCCTCCTTTTCAGGAATAATCCCCAGTCATAATTCCCCAAATATGGGCATCCTCCTTATGAATAAGCCCCAGTCTTTAATATGGGCATCCTTTTTAGGAGTAATCCCCATCTCCTATTAAATTTGGGCATCCTCATCAGGAGTAAGCACCAAGTACCCTAAACTGGGCCTCCTTTTCAAGAAAAATACCTAGTCATAATTCCCCAAATTTGGGCATCCTCCTTAAGAGTAATCCCCAGACCATGATTCTTTTAACATGGGTTTCCTTTTCAGGAATAATCCCTAGTCTCAAATATAGGCATCATCTTTAGGAGTAGGCCCCATGTCCATTAATTTTCAAATACCTTTAACCTAGGCCTCCTCCTTAGGAATAATCCCCAGTCTTAATTTCTCTTAACCAGTCATAATTCCTTTTGATCTGGGTTTCCTTCTCAGGAGTAAAACCCAATCATAAGTCCCCTCCTAACATGGGCATCTTCCTTAGGAGTAAGCCCTAAGATTAGAGTTTCCAAATCTCCATGAAGCACATATACCTTTATGGACCATATTCATGGATTTCATCCCTGAAGTAAATCTTAATCCTCATCTATTTGGGTAGTCATACATACATAATCCCCACATCATTGCATGGCACAATTGTCTAGTTTCACCAATACCGCTTGTTTCTCACACCAAGAATGACTCACGTGAGCTTAGAGGGTAAAAGTAATCATGAAATATTTCTTTGAGATATCAATCAGGCATAAACATCATACTCCCTTACTCGAACTACATGGGATATGATTCTTTTTCCAAAACAAATGATACGTAGGTAGACCATCCGCGGGTACGATCCGGACTCTGAAATAATCCATGTCCTCCTGAATGAAAATAAACTTCAAGTGCCCCACTAAGTGGCTTTAAAACCAGTATGGTCATCATAATGACCAAGAGACTTTTTTGTATTTAAGGATACCATCAGCTAAGAATCTCTAAAAAATACAGATGATTCTCTATCGATGAAGAACCTCGAATACATATATAAGATTCTCTAAATTTCTTTCATATCAATCACTGATTTTCAGATTTAATGGAAAGAACATTTTATACCTGGTAATGTAATAAGGATTCACGAACATAACTTAAATCTATACCAAGAGTCCCGAAGTAGAAAATAATTACCCTAAAAAAGGTGTGATGTGTCCAACCTCCCATCCTCTCAACCAATGAAAATTCCTAAGCCTCATTAGTCCACAACTAATGAGCACCTACCTTTGGAAAGTATGTCAAAATGGATATGGAATCATTGGATGTTTCCGGTTCTACGAACAAACACATTAGACCGATTGGAATGTTTGAACCTTCAATCAACGAGGTCATCCCCAATTCCAAAGGAAACAAAAAATGTTTAACCCGACGTGAATCCTTAACCAAGTTAAAATGATGATTTGGTTATTTGTTAGGCCCCTATTAAAACTCAATGAGAGGGTCAACAAAGCAATCAATGACGTATTTTCTCATCCAAAATATGTAGTGGCCGGACTTATCATGATTATGTCTATTATCTCAAACATGCACTCTTTTCCAGGATTTTCTGCATTTCTAGAATTCCTTCTCTTAAGTTCACATCTGTGAATACGTCTGCCGTGAAAACCTCTGCTGTGAATGCCACTTTTTCTACACTTGATGGGTTGTCATTCGCTCTGAGGAAGACATCACCTACTCAGCATCTTCAACGTTGGGTATCAAATGCACTGGTTAAAGAGTACCATCAAAACGGTACCATTCCAACTCTAGAGGCTGCCCGGAAATCCCTCCATGTGAACAACTCACACTGGTCATCCAGAAAATGACGACCAGTGATTAAGAAGAAGGTGCTGCCAACCACTGTTTTCAACCATTTTGGGCCGTTATCCCCAGAACACAATCACCACTCACTCCCATATTCTGGGGAGGTGAATGAACAGGCTCCTCAAGGCCTTAATTCAAAGAAGAAGGAGTCCTTACTGAGGGATCCCATCAACAATCGCCATCAGACTCGTATGGCAGTGCGCCCTCAACATGATGAGGGTATCGACTCTAGGAATTTGGCTCAGGTTCATTGAACCCGAGTAGGCAAGACAAATCACCAGAGCCAAAATACAGTCAACAGTGAGCAGGTTCTCATCTCTTCTATCTCCGGAGAAATCCACCAACCTATCTTGGTGGAAAGCAATGAGCGGGCACATACGCCCAACCATTTTAATTCCGCTATCTAGCAAACTCGTCTGGCAGCATCATGCCAATCCCTCCAGGCAATTTTGGTGGAGTACTATAGGCAGGAACATACACCTGTTTATACATCATCAGCTAGTCAGCACACTCGTCTGACTACATATGATGGATCTTGTCAACCACGTTCGGTGATGTACAATTAGTAGGCACACACACCTGGTAGTATTGATATAGAATACCAACAGTATTGCTTGGTAGCACTCGGTGAAGTCAGTCATAAAGTTTCAGCAACAAACAGGAGGCAGAATCAACTCTATGCCCCCACACTTGAGTATTATCAGGATTCACAGACAGGAAAAGGAGAACAGGAGCAGGAACACACACCTACTTCAAGCACGAAATTGATGTATATCCCCATTACGATAGCTGAAGTCACCAAGCATATTATATCAATGGTGAATGAGAAGAAGCAAATCCCTAATCATATTCTGGATGCTTGATAGGGTATTATAACAACTTCAGCAGCATCTCACGGAAAGACACATAAATCTATCCCTACCAGTGGAGTGACAAATCAACAGTTCACTCCGAAACAGATACAGACATATGTTCTGGTCCAAGAGGGTTGTGGGGCGTATTACCCCATACCATACAGACAACCATGTCAGAAACATACACCTGATTTTAGTGGAGATCGTCATCCTATCCTGGCCATCTCTCCTGATCAGGAACATACACTTGCTCGGAGTAGCCACTTTCATCAACAAGTGGTTTCCAAGGTGAGTAAGAAGGCGTCTAAGAAGACGATACTCCCAGCATATTAAGGAGATCAAGATCCAATCTGTAACAAGACCTTACTCGATGCTGGAGTTCTTGATGCACTCAGACTACTATCTGTTGCGACTCCAGATTTTTCTCTCTCAGTTCCCAATAGTGGGAACATTAACTCAGAAGGTCTTCAATAGGCATTTCCTCATGAAGTCTTTCTTCATGACAGTTCGATCGATCTTGAAGTTTCATCATCATATGAGAGCTACAATATCCCTCTGTGTGGTCAGAAGACCAAGGAGCAAGAGATCGCATATTTGGATGTAACCCACCATGGTGGTCCTCCCCATGATGATGAATTTTGCTGTGAAAGTCCTCTCCGTAGTAGTGATGCACATTGCCCGAAAAATGCTCTATTGGACAATGTAGTGTCGAGAAATCCATCTTATCTTGAGGCACTTGCAAATGAAAAACCAGGCATGTCTGATGCTTCATCGCTGGCAGGTGAAATACTTTCTCAACAAGAAGATAGCCTAGGGGGTAGGTAATTCTCCGAACCACCCCTAAGTCTTGAATCTTCTAGTTTGATCAGATATTTCTCTACCAATCTTGTTGAATCCGATGAAGCAACAAGGAAACACCTTCTCTGGTCAAATTAGGTAGAAGAATCTTCATTGAATGATAAAGAGGAAATGCTGAACATGAGAAAACAACTGGAGAATGGTGAAGTGCCAGTCATGTTTTGGCCTCTAGCTGACTCTTATTATTACATTCCATAGATGTTGATGGAAGATGGAATTCATGATATTTCTCTTAACATATGGAAACCTCTTTGTCAGTTGAAAAAGAAAGTATTATCTTATGATGAATATGAAAATCATCTTAAGATAATAGAAGGGTTACAAAGTCAGATTGATTTTGCATCTCTATCAGTCTCTCGATATCTGAAGTCTGAAAATTAGAAGAGAGCCCTTCAACATTCATGCCTTGGTGCACTAAGAATATTGTGCCAGTTAATTGCCAATTCCCATCTGGTATTCATGTCAGCGGATGGGGTGTTCATGGAGAACTACATTTCACTATGCTCTCTAGTCAACAAAGCCCACCGAAAATGGTCTTATGCAATGTTATTTCCCATAGACGGCCACAGTCAAAGGGTTTTGTTTGTAATCAAAGGAATTCCCAAGAACAGGCCTCAACTAGTTCTTCCCAAAATCAAGAATAAAACAAACAAGTTGTTGAATTACTCCTGCATTAAGAAAATGAGAATATTGAACATGCCTCTCGTATGAAGAAATCACATCATCAAGTGACAGAAGTGTCATAAATCATCCAACGGTCTTTTGAACTGAGTGATAAAAGTGGATGTCAATAGATGCATCCATCTAATTTCTGGACTAATGTCTGCAAGATCAGGAGAGATTTTAAGAAAGTTCCAGACATAGCATGTCAATAGCCACCCCACCTGGCCAGACTGGGAACTCTTTTAACCCAACCCTCGGAATCACCAAATATGATTCGAGGAGTTGAGGAAAGGCAGCAGGAACAGCCCCAGTCCCTCGGACTGGGGACTTATTCAAATCATCAATCCCCTTCTCAGTGAAAGTCGGTCTTCCCTCGATTGGGTAAGAAGCCACAAGAGGAACGAAGATCCAAATTAATAGTATATTCTCTCCAAATTATGGTTCACCAAGAAATTCCTGAGGGATCAAATCAATAAAAGGTAATGTCTCATCAGGGGCATGGCAGAAGACAATATCACATAAATGCATATTGAAGGGATATGATGCGTTATGCATCAATTAATGTCATTAATGTCGTTGTTTATGATCCTATAGAATATGAGGCTCACTCAGGGAACTAAGATGAAGAGGTTACTGCTCCAGATGTTGCACGCACAGACACAAATGAAGAAGGTGTGCGTACACGAAATCAAAGGATTACCCAGAATCTAGGTAATCCTTCAAGTAACCCACTTCCCCCTCTCGGAAAGGGAGCTAACAAAGAGGAAAGGAAAGAATCAGGTAACATACCCTTCCTCTAGATAAGGCCAATCAGTCTCACTTGAGAAAAGTTTTGCGCAACAGGAGGAAGAAATGAATGAATTGAGAAAGATGAATGTAGAACTACATTAGGGTAATTTTCTTCCTAAGCATTCTAGAGTCAGTCAGTCAAAGTAATTTTTTGTGGCTACTGAAATGGATCAGGAATATCCTCCTTTATCAGTACACCCTCACAGTTCTAATCCTTCGGGTCAAGTACAACAACAATTGGTGGTGCTACCATTAGTTGCAGTACCGGCCACCACATCTGCACCAGCTCCTGTCATTTCACCTTCCCAAGTCCAAGTTCAAATGGATGTTTCTCAAAAGTTAATAACTACTATTGAGTAATTAATAGCTTGGTTAGAGACTATGGAATGGAAGAATGCACATGTTCAACCAGAAAAGAGAGATTACCCTGAATGGGTAGATTCAATCCTCCCCCCCCCATCAAGTTTTGGGATCCTTGTATTCCCTATTTTCAATGGACCAAGCGATCCTGAACATCATTTGATGCATTACGTGTCTTGTTGCAATCCTATGATGGGAACTCTGGAATAGCAAGAAGCAGTGAAACATATATGATTCGTGCGAACCTTGAAAGGACCATCTTTTGTCTGGTACACAAGTTTGCAATCTTGGATAATTACTGGGTGGGATGATCTTCTCCAAAAATTCCTTCTTCAGTTCAACTCAACGTTTCCAAAGACAATATTCTTTTATCTCACAAACTGTTAGAAAAGGGAGGATGAAAGGGTCTCAGATTTCATTGCTCACTGGAAGGGATTAACATATTTCTTAAGCATAGCACTTCCTCAGGAAGAACTGTTGCCAATCTGTGTGGAAAATCTGCGTGACGAATGACGCATATCGTTGATCCCTGTGAAATATATAGGAGGTTTTCGAGACCTCACTTCAATCGCTCAACAGATTGAATATTATCTTATAAATACTATGGATAAGGCTCGTATAATTCCATCAGCTCCAAGAAGGAGAATGGGTAAAGTAGAGACTGCTACAGTTATGCTTAAACAAGCACATGTACCTGCTTCTACTTCAAAAACTTCATCTTCTTGAAGGGATCCACCTCCTGAGCACCAACAACAAAGACCGTTTCATCAAGACGATCAAAGAGATCAATGATGAAAACAATTTGAGGATATAAAATGAAAAACATACTCTTTCAAAAATGAACAAGTTCTTGGTTACTTAATTTTGGCTCTGGAAAATAATTTGGTTCGGTTGCCAAGGCCCAAAAGGCCAAATAAGGAAGGAGATGAAGACCATCCCAATCATTTCCCCTTTCATAAAATGTTGGGGCATCCCATCTGGGAGTGTTTTTTCTTCAAAGACCTCATACACAAGATGGTTAACTCGGGACAAGTCAAATTAAAAGGTTGTTCATCTCATGAAGCATGTGTTACTGCTACAGTTCCAGAGGAGGAAGGCGAATGGAAAGAAGTCAAAAACAAAAATTGCACAAAAATATGGTGATTGGATGGTCAAAAAATTGATCAACCGAACTCATGCCATTTTACGAACAAAATTGAAGAAACCAATTGTGCCTTCTGCCATGAATTCCGCAGAAAAACCCTCTTCATCAAAGGGAAAATCCTCAAAGAAACAGTATGATTCATCGAAAGAAAAAGAATCAGAAGAAGATGAATATGTGTCAAAGCCTAAGTTGTCTTTGGATATGGCAGAATCCATGCCATCTACTTCAAGTTCACAGGCACCTCCCCACCAAATGGAACATCCTAAACATGCTAATCAGGCAGAGTCTTCATCGAATGAAGAGTTGATTTTCGGTTCTGTTAATATGATTCAATTAACAAATCCATATGCCAGTCGTAGTTTTAATTTTGATGAGCCCGAATTCCCTATATCAAATAGAGGAATCAGAGGAAGTTCCAGAGGCTCAGGATATAAGGGAATACATGGATCTTTCAGAGGCCACTATTCTAATTCTACCCCTACTAGAATTGTGTATGCGATAGAAACTCGTGGGGGATCCCTTCAATGAGCTCAACAAGAACAAGCAAGTTCTTCCACACAAGGCATACTTAGCCCTAGCACAATTATGATGGAAGATCGGTTGAAGGTTCCATGTTATTCCTCTCAGAATGTAAATAGACATATTTAGTCTAATCGTCATAGCCAAGAGTATTACCAACTCCTATCCCGGTACAAGATGCATCAAATCCCAAAGCATCAACTTCCAAGGAACCTGATAAACCACATGTTCCTATTGGGAAACGTAGGCCTTTGGATCAAAAGTATGATATATTAAAACACCTGGCCCATGTACCAGCCATGTTATCAATTATGGATGCCTTGAATTTATCAATGGATCTTCACGAGGCACTCATTGAGGCTTTGTCAAGTCCTCAGGAGTTTGAAACTGAAATTGCTGCAGTTGAAGTCTACCATGTAGAGAATAGTCCTGCAGAATTCCATGTAGTAATAACTTTTACTGATGAAGATGAAGATGATGTCATACATAGACATATTAGACCTTTTTACATATCAAGAAAGGTCAATGGAATATACATCCAATGATTTTTCATAGATAATGGTTCAGGAGACAACCTCATGCCCGTTCGTACACTTTGTCGATTGGGCCTCACGGAATCTGATTTATCTCCTTCAACTATGATGTTACAAGGATATGATAAAAATGAACAAGAACCACTGGGAGTGATTACACTCAGAACTCAATTTGGATATCTTGTGTCCAATTCATATTTCATGGTTGTTGATCAAGACTCAGCCTTCAACATCTTGCTTGGAAGACCCTGGCTACATCGTCATGCGGCTATCCCTTCGTCATACCATCAATGTCTCAAGTTTTGTTTCGTTGGTCAAGTTGGTAAATTTTATGGTGATAAGGCCCCGTTCAAGACATGTGAATCTCAATACATTGAGGCGGAATTCTAACACATGATGGGAAAGGATGAATCCACAAAAAAGGAGATTACCAAAGTTAATGCTCCGTATGGTTTGGAAAAGATTCCAGTAAACCCATTAGCACATGTGTGTAATGATTATGTGTTTTCTATTAGTTAAATTGACAGGATAGACCCAAATCAAAATAATTTTATGGGAATATCCATAATGTCAATTATGGCAATTGAGCCAGACAACATGGGAGAAATTAGTGATCCACCAAGCAACGATGAAATCTCAAATAGAGATGTCTTCATTTCATCTACTGAAATCCAGCAAGTCTATACTTTTCCAATAAGGATAGATGATGTTATAACAATGTTGGCGCCAAAAATGTGGCCCGAAAGGAAGGAACGAAAAAGA
Source organism: Viscum album (assembly GCA_963277665.1). Classification (NCBI taxonomy): domain Eukaryota; kingdom Viridiplantae; phylum Streptophyta; class Magnoliopsida; order Santalales; family Viscaceae; genus Viscum; species Viscum album. Next base: position 554,034,279 of record OY728135.1, read on the forward strand.
CAGTCGGCGCGCTGCCCCGCGAAGCACAGCCGTGAAGCACAGCCGCGAAGCCCCGCCGCGAAGCGTCCCCACCTTGGCGGCCCCGCGAAGCACCGGAGGTGGTAATCCTCCGCGAACTGGTTTGACGTTCGCGAGCCGCCGCGAAGCACCGGAGGCGGTAATCCTCCGCGAACCCGTTTGATGCTCGCGAACCGCCGCGAAGCACCGGAGGCGGTAATCCTCCGCGAACCCGTTTGACGTTCGCGAGCCGCCGCGAAGCACCGGAGGCGGTAATCCTCCGCGAACCCATTTGACATTCGCGAGCCGCCGCGAAGCCCCGAAGGTGGCGCGCGAGCCCTGATTCGCGGCGCCCCTCCCCTATAAATACTCGACTCCCCCTGAGTCCCGAGGACGGACAAATCGACCTTTCATCTTCTCCTCTCCCGAATCGTGAAGCACGCTTTGCCCCGGGAATCATGAGATCCGCGAGGTATTCCTACTTCGCGAGACGACTCTGATTTGTTTCGTTTTGAGCCCCTCTTCCGAGAGGGATGCCCTTCGCGAAGATCAAGGGCATTCGCGAAGGAAGGGGATTTCCAAGGGAACCCGGGAAGCCGCGAAGAACTTGTGCTTCGCGAAACACCCAACCCATACGAGTAATCCCTATGCTAAGGCAGGATCGCTCCACTTCGCGAAGCACATTGCTTGGAAGGACCCTGCTTCGCGAACCACTCCTTCTTCGCGAGGCAGTGCTCCGCGAACACTGTTCCACTTCGCGAAGCACCTCCCACTCCCACCTATGCCCCATGCTAAGTCCAAGGCACCCCACTTCGCAAAGCACACTCCTCTGCTTAGTGATTCCTCTTTCCGTGCGACCCTCTAGGTTTGCACGATGTGATTTCAACGTCCCATGGACAACACCTCCCGTAGCATTGCTTCGCCTAATGCTTCTTCGCATAGGCACGCTAACGGCTATTGCTTCTTCGCATAGCCACGCTAACGTGGACCCCTCAATGGTCCATCCCTCGACTCCCCTTTACCATGGCCTTACCGGCACCTTCCCTTCCCCAAGGACCAGAGGGTACCGGTTATGTAAGCCCTAGGGGTGTGGAGTGAACCCACCTCGTCCAAGCTGCAGGACGTTAAACTGCCAAGCACCACGTCCTCAACACATGACGTTAAACTGTGACCCAACCTCGTCTCCCTCACGAAGGGTCCCCCCAACTCGAACATTATTTACACCACTCGTCTCCACGGGAATGGAACTCTTCCGCACATGGAATGAGATCCTCCTTGTCGGAGTGGTGTATGTTCGCAGGGGAAGGGTCGCCTCAGAGCGTAAGCCCCTAACCTTTGGTACGGATGATTGCACCCATGCATCTCGGTACTTCCCCACTACCAAGGTCAGTGGAGGACGTGATAGGGAACGAGGCACCTCCCATCGTCGGACCAAGGTCCATCTTTCCTGCGCTTTGTCGTGCCATGGGCCTCCATCCTGGAGTAAGTCCCAACACCATGGGCCGCCCAACGCGTAAGCCCCTCTTCGCATCTCACGGACGCACCCTTCGCGATGTGATCGTCAGGTCCGTGCAACCTCTTGTTTCTCACACCGAGCATGACTCACGTGGGCTTAGAGTGAGCACCGACCTTGACAAGCGCCACCTGAACTACGAGGTCTTTGATCCATGTCAAGGCATGGTACGTAGGAAGCCTCCACGAGGTTCAATCCCACTCGTCGCTCATTCACGTCGGGTCCCATTCCAGTCCAGCGGTAAGCCGTTGTGACCACTTGAACTACGAGGTCTTTGATCTATGTCAAGGCATGGTACGTAGGAAGACTCCACGAGGTTCAAGCCCAACTGTCGCTCATTCACGTCGGGTCCCATTCCAGTCCAGAGGTAAGCCGTTGTGACCACCTGAACTACGAGGTCTTTGATCCATGTCAAGGCATGGTACGTAGGAAGCCTCCACGAGGTTCAAGCCCACCCGTCGCTCATTCACGTCGGGTCCCATTCCAGTCCAGCGGTAAGCCGTTGTGACCACCTAAACTACGAGTTCTTTGATCTATGTCAAGGCATGGTACATAGGAAGCCTCCACGAGGTTCAATCCCACCCGTCGCTCATTCACGTCGGGTCCCATTCCAGTCCAGCGGTAAGCCGTTGTGAGCACCTGAACTACGAGGTCTTTGATCCATGTCAAGGCATGGTACGTAGGAAACCTCCACGAGGTTCAAGCCACATTGCTCGGTCGTTCTTTCACGTCGAGTTTCACCCACGTCCAACACGACGTTAAACTGCACTCCGGTCCAGTGGTAAGCCATTGCGACCCATCCATCCTAACGAACTACGAGGACTTTGATCCATGTCAATGCATGGTACGTAGGAAGCCTCCACGAGGTTCAAGCCCACCAATAGTGGACCAAGGTCTAATTTCACGTCGGTTTACCGGGACCATCCCGAACTACGCAGACTTTGATTCCCTGCCACGGGGATACGTAGGAAGCCTCGTCAAGGCTCAAGCCCAACTTCACTATCGCCCCCCTCTTGCGATGGTCCCATTTCACTCTCATCCGTCTCCGCTAGACGTTAAACTCGCGGCATACCCTGTGTCGAACACGGGAAGCTGAGGAAAATCTCAGATACGTGTCTATGACATGTGATTCCCCGCATTCGATATGGGATGCCTCGGGCTTCCACGCCCCCGAGAAGCCTTGTGGTCAAGGATAACAGACAGACATGCCAGGTACCCCAGCATCCAGACATGCTACTGATGCCTCAACGTGACTACTCCCCTGACCGAAGGTTGCTTCCCTGACTGGACCCTTTGGAATGTCCCGACAGAAGCAGTGTAATTAACCGGCGCCCATGGAAACATGGCACTGGGAAGAGTTTCACGAACTACGTATTAAATCTATGAGGGAGACCCGGACTAGGTGACGAGTTCTGAGGAGGGATCCACGGAAGGAAGAACCGACATCCCATCATCCCGTTTCGATCAAGGAGCAGACATACCTGAACAAGGAACAAATGCCGCCCGCCTTTGGAAAGCGGGAATGCGGGCCAACAAAGCCGCGCATCCCCCCCCCCTGACGGACGGATGCGCGCGCGCCCCGGCGAAAGCGTCGGAAACAGAAATGGTGAACCCGACGTGAAACTCTTCTCCTCAGCATGGAGATTAGTAGCGTTCGAGACACCAGTAGATTGACGTGTCACCGGATTCAGATATCTGTTTCCTGGTCCCGCCAAGCAAATGACGGGCCTGTCGTGAAACTCACCGGCAGTCGGGGTTGTAGAACGTGAGGCACTCCGCTCTACAGCGTGTTGGCGTGGATCCTTCTCACAGACATGGAGGATGGAAGAACGCTGGGGCACTGGCTGTCAATCCTTTTCCTCTCAGTACTGATTAGTTGATCCCTTCGCTTTCCAGGAACCATGTTTCTATTTCAGAGATGCGGTCACCATCCGCTCCTCGCCCGCGCAGGGGCAGGGGCAACACCACGACGGCCACTCCACATGGCGCCACCACCACCACGACGGCTGCCACATCACGGAATACGGGACGTCCACGTCCCCTTTCCCCATCAGAGGTCATCCAACGAAGGGTGATCAACAGCCTCGTGCGCAGGTACGAGGAGGAAGGGGTCATCCCGACCAGGGATATGGCCCGCTTGGACCTGGAGGCCTCCAGGCCCCGCCATCAATGCCGCCCTAACCGGCCGCGCAGGGAGCCCCTGCTCCCCACCCAGACGTTCAACCGTTTCGGGAGCCTATCTCTGGAACGCCTTGACGACTCTTCGCCTTACGCCGAAGAGGCAGGCGCTGTCCGGCTCAGTCCGCTCAGGGTCCCGACCCAGGGCCCCCAGGTGAGAGCTCCCGTCCGGCCACGTCAGCGCCGCCGTCCGGCCCCGCAGGAAGAGCAGGCAGACTACATCCCTGCACCACCTGCACCGGCCCGCCTGACCCGACGTCCGCGCCGGGCCCGGGCTGAGGACGCTCGCCTAGGCGCGTCCACGTCGACAGCTACAGTGGCCCGAGCCACCGCCGACGTACATTATGAAGCCCCCGCGTACATTGAGCAGGGGCACCCCTTCGCCCAACCAGGATCGAGACCCCAACCGCCCCACGGGCAGGCTGGGTTGACTCTCCGGGTTGCAGGCCCAAGTAGTGATCGCCGCGAGCTAACCCGCGGTGATGCCACCCCGTACGGAGGTCCTCCCAGTACCACTACTCCACAGAGCGTGGGTCTTCCCCGCTCTGAGGTTCGTCATGGAGGCATGCCTCGTGCTGCCCCCATCCTGCAGGAAGACCTGCCCCGCGGCAGTGATGCTCAGCGCGGAAACATTTCCCGCGCCCGCTGTACAGGGTATGGAGCCCATACTTCTGAAGGCACCGTCCATCCGGTCCTTCTTCAACGTGGGGGTCCCCCCTACGTCCTCTCCACGGCTGGCGAAGGTCCTCCTCACCCCAGCAACCCAAGGAGCGAAGGTCAGCCTCGCTCCACTCGCATCGACCATGGAGGCCTTCCCCATGCTCCTGCCAGTTCCAACAGAGGCCCCACCCACATGGGTACTGTTCATGGAGGTCCTCCCCATGTACCCTTTGACATTTGCCCTGGTGCCCCTCGCATCCCGGCTGTCTCGAGTGGGGGCCCTCTCCGCCACGGCGCCAGCGCCGCCCCAAGGCTACCTGATAGGGGTCAACCCTGTCCCGAAGAGCCACCCAGGGGCAGAAGAGCGGGTCGTCGCCGCCACAAGAAGAATCCTGGGAAGGCCCAGGGGGAGATCAAACCTGCCCGCTTCTCTGATTCGGAAGCGGAATGCGATTCAGCGATGGAACCTTCTCCCAGCTCCTCCGTATCAAGGACTAGGGTAGGAACCAGACGCATCTGCCTCGTTCTCCCAGAATATGAGGTCCACCGGATTCCCGTCTCTCTCCGCAGGTACATCCAGGAGGAAGAAATCCTGAGAATTCCGCAGGTTTCGACCGCGCAGTCACCTCCATCATCACCCGAAGCGCCCTCTACCTCTACTCGGGATCACGAGGAGCTGTTTTGGCGGTCAACGGTGGTAGAGCCACGACATGACCGGACACCGGTAATGGCGATTCCCGTACCCGAAGCAGTGGCTGTTAGCCCGTCCTATCGTGACATTGTGGTCAGGTCACCTCGCTCTTCAGAGGAAGGCCCAGAATTCGGTGGCCAGTCTGCTCGCTCGCCGTATTCTCCACAGCTGAGTTTGTTATCCCAGAGGTCTGCCTCGGTACCGATACCGGTCCCTCAGCCGCCCCCGGTTGATGAGTGGGGTAATGTAGGGCCGAACCCCGAGGACGAACCCAGGAGCTTCTGGAGTATTCTTGCAGCGGACTACTTCCCAGAGAAGTTCTGGCCCACGGCGGCGCTGAATTTCCGCGTACCCGAGTCGCTTACCCCTGAAGAAGTGGGATGCTTTTGTCGAACCATGTGGGCGACGCACTTCCGCCTCCGCTGTGAATGGGTAGTATACCCCAGGAGTCGAGAGCACTTCGAGGATATTGGAAAACAGTGCCGCCTGATTGATGCAGCGGCGCTCCTTGTGGCCCAGCACCCTGAGTCGCCCAGTCACCAGAGTTCCCTCCAATGAAAATGCGTTCAGAGTTTCAAGGCACTCCGCAAGATCGTCAGGGAAGCCACCCCCCATGTGCAAGTCCGTGGCTGGGGACACTATGCTTCCCTTTTGTTCGATCCTATTCGACGACAACCCGATTTGCTATGCGACATCGAGGACATGCCCTCGAGAGGAATCGCGGTCCACATGGCCGACATTGTGGACAGGGAAGACGAACTGGAACTCCTTGATGGAGAATTCCCCCCGGAGGGTGCACCGCCACTACTCGACCCATCAGGGAGAGTCACCCGTCAGCAGAGGAACCTGCTAGGCCTGCCCGTACCCACCGAGTCGCTGGTACTCAGTCGAAACACCGGCAAAGGTAAAGAGCACGTCGGAACCGTCAAGCACTCCGACCCATCCGCCTCTGTGCAGAAAACGGATGAGGATCCTGAGAAGGCCGCGCTACGCCAGCAGCTTGCTGAGCAGAAGAGGCTGGTTGACGAACTATTGGCTGAGCGTGCCACAGAGCGGCGACCCGACTATTGTAATCCCAGGCCGGGGCAGCAGGGGCAGGAACAATTTCCCCCCGGTGAGATGCCTCCGGGCAACCCTGATCATGCTACTACCGCGGACAGGGCGGAAGCCGGAACATACGGAAAGAGGGCACGATACGTCTCGCCAAACCCCCCTGAGCGACAGGGAAATCTGAAAAATCCAACCCGGGTTCCCCCAGTCGCCCAGCAGGTCGTCCAGCCAGTTTACCCACGAGCGGCCGAAGCCGTCTACCGTGTTGAAGAACCTGGCAATGTGCTTGTGGTTAGGGATCCCCGTCAAGACAGGGACCCCCACCCGGAGGACCTTATTGCGGCACTCACAGCCCACCTCGAGGCGTTGGAAACACGGCAGGTGGCGGTCCCACCGGATGGCAAGCCTTATCCCGCGTGGGTGGATGATATGCCCGCGCCTCCGGGTTTTGGGAACCCCACTTTCTCGCCTTTTAACGGGATAGGGGACCCACCCCAGCACTTGGCTCATTTCTCTTCTAGGAGTGGCCCCATGCTGGGGACCCCAGCTCAGCAAGAAGCCGCTAAGCTCCGATGTTTTGTACAGACATTGGAAGGTCCGGCATTCGTTTGGTACAGCCAGCTCCCTATCGGATCGGTGACCGGTTGGGAGGATCTTCGCCGGCAGTTCTTATACCAGTTCAGCTCCACCACGCGAAAGACCAGCATTGCGGACCTCTTCAAGTGCAAACAGAGGCCTGATGAGCGGGTTGCAGACTTCATCGCCCGGTGGAAAGGACTTACGTATTCCCTCGATATGCCACTGACTCAGGAGAAATTACTGACGATGTGTGTGGGGATCGTCAAGACAGAGCTGGTACCCTCCTTGATTACCCAGAACTACCCTGGAGGGTTCAGAGATATCTCGGATAAGGCCCAGCGCCTCGAGGAGGCCCTGCAACAGGCTAGTCAGGCACGTTTTCTGCCCCCTATGATCCCAGCCAGGAGGACCGCCAGGGCTGAACCCACCACGGTGGCTCAAATAGAAGCCCCAAGGCAGCTGGAATTGCTACCGGCGGCACCACCCCCGCAACCCCGCAGAGGTCCTCCACCTCAAGCGCAGGCTCCTGCCCAGCAGCGACCGCCTCAGAACCGACAGTTTCCCCCGCGCAATGCGCCACCGCCACCTAGGCGAGACAACCAGGCGCCGCCTCCTTGGCAGGCCCCTCCAGTCCCTCGACAGGACCAGGCCCCCAGGGCTCCTTACCCGGAAAGAAAGTACCATACCTATTCGTTCAACGAAAATCAGGTCCCTGGTTACTTCCGAAGTGCTCTAGAGCAAGGGATTGTGCGTCTGCCTGAGTGCAAGAGGCCGGCAGAGGCGCATCTCACCGATCACCCCAACTACTGCCCTTATCATCAGATCCTGGGGCACACCCTCAAGCGATGCTATGTGTTTAAAGACTGGCTTCAGGACCAGGTCAACAACAACATAGTCAAGTTGGGCCCAGCGCCAGCGCAAGTGGCAGGCGTCTTTGCGGGATCAGAAATCGGCATCGACGGCGAAGGTGAGTGGCAGCAGGTCCCTAGCCGCGGGTCCCAGAAATACGATAACTGGATGGCTCGAAAAACCGTCATCCGTGCCCAGGGTATCATCCGGGCACACCTGAAGCAGTCGGAACCATTAGAAGAAGTAGCTGGTGCCTCAGCATCGTCTTCACAGTTGGCCTCTGCCCAAAAGGGAAAGCAGCGACGACGTAAGAAGACGCAACGTGCACCGCCAGTGCCGTCTTCATCCCGCACTCTCGGCGACTTTATGCCTCCTGAAATGGGCATTCCTCCCAGAATCCGCCCAGCGGTGGATGACTCTTCGAGCGACAGTCAAGGGTACGCTTCGGTTAACATCGTGGAGCTGGTAAAGCCCTATATGACCCCCGACGAGGGGGAACCCCAGGCAGACCTCCCCAATGTTTCCGGCCGACGTCAACGTCGGCGGAATCGCAATCGCGCCGGTCATCGAGGTACGTCATCCGGCATTTGCAGCCAAGCCGTGCACGCTACCGAGACCAGGCAGCAGGCTCAACGCAGATCTCAGCACGCGCAGACCCATCCAGCACCCTCGGCTCTACCTCCACCGCCGTTCGTGTTGCTGGATCGGGGAGATCCGTCTCGTTCGTATCACAGCCAGTCTTTCCCGGCGACAGGCCAGCCTCTGCTATCCGATCCTAGCCCGGCGACTATTCTTCAGGCTTCTACTGGTAGGCAGAAAGATGTACCCAGTACTAGTTACTCGCCGGTTCATCCAGCCGGACCCGCTATGCATCCAAATGCCGAACGACCTCCTGTAAGCAGAGGTTCGCGTTTGGCACGAAAGTACGATGTCCTGAAGCATCTGGCCGGCATCCCGGCGAGGCTTTCCATCCTCTAGGCCCTTCGCCTATCATCTGAAATGCGCGAGGCACTTGCCGAGGCCCTAAGGATCCCCCTTCAGTTCGAGGCGGAAGTGGCAGCTGCGGAATCCTTCCATACCGAGACGATTGGAAACGCCGAATGCCAGGCGGTTATCTCGTTCTCCGGTGAAGATGAAGACCCTCCTATACAGGGGCACATTCGCCCACTATATATCACTGGCCACTTCAACGGTGTGGAAGTCTGCCGATGCCTCATTGATACGGGTTCTGGAATCAACCTAATTCCGACCCGGACGCTGCGAAAGCTGGGTCTGTCCGAAGGTGATTTGACTCCCTCTGACCTTCGGATCCAGGGGTACGACAGGACAGAGCAAACCCCAGTCGGCAAGATCCGCCTGAAGACCCAGTTTGGTGGCTTAATTTCCATCTCTGAGTTCATGGTTGTTCCTCAGGACACCGCCTACAACGCATTGATGGGTAGGCCATGGCTCCATCTGCATGCAGCGGTCCCCTCGTCATATCACCAGTGCCTTAAGTACTCGCTCAACGGTCGAGTAGGCGTGATCCAAGGAGACGCGTCCCCTTTCGCTTCTTGTGAGGCCCGCTATCTGGATGCGGGTTATTACAAAAGCAAGGACAAGCAAATCCTGGTAAGCGAGGATGAGCCCGCCCCGATCGCAAGTGATCCCTGGGCAAGCATGGACGACGCCTACATCCTCCCGATCCACCGGTTGGAGGCCACGACCCCCGACATGGGACAATGTTTTGTTGTTTCGGGTACGCAGGGAAGGCATGTTCCCGTGTCCAAGCGACAACAGAAAATCACCTCGTACTCCTACATCAACCAGGCTCGGGTCATCCCGGAACCTCCTACCCCTGTACGGTACCGGGACGTCAAGCTGATGACAACGGCGGTGCTCCATACGTGTCTCTTTTGCCGGGCTGGAATTAACCGACTCAGGCCGACACGTCACCAGTGCTTTGATATCATCAAGCGTGGCCCCTTAGGCCGAAGGCCAGATGGGATCGGATCAAATGCATTCATTGCCATGGTCTTGACGGCCTGTGAGTCTCTTGATGAGATGACCGCGACCACCCATGCTAGCACCAGTGGCCCAGCAGGATCTGGCAGCCCCAAAGCAGTTTCCAACGCAGTCTCTCCCGTGGACGATCCCTCCCCAAGTGGAGAGGACTTGGAGGATTCTCCCCCAGCCTTTGAAGAAGGCGTCTCTACCACGGTTGATGAACTGGTACAGGTGAACCTTGGTAGCGAGGCAGATCCAAGACCCACGTTGATCAGTGCGGCCATTTCCCTCGAGGAGCGGCAGCAGTATGTAGACTTCCTCAAACAGCACCGTGATGTGTTTTCCTGGAGTTACGATGAGATTCCAGGGCTGGATCCCCAAGTGGCCGTCCACCGTCTGGGTCTCCCGGCAAAACACCAGGGGTTCAAGCAGCCTCCCAGGAAAATGCACCCTTCTCATGGTGCTATGGTTGAGGCCGAAGTTGACAAGCTTATCAAAGCCAACTTCATTAAGGAGGTCCAGTACCCCAAATGGCTCGCCAACATTGTGCCGGTCAGGAAGAAGAATGAGCAGATCAGAGTCTGCATCGACTTCCGCGATCTCAATCGCCACTGCCCAAAGGATGACTTCCCACTCCCAGTGACGGAGCTGTTGATTGACGCCACGGCCGGGTTCCAAGCCCTCTCTTTCATGGATGGGTATTCCGGGTATAACCAGATCCAGATGGCCCCCGAAGACGAGGAGTCCACTGCCTTCAGGGCTCCCCAGGGTACCTTTTGCTACCGGGTAATGCCATTCGGTTTGAAAAATGCAGGTGCCACTTATTAGAGGGTCATGCATCGCATATTCAAACCGATCCTCGGGACATTGGTGGAATGCTACGTGGATGACCTTGTAGTAAAATCACACCAGCGCCAAGACCATATCAAAGACCTTGAGAAAGTGTTCGGTTTCCTCCGTTCCTGTCACCTGAAGATGAACCTGCTGAAGTGTGCCTTCGGAGTCACCTCCGAGAAGTTTTTGGGCTTCGTTGTCAGATACCGAGGTATCGAGATCGACCCGGAGAAGATCAAGGCCATCAGCCAAATGCCTCCCCCGAACAACATTCGGGAGCTTCGAGGCCTGCAAGGCCACTTAGCCTATATACGCCGATTCATTGCGAATTTGGCCGGCAAGTGTAAGCCCTTTTCCCGGCTCATGAAGAAAGACGCTGCCTACGAATGGGATGAGGAGTGTCGGGCCGCCTTCGAGGAAATCAAGCAGTATCTGCTCCAACCTCCGGTCTTGATGCCACCCGTCTCCGGAAAGCCAGTGGTCCTTTATGTAACCGCCCTGGAGAGATCCCTCGGTGCGCTGCTCGCCCAGAAGAATAACGAGGGTACTGAGAACAGTCTCTACTATCTCAGCCGCATGCTTCTCGATACGGAGGTCAGATACTCCCCTATCGAAAAGAGCTGCCTTGCGCTCGTCTTCGCTGTGCAGAAGTTGCGGCACTACCTGCAACACCACGAGGTACAATTGATCTCTCGGGTAGATCTGCTGAAGTACATCCTGAACCGCCCCATGCTGACCGGCCGACTAGCACGGTGGGCGGTGATTCTCCAGCAATTTGATATCAGGTTCGTGCATCAGAAGGCCGTTAAGGGACAAGCGTTGGCAAACTTTTTAGCTGCCCATCCAACCTCCGTGGATCAATCCCTGGACCAGGAGTTTCCCGACGAGACGATCCTCTCAGTCAATCATGCTGCCCCATGTTGGAAAATTCATTTCGACGGCGCCTCCCGGAGCCCCACCGGTAGAAGGCTCAATGACCCCAAGCTCAACAGAGTGGGTCTGGGCATTGTTTTCATTACCCCGACGCAAGCTGTCCTGCCGTACTCGTTCCTGCTGTCAGAAGGTTGTACAAACAACGAGGCAAAGTACTAGTCTCTCATTACCGGCCTCGAGTTGGCCCTTGAGATCCATGTTCCCCATCTACATGTGATGGGAGATTCCGAGCTGGTGATCAAACAGGTTAATGGCGACTACGTCGTCAGGAAGCCAGAGCTTGCACCGTTACTAGAGTACACCCTCCTCCTAATGGCCCAGTTCTCTTCTCGGCCAGAGGTTACCCATGTCCCAAGATCGCAGAACGGGCAAGCGGATGCCCTGGCTGGCTTAGCCGCGTCGCTCGCAGAACCCGAGCAAGATGATTTGGTCATACACGTGGCCCACCGGAGAGTCATTGCTCCCGTCACCCAAGAGGACCGTGATAGCCTGCGGGTAAGTCATCTCACCGCCGGACCCTCCATATCGGGAGTCCCGGGTTCGTCAGACGCAGTGATTGAAACCACCCCCGACTGGAGAGAACCTTTTGTCGAGTATCTCCAAAATGGTCAGCTCCTGGACGACCGGGCCGAACGCGAGCGAATCTGACGCCGCGCGCTGCAATTTACCCTCCAGAGCGGCCCCAGTCTTGAGCAGGCCCTCTATAAACGGAGTTTCGATGGTGTCCTCCTCCGTTGCATCCAAGGAGTAGAGATACCTCAAGTTATGCAAGAGGTTCACGCCGGTTCCTGTGGCGCCCATCAAGCTGGGCCGAAGCTGTCCCAGCAAATCCAGAGGTTAGGGTACTTCTGGCCCTCCATGATCCACGATTGTATTGGATACGCCAAAAGATGCCACGCCTGCCAAGTACATGCCAACTTCTTGCATCGGCCGCCAGAACCCCTCCACCCCACCAAGTACTCTTGGCCATTTGTAGTATGGGGACTTGATGTAGTGGGACCGTATCCGCCGGCAACAGCCCGCCAGTGTAGGTTCATCCTGACTGCTACAGATTTCTTCTCCAAGTGGGCAGAAGCACTGCCGCTCAAAGAGGTCAAGGCCCGTTCCATCGTTGACTTTGTGAGCTCAAACATTATCCACCGGTTTGGAGTCCCTCACGCTGTCCTCACCGATAACGGTACCAACTTCCGGGCAGCTGAATTGAAGAAATTGTACGCTAAGTACGACATCTGGTCGAACCATACCTCCCGCTACCACGCACAGGCGAATGGGCAGATCGAGGCGTTCAACAAGACCCTCTCTAACATTCTGCAGAAGATGGTTGGTCAGAACAAGAAGAGTTGGACGGACAAGATCCCCAACGCCCTCTGGGATTACCGGACGACGACTTGCAACTCTACCCAGGTGACCCCATATTCCCTGGTGTATGGAGCTGAGGCCGTCCTACCCATTGAGATCCAGCTGCCGTCGCTACGCACTGCAGTTTATGATCACCAGACATCAGATGAGGTAGCCGAGATCCGTCTAGCTGAATTAGAGGCACTGGACGAGAACCGACTCCGTTCCCTGCACAATCTGGAAAGGCATCAGGACAAGATAGCGAGAGCTTTTGACAAGAAGGTTCGTCTCCGCTCTTTTCTGCAGGGGGACCTGGTTTTGGCCCTTCGAGCGCCAATGATTCCCGGTAGGAAACCACCCAAGTTAGAACCCAAATGGGAAGGACCTTATATCATCCATAAGGTTTACCCCAACGGAGCTTACTCCTTGGTGACCACAGATGGAGAGCGTGTAACTCCTCCCACCAATGCCAAATTCCTCAAGCGATACTTTGCCTAGGGCAAAAAAGTGGTACTGCATGACCCTAAACTGCGAGAGGGTCCTGCACGACCCTAAACTGCGACTCGGTCCCGCATGACCTTAAACTGCCTCTCCGTCCTCACTGCAAGACGTTAAACTGCAAGCCAGTCAGGCCTTCCTGACCGAGGCTCAGCCTCAGGCCCCTCGGCCTCTTTGGGCCCCTGGCCCCGTCTCCACCGCGGTCTGGCCCCAGGCCCCCTCGTTTCTCTCCGACTTACCCTCTTACGGGATCGTGCGGTACGGTGTAGGACTACGTCCTCATGTTGGGATCATGTACCATACTGTACACATCCCCGAATGAGATGCCCCTCATCCCGCATGACGTTAAACTGCATGTCAAGAACTACGTACGGCTTGATTCCCATCTTCATGGGATATGTAGGAACGCTCGGACGCCTCGTCTTGAGCCCAGCCCCAATCTTTTCTCTTCCGCTATTCCCCCTGGGGATAGTCTCCTTGGAGGATCTTTGTGTAGCAGGGAGTAGGCTTTCTTGGCCCCGCTCATGCAACCCCACTCGCGCAAAGATTGTAAAGGTCGCACCATGCACCCACTCCCGTTCTTCTACCCTCCCACGTCCTCACCGCATGACGCTAAACTGCATGTCCTTCAAGAACTACGTATGGATTGATTCTCATCCTTATGAGATACGTAGGAACGCCCGGACATTTCGTCCGTTGGCCCAGCCCAAAAGCCAAAATCTTCCCCTCGGGTCAAGACATGGCAGGGTGCACACTTTTTCCCCGACCCACGTCGAGCAAGCCTCGACCCGGCTGCACATTCCCCCTGGAGGTGTTTGTCCCTTTCGTGGATGAACGCAACTGAGCTTCACCCACTCCTTGACTGGGATTCTGTCACCTTTTCACACCCGGAGGGACCCCCGACAATGGCCAGGATACAATTCCCAAGGGCTCTCCTACCGATACGGGCCAACGCCCACGAGGGTTTTCTTAAGAAACAAGTCGATACAAGTCCCGCGTTGCGAATTTGGTCAGCGGTCGACGCTCGTTTGTTGCCCCCATGCGGGTCACCGTAGGAACGCTGTGTTTCGAACATGGTCAACAGTGTCCTGGATCTTCGGGTCCACCCCGAGATGCCCCAGGCATCAAGAACAGTGATCCCCTTTGCCCCATCTCAAGGTGACAAACTTCCCCCAGGTGGTGCTCGCGATCCGGGCCACGGCCCAGGATTCCTCATAAGGGTGTACGGTGTGATGTAGGATTACGTCCTCATTCACGTCGGGATCATGTACCATGTCGTACACCCTCCCTTTACGAGGCTCAGCCTCAGGCCCTTTGGACTCCTTGGGCCCCTGGCCCCCCGTCCTCATGTAAGACGTTAAACTACAAACCAGTCAGGCCTTTCTGACTGATAACTTCCCCTTTTCTCCGGGCCACGGCCCAGGATTCCTCACTTGGAGTGTACGGTGTGGTGTGGTACTACGTCCTCATTCACGTCAGGATCATGTACCGTGCCGTGCAACTCCCTTTACGAGGCTCAGCCTCAGGCCCCTTGGCCTCCTTGGGCCCCTGGCCCCCCGTCCTCATGTAAGACGTTAAACTACAAACCAGTCAGGCCTTCCTGACTGAGGCTCAGCCCCAGGCCCCTTGGCCTTTTCGGGCCGCGGCCTAGGACCTATCTTATAGGATCGTATGGTGTGAAGTAGGACTACGTCCTCATTCACGACGGCTTCTTTACCATGCCATACACCTCCCTTGTTTAGGGGTACTTTACTCCCCTCCTCGTCCAGCATGACGTGAAACTGCATTTTAAGAACTATTTGTGCCTTGATTCCCATCTCCATGGGATACGTAGGATCACCTGAACGTCTTGGCTTCGGGTCCAGCCCCATCTCTCGGGAATCCCCATCCCATTTTGGCCCCTTGGCCTATCCTTCCTCCATGAGGGGACCATATGGTGTGGTGTGGGATCATGTCCTCATTCACGACGATCTCGTAATGACTACGCCATGCTCCCCCCCCCCTACTGAGCTGTTTCGTCGATCCTTTTTCTTCGGCGGTTCACCAATGTGCTTAAGAGTACTATGGTTTATTACCTGGAATGCCAAGCTTTACTCGGACACGTCCTCACCCGCTTTCCAGGCTTTGCGTATCCCCGCATCAGGGCTTTCATCATCTTTCACACCCGGAGGGACCCCCAAGAACGGCCTGGATACAATGCCCAAGGGCTCTCCTACCGATACGGGCCAACGCCCCCCAGGGTTTCGGACAACAAATCAATAAAATCCCGCGTTGCGAATATGGTCAGCAGTCGATGCTCGTTTGTTGTTCCCACCTCAGGCTAACGCGATACAGACGCTGTGTTTCCTTCATGGATAACAGTTTTCCTCTGTCGTCACGCCAACCCATTAAGCCCAAATGTCGGGTACACAATTCACACCCTTCATCACTTCATCATGTCCAAGTAGAGTCTTGGGAATCTTGGTACTTTTCCCCCGGGCACGTCTGCGCGTTCGAGGAACAAGCTACATCAAAGGTGTCCTTCGAAACTCTCTGCTGACTCCCCTTTGATGGACGCCCCAAGTATTGCAATGAGGATACCCCCCTTGTTTCCCACACCGAGTTTATCTCACGTGGGCTTAGGGATTGGGTTAACATCTGTGCTTACTCGGGAGTTGTCACCATCCATGGTCCGAGCTCTAAGACCATAAACTAAGACTCTCATCTGGGACTACGTTCAAGACTCCTTGTCTTCGGACCCAGCTTGAGTTCAGAAAATTTACCTCTCTAATCCTGCCTTCAGGACCCTGATCACAGGGCTGCGTGGCGCAGTGTAGGACTACGTCCTCATTCAAGTCGGGTTTGCAACAACTGCACCACGCACGCCCAATTCTGAGGTTCAGTCCTCCTGTTCCCTGTCCTACATGACGTTAAAAGGCACCCCTCAGAACTACGTGTGGCTTGATTCCCATCCTAATGGGATATGTAAGACCACCTGGATGTTTAAGATTCTGGTCCAGCCCCACCTCTGGGAGATCCCCTGATTTATCGGTCACCTAGGCCACTTGGTCCATCCCGCTCCAGCAGGGGGGTGTGTAGGTATGATACAAGGTTTTGGGCACCATGCCCCCTTCCCCTGGGAATCTGCCATCTCTCGATCACCCTCAAGGTTGAGTCCCTTGGCTCCCTGTAGTGGTTCACCCATGTATTAAGAGCACTCTAGTCTAGGACCAAGAGTGTCAGATTCAACTTGATCAAGTTCGTTCCGCTTGTCAAGCTTCGTGTCCCCCTCTATTCGGACTTCCACCATCTTTCACACCCGGAGGGACCCCCAAGAACGGCCTGGATACTACGCCCAAGGGCTCTCCTACCGATACGGTCCAATGCCCCCCAGGGTTTCGGATGACAAATCGATAAAATCCCGCGTTGCGAATATGGTCAGCGGTCGATGCTCGTTTTGTTAGTCCTCATTTCAGGCTAACGCGACAGGATGCTGTGTTGCGAACATGGTCAGCAGTAATCCTCTGTCGTCATGCCAGCTCCTTCAGTCCTTGAATGTTGGTTGCATGACTCACATCATTTTCCACCCCATCATGTCCAGGTGCAATCTCGACACTTTTGGCGCTATCCCTCAGTGCACCTTTGCATGCTAGGGGGACAAAGCTTCAATCTGGCGCCCTTTGAGGCTCCCATGGTCCGAGCTCTAAGACCATAAACTAAGATCCATTCGGGACTGCGTTCAACATGATTCCCATCCTCATGGGACACGTAGGACCGCCCAGATGCCCTGTCTTTGGGTACAACCCATTCAGGAAGCCAGTCTCTCTCCCTGTTTCACCTCTGTGTAGGCCCCTCGGCCTAAGGTTTCCCTCTCCGGATGGCGTACAATCTGATGTGGGATCATGTCTCCTTCAATTGTGTTTTATAACACTATGCACATTTCCCGCCTAGCATCGTCTCTGCTACGTCCGCGCTGCATGACGATAAAATGCATGCTTGGTCCTATCATACGACCCTAAACTGTGACATTATCATCCTGGCCGCACGACGAAAAATGGCACCGCATTGTGGTGACCTCGCTGTAGAGGACATCACGTTGGGTATTGGTCACATGCCATGCCATTTTTCAACGCCCATCACGGCTTGATTCTTGTGGCGACATCACGACCTACTATTCTAGGCCTGTCGCTTCACAAAAAAAAACCATTCACCTTAAAGAACAAACAAGATACATCAAATTCCGCTTCTTTAGTGCAAGGGCTATGCCCACACTTCCCTTTTCCCCTGGCACTGGTACCTTACCGTGCCACCTTCTAGAACTATGTATGGCTTGATTCTCATCCTTATGAGATACGTAGGAGCGCCCGGGTACTTCCCCGCGGGCCCAGCCTAACCCTGGTGTTCGGTCCCTCGACTCGAGCATTTCCTCGGAGAACGCATAGTAAGCAGGACTATGTCCTCGTTCACGTCAGGTTTTGATGTCATGTGTCCCCTGATCCCCTTTTCCCATCCATGGTCCGAATTCTATGACCCTAAACTAAGATCACCCCAAGGGAAAGGAATATGCTCCCTCTCTCTAATACGTTTCATTGCCGTATTCAGATGTGTTTTGACAAAAATCTCGAAGTATGGGATTTTCACAGGGACATTCCCCTCATTTCCTGACCAAGCTTCATGAGCTCGCTATTTGGATCCTCATCCTCTTCCACATCCAAAAGGACCCTCGGACGACGTGGATACTATGCTTAAGGGCTCTCCATGAATGCTGGACCTAAGGGCCCTTCAATCGTTTCGGGCCAACGTCCCAACGGATATTTGACAACATTTGCGACATGGTCCCGTGTTTCGAACATGGTCAACGGTTGACCCTCATTTGTTTGTCCCCATTTTAGGCTAACACGATAGGATACTGTGTTGTGAACATGGTCAGCAGTAATCCTGTATCGCCACGCCGCCATCATCGTGATCCGAACCTCGAGCGTCATGATTCACACATTTCCACTCCCTCATGTTCAAGTGGAACTCCATCATACTCGGCTCTTTCTCTTCGCGCATCTAGGTGCGCTGAATGATCGTGTTAGTGTCATCGGGCCGGTAGTAACCGAGCATCCCTTTGCCCCAACCTGCCCCTCTCTGCGTCGGAAAATTCCCACCACTACTGCTTGTTTCCCACACCGAGCACGACTCACGTGGGCTTAGTAGTTTTGGCTGGATGTGTACCAACACGGTTAGGCTACTCGTCGTCCAGTATGACGTTAAACTGCACTTCCAGAACTACGTGCGGCTTGATTCCCATCATCATGTGGGATACGTAGAGACACCCAGGCATTTCACCTAGGGTTCAGACCCTGGAATCACGAAATCTTGTTCCTCCCCATTTCCAGCCCTAGCCAGAGGCCCTGTCTGGAAGAAAGAATGATCTGTGATCAGGCCAATGCGCCCAATTTGGCGTACTCCCTCCACGGTGGTGCAACTACCAAGGTGTTGGATTCTATTTGAACAAACCACCACTCCATGTTCCACGCTTTGCGTGTCCCTTATTCGGACCCTCGTCCTCTTTCATGTCTAAAGGAACCCCCTAACGGCCTGGTCTTATGCCGCATCGGCTCACCTACCGTCCTGGGCCGACGTTCCGGAAGACTGGTCATGTCTGGAAGGACCCCCTAACAGTATGGATGTCTGACCTATGGTCCACCAACTGTCCTGGGCCAACGTCCTGGAAGATTGATCGACAACAAATTGATAAAATCCCGCGTTGCGAATATGGCCAGCGGTCGATGCTCATTTGTTGTCCCCATTTCAGGCTAACACAGTAAGGATACCGTTTGTCCTCCACGGTTAGCGGTTGTCCTTTATTGTCACGCCATCCCCACAGTGTTCCGAATTTGGGCATCGTGATTCACACTTCCCATTTTCACCTGTTTGAACCGATTTCAGCGCCCCCGGTGCTGCCCCATTCGTGCATAAGAGCACGTTGGAGAAACGGTAATTCGGCTATCCTGGATGTTCCTCCTCCGATCAAGCCTTCCCCATCTTTCGGGAATCTGGACTGGTTTGAGGGAATTGTCTCCAAACGTCCCGCATACATTGTAGGGATGTAACAAGGCAATTCAACAGTGGAAATCGTGCGTGCTACGGAGCTCAAAACAAAGGAGAAAGAAAAAGTTGAAGCACAAAAGTGTTAATAAAAGTTTCTTTCGGGTTCGCTACAATACTCGGGGGTTGACATCCCCCATGGACGGGTTGACTCCGTCAAAAGAGCGTTGCAGCTCCGCCACCCGTTGACTTGCGGCGTCCAAAGCCTGTTGCCGCTGATTCAACTCCCGCTCCTCTTCAGTAGCAGCGGGGCGTAATTCGTCAACTCTGGCCCTAGCCCTTTCTACCTAGGCCCGGACGGCAGCCATCCTCCCAGAGGTTTGCCCCATATGTTCCTCAGCCTCTGCTAGTTGGGCCTTCAATCGTGAGACCAGCTCGGACTGCGCATCGAGAGTGGCTGAAAGCTCGTTGGCCCGGATCTGCATCTGTTGAACCTCGCCTTCAGCCTCATGGAGCTTCCTAATGCTGGTCACCTTCCTCCGCTGCCATCCCACGCTCAGCCCATGATCATGCTCCCGGATCTTCTCAGCCATGAGGTCTCGGATGAGCGCGTGAGGGCATTGGGCATCCACTCCCCCGGCACACAGTTCGCGCAACCGCGAGCGGAGCCTATCCATTTCGGCCAGCCATTGCGCTTGGGGAGTGTCCCTGATAAAGCGCGTGATCAGCTTCCACGACTGGCGGCGGACTATGCTGCTGTCTTCCTCATCAGAGGCTGTTTCGTCCCAATCCGCGCGGTCGGCAGGCTCGTACGCAGGATATGCCTGCAGGAATTCCTCAGCGGGATCTGCATCAGGTGTTGAGTCTGGTACGACACCTGACACCGGCGCACGCACGACAGGACTGAGGAGGTGAAGGGACTATCGTCACCATCACCGGAATACCCCTGGGAGGGACGCCGCCAGACATCCCGACCAGCCTCGCTGCCGTAGCCCACGCCAGTCGGAGAACTGTATGACAGAAAGAGACATAAACGTTAGTTGGCATGGCCCACATGTGGCAACGTGGAGACCGGTGAAGGAGACTTACGAAGATCGACTTCCGAGCACTGCTCTTGGGCCGGTACTGATGGGACTCCGAGGAGAGGCCCCCCGTATACTGTTGGAAGTTTTGGAGATTCCAAAGGAGCCGCCTCAGACCCCTTGGTCCCACCAGACGCAGAACTGGACGCAACCATTGGCGCGGGTTCTGAAGGTCCCGCGTCATCACCCGTCAAGGAGCGAGAACGAGGCCTACGAACAAGTTCCTCCTGCATGACTCAAACATTGGTGAGAAGTCCATAGGGATTCAAGAACAGATCGTAAGAAGAGAAGTTTGGAATGCTACCTCGAGAGCCTCCGCGAAGTCATCGGATTCTGAGCTTCAGTCTCCGACCTCGCCCTCCTCCAGCGGGCTCCCTCCTCCAGCCTCATCCTCCCGAGAAGAGTCCCCTGATTCCTCCGGCAAGGGGAAGCTCTCCCTCAGATCGGCAGCCGATAACTGTGGAGGGACCGTCTGATTCAACATTACCCTCACCCGGTCTGTCAATGGGCGAGGGACACCACTGGAGTGGACGTAATCCTCCAGCTCATTCAAGTATTGCTCTGCCTCCGCCGGAGACACCATGAATCCAGCCCGAACTGGGCCTATGCCCGGCAGTTCCATCCCGAGGCGATTCAGGTGGGCCCACATCTCAGGTGAGCTGAGGAATTGCCGGTTGACATCCCAAATGTCCCAAGCTTCCGGAAAGACAGCATCTTCTGCCATGTCAATGTGACGCAGCCGCTTCCCCGGAGCCTGATTGGGTATCCTACGGAACCCCCTCGGTGGCCACCCCTCCGGATGACCCTGCTCTCCCGGAACCACCGGATCCGCCGCTGCTGCCATATCCTCGGCCGGTGCGGGTCTCGCCGCCATGGGAGCCCCGCTGCCGCGAGCGGCCCTAACTGCCCTCCGACCCCGACCTCGAGATAAAGGAGGCCCACCGTCACCAACCAGGATCATTGGCTGCTTCAGCATCTCCCCGGGATAAGCGGCCTCCCAGCTGATGGCGTACTCCTTCGCTAAGCCGAAGGCAGCGGTGGACGGAGGCAATGCGACCTGCATCTTTCCATCCTCACGTGTGAACATTAGCCACAGCTGCCTCATCACACACGGGTGCTCCTCTTGACGCACCTCCCAGTATACCTGCGGGGTCAGCCGCTGGAGGCACCGGAACTGCCTCGCAAAACGATGCGGGGTGTACGGTTCACAGATTGGCTCACGATCGATCCGAGCCACCAAAACTCCACCTCGGAAGGCCAGGAGGTAAGACCGATGTTCTTCCGTTCCCCGTCCATCATCAGTAAGCCTCCCCGTCGGTAGTGGGAAGGGATGAAAGTTGAACTTGTCCGCCCTCCACACCCTATTCAGCACCATCGGAACGGCCAGTTTGAATGGGAAGCTCCCAACTGCATTCAGAATGGAGGGGCGAAAGTCTGATCCCGGCGGCGAAATGGGGTTTGGATACTCGTAAATCCCCCTGATATGCGCTGCGATCCACCCATACAGGAGGTGGAAGGGCCCACATATTCTTGGCGGCTTCTTGCCCTCGCTAATATGTCGCAGCATTCTGTATAGTTTGGCGAGCATCGGGATCCCCAGGTTGATCCGCAGCCCCATGGCCAACATCGATGCCATGATGAACGAGCTGGGCCATACCCCCATGCTTGTATCTCTCACCGGTAGGATCCACCCACAGATGAGAGCCGCGATGAACGCCGCCAGCCTGACTATTGGCTGTTGTTCGGTGCTGACGCTGAAACCCCAAGTCTTCCATTGGCTGTCCTCCAAGACCCGCCAGTACGAGTGTCCCTTGCCCCGCTGGGCTGCCCTCGGACAAGTTCGAGGCCTTGGAGGGAACTCTCGATCTTCTGGGAATTTCAGGAAGTATTTGAACCATCTTCTGAAGTGGAAATCCCTCACTGCTTCCTTGTCCTCTCCAGGGACAAGAGCCATCAGTGCTGACGCCAGCCGTGGCATTTTCTCAGCATATCCCCACACGCTGGCAACGGGGAGGAACTCGTCATACATGGCCCCCAAGATCGGGACCCCGGAAATCTGGTGGACATCCCACAGGCTGATGCCCACCTCCCCGTGATGCCGGTGAAAAGTGTTGGTTCTGGACGACCATCTACCCAACAGTTCCGGCATCAGTTGCTTTGGTTGATAAATGTGGAACTGGGAGGCCCATGCCGCCTCATACAGTCCCACTCTCCTCAGCTCGGCCTCGAACTCCTCGCAGGAGGCGCCTACCCAGTAGGTCCAAGCCCAGTCATCGGTAAAATTGCCGCCCTGGCGCAGGTCCCACTCATCGGACCATCCCTTCTTCGGATCCTGCAGAGCCGCCTTCAGCATGGTGCGGTAGAGAGGAGGGGACGTCTCCGATTGCAGTGGCCTCCCGTCAATGTCGTTCACATGATTGTAGAGGCAATCAGCGGTGACGGGTGTGAAATCCTCCTGTGCTTGACCATCGGCCGCCCTGAACCATTGGTGCTGGCATGGTGTGCTCCTGAACCAGCAAGCTGGTTCATCCCTTCTTGCCTCAGGTATGAAGACGTCATCCCTCAGCCCGAAGCCATACAACGGCAGTTTCTTGCACTGCGGGTAATCCTTCTGACCTTCCGACAGCAGGTCTGTTAAGGAAGTGTGGTCCGAGTGGCTCCGAACCATTTCCCCCAAGCCTGGACGGTTGGCCATCTCATCTCGACGAGCAGCATCTGCGAGGACCCCCAAGACAGCTTCTTTATGGGCCATTTTAACTCTGTCCCTCATAAAAGGATTCTTCCGGATGGATCGCGAAGCCCGATCGCGAAGCTCGATCGCGAATCCGGATCGTGAAGGTCGGTCGCAAGTTCAAACCGTGAAGTCCGGCCAAGGCAGACAAGCAAAGGTTCGCGTGGCGCGGACGCGGAGTCGGAGACTCGCGGTTCGCCGTGAAGCTCGATTCGCGGAGCGCTGTCGCGGAGTACGCGGAGCGTCGCGAAATCGAGAGCACAAAAGGACAAGGAAGGCACGTAAAGACAAAAGAGGGCGGACCCCCTATTTATAGGCGATGACCCAGGAGCATCGCGGCGCGCCTCACCCACGCGAAGCATCGCGGCGCGTCCGGATCTGCGGCCCCGGCGAGCATCGCGGCCCCCCTTCGCGATGACGCATTGCGAACCACCGACAATTTTGGCGATTATCCCTTAGACTTCGACCCTTCGCACTCCGCGGCTCCAAGTCTGAGGGGGGCATTTCTGGGCGCCAAAAATGTGGCCCAAAAGGAAGGAACGAAAAAGACAGCCGGCGCGCTGCCCCGCGAAGCACAGCCGCGAAGCACAGCCGCGAAGCCCCGCCGCGAAGCGTCCCCACCTTGGCGGCCCCGCGAAGCACCGGAGGCGGTAATCCTCCGCGAACCGGTTTGAAGTTCACGAGCCGCCGCGAAGCACCGGAGGCGGTAATCCTCCGCGAACCCGTTTGACGTTCACGAGCCGCCGCGAAGCACCAGAGGCGGTAATCCTCCGCGAACCTGTTTGATGTTCGCGATCCGCCGCGAAGCACCAGAGGCGGTAATCCTCCGCGAACCCATTTGACGTTCGCGAGCCTCCGCGAAGCCCCGAAGGCGGCGCGCGAGCCCTGCTTCGCGGCGCCCCTCCCCTATAAATACTCGACTCCCCCTGAGTCCTGAGGACGGACAACCCGACCTTTCGGCTTCTCCTCTCCCGAATCGCGAAGCATGCTTTTCCCTGGGAATCATGAGCTCCGCGAGGTATTCCTACTTCGCGAGACGACTCTGATTTTTTTCGTTTTGAGCCCCTCTTTCGAGAGGGATGCCCTTCGCGAAGCTCAAGGGCATTCGCGAAGGAAGGGGATTCCCAAGGGAACCCGGGCAGCCGCGGAGCACTTGTGCTTCGCGAAACACCCAACCCATACGAGTAATCCCTATGCTAAGGCAGGATCGCTCCACTTCGCGAAGCACATTGCTTGGAAGGACCCTGCTTCGCGAACCACTCCTTCTTCGCGAGGCAGTGCTCCGCGAACACTGTTCCACTTTGCGAAGCACCTCCCACTCCCACCTATGCCCCATGCTAAGGCCAAGGCACCCCACTTCGCAAAGCACACTCCTCTGCTTAGCGATTCCTCTTTCCGTGCGACCCTCCAGGTTTGCACGATGTGATTTCAAAGTCCCATGGACAACACCTCCCGTAGCGTTGCTTCGCCTAATGCTTCTTCGCATAGGCACGCTAACGGCTATTGCTTCTTCGCATAGCCACGCTAACGTGGACCCCTAAATGGTTCATCCCTCGACTCCCCTTTACCATGGCCTTACCGGCACCTTCCCTTCCCCAAGGACCAGAGGGTACCGGTTATGTAAGCCCTAGGGGTGTGGAGTGAACCCACCTCGTCCAAGCTGCAGGACGTTAAACTGCCAAGCACCACGTCCTCAACACATGATGTTAAACTGTGACCCAACCTCGTCTCCCTCACGAAGGGTCCCCCCAACTCGAACATTTTTTACACCACTCGTCTCCACGGGAATGGAACTCTTCCGCACATGGAATGAGATCCTCTTTGTCGGAGTGGTGTATGTTCGCAGGGGAAGGGTCGCCTCATAGCGTAAGCCCCTAACCTTTGGTACGGATGATTGCACCCATGCATCTCGGTACTTCCCCACAACCAAGGTCAGTGCAGGATGTGACAGGGAACGAGGCACCTCCCATCGTCGGACCAAGGTCCATCTTTCCCGCACTTTGTCGCGCCATGGGCCTCCATCCTGGAGTAAGTCCCAACACCATGGGCCGCCCAACGCGTAAGCCCCTCTTCGCTTCTCATGGACGCACCCTTCGCAACGTGATTGTCAGGTCTGTGCAACCTCTTGTTTCTCACACCGAGCATGACTAACGTGGGCTTAGAGTGAGCACCGACCTTGACAAGCGCCACTTGAACTACGAGGTATTTGATCCATGTCAAGGCATGGTACGTAGGAAGCCTCCACGAGGTTCATGCCCACCCGTCGCTCATTCACGTCGGGTCCCATTCCAGTCCAGCGGTAAGCCGTTGTGACCACCTGAACTACGAGGTCTTTGATCTATGTCAAGGCATGGTACGTAGGAAGCCTCCACGAGGTTCAAGCCCACCCGTCGCTCATTCACGTCGGGTCCCATTCCAGTCCAGCGGTAAGCCGTTGTGACCACCTGAACTACGAGGTCTTTGATCCATGTCAAGACATGGTACGTAGGAAGCCTCCACGAGGTTCAAGCCCACCCGTCGCTCATTCACGTCGGGTCCCATTCCAGTCTAGCGGTAAGCCGTTGTGACCACCTGAACTACGAGGTCTTTGATCTATGTCAAGGCATGGTACGTAGGAAGCCTCCACGAGGTTCAATCCCACCCGTCGCTCATTCACGTCGGGTCCCATTCCAGTCCAGCGGTAAGCCGTTGTGACCACCTGAACTACGAGTTCTTTGATCCATGTCAAGGCATGGTACGTAGGAAGCCTCCATGAGGTTCAAGCCACATTGCTCGGTCGTTCATTCACGTCGAGTTTCACCCACGTCCAACACGACGTTAAACTGCACTCTGGTCTAGTGGTAAGCCATTGCGACCCATCCATCCTAACGAACTGTGATGACTTTGATCCGTGTCAAGGCATGGTACGTAGGAAGCCTCCACGAGGTTCAAGCCCACCAATAGTGGACCAAGGTCTACTTTCACGTCGGTTTACCGGCACCATCCCGAACTACGCGGACTTTGATTCCCTACCACGGGGATACGTAGGAAGCCTCGTCAAGTCTCAAGCACAACTTCACTATCGCCCCCCTCTTGCGATGGTCCCATTTCACTCTCATCCGTCTCCTCTAGACGTTAAACTCGCGGCATACCCTGTGTTGAACACGGGAAGCTGAGGAAAACCTCAGATACGTGTCTATGACATGTGATTCCCCACGTTCGATGTGGGATGCCTCGGGCTTCCACGCCCTCGAGAAGCCTTGTGGTCAAGGATAACAGACAGACATGCCAGGTACCCCAGCATCCAGACACGCTACTGATGCCTCAACGTGACTACTCCCCTGACCGAAGGTTGCTGCCCTGACTGGACCCTTTGGAATGTCCCGACAGAAGTAGTGTAATTAACCGGCGCCCATGGAAACATGGAACTGGGAAGAGTTTCACGAACTACGTATTAAATCTATGAGGGAGACCCGGACTAGGTGACGAGTTCTGAGGAGGAATCCACGGAAGGAAGAACCGACATCCCATCATCCCGTTTCGATCAAGGAGCAGACGTGCCTGAACAAGGAACGAATGCCGCCCGCCTTTGGAAAGTGGGAATGCGGGGCAACAAAGCCGCGCGTCCCCCCCCTGACGGACGGATGCGCGCGCGCCCCGGCGAAAGCGTCGGAAACAAACAATATTAGAGGTTAACGATGATGTCGATTCACAATCCATCATCTCCTCTTTATTACCCAAAGAAGACCCTTTATCATCACTCGGGTCAGAAATGGAAGCTTCTTCTTCCAGATGTGAAAATTTTGACGTCTCTTCTAATCATGAAAATTATGCTTCATCATCTACTATGAAAGTAGAAACAAAGGAAATAAAAAATTTTAAAGAAGAAGAGGATGATCTCAGGGATGCTCCTCCAAAATTTGAAGAGGGTGTCTCTACCACTGTTGATGAACTCAGAGAAATCAATCTGGGTACGAAAGAAGATCAACACCCCACATTAATCAGTGCGGCCATGACTCTTAAAGAGCAAGAGATGTATATTTCCTTTCTAATGAAAAATCAAGATATATTTGATTGGAACTATACAGAGATTCCAACGCTTGATCCTGATATTGCCACTCATCATTTGGGTTTTCCAGAAGAACATCGAGGATTCAAATAGGCTGCAAGAAGAACACACTAAACCTATACTTCCAAAATTGAGGCTGAAGTGGATAAGATCATCAAAGATAAATTTTTTAGAGATGTTCAATATCCCAAGTGGTTGTCAAATATTATCCCAGTGAAAAATAATAATGGGAAAATTAGAGTTTGCATTGATTTCAGAGATCTTAATCGGCATTATCATAAGGATGATTCTCCAGTTCTGGTTACAGAACTCTTGATTGATGCGACAGCTGGCTATGAAATGATTTCCTTCATGGATGGATATTCTGGATATAATCAAATCTGGATGGATTGAGAAGATGAAGAATCTACAGCCTTCAAATCTCCTCAGGGTTTGTTTTGCTATCAGGTAATGCCCTTTGGCCTAAAGAATACAGGCACAACATATCAGCGTGACATGCATAGTATCTTCAAACCCTTTTTGGGAATGTTTTTTAAATGTTATGTGGACAATTTGGTTGTCAAATCCAATCAATGTTCTAATCACTTGGATGATTTTTAAGTCATATTCTACATGCTTCGACAATATAATTTGAAGTTGAACCTCCTTAAAATGTGCTTTTGGGTTAACCTCGGGGAAATTTCACGGCTTCGTTGTACACCATCGTGGTATCGAAGTCGATCCTGAGAAGAAAAAGTCAATCCTTGGCATTTCACCTCCTCAAAATTTAAGAGAATTGAGAGGAATTCAAGGACACTTAGCCTATATTCGGCATTTCATAGCCAATTTGGCAGGAAAAATCTTACCCTTCACCAAATTGAGGAAGAAGGGAATCACTTACCAGTGGACTGAAGAATTTCAATAATCATTCGATATTATCATGAAGTGTCCCTTGAGTCCACTGGTGTTAATGCCACCTATTAAAGGAAGACCACTTATCCTCTATGTGACAGCTCTAGAGCAATCATTGGGTGCCTTTCTTGCTCAGAAGAATGATGTTGGGAATTAAAACAACCTCTACTATCTCAGTAGGACTATGTTTGAAGCAGAAACCTGATATTAAAGTATTTAGAAGTTCCTCCTGGTATTAATCATTACTGTTAAAAAGTTGAGACACTACCTACAACATCACGAAGTCCAATTGGTATCTCGCAATAACCCGCTCAAATTCATCCTTAGTCTTCCAATGCTTATAGGACGTCTAGCATGGTGGAAAGTTATCTTGCAGCAATTTGATATTCAATATGTGTCTCAAAAGGAAATAGAGGGCCAAGATCTGGATGATTTCCTTGCTGAACACCCTTCAGTGGAAGACACATCTTCAGATATTTAACTCCATGATGAAGAAGTATTTTCTAATCAAGAAAGTCTTCAATTATGGGAAATGTACTTTGATGGTGCTTCCAGAAGTCCAATAGGGAAGAAAATGGAAAATCATAAATTCAAAAAAGTTGTATTAGGAATTGTACTTATTTATCCATAAAAGGTAGTGTTACCTTATTCCTTCTCATTGTTGGGAGGTCGTACAAATAATGAAGCCAAATACCAAGCTCTCATCGCAGGCTTGGAGTTGGTGCTTCAAGCACAAGTGAATCACTTAAAGGTGAAAGGTGATTAAGACCTGGTAGTCAAACATGTCAATGGGGATTATGCAATTAGAAAAGAAGAACTAATCCCTTTGTATGATTACTTCATAGAGTTAATGGTGGAGTTTCCTTTGGAACTGGCATTTTCATATTTCTCAAGATCACAAAATTCCCAAGCTGATGCACTGGCTAATATAGCCACAGCTCTGGAAGATCCGAATCGGGATGAGAGAACCATCAGTATTGCCCACCGTCGTACAATTTCACCTTATATTCAAGCCAGAACAGAGGAAATCAATGAAATTGGTCCCATCTCTAAACCATATGGTCATACTACAGGATGGATGACACCTATCAGGGAATACCTTCAAAATGGAACACTTCCACCTGATAGAGCTAGGAAAGAAAAAATCTGGCGACGTGTGGTCAACTTTACTCTTTATAATGGCTCCAATCACCAAGAAAAAATTCTCTACAAGCATGGTTTTGATGGAGTTCTCTTCAGATGCATTGATGGTGAAGATACAATGGTTGTCATGAATGAAGTGAATGCAGGAGTCTGTGGTTCCCACCAGACTAGACATAGACCATCTGATCAGATTTGAAGTATTGGATACTTTTGGTCTTCAATGATACAATATTGTGTTGATTTCACAAAGAAGTGTCATTAATTACAAGTATATTCCAACTTCATTCATCAACCTCTAGAGTTTCTTCATACAGCTAAATACTCGTGGCCATTTTCCACATGGGTAATGGATGTGGTGGGACCTTACCCTTCAGCTATGGACAAGCAGTTTAAGTATATTCTTCTTTTACTGACTTCTTTTCTAAATGGGAAGAGGCAATACATCTCAAAGAAGTTAGTTTTAAAAGTATTGTTAGCTTCATTAAGTCTAACATCACCTAGATATGTTGTCCCTTATACCATATTGACGGATAATGGCACCAACTTCTGTTCATCTGAGGTGAAGAAGTTGTATCAAGAATACAACATCAAATCCAATCATTCATCTTGGTATCATGCAGAGACCAATGGCCAGATATAAGCTTTCAACAATACTATGTCAAATATACTACAAAAGATGGTGGATAAATATTAGAATTAATGGCTTGATAAACTCTTTCATGCTTTATGGGCTTATCGGACTACCACCTGCACTACAACGTGGTCAACTCCATATTCACTAGTATATGGAACGGAAGCAGTCTTACCAATTGAGGTTCAACTACACTCGCTCAGGGTAGCCATTTGTGATCAATCATCTACAAATGAACAGTCTCAAAAGATATTTAATGAATTGGAATGGTTAGATGAGAAATTATTGTGCACTCTGCACCACTTCGAAGTCTATTAGAATCGAATAGCATGAGCTTTCAGCAAAAATGTTTGTCATCGTTCATTCGTTTAGGGGGAATTGGTATTAATTCTCATAACTCCCATGATACCAGGAAATAAACCTCCCAAGCATGAGCCAAAATGGGAAGGACCTTATTCAATACATAATGTCTAATCCAATGGAGCTTATTCTTTAATCTCAATGGATGGAGAACTCATCACTACTCCAACCAATGCCTGATTTCTGAAGAAGTATATAGTTTAAACACAAAATACACCATCAATGGTGCATGCATATGACCCTAAAGTATTTAAAAGTCCCTTATGTCTAGCATGACGTTAAAATGCATCATCCACAGTCCATGCATATGACCCTAAATTTTTTCATTTCTTTCATCCCACACGACGATAAACTATGAAAAGGTTTTCTAATTCGTCCAACATGATGATAAACTGTGTCTCTTTCATCATCTTATACGACGTTAAACTATATGGCTACAGTCCATTAATATGACTCTAAACTATTTGAATTTCTTTCATCCCACATGACGTTAAACTGTGACGTCCTAAATACATGATGCTAAAATGTACAGAAGTCCCTTACGTCCCGCAAGACGTTAATCTTCATAACCAATGGTCCATGCATATGACCTTAAACTATTCGCACTTTCATCCTACATGATTCTAAAATGTATCATCCATTTTTCATCCAACAAGATTCTAAAATTTGAAAAAGTACCAAATACGTCCTCCATGACATTAAAATGTGTTCTCTTTTGTCCTTACAATATGACATTAAACTACACAGTCCCTCTTTCGTCGAACATGATGTCAAACTATATTGTCCCCATCGTCCTAGCTACATGACTCTAAACTGTACAAAATGTCCTTTAATATGTCCTACATGACATTAAACTGTACTTTTTTCATGCTACATGACAATAAAATATGCATCACCAATAGTCCTAACTGTAAGACTTTAAAATGCATAGTCCCTTCAGATGTCCTACATGTCATTAAACTGTACATCGTTAAGGTTGTTGTTACCTCTTGTTTCTCACACCGAGTATGACTCACATGATCTTAGAGAAAATTTCAACCATAACACCCTCTTTGGGCCTCTAACCACGCGTAAGTACCAACATCATTTTTTAGGTCGTTGTACCAAAGAACAACTTGATCATTAATTCATTCTTTAATTGAACTACGCGGACATTGATCCTTGCCTTCCAAGCTGGGTATGTAGGAAACCTCCCAAGGTTCAAGCCCAAAACCAATCTCTTCACATCGGTTCACATCCATCTCATATGATGTTGATTCATGAAACCATCCCCAGAATCAATATCTTTACATTGGTTCACTATCATCCTTGCTATATGATGTTAAACTGTACATCATTTTTTGTCTTGTATGACAATAAACTAAAATATTCTTTGATACCCTCACCTGAGAGGGAACCATTATTTACATTGATTTTTCAATCATGTTTCATTCCAAAGACTACGTGCATACATGTCAATGCTCGAACCTTTTATCTTGGGTTAATCCATCATTGCACTAAAGTCCCATTTCACCCTTCACACGTACAAACCAAATTTCAAAAGAGGGTATTTCTAGAACTACGTGGGCTTGATTCCCATCCTTATGGGATACGTAGGAATGTTCGAGTGTCCCTCGAATCCACCCCCAAGTCTTTTGGGCCAAACCCCAAATTCCACTTTCTGTCCCTTCGCTGAAAAGCCCCCATGAAAACACACACCGTGTATTTCTTATAAATGGTCCAAGATCTATGACCCTAAACTAAGATCTCTTATATTTTCTTCCCACACGACGTTAAACTATAGTTTAAGAACTACGTATGTCTTGATTCCCATTCTTATGGGATACGTAGTGAAGTCCAACATTTAAATTCAGGATCAAGCCACAACATGATTATGGTTATCATTGATCCGCGGATCTCTGCACACATTGGACAATACCCATATTTATGTGTCATAATCATAATCATGAATACTTTCAGATCTTCATAACCCTTTTCTTGACTTTTAGTCACAAAATGTCCAATTTTTTAGAATTATTTTTCTTGACCATGTAGCATGTTCCCTTAGGCGGCCTTGCATAAACAGTCTACATAATAGACGTGTCAGCCAAAAGATGCTATTATTTGACTATGCAACCAATGCCCTTAGGCGGCCCTACATAATTCAACCCCCTAATGGGTTTATCAAATAGTGGTAACTTCATTCATGGGAGGAAAATATCTTTTGTCCTTGGTTGACTTAATGACAATATGTTGGGATCCGAAAAAAATGGCTATCCTTAACATATCTGTCCCATACGCTTTTTCATGATTTGAAATTATTCAGGTCTATGGTTTATATTCTCGTTCCCAACATTTGGGCCAGACCTTCGTAGGAGTAACATTCATCCAATTCTTAGAAAAACCTATTTGGAAATATCTTTTCCATAATCAAGTACATCTCTCCATACAGAAAACTCTATACTTTGGAAAAGTTGAATCCCCATAATCTTTCACTGGCTTCTTAGCAATAGAAAAGTATATTTCTAAGAGTTATTTTTTCTGAATATGAAGCACGTGCCCTTAGGTGGCCTTGCATAAGTAGTCTACATAATGGACCTATCATCCAAAAGATGCGATTTATTTGACTATGCAGTCAATGCCCTTTGGTGGCCCTACATAATTCAACCCCCTAACGGGTTTGTTAAATAATGGTAACTTCATTATTGCGAACTACTTATTTTAATTCCTTTTTATCTCTTTTTCATATAATTCCTCAGATTCAAATATTATTAAGTCATAGTTTATATATTTTCCCTCATACTTGAGTGTGGTAATATGTTTTCAGATAAATTGTCTAGGAATTGAGTCAGTTTTAATCCATTTAGGTCAATGCTATTTCGACCATTAACATTATCCTCTTTATGTCCGATGTGCATGACTTTAAAATGGCTATAAAAGACAAGGGAAATCTGAATAAAAGTCAAGTTCTACCTCACTAAACATACATTTTTGTATGATTTAAGTAATATTGAGAAATTAAAATATTCAACGTTTGTAGGGTTATTTATTATAAACCTAGTAAAAATCATACTATGCTTACTAAGCCCATTGGCTTAGGTAAAATTTAAAGCAGGTAGAAGGAAAATGTGTGAAAAAATGATTGAAGATAAAAGTGTTTTTCATTGATGCTCAAGATTTAGAAGGACATCCATAGACTGTAGTCTCTTCCCTTTTTCAGGAATTTCAAAAGGCTTTCAACATAACTCTTCATTTGATTTACGGCATCCAGAGCTTCATCAGCAGCCACTTGGAATTCATTCATTCAACTGGATATAATAAGATATGCAGTGATACTAACTCTTTTTGGAAGAATTGTAAAAGAATATTTTTGAGTGCGGTTTGAGAAAATTTTCTGCTGATCAAACAGTGACTCTGTTTCTGTCCAAGAGACTTGGAAGATGGATACATGGATTTGAGAATGGAGCATTGGAAGAAAGGATCCATTTGGAGAGATTACTATTTTTAGATATTGATTATAATGTCATAATAGTCTTCTCTCCAACAACTGGGAGTGGAAAACATATCATCCCATG
This sequence comes from Viscum album, assembly GCA_963277665.1. NCBI lineage: Eukaryota > Viridiplantae > Streptophyta > Magnoliopsida > Santalales > Viscaceae > Viscum > Viscum album. The sequence continues at coordinate 554,067,840 of OY728135.1, forward strand.
GTTTTCCTTTTTCATATCTGCAGGGAAGTGGCATGGAAGAAAAATTTGATAGTTCACACCAATGTTTTTTCTCTAAATGCACAGTATAACCGAAATAGAGTAGTAGTGCAGCTGCATCTCAGGAATATAGTTCTTTGCATATGTAACATTGACTCTTTGCAGATGACCATGACCTTACAGAGGTAGGTAGATGCTCTATGTGAAATTAATATGATATTTCATCAAGTACATATCCAAATCTGGGAATGTGTTGTCGTAGATATTATAGTAATCATGGACAACAATGTTCAAAATTTCATCAATTATTTTTCTTTCCAGTTCATCAGTCGTTCCAATTCTTCTTGTATCCATTGAATCTATACAAAAGTTGAATAAATTAACTCTTAAATGGGTTTATTTTTCATAAAATTTGTAAAGGAATTCCGAAAAATGGAAAAGGCATTAAGGCTTGCAAGTCTAAACATGGAACACAAGTATGGATGTGTCGCGCAAGTGTTAATGTACCACGAAAGTATTTGGCACGCAAGTATAACTGCACAAGTCCAAATACCTTGACAGCAGCGCGACAGTGAAGAAACGACGGAAAACCAGCAACTTGCGCAGTGATGGTGACCTGTGTGGCGAGAGCTCGAAAATCCAGAAATCAGGTGCTATGTGCGACAAATGATCGCATATTTATAGGCCAAGCTGTCCACCTGGGTGCCTACTGCCAGCGCACTCTATCCAACACACTCCATCCCTGCGTGACTCGCACCTGCGCGATGACAGTTGCGCAGTGAACACCTGCGCGCCTCTTTCCCTTTGGTTTTCTTCTTTTCCTAAGAGTCACATCCGTATTCTTTCAGATCCAACTCAGAGGGGGGACTTTTGTCGACACTCCTTTTCATTATACTGTTTAAAGGAATGGAAAGGGAAATGACATAGCACAAATTGATTCATCCTTTGATGAAAACATAAAAATCGATAAAGGAATGAACAGTGATTCAAATGCACATGCACCGCACAACTTCCTTCACTGTTGCACAAGTATACTTGTGCACTGCCTAATGGTCAAGCATGTGACTTGCACGCCCTCTTTAAAAACAGTCTGGGGTCCTCTCCAGCCTATAAATACACCTGGTGGGCCCCCATTTTGGGAAGACTTTTTCCTGAATTCAGATATAGAGCTCTGAACACCCAAGTCTCTTCTTCAAGTCTTCTGAACCCTTCTAAGGTAATTCTCTACCTATAATGGAAGGTCTAAAAAAGATTAATAAGGTCTAAGTCTTAGAAATAACTAACACTTGCATGCCTAAATGTTTTTCCCTTATGGGAAATGAAAACACTTGTGGGCCACCTTACCTATTCATTGAAACTTGTGCACCACTCTTCTAGAAGTACCTCAGGATGATTCTAAAGTCTTTGCTTAAGAATCACCCAAGTATTACTCTATAGTTCAAGGATCGCGCAAGTACCCATGTGTCGCGTAGGTATACCTGCGCGACTAATATTTGCGCGCCCACGCAGTACCTGCACGCCTGCCAGGACTTGCGTGCCCTTATATTTTTTGGGTTCCCATCCTTCCCATTTAACCCCTTTTATGCCATTCCACCTCTCCTATTCAATATTCAGTATTCAAGACACTATTCAAAGCCATTTTTGGCATGTTTTCTTGATTGAATTCCTTATCTGAAAAGAGATCCATGGATTATCTCTCAAAACATAGTGATTTTTACATCTTTATATCACTAAAGTTAGAGAGTTCATTCATTCAACCTCATCCTTTAAGATGAGAGAATCCTCAACCTGGGCCTCCTTTTTAGGAGTAAGCCCCAGTCCAAATCCTCATTAATTTGGGCATCCTCCTTAGGAGTAAGCCCCAAGTCCTCTTTAATTTGGACATCCTCCTCAAGATTAATTCCAAAGTACCCTAAAATGGTCCTCCTTTTCAACAATAAGCCCCAGTCATAATTCCCCAAATATGGGCATCCTCTTTAGGAATAAGCCCAGTATTTAATATGGGCATACTCCATAGGAGTAAGCACCAAGTCCTCTATAATTTGGGAATCCTCCTCAAGAGTTAGCCCCATGTACCCTAAACTGGTCCTCCTTTTCAGGAATAAGACCCAGTTATAATTCCCCAAATATGGGCATCCTCTTTAGGAATAAGCCCCAGTCATAATTTCCCAAATATGGGCATCCTCCTTAGGAATAAGCCCCAGTCCTTAATATGGGCATCCACCTTAGGAGTAAGCCCCAAGTCCTCTTTAATTTTGGCATCCTCCACAATAGTAAGCACCATGTACCCTAAACAGGGCCTCCTTTCCAGGAATAACCCCAGTCATAATTCCCCAAATATGGGAATCCTCCTAAGGAATAAGCCCCAGTATTTAATATGGGCATCCTCCTTAGGAGTAATCCCCAAGTCCTCTATAATTTGGGCATCCTTCCCATGAGTAAGCCCCAAGTACCCTAAACTGGGCCTCCTTTTTAGAAATAATCACCAGTCATAATTCCCCAAATTTGGGCATCCTCCTCAGGAGTAATCCCTAAACCTTAATTCTTTTAACCTAGGTTTCCTTTTCAATAATAAGCCACAGTCTCAAATATGGGAATCCTCTTTAGGAGTAGGCCCCAAGTCCCTTAATTTTCAAATCACTTTAACCTGGGCCTCCTCTTTAGGAATAAGTCCCAGTCTTAATTTCTCTTAACCAGTCATAATTCCTTTTGATCTGGGATTCCTTCTCAGGAGTAAAACCCAATCATAAGTCCCCTCCTAACACGAGATTCTTCCTTAGGAGTAACCCCCAAGATTAGAGTATCCAAATCTCTATGAAGCACAGATACCTTTATGGGCCCTGTTCATGGATTTCTTCCCTGAAGTAAATCATAATCCTCATCTATTTGGGTAGTCATAGATACATAAGCCCCACATCATTGCATGGAACAATTGTTTAGTTTCACCAATACCTCTTGTTTCTCACACCGAGCATGACTCACGAGATCTTAGATTGTAAAAGTAATCATGACATCTTTCTTTGAGCCATCAATCATGCATAAACATTATACTACCTTACTCGAACTATATGGGTTCTGATTCCTTTTTCCAAAACAAAGGATATATAGGTATCCCATCAGGGGGTACGATACCAACTCTAAAATAATCCACGTCCTCCTGAATGACAATAAACATTTAGTGCCCCACTGAGTGGCTTTAAAACTAGTATGGTCATCATAATGACCCATATACTTTTATGTATTTAAGGATACCATCAACTATGAATCTCTAACAAATACAGATGATTCTATATCGATGAAGAACCTCGAATATATATAAAAGAATCCCTAAATTTATTTCATATCAATCATTGATTGTCAGATTTAAAGGAAAACACATTTTATACCTGGTAATGTAATAAGGATTCACGAACATAACTTAAATCTATAAAGAGAGTCCCGGAGTAGACAATACTTCCCATAAAAAATGTTTGATGAGTCTAACCTCCCATCCTCTCGACCAATGAAAATTCCTAAGCCTCATCAGTCCACAACTAATGAGAAACTACCTTTGGAAAGTATGTCCAAATGGATATGGAATCATTGGATGTTTCCGGTTCTACAAACAAACCCGTTAGAAACCGATTGAAATGTTTGATCCTTCAATCAACAAGGTCATCCCCAATTCCAGAGGAAGCAGACATGACTATAAATTCTATTTAAATATATTAATTAATACATACATGGAGATATATAAGATTTTATATAATATTACTTTTATATATATATCATATATATTTTTAAATACATATTTCACTATAACACAAAAATGTTTTTTGTGTATGTATATATGTTTATAAATATATATATAAGTAATATAACAATATTTAAATTATAAATCCATTATCCATTATTAAAAGGTGTTGAGAAATACCATATCCAATTTTTTATATTTTTATAGTAGTTTTAATTTTCGAAAATAATATATAACATTAATGTTTTATTGTGAAAAAGTTAATACAATACTACAAAATATCAATTCTAAGTTGAATAAAAACATTATAAAAAAACTAATGACCAGGCCTAGATTATATTGAATTTTATTTGGATCTATAATGAAACCAAATTAATTCCATAAAATTAGTAGATTCACCTAGATAAAAATTATGAAACAATCAATTTTATTGGGGAATAATTTCTATAACACATTTGGATTGTGTTTTTTACATTTGTTGTTGTATGTTTCTTATGTTATGAAATTTATTTGGTTGTTTTTAAGATGATAATGAAGGTTTTAAAATGGTTTTATGGGTTTTTATTAGCGTATAGTTGTATAATGATTAGGGGAACCCATATGAAAAATACTAGGTAACCATGAAGAATCTATGGGGGCTACTATGAGGACAATTAGTTATCACATGTTCTAGTTTACTATACAAAAAAATTGTGTTGCATTAGATTATTTCAGATTAGGGACTTTACATAGTGTAATATGTTATACCAATTCATGTCCCAAATATTTTTTGGGAAACTATAAATAAATATAAAATATATATATTTAAATATTTTTTTTCAAAAACACATTTTAGTAATCCTTATATGGGTACATGATGTTGACTACTCTCTTGGTTTTTTTGGCAATCTTATTCACTCTAGAGATAAATTTTTTTAAACCTTGATATTTATGGAATGACTATAAATGGAAATTATCCAACCACTCTTTATAACTAAATATATTCTCAATTTAAATTGGAAAAAACTCTACACTTGGGATTCCATGTATTAATGTTTTTTACGGGAGGTTTTTTATTGGGTATTTATTTGGTATAAATCAATCATAATATGGTTGTGAGATCATAGATGTAACACCTTGAGATTTATTGAGATATATTATTTTTAATTTCTTTGATACTTCTATTATACACTACACTAAGATTAGGTTGTACTATACCCATCACCGTATTAGCTTTCAGTATAAGTAACATTATTCTTGGCTCGTGTTACACACAATTTCATGTTTATTTTGTGGAAATTATTCTATACAACATTATGTATAGATTATTTTTAATGTTTAAATGAAATAAGTTTTGATTATGTTATACGAAAAACTAAATAGATCTTTCACTACACGCAGCCTTGACTTGGATTGCATTACACGCAATCATGACCTTCTTTGATAGCGTGTGTAGTACGCAATACCAAGTTTCACTAAATGAGATATTATTATAATATTATTATGAACTATCCGTTATGAAGAGTAATATCCACTTTTTTAAATTTTATAAATTTTATCTTTCAAAATGGACTTCATTTTTAGATTTGGAATATCGAAATTAGCCTAGGGGGAATTTTTTGTATTTTTCTCAAAACTTTCAAAATGTTGATGAATAGTGAAAACACTAGGTTACTATTTAAAAACCGACTTTTTATTTAAATAATTATTTATTTTATTTAAATTTATTTTAGGAATAAACTGATACATAATACCTATATATGTTCAATGTAATTAATTTGAGTCATTTTATATTAATTTTAGATATATAAAAATTTTATTGAAATTTTCCCCATCTTTTACCCACCTCCTATGAGAATTTGAAAATTTACATAAAACATAATTTTACCGATTATTTGAGTGGAATTTAGAAACTCCGAGAGACATGGTTAATATCAAGGAGTTAAATGTGGTTCAATAAGATAAAAAAATTTGGTGTATAGTAACTTTTTACTTTTATTTACCACGGTTAAAAGTAAATAGGGTAATTAACGGTAAAAATGATATTATTATTTACCAAACACATGTCCAAATTATATTAGATAAGTGTAGTTCAACAAAAAACAACCTTAGGGATAAAATTTTACCCTTTAGGTCCACTTGTATTAGATTACGACATTTATTATTATTTTATATAATGAAGAATTAAAATATTTAAAATCAATGTTTAATAACCAATACATTTTTAATATAGGGTTATACATAAGATAAATTGGACTATAAATATTCATTAGAAAGATAAATATATTTCATATATAATGGTAGTTTATTTATAATTTTTAGACATTAAATAGTTTAATTTATTTATGACACAAAGATAAAATAGTAATTACATTATTAATGAAATATTAACATAATTGATGTTATAAATACCCAAATAAATGTAATTTTAGACTTTTTATGAATTAAAATAATTTTCTAGGTTAATATTACGTGCTATTGTTGATTTAATTAACTTTTTTCTAACTAATAATTCTGTTATGATTTTCACAAAAAACATGTACCAAATAGAGTCAAAATTGTCATAAATTAGTTTTTAAAACAAATATTATATTATTAATTGTTATTTTATTCCTAAAAATATAAGGTTCGGCCAAAGGACTTATATAAAGATATATATAATTATAATGAACCACTTGGGGTTTGTATGTCTGCTTATAGTATGTTTATTAACTATATAGTTTAAGAAAACAAAAAGACACAGTAAAAGTTAAATTATTTAACTTAGAGTTAAATATAAATTATAAGGATAAAATAGTAAACTAATCTAGTCTAAAACCAATTTTTTGAGATTATTTCGACCCATACCCACCTTATCTTCTAAATAAATCAATTTTTAGCTATAAAAAACCGAATATGACTTTATTATAAAATAACATTTTAAGTTTTCCAAAGGTGCCCCTCTCCTCCCTTATAAAGTGGGCACCCCTTCCCTATTCTATTCACACCCTTTTTAGCATTGATGCTCAGAAAACTCCTAAATATTACACTTTTAAACCTCTCATGATATATCATATAGGTTCTGGTCTTCTCAAAAGACCAACTCCAGTGCCCTTATAAGAAGTTTAAAGAAGGTGCGTCGAGGAAGAGGTAATCTCTTCTACCGATTTTTTCAAGTTTTCTTTCTTCTTCAATTTATTATTATTTAGTTGTTTCATTATAAAGTAATAACATAAGTATAACTAATTTACTGATATGTTATTATAAATATGAAACAACCACATTTCACATTCTATCTATTCTATGGAGAACAAAATCACCGCGCGTGCGTAAGTACGGAATACTGTCTCCGCACAGTGGTGTAATCAGTTTTCCACCACCACCGTACTTGGATGGGTATAATGGTGTAAAGAAAAACTATATATGGTTATTATAACATAATAATGATTTTGAGGTATTATATCATCCACTCCAATTCCATTCAATAATTATGGGAACAATATCATTGCTCGTGTATACGTACGAATTATCGTCTCCACAATGTGATGAGATTCATTATCCATGTTAACCATTCAAGAATGATTATAAAGTATATATAATTAATAATAATGATATATATGACCTAATAAAGCTACTAGATTTATATATATATGTGTCATATAATTACTTACATTCAAGTCAATAAGCAATGGAAAACAACGTTCATGCGTATGTACGGCTTACCATCCCCATGAATGGTGTATTTCATTTCATTCATCTATCTATTATATATATATATATACACAGAATATATATGATATATAAATCATGATTTAAGTTTTTTTATGTAAGTAAATAATGATATAAGTAATAATAATATCAATAACAGCAAGTCTAAACAAGTACGATAAATAAAATGATTTTTCCCAAAACGCTGCTTTATCATGGAATTTACAAAAGAACGGGTAATATAATGTAATAAATGAACCATATATGATATAATTACAATGAATATGATTCTGTAATAAGTAAATTACATTATTTGAATCATTATACAGGAGGTTCAGATACGTACGAATCATATCAGACCAAAGGTAAGGGAAAATTATTACAATCTCATTCACATCTGAGATTGTTTATTCGTATGTATTTACTGGGGTTATGTTTATCATCCATGTACATGTTTTATAAAATTGTTTTCATAAAATTTTTACTATTATTCTATGTATGTTTAAAGTCATTTTTACCCTTTTTGGACTTTTACCACATGGTATGTAACGAATCTTTCTTTTGTTTACTATACGAGGTACTTTTTGACTTTTCTTGCAAAAGTACGAGAAGAATGTTTTTTTAACTTATACGGCATGAATGGATTTTTACAGTTTCATAACATCTTATTTACATCAATATTACTATACATGATTTTATGATTATTTTCAACATAATCCATTTATTTTAAAATTACTTGGAATTTTGTGAAGGAAAATGATTTTGAAGAATAAAGGATATTTTCCTCAAGAATAAATTTCAAGTGTTCTATCAAAACCATTTTCCATCTATGATGAAATTATTTAATATATGTATATTTCATGTATAATGTCTCTATTATTTACATTGTTTCACTTTTCTTATGATGAAATGATATCCATTGGTTTTATATGGATTATGTTATGATGGGATGATATTTATAAAACCCATTTTATTCTTTGGGTTATGATGAATGTTTTAAGTTTATTTTGTGGCACAAGTAAGACTGATTTCACTATGAGATGGTTGGGACCTATATCTCCCTCCAATTCATTGGGAAAAAATGTATATCTCATGAGATATACATGGCGGGAATGGTAAGTTAATCCAATTCAGTGATACATGACTGGAACGACGAGTGAACTCAATTTAGAAAGGGACTTTGTCCACTATGATGGTCTTCGCAGCAATGCCTTGGATACTATGGAAATAATATCACGTTATTAATGTTCTTATATAATTAATTGTTTTATTTCCAAGATATTTTATCATTATTGATGTTCCATTATGATCTATGCCTTACGTACTGCCATGTTTTATGTCATTGCTCAAGTTCTTGATGTTTAAGCATTATATTCATGTTTTTAAGTTCAAATGTATATGATTTGTTTTATTTTCTCCATGATTACACTTATTGAGAATTTGAGCTCATCCTTTTATATGTTTTATTTTCCCCAGGATTTAAAGAAAGGTTTTAGGTAAGAAAACAATAGGGGAAGATCTTTATGGGAGATGTTGAAGATCTTTCACCACAATTAGAAGATTATGTTCTGAGTTTCCAAAGACACTAAACAATTACGGTCCTTCGGTGTTTGTTTTTTTATGTATTATGTATTATGAAAAAGTAATGTAATGTCCATGTATGTCAAGTTTGGGTCTCTACAGTTGGTATCATAGGAAAGTTTTAGTCAATATTTTGAAACTAGGATGCGAGTACTTTAGTGAGATCCCTAGAGGTATTTCTAAGGTATGTCAAGGGATGTCCCTAAGGTTAAGTATAAGTATAGGTTATAGTCCTATAATTATAGTAACAATATTAGAATTAAACCTAAGTTGTTAGATATTTATGGTACTCCCCCTTTATTATGTTGTTTTCCCTAGCATGATTTTTTCCTCTCACACTATTCTTTTTGGGGTTTAGAAAATGGCTTGAAATATGAAGATTCACGATAATGGACGATATGATGGGCAATGGAATGATATTATTCATGAGAAACCAAATGAAATTGGATATGGAAGCCCACATATCATTATTATTCCTAATCAGCAATCTCATAATATGATCAATAATCTTCACTTTGGTAAGTTTCTTGACTCAGCTAATAAGAGATACATGGTGTTTCATTATGATCATAGAGGAAAGAATGTTCAATTTCCCTCATGGAAATCATGTGTGAAGAGGCATCATGGAGAATATTTCAAAGGAACTAGAAGATGCTTTGGGTGTGGAAAAGAAGGACACAAAGCTAGTAATTGTAAAGGAAAATGTTCAGTTAACACCATGGAAAAGGATAATGGTATTGCTAAGACATCAACAACGGTTATGTGATTTAAATGTGGAATGTATGGGCATTATTAAAACCAATTCCCTAAGGGAAAATCTCATAAAGAGATTAAGCATGGTCATATGGGTAGTATTTATGTTAATGATGATGAAGAGACTACAAATGATATATGAGGTGGGTGAAATGATGAAGCTCAATCGGTGGTTTAATAAGGTAGTGTAATGATTGTATGTTTATCAAGAACAATGTATGGTACTATGGAATAAAGAAAAATCTAAGGATTATTACACTGTTGCCTTTGCTTGAGATTTGAATGTATATGTTAAATTGTACCGTTAACCATGAAAGGTTATTCAAATATTTTTGGAATGCAGCTAATATGTTCATAAATAAGGGATAAGGAGATAATGAAATGTTTGATAGTATTAATGAGCTCATTACTAATATAAGAAAAAAGTGATATGATGGTTTGAGTATATAGAATTATTGGGATTTTGGTATATGGAAAGAGTTACCTTGTGACAGCATTCATGTTTTTACTATGGTTTAAGATAATACATGATTAAGGTATTCAAATGTTTGGAATGTAACCAAGAAGATATATTTTATGATATATGGGGGGAAAATGATTGTATTCACATGCTCGGCAGATGACATTTCATGTGATTGTTTTATTTATACAATGAGCTTGGAAAAAAGTTTTTTGAATAAGCCTAAATATTGGAATGGATTATGTCTGTCATAAGTCAGTATTTTTTAAGGCTATAATTTTTTCGATTTTATTTATGGAATGTTATAATAATGTAGTTTTAGAAAAAGGACAACTTGCAGGACTTGCGACAACCCGTCGTTGCGGACAAAGCTGTGGGAATTGAACCCACAACTGAAGTGCGACATGCCTTTATCACCTACCACTGGCCTACAGGAAGTCCCTGGTTAGTTGAAAATAGTTTTATTATATTAATTAATATAATATATGAATTATAAGTCTATTTTTGGAACCATATTTGATTAATTTTACTATAGATAGACTTATGTATTTTTTATAACTATTTCTAACCTTTTGTTTGAGACAGATGGAATAACCCATCATTCTTTCACATGATCTGCTAACACTCCACGAATGACAAATTCAACTTCATTTCTTTAATAGATGAAGTGGAAATTGTCCATTGAATGACCAACGGTGATATTGTACCATAATCAAGAAAGTATTTCTTCTAATTTCAATTTATTCAACTATAGGGAAATGATCTTAAAAACCAAAAATGTTTTCCTAGTGCCCTTATATCTTATGAATTAGATGGTACCATAGATAATCCCAAGTTTATGGCTTTGTGATTGTTGGATTTTTCATAGCCATGTACTCTACCACTCTTCATCAGAAGTTCATGGTTATATTTCCCTTTCATGTCAATATTTTCACCTATGTTGTCTTATGTGGAAACCCAATGCTGAGTTACTTTGGGTGACTGTTATGATTCTAACTTCCATTTTTAAAATGAAGTTTTAGTATTACTTTTTACGATGTCGGTTTCTATGAAAGAATCTTTCTAGTAGAAAACCATTTATAACCCCGAGAAATTTCGAGGGAGAAATTCATTTTAAGGGGGGTAGAATGTAACACCCCGAGATATTATGAGATGTATTATTTTTAATTTTTTGATGTCTTCAATTATACACTACACCAAGATTAGGTTGTGTTATATGCAACACCATATTAGCTTGCAGTATACACAACACTATTCTTGGCTTGTGTTACACACAATTTCATGTTCGTTTTGTGGAAATTATTCTACACAACATTATGTATCGATTCCGTTTAATGTTTAATTCAAATAAGTTTTGATTATGTTATATGTAATAACAAACAGATCATTCACTACACACATCCTAGACTTGGCTTTCATTACACGCAATCAAGACCTTCTTCAATAGCGTGTGTAGTACGCAATACCATGTTTCCCTAAATGAGATATTATTATAATATTATTATGAACTAGCCGTTATGAATAGAAATACCCACTTTTTGAAATTTTATAAATATTATCTTCCAAAATGGACTTCATTTTTGGATTTGGAATATCTAAATTAGCCTAGGGTGATTTTTTGGTATTTTTCTGAAAACTTTCAATTTTTGATGAATAGTGAAAACACTAGGTTACTATTTGAAAACCAACTTTTTATTTAAATAATTATTTAATTATTTAAATTTATTTTAGGTCAAAATTGATACATAATACCTATATAAGTTCAATGTAATTCATTTGAGTCATTTTATAATAATTTTATATATATAAAAATTTTATTGAACTTTTCACCGTCTTTTACCCACCTCCTAGGAGAATTTGAAAATTTAAATAAAACTTGATTTTACCGCTTATGTGAGTGGAATTTAGAAAATTTCAGAGACACAGTTAATAACAAAGAGTAAAATTTGGTTCAATAAGATATAAATAATTTTTGGTGAATAGTAACGTTTTACTTTTATTTACCACGGTTAAAAGTAAATAGGGTAACTAAGGGTAAAAATGATATTATTATTACCCTAACACGTGTTCTAATTCTATAGGATAAGATTCGTTCAACCAAAAACAACCTTAGTGATATAAGTTTACCCTTTAGGTCCACATGGATTTGATTAGGACATTTATTATTATTTTATGTAATGAAGAATTAAAATAGTTAAAATCATTGTTTAATAAATAAAACATTTTTAATATAGGGTTATAGATAAGATAAATTCGACTGTAAATATTTATTAGAAAGATAAAAAATTTTCCTACATATTGGTATTTTATTTATAATTTTTAGACATTATATAATATAGTTTTTTATGACAAAATGATGATGCAGTAATTACCTTATTAATGAAATATTAACATAATTGATGTTATAAATACCCAAATAAATGTAATTTTAGACTTTTTAAGTATTAAACTAATTTTATAGGATAATATGACATGTTAGTATTGATTTAATTTACTTTTTTAGAACTAATCATGATGTTATGAGTTTCAAAAAAATCAAGTACCAAATAGTGTCAAAATTGACATAAAATAGTTTTTAAAACAAATATTATTTTATTAATTGTTATTTTATTCCTAAAAATATAAGGTTCAGAAAAATGACTTAGATAAGGATATATATATTAATAATAAACCCCTTGGGGTTCTTTTCAATTATTATAGTATGTTTATTAACCATATAGTGTCAGAAAACAAAAAGACATGGTTAAAGTAAAATTATTTTACTTAGAGTTAAATTTAAATGATAAGGATAAAATAGTAAGATAAACTTGTCTAAACCCTATTTGTTTAGAGTATTTCGATCCATACCCACCTTATCTTCGAAATAAATCAATTTTGAGCTATTAAAAACCGAATATTACTTTATTATAAAATAATATTTTAAGTTTTTCAAAGGTGACCCTCTCCTCCCTTTTAAAAGGGCACCCCTTCCCTCTTCTCTTCACACTATTTTGAGCCCTGAAGCTCGGAAAACCCCTACCAATTCCTTCTTTAAAACTCTATAGTAATATCATAGTTTTTCTGGTCTTCTCAAAAGGACAACTCTAGTGCCCTAATAAGAAGTTTAAAGGAGGTGCGTCGAGGAAGAGGTAATCTCTTCTACCGATTCTTTCAAGTTTTCTTTCTACTTCAACTTCTTCTTCTTTAGTTGTTTCATTATAAAGTAATAACATAATTGTTTCTAATATACTTATATGTTATTATAAATATGAAACAACCCCATTTCACCTTCTATCCATCATAGAGAAAACGAAATCACCGCGCATGCGTACATACGAAATACCGTCTCCACGCTGTGGTCTAATCAGTTTTTTCACCACCACCTTACTTGGATGGGTATAATGGTGTAAAGAATTACTATATATGGTTATTATAACATCATACGGATTCTGAGGTATTATATAATCCACTCCAATTCCATTCAATAATTATGGGAACTATATCATCACTCGTGTGTACGTAAGGATTACCGTCTCCCCAACACGATAAGATTCATTCTCCATGTTAAACATTCAAGAATGAATATAAAGTATATATAATGAATAATAATGAAATATATGAAATTATTATGCTACTGAATTTATGTATATATATATATATATATGTGGGTGTGTCATCTACTTACTTCCATTCAAGTCAATAAGGAAATGAAAACATCGTTTATGCGTACGTATGGCCTACCGTCTCAGGGAACGGTGTATTTGATTTCATACATCTATCTATTATATATATATAATGAATATATTTGATATATAAATAATTATTTACATTATTTAATTATGTAAATAATGATATAATTAATAATAATATCAAGAACAACAAGTCCAAATAAGTACGATAAATAAAACGATTTTACCCAAAACGCTGCTCTAACATGGAATTTACGAAGGAACGGGTAATATAAAGTCATAAGTGAACCATATATGATATAACAACAATGAATAAGATTCTGTAATAATTAAATGACATTATTTAAATCATTATACAGGAGGTTCTGATATGGACAAATCATATTGGACATAAGGTAAGGGATAATTATTCTAATCTCATTCTTATTCGATATTGTTTATTCGTAAGTATTTACTAGGATTATGTTTATCATCCATGTCCATGTTTTATAAAAAAAATTCATAAAATATTTACTATTCTTCCATGTATTTTCAAAGTCATTTTTACCTTTTTTGGACTTTTACCACATGGTATGTAAGTAATCTTCCTTTTGTTTACCATACGAGGTACTTTTTTACATTCAGGCAAAAGTAAGAGAAGAATGTTTTTTTAACTTATACGGCATGAACGGATTTCTATGGTTTCACAACGCCTTATTTAAATAAATCTTCTTCTACATGATTTCATTATTATTTTCAACAGAATCCTTTTCTTTTAAAATTACATGGAATTTTGTGAAAGAAAATGATTTTGATGAAGAAATGACATTTTCCCTCTAAGATGACATAATTTAATATGTGTATGTTTCAAGTATAATGTCTCTATGATTTACATGTTTTAACTTTTCCTATGATGTAATGATATCCATTTTTTTATATGGATTTTGTTATGATGGGATGATTTTTATGAAACCCATTTTATTTGTTGGGTTATGATGAATGTTTTAAGTTTATTTTGTGGCACAAGTAAGAATGATTTCACTATGAGATGGGTGGGACCTATATCTACCTCTAATGCATTGGGTAAAAATTCATATCTCATGAGATAGACATGGATGGAACGGTAAGTTTATCCGGTTTAGTGATACATGACTGGAACGAGGAGTAATCTCGATTTAGAAAGGGACTTTGTCCACTAAGATGGTATAGGCAGCAATGCCTTGGCTAATAGGGAAATCATATCACGTGATTAATGTTTTTCCACAATTACAAGTTTTATTTCTACGCTATTTTATCATTATTGATGTTCCATTATGATCAATGTCTTATGTACTTCCCTGTTTTATGTCATTTCTCAAGGTCGTGATGTTTAAACATTATTTTCATGTTTTTAAGTTCAAATTTATATGATTTGTTTTATTTTCTCCATGCTTACCCTTACTAAGCATTTGTGCTCACCCTTTTATATGTTTTCATTTCCCCAGGATTTAAACAAAGGTTTTATGTAAGAAAACAAAAGGGTAAGATCTTTATGGTAGATGATGAAGATCTTTCACCACGATTAGAAGATTATGTTCCGAGTTTCCAAAGACACTAAAATAGTACGGTCCTTTGGTGTTTGTTTTTGTTATGTATTAAGTATTACGCAAAAGTAATGTAATGTCCATGTACGTCAAGCATTGGGTCTCTGCAATAGATCTACATGTTTTTTGGTATGGTTCATTAGGAAAACCAAATAAGAGGTGTGCGGATTTTTACATAGTGGAAATTTGTTGAGAAATTGAATAAAATTATACTTCTATTTAAATAATTGTTTTACTTGGGGAAAATACATGGTGTATCAACTTGATGATTTTGGGTTATCTTTTGAGATAATTTTTACTGGAGACTCCCATAACATGATTGGTCTCTATAATAATGATCAAGATATGTGTAAACATTACATTAGTAATGTTTTTTGTGTGTGTTCATGATGTATATTGATTGGGACTTTTTGGTTCTGACTTGATCACCAATGCATTTTAGATTGGCACAAGGACTCTATTACAATATAATTACTTAGGGAATAGGGTATGAGTTTCCACTTCTGAGTTTGAGTTGTTCAGTTAGTATCCCATGCATGAGGGATGCGATGGGATGTATTGATTGGATCCAGAAAATAAATTATTATTCAATAATAAATTTTTTTAATCAACTTAAATTTATTAATTCATTGAATTTTATATTATATAAATAAATATAGATCTTTATCATATCATTTTTCAATATTAGAAATATATTTAGTTATCATGTTATGATACTTCATTAAATGTACTATTAGTTTTATTTTGATTTAAAATGATAAATAAGTCATTAAAGATTATAAAATATAATTTAAATATTTTATATGATGTTTATCCTATAGTAATTACAGTGTTTACAACATATCCAAATGGTTATCCCCATATCAAATTATGAATTCCAAATAGCCACATTCCAAAATCTCATTGCCTATATATTTTGAAGATATAATGGTCTACATAATCACAAATAATGTGGGTTTTTTATATCTAAAAATAACTACTATAATTAATAACAACACATATACTTAATAATCAATATCCTTAATTTTTTAACATAGGATTTAATTCTCCATATATTTTTTAGGTGGATTTTTGTTGTTTTTTTGAAAAGTTGTTATATTGATCATTGATAATAAAATTAGTTATATATATATATATCTGATTATTGTGATTATTATTTCTTTAAGAATCTATTTGAATTGAATAAATATAATTCAAAAGGACTCGAATCTAATTCCCCGTTTATTAAGGTCCTTATTAGTTTTTACTGGTGAGAAGACAATCCATCTGCTGTTTTCAATAATTCTCTTACATTAATTTCCAATGGGAGAAATTTGATACCTATGAAAATATACTATGTGATGAATCACTTACAAGATTTATCCATGTATTATTTTCTATGGGGATCACATATATTATTCTCCAATGTTCATTACCATATGTAGTAAGTCACTTACGTGAGTAATTTTGATACGAAAATTCCCTAATGCATTAAATCAATCATGTCATTTCCTTATGTTAAAAAATAATGTATTGAATACCTTAAATTGATTCACTTAAAGGATCAATTTCAATATGCAAGGAATTTTTATTCTAATTTGTTTTTTTGAATTTACCCACAAATATTTTTTAACTTCCTATAAAATATAATCCTATATTTTATAGTTTATTTCATATTTCTATTTTCATTATATTTTGTTTATATATTTAGTTTTTTCAAAAGGATTTAAAAAAATATATTAACTATATATATATTATGACAAGAGGTTTTAATTTTTGAAACATTTATTCATAAATATCAAATAGTGTTTTATATGCACGCATGAAATTTACTGTAACACCTCGAGATATTGTGAATTTTTTCAAATATATTTTATCTCTTTAATGTTTTATGTTACATGAATGAATAAGTTTTGTTTGTCTTACACGGAATAATAACATTGGATTATTTTAAAAAAATTAGTTTCTCAACAGTTACATAAATCCTTGAGAATAAATTTTATTACACACTATATCAAATTTATATTTCTTTACATGAAACAGTTATTTTAAACGAATCATGATATTTTATTTAAATAATATTATTTAATATGAAAAATGTCACATATTCATTGAAATGAAGATTTTGAATTTGAATATATAATCAATGAATATATGGTTTTAACATGTATATAAAATTAATTATTTGGTGACCAAAAAAATTATAAATGAAAATGAAACCATTCTGAAAATAAATGGAAATCATTCATGGAAAAAATAATTTTATGGGAACAAGTATGTATTATTTTAATAAATTAAACATATAATTTTTTATAATATGTGTCAAAATATATAATATATATATCCATCAAATTATTTTACATTATAATTATCTATTCTATAAAGAGATAATAATGAATCCAATTTTCCACATAAAAACATTTTTTATCTTAAAAACTGTTTTTTTCTCTTTTTATGGCCCATATATCCTAAAAATAATTTTAAATTATTTAGAAAATTAATTTTAAAAAAAATATTTTTTTTAAAATAATAATATCATAATTATTATCATTTAAATTTTCTAAAATGTTTCAATTATTGATGAATAAAGAATAATATATATTTTTAATTGAACACTAATGTTTTGGTTAGTTTACATATAATAATAAATTATAGATTGAAATTAATTTAAAGTAAAAATAGTTTAATTTTATATCAATGAATCCAATTTATCTAATTAGAATAAATTTTATATTTAATTTCATTAAAGAATCATTTCATACTTTTAAATAGTTCTCTTTAAAAACTAGCATTTTAGTCACATATAATGTATTATTTTTAAATTAATTTTTTACACATGTGTAAATTTATTTAGAAAAAACGTGACCCATATTTTTAATAAGAATAAATTTTATCTTAAAATAAGTTTATCATAACATCTCAAAAAAATTAGTGAGAACGTTAAATAAAATAATGTGATTTAATGTTAAATCAGGATTTTACGCATTACATGAGTTTTTATTAAATTTAATTTGACACACCCATTAAATGTTTGCCAATTTAATTGTATTTAGTATTTATAATAAGTTGGTATATGTTATGTAAAAAATATATTTTAAAATATTAGTCTTATAGGATAAATTATTGAGGTAAATAAAGAGATACATGTTACCATAGTAAAAACTATAAGGATAAAATTGAGTAAACTGGTAGAATAAAAAAACTTCATAAAAATGTTATTTATTTTTTTGGTAGAAATTTTTTTGGAATAAATAATACATTACATCTATAATTGATCTATTTTTATCAATATCAGTAAATGGAGACCTCTTAATAGTGAATAATTTTGGGTATTTTTAAGAATTCCAGTCCTCCTCATTTAAAAAAGTGCACTTACTCTCCCCCATTAATCAAACCCCTAAATCCATTTTGATTAAAAAACCATGAAAAAATAACTTCCAAACATACATCCATTTATCCTATAATCCCAATTTTTTTATGAAATCAAACCTATTGGGTATTTAGTTAAATCCTAAGGAGAAGTCTCAAATAAGAGGTAATATTATCCAATAATCATTTTTAGTTTATATATTCCCCACATATTTCAATTATTAGTATTACATGATGATATTATAACCACAATATAATAAATATACTATCATTTTATTTAGGTTATGGGTATAAGATACAATTAAACACACATCCATCAAATGGGTTATGAAATAATCATTTGTGTGTGTTGGAAACTGTCACATCGTGAATCGATGCCATTTGTTTTTTTTCATTACAGCCTTTCATGGATGGGTATAATGATGCTTCTATTATTTATATGTGATATTACTTTTATTTATGATGTTATTATAATCTTGTAATTTATATATCAAACATACCTTCATTCTTTCCATTTTTTGGAAAATGATAACGTCGGTCCTTTGTTTGGAAAACGACTACCTTGCAAAATGATGTGATTCTTTTGAAATTTACATGGTATGTGTTAAACATGTGTTCAATAATTTTTTTCTGGATATATATGAAAAAAAATTATTTTTTTAATTATAATATATATCATTTATTTTATTTATTATAACCCAAAAAGAAAAGGGGAAAATATTAGCATTATTGAATTCATACAACAGACTATCTCCATGAAGGTGGTATTACATATCCTATCACTAAATTTTATAGATTACTATAATTAAATATATTAAGAATAGATATTAAATAAATATAATTTTTATCATTATATATATAACTACATCATGATCAATGAATGTGGAAAAAAATACTACAAATCAAAACATATAAGAAAAACAAAGCGGTTATTACCTAAAACATAACATTAACATGGAATTATTTATAAATGCTAATAAAATGTCATCATAAAATCATATATGGTATTATATAAAATAATTTGGTTCATTAATATATATGTAATAAAAATATTTTTATCCAACAAGATCATTGAATGTGAAAGAAAGAAGTGAAGACATAAGGTATGTTGATTTATAGTATCACATTTATTTCTGATATACTTATGTCATATTCACAACTCGTTTCTCTTATGTAGTTTCTATACGACCATATAACATGATATATCATGAATATAAATTATTTAATAATAATTTATTTTTCTATTGTTGTTATTATTTTACAAGGATTGTGATTCAAATTCAACTCATGCTATAAGGGATTTCCCAATCGCTTATTACTTCCACGAAACACATCTCATTTTCACCATGTATTTATTTTATGTGGTCTATATAGGTCAAATGAATTAAATTTATTATAATTTAAGATGAAATTATATGTATTTAAAGGTCCATTTTATGATCTCTATTTCATGTGGATTAATATTCAATAGTTACCAAATTAGTAAGAGGTTTTGGCCTCATTTGTTCATTCATTGTAACATATGTAACTTTATGAAACAAAAAAAATTTCATGAGGAATATATACAGAGCCATTGAATTATAATATCATGAATTTAATTATACTCATGTTATTGTATTTTCCATTTTATGTTATTCCATAATGTGTCTTATGAATCAATGATAACAATGTTTTAAAGAATTTATATTACAATTTCAGCATTAATCATGATTTTTTATGATTATGTTTCTAATGTTGAAATGTCATAATCTATCTATCAAGAATTATATTAAATTTTATTCTCATATGTTTATCGATGATATATTCATGAAATATTACTATTTTTATACTATTTGGTACTTATGATAATTTAAAAAAAATATTTTTTTAATTCCTAATTTATTTGTCCCTTCAGTCATATATATGTTTTCTTACAATAACTAATTTTATAAAAATGATTCTACATAAAATTCTAAAATTGCCATATTATTTTAAAAATAAATTATTTCCAATGTTCTTTATTTTTTAAAAATGGATTCAAAAGGAAAATTCTTGTCATTTTGTGATCATGTATCTCTTTAAATTTTCTAACGATGTGACATGAATATATGTTTTTATGTAAGTACCATGTATGGAATTATATTATATCATGAACACTCGATTCATTGAATTTTTATTTTATAGAAAATCAAGACCCCTTTATTAAAAGTAAAAGAAAGATTACACAAGCCTCAATGTAGAAGTTTTACACTGATCCCTCTTAAGAATAAAAAGAAGATCCTCCGGTAACTGATTAGTCCAGTGAAAAGCACCACCAATGACACCTTTGTTAGCAAGTGCATCCGCCAGAGAGTTCGCCTCACGATATACTTGAGTAACAATAAAGACCTTCGATGAGAGAAGATCTAAACACCTTGCCCAACGATTAGTCAACTTCCAGGAAAGATGAATAGAACCAGTTTGAAGAGCCGTAACTACAATCTGAGAATCACATTCAATCCATAATTTGTTCCAACCCCTTCTATCGGACAGTTCAACCGCTTCAATAACTCCATACATCTCTGCTTCAAGGGAAGAGACAAAACCACACGATCCATAAAAACAGCCAAGAGAATGTCCATGATGATCCCTAAAAACAGCACCAAAACCTGAAAGTTCAGGATTACCATGTGAAGCTCCATCTGAATTGATCTTGATCCATCCATCAATAGGAGGCCGCCATCTCACTTCGATTGTACCAAAAGGTGGCAAAAAAATCCCCTTGAGAAAAATAAAAATCGAAACAACCAGAGGTTGGATCTCAACGGATCGTGGCAGCAAGGCCACTCTTCCGCTTACAATGCTTTGTCGCGTATTTAAGTCGTCTGCAAAGGATTCAACCCGCCGCTCGGGTGGAATTGCACTTCAAGACGTCCGACACGACTCATCTGTCGTGCCAGAGCCGCCTTCGACACGTTCCACAAGGGCTGCAAGGGCCCTTAGTAGGGGGCGAGGGGCGAGCGACGGGCACACGAATCACTTTTAGCCAGGATTCTGACTTAGAGACGTTCAGTCATAATCCAAAGCATGGTAACTTCACGCCACTGGCTTTTCAACCAAGCGCGATGACCAATTATGCGAATCAACGGTTCCTCTCGAACTGCGTTGAATTACTATCGTGATGCCATCGAAAATGGTTAAGAGATTTAGATTGTACTCATTCCAATTATCAGACTCGTTAAAGCCTGGTATTGTTATTTTTTGTCACTACCTCCCCGTGTCGGAATTGGGTAATTTGGTCGCCAGCTGCATTCCTTGGATGTGGTAGCCGTTTCTCAGGCTCCCTCTCCAGAATCGAACCCTAATTCTCCGTCACCCGTCAACACAATGGTACACCACTATCCTACCATCGAAACTTGATAGGGCAAGAAAAGAAATAGAATTTTTTTTAACCATTCATATTTCATATTTTAGAAAACTCAGGACCTCATCCAAATAACCCCAAAAATGCATTTTTCATCCAAACAGGTCATTAGCTTCAGCAATTTGCGCAAAACCATACCTATTGGCCTCAGACATGCACGGCCAGCACGCAGCGAAGGCAACCCCCGTCGTGCAGCAGCTCAAACGCCTCGTTGATTTCCCCCAGCGTCAATGTGTGGGTCACGTATTCATCCACCTTCATTTCCTTCCTCATGTACTTGTCGACGACCAAAGGGACCTGCGACCGGCTCTTGAAACCACCAAAGGCCGTGCCTTTCCAAACACGACCGGTCACCAACTGAAACGGGCGGGTCGATATTTCCTGACCCGACGCCGCCACCCCTACAATCACCGAAGTTCCGCACCCCTTGTGGCAACACTCAAGAGCAGCCCTCATTACGGACACATTCCCAGTGCACTCGAAACTATAGTCCACACCACCATCGGTGAGGTCAACAATGACCTGTTGTATCGGCTTCTCGTGATCATTCGGGTTCACAGATTCAGTGACCCCGAAATTTCTAGCCCTTTCAAACTTCCTACAGTCGATATCAATGCCAATTATTCGAGAAGGGCCTACTGTTTTCGCACCCTCAGCAACAGCAAGTCCAACAGTTCCGAGACCAAAGGCCGCAACGGTGGACCCTGGTTCTACTTTTGGTGTGTTCCAAACAGCTCCTAGACCTGTAGGAACACCACAGCCAAGAAGGCATACTTTATCGAGAGGAGCTTTAGGGTCAATCTTTGCAACACTAACATCATGTACAAGTGTGTATTGACTGAATGTTGAAGTTCCCATGAAGTGATAGATTGGTTTTCCATTAATGAAGAAGCCACTTTTGCAGTCATTTAGCATTACTCCAACTCCAGTAGCTGAACGGACTTTGCCACACAGATTTGTCTTCCCTGATTTGCAGAATTTGCATTCTCTGCATTCTGCTTGGTAACAGTGTATAACATGGTCCCCAGGTTGCACTTCAGTTACACCTTCACCAACGCTCTCTACAATCCCAGCAGCCTCGTGACCAAGAATACATGGAAAAAGACCCTCAGGATCCTTTCCGCTCCAAGTGTAAGCATCGGTGTGACACAGAGCAGTGAACAATATCTTGATCCGAACTTCTCCAGCCTGTGGCGGATCTACCTGAACATCTTCTATCACCAAATGCTTATTAGGCTCGTATGCAACGGCAGATTTTTCCCGCCGTTCAGCCTTCAGCGTTCAGCAAACACAAAATAAGTCGAAGATAAAACGAAATAAGGATATCACAAACCACAACGAAAAGAAAGAGCAGGAAAAACGAAAGGTCGACCCACACACTACCTTACAATTTTTATTTTATATGTTTTAATGATTATTTTCAAAATGAAAAGTTTTATTAATTATATTTTCATTATTTTCATTTTAAATTTATTTTCAGAAAAATATATTATTAAAATGTTTTATGTTTTCATAATTTTTTTAACAGTGATAATTTTCAAAAAAATGATTTTTAAATGATTTTAAATGATTATTTTAATAGTAAAGGATTTATAGAAAGTTTTATGTTTTTAAAAAAACAGCTTTATATTACATTAAAATATTTCATTATTAATTTCAGTTATTATTTTCAAAGACAAACTTCCTCAAAATATTTCATGTTATAAAAATTGTTTTTATGAAAAATGATATTTTACTCAAGAAATGTTTTAAATGATATTTAAAAAAAACTAATTCAATATAAGATGACATTATATTTTATTACCCATGATTTACTTGTAAAATGATATAAGTACGTCATTCATATTCTTTTTCTGAATGGTTTATTTTTTCATGGAAAGATGATTGTTAAAATTGTTCCTCTTCAATGGGATATACCATGATTAAATGTTTGTGAATCATGATTATTTTAATTTGTTATGATATTACGGAATTATTATGAAATAGGTCGCCTTTTTAATGGTTATGTTATGATGAAATGATTATGATACCAATTCCATTTCATGTGTTATGATATGATGAATATTTGTCATCTTCTGGAAAACATAAATATGGTTTTCATTGTCTGATTGATGATAACTATATCTCCCTCAAAATAATTGGGTACATAGTTATATATCTTATAAGAATGACATGACTGCAATGGAAATTGAACCAGGTACATATAAGGAATTTCTTTATTATGAGTTTTTGTGGAGTGAATTCATTTAACAATATGTTAATGGTTTTAATTAGGGGTGGGTGTATCTTTCCAAATAGTTGTATCCCCCATGATGATCCCTGATAAATATTTTAAATGGGGCTTGACTTATAGGGAATTATTATATATATATGTGACTTCCACAATTTGATGTCATATACCTTGTTTATTCTTTAATGGATTTTTTTCTTGATTCCCTTATGATTCTTTTCATTTCTTATTCCATTCCTTATTCCATGTCTCAGATTTATAACCATTGATAAGAATTTTATAATCATAAAATGTTATTATAATGTACACATTATCTTATATCAGGTTATACATATGTATCTCATTTATTTACCTTTAAAGAGAATTTGTGCTCACACATTTATACATTTTTGTTCCCTATGTTATGAAGAATGATTTTACGTATGAGTACTAAATTTGGTGATATATGTGGGAGATATTAACGATAGTTAACCCAGTTAGATGTATATGTTTCTATGTTTTCAAAGGAATCATACCATTATGGACATTGGGTTTGTTCTTGTGTAATGTAATGTATATTCACAAAAAACGATGCAATATGTATGTGTGAAATTCATGGGTCGTTATAGTTGTTATCAAATGAATGGTTTAGTTATTCATTGGAATCATAAATGGGAAAAATTTAGAGATACCCCTATACAGATATTTCTAGAAATATCATTAAGGATAAGTATAAGGATGATTCAAATTGTAAGAAAATGTCTGGGAACGTTGGTACCAATTAGAGTGAGTGGTTTCCATGAAATTACATCCCAATATAAATTGTAAAAGATGATGTGGATTTGGACTATATTAAACTTTGTGTAACAACAAAAATACCAAAATATTGAGCTTGAATCGATGGAGAACTTGTTCATAACAACGGGCCTTGTGACACACAAAGTTGGAAACTCCTAGAGGATATTCATTTGAAATTCATAAAATATTTACATAATATCATGTAGTATTTATGTATATGTTAACTATTAATGAATTATGATAAACCTAATGTTTCATATATAAAATATATGGTGTCTTGATTTAGACCACATAAAATATTTTTAATACTACGGGATTTATCATTTTTATTCGCATTTCTCACACTATACCTCCTCGTCTTAGTCAATGGAAGGAACCATACGGAACTGAGTTAAAATTGAATATGATTTCTGTTTTACATATAATAATACAAATTGGATAATAATTAGAGAAAATGATATTCTGATTATTCCTAATCAATTTTCATGAAACATGATAAAAAATGTGTACCATAACCAACTCTCAAACTCACTAAAAATGATAAGGAAAGTGTTTACTGATATATGAGGTGATGATAACCATGAAGGAAAGAAGATTGGGTATCATATAAGTCACAATTGTGGAAACTATCTCCCTATTGATTGTTTCATAGGAACGAGAATATGATTTGATTCTGGAAAATAATGACACAAATCAAGTAAGTAAAATGGAAATGTAAAGTGTTTGTATTTATACAATGGATTGTAATATTTTTCTCCCTATGTTATCTTTAGTTTACTAATGTTTTAAATCTATAATTTATATAAATTATTATAATTTATGTCTTATGGGGATATATCATAAAGAGTATTAGTAATATTTTACGAGTAGTGGTAAAATTGTCAATGATGAATATACTATAAATGACATGTGAAAGGGAAGCGGTATTAAGGAATGATATGATGAACCATAGCTAATGATTTATGAAGGAATAAAAATGAATTATGTATCTTTGTATTGGAATTAAATGATTTCTTTTTCAAAATTATGAAATATATTAGGAATTTTGGGTAATTTTTTCATTAAGGATTTGAATGAATATGTTAAATGATGTTGGCGGATGGGAAAATGGATTTAATATAAATGTGATATTTTTATTTTGAGAATGCACAAATTAATATTCTCTAGATGATATGAATATTGAATTTATTTTGGATAAATAGACGATTGAATTATATAAAGAAAATTGCATAGTACCCATGACCTTATAACTGATAAATGATTTTTTTTAATGTATTTTATGCTATCATTTAAGGTATTTCCAAAATTATTGGATCTAGGGAATATAATCAATAATTTCTTGTTTTAGTAAAGGAAAGATGAAGCATTATTATTTCCATTAATTTTCTAAGGAAATTCATGTAATTACCATGTTTAAAGGGAATAAAAGATGAGGTTATTCACATGTTTGGAATTTTAAAATCAAGAGGTTCATTATTTCATATGGGGATTAATGTTGAGAATATTAAAAGAAATTTAGCCACATAATTTCTTGTGTTTAGAATTTTAATATTTTGAAAGGGTTAAATTGCTATCAATGTATAAAATGGTTTATGTTGAACATTGTGTGAGGCTTTAAAGATTATTGTATAATTTCCCTATGTGATTATTTATTCATAACATTTGAAATTTTTTTATGATGATAACTAAAGATAGAAATAATTACTTATCATTCTACTTATGAATATTATTATATGTGCGTGCATCAGGCATTACATATCAACCTTTATTTCTCAATGAAAGAGATTATGTGTAAATTGATCGAAGAACAATGCAAGGGTTAAATTTTGAATGTTATATATAATGAAATCAATTAAATATATATTCACCTGAATGTTAATTTGATTTAGGAAAAGGATATGACAAAAAGATATCCTAGTAAAATCATTTCCAATGAGTCAAATTTTTTTGTAAAATATCACATATTTAGGGTTTTATGGTTATTATCATTATATGGAACACCAAATTTCTTATGATCAGTGATGTATACCAGTCCCTCTAATTATTTATTCTTTTTCATCCATTTTTAAATCATCACATTCAACCTATGTTATTCTATATAGAAAGCTAGTTATTAATTACATTGTGTAACTGTTATTTTTCTAAATTTTACATTTTAAAGGATGGTTTATTATTCATTTAAATGATGTGGGATACTATGAATGGATTAAAATAATATTAAACATTTAATAAATGTGACTATTTTTTTTGGAAAATATATTACATTTGGGTGGAACGTAATATGTCATGATTTTGATATTTTTTTTCAAATATATTTAATATTTTTTGACATTTTACATTAAATGAAACACATATTGTATCTATTTTTTCACATAATATGAGGTTTGGTTTGTATTACTCAAAATTAAGAGTTTTTTTGAGTTTCAACTACCATTTTTTTTATATCATTACTCACAACACTGATCTTTTCTTTCAAAGCAAGAAAATATTAGTTTATATAAAACATGGTATACTATTAAAATATTAGTATTCAATATGATAGTAGTCACATAGCCACTAGAATGGTAGTTTTGAATACAACAATCTAAATTATGAAAATGTTTTGGATCATGTATATTTAATGAATTCATTAGTGATCAATTAATTAGAAATGAAAATAAAACCAATTTAAAAATAAAAGGTAATATTTCTATGGAAAAATATTTGTATGCATCTATGTGTGTTTTATGTCAAAAAATTTACCAAATAGTTTTTTTGAATTATTTTCATGAGGTTTATACATTATATATATTCAATCCACTATATTAAATTGATAATATGTTTTTTATTGAATATCGATAAGAATAACTCTAATTTTACATAGAGAAACTGTATTTTTCTAAAAAAGTAGTTTTGATACTTTTAAATGAACAGTTATTTAAAAAAAATTAAAAAATATAAATATCATAAAATAAACATAATTTTGAAATTTAGAATATAAAAATAATCTTTTGGTTATGTTTTTTTAAATTCATGAAATGTTTTGTTTTTTATAAATAATGAAAAATATTAAATTTTAATTGAAAATTCCATTTTTTTCATTTAATTTATTTATAAAGATATATTTTATTATGAAATAATTTGAATTTAAAATTAGTTATATTTTTTATACATTAATCAAATTTAGTTCTTAGAATCAATTTTATATTTAATTTTTATATAAAAACATTTGAAAGTATTTATATTTCTTCTTTTGACACCCATTTTCACGTGAATTTGTGAGTTTATTTTATTTTGATTTTTTACAAAAATGTGAATTAAAATTTGAAAAATTGTTAAAACATTTGGAATAAAAGTAATTTATAATTTCTAACAAGGTTAAAATATTTTTAACATATTATATGTGAAATAGTTAAAATTAATTAACATGATTACAATTATTATGATGTTATGCGCATTACATGTGTTTGTATTAAAATTAATATCACAAGCCCATATATTTGTTATTTAATGTATTTAAAATAATTTATATAATAGTTATGTATAGTTTAACTAATACATATAGTTCTAATTTTAATCTTAAAGGATTAATATCCAAGGAAAATAATAGGAGGCAAGTTACGTTGGTAAAAACTAGCGGGTGACCTTCTAATAGTGAATACATTTTTTGTATTTTCAAGAATATCACTCCTTCGCATTTATAAAAAAGGAACTCAATCTCTCCCCATATTCAAACATCCCAATACAATTTTACTGATCAAAACCTAAAAAAATCACTTCCAAAATACCATCTTATCATCTAATAAGCCTTATTATTCTAATGAATCCAATAAATGAAGGAATTAATGAAACCCTAGAGGGAATACTTGAATAAGTGGTAATGTTGTTCAACAAGCATTTTTATTTTACATCTTCCTCAAAACATGTATACTATTGTTATACCATGAGTATATAATAAACCAAATATCATAAATTTAATAGTTTTTATTTATATTAATTTTAATAATTATAAATAAACACAATTCTATTAAAAGGTTTATGAAATCATCTTTCATCTGTACAACGGACTACCGACTCCTGAACCGATGCGATGTTTTTTCAAATACCACCATACAAACAGAAAATAATGATGAATTTATTATTTATATATTATATTTACGATATATATTATTATTTTATGAATATATTATTTTTATATCACACATAACACTATTTATTTTAATTTTTTGGGAGTACAATAACATGGTTCGTGGGTAAGGTGGACTACGGCCTAACAAAGGGATGTCATTCATTCCAAATTTATTTGGAATGTTTTAAAAATGAGATTAATATAAATTTGTGATAAATATTATATAATATTCTTCGATAAAAATATATATATTTACATATATATATATTATTTACTTTTATTTCTTTCAACCCATTAAGAAAAAGGAAATATATAGGGTTCATACATACATACATCCCACCATCTTCATGAACGGTGTATTTCATTTAATATCATTAAACATTATAGATTAATATAAATTAATATGAAATGAATATATATGATGTTTAAATAATGTATATAATTATGGATATTATTAAATAATGATCTATATAAGAGGACAAAAAATAAACAAGAAAACCTTATAAGAAAAGCAATGTGGTTTACCTGAAATATAACTTTAACAAGGAATAGTTATGAAACAAGTAATAAAAGCTTATAATAAAATCATATATTTTATTATATATATTAATATGTTTTTATAATGTATGTTTTATAATTAATATTTTTTATACTGAACATTTTAATAAGTTTTACGAAATTCATCATTTAGGGTAAAGGGACTCTAGGTTCATTATTTTTTCTACAAGACAGATGCCATATTCACCAAATATTTATTTTGTGTGGTGTATATACTACCTTATTACATGATTTTTAATGAATATACCTAATTTAATGATAAATACTGATTATATTTATGTTATTATTTCACAAGTATAATGATTTAAAAGCAATTTAATCTGTAACAATTTTTCATCTCACATTTTCTTCCATGAGACACATGTCATATTCCCCTACCCTTTCTTTTATGTGGTGTATATACTATACAATAATTAATATTATGATTATTTTTTTTTTAATTTTATTATTAATTTGATTATATATCTTTCATGGGGTGTATGATTCAAAATTTACCAACCATTAATAGATTTATGAATCAATTTTCCTTCATTGAGATGTGCATTTTGTTATGAAACAATAATACTTCAACAGATTTATATACAGACCCTTTTACATGTAATATCATAAAAATATTGATAATTATGATATTTTATATTCAAATGTGTGTTATTAATTCATTGAAATAGTGATTTAATGTTACCAAATTAGTAACGTTTTTTATTATAATCATGTCAGTTATCAGGATTGCTTAATATTATGTCTCTAATGATACAGTACCATAATATAATTATAAATAATTATCATTAATTTTATTCTAATATGTTTATTCATGAAATATTTCTATAATTTTACCATTTTCCCACTACTTGGTACATATGATAATTATGAATATTTTTTTAAAAAATACTACTTTATATCACTCTTCGGTCAGAAATCTATTTTCACAAATAACCTTGTTTTCTAATTTTTTTTCCAAAATTGTTATAAAATTATAAATTTTCTTTGAAAATGAATTTTTACCCATATTCATAATTTTAAGAAAATTATTTTAAAAGTAATATTATTTTCATTTTCTAATCAAGGATCTTTTCACTTCTGCCAATAATGTGAATGGAATATTTGTTTTCATATATGCTCCATGTACAAAAGTCTAGGCCATCCTGATCACTTAATTACTTGAATATTTTTTTATAATTTAAAATTTAATTTTATATATAACTATTTTTAATAAAAAAATGTGGAATTATATTTATTTTAAATTTATTTACAATGAAGAAAATTTGAAAAATGTAGAATGTTTTCAAAAGTGTTTTTTTGAAGAATGATTATTTTCCCCGATAAGTGTTTATTTAAGTAATCTTCAATATATATTTATAATTAATTGGATTTATAAAATATTTCATTTTTAAAAGGGTTATAAATTACTTTAAAATCATCCATTTTATGTTTCTTTTTTTAATGAAAATTATTTTTAAAATTTGTTATATTTTAAAAAGTGTTTTTAAAAAATAACTTACATTTTCCATAATAAATATTTTAAATGATAATTAAATAATATTTTATATCTAATACGACACTAGTTGGTGTCACCCATGCCTTATATGGGATTTGACCCTAGTATACCATTCATATTATTTTTATAAATGGTTTATGATTTGATTAAAAGATGTTTATGAAACCTATTTCTCTTCAAATTGTTATAGTATGATTAAATTTTTTTTAATCTAGATTATTTTGATATGTTTTGTTTTTATGGAATTATAATAAAATAGGTTTCCTTTTTATAGGTTTTGAAATGATGAAATTTACATGATTTCTATTTCATTTCATGAGTTTGGATATAATGATTGTTTATGATCATTAGGAACACATATATATGTTTTCTTATTCTGTGATAAGTGGGACTAATATTTCCCTCCAATGTATTTGGTAATCTTTTAAATATCTCATGATATATTCATGCCTATAATAGGGTGTGAACGTGTATAGTCAGAGACTTTTTCTATTATTATAGTTTAGAGTGTCAACCCATTCCATTATATGGAATGGGATATCACTACGGATGGTGTTGTGTCCTACCCAGTATGTGTTTCCCCCATGAAGTGCCATAATAAATTATCATGTTGAGCCTTAACATATGGGGAATGTTTTTATATACTTATGTTACTTACACAATTCCATTTATTATTCATATATTATGATTTAATGGATTTTTCAATTGATTCCATGAGGATTATTTTTTTATCACCTTCCAATCCTTATTCTCGGACTCATGATTATGATCATTGATATGATGGTTATCATATTTACATGTTATGTTATTGTTTTCATACCCTTTTATTCATGTTATTCTTATGTATCTCTTTTATTTTACATTAATTATCATATATGGAAACCCTTTCTTATGATTCATTTTTCTAGGTTATGTACACTGATTTTATGTAGGAGTAAAAAAGGAACATATATATATGGGAGATATTGAATATTTTAACCATGTTATATAAATATTCATCCATTTTTTAGAAGCAATTATACTATTATAGCTCTGGTGCATGTGTTTTTGTTATTTAATTAATATTTCTAAAACATAATGCAATATAACTGTATAAAAATACCAGGTCACTGTAGTTGGTATCAAAGTAAAGGTTTAGTTATCCTATGGAATATATGATCGGGAAAATTTAGTGTGGTCCATATAAAATTTCTAATGATTTATTAGGAACATCTCTATGGATAATTTAATGGATGATTGAAATTATAAGGAATTATATTATAATTTTTGTAAAGGATATTGTCAGTGATTTCATTGAAATTATATCCCTTATGGGATATTAAAATTTTATGTGGCTCTAACATAGATTTACCTAGGTGTAACAATACTAAAACCACTATATTTAGTGTGACTTGATCATGAACTGGTGCATGATAATGGGACTTGATACATACTTGGTTAGACACTCTTGTGGCGTAGGATTTGAAAATTCACAAACTCTTTACATACCACCATGTAAGAATTAAATAAATTAATACTATTAATGAAATAGGATGAACCTAATGTGTCTTAGATTATAAATATGGTGTCTTGATTTTGGCCACCTGAATTACTTTTTATGCTATAAGATATTACATTTTTATTAGCATTGTACACACTATTACTTTTGGTCTTAGTCAATGGATTAAACAAGAAGGAACTAAATAAAAAACTAATGAGTTGGATAGTTTATTAAGTTAATCAAAATTGGGCAATGTTTTGATTAAAATATATTATGATTATTCCTAATCCAATTTCATGGAACATGATTAAAAATGTTTACTCTAAGTGACTCTCAAACTCATTAAAGAGGATAATGAATGAGTTTTTGGAGATATGAGGTGATGATAATCATGATGGAGATAATATTTAGTTTTATATATGTCAATAATGTCAAATGAATCTCCCAATCGAATGTCTCAGAGGTACATGAAAATTATTTTACTCTAAATAGGAGAACTCAAATCAAGTAACTATAATGGAAATTTAATGTGTTAATAAAACAAGAAGGATTGAAATATTGGTCTCCCAATGTTATTATTAATGGATTAGAATATTAGAATACAAATGTATAGAAATTATGAATATTGATGTTCGATGGTGAAATATAATGATGAAAATCCGCAAGTTTCAACAAGTAATGGATATATTTTTTATAATGAAGAGAAAAAATATGAAATGCGAAAGGAATGAGGTATTATGTAAAAAGATGATGTGTCCTAGAAATGATTTATAAGGAAGAAAAAGGAATGACATATTTAAATATTGTAATTTAAAGAATGTGTTATAATAATTATGATATATATAAGTATTATTGAGAAAAGGGGTTTCATTAATTATTTTAATGAAAATGTTGAATGAATCTAATATTCTTATAAAATGTTATTTAGTTTGGATAAAGAGATGATTGATTTAGATAATGTAAAATAGATAGTATGAACTAACTGGGAACTCGTAACTTATTTTTTGAAAATATTCTTTATGTTATCATTGATGGAATTTGAAAAATTATTGGATATATGGAATATATTTTATAATATTTTATTTCAAGTAATGTGGAGGAATTTTTATTATCATTAATGTTCTTTGGTAATTCTGATTGTTACCATGTTGGAAGAGAATACCTGAATATGGTATTCACATGTTGGGTATGTGATAATAAATTGAAAATTAATGTTATATGGGGGATTAAATATATGTTGGTTTTGATAAATTTAGTCACATTATTTCTCACATTTGGTATCTTAATCATTTGAATGTATCAAAATGATAACAATTTATATAATAGTTTAAGGTGAATGTTGGAGTATGAATTTGATATTAATGTATTATTTCACCATGTAAATATATCATCATTACAATTGAATTTTTTAACTATTATGATTATTATGGATATGAATATTGACTTATCATTTTATTTATTAATCTAATGATCAGATTATTATTCTGGCATTACAAATCCACCTTCAATTCCCAGAGTAAGAGATTAAGTGTAAATTGATTAAAGATACACCGAAGGGTTAGATTTTTATTATGAAATGGAATTAAATAATGTAAATATGTATTCCAATACATGTTATTAAAATTTAGAAAAATGTTATTGAAATAAAAATGATATCGTAGTACCATTATTTCCTATGAATAAAATGGGTTTTTAAGTAATTATTAATATACGGTTTCATAGTTGATATTTTTTTCTTGATCACATAATTTATTGTGATAAATGATCTATATCAGTATATATAATTATTAAAGATTTAGTTTCTTGTTGAAATACTCACTTCTAACATATGTTCTCTTATCGAGAAACCTCATCATGAGATACATTGGGTATCTCTTATGTAACAAAATTATGGGTATTCAAAGAAGGATTATTATTAATTTATATTATGTGGTTTTATATGAATGAATTTTAGAAATTTTAAACCATTGATGATTGATATGAATTTTGATCAATAAAACCATTTTACTAGTGTAGATTCTAACACCTTTTTTTTTATTTTTTTAATATATATTTAATTTTTTTATTTTTTACATTACATGCTACACTGAGGATAACTTTAGTTACAAAACATATTATGATTTTGTGTTGTTACACATAATTATGAGTTTTTCATGAGTTATATGAAATATTGATTTTGGATTTAATCACATGCAGTGTTGATCATAGATTTCATTACAAAAAAATAGTTGGTTTAAATGAAACATCTCATATTATTAAACAAATTATTATTTAATATTACATTAGTCAGCTTGATTTTGGAATGGAGGGTATGAATAATATTAGAAAATTTTGGAAATATTATTTCAAATGTATATAATATTAATTCTATGTAATCAAGTAATTATAAATAAAAATAAAACCCTTTTAGAAAATAAAAGGAAATATTTTATTGAAAACATATTTTTATGCGCACAATTTTATTTTATATTAATAAATTATCTAATTAACCTTTGGTGAATTTTTCATTAATTTTATTTTTTTAAATATTCAATAAAATATTTTAATTCATATATGTGTTTTATATTAAATATATTTTTATA
This sequence comes from Viscum album, assembly GCA_963277665.1. NCBI lineage: Eukaryota > Viridiplantae > Streptophyta > Magnoliopsida > Santalales > Viscaceae > Viscum > Viscum album. Next base: position 554,103,220 of record OY728135.1, read on the forward strand.
AAAAAAAATTTATAATTAAAATTGTTTTTTTAATTCAATTTTCCATTTTAATGAACAATTACAATAAAAAAATCAAATTTTATTAATATATTTTAAAAGAGAGAAATAATTTTTTAGATTAGAATATAGATATTTTCTAACAGTTTATTTTTATTATTTTCATGAAATGATTCGTTTTTGATGAATAATGAAAAATAATAAATTTTAATTGAAAATTGTATTTTCATTTAATGTACTAATAAATATAATATATATTTTAAAACGGTTTTAACATAATATTTGATAAATTTTATATTCATTAATCAAATTTAGGTCATTTTAATTAGTTTTATATTGAATTTGAGCATAAAAACCTCTAACACATTAGAATTTCTCTTTTTAAAAACTCGGTTTCTCATCGCATATGTGAGATTAATTTTAATTTAATTTTTTCCCCTTATAAAAATTTAATTTCCATAAATAAATAAAATAAATGTAATAAAAATATTTTCTAATTTCTAATAAGATTAATATAATTTTTTAATATTATTTATATTTATGTCAGTTAAAATTAAATAACGTGATTATGATTAAAATGAGGTTCGACACATTACATGCATTTGTATTAAAATTAATATAACACATCAATATATTTTTTATTTAATTAATTGGATCCAATTTAAATAAAAATAATTTTTATATGAATAATAAATATATTATTTCTTTTATTCTTAGTGGATAAATTACTTATGTAAATAAAAAGATACAAGTTATCATGGTGGAAACGATAAAGACAAAATTGAGAAAACGTAAATACTAAAGAATAGAATGATAAAAATATGTTAATTTTATATGTTAGACTTGTTATTTGACGAATTAATCTCTAAATTAAATTTTAGATATATTATTTAGGTACCATTTATAAGGGATGCATCCAAATAGTGAATACATATGGGTATTTACAAGAATGACACTCTTCCTTAATTTTAAAATAGAACTCACATTCCCACTTATTCACAACTTTAATAGTAATCTTAATAAAAAAACTAAAATAATCACATCCAAAATTCCTTAAACTCATCCGAGAAGACATATGTTTGGAATAAATCAATTTTAATAAAGATTTACTGCAAACCTATAGAGAAGACTCGAGGAAGAGTTAATATTTTTCTATGATCATTTTTTATATCATCCTCCAAATACTTCGATTATTACTATATCATTAGGATATAATAAACTCAATATCATAAAAATATTTATTATGTTATTTTTAATAAATTTAAATATACACATTTCCATAAATTAGGGTTATGAAATCATCCATAATGTGTACAGTGGACTACCACCTTGCGAACCAATGTCATTATTTTTTCATCACCATGATTCAATGATAATAAAAATGATTTCATTATTATTTATATATGATATTTATGATTTTATAATTATTATTTATTGGTTTTATCACACATACCATCATGATTAACATTTTCTGGGAATACAATAATGTCATTCATTGGTAGGGCAGACTACCACCTAGTGAAGTGATGTAATTCGTTCACACTTTAAATGACATGTTTTAATGAAGGTATTATTATAAAATTGTTATATATATGATATAAAAATGTGAATTTAGTAATAAAATATATCATTTATTTTTATTTATGTCAACCTAATTTGAAAATGGAAAAAATAGGGTTCTTTCATACATATGGCCTACCGTCTTCATGAATTGTGAAATTAATTTCCTATAATTTAATATTATGGATTAATGTTAATAAATATTGAAAAAAATATATGATGGTTAAATCACGTTTATAACTTCATATATGACTAAATAACTATATAATGACGAGAAAAAAAATAAAAAATTAAAACTGAAAAGAAAAAGAAAGCGGTTATAACCAGAAATGTATCTTTACCATTGAATTGGTAATAAACTTGTAACATATGGTTATAATAAAATCACATATGGTATGATATATTGGAATAAGTTTGTTTAATATATGTATGATGAACTTACATTTTTTACACCAATGGATTTTATGAGTTCAATGGAATTCAATAATTAAGGTAATAGGATTTCGAGTCTCACAATTATTTATGAGAGGATTATGACATATTCACCGCCTATTTTTTGTGTGGTGTATATATAGCCATATTATATGATATATAATTAATATAACTCATCTAATAATAACTAATATTTCAATATATGTCATTGTATCATAGGGATTATCATATAAAAGCTATTTTTTCTAATCACCAATAATATCTTAGGAGGTGTATATACAGACCATTTGTTATTTAGTATCAAGATTTTACAAATTATAATTATATTTTATATTCCATTTTATGTTATTACATAATTTTCTTATGATTCAGTGTTACCAAAGTGGTTACAGTTTCATTTTATTATCTATTCATTTATCATGATTGTTTAGGATTAAGTATATATTATTTAAATATCATGATATTACTCTTAGTAATTATCATTAAATTAATTAGACTCATGTTATTAATTATATTATAATTTAATGGTGCCATTTTTATACTCTTTGGTACTTATGATAATTAATATTTTTTAATAAAATCATACATTATTTTTCTCTTCATTCAAAAATCAATTTTCTTCCAAAACCATGTTTTCTAAAAATATTTTCAAACATTTAATTCTATTATAAAATTATTATAAAAACAATATTTTACCCATGTTTTAAAATTTTTTATATTTTTTTGAAGGAAATATTTTTTCGCTTCAAATCAAGGATTTCATTACTTCTATCGACAATGTGAATGGAATATTTTTTTTACGTATACATATGGAATGAAATTATATGTCTTCATAAGCACTCTATTTAATAAGTCTTAATTTATATATTTGAAATATTATTTTCAAAGAAAAAGTATTGTTTATTATATTTAATATAATTTAATTTTAATTTATTAATTAAATAAATGAATTTTGAAAAGAAAATTATCTTTTCAAAATGATTTTTATAGATGGATGATTTTCCTTAATATTTTATTTAAATGATCATAAAAGGATATTTTTAAAAAAATATTTTGAAAATATTTTTTTTAAAAAGGTTTTATAAGATATTAAATTCGTCTATTATTAGTTTAAAGATTGTTTAAAATAATAATTTTTTCAAAATGATTTATGTTTTAAAAAGAGTTTTTCAATGAGAAAAAGATTTTTTCCTCAAGAAAGTATTAATTGAAATTTAAAAAATATCCCATCTCATGTGACATTATTTGGTGTTACCAAATCCTTATTAGGGATATGATCCACGTATACCATTCATATTTTTTCTCTGAATGTGTTCTGTTTTGATGACTTGATGTTTATGAAACCCATTTTAATTTCCAGGGTTATTACATGAGAAAATGATTATGAAACCTGTTTCATTACAAGGGGTATAATGTGATGAAATGATTATGAAACTTGTCTCCTATCAACATGTTATGATACGATGAAATGTTTATGATACCAATTCATTTCATGGGTTAATATATGATAAATGTTTATGATCTTTTGGCACACATACATAAGGATATAATTTTATGATGGGTGGTACCAATATATTCGTTTATTTATTGTGGTAAATATTTATATATATCTTGAAAGTGATATGTTTGGAATGGGTAGTAAACCAAGTATAGTTGGGTACTTTTTCTAATATGATTATTTTGTGACTGAACCAGTTAAAATATTTGGAAAGGGAATCCATTTGGGATGGTAGTGTGCCCTTCCAGTAAGTGTATCCCCATGACGTTCCTTAATATATTCTAGTTATGATCCTAGAATTCTAAGAAATGATTTTATATTCTTGGGTGTCTTCCAAAATTCCATGTCATATTCTTATGTTATGATATTATGGATTATTTTATAGATTTTCTGATGATTCATGTCTTATGATCTACCAATCATTATTCCACAAGATACGACTAGGATATTTGATACGCCAGGTATAATAATTAAATGTTATAGTAATTTTATCACTCTATTATATCCAAGTTAGCATTTGATATCTTCATTATTTACCATTACTAAGAATCTATGATCACCCTTTCTTATTTTTTACTTCCCCTGTGTTAAGAAGAATGGTTTTGGGTAGGATAAATAAAAGGGATGATCTTTAAAGGAGGTATTTATTATGATTCACTATTATAGATGTGTATATTTCCATTTTCCTAAAAGAAAAAAAAACTATAATTGTCCTTAGTTACGTATTTGTGTTATGAAATGAATTTTCATAAAAAATGATGTAATATTCATGTTTGAAAATCCATTGTATCTATAAGTATAACTTCAAAAATCTTATAAAATTATTATTTTTTGTTGTTGTTTTATTAAATTTTATTGAAATTCTTATTAGATTATATTAATCACATAAAAATAGTTTTAACATAATATATTTGGTTTTTTAAAATTTTGAAACTCTACCATATTTACTATACATTTTAAATGGAATGTTTTCAAATTTCATTTTTTTAATTAAAAAATTTCTATATTCATGGGTTCATGTATTGACCAATTATTATTGTAGAGACTATTTTAATTATTTATCAGATGATTTCAAATTAGTTTAAATCAATCATTATTATTTTTAATATTATTAATGATTATATCTATTAATATGAAATTATAACATCATTTTTCCATCTCTATCTCTCTCTCTCTTAAATATTATAGTTTTATTATTTTTAATTAGGTTTTTTACAATATTCTCTATTGTGAGGAATATATATATTTTAGTATAATGTACTCGAGGATACCAAGAAAATATACACACAAATATAGAAGTGAAATATTTTTCCCACGACACTTTTTTAATGTCAACATTCATTATTTAGATGACATAATGTAGACATTTATGTGAAGTGTTTTGCATTCTTCTTCTGTAAAGAAATTGTCCCTACTATTGGATGATTTCTCAAGCGATGGACAAAAATAAATTTGACTTATAGTTACATTATGAGATGATAAAAATGATCCAATATTAATTAATTAGTAATTTTTTTTATTATTATATTATTGATTTCTTATCGTTTCCTGATTTGTGAACACTTCTTTACATATTTCAAAAACACTAAGTTTTCTAATTATGAATTTACATAAAAAAATTCTTTTGTATCCTCTAGTTGTGTCTCTCAGATTATAAAATCAGGATCTGAGGGTAGTGACTCAATGAATATAATTTTATTTTTTATATATTGTAACACCCATATTCTGAAGAATTTAGGTTATGACTCTGAGTATCTATAGTCATGGTTGTAAGTGGGTTTTCACTCCTCACCCAAATGTTTAGTGTTTTATAATTCATACACTATAAAAAGTGGGATATAATTTTGTTATGTTCGATGTTTATAAATATGGTAGTTTACAAATTATTTATCATTGAGTAGCGAGTTATAGGACATTTTTAGTCCCACTTTTGACTAAAGAAATATAATAATCCATTTATTAATTATATATTGCTTTTCTAATAATGAATTATTTTATAGAACTTTAAGAATTAAACTCAATATAATTTCCATTTTAATAAAATTTTATTCCACAATATTCACCCCCTATATAACATGTGTCTTCATCCTATTTGGGATAATAATTTTCTAAATTTGGTTGAACATTTTATATATAGTTACATTTACTATATTTTTCCAAAAAACAAAAAAATTTGTAAAATAATTTCCCTGTTTAAATATCCCACCCCTTCTATAAATACTGTTTATATTTTATTATGCCATCCTATTCATTGACATCATAATCTTTGGGAATAATATTTATGATTATAAAATTACCTATAAAGGATACAAGGGTTATCCCAAAAAAATCACTTTTATGGAAATATTTATGATTACTGGTGATCTTGAATGGAGTTGTACCATAAATAGTTAAGCATAAAAACCAATTAATTCATGAAAACATTATACACACTACCAGAATATGAAGAAGAGACACATATAGAAAATGATGATCCTAGATATGTTTTAAAATAAAATTTTGTTAATAAATTTTACTATGATATTAATAGAAGTTTTTTATTAATGTTTCCAATTGTAACATAACTCATGATACATGGAAGATTGTATAAGGTAATAAAAGTAGCTTATAAATACTAATACAATCCAATAATAGAATTATTCAAGATGAGTACCATGATATTAAGATAATTGAATAATATTATATATATTAAATTTACAATCATTTCACATTTATTTTAAATAGTATGAATTCCCTTTATAGATGATTTAGAAAACCAAGCACTTGATGAATGAGTAGTGAAATCATTACAAAATAAATTTTTCATTGAAAGGCTTCAATTGAATTTAATAAATAACTAAAAAGATTACACTCATAATGAGTCGATTGGATCACCACTCTAAGGTATACATAAGATAAATAACATTTTAGATGAAGATACATAATTGAATAATGATATTTCTTTAAATTCTATTACAAAGTGATATTATAAATCTTATAAATGAAAATTTATAGACTATAATAAAGGATAATTTGTAAATATTACCAAGGGAATCTAAAACATAATGAATATATTGAAAATTTATATTAAGAGACCCTCAAATATTAGTATAATGATTTCAATGAAAAAATGGAACTAAATATTATAATGACACATTATTAAACGTAATTATTAAAGTGTTTTTAACGTGATTTCACTTTTATGGCTCATTTTATTATATATTCTGAGATAAATAAGAAAATATCATACAGAAAAAACCCATACATTACATATGGACACTTATACTCACTATATATTTTTTTACAAAAGAAAACATTCTAAAATAAATCATAATTTTTTCTATAAAATCAAAATTTTTATCTTGTCCATGTCCTTGTCCATACACATCATTTAACACTATGAAACAAATTTTAAAAACATTGTATGAGAAAAAAAATTAGTGAGGGAAATAAAATGAAAAAACCCATCAGTCTAGGGAAACACATGAGAACCCATTCAAACTTATTTGTGATAATGAAACAAAACTTTTTTCACATGAATATCACACACAATTTTTTCCCAAATAATATCATTTAAACCTATAAAAATAAATTTAAATTACTTTATGAGACATAGAAAATCATATAAATACAAATCTTTAAAAACAATTCTAATTCGAATAACTATACAACTAAAATATAATATTATTATTACCCAATTAATTGTATATATATAATTGAGGTCACCCTTCGAATGAGCTATACGAGGTCCACCCATTAGAAACAATGGGGATCAACCCTTTGTATAAGCTGTAGTAGGACTACCATTGAGCTATAATGGGGCTCACACATTCATATAATTCGTATCAATCTCAACCATCTCATTTAATTCTCAAGTAAACTTTTATGAATTTAACACATTCATCCCAAACCCATTTTGAAAAACTCTTAAAATCCCATATAAATAACTCATTTGTATATATACATATAATAATAATTTATTTTAAGAAATAATTTTCAAATTCCAAAAAAAAAAAAAAATCAGTTAGGAATCATGAAATCATATAATAGAAGGTGAATATAAAACAATGGATAAGGGAGTATAAATGTCACTGTTTCCATATAAAATAAGAATAAAAAATAATTTTGTTTATTTGTCAAAATGTTTCTTATAAAAAAAATGTAAAAAGATTCATTTTTGAAATATTTTTAATGAAATTCAATGTTTATATGAAATTCCATTTGTAATATTTTTAAATACATATTAATTCAAATATATTATAATTTGATGAATATTGGAAAGGATAATAATATTTTATAATTAAATGTTTTGACATTCAGAGTGTCCTATAAAACATTGAACATTTAAAACCTTTCTCTACATGAATGAATATATTTTTAAAATCTTACAATAACATGTTTATATATAATATATTTATACTAACTGCCATATAATTTGTATACACACAATATAAATGAATATAGGGTGATAACATCATGAAATTCCTCACTAAAAGGAGATTTAGACAAAATCCTTTACCATGGGCACGACATGCCATAGACAATATTTATATTCATAAATAATATACATAGGTTAATAATTCACTTTATTGGTATTGTTTTTATTGTTCGTTATTACTTTTATATCAATTTTTATCATGTTATAACAATTACTTAATTACAGAAGTTCACGCCATACATTTAATGATATTCGATACTTGAGTTCAAAATTAATTTGATAAGTTGTCTATAATTGATATTTTCATTAGTAAATATTCTCAATTATATTATTAATGACATAAAAATAACTTTTAAAAATTAATTTTAATTTTAAATCATATTTTTATATATGGTTATGAAAAATGAACTATGTTGTAATCCTAAATATTCTAGGATGTATGTAAGAATTATTAATGTTTCCATTTTTCATTGATCATTATGGAAATTAGGTAATATTATTTTATCCTTCAAAAATGATTATAATATCATAATTTAAACATTAAATTTATAAATATATTTTTATATATCATACATTATATGAGGTGAATAATAACAATTCGCATTGCTTCATGGTTTTGATAGTTCACAGGTACACATGAACAATGTTATCATTTCTATGTTAATGGATGATATGAACATAATTGATATATTATTTTAATATAATGATAAATATGACATGAATATAAAATATAGAAATTAATTCCAGAATTATAAATAGTTTTGAAATATGCTAATAGAAAATGAGTTATCTTAGTTCGTTGAAGTGATTGTTCACACGTATGCACAAACTATTAATTTTTTCCCATTTGATTGAAGATGATATGAAATTAGGTGACATTGTTAATTTAATAACATATCAATAAATTTAAAAAAATAGATTTATTATTTAATCATGGATGAATATGATTTTATAGAATATGAAGCAGAAATAAAATAGAAACACTAAACTTATAACATTTCATTTACTCTGGATGATCACCATTGATTAACAACTAAACACAACTATAGAGGGTGTTCTGACTAACATAAGGCCTTTATAATGTGGGAAGGTACTCTAGGAAGGGTTTTTGGTAGATATTGGCTAAATAAAATTTTTTAATGGTATGGAATACCGATCAATGTGTTCCCTTTTATAAGAGAGGGAAGAAGAATTCTTAGAAATAATAAAAATATTAAATAAATATAATTTCAGTTTTATTAAAAATGTATCAAATGTAAATTATTTAGAAGATAAGATGTTTATAGGTTATAAATCAATTTACCCTATTAAAATTAGAAATTTTTGGTTTATTTTTAACACTTATCTTTTAATTTGTCTTTTGAATTTATACCGTGACATTATGTAATTTATTAGAGTAAATATAATTAAAATAAAATTAGAAACGATAAAAAACGGACCTTTAATGAAATTGTTAGACATATAGAAACAATTTGGAGAAATTTTAGATTATTTTTTCAATTTTATTTCATTTCATGAAATAATATATATTTTAGAATCCCATAATTGTAAATATTGATTCAATTCAATAGTTGAAATTTTAAAAATATCATAACAACATGATTCTTTCAAAAACAAATACATTAAGTGACCCTAAAAAGTAAATATGATCAATAAAATTTGTTTATGACATCAAATATATAAAATTATATATATTTTAATATTATAAATATCATTTATTCGATTTTCCTTTAATAAATTAATTAATTCACATCATTTTTTCACAATTAAATTTTATTATTTAATGTCAAAAAATAAACAAAAAAAAATCATTATGTATATAATCATTTTAAATTGAAAAATAAAATTTATAGATGAATTAATATTCAATATAATATTATATTAAATATCATTCACATAAGAAAAAATTGAGTATGATATTTTAAAATAATCTTTAAATAAAATTAAATAAATGTTATGTTATTACTAAGGTAAAATGAATATATTATAATTTTAGACTAATTTGTGTTGACGAACCCACTCAAAAAATGAATGTTGTACATTGTTAGGGAAAACAACACGATTTCTAATTCTCCTAATAAAAATCAGAACCATGATCATAACAGGCCTCCTGTTTCTGATCATTCTCATCCAGCTGGCCTTGATTCTGCCCAGGTTGAGACTGAGACTCTACCGCAACATGAGCAATCTGCTCATAATGTTTCTTCTAAGACTAATCAAATTGGCTCTTCTTTACCTCCTGTCCTTGTAAAGGACTCTCCTCATAGAGCAGCACAATCTCAACCTTTAGAAATTCCTGTATCATTGTGTTCTTCAGAACCTGCTACGATTAAAAATGCTAAGCATAAATCTGATTCCTCTCAAAGCTCTGAAACTGAAGAGGGACATCATCTTATATCCTCTTCCTCAATTGTTTCAAGATCCCAAAAAAAGAAGGGTTCTTGTAAATCCAAAAAAAAGAAGGGTTCTAACCCTAGACACAAGTAGCTATGAATGTTCTTTTCTGGAATTGTCAAGGGGTGGCCAATAATGACACCTCTATTACCCTTAGGCGGTTTCTAAATATACATAAACCTCACCTATTTTCCATTGCTGAACCTAAGGTCAATTTTAAAATCAATTTTATGAAATTTGGTGCCTTTAATTACAATTTTCTAGGATCCTGTAAAAACGGTCCTCAGACTGACTCCTTGTGGATTTTTTGTCATAATTCCTTAAAAAACATTAACATTATTAAAACTTCTGATCAGCAGTTTACTTGTGATTTCATTTGGAATGGTCAGCACATCTATTGTACTATGGTTTATGCCAAAAATAGGTATTAGGATAGGAGACTGTTATGGCTTGAACTTCTTGATATTGCCAAACTCATTCAAGATTCTTGGCTTGTCTTGGGAGATTTCAATGCTATTATTACCTCAGCTGAAAAAATTGGTCCTGCTCATCTCCCCATTTCCTCTAGAGAGTTTAAATCTACTATTGATGATTGTAACCTCTTTGAGGTTAATCTTATCGGTGCCAAATACACCTGGTACAGAAAGCATTACAATAAAAACGTTGCTAGTAAACTTGATAGAGCCTTTGTTAACATGAAGACTCTAGATACTTGGGATAAAATTACTTGTGTTACTCTCCCTAGAATTAACTCTGATCATCATCCGATCCTTGTCAACCTTTCTACGAATTCTCGAAAAGATACCTTTCCTTTTAAATTTAACAATGCTTGGTCTTCGAACCCTGACTGTGCCTCTTTTATTCTTAACACTTGGAATTCCATGAACCATCATAAGGATGACTTTGCTTGCTTATTTAAACTGAAAGTGCTTAAACAGGCTCTCAAAGGTTGGTGTAAAAACTCTATCGTCCAAATTGATCTAGACATCTCTCATCTGGAAGATGAGCTTAGTCACTTTCAATCTCAGAACACTCATTCTGACTTTCACTTAGATTCTCAGGTGGAAGTTCATATTTCCTCGAAACTTAATTCCCTACTTACTTTTAAAGATAATATTCGTAAACAGATGTTTAGAACCAAATGGCTTACTGATGGGGATCGTAATACTAAATTTTATAATACTCTTCAAAGAATTAGAAAGGCCAATCGTCCGCTTTCTATGCTCATTCATAATGACATGGTCTTAGATTCTGAAGAAGCCATTACGGATCATGTTATCACGTACTTCTATAACATTTTAAATGGTCCGGATAGAAATGTTGACCTTAAACCTGATATCCTTCCTTTGCTGGTCAATGAAGGTGACAATAAATACCTTTTAAGCACTCCCCTTGATCATGAAATTAAAGATATTGTTTTTAAACTTAACCCCGACAGTGCTCCTGGCCCGGATGGTTTTAATAATGGCTTTTTCCAAAATCATTGGGATATCATTCAAAAGGATGTTTGTAATATTGTTAAGACTTTTTTCACTCACGGATCTCTCCCTCATGGAATCAATGCTCAATTTGTTACTCTAATTCCTAAAGTTGAGAATGCTGCTGAGATTCATCAATTTAGACCTATAGCTTTGATCAACACTATCTATAAAATCATCACTAAAATTATTGCAAATAGACTTGCTCCTATCTGTAATAGAATCGTCTCTTGGAATCAATTTGGTTTTATCAAGGGAAGATCCATTCAGGACTGCATTTGTCTTGCATCTGAGTGCACAAATGCTTTAACTAAAAAATCTAGAGGTGGTTGTGTGGCCATCAAACTGGATATTAGAAAGGCCTTTGACACTATTGATTGGAATTTTATTTTCAAAGTTCTTAGGAATTTTGGTTTTAACGATTCCTTCATTGGTAGAATTAAGACCCTTTTCCACTCAGCTCATATCTCTATCCTGATTAATGGAACTCCTCGTGGCTTTTTCAAATGCACTAAAGGTGTTAGACAAGGGGACCCTCTCTCTGCCATTCTTTTTGTGATTGCTGAGGATTATCTTAGCAGACTCATAAACTACCATGTTGATCATAATTTGATCAAATCTATTCAGGTCGCCAGAAACTTAAATGCCCCTACTCACCTCTTATATGCGGATGATATTATCCTTTTTATAAAAGGAGACCAAAAAAGCCTTCATGCTCTCAAGAAAACTATATCTCACTATGAGGATGTTTCTGGTCAAGCTATCTCTTGGAACAAATCCTACATCTATTTTGGCAAGAATTTTCCTGTCAGAAGAAAATCTGGTATTATTAATTACCTGGGTATCAAGGAGGGTCTCTTACCTTTCACCTATCTGGGTGTTCCTCTTTTTTGGGGTCATCCCAAAGCTACCTATTTCTCTAATATCCTTGCTCATATCACAAATCAACTAGCTAACTGGAAAGGGAAGTCTCTCTCCATGGCTGGGAGAATCTGTTTGGTCAAATCGACCATTGTTTCTAAAATGGTTCATTCCTTTATGGTCTATAAATGGCCCATCGGTACTCTTAAAAAAATTAACACTTACATCAAAAACTTCATCTGGTCTGGAAGTATTTTTGAAATGAAGCTTGTCACTATTCCTTGGAATACTTGTTGTAAACCCATTGCTAATGGAGGTATAGGCATTAAAAATTTAAAGCTGTTCAATGATGCCTTACAGGCCTGTCTTACTTGGCGCATCATTAACTCCACTTCTAAAGCTACTGATTTTCTAAAACTTAGATTTTTTTCTAAGCTGTCCAAAGGTAATCTTAATTTCATTAACTCTTCTATCTGGCCTTCCATTCGGGACTCCTTTCACAAAATCATGCAAAACTCTAGATGGATTGTCAGTGCTGACTCCTCCATTAATTTTTGGTGTGGTAAATGGTGTGGTAACCCTCTGATCTCTTTGTTGCCTCCGGATCTTCTCCCTGATGATACTCAACAATCTATAAAGGAGGTCTTACAATCCTCTGACTGGGATTTCCCAGATATCATCATGCAAGCCATTGAAAATTATGCTTTTTCTTCTGCTGGTGATTTCCTTGTTTGGGAGCCTTCTCCCAATGGCATCCTGGATTCTAAAAATTTTTATAAGCATAATTTTTCTGATTCTGAATCCTTCTTTTCTTGGGTGAATCATTTCAATAAATCCTACATCAAGCCTTCCAGACTCATCCTTATTTGGTGAATTGCGCACAACAAATTACCCACGGAAACTGGCCTCCAATCTTTTGGCATCTCTCTTTGCTCTAAATGTCGTATGTGTAACCAACATAGGGAAGATGCCAATCATCTTTTTCTATCTTGTGCGACGGCCTCTGCCCTTTGGAATTACATCTTTGATCTTTTTAACTGCAGATTGCCCATTACTGATTCTATTCACTTGTTTTTAATAAACTGTACTAGATATGTTGCCTCTCTGCAGGTTAAAAATCTCTTTCTGGCGGCAGTGGCAGAACTTCTTCATGAACTCTGGTATGTTAGAAATGATATTATTCACAATAATCACTCTTTCTATCTTAATGCAGGGAAATCCCGAATTCTCCTCGCGATTCATGAGGCAGCCTCAATTCAAAAAGACTGTTGCAACAACTCGGTTGGTGACCTTATGATCCTCCGTCATCTTCACGTTCCTGGTATCTTCCCAAAGCCAAAATGCCTCTTTGAAGTTTTTTGGCAACCCCCGATACCAGGATGGATCAAGGTGAATGTTGACGGCGCTTCCAAAGGTAACCCTGGTCCTTCCAGTTGCGGTGCTATCTTCAGGGACACGGCTGGGCATTGCCATGGCTGTTTCTTTGTTGGTTGTGGCCACTCTTCCTCTCTGGAGGCGGAAATGCTTGCCGTTATTCATGCTGTTGACTTTGCTCTTCAAAGGGGTTGGAGAAAGCTTTGGATTGAAAGTGATTCAACCACCATCATTAATGCCATCTGGAATGGAAGCATTCATCTATCATGGTCGCTCACTGCTCGCTGGTTGAACTATCTCAATCTTCTCTGTGGGATCGAGTTTATAGCTACTCATGCCTATCGTCAAGCAAATGCCGTTGCTGATGCTCTAGCCAACAAAGGTGTACATCAAAGCATGACTTGGATGGACTCGATCCCCCCTGATTTATTTCATCTTTTGGATAGAGATTATAAAAAAATCCCGTCTTTTCGCTTCATGTAATCTCTCTTTTGTTTCAATAAATTTTTGCTTTGGTCTTTGACCAAAGCTTCATTTTAAAAAAAAAAAAAAAATATTAATTTTCTCCTAATTAATATATTAACCCTTAATTGTGGTAAATAAAATAATAAAGATACAATTCACCAAAAATTAATATGATCATATTATAGCTAAATTTTTATTAATTTCAAAATAGTGTATTTAAATATATCTAAATTTAATACACATTAGTGGATAAACTATATATAAAATTAATCCCACATATATAGTGAGAGGGTGAGTTAATGTAAATTCTTCAAAAGTTCATCAAGTTTATTATATCCAATTTCATTTTGAAATTGATTCTTATGACCTAAATTGTATTAAATTATAAAATTGATATAATTATACATTAAAACCAAATAATATCATAATTTATCTATATAAATAAATTAAAGGACTACATAGTTTTTACTAAAATGAAGTATTTTCACTATCCATTAAAAACTCTAACGTCGTAGAAAATTACCAAAAATTCAACCGAAGAAAATTTTAATACTATAATTTCAAATAAGAATTTTTTTAAAAAAAATCTTATAAAAGATTCAATTTTTTTTTAAAATCACATCTCTATTAAAAGGTAGAAAAAATTCATTTATAGAAAAATACTCCTTTAACCCATAAAATTGAATTTTTTTTATATGATGTCTAAAAAATAAATAAGATGGATTATATAAATTATTTTATAATATTATTTAAAAATTAAATAAATATCATTTAAAAAAGTGATTTATTAATTAATTGGTATTAAACACACTTATTTGCATTTAAGTAGTTTATATGAAAATCATTTACTTTCATTTTAAAAACTGTCTCATTAAAATTAATATTTAATTAGTATCCAAATAATATTATATATATGTGCAAACAATATTTTCATAATTCAATTAATACTATTAATTCCGACCATCTGACAACTATGTTATGATTTTATCAATTAAATAAAAATATTTAACTTTTCATCTAAACAAGAGGTGTCATATCATATATACTATCGAACATAGTCTTTACATTTTTTAAAATAGAAATGTTTCATTCTCAGCACTTAAATAAATTTTTCCCCCACAATTTTATCTTGGGATCGAAAACTATTGGTTTGACTTTTCAAACCACCTTGGTTAAAATCACATATCTGAAAGAGGATTATTAAGACTTCCACTTTAAAAGAAAGAAAAGGAAGTATGATTTTCACCTAAGATAACATATACAAGGGTTTCATATAAGAATACCTCTCCCAAGAATATAAAAATAACATTCATAGACTAATGGATAGTGATAGAGAACTTGATAAGGGAATGTTAACCATTACAATAACATAAATATCTGATGGGACAAAAGTAATTTTATAAAAGTAAGAAAATATTTTTTTTTCATCATGATCCTTTTAAAAAAATTAGGAAATTATTTAAATACATGAACTAAGAAAATATGGATATAATCTTACAGAACACCTGTAGCTTCATCCAATAATTAAATTCCACCACAATCTCATGTTTCTCCCTAATGAATCAATAATCAAGATAAATTTTTCTTTCTTGAATCACTTGAATAAAATTCCATGGAGTCAAATAATCAACCAAATATTAACTATATATTTATGAAATAATGAAATATTTATGAAACCAAAAACTTTTATGATAAGATACTATAATTATTTAAAAATAATATAAACCAATAATTTAAGAAATACTAATTTTATTCTCGAAAATTATAAATTAATACCCAAATATAAACATAGACCATTAAAAAAATATTTATAAATAATATTTATAAAAAGCAATATAGTCTATGATTGAAACAGAAAAAATGACTTCATCACATAATCTTCAAATATAAATTTTAACATTTTTCCCCAAATAACATAAATCACTCTTAATGTCTTTTACCAAGAAAATATAATTTTACAATTCACATAATCTCAATTATATAAGTCTATAATTAAATCATATAATATTCTAAAATATAATTCAACATTTATTCTTAAAATAAAATCCTATTGTATTATATAGACCTTAATCATATAGGGTTCCCAAAATATTGAACATATAACATTAATCCATTAATCACAAAATAAAATTCCAATCAAATGATTATCTATTCAATAAAAAATATTTTCAAAAAATATAGTAAATCATAATCCATCATATTTTCATCTTTGAATAAAAGGTCATACTAATTCGTGACCTCAAATAGGCACGTGGTAGATGATTCACCCTTTTCTCCCTTCGGTTATGGGTTTGATTACCACAGTCTTGTCTGACGTGATGGGTTGTGACACATCCTATGGGTTTTATTTTTTTATAAAACTATATAAAAATAATAGTATTCCAAAAAAATACAAACAAAAATTACCACAAAATTTTTAAACCTCAAATGTAATCTCAAAACATTCTTTTTTCATACCAAAAATTACTAACCCCAAATTACCTAAAAAATAATTGTCTCCATAAATACCATTAATCACCATAAAATTCATTACCTAAGTATAAAAATTAGTTTCTGAGACACTAAATAGATGGTAAAACTTAAAATTAAAAACTCATTATGATATCCATAAATCTTATAAAAACATCCTATATCTCCAAGGTTTTCTAAAACATACTTTATTATAAAGTATAAGGATCTGACCTTAAAAATATCATATTAAAGTCTTTCTAAAAATAATTCACATTCTAATATATTTTCAATATAGATTTTTTATAAATTAGAATTAATCTTAAAATAAAACCCCTTCATTAAATAGGGACACATATATTCAGTATCCATTATTTCACCAAATACAACATTCTAAAATAAAACATGGTCTTTTTATAACATCACAATTAACATTTTCTCATAATCATTATCCCTACACATCATTTACCCATATGAATTTTAAATAAACTAGAGAAGATAACAAAAAACTCAATAAATGATATAAAATGAAAGAAATCATTAGTTAGGTGAAACAATCTTCTAATCCCATATGAAAAAATTGTCATATATATAATACAATTATATTTTTGGAACAATGTTTCAATAAGAAAATCAAAAAAAAAAATTAATATGGTTATTTAATTTTAAAATAAATGAAATATTATAAATGAATATGGTAATAAAATAATGAACACGGTGGTTGAAAAGGCATTGTCTCTATATACAATAAGAATACATCAATGTTTTTGTCATTTTTCTGAACGATAGTATAAAAACATATAAAAATATTACTTTTTAAAAGAAATAGAATAAAATTCATAATATACCTAAATTTACCTGTATAATATTTTTATGTATATATAAATGTATATAATATAATATCATGTATATGGATATGGAAGAAAATTTGATAGTTAAATCCTTAAACATTTATATTGTCTTATACCACATTGGAAATTTAAATTCCTAATGTCTCTGAAGGAATAAATTTTAAAAAACATTTAATAAAATGACGATATTTAAAATAATTATATGAATTTTCATAGTATTATTATATACACCTTATTGATGAATAATTGTCATAAAATCAAGAAAATCCTTATTGAAAGTTGATTGAGACAAAATCCATTAACGTGAGTTTGAATTAATTGTATAATCTTTATCTAACTAAATAATAAATACATGTTAATTATATAATTTCATTTTTTCTGTTTAATTTTTTATTGTTACATTTATATAACTTGTTACCATGTTATAATAATTACCTAATTATTTGTGATCACGACGAATGTTTGATGATATTATTTACCTGAATCCACCATGAATTCGGGGGGATGTATATTGTCAATGTTCTCATTATACCATAATCTCTATAATAATATTAATGACATTATAATCTATTTTAAACATTAATTTTACATTCAAATGACACCTTTTATATATTGTTTCTAAAAATTAACAAGATTATAATTGAAGTTATGGTAGGTCATACGTATGCATGAGTAACATTCCCATTTTTCATTGATCATTATAGATAGAAAGTAATTTTTATTTTACACTTCCGGAATTATAATAATATTACTATTTTAATGTTAATAATTTTAATGTACTTTTATATTTCATACTTGTGATGTGATTGAGAAAAATGAATCACATCGCTTCATCGAGATGATAGTTCACACGTACGCAGGAACGATGTCATAATTTTTATGTGAATGGTAGGTAAGTACATAACTGATAAATTATTTTCCCATAAAGATAAATATATCATGAAAATAAAAAATAAACATTAATTTAATCATTATAACCAATATCGAGGGATGTTAATGGAAAAAAATATTATCAGTTCGTGGAGGTGATAGTTCACAATCCCACACAAATGATTAATTATTTTCCCTTTTGATTAAATTAGAGATGGATTTAGATGATGATATTAACATAATAATATATAATTATATTTATTATACTATATTTATTAAGAAATCATTGATGAAGATGAATTTAAGGAAGTGGAAGAAGGAATAAAATAAATACACTTAATTAAAACTGTTACCTTTCCTCCGGACGGTCACCTTTAATTAACACCTTAACAACTTTAAATAGGGTATAATGCCCAGAATTATATCTCTATAATGTATGGAGGAATTCTAGATATGGTTTTCAATGATAAGGGATGAACCAAATGGTTTTTGACATGTAAGGAATATATATTAATGTGTTCCCTTTTATAGGAGATGGGAGGGTAATATTGGAAATTTAAAAATAATTAAGATAATATAATATAATTTTTTTATTAAAAATGGAACCAAAATAAATTATTTCTAATATAAGATTGTTTTGGGTTGAAATAACTTCATAAAAATAAAATATAAATGTTTATATTATTGTTTAATCCATATCTTCCTGCTTTAACCCTTATTAAGTTTTACAGTGACAGTAAGTAATTTAAAAATTGAGAGTAAATATAATTTTAATAAAATTATGAAAGCCAAAAAATGAGTTATTAATGTGTCATTTAAACTTATTCCAATAATTTCTCCAATTTTTATATTTTATATGAATTTTTAATAATTTAATAAATTATTATTATTTAAAAATATAATTAATTCTTATTTAGACACTAGTCATTAAATGAATTTCTAAAAATAACATAAAAACATGATTTCTTAAAAAATTTATAAATCAACCCTGAAATATCAAATTCATACATAAAATTAATTGACGGTGTCAAATAGTTATAATTATAACTATTTTATTATTATTAATATCATTTTTTATTCTTCCTTAAATAAAAAATTACTACACCATCATTGTGTCATTTTTAAATTTAATTATTTAATATATAAACATTATAACAAATTATCAATATGTATATAAATATTATATATGTAAAAATTTTATTTATAGTTAAATTTATCATCAATATAAATCTATATAAAATATTATCTAATTTTTAAGAATATAATAATGTCATTTTTAACTTATCTTTAAATAAAATATAATAAATGTTATATTCTTACCCATATGGATTTAAAGAGTGATAATATTAGAATAGGGTTTATTTTGGTCAAAACCAACTCACTCATTGAAATTATGATAACTATTTGGGTAATTTAATAAAAATGTAATTTTGAACTAAAATGTAGTATTTTTCATTATTCATAGAAAAATGTATCTTCTCGTAAAAATACAAAAAGTTCAACCAAAGTAAATGTCGATAAAAATAATTTAAAGAAGAAGTTTATTTTGAAAAATTTAACATGTTAATATTAAAAATATATATTTAAAATGGGTTCACCATCAAAAGGTAGTAAAAATAAATTTTAAGAAATATACTTAGTTTATACATAAAATTTAATATATTCTAATATAATTTCTAAAAACCATAAGATTAATTTAAAAAAATATATTGAAATATATATATATATATATATATATCATTAATATAATTAAAAAACGGAGATTCGTTAATCTATTGGTATAAAATACAGTTATTAACATTTAAATTCATTTTAAGAAAAACATTTACTTTCATTTAAAAAAGAAGTTTTTATTAATTTATAATTATTTGTTCACCAAAGAATTTTATATACATTTGTAAATAGTATTTACATAATTCAATATGTTTTATTCATTCCCCCATTCTAAAAACTAGTTTGTAATGTTTACTTTTAAATTATAATATTTAATTTTTCATTTAAACTTGATTTGGTACATCATGTACAGCATCGATCATAGATTTAATTTTCTTAAAAGAATGAAGATTTTATGAAATATAGTCTAGATTTAACCTGATATGAATATGGGAGGAAGATTCACATCATACCTGATTGACCAAAGCTGATGAAAATTGGTTTATATAAAAAGTAATTGCATGAATTGAAAAATGTGTGTCATGTTAGATGCAGATCCACCAATGTATGAAACTCTAGTGATGATTATAAAAGTTAAAACGTTATAGATAACCTCTTCTTGATGATGATAAATAAACTTTAGGTTTGTAATAAATATGATTCTTTTTATTTTTATAGAAATGTTGGTTACATCTTTTGTTAGTTTTTTAAACATATTTTAATACTATAATCATATGTATTAATAGAAATTGAATTATACAATGTTTGTAAAGCTTAAAATAAACGTATGATCATAAAAAAACAATTTATTATAGATAATGATATTTTCATATAATAGAATAAAAATACCTTTTTGAAAAATTAATGATTTAAGGACACTAATGTTTTGATTCATAAGGGGAAAAAGAAAACATTAATTATGAAGGATAATCGTTATATTCTTGAAATATAAAATCATAGTTTAAGAAATTATCCAATGCCTTCTAAAGATAATGGTTTTTTTGGTCTTGAGATTTTTCAGAATGTAAAATTTAAATTTTAATTAAATGTTAAATTAACTTTTTTCATTTAAAATAAAATCATGATAGGAAGGTACAAATGATTAAACTAATTAGAGATAAAAAATATTTTGGTTATAATCATTAGATTCCTAAAATGTTCAAGAATATTTTTTAGTGTTTTATAGGGAGCAATTCATTAGATACATGTTTTAAATTTTGTTTTTATGGACATTATATCAACGAATTTTCTCTATGGTTACCTCATGTTTTTCCATTACATATTGTATCCCTAAAAAATTATGTTCAAATGTGTCTCATAATAAATATTTTAAATAATTATGGCTACAAAATGTTTTTTTTACTGACCCAATTAAACAAAAAAATATATGGGTATAAAATATACTAGTTTTTTATAGTACCCTAATACATGTATTTCATTGTTTTGAAAAATCTTGTCAACATTCGAAATAATGTTTCATTTTTTAGATATAAGTTGTATTTTAAAATTTCATTTTATATGCTCTATACATTTTATACAGGTAGAGGTTTTTTATGGTATAATTTAGAGGGAACAATCATTCTATGTTTATTTTCTATTCATTTATTTGGGATATTTAAATTAATTTTTTAATGAATTTGACAAACTATTTTTTGTTTTCATGTGATTTAGGGGAGTAGTAATATATTTGTAAACTAAAATTTACAAATTTTTAAAATATATAATCTACCTTTCATATAACAATTAATTAATTTATATACAATGTTATTCCCTATATAAATTTTATAGACATTTTTATATATTCCATATAATGTTAACATACTATTTAATGCTTCTTTTTTTGTATAATGTATACATTTTCTCATTATTTTTCAATTTTTTTTTAAAAATAATACTCTCTTAATTTAATTATAAACATTAATATAGGGAGATTGTACAATGTATACTTAAATCATATTTTTAAATGATTAGAAAATTTTATAAACAATTTATATTATTATTTATCATCCTTTATTTACATTATTATATATATATATATATGACATTATCATTTTAAAACATTCAATTTGGGGGATGTGTTTTTGAAATTATACATTATTTTATAATTATCAAAGGGGGTGAATATTAATGGGTTCATTAAAGAGATAGATGTTTTTATAATTAAAATGATATTTATTATGTTTAATTTTATCAATTCATTGGATTTTTTATTATTAAATGTATGCATTAGATTAATCATATCATATTTTTAGTTGATGTAAATGTCATTAGTTTTTATGTTTTCACTATTTGTAACATATTCTATATGTTTTATAGTTATTTATTAGGATAAATACTTCATTAATTATTTAAAAATATAATTTATTTATGTTTTATAGTATTCCCCTATAAAAAACAATGTTCACGACATATCTAAATGGCTATTCACAAATCCAATTATGAAATCCACATGTTTTCTTTATAGAATCAGGATTTATCTAAATTTTTAAAAAATCTATAGCTAAATAACTCCATATTAAGGGATTATTTTCTATGAAAATAAAATATTATTTAATACATTTTATTTTAATACATAATTCTTTAAATCAATATCTTTCTTGTATTAAAGTTTTTTCAAAGTCACTGTCCATTTTCTGTAGTCATATTTCTATAGTTGTTTTAGAAATATTTTTAAATTTTTTTATTGATATTTTTATTTATATATATATTTTTATGAGAATTATTATTTATTTATATATCTAATGATTTTTTCAAAATATAATTTAAGAGTTCATAAATTTAATTCAACCTTTTTTATGCTCCCTTTTTAAAATAAAATTTGAAAATACAACATGTATACAGTTTTTATGATTTACCACACCTCAATTTACTATGTGTGAAATTTAAAACATGAGAAAATTTATTACATGATGAATCTCATATGATAATTACCTAGAAAAAATTTGATGTATGAATCCCATACGTGATTTTCCCATATTGATTCTTAAACGTAGTAAATAACAGATATGGGGAATTTGGATATGTGATTTTGCTTATATTTTTAATCTATTATGTTGTTTATATATTTGATTCACATTCATAGTAAATTCCATAAACTAATTCACTTACAGGATTAATTTTCATGTATCCAGTAAAGAACTTATTTGAAAAACCTATACATTAATTTTTCAAAACATCTTATTAAAATTCCTAAAAAATATACTAATATGTTTTACATTTTATTAAATATGACTCTTTTATTATTGATTAGTTCATATATTTTAATTTTTATTCTGAATCTATATATCCATATTAATTATATAGAACCAATATGAAATGTTTGTATTTTTTCGAATTTTTATATAAATACGAAAAAGTGTTTTATATTCACGCATGAAACATACCGCTTGAAATCTAATTTTTTTAATTTTTTAATGTTTCTTTATTTTATTTTATTATTTCTATGTTAACATGAGTTTATATTTAAGTAATTAAAATATTTTTTATTTATTATAAATGATGTTTTTTTTATTTTGGAAACAATCTGAATATTTATTTCATGTTTTAAAAGGAACATTTTTTAATTTAATTTTACAAATTAAAAACTTATTTTTTCATTGGATTTCCTATCAACCAATTATTATTATAGAAACTATTTTATTAATTTATCAAATGATTTAAAATTGGTTTGAATCATCATCAGTTGTGTGTTTAGCGATTAATGTAAAACAATAATATCTTTCTTTATCACTCTATTAGAAAAACCATTTTTATAATTTTTAGTAGTGTTATAACATATTTCAAGATTATCTATTCCGTATATATTTTTATATAAAGGGATTTGGGATTCTATAGATAAAAAACATATATAGAAGAGATATATTATTCATATAAATTTTTTTTTATATGGGATCTATGATTGTAAAAATAGTAGAGTATGATGAATAAAGTAAATTAATGATCATTGTTCCTATGGAAAAAATTTCTCAGTAATATTTAATAATATTATAAAGGATGATAAAAATTTATTAAACTTTTACATCCTTGATGAGATTATCTATCGTGTCACAAATAAAAAACAAGTACCTCTATTTTATTATTCTTCAAAATATTTCATCTAGTTTTGGTACTTTAAAACAATCTCCCCATATTTCAATTACACCCTATTATGTTTTTATTCATGTATATAAAATATAATTCTCTATCATAGAGTTGTGAATCCTGATTTTTTTATTTTAGAAAAGAGTGTTGTGAATCCAATATCTAAATTAAATTATTTTAGGTTGAGACTCCTAGATTCTAATGTTAGGTCCATTTGAGTTATGAATCTCAGTTTCTAATAATTAATGTTGTAATTTGGTAGTGAATTCCCCTAAAAAAATCACGTGTTTTGTTATTCAACCACCAGAATATGATAGGTGTAAATTGGTTATGATTCCCCATAAAACATTTTGTAGTTTATAATGTTCTCTCACTGACTAGAAATTTATAATTCTAGAGTAGGCCCACTTTAGAGTAAACCAGAAGAAAAATACTTATATTCATTTTTTAATCTCATTTTAATTAATTATTATGATTAATTATAATAATTATATTTGATAATTATTTTATTTCATTAAACTTTAATTTTGTTCTATTCACCCCCATCTAGAACTGATATCATCATCCTATCAGACCATATATATTATATATGTCTCTAAAATATGATTGTATTGAATATTGTATTCCTACCTGAGATCATGATGTGTACATGTGAATTTCTGTGTTTTTTGATTTTATTGATATATATATATATATATATATATATATTGTTTATTGGATTTCATACTTATTTCATATATTATATATAATGTGAACTAACTTCTTTTTGTCACTGTGGAATGTATATGTAGTCTTTCTAGGACAATGTACCAGGTTTTTTTCACCCATCCTCTAGATATGAATCTTTATTCCTATATATATATATTGTTTGGAATTACGTATATATGGGGAATACCAATTAATTCTTTATTATGGAACCCTATCACTATGGTAATTATATAAAGATGGTGGTGTCTATAGGTAGTTGTTATATGGTTGTTGGGGTAGTTCCATGCTTAGAACCCATCTTTCTCTTTTATAGTATATTAGTCTTGTAGTCTAATTTGAGATATTGTGGCCTCCAAATATATTATGTATATTATTTTATAAATGATAGTATATTAATGTTTTAAAATGAATCATATTTATTTTATTCAATCAATGATCTTTTACTAAAAGATGTATAATATGCAATAGAAAATCATATCAAAATGATTTTGTAAAAAATTTGAATTTATTGATGGAAATTTTGTATAGGGGATAAATTTAATTCTATTATAATTTTTATCTTGTCCAAGCCAATGTTTTTGGGTCAATATGTTAAAATATACCTCAAAATAGTTATTTAAATTTAATCAATAAAAACTAAAAAATAGTTACTTATTTGGATTCATTATAATGTAATATTATTATAAATATCATATAATAATGGTATTATAAAATAATAGATAAAATATTTGATGAAATAATTTATACATTAAAAATGAAAAATAAAATGAAGGCATAAATGGTTGATGACTAATACATGGATGTGATCCTTCTCATGTTCCATCTTGATGAACATTAATCTAAGGAAGAGTCTGATTTCATCTATCAATGAATTCTTGGATAAATTTCCGCTCCTTATGTGTAACCAAAAGAATGAAAATATATATTTAAAAATTTAGACATTAAAATTGTTGAATATCATCATTGCTTGAATAATTGTTTTATATAATCCAACTAAGAATCTAATAATGTGAAAGACATTATTATTTTTATATAATAACAATAAAATTGTATTTATTAAAAATAATAACATGTATTTACCTTTTTAGGAAATTTTTAAATAATTTAGTCAAATTAAATATGAAAATAATGGGATATTATAAATGATTGAATTTTACTTGAGAAATCATAAAAATTTATATCACCCCAACTATATTTAGAACGGTTTTTGTTAGTTAAGTAAATATACAGATAAAATTATTATATGTCCATATAATCTAGTGGTTTGAGAATAATGACCCACATTCTGGTTTTCATAGAAAAGAAACATTACGGGACCCTTTTTGAAAAAATATTAATTTATTGATCATTTAAATAATCACTAATACTAAGATCCATCCCAATCTCACCATTAATAATAGAATATAGAAACATAAATAATGGAATAATAATAATGTATTGGTATTCCATCACTAACTATAGAATACTAAAAATTATTAAAAAAAGAACATTCTATTCCTCTATAAAATTATATTGAATCAAATTTATTTATAAAATTAATCATTTGTAATTAAAAAATTAAATCGTAAATTAATTATTAACCACCAACCTAGGATAAATAAACTTAATTATTTATTTATGAATCCATACAAAACATGAAAATAAAACATCATTTGTATAAAATAATATTAATACATATGAATAACCATATAATAATTATAAATTCTATAAAAATGAGTAATAAATTTATTTAAAATAACATATATAAATATAAATGGATCATTCACAAAATGTCAAATTATTTTATTAGCCGTCCATTAGGATTCATAATAAAAAAATCATTGATCCAACACTAGAAAACCCATAAAAATACTAACCTATTAAATTAAACACATCATTTAGAGGGTCCATATTCATCAAAATTTAATTAATCTTACTGAATGCCATAAAAAATTAAAATAATGTTAAATTTATTTCTATTTACAATCACAAACATCCTAAACCATTCTATCCTCAAACCCATATGAATACTTAATGTTTCACTATGGCCTATAGAAACCCTAAACAAGAAATAAAAAGATTTCAAAAGATTCACAAACATAAAAAAGGCGTAGATGGGGAGGAAGATGAAACATACTAGGAATTGAATTATTAGATATTATATATCCTACTATGATATGAAAATAATTCTACATGTATTAGGAAAAATTAGAGGATGCATGGTTGGCCTACAACTGATCGCATGAAAAACACTAAGGGAAGAGTGGCCTCCTCCTCCAACTTATATCCCTATGTAATTATAGTAATATTTAATTATAATTATATTGATAATATTAGTGATTAATGATATATTTTATATTGTGATATATATACAAAATATAATAAAAAATTTTGTTTTTAAATATTATAATTTAATTTCCTTAGACTAAAAAAATTACCTAT
Organism: Viscum album; assembly: GCA_963277665.1. NCBI lineage: Eukaryota > Viridiplantae > Streptophyta > Magnoliopsida > Santalales > Viscaceae > Viscum > Viscum album. The sequence continues at coordinate 554,130,727 of OY728135.1, forward strand.
GGAATGAGATTATTTAAAAATTAATATCTGTATAGCATTGATTTTAGGAAAAAAGTATATACCATATAACTAAATCATTATGCCCTTATTTTTAACAATATTGGAATCCCAAATGATTTGAAAAAAATGACATTCCAACCATCACCTCATAAAATTTCGATAGACATTGAATAACTCACATTAAAATTTTATTAAAAGAATTTAATAAATCAATATTTTTAATTTATTTGTGAATAAAAATTCAAAATCATCACATGATCTAATTTTTAAGATTTTAATATCATTACTCTCTTAATAGATAAAAAATATTTTTTTCTATGAGAAATGTTCCATCAAATATTTAGGATATAAATATCCTCTATAATAAAATGATATATACAAGTATATTTTCAATATGTAATGTAGTAAATATATATTTTTTTATAGTAATATTTTTAATATTTTTAAAATTTAATCTATGAAAATAATTTTGTAATGATATATTCAATTATATACAAATTAATATTATTATATCAAAACATAGATATAGTTTTTCAATAATTTCATGAAATGGTATTTACTTTTTGTTTGAATATATATAATCATTTGGTATTTATTACGGAGATAATATAACATCACAAATTAACAATTAAAATTTTCTATAATTTTTTATTTTTTTAATTGAAATAATTTTTGACTTATAGATCCTTGGAAATGTTGAAACATATTTTTGTCATAATCCCACTACAAATTTTTTAATTCAATAATTTTATTATGATTTATAATTCTCATTCATAATAATATTTATCATAAGGTATGTATATATTCCATATATATACATGATGTGTTTGTTTTTGAGAAATTATATTTCAAATAATTTGTAGAACAAATAATTTTAATTGAATATCACAGATTTATTACATTTATTTTCATATATTTTTTATAACTACAATAAAAATAATTTAAATAATTTAGACATGATTTTTTATAATATATTGCTTAGTTATGTCTACGGGTCATCAGTTATAGCATGAATATTTAGATTTGATGTATGTTGTTTAGCCTAAAATTTTTGGTTTATGAATAAATTTGTTAATTTATTGGAAATATATTATATGTGTGTAATCATTTTCACCTCAAAGTCAAACATGTGAGGTGATCAAAAAATAGTAAATATTTTTTCTCAGATGAAAATTTTTATAATTTTATTCTTTTCTCCTACTAATAATTTGAATATTATTTCATTTAAATTTTCTATGAATATTTTTTGGATATATATATTATGATTTAAATAAATAAATTAAATTTGTGATTTTCCATTATGAATTATAGATCAATTTAATTTTATCAATTTACAGTAAAAATATATATTTATAATATTTTAATATTCAAATTTATATTATAGTTAAATATAATAAATTCTAAAAAGATATTAATAGTAGTTACCAATTATATTGGAAAATGTTATTTATATCATATAAATTTCACTTATTCAATCTATATATAAAAAATAATTATTAATGAATAAGTTTAATACTGAATTTATTTTTTAAAAAAATATCCTTACTATTATAATTGGCTGTTTTTATCTTATATTTGTGGTAAATAATCATTGTTTTATATTTTTAAGGATTTGACACTCAAAATTAGAACCATTAAAAATATCCAAATTATTTTAATTTTTAAATATGTATTCAAAAATATTTTAACATATGAATATCATATCAGGGTCATATGTCACATAAAATCACCATTTCTAGGATGATTCGAATTAACATTATTCATGCTACATGTGTCCTTCAAAGTAATTTGTTTTTTATTCAAATGTGTTGTTCTTCATGAATAAAATATTTCATTAACCATAATGAAATAAAAATAATTTTCAAATCTTATTTAAGTATTAGATATTAAAATTTTCTCGTTATGAAAATTAGTTATCAATTGAACAATATGTTATCATTGTTTTTTTAAATTATCTATATTTTAAATAATTACATTATTTGAGAATTAATTTAAAAAGTTGACATTTCAAAAAAAAAGTTAAATATTTATTATCATTTGTTTGAACTTTATAAGTTAATTAAGGTTATATAAAATATATATAATTTCCTGATCATTCCTGAGTAATTACGTTATGTAGTTTTGTTATTGGAGGTGTTGATGGAATGTTAGAGGTATTGGTTTAGTGTAGATTTATCATATGCTAGGATGTTGGTTAGAATAATTGTGAATAATACTTAAAACCAAGACATAACTCCGAAGGTTTGACTGATGACACTAATATGGATCTATAGTGTGGTGAAATTCGATATAGTTTTATAGTAACATGTGATTGGAGACATTGATAGGTCATTATATCTCCACATACTTAAAACCATAAATTATTGTATCATAATGGAATTTATTTTTGTTTGGTGTAACTAAAAAAACATATGTTACTATATAATTACATTTAATTATGAGATCATTGGAGAATCAGTTTTAATACTTATGAAACTATGATATTTTCCCTTTAATTCTATTTCCCAAAGAGTAAAAATGTTTCCACTTTAAGGTCAAAGGGATCATTTATCAAACCAAAAAATACTTATTTTATTAATATTATTATTATTATTTTAACCAATTTACATTATTATATAATCCATTTTCAGTGTTACACTCATAATTTATGAAACAACCTGAAATGGGGTGTGATTGGGTTGAATTTTTAGATGGATGTTGGGTTTTATATTGTTATCCTAAATTTCATCATATATATAGTTATCTAAAAAATAATGATTTTTTTGTCAGGGGTGTCATTTTGCGAATGGATTTGTTATATAATCTACTTAAGGGCCACTTGAGTTAGTAAATATGCAATTTTTTATTGGAAGTCTCATCGTGGTGTAGTGAATTTGATCTTAGTGTGTAGAATTTTTTGGAGGAATTTGGTTATATTAAAAACATTAAATTAACCTGAAAAAACATATATATTTCCATTTTGTTGATTTCTACTTATATATTATAATGTATTATTATAAATTTGATATTGTTTTTTATTTAGTTTCCATACTTGTTGGATTATGTGAAAAATCATCAAACTATGGATCCCATGAAGTCAAAATCCATCCTCTTATCCAATGGGGGTATTGTTTAACTATACTGCATTTAATTTACCATTAAATATATATATATATATATATGGTCATACAGGGTTCATGAATAATTAGTCAGAGTGTGTCCACCATCAAATATATTATGTTAATATATTTGACCCATATTGAAATTTTGTGGTATATGATTTTTCAGTGAAATTATAGGGAGTTTGGGTGATGTATCCCCTTTATGGTGTGATAAGGAACTATAATAGAATGATTCTATAGGTTTTTGGAATCTATATAAAATTTTATGTATCTTAAAATTCATTACATTTCATTAATTTTTTACTATAACATTATAGAAAAGAGGTGTATCTTTTGATAATTTTATCACCATTTTTTGGAAATGGTCCCAATATCAAGAATTCAATTTTTGTGATTAATGGATAGATACTATTATATTTCTCTTGTATTTATCTTCTATCCATATTCACGGAAGTAATGTGACAACAATATTTGTAAATTTTTGTGATTTTGGGTCATGTGATTGATGGATTTGTATTTATTATAGGTCATAAAGGTCTTTCTTTCAGTGTTTTTAAAAGTGTGACCTTCTAAACCTCCCCATTATTGAATATAAATTGGTGAAGATTATATTGAGGAAGACAAATTATATTATATTTTTTAATATTTTATAGTGATACAACTGACAAGATACTATGATTCACTTCAATTTCATTTCATGTTATGTATTTTATGTTAATAACTTTTTAAGCTATCATTGTTATGAAGAAGGTTGAGTGTCATGGGTAATCTCTATAAATTATTATTTAACTAATGATAACAAATTTCTAAAGGTAATATTTAAAAATAAATTATAGCCACATCTGACTTCTGGTTTCATGTTATTTTCTATGTGTTGGTTCTAACTAACCAGTATTTTCTACTAAGAAACACCTATTAAAGAACTATATCACCCTATTTAATGTATCAATATATACAGAATAAAATGAAAAGGTTAATTATTGAAATAAATATTATGAATATATAATATTTTTATTGATTATTTACGTTTGACATTTCATTATTTACTTTACAATCATGACAATTATTATGAATGAACATGGTTAATCTCAGAAGTTATAGTTGAGAATGGTGTACTGATGTTTTATTATTGTGTCTCCCACTAAAAAATATAAATATATTTCTTGGGTGATGATGATTATTGGAAATGAGAGTAAAGTCTACGGATTATAATAAATATGATAAATTATTTATACATAGATATAATACTCTTGGGTTGTAATGAAGAAAGAAAATCTAATGTGTCTTTTTTACTATAATGGTTATTGGTTTTTTAAAAATATACATGAATTTATGGGAAGTGAAGTTTAATATTAAATGGTTATTTATATAATAAATGTGATTATCCTTGAATGAATAACATGAATAAGAAGAGGGTAGATGATAAATATCATATTCATAACTGAATTTCATGATAAATACAACTGGGTTGGTGAATTTTAAATGATTAGATCATAAATGGTATGGATATGAAGTAAAATATGGATTTTTTTATAATTTAATATGAATTTTGATGATGTTTTCTGTAGAAATCATTATATTATTATTTATATTTTATGTTGTTTTCCTGATATATTGTATTTCATTTTGGTAATTTATTGTGGTAAATTAGTGTGAAATATAGAAATTAATCAGGATATGACATCTCATATCAAGAATATACTAAATAAATGTAATGGATTAAATTTAAACTATATAATATAATTCATGAAATTATTATATGGGGGTGGGGAACTATTGTGTGGCTTGTGCATGATTATATGACAGAACACTGTTGATGTATTATGTGTCCAAAATACCATATTATTTTATGGACATGGTATTACAATTTTATGTGTGTTTATAGTATTCTTTAAGCTGGATATATTTTTATGATGTGATTTGTTGATATAGATATGATGAGAGGATTTGGATGGTGGAATAGGGGTTGTGGATGAACATGGAAATGGGGAATGCGGTTTATATCATTCATATTATTGTAACACTACCAACACGGGTTTTGGGATGTGGATGTGTTGTAGTGTAGTATGGATATGTGGTGTTGTGGTATTAGATGATGAATTTTAGCTATGCTCTGGATATAATGGTACGCGGATTTATAGTGTGGACTTTATCTTATAGTGTTGGTAAATGGAAGTGATGTTGTGTTATTGTTGTTCATCCTCATATTCCAAATCATATTATTTGAGGTTATCTTATTGGATTGTTAGTAGTTAAAGATTAAACAATTATATGGATATGTGATAGATATGGTATAATTTTTACACGTTTTATTTATATATTTTGATGATATTTATTAATATCAAAATTAATTTTATTTTTTATTTTGATTCTGTTGGTAAGTCATTTTTTGGGTTTAAATTGGATTCTATATTTTTTATAAGTATTATCCCACATAGAACTCTTAAGTGATCAACCCCACTATATTGTAGGTGTTTTTCTGAATAGTTTAATGATTAATAGAGCTAATGGTTGGGTGGATCGTATAATGTTTTGTGGATCACTGTGGTGTAATGATATTTTTATTAAAGTAAATTATAGTTATTTTTATTCTTTTTTCATATAATTTATATTTTTGTTTTGTCAATTTATTTATGTAATATAAATTAATTTTATATGATATGTACTGTATTTAAAAACTCTTTCTGGGGGTCTTTAATGAAATTTATCCCACATAGGATTTTTATAGCCTTTGTACTAGTCTCCACACCATACACTATTTTATGTGGGATTTTAGGGTCACCATAAAATTCAACGTATTCTTGGGAGTGGTTTTCAAGGAGTTGGGTAATGAAAAAATGGATTCAAATATTATTTTTGACAATTAAGCATGAGTTTTATGTTATTAACATGTAAAAATTTCATCATTTTGGTAGATAATTAGTGAAAATCAAACCTAATATTGATATAAACAGAGGTTATTGTTAAGGATATATATGTATTCCCCCCAAATGCTCTTATGTATGGACATAAAAAATGTGATAAAAATGTTAATGTGATGGTTCTCCATCTATAGAGTTGAAATCGTATTGACGTACATTAATTATTACCACTATCAAAATTTTAGTATTCATTACTAGCCTTATATAATTTTCCCTAATTTTTAGTTAATTTATTGTTGATAATTTGTAGTTTCCCTGTTTAAAATGTTACATTAATTTAATAGAGGATAAAATATTAATTGGATAGATTTTATATTTAGAATGAATACCAATTAACACATTAATATATTTCCATGCTTATGATGAATAGTTTTACATCAAATTTGAATTATTTATAATTTATTAAATGTCAAAAAACCATCATGTTTAATTTTTTAAAAATAATTCTAAATAATAACCTACTTTCTTTAGATCGATCATTCATGACAAAACATATTTCACTTTTTTAAGAATAACAATTATTTTTTGTACAAAACAATTTATATTTTCCATGTTAAATTATAGAATCCAATCCATGTGTAATTTGATGAAATATTTATGATTTTAATTATCATTTAATTGAAACTATAAACAAACATGTGGAATAAGAATGGAAAATATAGATCACTTATTGTTGGGGTAATGTCTCAACATGATTTTTTCTACATGAATTATGAAATATATATTATGATTTCGCCAATGATGTTCTATTTTTTCTGTATTCTACACCTAGATAGGTATGTTAAAGTGTGTCACCCTCTTATATATTACAGACAAAATAGCTAGTAATGAATTTTGAATCCATGTTTAGTTTGAGTAATTCCATCATTTTGAATTGGAAACAAAAAGTTCAATTTCTATTACAAAATTATAAATCTTGTTAATATAAATATTTTATAAATAATAATGGTTTACCTGAAAATTAATATTAATAAATTTGAATGCTTTATATAATTTTATATTCAATTTTTTTTCATTAAGTTAATATGTGTTTTAATGAAAACTTATTTTCAAAACAATGAACTAAAAAAATAAATAATTTTGATAACATAATGTATTTATATAATAAAATGTATACGTATAAGTTTTAAAATGTTTAATTGAAATTGATTTGAGGAGGTCATTTTAAGTTTTCTTTTTATATCTGCTAGAAATTTTTTAATTTTTTGTGATTAAATTTTTGGAATAACCTTTCATAAAAGGTCATTAATTTAAAAATGATATTGAAACTTTTTATTGGAAATATTATGTATGGAAATGATGAACATATTAGCTACATATAATTTTTATATATAGAATGATAATATAAAAATTCATCATTATGTTCTCTAATTTTTTTATGTTTTCCATGGTTTCATTTGATGTGGGCTCTTGTGGTATTAGTTATTGATTGTTACGGTATGTTTGTAAGTTTTCATATGTTTTATAGTTAATGTTATCTGCAGTTTGCATAGTGTGAATGATACGTTTTTATTATTGTTGTAGTAATGGTGAATGACTAGTTCAGATGATGGAATATTTAGTGGGATATTGTGTGGATAATATATGGGTGATATGGTTATTTATTAGAGGAATATATTTTATTGTTTTTTGAAGATAATTCAAGTGGTTATGAGAATTGGTTGATGTGGTTATATTTTCATGGTTGGAATAAGTTGATGTGTATTTTGTCAAAGAGGTTGTATGTGGATGTTCTTAATGGAGTTGGGATTGTAGTTTTTTTATATGTATCCTTCCTTGATTTATAGTGGATTTATGATGTGTTGATTAATAATATAGTTTTTAAAATTTTATATAGATTGTATTTATAGGGGTTATAATATACGAGTTGATGTGTTCATATGATGTGTTTTTTTCCTTTATGATGATTGATGTCCTTTTTATTAATTAATTTATAGTTTTTTTTTAATTTTTTTGAAATCTATAAAAATGATATTTCATTATGATATTGGTAATCACAAATAAAAGGATTTATCTTAGAATAGATAAATATATATATGACACGGCCAAATAGTATTAAATTAAAATTTTGGGAATCTAACCTAGTCATCGAGGAATAGTTAGAGGAGTTTGATGATATATTTTTGTTATTAAGGACTAAATATTAATTTTGAATTTATTTTGAGGTAGTATTATATCCAAAGGTGGACCAATGATGAGAGGAGGTAAATTTTGTAGACCTAAAAATGATTTTATTAGATAAGTTCCTTGAATTATTTTGGAAGTAATTAATTTACCATGGGTACATTGAATATCATCTGATGTTGATTTAAAATTGTCAATAAAGTAATTAGTGCTTGTGTAGTATTTGTAAATAGTAAATAGAACTAATAAGTTAGTTCCTAAATTTCTAATCCATCCAATATGGGATAAAGATACATTTTTGGTAAACATTGATTTGTAGATTTATTAATACATTATCACTTTTAAGTTGATGTATTGGACAGATGATTGATATCTAGAAAATGAAATTAAATATTAATTATAAATAATAGAAAATCAGAATAAAAGAACCCTATATTGTGTATTATATGGTTTTTTTGAATACCTATTTTTGTAAATATCGTGGTTTTTGAAGGACTATTGTGACTTGATCATCTAGAGATCAAGAACAACTCTGAGCCTAGGGGTTCAGTTGCTCAATATTTCGTGTATATAGAGAGGTAGTTTATTTTGGAGGTAATGATTTAGGAAATCCTTATAATGAATACGTTGTTATCAAATCTTGTTTAAAATAATTTTTAGAGAGTATGTTTGATGAATGTTTTTGGATTATCCCTCTAATTTCACTAAAAATATTGTGATGTATTTCTAAACAATTTTCTAAAATATTTATTGATTGTGATTCAAATGCTAATGTATTTTTTTCATTTAATGTTATTTGGGTTGTGATTTTTTAATTTATTGAATTTATAGAATGTATTTTTTCATTGGTATCTTACTTAAAATTTAGTTAATGTGGAATGATTAGTTAATTAAGATTCGGTTGTGAACTAGTGTGTATTGTGATAATTTAGACTCTATTTATTTTGATGCTCCAATATGAGAGTTATATCGCACGAATTTGGAGTTTCGTAAGTATTTTTATTATAAGTGGATAATTATATTTGAGGTTTCACCATTTATTTATGGGTTTAATTTTTGATTTTATTATTTGAATGAAATCTAACATTAGTTAATAGACCTTTAGTTTGCATTATGAGGTTATGGTTTTTATTCATTTGGATGACAACCATATTGAAGTTATCTAATGTATATGAAGAAACACTCATATATTGTTACATTTTTCATTTTGGGTGTTAGAGGTATTCATATAAGGGTTTATGTGGAGAGGTACTTATAGAGTCGAGATTTATACTTAGATGAGGGTGTTATAATGTGGTATTTGTTGTCAGAACATGAAGATTTGGATAGAATAATGTGTTGTTGTGTAACCTATCTTGTCTCATTGTTTATATTTGGTTCCCTAAAACCAAATTAATTTTACTTTATGGTAACCTTTATTCATTCTTATAAATATTAATTAACTTCTTATTACAATTTGATAGTAACTCTTTGTGACATATTATGTGATAACATACAATGAGTAGTTGTCCCACTGAATGGTCATAGTTATTCCCCTATATGAATAAATATTAGAGGTTCCATGATATTATTCACAAATAAAAATATTATAAATAGAATAAATCATTTTGGGGATAAAAATGATATAGTTTATATAGGGTAGATACAAAAAATATTTTGGGGAACCATATCATGGTGTAAACCCTTTTTAAACTCTAATATACAATATTAGAAGAATGGGGCCCATGAGTCAAAAATTCAAACATAATTGTGTAATTGGATGTTATTATATATAGATGTGTGTATTCAACAATATAAAATATTTCTATTACTAATGAGTATTATTAGTTTCATAATATTTTGGTTTAATGAAAATTATAATTAAATATGTTTACCAAATGTTTGTATACATTTAATGGGTCACATATAATATTTCATTAGATAATAGTGTTAGAAATGAGTTTTCCCTTCTATTCTTTAACATATGTTTATATCTCAGGAAAACTTATGAAAATGATATAACCTAAATAAATCCATCACAGTAGTGTTCTGTATGAAATTTTTATTTATGGAATGTGATATAATGATACATAGAGAATATTGGCTGTTGAAACCGTCATGATTCTTTTTTGGTTATCTATATTATCATACATGTATTATATTAAACCGAATGTGTCTATATGGGGAATGTAACGCCCCGACCCTAGTTACCCAGAGTCGGTGCATTACTACATAACATTGGCATGATCACAAGAAAGATCAAATCTCGAAAGACCGATTGGTTTAGTAGCCTTGGAAACACTAGATATATTCATTAGTTTTACATTACATCATAAAATGAAAAACTACTACAACAACAAAATGTCTCCATAATCCACACTCATATCCCCACATAATATCCCTGCAGGTCATTCATAATTTACTTCTTCACTTCCTGGGAAAAATAAAACATATAAAAGGGGTGAGCTCAAATGCCCAGTAAGGATAACAATATAGAGGAAACTTTCATAAATAAGAATAAACATTTAAGGCAATGTATAACTAAAACAAAAGCCTTTCAAACATGAACTTTCAACATGGTATGGAATAAATAAAATGAAATAATTCCATTTACTTATTCACATGGATATTCTACTAATCGAATAATCACATGCAAAAATCAATAACCACTTTCATAATGTTGGAATGCATAATGCCAGACTATCTTAACCACATAGTCAAGGCCTCGTGCCAAGACTACAAATAAGATTTTGTCAAGGCCTTGTGCCAAGACACTAGTTTGTCTCATGAGACCTACCGATGCATCGAGGAGCTATAGCGGGCTCCACCCGTCACATATTAAGTCCAATGCATTCCCATATGAAAAGGTTTAAACATAACATAAACATTCGTATTAAAACTAGCATACGAAATGTCAATAATTTCACTATAAACTATGAATGGTATAAAAATATCACATCCACAGTCAAACATATCACAAAACCTTATAATACAATATAGAAGTTTTGTATCATAATAAATCAGCGTAAAATCCATCAAAGGATGTTGACATAGATGAAATCAAAACTCTTTTTAGAGAAATATCTCTTTCTATTTTTGAAATCATTTAAGAGCCATATAAAATAAAACATTTTCTTTGAAAATATTCTTATAAGCTTGTAAGGAATGCTTTGAAGATTTTATAACGGCGGAAAATAGCCACACCCGCCGTATAAGTTAAAAAAACATTCTTACCTTAATTCTGTCGAAAAGGTTAAAAAGGACCTTGTTTTGAAAATGATGGAAAGATTCCTCTTATAAAAGTCAAACAAGGGTATAAATGACATTAACCAATATTCTTGTAATTAATAAAATAAATTTGAAATACATTTTTAAGAAAACATGGATGTGGATGATAAAGAGATCCCAATAGATTATTACATATAAACAACCTCGGATAATAAAGAGATTGTGAAATAACCCTTACCTTGAACTTTTCCTTGGTTGGGGTAGGTTAACCTCCTGTATAATGGTGAAATAATTGTTATTAAATTATACAATAATCATATATATTAATATGATATCATATATGATCTTTTAACATTGATTTGTTAATAATATCTTAGAATTATCGTCATTTCGGGTGTTAACTTACTCATTTTCTTTTATATATTTTGTTACATAAGCCATGTTTGTTGTATCTTATTCATATCCAGAATGATATCAAGTCCTTAAACATCATTTTTAAATCAACAAATGATAATTATACTTGAATGGATATGATGGAGAATGAATCTCATCGCGTTCGTGGAGACGGTAGTCCGTACGTACGCACGAGCGACAATATCATTCTTTTGATATTAAAATAATATATAAATGGATGGTATATCATATATAAAGAATCATTAACATGTTATATTTATTATTTACATGAGTTACAAATCATTATTATACCCATCCAAATAATAATATATTGAATAACAATTACACCACGACGTGGAGACGGTAAGCCGTACGTACGCACGTATGGTGACATGTTATTCAAAGGGTAGATAGAATACTGAATATGGTTGTACCATATTTATAATAACATCACAGTATATGTAATATACTGGATTTATTATTTTATAGTGGTAAGAACAAAGAATGAAGAAGTGGAAGAAGAAAGGAACTTGAAAAGGGGTGGTGAAAACATTACCTCTTCTTCGGGTTCTTCTTTTTGATTTGATCAAAAGGGATCCTTAGGTTGGCTTTCTGATCAAACTAAGGCCCCTAGGTTTTAGTGAGAGATGTTGGGAGAGTATTTGGGCAGAGTTTGGCCGAACCAAAAGGATTTGAAGGTGTGAAGAAATGAGAAGGAGGAGTGCCCTTTTATAAGAGGGGTGAGGGGCACCTTTGGAAAAGCTAGAAATATTAATTTATAATAAATTCATATTCGGTTTATAATGGTTCCAAAGTTTATTATTAAAAGTTTAAGGTGGGGATAGGTCGAAAACCACTCAACCAATTGAATTTAGACAGGTTTGGGTACTTATATTAACCTTATCTTTAAGTATTAACTCTAAGTTAATTAGTTTCACTTTTACAATGTCTCTTTGTATTTTTATATAATATGGTTAATAAACATACTATATACATCCAAACGACCCCCAAGTGGTCCCTTAATGATGAACCTATCATGATATAAGTCTCTTGGCCGAACCTTAGATTTTTAGAAATTTAATATCAATTAATAATATAATATTTGTTTTAAGAACTCTTTTATGTCAATTTTGACACAATTCAATAGTTGATTTTTGTGAAACTCATAAAAGATTTATTACTTCAAAAAAAGTCTATTAACTCAATCCTAATATATCATATTATCCTAGAAAATTAGTTTAATTCATTAAAAGTTTCATATTATATTTATTTGGGTATTTATAATATCAATTATTTTAATTTTTTACTATTATAGTAATTACTACATCATCATTGTGTCATAAATAAAATAAATTACTTAATGTCTAAAAATTATAAATAAACTATAATTATGTAGGAAATCGTTTTATCTTTCTAATTAATATTTATAATCTAACATCCAACATATATAACCCTATGTAACAATTGTTTTTCTAAACGATATATGCTTGTGTCATTTTTGTATTCATTTTAACTTAATTAAAATAAAGTGTCATTATCACTTACAAGTGGATCCATGGGGTCCCAAAATCGACCCAAATATGCCCATGGTCGACCATGTATCAACCAATAGGGTTAAGACACGTTTTAGGGTAATTTAGTATTATTATAATATTATTGTTTAACCCTTATTTACCGGATTTACCCTTTACCATGGTAAATAAAATATTTACCGCAGTAATTATTCAAAATGTCTAAAAATATAAGTTACCTATTTACACAATTTGAACATCCTGATTCAAAATATGGAATCCATTTTCCTAAATTCAAAACACAGAAGTGGCAGAAATTAATTTAAAATTAATTCCCGCTGTCAAAACAAAAAGCGTGTTTTTAAGAGATAATAACTATCAAAAGATTGACACTTGTTTATGTTCGGTTTAATTATAAAATTATGTCCAATGAACAACATTATATTAAATGGTAAAAATATATTCTAAATATACTTTTAAACTACTAAAATTCATAATTTTGATTAAAAAAGTTGTTTTTAATTAAAATTTAGTAATTTTCACTATTCATCAAAATATGAAAGTTATCCGAAAAGTACCAAAATTTCACCTTAGGCTAAATTAGATATTCCGAATACAAAAATGAAGTACATTTTGAAATATAAAATATATATAATTTTAAAAAGTAGGTATTACTATTCATAACGGCTAGTTTGATTGGTTGTTAGAACTCGGTGTTGCGTACAACACACGCTATCGCATTATTCAAAGAGAAGCGTACCGTAGAAGCTTGGGGTGTTACATTCTCCCCTCCTTCAAATAATTTCGTCCTCGAAATTTATAGAATACTATCGCATGAAAAAACTCGGGTGGTTCTTCATCATAAGTTCCTCGGGTTCCCACGTTCCCTCTTCCATCTTATGGTTTCTCCACAAAACTTTTACCAGACGCGTCGTCCGGTTTCTCAGTACTTGTTCTCTCGTATCAAGAATCCTGACGGGCTCTTCACAATAGGAAAGATCGGGTTCCAGTTCTAATTCTTCATAGGTGAGTACATGCGTTGGATCAGGCATTTATTTCCTCAACAGAGATACGTGGAACACATCGTGAACTTTGGAGAGACTTGGTGGCATTGCCAATCGGTAAGCTACAACCCCAATTCGTTCTAGAATTTCGAAAGGTCCGATGTACCTGGGACTCAATTTACCTTTCTTACCAAAACGTATGACTCCCTTCCACAGAGATACCTTCAGGAAAACATGATCACCGACTTGAAATTCCAAATCCTTCCTTCGATTATCGGCATAGCTCTTCTGCCTACATTGAGCTGCTTTGATGTGATTTTGGATTACTTTCACCTTTTCCACCGTTTCCTCCACCAGTTCTGGGCCTACAAGTTTTCTTTCACCAACGTCATCCCAACAGGTTGGTGTACGACATCTCTTTCCATATAACGCTTCATATGGTGCCATCTGAATACTCGAATGGAAGCTATTGTTATAGGAAAATTCTACCGGTGGTAAATATTGATCCCACATACCCTGAAAGTCAAGTGAGCAAGACCTCAACATGTCTTCTAAGGTCTGAATAGTCCGTTCTGATTGTCCATCTGTCTGAGGGTGGTAAGCAGTGCTCAAATGAAGTTCAGTATCCAGGGATTTCTGAAGACTTTTCCAGAATCTTGAAGTAAAACGGGGATCACGATCAGAAACAATCGATAGGGGTACTCCATGAAGTCTCACAAATTCATTAATATATAGTCTTTCTAGACGTTCCAGGGGTAGATCTTCTCTTATAGCAAGAAAATGTGCTGACTTGGTAAGACGATCAACAATAACCCATATTGCATCGTTTCTTCTAGGAGTCTTTGGTAGCCCCATGACAAAGTCCATCGTAATATTGTCCCATTTCCACTCTGGTATGGGAAGAGGTTGCATGACTCCCCCAGGCTGTTGCCTTCCAGCTTTCACTTGTTGACCAACCATACATCTTGACACAAAATCAGCAATCTCCCTCTTCATATTGTCCCACCAAAAATGTTCCTTCAAATCTCTATTCATTTTGGTGCTCCCAGGGTGTATAGAGAAATGGGAACTATGAGCATCATCCAACAATTCCCTTTTTAGATCAGGTATATCGGGAACACAAAGTCTCTTCCCAAATTTCAAAATTCCATCTTCATACACAAAGTCTCTCAATATCCCATCATACACAGCTCTAATCAGAGTTTATCTAAATCTAGCTTCCAAGGTTTGTACTAAATTTCCTCTGATACCAACTGTAACGCCCAGACCCTAGTTACCCAGAGTCGGTGCATTATTACATAACATTGGCATGATCACAAGAAAGATCAAATCTCGAATGACCGATTGGTTTAGTAGCCTTGGAAACACTAGATATATTCATAATTTTTACATTACATCATAAAATGAAAAACTACTACAACAACATAATGTCTCCATAATCCACACTCATATCCCCACATAATATCCCTGTAGGTCATTCATAATTTACTTTTTCACTTCCTGGGAAAAATAAAACAGAAAAAATGGGTGAGCTCAAATGCCCAGTAAGGATAACAATATAGCGGAAACTTTCATAAATAAGAATAAACATTTAAGGCAATGTATAACTAAAACAAAAGCCTTTCAAACATGAACTTTCAACATGGTATGGCATAAATAAAATGAAATAATTCCATTTACTTATTCACATTGATATTCTACTAATCGAATAATCACATGAAAAAATCAATAACCACTTTCATAATGTTGGAATGCATAATGCCAGACTATCATAACCACATAGTCAAGGCCTTGTGCCAAGACTACAAATAAGATTTTTTCAAGGCCTTGTGCCAAGACAGTAGTTTGTCTCATGAGACCTACCGATGCATCTAGGAGCTATAGCGGGCTCCACCCGTCACATATTAAGTCCAATGCATTCCCATATGAAAAGGTTTAAACATAACATAATCATTCGTATTAAAACTAGCATACGAAATGTCAATAATTTCACTATAAACTAAGAATGGTATAAAAATAGCACATCCACAATCAAACATATCACAAAACCTTATAATACAATATAGAAGTTTTGTATCATAATAAATCAGCGTAAAATCCATCAAAGGATGTTGACATAGATGAAATCAAAACTCTTTTTAGAGAAATATCTCTTTCTATTTTTGAAATCATTTAAGAGCCATATAAAATAAAAAATTTTCTTTGAAAATATTTTTATAAGCTTGTAAGGAAAGATTTGAAGATTTTATAACGGCGGAAAATAGCCACACCCGCCGTATAAGTTAAAAAAACATTCTTACCTTAATTCTGTCGAAAAGGTTAAAAAGGACCTTGTTTTGAAAATAACGGAAAGATTCCTCTTATAAAAGTCAAACAAGGGTATAAATGACATTAACCCATATTCTTGTAAATAATAAAAATGTTTTGAAATACATTTTTAAGAAAACATGGATGTGGATGATAAAGAGATCCCAGTAGATTATTACATATAAATACCCTCGGATAATGAAGAGATTGTGAAATAACCCTTACCTTGCACTTTTCCTTGGTTGGGGTAGGTTAAACTCCTGTATAATGGTGAAATAATTGTTATTAAATTATACAATAATCATATATATTAATATGATATCATATATGATCTTTTAACATCGATTTGTTAATAATATCTTAGAATTATCGTCGTTTCGGGTGTTAACTTACTCATTTTCTTTTACATGTTTTGTTACATAAGCCATGTTTGTTGTATCTTATTCATATCCAGAATGATATCAAGTCCTTAAACATCATTTTTAAATCATCAAATGATAATTATACTTGAATGGATATGATGGTGAATGAATCTCATCGCGTTCGTGGAGACGGTAGTCCGTACGTACGCACGAGCGACAATATCATTCTTTTGATATTAAAATAATATATAAATGGATGGTATATCATATATACAGAATCATTAACATGTTATATTTATTATTTACATGAGTTACACATCATTATTATACCCATCCAAATAATAATATATTGAATAACAATTACACCACGACGTGGAGACGGTAAGCCGTACGTACGCACGTATGGTGACATGTTATTCAAAGGGTGGATAGAATACTGAATATGGTTGTATCATATTTATAATAACATCACAGTATATGTAAGATACTGGAGTTATTATTTTATAATGGTAAGAACAAAGAAAGAAGAAGTGGAAGAAGAAAGGAACTTGAAACGGGGTGGTGAAAACATTACCTCTTCTTCGGGTTCTTCTTTTTGATTTGATCAAAAGGGATCCTTATGTTGGCTTTCTGATCAAAATAAGGCCTCTAGGTTGTAGTGAGGGATGTTGGGAGAGTATTTGGGCAGAGTTTGGCCGAACCAAAAGGCTTTGAAGGTGTGAAGAAATGAGAAGGAGGAGTGCCCTTTTATAAGAGGGGTGAGGGGCACCTTTGGAAAATCTAGAAATATTAATTTATAATAAATTCATATTCGGTTTCTAATGGCTCTAAAGTTGATTATTAAACGGTTAAGGTGGGGATAGGTCGAAAACCACTCAACCAATTGAATTTAGACAGGTTTGGGTACTTATATAAACCTTATCGTTAAGTATTAACTCTAAGTTAATTAGTTTCACTTTTACAATGTCTCTTTGTATTTTTATATAATATGGTTAATAAACTTACTATATACATCCAATAGACCCCCCAAGTGGTCCATTAATGATGAACCTATCATGATATAAGTCTCTTGGCCGAACCTTAGATTTTTAGGAATTTAATATCAATTAATAATATAATATTTGTTTTAAGAACTCTTTTATGTCAATTTTGACACTATTCAATAGTTGATTTTTTTGAAACTCATAAATGATTGATTACTTCGAAAAAAGTCTATTAAATCAATCCTAATATATCATATTATCCTATAAAATTAGTTTAATTCATTAAAAGTTTCATATTATATTTATTTGGGTATTTATAATATCAATTATTTTAATTTTTTACTATTATAGTAATTACTGCATCATCATTGTGTCATAAATAAAATAAATTATTTAATGTCTAAAAATTATAAATAAAATATCATTATGTAGTAATTCGTTTTATCTTTCTAATTAATATTTATAATCTAAAATCCAACATATATAACCCTATGTAACAATTGTTTTTCTAAAAGATATATGCTTGTGTCATTTTTGTATTCATTTTAACTTAATTAAAATAAAGTGTCATTATCACTTACAAGTGGATCCATGGAGTCCCAAAATCGACCGAAAGATGCCCATGGTCGACCATGTATCAACCAATAGGGTTAAGACACGTTTTAGGGTAATTTAGTATTATTATAATATTATTTTCTAACCCTTATTTACCAGATTTACCCTTAACCATGGTAAATAAAATATTTACCGCAGTAATTATTCAAAATGTCTAAAAATAAAAGTTAACTATTTACACAATCTGAACATCCTGATTCCAAATATGGAATCCATTTTCCTAAATTCAAAACACATAAGTGGCATAAAATAATTTAAAATTAATTCCCGCTGTCAAAACAAAAAGCGTGTTTTTAAGAGATAATAACTATCAAAAGATTGACACTTGTTTATGTTCGGTTTAATTGTAAAATTATGTCCAATGACCAACATTATATTAAATGGTAAAAATATATTCTAAATATACTTTAAAACTACTAAAATTCATAATTTATCACTATTAATTATTTTGATTAAAAAAGTTGTTTTTAATTAAAATTTAGTAATTTTCACTATTCATCAAAATATGAAAGTTATCCGAAATGTACCAAAATTTCACCTTAGGCAAAATTAGATATTCCGAATCCAAAAATGAAGTCCATTTTGAAATATAATATATATATAATTTTAAAAAGTAGGTATTACTATTCATAACGGCTAGTTTGATTGGTTGTTAGAACTCGGTGTTGCGTACAACACACGCTATCACATTATTCAAAGAGAAGCGTACCGTAGAAGCTTGGGGTGTTACAGGGAATTAATTCATTTCATAATTAACTTTATTCTTGATGGGTGAGTATGTGTGTTTCTATATGCTGACCATTAACATTAGCCCAATTTTCCTAATAAAACTGAAAAAGATACCAAGATGGTCACACACTAAATGAATCCATAATTTTAGTGAGATAAGACTAATATTTATAAATAATTGGAATGAATACTTTTCATACACATTGATTAATAATTATCAATGTTTTTATTATTTCATATATTCCATCATTAATTATTTTTGGGACTATTTTGTCAGCATAATATCTAATAAATATTTATCTTTTATTTTGTTAATATTATATATATTTAAATATTAGTCAATAATAAAGATATGTTTATTTATTAAATAAAAATATTATATTCAAGGATCGATAGATATTATAGAGGACTGACAATCCATGTATAATGTTTTGGTGGGAAAATATATATGTTGAATATTATTTGAATAAAAAATATTTATTTTAATTTGGGAGTGTTGATCATATCATGAAACAATAATATTATTATTATTATAATTATTATTATTCACATGGGGTTTCATGGGGATTATAGAAATAAAAATAGAGTATGAAAAATTATTATTTACTATACCTAGAATCACATAAAAATAATTTATAATTATATTAAGAATGATATTTCATTTTTGTATAGAAGAATATCTAAATATAATCCTCTAAAATCCATAATTATCTCTATCTCCAAGATAATTCTCAATAATAGAAAGTCATACTCCTCTTAGACAACTATCAAGTCTGGATATATCAAATAGATCCCTTCCCTAAATAAATTCATGGGGCAGTCAAAGGAGAATGGCGCAAGTGTTTGGGACATCCATTCAAGCACCCATAGATTCCTATGGCATTGTTTGGAGGTTCCTATAACATGTTAAAATGACCTCTAGAAGAATTATTTTTATCATTTATATAATGAAAATATAAAACAATTTAGAGACATTGAAATATCTTTCCATGATGAAATAATTCATCACAATCTAATTCAATAATTACCTCACTTATTTATTTATAGCATGTAATGGTCCTATAGATTTTTTCCACAATTTTTTCTTATGTGTATAAAATTTAACTATATTCTATTGATCAAAACATTTAACTTCTTGTAAAAGTTGGATTAATTATCGATCCATAAAAAATAAGAGACATGCATTCCCCATCTGACACTTATGTTATTCCAGAATCCTGTTAGGATATACGAGGGGTTAAATAATTATTTATATTTTTTAAAAGATCATTGATTGATTTTCACATTTCTGATTAGTTGTTGACTTCAATATAATCATATATTAATTTTATTTTTTGGATCTTCTTTCATAATCTTCATTTCTCAAAAATATAACACCTTCAATTTATTTATTTAATGTAATAAATTCAACATTCTCATCTTGAGGTCCCAAGGTGTCTGGTCGTACAATAAAATAGTACATATTTTGTATCTTGAGGATAAATTCCTTTTAACAGTGTTTAATATGATAGTCCCAAGTTGTGTTTTTGTTGTCTTCTTTGTCAGTAGATCAATATGTTTATTAAATTAAAGAAATAATGTAGTGTGAGAATGTAATAAAAATCCATAATAAAAAAAGATGTGTGTGATGAAGTCAATCCGATATTGAACCACCTACATGACAAGAAGATACATTCCATCATACTCATACCCTATAAATGATTAATTGAATATAATCTATCAGATTATGATGTGGATAAAAAGCAATAAGCTGCTGAAAATCATAAAGTGTTTTTAATGTAAGTGTTTATCATAATTAGGTAGTGTTTGAGTGACTAAATGGATACAATGAAAATATGGTGACTCTTTTCCACTTTTTAGTTAAAAAAATTCATGAGTTTTCTATTGATATGTTTTTTATGAATTATGATGAAATAAGAGAATAAAATATGAAACTATTAATCGTATTTAGGTTCAGTTGGAACGATGAATGTTGCTAAGGAGTGGAATGTCACAACACAAGAAACTATAATTTAAAATATAGTGATGTTGATCCTAATCATACTAATTGTAATGTAGATATACAATATGGAGTTTGTGGAAGATAAGAGAACATGATGTGAATAATTTTAGCTGCCACTCACTATTGGGAGGAAAACCAGACACATAATGATGAAGATCATCAACATGAGAATTATCGTTCTTATAATATAATAAGTCCAAAAGATTGATCATGCTAATGAAAATAATTATCTACTAAAATATGTCTATTATATGTGGTATGACACTAATAAATCACATAGTATTATAAACTTATTCTTATTATGGGCATCCTTTCAATATTATATGTAGAGTTTTATAAGAGGATAAATGTCTGAGAAAGGTCGAACTGTATTTCAATTGGTTCTATAAAAAATATGTCGTACTTTATTTTCTTACAACAGGTTCAAGAGCAAAAAAAATTACTATTTCTCAATAATAAGGATAGACTCATCATACTTCTGTTTATATCCATCATTAAGGTGATGTAGAGACATATCCATTAAACACAGACTGATATTGATATAATCAATGTATTCATGTTCATCAGTATGATGAATTAATGTAATGAAGAAATAATTTTTGATATTTCAAATTTGTTTTAAAATTTCATGTATTTAAAACTTTTTACAGATAAAATAAATGATAATAATTTCATTGTTTACAATAATTCATTATATTGGTCCATCTTCAGTCATCATTGTAACGAAGAATCAAAATAATGAAATATTTATAAATATAAAGAAGAATGAATATTTTAGTAGATTCATTAATATTTGAGATGGTCCAAGAAGGATTTATAATTTTTGAATAATTCAAATATGATGATATAAATGAATGAGAAATTAGAGAATAAAAATTTTGTTGAGGAGGGAGTGAAATTTGTTTTCTTTCATTTTTTATTATGAGGAGACTTTAAAAGGATAGAAGTGTTCATTCGGGATGTGTGAAAAACATGAATGGTCAACCGACACCAAGAGATCAAAACTTCTCTAGGTATTGATTCTTCGAACATACAATTTTTTAGGTATAATCTCAGGAAGTTCCATTCGAACAAAGATTGCATAGTGAGGATCAATACGATCATTGGACATAGTTTTAAGGACGATGCATCATCAAAGAAATTCCATCTGTGTGAGAAATTCAATGTAACATCCCTTAAGTGAGTTTTATCCAAAATAGTTCCATATTATGTATTAATTCTGAGCTATCGAATTATTTCCTACCCAATTAAAGAACGATGAAAAAAAGAGAATCAGATTGAGGACAATTAGACAGATATCATTAAATTGTAGTTTACCAGACTGAGGAATATGCAACAAACTTTACTATAGATGATTTCCAGAATCAGTTTCTCAAAAAATTATTATGAATTAAAAGTTATATATATAATTTTTTTAATGGATTAACACATTTAAAAATTGATTCTTCTTACATGTAGAGGATGTGAAGTAGGTATGAAGTGAATTAGATAATATAAATAAAACTGAAGCATGTAACAATGGATACATAACAATTATTAAATTTATTGGTTTTCTGGGATATATAAAAAGTTATAGGAATTTTGGTACTAAAAAGTACAGTTTGGAGGTTCCATAAACTATAACAAGAATGGTTATATTGAGATTGTAGAATTATTCACATCTTATGCCTTTGTATTCTATAATGATAACAGTGAAAGAATTTATGTTAGTGGGACTATCCAAAATAGAAAGGTTTAACCATTTTTATCTAACCATGTTGAATCATATTCTTACTTATATTTATTTTTATTTCATATGAATACTGAGGTTGAGAATTTTTTTGAGTGGATCATAGATTCAACAGGTTTAAGAGGTTAAAAACGCTTTACCTAAGGTGGTAAGAATCATTCTAGAAAAATAAAAAGAAACCACTGATTCCCCCTACTCTCAGTGGTCTCGATACTACCTAGGAACAAAAATTGGTATCAAATACATGTTTCCGTCAGAAATATCCATATATGATAACGGATAATTAAATTTTATTATACTATAACTGATTCTGGTTTTTATTGGTAAGGGATATCATATATATAATGATATAATTATTCAATATATTATGACCATTGTATATGATTTTATGGAAGCTACTAAATATATATATATCCTACAAATAATGAGATTTATATTGTTACTATTGTTGATAAGTGAAATCATGATAATGATAGAAGAGATAAAAATTCATTACTCTCATCACCAACTGAAAGTGAGATTGTTAGTGTATAGGGAGTCGTAACTGGAAAATGTATCTAGGATTAGTTGAAAAACATTTATAAATAAATATGAAGTTGTCTAATATATATTTACACATTTAGAGTTCTTTGTATGAAGATATGGAAATGGGTGATTAGGATTTTTCTGGAGACTTTTTTACAAGGGAAAATGGAATTTTTAGTAGCATAAAATGTCATGGTGGGAAACTGGAAGACTCCAATTTTGATTAAAAGATACTGATAATTGTTCCTGAAAAAGGTCGATTTTTATGTTTCATCTTTATAAGGCTGAGATCCTAATGCTCTATCAATTTATGACCTTCCCAGTACTCTTTTTTCATAAGAAATGTGATGAGATATGGATCTAAAAATCAAAAATGTGGTTGATCAATAAAAGAAATTTAAATATTTTTTAAAATGTAAAAAATGATATTTATTTTAATGAAAATAATTTGATTCAAAAATAGAGAAAATATATGTAATTTTCATTAGAATAGTTACCATATATTTTATAATATACTATAAAACCAAATAAAAATGAATAACCATCATTGGATGGAATTGTGAAGTGGGTAGACATTTTAAAAAATATCCATTGAGAAAAATTTAAGAGTATGAGTATGAGGAAGATGATGATAAATCATATATAAATAATAGGATGAAATGTAAGGAATTATTTACTTATGAAAAGAAGAATAAATTGTATCTGAATAGAAGAAAAAAGGATAATTTCTCATCAAGTGATTAACATGATCACTAACTCGACAATTTTTCTTATGTTATAAATGGGAGTGATTTATTTGGTAGTGATAATGATTATGATGGGTTGAGAATAATAGAATAGATTCTCAAATAGAATTTATATAATAACAGAAATAAAATAATCAACTCAATAAAAAAAGAAGTATGTTACAGAATGAGGTTCAGGAAATTAATTTTGAGAAGGCTGGGAGTGAAATAAAATTGAAATGTTATGAAGAAAATATAGATAGAAATGAGGATCTCAATAAGATAAAATCTACCCTTTTGAAGAATGTAAACAAAAAATTTGAAGAATGATGAACTTGAAAAAATCAATGATGTTATAAAAAATAATGCGGCTAATAAATAAGAACGATTTATATAAAAAAATCATAATTTCATAAAGCACATATTACGATAAGTAATTTGAGAGAAAAATTTACCAATATAGATAATCATAAAGGAAAAAGTTATAATGAAGGTGAATTGAGTGGTTTAAAAAATAATATTTGTGAAAAAATATATTTCAATAAGAAATATAATAATTCTTCAAGGAATTATCCTCCTGATCAAAGTTTACTAGTAATTTTGAAGAAGAATCAATGAGAATTTAGTTTGAATAACTCCACTATCAGTCTGAAAATAATTATTCAGTGGTCCCTAATTGTGTTGTGGAGTTTTCAAATACAATCCATATTCATGACGGTACAACATGTCTCTACCAAGGAATATGTATGAATTAATGGGGGAGATATTATTAGAAAATAAGTTCAAATGTTCCTAGAAATTATGTGGAACCCAAAAGGAAACATCAAAAGGGGAATAATGATGAGACTTTTTAGAATGTGGAGAAAAAACTTATTGAGTTTGAAAAGAAATAGGGAATAGTTTACTAGCTAGATAAAGTTTACCTTTATATGAAGCTAGAAGAATCAAAAAAAATAATTAAATAAAATAGATAGAAAAAGGATTAATTATTTAATAACAGAGTTGGTAAATAAATTTCAATATTTAGTGATTAATTTTTTTTTGAAAAGTGAAAAACGAGTGACAAAGAATGGCATGTAACTAATTTTTTGGATTAATCTACTAAAATAGAAGGATGGAATGAAAGTGTTATTATAAGTCACTAAAACAAAAGTGTTCCAAAAGAAAAAAAGTTGTTGAAATCCTTATCAAAATAATATTCAGATTAAAAAAAATTTCACAAAATATATAAATGACGAACATATGGAAAGAAATTATATCCAATGAAAAGTACATGAAGAAGAAGAAAAATTATTGGTTAAGATATGTCTATTAGTTTGAAATATTATCCTTAAAAAATAATAGGTTCCACCTTATTGAAAAAAATATTTTTAGTTTTACAAACATAAATGGACAAGAGGAGATGAAATAAAGATTTAGATGTTGATGAGAATCTTATTATTCATGTAGAATTGTTGAATGAGGTTATAATATACTAGTTTTTGGAATGTTTTTTTGATACCAGAAATATTTGAGACTTTTTTTGAGATGTTACATGTTAATTATATCTTAATAAAATCCTTTCAACATTACACCAACAAATGAGAATGTTTAATTAAACATGAAAATTGTATTACATGAAACTTGTGCAACAAAAAACATTGAAAAACATGATTATAACCTCTTTTTTTCAACATAGGTTTTTCCCATGTAGGAATAGATTAGTTTAGTAAAAAAGAATATTTTCATGAAACTCATTTTATACTTTTTTTCTGATGAAAACGAATTTCATGTATTGAAGGGAATTGTCTAACCTTTGGAAATGAGATCATGTGTTATAAAGAGAGGAAAGTGTTATGGTGGCCCCTTGGAAGTTGATTATAATAAATAAGGGAGAAAAAAATTGGGAATTGAATAAATAGGTTGATAAATAAAAAAATAGAGAAAACAATTTGAGAAAATATAAAAAAATTCTTTTATTTTTGAAATCATTAATGTGGGTATTGACAACAAACACAAAGGGGAAGATTGTTTGTCTCGAGTTTTATCCTAGTTTCACTTGTTTTCAATAGGTCAATTTGTTAATTATTTTGAAGAATGAATGTATGTTGCGAAGGTAATGAATATATAGATTGAATAGTTTTCAATGAAACGTTCTCAATTAGATTTAGAAGCATCAATAGGACAATTGGATCCAGAATATCATACTCCAAACATTAGCATGATTCAATGAATAAATTTTTTCATATTAGACTTTTGATAGAATGTAAAAATATACTCGAAATTATATTGGTAGATAAATGAATGTGATCATCTTAATGAGAAATATATATATAATGTATTAATGGATCTGTGAAAAATATGACATTTATTTGATACATTGTTATTAAAAATTAATAAGTTGTCTAGAGACAACTAATGAAATCCTTGTTCAAGAATGAATGAAAATAAATCCAGTCTACCAATCCTATTTAGGATTATCTAGAATGAAAAATGGTGTTGAGAAATGAGAAATAAATATACATTGCAATATAAGTTAAAAGGTACTGATCTTGATCTCAAATGTATTCATTGTCACAAGGAAGTCATTATACAAGTTGGCTTTAATGGAATATAGGAGAACATAATGTGAAGCATTATAGCTTCTGGTCATCTATGTAAGGACCACCAGACACAGAAGGATGAAGATCATCAGTTTGATAATCAACAATGTGAAAATATTTAAAGTCTGTAAGACTATTATTGATGAAGAAAATAATCATCCTCCAAAATCTAGCCCATCATACATGGTATTTCATCGATCCATCATAATGGATTCAAATGTTGATTCATATTATTATTATCCATTGTATATCAAATGTAGTGTTTTATTAGTGGTAAAAAGTTGAAGAATGTTTGAGTTATATTTCAAATAGTTCAATAAAAAAGGAAGTCAAAATTTGTTCTCTTAGATATGGGTTTAGAGATAAAGATCAAATGTATTGATATTTTTTAAAGAATAAGTACACACTCATCAAAATAGACCTGATGATGTTCATCAGAGTGACATCAAGAATGATCCAACGAACATAAAGTGATACTGATAAAACCATTAGGCATGAGATCATCCGTCTAATGTACTAATGAAAAGCAGAAATACATTTATGTTATTTCTGAATGTTTTTCACATGTATTAAACTTAACAATTTGTATAGAGCATCAAAATGAAAAGACGTTAAGTGTTTAAAAGAGGTAAATTTTTAATAAAGTCTTCATTTATCAACATAATGAAGAACCAAACAGAATAAATGTTTGTAAACAAGAATATGTCTTAATATTTTAGTATATTCAAGAAAATTTGTGAAGCTCATAGATGTATTGAGAAGAGTCGAATAATTTAACGGTGATGAAATAAATGAACAAGAAATTATTTATTACAAAATACATTGAGCTAGAAATGAAATTATTTTCATCACCTATTTCTATTAAGGGTTCTCTATAAATGGTGATCAGAATACATTCATAAAGTGAACCAATCTATAATGGTTTACATGCATCAATATCTTAGATGTTTTTTTGAATTGAGTTTGAAACAATATTTTTTTTAATGATGCTATGTATGTTCCATCAAAACAAATCCATAAGAGGGATGTTTTATCTAATCATCAAAGCATGTTCCAATGATTATGCTTTATTAGATAAATTCCAACAATGTTTGGCCATTAGAGAGACATCCATTGGTGTAGGGCTCATCAGATTGAGTTCTATTAGATGAAGGAATAGTGAGATACCAATTTATTTTTTACATAATTGAAGAATGGAGAACAAAAGGATGATCATCTAAATTCCAATTAGATGGTGATAATTAATTTTAATGTTAACGATAAAGGGAATATTAGACTAACATTGTTATGAATATATCAGGATGAATTTTCTTAAATAATATTCTAGAACTAAAACTTCCATAGATAATCTTTTATGTACATGAATATTGTATATAGGTTATTATTTTTTAATATTACTTGTGAAGTAAGAATTTTTTTTATAAAGTGAATAAAAAATAAGAATAAATGTGAAGATTAAAAATGTGGATCGATAACATGAATAAAAAAGAGTTTGTTTCTAGTATGTATAACCATAAATGTAAAAATTGATACTGAAAATTATAGTTGGGAATATAAATTACTATATAAAGAAGGTTTCTATTGGAGTTTTATAAATATCCACTTCTTTTTAAATATCATTTCAAACAGTAGTTAATGAAAGAATCCATATTAGAAGGAAAATTTAGCATGGAAAGGAGTAGGTCTTTTAACCAAACCTTGTAAATATTGTGTCCTAACTTATCTTTATATTTGTTTCGAATGAAAGGTGATGATGACAAGTTTTGTTCTAGAATATCATAACATTAACATGTTTTAAAGGTTAATAAGGTTTGAATTAAAAATATATGAATCATTATTATAAAAGAAAAAGGAACCACAGATTCACCCACATTCACAGTGATCATGATGCAAACTAGTTACAATATAATACACCATGAATTATTTTGGAATAAATTTATGTTATGTGAATTTATTACACATTTTGAATTTAATTATACACCACATTTTGATCTGGCTAGCCTGAAATATTGTTTTCTAGAGTACATAGTGTGTAACTATCATACTTGGTGTTTTTTCTTTAGTCACAGACAGTTTATGTATCCTCTTTCATGATCTACATTACTGGTGACAGTGTATCATAGAAACAACACTTCAAGTATCCCATGTAAATATTGTGCACTCCAATATTTTTCATAGCATGGATACACACCACGACCCTGGTAATGTTTCATAGATATACGGTGATAACAATACAAAATGAGTAGTTACAATTTAGACTCCATTAACATATACAAAATTCTATTGAATTGAAAAATAATTTATTATATAATTTCAAATATAGTAACATGTTTTTTCGGTGGTCATTTATTTTATATTAAATTCTATATTATGGATATTATTTATTTCTAATTATTTTACACGTAATTATTGGATCTTAATATTGTTTATAAATTTTATTATAATTATTATTCTACACGCAATGAATCTTAACATGCTATGTAAGTACCATATGTTCTGTGTGTTAATTACATTGATAGTATAGTCAATGAAATTACATGATATGTCATGTATGCCACATACCAAAAGTATAAAAATTATATGAATAAAATAAATATTTGGTATTTTGGATAAGTACTCACAATTATTCCAATATGGTGCATTTTTTTGCATTTATAATTTTAACAAAAAATATTTAAGCTTTATCAAAATATGATGTATGATAATCTCTGGAATATTAATATAATAATTAGAAAAAAATGGATTAATTAATTTGAATAATTAATTATTTCGAGATAAATTTATCAAAAATATGATTGATCATAACTGAAAAAAATAATTTTATAATATGACCAATTAGTTTCATGCATGCAGATGATCATGAGCTTAGACTAGGCCTTTATATATGTTTAGTTTCTTTTAATTTAATATTAAATATAATTGTTGGACTTTATGTTATCCTTCCTCTCTTTATATAAGGGTCTAAATTCCCATTGTTTCTTTTACCTAACCCATTAATAAATTATTTAGATCCCCTCACCAACATGTGTGTAAAATCATATGTAATAAATAGCTCCTTAAACTAGTGGAGGTGGTTCAAGATCATAGTTGAGGTGAACCAAATACAAGAGAGAGATATAGGAGGATATGTGGAAATCTACAACATGAAGCATTAATGTTCAAAGGTTCTTTTCCCTCAAGTTAACGGTAAGTTTATCATATACTAGAGACAATCACTATTAACAAAAGCTAATAATTATTCTATCAATTTTTCTTATTTCTATCTAGTAGCATGATTATTTATTTTTGATATTTTTTCTCAATCATCTGAATTAACAAATTATCAAACATGAAATATATAACTAAAATAAACTGAATTTTATGTAAACATTATTTATTAAATTTTTAACCAATTATGTAACTCCAGTTAATAGTTAAAATCTTGTATTAGTGATAAATATATTTAATTTACATAAAAGACAAAATCACTCAATCAAATATATTATGTTCTTATATACTTCCACAACATAAGTTAAAATCAAACCATAATTCAATTTTATTGACTACAAAATGTTTGGGATATTCTAAGAAAATTAAAATTAAAGCATAATTTAATGGATTGACTTTATTTATTTGACATCATGGGATGACTAATAAATAAATACTTTGTGTAATTGAGCGGAAAAAGGTTGTGGAAATCCAATTTAAGGATCTCATGATGTAGGATACCAATCAATAGAACAATGAACTACTTGTAAATATAGTTTTAATTTTGAATTCCTACCAAAAATCCATCATATTCATTAACTAACCAATGTTACTATTATGAGAATGAGAAAATTTTCCCTTTCCCGATAATATACAAGAATCAAGAAACACTGAAGACAATGTTCAAGGATATTGGGATTTGTTTATATAGTGTGATATTAATAAATATAATATATAGTTATTTTTTAATATTATAAAATAAATCACAAATACAATCCTCATATTATATAAAGAAATATAAATAAAAATGATATCAAACATATAACAATAATCCATACTTGAGAAGTGAAATATTCTTACAAGAAAACATTTTAACGAGTAAAAAATGTGTTTACATGTTATAATATTCCATGAAACAATGTTGTTTGATATTGAATAATATATTAATTTTTTTGTTAGTAAAGAGCCAATTTATTAAGTTTTACATTTAAAAGGGAAACATTATAATGATTCACATATGTTTACTATTACATGTTAACATCCATGAACATTATGAAGAAACCGCATTGATTAATGTTATATTTAATGTAGTAATTGTTAAAAATATACATGTTTTCTGAAATTTTAATGTTACTGTGACTGATGTGTAAGTTTCATCGATGAAATTATTCAAGCAAAGTATCTACTAGTTGGAAAATATGTTTTCATTTGAATAGTTTCTTCAGATGAAGCAACATTTTATGTTTGATGATTTATGAACTGGTCAGTAGCTTAGAAATTTTTTTTAGTAGTTGTTTTAATGGACACTCTATTTAATACATTGTAAGAATAAAATATTTATATATATTATTTTTTTATAATTTTTTATTAATTGGAATTGCATGAAATGAATTTTGAAAATGTGTTTTAGTAGAGGTTTATAATAAAATATGCCATGAATAACTTCCAGCCAAGGGTACCGCATCCACTTCTTAAGTGGGTAATAATCCAATGGTCATGAAAGAATGTTGAAAGAGATCTACAAAAGAGTGTCCACATAGGAAAATATGATGAAGATTAGATATACCATGCAGGGTGGCACAGTGGATGCATAGCGCCCGACCTGAGGTTGTGTTAGGCAATGTTGAGTGCCTCGTAACCAATTTTTAGAGAGATGGTGGTTCTTCTTGTATTACAATGGAGTTCCTAAATGAGTATAATTTTGACATACCATCATTTATGAAAACATTATTATAGATCTGATTGAATCAAAAATCTATAATCTGATCATCTAATTTTCTATGCCATCTGATTAGTGTTATCCATCTTCTTCTCCACAGAGCTCATCTAACTACATCTTTTCAAAAAGAGCATAATATTACCTCATCTAAATCATGATCCAAACAT
The DNA here is from genome assembly GCA_963277665.1 of Viscum album. Taxonomy (NCBI): domain Eukaryota; kingdom Viridiplantae; phylum Streptophyta; class Magnoliopsida; order Santalales; family Viscaceae; genus Viscum; species Viscum album. Next base: position 554,162,620 of record OY728135.1, read on the forward strand.
CTCATAACAGTTTTAATGGTTCTGAATTTTGAATAATGATCAAAATCATTGGAAATTTCATTTTTGTGTGAAATAATGATTAAACTAATGGAAAATTACATTATAGACGATGAGAAGTTTTGTTCATTTGGATTCCATACATTGATTATAACATATTGTGAAATTGAAGCATCCAGGCTCTTAATTATAATTATATTGATTCCAATTATATTAAAATCTCATGAAATTATTTTTTCATTATAAATTGTAGTTAAATCATTTGATAATTAAAATTGAGGTAAATGTGTTTGCAAAAGATGGTGTTTATTGAATACATGTAACCACCTTCATCTAAGGAAGTGAACATGAATTAAGTCAATGATAACAACAATAAAAAGAGAGATTGTCCCAAACTATTAAGTTCCAATAATTTTGAGATGTGATCTCGTTTTCAAGGAATATAGAGCCATTGAGAACTTCTATTATGTTAAAGGAAAAAAAATTGCGTGCTCTTTCTATTTCCAAGAAGGATAAAAGAATATTAAAGGCACATGACATGTTCAAAAAAACCTATAGTGGTCTAGAAAGAGAATTATTTCTATGAATCCACTTAGGATAACATGATGAATGTCTCCTTTTCTTGTATTATTATCATCAAGAATTCAAGCATCTTCATTATTATGTGAATACAGTGTACTACACAGTTCCATAAAAATGACCAATGAACCCACACATTATCATGTGAAGTATTTTCTATTATAAATAATTCTTGAAGAAATGTAATATGTCATATACACTATTCAGGATATGTGTGTTTGAATAATTTTCATGAGTTATGTTAAAAATAAAATGTCTCCTCCACTGTTTTGTGTGAAAAAATATCTTGCAAAAGGCATAAGCATTTATTATCCCATATTCATGTTCTCGCTCATAATGGCAGTTAGATGTAAATGTATAGTTTTATAAATATAATATTTCACAATAACTAAGAAATAATATTCGATAGTTTGGAATATCAATGATATAGTTTTCATGTGGAGGAATCTAATGATATATTTTTTTCACATGTTCTTAAATACATGTGTATAAGAGAAAGAGATTTTGTTGATGAAAAATTCATTGTTAAATTGAATCTAACATAGTTCATACAATGAAAATTGAGAAGTAAAGTGTCCTTGCACAATGAAGAGAAAAAGATATATAGTGTTGTATATTTTTTATTTGAAAATGAATACACAAAATAGTGAGGATAATTACAGGAATTAAATATCTGCATGTGATAATGAGAATTATATTTATGAAGAACACATGTTGTTGATGTGTGTAATAATTTAATAGAGAAAAAGAAATATGTTTTAGTAATCAAATGATAAAGACTCTATAACTTCTACTGAATAAAATAATAGTATTAGTTTTCTGTTTTTGACACACTAGTGGGACACTAGGATAAATAAAAATGGTGGGTAGAATGTAATAAGAACACTGGTGGTATATGAGTATAATTTTGGAAAATGTTCATAACTACCCATAATGGTCTCATTGTGATACCTGACCATACCACTTCTAATTTTCCACTAATTTATAGTGGAGAATCTATGTATGGGGTCTCATTAAATATAACAAGGACATTTTCACCCATATGAGGGGGAGAACCCTGTAAAAATATATTTTTGTTGTTCTTCTTTTGTTGTTAGTCGTTCGTGTATTATAATTGTGTTTATAAACTTGTAATATTAATTAACTCTAAAAAATGTATAGAAATGAATAAAATAGGGGAAAGATAGTGGAAAATAATATTTTTAAGACAATGTTATTCTAATTGACCCCCTCCCACCTTAGCTTTACCACCTGATCCAATTATCATTTCAATTGGTATGAGTGGATAAGTTACACCTCTGATTTGATTTATCTTATTATACTATTTATTTTGTATAAAAAATTTATGGAGTGTATATTTGAATTTAAAGAAGTAATAATGATTTATCAAATGAAAAAATTAGTTCCAATATCTTTAAATGAAAAAAATATGGTTCTAAAAAAACAATTGAGAAATGTTAGAAGACCAAAGCAAGAACATTGATAAAAATTTTGAAGAAGAAGATTCATCACAAATATAATACATCCAGGATGGTTGTCTATTAAAATTATCTTTTTAAATCTGTTGATCAAGATCCTTTTAGTTAGTATTGTTGAATAAGTGATAAATAAATATATCTTCAAACTATCTATGATATTAATTCAAAATTCAAATATGATATAACGAAACATCCCACTGAGGTTGTCATATACATATCTAATGTTATCAAGGCAGTACATGATGAAATGTCAATTCATTAAAAAGAATTTGATGATATGGATCAATCCATGTATAATAGTTCTAAAATATGTTAACTTCTATTTTAAAATTATTGATTCTAAAGAAAAAACTATATCACTTTTTAATGTACATTTCACCAATACTGATGAATAATTGGAATGAAATATGTGTGAGAAAGAAGTAATTGAGATGGTTCTTACTGAGATGATTCATTGAATTGAAGAATATAAAATTTTTCCCATGATTAATAATAAATATAAGTAGTAAACTAAAGACATGGTTTATACATTCATCCTAGCCGAAGAATAAATGGAATATTATTTATTGTATTGTAATGAACTATTCACTTATGTTAAAGGTGAATTTTAAATGAAATTTTGTGGGGGAGGATGTGAATAAGAATGATTACAGAGAACTAATCTTTTCATTAGGGAATCTACATATGAAATATATAAATGTTAATGAATCACACCTAAAGGATGTCACTAAGAAGATTAAATAGTTGATGAATTATCTACTATATTGAAATGAAAATACTGATGATATTGTTCAGATAATGATGAGTTAATTAGATGAGAATTTGAAAATTTTTAAGGAGTAGAAAATATTCCTCAAACATAAACTATATTGAAATTGAAGTCAATTTTAATATTTTGATGGAAATGAAATTAATTAAATCTTTGAAATAATGTGAAGATATGGTGAAATTTGATAAAGACGAGAATACAAATATAAATATGAAATATCTTTAGTTGGAGTTCATGTTCATATATCATGAGAATTTCTACGATGAAACCTTAAAAAATATTACTAACAGAAAAAATTCCAGGATTTATTTTGAAAATATTTTAATTTATGAAAAGACTCATTCAAGTGACAAGAAGAGAATTAGATTATCTAAAGGTAAATATTTTGTTAGATCACTAAAACCGGGAACCCATGTTCTAGAAGTTTATGTTTGTAATGATACTATTTAGTCTACTAGTGTAGGTTTCAAAATGAATTCTAGTAACACATGGGTAAAGAATCATGATTATAAATCCACTATATAATTAAAGGTGGACATAAAGAAGTGTGTCATTTCTTATTCCTCAAATAGAGTTTATATTAATAATCATACTTCCCTTAAGAAACAAGATTTCAAAACTAGCCAAATTATAGAACAGAAGATGGAATAAATATTTTTAGGATATTTTCAACGTTGTTTGAATTTTTGCAACCAAGAAAATGATTATTTGAATAATTTTTTATTTCATGAAAATTACAAAAGGCCATCATAATGGTGGGAAGATCTGATGTGAAGATAAGTCATGAAAAGTTGAAGCATAAGTCCCCGATAGAAAAGAATATTTCTATTTATATTAGATTTTAGTGTATTGAATACTTCTATGATTTTTATAACAAATGGTTTCATGATTATGATGAGTGTGGGTATGTACCAACTATGATATATACATTTGTTGATATGAATAATAAACTAAATAAATGCATATGCAAATATAAAAAATGTAGATTATTCCTTAGATTACCAGAAAGAAGAATAAATTTATGAAAACATTGAGTTTCTGTACAGTAAATAATTATTTTGAAATTAATGTCACTTATGAGAAATTTAAATAAATTTTGAAATAAAAGGTTATATCATGGACCTATGAAAATATTTGATTAAAAACAGTGGTATTGTAAGAAACCTGAAGAATAAAAAGAAACCAATCACAAAAATAAATAAGATTGATTTGGTGCATGACAATCAAGATGAATAATTTGAATTTCATGATAGGTTATCGAAAAAAGATATTAATATTATTTCATTATATTTGTGTGTGTGAAGAAATATTTATGGGGATGTTGTATACAATTACAATACATGGTTTGACAATAAAATAGAACTACTGAAGAACAAAAGAAAATCACTAGTGTCTTTTTATGCTATAATTTTTTTTAAAGAAGGAATTTACATACAACTAGAAGTATGTGCATGTACACAAAAAATGTTTAATCATATATCCAGATCATCTAGAAATGTTTGAAATATTTTATATTGAATATAATAATGAATGTTATTTAATTTATAATGTGAAAATACTATTTAGTGATAGTATAATGTAAAATAAATAATGAAGTACACAATTTCCATTAATTTTAATATTTGAAAATTAAATGGAGGAGAAAGAATGATGATTTATAATATATCTAAAGAAAAAATGGATGGAATTTCTAGGATAAGGTACAAATTTCATCCATGTTGATCAAATTGAAAATCATCAAAGAAAAAATATATACCCAATTGTGCTTTTGATTGATAATTATGATGGTAATTAAAGGTGAGGTATATATTTAGGGGGAGTCTTGATGACATGAGAGATATGAAAGTATCATGTATAATTTAGTAGGTTATTTATTTTGTACTTGATTATTTCAATTTATTTGAAATTTTTTCTTGGAATTCATTATTAATGAAATCAAATACTAAGGAAGACTATAGATTAAGATCATATCATTAGAGGGAGAAAAGATAAAAATAAAACCATATTTTAATATCTCAAGTAGTATAAAATATATAATTTTAGTTTTGTTATGAAATTTATCTAATTATTTAAAATTCTGAAAATTGAATATTTTTATTAAAATGTTATGTTATATTACCTCTTTATGAATGAACATTAGGACCTAGCTGAGGAAATTGATTATTTGAGAAAAAAGATAATGGTTTCATAAAATGGGAGGTACATTGTTGAAATTTAATTATTTAAATCTATTTTTCTTAATTAATGAAAGAGATTTGTTGAATATATTTTGAGAAACTCCTAAAATAATGTTTTAGAGGTCACATTATATTTTGAGATATTTGTTGATGGAATTGAATTACAAATTGATCACTCAAATTTTCTACTTCATTTTATCCCATATAGAGTTAGAAAAAATTAAATAATTATATTTACCATAATAAGATTATGATTTCCTTCTCTCAAGAATATTAATTTGAAAATTTTCTAATTGGAATCTATTATAAAATAAAGAGAGAGAGAAAAAGAATAAAAGATCAGTTGTTACATAATTAGAAAAGTTGAATTATTTCCCATACTTATATAATTTTTTTATTATCAAGTAAGGGGAAAAATAAAACATTGACATTAAAAGTGAAATAAATTAATGGTATAAAATTAAATGGGGGATATTGAAGAACAAAAAGTAATTAATGTAGTATTTTTATAGAATTGTAGTAAATATTTATGTTTTAAGAAATGTTAATAATACCATGATTTAAGTATGGTTTCTTTCAATTTAATTGATATTTTTAATTATCTACAATTTAGAAAAGATATTATTATTATTATAGTTTCTGTATATGAAGAAACAATTTAATAAAAATGATTATTGAACTGGTCAGTAGTTCTGAAAACATTATTTGACGGTTATTTTAATTGAAACAATGTTTACAAAATTGGTAGTATAAACGATTTATAATTATTATTATATTTATTATGAACTTAGGATTAATTTTATTTTATATGAATTTTGAAAAAGTTTTTTAGTAGAGTGTTCTAAAAAAATAATCAAATAATACCAGCCAACAAAGGGGATAACATACACTACTTAGGTGGGAAGTCAAACACTGTCTAAGAATTAATTTCAGAATATAAATATCTATTAGATAAATAGAGAGGCACATTCGATGCAGAGAAGAGCCACATTGCGTGGTGACATGGTGTTAGAGTAGCGCCCTTCATGGGTTAGTACCATGTAGTGTTGAGATCCTAGTACCTTATTTCTGGCTAGTTGATGGTCCATATTGTATTATAAATGAGAACCCAAAAGAGATGAGTTCTAATGTGGTATTCTTTTTATGTGCATTAGTCCTTCTCTGATAGAACTAAAACCATGTAATATTATAATCATATTTTTTGAGAAGTTTGATCTGCTTTATACTTAATCATATCCCCAGACTACATCTAAGAGATTATGATCATCAATATCTCTATACTAGATCACCCAAATCCTGATATGATACTTCTCATCATCATTTTTATCGTTTTTAAAATATCAGGATGATCATTATAACATAAATCATATTTTTTGTGATAATGAGAATTAAACATAATGAAAATTAAATTAAAACTGTCATGGAGTTCTATTAATTTTGATCCTTATACAAAAACGTCTATATATAATGAAACTAAAGCTTCCAAGTTATTTTTGAGATTATTTTGATTCTAACGAGATAATAATCTAAATCAAAAATGTTTTCAGGATAAAATTAATATCAATGTTCTTAAAAATAGAAATTAGATAGATTTTATATCAAAGATGTTTTTTATCATATTTTTATAATCACCATGAACTGAGGTGGTCTGCTTGAAAAATGTTAGTGCTACACATTTATAATTTTGGAGGGAAGACAAAATTATTGAATGTCGATCATTTTTATATGTGCTATCATTTTCAAAGAAGAAATATCCATTCCCATTTCCTAGTTCCTTAAAAGAAAAAATTGTGATATTTCTATTTTGGTGAAAGAGAGCAGAATATGTGATGCACTCAATGTGTCCATAGAATACTCATAGGGATTCAAAAAGAATCATTTGTTTCATGAAACGACTCTAGATAATGTGATGAATGTCACCTTATCATTTTTGTTAATCATCCATAATTTATGCATCTTAATTCTTTTGTGAATAATGTGTGTTACACTATTTCATGAAATACACCAAATCACCAACACATTTTTGTGCGATGGATTTATCAATATAACTCATTCATTAAGAATGGTAAGACGCCATACACACTTGTTATAAGAAGTGTGTATGAATATTCTTCATGATTTTAGTGTAAAATACGGTGTGATATAATGTTATACATGAAATAGTATCATTCATAAGGGACAAGTCTCATTTACCCATATTTAGGTTCGCATGCATGGGGGATATTATAAGTTTATGTATGGCTTAATTTATATACGAATTAAAATTAATTAAGAAATAATAAACATAGTGATATGTATTTACGGTGTAGTTTTCTTGAGGAAGAAACTAAGAACAGTGTTTGTGAACATGTTGTTGTATATATGATTATAAAAAATCCTATATGAATTCTAGAATAATTCATTGATTACATGAACATTACATTGCCCATACAATGAAAATTTATATGTAATGTTTTATTTCACAAAAAAGAGTTAAAAGATATACCATATTTTTCATTTTTTATTTCACTGTAGATAATTAGATGAATGAAATATTTTCATGTGAAGATAAGCCTTACATGCATAAAAAATAAAGGATTTCTATGTGTGTAATACTTAATTTAATATTAATAAAGATTATTAATTAATTAAAATAATAATACAAATTGTGGTTTATTTTTAAATACAATATTTATCATTATATTATTATAGTGAGTTTAATTGGATGTGTTATATTCTAATATTCAAGAGTGTCTACATATATGACTTACCTGAATTGTTATTAATGACATTCAGTGAATGTACTAGAGTTTTATTTTAATTGAGAAGGTGTAAAATTAGTTTATTTTAGTGGCTTCTATAAGAGTATTAGTTTTGTGTTGCAGTGGATGCTTAACGATCTTTAGATCCTTATCTATATGGTATTGTTCTGTTTAGGAAAAATTAATGGGATACCAGAATAAATAAAAAAGTTGGGATGTCAATATAAGGAACCCTTGTGAGAAATAAATATAATTTTGAAATATGTTCATACCTACCAATGATGGTATCAAGGTGATATCTGACCAACCCACTTGTAATTGTTGATTGATTTATAGTGGAGATTTTTTATCTCAGATCATCTTTAACACAATATGGATTTAGACATCCTTATCAGGGATAAACCCTGTAAATATACTATCTGATATGCTTCATTGAATTTCTATTTTTTACCTTTCATAGTTTTATTTTTATATAGATAAGATCCATTCAGACTAATAGGTTCGTAGGTTTAAATTTATAGTGGGAATGAAACTAGAAAACAAAATTGTTAAAAAATGGGTACACTAATTTACTCCCCCACTCAGTGTACCTGCGTGATCCACTAGGCACATCGAAGAGATCATATAATGATACATGAGGACATGGATGTGTATAATATAATTTATCACAATTATGATCTATATCAATAGAATAAAAATTAATAGATATATGATATCTACATTTTTCTATTTACAACTAAACTATATTAATCACTCCATCTAAGACACACACATTCATGATTATTGTATGCATTTAACTCTTATACAACATTGAAATCATATTCCTAGTTTTGTTTTCCATAGATACCATATATTAATCACTATCATGGTCCTACACTAGTTTTATTGTTATTTATAACATGATAAATATTGATAAGTTTCCTTCAAAACATCTTATTATTATTTTCTATATAGAAAATTTAATAAGGGGTGTAAAACCTACAGTCCTTATGGTAAATAAGAAAATGAAGAACAATGTGAAGGGGTAAATGACTCAAAAAAGTATACTTCTCCCAATTATTCTCCTTATATTTATTAAAATATCCAAATCTAGGGAATTTAAAAGGAAGAAATATGTTTTTATGTGGGAAGCATGGTATTCGGAAGAGGAAGTACACCATGATTAAAAGAGAAGTAAAAAAAAAGAGTGTTTTTTATAGATTATGATCTTTTAATATATAAAAATTTGTTATTAAAACAAGATTTTTGTTCTTATATTAGAATCAAAATTCAAGAACCATGTACATTGCAAAGGATTTATGGAGGAGATGTTTATTTGTGAGATACTAATGGTGTATGGATAGATGTTATAGCCATTGGATACTATCACCATTCATTTACAATATGAATGATATAATGTTTAATATTTCATTATTATTATGTGCTATATATTTCCAATAATAAAATTTATATATCTTACCTATATTTAGATGGTTTTATTTTTAATTTGGGAAAAATGATTACATTATTAAGACAACATATATTATGGTACTAGGAATTTATGTACTGGACTTTATAAATTAAAATCTGAAATCAATGTACAATAAAACAATAATAAAACATGTTTAAATGAATCATATAATATATAGCTATGGAATCACCATTATAATAATGTAAATGATATGTTTCTGACCAAAAATCTATGAATATTTTTATTTAAAAAATTATTTGGTAAAACCACTTGAGAAATGTAATCCTTGTTTACAAGTAAAAATTAATAAACCTACATTTGGTGAAAACTGTGAAAGGTAAATGGATATTTTGGATGGGTACACACTGATTTGTGTGAACCATTTCAATTATAATCTAGAGAGTTTTAATCTAACTTCACAGTATTTAATAAATACTTTATTAGATGTGAAAATATAAACAAAATTCTGTAGATGTCCAAGTCGTTTGAAATATTAAAATTATTAAATAATAGTGTTGAGACTTTATATGGAAATAAGATAAAGAATATTCGATCAGATCAATGTTGTGAAAATCATTACAAATATTTTATTAACTTTATATGGAATTTTGACATTCTATATCAACTAACTCCACTTTAAACACCATAGTGGGTGGTGTAAGTGAAAGGAAGAACCATACATTGTTTGAAATCTTAATGTTGATAATGAGTCATACAGATATTCCATTATCCATTGATGGATAATGCATTAAAAACTACAATAGTCAAACTAAAATTCATACTAACTAAAATGTAACATGGAATTTAATTCATGTTATAAATTATAAAGAATAGTTTTTTGCATAAAAGTGTATGGTGTGGAATGGAATTTACTAGGTCATTTTTAGAAAATAGACTGGAACCTTGTAGAATAAACTGTATTTTTCGAGGGTGTCATAAAGAAACAAAGGGATACTATATATTCAATCCATTAGAAATGAATGTTACCATCTCCAGAAAAGTCACCGGTCATGATAGGGAGAACAATCTAAAAATGGACATAGGGGGATATTGTGAAATTGAAGAATTATATGATTAGGATATATAAGAGTTCGTACAAGAAAAGATTCCTCATGAACCCATAGAATAATTTGTTCCTAAAACCCATTTACTATGTAAGAGAACTAATGAGTTAAGAATACTAGTGATATATGGGTTTCTATTCAATAATTATTATGACTCATTATTGGTCAATAATGTTGAATATCCCTCATATAAATAAGAAATAGTTATCTCAGAATATATAATATGGAAAGAATCCAATAAATCTAAAATGGATTCCATGCCAAAAACTCATGTTAAATTCTGGTAAATGCGCTATTTGATGAAAATATCATAGGGTTGAAAAAGATATTTTATATAAAAGTATACATGAAAGGTAAATTAAATATATATAAGGAATTTCTATAGGCTAAATGTTTCAAACAGTGTCAATGAATTGACTATGAGAAGTCATTTTAAACAGTTTCCATGTTTTTATCCATCAATATTTTACTTCATATAGAAGCTCACCATGATAATGAAATTCGATATATGGATGTTAAGAATTTTTTTTTTAATGTAAACCTTTAAGAAGATGTCTACATGGCACAACCATTTAGATTTTTGAATCTAGATGATTCCAACTGTATATTAATGTTGCATATTTTTATTATGATATTGAAAAAATCATATAGGTCATGGGACATATGATCTGATGAAGCTATAAAATAATTTGGATTCATTAACAATTAATTTGAGGAATGTTTTCATAAGAGGTTTATTGTTAATGTGTTTGTTATCCTAGTAACATAGTATTATGATGTGTTACTTATTAGAAATGAAATACTAGTTATACAAATTTTTAAGGATTATATAAACATGGGTTTCCCCATGAAGGACATAAGTGAAGAAGGAAATATTCTATGGATAATGACAATACATGAAAAATTCAAGAGGATTCTTGGAATAATTCATATTATATAAATTTAAATTATAAAATAGATTTTTAGTAACGAAGAGTCCAAGATGAGATTGGTTCTAGTGTCACATGGTATAAATATTTCTATGAAAATGTGACCTCAAACAAGAAAGGGGTTAGAGAAAATGAGTCACATCCTAGTTAATTTTTTATGGGATAAATAAGATATTTCATGTTCTTTAAATGATTTTATATGTATTATGAATTGATCAGGGAAGGCATATATCAATTTGATCAATGATAATAACATTAGTCATATCTTACGGATATCCTTAAGTATCTATGAAGAACTAAGGATATGTTCTCAATGTATAGAGTATATGAGGATATACTCATTAGTGTATTCACTAATTATAGATTTCAAATATATAATAACGATCAAAATTCATAGTAAGGATATATTTTTGGTCTTAACAGATGATCTATGAGATATAAGAGGTCAAGGAGACCAGTTTTCATTCAGAATACAGATGAGTCTGAGTATATATAATCTTATGATGTAACAAAGGAATCTATTTAGATATGAATATTTTTACATTATCATAATAGTTTACCTAGTGGTAAACACCCTGTCACATTAAATTCGAAAAATATTACATCTATGACCCTAGTAAAAGAGATAAGGTCACACAAATATACCAAAAAAATACAATGAAAATATTAATTCCTAATAGATTTTAATTAGAGGAGTTAAATTAATGTATTATGAGTTATCATATATATAAATATGGAAAACCCTGTTCCTAAATAAAAATATCAGAAGAATCATCAGTATCATTTACATCCTAGATAACTAATGTTTATTATTTGATGGATATAGTGGATGATAATATCTGTTGGAGGTGTATCCCTAGAGAAACATTCTATTTATGTTACGATAACCATTATAAATTGTTTATAATATTAATGAAATCCCAAAAAAATCATGACTTTTCATTCACATGACATATTATATAATAATTCCCCAAGATTAGCTATCATAATTAAAGGTCAATGTATATCCCTAGTATGATAATAACCTATAAGTGACAAAAAACTACTCTTAACTATATTTTCTATATCTAGATGAAGTCATGTGTGGGAGATAATTAATAAAAACTATTAGTGATGAAGACACATAAAAAATTGTGGAACATTCTCTTGGTGTATTTCCATCCTAATATCTTATGTTAGATCTATTGAGAATGATACCCTCTATTAAGAAATATACATTTGAATGTGTCATTAGATGTCACTATCTATAGATTTTATTAAATCATTGAAATTTAATAATATTATTAATTATTATTAAAAATTTCTTACTTTGATATATTAAACAAAAATGCGAGGACATCTATTATCAGCGAGGATGTACACATTGGGTGCATCACAAGTAATATTTCATTATTTAATAAAATAAGAGAATATTTTTTTTATTTTATTTAACATATATTAATATCACAACCATTTTAGAAAAACTATATAGCTTAAATAATTCAATGTATATAGTATTATATAGCAAATTTTGATTTCTATAAATTCATAGAAAATGTCATTGAGACAATAGGTTGATGGCACTAACATGCATCCTGCTTGATTTGAGATATCATAGAAAAGAAATTATATTACCTACTAAGAATATGTATGGGGTATTATGTCATTGTTGTATTATTTTATTTCACAATGGGTTCCTTTGTGTGTTTATTTTTGCTAACCATGGACTTTTGACTGCTTCGCTGAATGCCACTGAGAAAGAGTCCTTGAGGGTCACATACTATGTGTATCTAGAATATATGTTAAATAATAATAATAATATTTTAATAGTTCAATATATATTATTCAAACATTTGGTTTTATAATATTTCATACTTTCTGGATGGCATATATTCTGTAACCAATTATTTGAGAAATTGTTTTTTCACCATAATATTTATTAAATATTTATTTTCTATATAGTGAATATAATATTAATTTTTTAAATATTCAATAATGACGTGCTATTTATTTATTTTATAAACCATAATTATTCAATTACTGATAAATATTATGGTGGAATGGAAAAAATATTTTAATGTTATTGTGTGAAATAATATATATTGAATATTTTATTAACCAATATTATTTAATTTAATTCACTAGTATAGAAACATTCAATAAATAATAATAACTTTATTAGTATTATTTATATGGATTTTTCTAGGTATTATTAACACAATTTGGAAACATGTGAAATAAATATTTTCTAACCCTAGTAGTATATAATCCAAATAATATTATTTTCTTAATGGCGAATATTGATTAGTTAAACACAATGAGATTGAGATACAATCCTCTGAACCTATTGAGGGCTCTATACTCATGAACACACACAATAATGGAGATTTATCATCAACTAACACCACTAATATTTCTTGAGATATTGATGAAAACCATTATTTCATGTTATTATCGAGGATATAAAAAGAGGAAAATGAATGTGTTATGATCCTTCATGCTATATCTCATAGATTTATATAGTGAAATTCAGATATTAGTAGAACATGTGTGGATCCATGATATATGATTAATTATATTCATTCAAACAACACAATGATTGTACGATATATATAGAATGTAAAATTCATCAATGAATAAATAATTCCTCAAAAGAAAATTATTTAATTTTTAAATTAATTATAAATAATATGTAGTGATAATGTGATTTGATTTCGACATTTTTTCTACATTTTAATTTCATAGATTAAATTGCAATAATCAAATCTTTAATCATTATATTAATCTCCAATTAGTGATATATCATTAAAAATAGTTGAGTCGGAGATTATCTATAATCCATATCATCTACACCCAAAATCTAAATCACCATGATGTGATGTGACATTGTCTTATTGTTATGGTCGCTATAGTTAGGCATTATATTTTTTTTTTTGATTTGATGATTTGTGAAGAGGTGGAATGTTTGGACAAACTATACAAGATATTGTAGAGTATTTCAGTAATGTGTGATACCTTATGATTTATGTTGAAACCATTTATGTAGAATATTTCACTTTTCAATTTATTTCATAATGTGACCTGATTTTGGTGTGTCATTTTTTATGGGAGTTTAATACAATTTATGTATATGGTCTATTGGACATGGGAATATTCATCACAAAATGGATCCCTAGAGGTCAAAATCCCTTCTCCCTCATATTGCGTGTCATCATTCCATGTTCCAATTGATTGGTCATGGAATCGATTGGTAGAATTATGTACACAACCTAACAACCATAGTAAAAAAACCGAAAATTTTATTAGATTTGAAGATTATACTGAGCATAAAATTATAAAATAAAAAAGATGTAAAAGTGATTTTTGAGGGAACGTGGGACCTATACGAGCTAGGAAATGACTACGAACTATCATTATCTTATTATATTATTTTCCTATTCATGTTAAAATTAATACGCCTCTAAAAATTCCACTTATTTAATTAATTTTTCGGAATACCATGGGAGGAGAGTGGTGCATCTTTCGAGAATTATAAGTTTGCATGGATTAAAATTAATTACATGTTTCACTAAATACATATTAAAATATTGTTTATGATAGGATGGTAAGCCAAAAAATTGATGAATTTGAAATGATATAATGGCTAATGGCTTCTGAAAACTAATCATTTAATTAATTAAAGAAAATGTATATGTAAATTCATTTTTATTGGAATAAATGTGATTAATGATGATTGAATGGAATGAATGGGAATAGTGTATGTGGATGAATTTTCATGGATAAATGAATTAAATAATTAACAAAATAAGGATAATAAATGAAAAATAATGGGATTTTATATTCTATAGATATTGATAATTTTTATACATATATGTATTTATGCTCCAATGAAATATTTATTTTTTAGATGATGATCAGTTTTAGAAACGAAGTATTTTTTAGTAAGTATTTTGTATTATAATTGTGAAATTTATGAAGTGGATTTTAGGATTTGATGTTATAATTAAGGGTGACATAAATAAGTTATATCTGTCTTGACAAATCAAAGTAATTTTATTCATACATGATATATTGGCTTAATTGTATAGAATTTTATATTCTTCCTAACATGATAATGCGTGTGTGATGTGGAAATATAATAGGGGTCATGTATGATAGGATTATTTCATGATGTTGATGTCTTACATGTTCATAATACCATACAATGAAAATTATTTGTTATGAGGATATGATTTGTGTTCATGGCATCATATGTTGGGGTGATTATGTGTCTATGATGTGAAATGTGTTTATGACTATCATGGAGAACTTGCGTATGTGAAAATAATTATAGGGAATGTACATGGAATTTGGATGGAAAGAGGTTGTAATATTTTATGATTACATTAACATACTAATTTATTGTTAGAGACGTGGATATGGTGTATTTTATATTGGATATGTGGTTGTTTTATATATAAAAATACATTTTTCGATGGGTCAGGATATTGTGGTATGTGGATGTGCGGTGTGGTGGTTAGCCTATGGTGTTGGAAGGTAATATTTATGTTTTGTAGTTATTAACACTCTCATAACTGATTTTATATGGAGATTTTAACCCACATACTCACTAGTAATTTTTGTGAAAAAACATTTCTAATAGTTAAGAGTGATAGTAAATTTCCACGCCCCTTTTGTATGTTATTTTGAGGATAGTTGTGGGTATAGATGTATGTTTAATTTTTGGTTATTTAGGTGGTATATAAGAACATGTTTTTCCATTGAATTTTTTGAGAATTCTGGTTATGAAATGATGGGTAATGTTATTGGGGATAATTGAAATTGTAGAATAATGTGGAAAAAAGTTCAGTTTAGTTATTTATATTATGAATCTTTCCCAATTTCAAAAATTGATAATTTGTTAATTAGTTTTTATCAGTCAGGTACACTCTTGAATATTAATTTTTCAGATATTATACTTCTATCAAAATTTAGTCCTACAAATTAATCTAAATTTATCACCCCACAATAGTTTGTTATAAATTTTTCATGATATATTGAGGAAGAGTGGGGTTATTGTTTGTGTGGCTTGTGTGGATTTTAGTAGATGATGACGGTCTCAATAGATTGTTTTTGTTATCCATACCAGGTGTTTGTATAATATTTTATGTGTGTGGAATTTATTTTGTGAATTTATTTATTAAAGAGATATTTATTGGGTTTTTAGGGTGGATTATTTTATTATTATTCCTAAATCATTTTAGGTAAATTCCATGTATTTGTGATATTTATGAACATGTTCTAGTATTCATTTAATTAACTAATAGAGCCAGGTCGTGATTCCACTCTCTCTTTCCAAACTGTCACATGTGAGGTTCTGATCAGGGTGTATCATTATAATATATCATATTATTAATATAAACACAATAAGAAATTATCTCTCAAGATACATTTTGTGTATATATCTTTATTTTGAATTAAAAATATTATATATAATGTTAATAACAAAAAATATAGTTTTCTGGTTTTTGAAACACAAATTATTCTATTATATTGTCTATGATTTCTAATAATAATGATATCAGCATCACGATTTTTCGTCACATTAACTAAAAATGATTTTTAAGTTTTTATTAAAAATACAAACATGATTTAAAATGTATTTATCTAAATATATTTTATATCAAAATTTCAGTTGATCAATTCCAATAAATAAATAAATTTTTTGGTGCACTACATGTATAAACAATGACCCCTATATTGAAATATATTTTGAGTGGCCTTATCCTAACTATTGAATATCTTCTTCGCATAGACCATGATTTTTTTATATAGTCTCAATAAAATAAATATATTAATGAAAATAATTTTTCATTTAATATTAATAGTTATAATAAATAATTAATGATTATTTGAAACATAATTCAAATGTTAAGGTTTGTAATTTGATATAATTTTTATAAATGATTCTTTTATTTATTGTGATAAATTTAATATCATGAAAATTAAGATATATATATATATATTCATAATTGAAGACAAATAATTCATATTTTATAATTAAAAAAACAAAATTATATTTAATAATACCAAATATAAAATAATTGGTGTTTTATTCTATGAATCAATTATTTTTTCATTAAAGAGAAATATTATTAAAATCATGAAATCCTTATGTATATTCTATAAGAATTAAATGAATGTATCATAGAATATAATAAAACATTAAAAATGATTTAGTTATAATAAAAAAATTAATATTCATCGAATGTAATTTATAAAAATTATTTTGATATACAAAAATATATTATTGAAAAATTAAATAAAAATCAAATCAAGGATGAAATTGTTTCAATTAATTTTCATTAACATTATAATTTTACAATAAATAAATTAAAATGTGTTATAATTTAATTTATTTATGAATAGTGTGTAATATGTTATTATATGGTATGACTATATCTCTAAATATAGCTTTTCTTATTATTTTTCTCCATCGATCATGTTATTTCTTGATAGAAATTTTTTAAATTACAAACACTTTTATTATAATAAAATAAAAACATTAAATATTAAATATAAATTTTCAATTTGCAGTTTTGTTCTTAGTTATTGTTATTAAACATTAATTAAAATAAATTTTAATATTAAATTTATAGCATTTTAGGATCATGTGGTGCATTATTGTTTGTTATAATTTTTTATTAATTTTTAGTTTTTTTAGAACCTATTTTGTGAGATACTAAAATTTCATAGTCTAATCCACATGTCATTTTATGAATGATCATTACTCGTGTATTTTTTTGTTGTGCAATTTTTGTGTTCATTAATGGCCTATGTGATATCCATTGACTCTAATCATTTCAATAAGTACATAATACTCAAAATATAAATACTTATAGTAAATTTAAATGTAATATTATTCAATATTTATAAGATTAGATATGATAATGATTTAAAATTATTATTAATATTTTTAACATACTATTATATGATGAAACTAATGACTTATATAGTCGTATTTATAAGTATTCATATAAAAGATAAAATTAATTTTATTTGTTATTTATGAAATTTAAAATAGTAGAATAAATTTTTTTCCATCACACAAAAATGTTAATATAAAACTTACATGTATATTTAAATAAAAAATATAAAATCATTCTAAAAAATTAATAAATATTTCATTTATGCATTTATAATATATAATAAATTATTATACTACCATACTAGGTTTTGAAATATCTTCATTGATATTATTATAAATAGTAAACAAAAAAATAATAACCTTTTTAGAAGGAATCTATATAATACTAATAAATTAAAATACCCATGTCATTTTATGTGAACAAATCATTAAATATTACAAATTTACAACATTATAGTAGAGTGTTGATACTAGATATATAACATAATATATTAAAATTAAATTAAAAAAATATGAGACAACTATTAAGAGACAGGGATAATAATGATAAAAGTGAAAATTATTTAAATTTTCTTTGAAATAAAATTTAGTGAAAATATTAATGGGTTAGATATTATAAAATAAAATAAGGTTCATAGCTTTTACTTTATGCTTATCTAATTTTTGTGGTATAACAATCCTCATGAAAATTCACTTATTGTCTTTGAGATCTTTGTATTTCATGAAAAATAAGTTCTTTTTAATGAATTAATTTTTAGAAAATTTAATATAGTTAATTGAACAAAAAACATACATGTATTATTAAATGTTATGATATTATTCAAATATTCTTTTTTTTGAATTTGAACATTCATTAATATAATTTTTTTTATAATTATATAAATAAATATATTTAAAAAATATACTCTTGTAAAATTATTAGTATTTTTGTTTTTTACTACCTATATTAACATTATTAAATATATTAACTATTACATTTAAATTTTTAATAAATTTTTCTTCATTATGAGTTTCAATATAAAATTACTATAATAAGAGTAATAATTTCAGTACAACATGGTGGAGAAAAAATGATGTTCTAATTATTTTAAAATGTCAATTGATATTTTTTCATAAAGTAAATCAAATCAATGATTTTATAAAATATTAATTGTTTTATAGTGATCGTATTTATTAATATTAACTATTAGTCTAGTAATAAATTAATTTATACAATGATAAAGGGATAATATGATGTATATGTAACAGAGAGAGAGAGGATATATGTGAATGTTGTGTGATTGTGTAAAATTAGGGATATAAAGGATGGATGTAATGAGTATTCTAGTAAGGTAGGGATATATATATTGAGATATATATGGATAGATAGACCAAATGAAACCAAATATTTTAAAGGGGGGGATGAAATTTGATAATACAAGAACTTGGTGGTGCCATTTATGATGGGATTCTTAATAAATAAATGTTAGAATTAGTGGAATTCGGATTCAATGAAAAATAAATGAAATAACCAAAAGACATATTCACGTAATATATTTCATAATGTATTAGAAGAAATAAGTGATACAAGTAAGATAAAACTTAGTGAGAAATAAAATCAATGAATACATGGAGAGTTATATATAAAGAAATATTATCACTATTTTATGATCAATTTGTTATAAAATTTATTGGTTGTTACACATAGTGGAGTTTAATGTAATAATTAGATAATAAAACACCAATTATATTCCTTTATCATTATTAATTTATGCTATCATTCTATAATAGAGAAATAATTTTTTAAAAAAATATATTAGCTTTTCATAATTAACTCCTCTAATGAGAAGTTGATGAAATAATATTTTTAGATGATTATTTATGAAAATATTCCACATTCAAAGACTCATAAAATACGAGTTATGAATAGAAATATGTAAATTTCATTATATTTATATATTAATTATATTTTCATCACATATGGGTAATACTAGAAGTATAACTTTTACATAAGTCCAACAAGTACAAGATATTTTTATTTTTTACTAATTACATATTTTTTTGTAAATTAATATATTTTTTAAATTTAACTATAATATGAAAATAATATATATATTATTATTTCCACTCCATACACATTAATCAATAGAATTTATCTTCATTTACACTCATATTTAAAATTATTAAAAAATGTTAAATATTTCTTAAATTATTGTACATGTTATTTCAAAGGTATAATAATTAGAGAAATTATATATTTTTTAATTAATATGTCAATAAACTTTATATTTTATATTTTTTTCGATATTCATGTTATATTTTCTAAGTACAATTTTTTAATTAATATGTAAGTTATATTTTAAAAAATTCAATATTTTTGAGAGATAAATCACATAAGTTTTAAATATGTTACTAACGTTTTTGAGTTAAAATATTTGACCAAGTATCATTTTTAGATCATGAATATTTAAAATCATATGATATTATAATACAATATAAATTTTGAATTATTATTTTCTAGAAATGATATCTTTTTATAATTTTTTTAGAATTCTTATAAATTGTTATTTTTTTTCAGTATTGTAATTTTTAATATCATCATTTGTTGTACTATGGTTTTTATATATAGAATAACATAGTATACCCATCTCTAATGTTACAAATAGTGATTTTTTTTGGGTATAAAATATTCCCTACATGTGTATTATTATAATTATATTCATTTGGGATATGTGTAACACCCCAAGATTTTACAATATGCATGGTTTTTAATTTAACTTTTTTGATAGCTGATGATTTTAATAAATGATGTAATTTTATTAATTAATTATAACAATTATATCCTACATTTTTGGAATTATGGGAATGAATTATGTTATGTTAATTATGTAAATATATATTACACATGTATATATAATTTACCCACTAGTAACCAATAAATTAGAAACAAAAACCAATCGAATAAAATGAATGTATTTTTATAAAAACTATTAGTATACCAAAAATGCCATTTTATATTAATCAATTAATTTTATAAATAATTTTGAATAATATTAATGTAATTTATATATTATATATTCAATAAAATATTTTTACATTCATCAATAATAAATTTATACATATAATTTAAATATAGATCAAATTTTATACATAAAAAGCAATATTTTTTTAAACCCAACATTACTGCCTTTTAATATAAAAATTGTTTTACATGTAAAGATTTACATTTTATAAATTTTATTTTAAAAAATAGAAATTTTTCTTCAAAGCATAATATCATAGTTTTATTTTTTTATATAGATTGTTTTTAATGTTAGGTTTCTTTATTAATGAATAGTAATGTGTCCTTTTGATTAATATTGTGACTCTTAATATGATTAATCTTGGAATTTGAAGAATAAATTCCCCTATGAAATTAAGAATAAAATTTATGTATATTATAAAGGATAATATGGCATATTTATATCATTTAATTAGTAAATAAATATTTAAAAAATAGTAAATTATGTATTGGTATTTTTTAAAAAATTATAATTTATTTTAATATTATAAAGTCAAAACACTAAATTTAAACAAAATATATAGTCATAAAACAAATTAATACATAAATACATTGTTATAATATTATTATAAGATAATTTTATGGTATATGAGTTAATATAATATCCCTCATTAAATCTGGTATAATTTTAAAATTTGGAATTTTTTAAAAAATAATGATTTTATTTACGAAATAAAATTATAATATTCATAATATTATTTTTATAAAAACATATCCATTTTTTAATTCTTCATGTCTATAAATTGTTATGTTTAAATTTTATAATTTTAAAAAATAGATAATTTTTTTTGTGAATAATAATATACGGTAATTTACAGTATAAATTAATTATATGTTAAATTAATTATTCCTTAATACATTGTGGATGTAATCAACACACTCTTGAAATAACCTTAAATCTTTTAATGTATTTAATTATAAATCTCAAAATATTCATAGATTTTATAAAAAAAATAATCAAATGAATAAAATATAAAAAAAATACAATTATCCTACACTATATATACTACCCCTCGCCACCTCTTCCCCTCAAACCTCTTAATCCTCGAAGAATGTCCAATTTCTACACTATCCACTTCCCAAATATCTTTTCCACTACCAAGATCTATTTCCCACACCATGAGAAAATATAAATCTCTTTAAGTAGGTTCTCATGGAGAAGAAATCAAGTTGACAATAAAATAAAGTTCAAAACTCATTCAATCATATGCTAAAGGTTTTCTCATGTCATTTTTATTTCTTTGAGATATTCATCATTCACCCCTATTTCTTATTTGTGGTGTGTCTTTACTACCCCATTATTCATCATATCATGAATCTATTAATCTATATTGATTTTAATGTCTTCTTTCATGATCATTAATTTAATGGGGCATATGGTTTGAATGTTTGGAATGTGGTAATATTCTTCCAAAAACTGTATCATTAATTTGGGAAATGATGTATATCTATTTTCTTCTATATAATTTATTTTTTAATATAATTTTATAAACTTTTTTACATTTTCCAAAATCATGGAATCGGATCAATTCACATTTCTTTAATAGGGAAATACATGTTTTATAAGATTAATTTATTAATTCCCCTTTATAAGAAAACACAATTTAATATAACATTCAAATTTCATATCTATTTTCCAGTACACTCCCTAATATATTATAAGAATTTTTTTTTAAAACAATAAATATATTCATCATGAGAAACCATGTTATTTTATTTAAAGTTATACTAAAACATTTAATCCATTTTCCATTTTAAAGACTTCATAATATTTTCTGTTAAACCATGCTAAAAAAGATTTATTCAAAAGTTTCACAAAAATATTTTTCAATGATTTAACTAATTAATGATTTTATTTATTCATTAAACATTATTCCAATTCCCATTATTTTATGTTCTTGAATATTCATGTTTATAATAAAATTTTATGAAGAATACAAATGATTTTCCAAAATTATTATTATTTTTAATGTAAAAGGGAATTTCTCTCAATAACATATGAAATATTATATTAAAATATTTTAATTTATTATTATAATTGTAATATTTTATTGTCGAATGTGACAATAGAATTTAATGATATATTTCTAAATATATTATTTAACTTATTTAGAATCCATTTCACATGGTAAATTAATGGTGGGACATGGTATAGCCCTTAAATGAATCAGTAGGTCTCATGAGTGAATATAAACTATGTTTTAGCCAAGGCCTTACCTATTTATGTGGAATTATTTTACAATGACATGATTGTATGTGTATGATGTCCATTGTTATGACTTCCCTCATTATGATACTAGAAATTAATTTTCAATGTGATTATTTGAATTGTAGAATATCTATGGATATATTTCTTTCAATGGCGATTATCTATAGAATTATTTAATCCATTTTTGTTCCTATCAATATTATACTAATGATTATGTTTTATTATATTTTTTTAGTTACTCACCATGCATTATAGTTAAGTATTATTAATGATATATTCTACTATATTTTCTACCCTTCAAAAGAATCTGATCCCACCTCGTTAATATGTTTTATTTTTTCCAATATGTGAAGATATATATTCTGGATGTATTTTAAAGATAATATAATATTTAGTGGATGTTTATAATGGAGTTTTATTGTTTTTTATTTTATGTTATAATGTGACAATTGAGTTTGTATTTTTGTATTAAAGGATACTAGACTACTTAATCCTTTGAGAAATGATATCATAATTTATTATATTAATGTAAATATATAAGGCACCTGATCAATGATACTGAGATCATGGTAATTAATGTTATTTTCATAATATGTTTATTAAAAACCTTGGAAACTACATTTAGAAGATATATAATAGGGAACATAACCCTAACACAGACTATGTGAATAATCATAGAATAAAAAATGAGAATTAATTTGAGGTATATATTATATGGGTCTTCCTAGAAATATGTCTCTGTTTAGATATTACATGTTGACATGGTTTTTGAATATATTTTCATATGAGTAACAAACTTGACAAGGATCATTGGGCCTAACTCGTTATATCCTGGAATACAACAACGATCCTTTTTTTGGACCTAGATGGACACTCCCATAAAATATGATTAGGATAATTCACATTTCTTTAAAACACTTTATAATGGATTTAAAAGTATATATGCCCCTAAAGAAAACATTTTTTTGATTATGATAATAGATACACATAATGTCTTTATAAAGTTTTTATGAATATCATATGTTATTGCGATTATATGTTATGTTTATAATGATACAATCTAGTCTATTTTATGATTTTGTTTAAAATTTGTGTCTACCAAAATTAATGGGAATCACATCAATGAACATAATCCAAAGAGTTAGAATCATTTTGTCCTTTATGGGTTTATGACAGTCTTTCAAAGATAAGTAGTATCCAAAATATTCGAGTCACATGAAGAAACAATTTCACATTCTATCTTGATATTGAAATAAATTTCCATGAATTATGGATTCAAGGGGAATGAAAAGAAGAAGGGGAAAGATAAGAAAAAATAGATAAAGGCAAGAAGGTAAAGAAATATTTTCCCATATGTGATAATTATGAGAGGAAACACCATGGTTTATACTCAAGTCGAAAATGAGTTTTCTTCAATTGTGGTTAAAAAGGACACCATGATAATTATTTGAAGAATAAAAATAAATTTATAAAGATTAATAAGTCATATTAAATTATAAGGGACACTACAAAAATGTATTTCTCAATTGTCAATGTAATATACATTGAATGTGGGTAATGGATTATGATAATGCATATGAAACTGTTATAGACATAGATTAATGATTAATATTATTATATTTGGATTCAAGAATTATGATATTTGATTATTTTATCAATAATTATTTTGTTATAATAATCATGAGATATATAAGTATTTAACTACAGTAAATCTTCAATATGGATTTTAAATCATGTGAGGAATATCCCTGGTATTATAGAAAAGTAATTTGATTGTATGTTGATCTTATAAAAAACACATGAAATGGGAAAGAAAACCCTAAAAGTGTTCTTTTTATTGATATAATATTAAATATGTTGTTATGGGATAGTATTGGTGACAATGGGTGTAACATCCCAAGTAAGTAATGAAAAATAGATATTTTTATCTATGTCTACTAATGAATTAGATAGTGTTTTAGAGGCTTAAAATGAGAATAAATCCAATCTTAAGCATGGAATACACTAATATTTTTAAAAGATTGTTTTACTGCCTTTTGATGGAAAACCATTTTAAAATAAAACTTTTGACAATTTAATAATCTCTATTTGTCAAAATAAACACATTATTTATGATTGGGACATTGAAATTTACATTGGATAAATTTTTGGTATTTTTCTGATAATGTTCATTTTTTAATAAATAGTGAAAAATACTGCATTTTACATCAAAACTGCTTTTTCATCTAATTCATTTATATGACTATATTATCTTTTTAATTGGTTTTAAAGTTCAATTAGAATATATTTTTACCATTTAATCCAATTGTGGCCATTGTAATTAATTTCACCTTGAAATTGGACTTAAACTAGTGTCAATCTTTTGATACTTATTGTTTCATAAAAACACATTATTTTCTCTGACAGTGGGAATTAATTATTAAATTAATTAATGTAACTTATATATTTTGAATTTTTTAAAATAGATATCATTTTTGAATTTGTAATATTAAATATAACTTAGGGTGAAGTTTTTGTATTTTTTGAAAAACTTAAATTTTTGATGAATAGTGAAACCACTAAGTGGTACTAAAGAAACTGATTTTCTGTTTAAATGAAATTTTACCACCTCTATGCTTTGAATTTCAAAAATCCAACATACATGGTTGTCATTAAGAAGTAAACTGTGGTTCAATGGGATTAAAATAATTTTTTTTGGTGAATAGTAACTTTTAGGTTTTTAATCGTGATTAGAGGAAATTAGTGTAGTTTAAGGTAAAAATAATGTTTTAATAATATGAGATGAGATTGAAACATGTCCTACCCTCATTCGATGTTTCATGGCCGACCAAGACAATCCATGGGTCAACATGGGGACCCTATGGAGCCACTTTGGTTGGGAAATGATATAAATAACCTATTATTTAATGTAAAAGTAAAAATGACAGAAACATGAGTTGTTTTAATAAAACAATTTTTACATGGGGTTATACAAGTCATATATTTGACTATAAATATTCATTAGAAATATAAAATTATTTCCTACATCATGATAGTTTTTATAAATTTTATACATTAATGAAATTAAATTATTTATGACATCATGATGATGTAGCGATTACCTCATTAATAAAGGATTTAAATAAAATGAAAAGATAATGTAAAATATATGACCTACACATGTTCAAAATCTATTGGATGGGTATATTTAGAACCCTTATCACCATATCCTAGAATTATATCAATTTTAGACCTTTTAAATCCGAAAATCATTTGAGAATAAAGTAACATTTCTTTACATTCCAAGAGTGCCCCCCTCTCCTCTTATAAAAGGCCCCCACCTCTACCTCCTTACCCACACTTTAAAAGCCTTTGGATCCACCAAAACCTACAAATATTGTCTCTCCACATCCCACTCTAACTCTTAGAAGCCTTAATTTTGGATGAAGGCTTCCCAAGGAAGCCTTTGAGCTCAAACCAAAGTGAGTTATCCGATTTTAAGGTAATGTCTTCACTTGAGTCCTTTTGTTTTATTTTGCTTCTCCAACCCCCTAAACTATTTTTATTCATTTCTTTTGTAACAAAAAAAGTATAATAAATATACTAGGATGTTTTTATAAGAATTATTAGAGCTACACTTACACACACCTACATCAATGGTTCAAGAACATACTGTTTCCGTGGATGGCGAATTTCTGCCTCACGTAACGATGATTGTTCAATATTATTTTAACACCTTCAATGGTGGACATTAATATGACACTATATTTATATACGATATATAATATGTTTATGTTTTACTTAAGATTCTTTATTTTTCATTTATGGAATACATTTATGGTGTCCATTATGGGTAAACACGATATCTTTATTTTAGGAAGTGCGGACTACCGCCCCCTCAAAGTAATTTGATTCGTTAATGCCATATGTGGGACGTATAAAGGATGTAATTAATGGTATTATATATGATATTATACTGGAATTATAATATACCTTTATATCAATATGATTCCATTCCAGAAAATACGAAATATAAATGAAAGTAGCGTTCATGCGTACGTACGACTTACCATCTCCATGAACGATGCATTTCATTTCTTACCTCTAAATGTTATGTAATATTATAAATGAATTTATATACTGGATATATATGATATATATGATATATACATCATGATTATAACTCTGGATATAATGGATACATGAACAACTTGTAATTATAAAGAGCATATTTTTTACTCAAGTACCAATAATCGTTAAAATGACCGTTATTAACTTATATAATTACATAGTGTTCATGACATGGTTATAAGTGATATAAAAGGAATAATGAACTTGAAAAAGGTTCTTATGAAAGTATAAATTAACTCAAGTTTATTTCTCAGGACATTAAAGAACGATCGAGTCAAGTAGGACCCGAGGTAAGGGATTTCGTCTCAATCTCCTTTCATTGAGGCATATTTTATTTTATACACAACCTTCTTTTATATGATGTATAAAACCCTTTGAATTTTACGTTTATCCAACAAGAATCTTTTTTATACGAAGTATTTTACAAAATGACAAAATGGAATGTCTTTGTCATACGTATGCGGCTACAACGACTTCTCCGCCGCCGTGACTATTATTTGAGTTTCGGAGTTCTCTACAAGTCATACCTTTTTTTAAAAGAAAAATAAATACCATTGAAACGCACGGCCGATTGTCACCTATCAACCGGTCAAAATTCCGGTGCTCTTCTAATGTGTATAGCAGCACTCGGGTCGAATCCTCGGCGATGATACTTTGTAATAGTCGTTTGTTTTTAGTTGATTGTATTTTGATTAGGGGGTTTGTTTGCAGAGCTTAATTAAAATGACTAATTGATTATGATTGATTTAACAAATTGATAATAATTGGGGCTAGTTCATTATTAGGGAGTTAAGCTTGTGATATCCTTGAGTTTTGCTTTATATTGCATTTAAATTAACACCCACTTCACAAGTTGACGTCGAGTAGAATTCATAAGTGTTAAAGCTTTAATCCAAGCATTAACTTAACTAGGATTCTAAACTCAATCAGTACTTGTTTATGGTAGTGTATTTATGGTTCCAAGAATCCATGGAAACCACTTTCTAAACAAAAGATATAAGGCCCCAGCCTTAAACCTTACTTAATCTTGAGTTATTACAAGATTACACATTGAGGATCTTTTCAGGTTTAGTGTTTTATAGAATTAGATCATGAAACATGCATTACATTCCACATTTAAACAAAGTGGTTACATAAAAGACAATATTCATTCTTCCCATCAACAGAAACATATTTAAAATAAAACACAGAAACTTTCTTGACACATCCTTGACACTATCATCACATCATGTACCTTTACCTTGACCTATGAAAAACATTTCAAAAACTTGGGATGAGCATAAAAAGCTCAGTGAGGGTTATAAAAATATGGAAAGGAAACATGAGTTCATATATACATAAGAATGAAATCATACTTTACCCATAAAACATAGGCACTTTAACATAGCTCATCAAACCATGACTAAATCAAAGAAATCATAAGACATAAAGGTAACTTGACGCATTCACAACATTCTTACGTAGGGAGTAACCCTCTTGGTTAAGTTTTGGAATACCCATCACAGTATATTCCCTAAATCTCTTCGGAGAAACCTTAACGTTTAACTTCTTCGCGTTACCCAATGCATTGGAGAGCTATATTGGGCTCACCCGCCCTTAGTTTATCACGGAACCACCCATTTTCATAAAAATTCCCAAGAACCATAACATAAATGTATCACATAAAACATGCATAAAGGAAACATAAAATTTCCACATTTAAATCACAATATAAAATTTTAGTATATTGAAATAATTAATCAATTAAAAAAAGAAACCATTTCCAAAACCATTTAAAACATTTAATAAAGATATTTTTGAATCAAAGTGTCCCATACCACCTTGAAGATTAAAATTTTAAACCATTAATATCCATATAAATAAATCCTTAAAACCATTATGAAAACATGGATATTAATAAGAACAAATAATTTAAACATTTAAAACGATATTTTGGTTAAAGGGGTTTTACCAAAATTACAGACACTTGAATACAATAATTGAGGAATAACATTTAGTCAGAACTTTATAATATCATGAGAATAAATGGATTAATGATATAATACTCCAAAGGACAGTATATACACCATATAAGAGTGAATTGGTGCATAACAACAATGAACCCTCAATAGAAATGTCAAATGTGATGAAATCCCTTATAGAGAAGGTATCCTTAAATTAAGGACAAATCAATCTCAAAAATATGTGTGAAAAATATAAGTACACCCAATATAAGTGTATATTAAGTGTAAAACAATAAAATTTAATTCACACATATTCAATGGATGACATATTCAATGACTACATCTGGAACCCAAAGAAATCGAAATTGGGTTAAAAAGTTCCCTTGACAGCCTAATGGCATCACATCAAAATGAGTTGATGAGAGATAAAAAGTGTATCTCATCACTTGGACATAAAATTTAGATAAATAAGGATATATGAGAACATATCCCAACATAACAATATGCAAATTAAAAGACCCAACAAAAGAAGTTTTTTAAAAAAAGGAGGGTGAAAGGTTCCCTTACCGACTTGGGTATCTTTCAAAACATACACCCCATGAAAGAAGGACAATATATCATTGGTGTAAATACTCATAAACGAAATTATATTACACAAAGAGTAGAATAATGGGCAGTACATACACCACTCAATGGAAGTTTTGGAAAATTTAGCATAAATCTCATGGGAATAAAAGTGAGATGAAAAATCCCTTACGAAAACTCGGCAGCCTAACAGCGCCACATAAAACTTCCGAATATGTATTGATGAGATCAAATAGGGTATCTCATCAAATTAAAATAAAATTTACAGCAATATTAATATAAAATAACATCCCCCAACTTTACAAAGATGAGCTTAAAAGAAGTGACATAAAGGAGAGTACTTAAAAAGAAAGAGAGAGGTTAGATCTCTTACGAAAGTTCGGCAGCCTAACGGCGCCACTCAAAACTTCCAAAATGGATTGATGAGAGAGAATAGGGTCTCTCATCACATTAATATAAAAATTAAAGTAAGTGTAATATAAAAGATCATCCCAAAAACAAGAAAGATGAGCTTTAAAAGTAATTACATAAAAGTGTGTACTTAAAAAGAAAGAGAGGAGTAGGATCCCTTACCTCGGGTCCGACTTGACTCGATCGTTCTTTAATATCCTGAATAATAAACTTGAGTTAATTTATACTTCCTTAAGAAACTTTTTCAAGTTCATTATTCCTTTTATATCACTTATTAACATGTCATAAACATTATGCAATCATTTAAGTTAATAATATTTGTTTTGCCGATATTTGGTTCTTAAGTCGAAAGTGGACTTCTTACAATTACATGCTGTTCGTGTGGCCAAATGTTTATTACATCCAGAATTGTATTCATGATGTAGATATAATATATTTAATATATATCAAGTACATGAATGCATTTATAACATTACATAATCATTTAGAGATAAGAAATGAAATGCACCGTTCATGGAGACGGTAAGCCGTACGTACGCATGAACGCTACTTTCATTTCTATTTCTTATTTTATAGAATGTAATAATAATGATATAAAGGTATATTATAATTACAGTATAATATAATATATAATAACATAGTTCCATACTTTATACGTCCCACATATGGTATTTAACGAATCAAATCACTTTGAGTGGGCGGTAGTCCGCACTTCCTTAAATGAAGATATTGCGTTTACCCATAATGGAAACCATAAAGGTATGCCCAAAATGAAAAAAACAGAAGCTTAAGGAAAATATAAACATATTATATATCATATATAAAAATAGTGACATCATAATGTCCACCTTTGAAGGTGTTAAATGAGTATTGAACAATCATCGTTTCGGGAGGCAGAATTTCGCCATCCACGGAAACTGTATGTTCTTTAACCATTTGAGGTAGTTGTGTGAGAGTGTAGCTCGAAACAATCTTATAAAAACATCATAGTATATTGAAGATACTGGTGTTGTTAAAAAATAAGTAAATAAAAAGAGTTTATGGGGTTGGAGAAGCAAAATAAAACAAATGAACATGAGAGAATGAATTATCTTTAAAAGTGTAACTCCTTTTGATTTGAGCCTAAAGGCTTACATTGAAAGGATTCTTCCCAAAGGAAATCCTCTAGGATGAGGAGAGGGATGTGGAGAGAGTAAATGGGAAGGTTTTGGCCGAGCCAAAGGCTTTAGGAGTGTGTGAAATGAGGTAGAGGTGGGGGCCTTTTATAAGAGGAGAGGAGGGGCACTTTTGGAATGTAAGAAATATTACTTTATTTAAAAATGTGTTTCGGTTTTAAAAGGCCCCAAATTGATATAATTTGTGGGTAAGGTGATAAGGGTTAGCAATACACCCATCCAACAAGTTTTGGACATGTTTAGGTCATAGAGTTTACATTATCTTCTCATTTTATTTAAAACGTCAGATAATGATGTCATCACTGCATCATTATGATGTCAAAAATAATTTAATTTATTTAATGTCTAAAAATTATAAAAAAATTGCTATGATGTAGGAAATATTTTTATCTTTCCAATGACTATTTATAATAAAAAATCTTACTTGTATAAACCCACTTAAATTTTTTTTTAGTAAAACATATCTTGTTTGTGTCATTTTTACTTTTACATTAAATAAAAAGTTATTTATGTCATTTCCCAACCAAAGTGGCTCAATGGGGTCCCCAAGTTGACCCATGGCTTTCTTGGTCGGACATTACACATCCAATGAGGTTAGGACATGTTTCAAGTTCATTTCATATTATTAAAACATTATTTTTACCTTAAACTACACTAATTACCTTTAATCGCGATTAAAAACTTAATAAGTTACTATTCACCAAAAAATTATTTTTATCCCATTGAACCAAATTTTAATTATTAATGAAAACCATGTATGTTGGATTTTTGAAATTCAAAACACAAAGATGGAAAAATTTCATTTAAACGGAAAAATCAGTTTTTATAAGTACCACATAGTGGTGACACTATTCATCAAAAATTGATGTTTTTCAGAAAAATCCCAAAAATTCACCCTAAGCTATATTTGATATTCTGAATTCAAAAATGAATTATATTTTACAAAATTCAGAACATATAAGTCACATTAATTAATTTAATAATTAATTCCCGTTGTCAGAGCAAATAGCGTGTTTTTATGAAACAATAAGTATCAAAATATTGGCACCAGTTTAAGTCTAATTTCAAAGTGAAATTGATTCCAATGACCACCATTGGATTAAATGGTAAAAATATATTCAGATTAAAAATTAAGAAAAATTTAAAAGATAATCTAATCATATAAATAAATTAGATTCAAAAGAGGTTTTGAATTAAAATACAACATTTTACACTATTCATTAAAAAAATGAACATTATCGGAAATATACCAAAAATTTACACAAAGTAAATTTTGATGTCCCGATTATTAATAAGAGTTTTATTTGTTCCAAAATAATGTTTAAGAGTGAACAAAAATATATTTAATTATATTTCAACATCAAAAGGAGATAGTGAACCTTTAGTGAAAACTAGGGCGTATATGCCTAAAATTGAATTTTTTCCGTATTTTAAGCCTCTATCCTTTATTGGATAAATGTAAAAACATTTAAAAAAAATATATAATCATATTTTAGTTATTTATATCCATTCCTGCCATTACAATGACTACATGTTAACTACCATTTAATATAATATTATTTTATTATTAGAGTGCAACGTAAGATTCCCAATAAACTCGTTGTTGCGTGTTGGGTACGCCATCGAGCATAGCGTCCCCTTTAAAGTCATATCAATATTTTATTCACAAATATGGATAAATATGAAAATTTCATATTCTTTATTTACCTGGGGTGTTACATCCTTCCCCCTTTTGGGAATTGCGTCCTCGCAATTTTTAAAATTGAGCTTGGAAACATCCTTGAAAGTCCCACATCGGAACAAGAGTCGGTAAAACAATCACATTAAAATAAAGAAAGATAAGTACAAAGGTCACTCGAGTTAACCCATACTAGGATTCCAAGTATGAAAACATGGACATGGAGGAGAAAACATAGGGTCATGTTCTGATGAAGAGTGATAGAAAACATGTTTAGGAGAAAGTTAACCATGAGAAAATCACAAACTTGTGATGGGTTAAACGGTATTCGATTCCCCAGTAGGAAAAGTTAATAGACAAAATTTTTGTTTTAAGTTACTTTTTATTGATTAATTTATTCATAAGGAAACATAATCACTTATCATGTTGACTTTCAACTTTTATTAGATTCCTTACACAAACTCATAGTTTCTCCAAAAGGCGAGTATTTAGGAAGACTTGTTCACATTAAGAGTACTATAATCAACTTCTAGAGAATAACCTAATCCATAAAAGAGAACTATATACTTCCCATGTCTTTAGACTTTAACCAAAATAAAACCAAAAAGGCTAGTACAAGACCAGATAATCCAGAAAAGGATAACCCTTTATAAAAAGAAAATCTATTCTTAACCTCCAAAATTTGTCCAACAAAACCCAAAGTTCAACGAGGACCATTCGATAATCAATTTGTCCATAAAATTCTTCAAAGTAAACCAAACTAATATTGAAACCCAAATATTTGAAGGATTTAGTCACATAGTCTTCCATGTTAAATTGTAACATTTATCTCCAAACAACATCAGTTGCTCTTAAAGTCTCGTATTGAAAAGTAATTAACCTAATCACATATCCTCCATGATAGGTTAATCATTTTCATAAATAACCCAAAATCAACATACTCATAATTCATAAAATCATATAACTAGAAAGAATCAGTCAAACTAACCAGGGACTTCACATAGTCCAGTGGTAGGCGATAAATACCAGTCGCACTTTGGTTGTGGGTTCGATTCCCGCAGCTTTGTCCAACGCGACGGGTTGTCACATGGTCTGCGTGTTGTCCTTTTTCCAAAACTATATAATTCTCAAACAATTTCCCAAAACGAGATAAAATATTCAAAAATAAACATAACATATTTTAACCTCAAGTTTATCTCATGCCATTCATTTTCCATCATAACATATAATAACACATAATTACCTCAAAAGTAAGGATCATATAAACCCTAATGGTTACCCTTTTTAATTATTACCTGAACTTCCACATCGATTGGTCATCTCGTACATGATGCATTATAGAACATACCAAGGTTCACGTGGTTGATCATGACTCCTTGATAGTTGGTTTAGAACAACCACAAGTTTCCTCATTGAATACCCCATTTTATCGAGTCTCTTAATCAGAGAACCACCACAGTTTCCTTCAAAACAATTGTCACTTTGGTGCCTGCGAGATCCAACCATTCACTAAAAACAGAAATGTTAGTGTGAGTATATCATCAAAACAATCATGTACTAATGAGAAAGGTAAACACTAAGATATACTTACTCATTCACTTTATCTAAAACTAGGACTCTTTCTGAAATCCTAACCATTATGGTAATGTCACTTATGCTTAGAGAATACCCTAACCTCTAAAGTTATCTAAACCGACCTTTGATACCAACTATAAGGCCCCAGTCTTAAACCTTACTTAATATTGAGTTATTACAAGATTAAACATTGAGGATCTTTTCAGGTTTAGAGTTTTAGAGAATTAGATCATGAAACTTGCATTACATTCCACATTTAAACAAAGTTGTTACATAAAAGACAATATTCATTCTTCCCATCAACGGAAGCATATTTAAAATAAAACACGGATTCTTTCTTGACATATCCTTGAAACTATCATCACATCATGTACCTTTCCCTTGACCTGTGAAAAACATTTCAAAAACTTGGGATGAGCATAAAAAGATCAGTAAGGGTTATAAAAATATGGAAAGGAAACATGAGTTCATATATACATAAGAATGAAATCATACTTTACCCATAAAACATAGGAACTTAACATACCTCATCAAACCATGAATAAATCAATGAAATCATAAGACATAAAGGTAACTTGAGGCATTCATAACATTCTTACGTAGGGAGTAACCCTCTTAGTTACGTTTTGGAATACCCATCACAGTATATTCCCTAAATCTCTTCGGAGAAACCTTAACGTTTCACTCCTTCGCGTTACCCAATGCATTGGAGAGCTATATCGGGCTCACCCGCCCTTAGTTTATCACGGAACCACCCGTTTTCATAACAATGCCCAAGAACCACAACATAAATGTATCACATAAGACATGCATAAAGGAAACATAACATTTCCAAATTTCAATCATAATATAAAATTTTAGTATATTGAAATAATGAATCAATTAAAAAAAGAATCCATTTCCAAAACCATTTAAAACATTTAATAAAGAGATTTTCGAATCAAAGTGTCTCATACCACCTTGAAGCTTAAAATTTTAATCCATTAATATCCATATAAATAAATCCTTAAACCCATTTTTAAAACATGGATATTAATAAGAACAAATAATTAAAACATTTAAAACGATATTTTGGTTAAAGGGGTTTTACCAAAATTAGAGACACTTGAATACAATAATTGAGGAATAAAATTTAGTCAGAACATTATAATATCATGAGAATAAATGGATTCATGATATAATACTCCAAAGGACAGTATATACACCATATAAGAGTGAATTGGTGCATAACAACAATGAACCCTCAATAGAAATGTCAAATGTGATGAAATCCCTTATAGAGAAGGTATCCTTAAATTAAAGACAAATCAATCTCAAAAATATGTGTGACAAAAATAAGTACACCCAATATAAGTGGATATTAAGTGTAAAACATTAAAATGTCATTCACACATATTCAATGGATGAAATATTCAATGACTACATCTTGAACCCAAAGAAATCGAAATTGGGTTAAAAAGTTCCCTTGACAGCCTAATGGCATCACATCAAAATGAGTTGATGAGAGATAAAAAGTGTATATCATCACTTGGACATAAAATTTACACCAATAAGGATATATGAGAACATATCCCAACATAACAATATGAAAATTAAAAGACCCAACAAATTAAGTCTTTTAAAAAAAAGGAGGGTGAAAGGTTCCCTTACCGACTTGGGTATCATTCAAAACATACACCCCATGAAAGAAGGACAATAGATAATTGATTTAAATACTCATAAACGAAATTATATTACACAAAGAGTATAATAATTGGCAGTACATACACCACTCAATGGAATTTGTGGCAAATGTAGCATAAATCTCACGGGAATAAAAGTGAGATGAAAAATCCCTTACGAAAACTCGGCAGCCTAACAGCGCCACATAAAACTTCTGAATATGGATTGATGAGATAAAATAGGGTATCTCATCACATTAAAATAAAACTTACAGCAAGAGGAATATAAAAGAACATCCCCAAAAATTACAAAGAAGATCTTAAAAGAAGTGACATAAAGGAGAGTACTTAAAAAGAAAGAGAGAGGTTAGATCTCTTACGAAAGTTCGGCAGCCTAACGGCGCCACTCAAAACTTCAAAAATGGATTGATGAGAGAGAATAAGGTCTCTCATCACATGAACATAAAAATTACAGTAAGTGTAATATAAAAGATCATCCCAATAACAAGAATTATGAGCTTTAAAAGGAATGACATAAAAGTGTGTACTTAAAAAGAAAGAGAGGAGTATGATCCCTTACCTCGGGTCCGACTTGACTCGATAGTTCTTTAATATCCTGAATAATAAACTTGAGTTAATTTATAATTCATTAAGAACCTTTTTCAAGTTCATTATTCCTTTTATATCACTTATTACCATGTCATAAACATTATGTAATCATTTAAGTTAATAATATTTGTTTTGCCGATATTTGGTACTTAAGTCGAAAGTGGACTTCTTACAATTACATGCTGTTCGTGTGGACACATGTTTATTATATCCAGAATTGTATTCATGATGTAGATATCATATATTTCATATATATCCAGTACATTCATGCATTTATAACATTACATAATCATTTAGAGGTAAGAAATGAAATGCACCGTTCATGGAGACGGTAAGCCGTACGTACGCATGAACGCTACTTTCATTTCTATTTCGTATTTTATATAATGGAATAATAATGATATAAATGTATATTATAATTCCAGTATAATATCATATATAATATCATAGTTCCATCCTTTATACGTCCCACATATGGTATTTAATGAATCAAATCACTTTGAGGGGGCGGTAGTCCGCACTTCCATAAATGAAGATATCGCGTTTACCCATAATGGAAACCATAAAGGTATTCCAAAAATGAAAAAAAAACAGAAGCTTAAGGAAAACATAAACATATAATATATCATATATAAAAATATTGACATCATAATGGCCACCTTTGAAGGTGTTAAATGAGTATTGAACAATCCTCGTTTCCGGAGGCAGAATTTCGCCATCCACGGAAACTGTATGTTCTTTAACCATTTGATGTAGTTGTGTGAGAGTTTAGCTCGAATAAATATTATAAAAACATCATATTATATTGCAGATACTGGTGTTGTTACAAAAGAAGTAAATAAAAAGAGTTTAGGGGGTTGGATAAGCAAAATAAAACAACTGAACATGAGAGAATGAATTACCTTTAAAAGTGTAACTCCTTTTGATTTGAGCTTAAAGTCTTTCTTTGAAAGGCTTATACCCAAAGAGAATACTCTAGGATGAGGAGCAGGATGTGGAGAGAGTAAATGGTCAGGGGTTGGCCGAGCCGAAGGCTTGAGGAGTGTGTGAAATGAGGTAGAGGTGGGGTCTTTTATAAGAGGAGAGGAGGGGCACTTTTGGAAAGTAAGAAATATTACTTTATTTGAAAATGTGTTTCGGTTTTAAAAGGTCCCACATTGATATAATTCGTGGCTAAGGTGATAAGGGTTCGAAATCCACCAATCCAATAAGTTTTGGACATGTGTTGGTCATATAGTTTACATTATCTTCTCATTTTATTTAAATCGTCAGATAACGATGTCATCGCTACATCATTATGATGTCATAAATAATTTAATTTATATAATGTCTAAAAATTATAAAAAAATTACTATGATGTAGGATATTTTTTTATCTTTCCAATTATTATTTATAATAAAACATCTGACTTGTATAACCCAACTTAAAAATTGTTTTAGTAAAACATATCATGTTTGTGTCATTTTTACTTTTACATTAAATAAAAAGTTATTTATGTCATTTCCCAACCAAAGAGGCTCCATGGGGTCCCCAAGTTGACCCATGGCTTTTCTTGGTCTGCCATTATACATCTAATGAGGTTAGGACATGTGTCAAGTTCATTTCATATTATTAAAACATTATTTTTACCTTAAACTACACTAATTACCTCTAATCGCGATTAAAAACTTAATAAGTTACTATTCACCAAAAAATTATTTTTATCCCATTGAACCACATTTTACTTAATGAAAACCATGTATGTCGGATTTTAGAAATTCAAAACACAAAGATGGCAAA
This sequence comes from Viscum album, assembly GCA_963277665.1. NCBI lineage: Eukaryota > Viridiplantae > Streptophyta > Magnoliopsida > Santalales > Viscaceae > Viscum > Viscum album. Next base: position 554,201,465 of record OY728135.1, read on the forward strand.
ATTTCATTTAAACAGAAAAATCAGTTTTTATAAGTACCACTTAGTGGTGTCACTATTCATCAAAAATTGATGTTTTTCAGAAAAATCCCAAAAATTCACCCTAAGCTATATTTGATATTCCGAATTAAAAAATGAATTCTATTTTACAAAATTCAGAACATATAAGTCACATTAATTAATTTAATAATTAATTCCCGCTGTCAGAGTAAATAGCGTGTTTTTATGAAACAATAAGTATCAAAAGATTGGCACCAGTTTAAGTCTAATTTCAAAGTGAAATTGATTCCAATGACTAACATTGGATTAAATGGTAAAAATATATTCAGATTACACATTAATACCAATTCAAAAGATAATCTAACCATATAAATAAATTAGATTAAAAAGAGGTTTTGAATTAAAATACAACATTTTACACTATTCATTAAAAAAATGAACTTTATCGGAAAGATACCAAAAATTTACACAAAGTAAATTTTGATGTCCCGATTCATAATAAGAGTTCTATTTGGTCCAAAAGAATGTTTAAGAGTGAAAAAAAACTATATTTAATGATAGTTCAACATCAAAAAGTGATAAGTGAACCTTTATTGAAAACTAGGGCGTATACGCGTAAAATTGAATTCTTTCCGTATTTTAAGCCTCTATCCTATATTGGATAAATGTAAAAACATTTAAAAAATTATATAATCATATTTTAGTTATTTCTATCCATTCCCGTCATTACAACGACTACATGTTAACTACTATTTAAAGTAATATTATTTTATTATTAGAGTGCAATGTAAGATTCCCAAGAAACTCATTGTTGCGTGTTGGGTACGCCATCGAGCATAGCGTCCCCTGTAAAGTCATATCAATATTTTATTCACAAATATGGATAAATATGAAAATGTAATATTATTCATTTACCTGGGGTGTTTCAAAAGATGTCATTAATCCATGACATATTAAGTCCAACATACACAATGTTAATTTAAAGAATATTCATCAAGCAGAAGCTCTCAATCACTTAACATACCTAAATTATAACTCACCCCAATGAGAGATTTACTCAGCCATTTGGGTGTTTAATAATCTGGTTATAATGATTATTGTCGCACCCCGAAAAGGGTGTTTATTTTATTTTATTTTATTATTCGCTTGGCCTTAAATTCTTTTTGGTTCGGTTTGAGTCGTGAACGATTTTGTTCTTTTTTTAGCTCAGAATAACAAGTGCACGTCTTGGGTTCGACGTCGTCGGACGCGCGGGCGGAGCGCGACACCGCGCGGCTTCTCCCATGCAACTGTGTGGCCTTTTCGGCTTAGAGGAATTAAAAATAAATTAGAAAATGTCAATTTAGATTGTCTTAATTTTTTTTATGGATATTAATAATTATTCTTATTATTTAAGACGAAATGAATATTTTTATCATTTGTATTTTTATAATTATCATTATTATTATCATTAATATTTTATCATTATGTTATAAATAAATAATTAATGAAATTGTTAATGTTTCAGATAATAGTATAATCATTATTAAACATGATTTGTTATTATAATTTATTATTATTATGATTTTGTTTTTATTTTTTTATTATTTAATTTTATTTTCTTTTATCTTTTCTGTTATTTTTCTTCTAACCCTAGCGGGCCGCCCTCTCGTTTTTTTCTCCTCCCTTCTCTCTCGGCCGCCGCCTCCCCTCTTCTCTCTTCTCTCCCTTCTCTCTTTTATTTTCCTTTTCTCTCCTTTCTTTCCTTCTTCCTCCCTCTCCCCGCATCCGCGTAGGCCTCCCTTCACCCCGCTCGGCCGCCGCTGCACGACCCTCCCTCTTGGCCGCCTCCTTCCCCTCGCACATCAGCCAACACCGGCCTCCTCCTCCCCTTTACAGTAGCCGCAAAGAAACCCCCTCGGTCGGATCTCCAGCGGCCTTCCACCCTCTTGGTGCGCAAAACCCCCAGCAGCACGCCCTCACCCTGTTGCCTTCCCGTCGCCCTCCTCCGCGCAGAAGCCCGACGCCCCTTGCCTTGTGCGCATCCCCTACAGCTCCCGTCCAGCACCCCCACGTAGCACCCAACTCCCGGACCCCCACTGAACCCTCCCCCCTTCTCCGGCTTCAGCTCACGCCGGCGCTCCGGCCGCTGCGGCTCCCTCCTGCGCCGCTCCGGCGACCGCCGGTTCCGGCCCCGGCCACCTCGTCGCTGCCCACCTCGCCCTCCAGCGACCTCCGGCGCCCCTACCGGCCTTCCGGCACCCCTACAACACCAACCGACCCCCCCCCCCCCCCTTTTTCCTGTCCGCTGCACCCATCCAGCCGCACAAGCCCCTGGTTGCCCCTCCCGACCGCACTCCTCCTAGTGCAGCGCCTCCTCCCTCCGACTGTCGGCTCTTTCCCTCCTCCCGCGCTCAGCCCGGCGCCTCGGCTCCCAGCCCCTGCTTCCGCCAAGCAGCATCTCCCTCCCGTCCATCCATATACCCCTCCTATGGTCTCTTTTATTTTCTTTTAATTTATTTTATTTTTACCTTAATTATCATTAGCATTATTATTGTTATAAATACCATTATTATTATTATTATTGTTATTATTATTATTATTATTATTATTAATGTTGTTATTATTAATTTTATTATTGTTATTATAATTATTATTATTCATATTATCATTGTTATTATTATTATTATTATTCATATTATCATTGTTGTTATTATTATTATTATTATTATTATTATTAATTGTGATATTATTAATATTATTGTTATTATTATTATTTTTCTTATTATTGTTGCTATCATTATTATTATTATTATTATTATTATTATTTCTATTATTATTACTATTTTTATCATTATTGTTATTATTATTTTATTATTATTATTATTATTATTATCATTTTGTTGTTATTATTAATATTTTTTTTATTATTATTGTAACTAGTACTACTATTATTATATTTATTATTATTATCTTGATCACCGTACTCTTGTTGGATCATGGGTTTTAATTGATGGTGGGTTTTTATTTTTTGGTTTGGGATTTTTAGGACCCGCGCAGGGCGTTTCCGAGTGAGCGCCATCGCTGCGCTTTGTTTCCGAGGTTCCGTCGTTTCCGCGCTTTGGTTTCAAGGTGAGCGTTTATTCCCGATGCTTGGTTTGGCATGCTCTGGTGAGTTTTTGGATGTGTCTAAGTCCTTGATATTGTTTATGCAGAGTGTTAGACTTTGTCACGTGGTCTCGGACACACGTCGTGTCATCGCGCCTTGGATCCGAGGTTGTTTGTCGACGTGCTTGATTTTGAGGTAGGTCCCCTTTGCACTGCTTTTAAAATTTGAGTTATATTATTTCATGCTGCTTGCACACCCTAATTGTTCAAAATCAACATTTTATTAATTGTAATAAATATGAGATAATATAAGATAATTAATTTTTAATATAAGAGGGTAAATTTTTAAATGGTTTTTTAATGTCAAAAGGAGCCGTTTATTTTATACACGACACATGAAGCATCCTTTTGACAAGCGGACACCCAATAATGAAAGAATGCCCGTTTGGATTTTAAACATAAATCATGGAATATAAAATGGAGTTATGGTTTAATGAGAAGTGACTTCTTTTGAAGCGTGAACAAATACTTGGGTTCGTTTGAGAAATTGCCCGGTTGGCTCTTAAAGTTTATTTGGAAGAAGAAAATGGTTTGGTTTGGTTTATAAAAATATTGGCAACCTGTGAAGTAGTGTTTTGTGGGTTCTTTAAATTGTTTTAAACTGGGTTTTGTCTTATAAAGAAGTTGTACCTTTCATTGAGTGGTGTTTGTGAAATGTATTAAATGCCTGTTTGGCACTTTATGGAAAGAGATGAAAATGTTTTGATAAAAACCCTCTTAGGACAACTCCCATGCCTTGGTTCCAATTGATTGTTTGGGAGGCTGCGCTTAGTAGCTCCCAGGTACGTGAGTAGTTTAAAGGAATGAGGTTGTTCCATGGAGTGGCTCAGGTGATGCTTGTTGTGCTTTATATATATATATGTATATGATTGGATGCTCGGTTGGCATCAGTTGGCTCACCCCTTTTTCAAACACTTGAGACATGGGAATCTGGAATATTGAGAGAATATTCTAAGAACGATTGCTGCACTGGTAGGTTATGGTACTGACCAGTGGCCCATAGTAGGTGGATATATTGGGTTTATTACTATGGGATTTTCCCTTGACCTGTCTGTGAGTGGATGGTCGAGCGTATTGTGCGTTTTGATTTCATCGTGACATGTCAATAAGGATGATTTCTCATGTATTGGTGTGTTCTGGTTTATTCTCGATCTCCTAGGTCCACCCATGTCTATTCAGCTTTTGTAGCTTGCAGAAATGATTATGATTCTCACATGTATACCTACATTTCTCTTGCTGTGTGTTTGACTTTGTGCATTCTGGTGTATTGTTTTACTTGGAAAATGGTAAATTGATTTTGATTAGGTTTCTAAAAATTGTTTTCAAATGAAAGTGTTTAATCCCCTTGTACAAATTTGAAAAAAATGTAAACATCACTTTCCCTTTCCCTAAAATGTCATTGACACTAATGAAATAAACCCGAATTTGGAAATGGTAAAGGGAAATGGTTCGTACTTTGTTTTTAAGTAAAATATTTATAAAAACATACTTTTATAAATTTTAGTTCAAACTTGAGATGATGTTTCTTTTATTTTAAAGGTAGTGCATTGGGAATAGATATCGGGATAGCCTATTGAGTTTTAATACTCACGCCTATAGTTCTTTTCTGTTTTTAGTGTTTGTGTAGGCTATAGCTTGAGTGCGCTCTCCTAGGGCGACACTTGATCGTTGAGTCGGAGAGCGACCCGTGAGGTCGCACGGAGTTTGTTCGGACGTCGTGTTTGGTTAGTTTGATTCCTGTTTGTTCCTGTTTAGTCACTTCTTCTGGTTTATCTTTTCTGCGCTGCTCTGTATTATTTTCACTGTCTTATTTATTTATATTGGGCGAAATCATTCCCATAGCCTCTGTTGATGCCCTGGCGCTTGTCGCCAACCCGGGAGGATCGGGAACGCCTCTCGGGCCATGTCGCGGACCGACTCGGGTGACCGGTTCAGGGTCGACCCGGGTTGGTTCGTGACAAAATGGTATCAGAGGAGGTCAGCTTTTAGCGACCTCACTTTTCAGAGAACCCTTTGTTATTTGGGATGTAAAGGTAGATGGAGTAGGATTGTTGGGACTTGAGGGGTAGGTCCGAGAAGAGCGTCACGAACTCTTTCCCGTACCGATCCTCAGGTTTCCATGGGAAGTCCAGTCTAATTGGTTTGTTTGGGTTTTTTTTGGAAAAATGTTTTGCGATTGGGGTATGACAATGGGAGTTGGGCCATTAGTCCTCCTAACCCGCATGGCCTGGCAAGCCATGCAAATCTAGGGGCATGGTCCAAGAAGGCTCCCTATGTCAGTGACGTGTTTGGCATATGGCCGCCAACCATATGGTCAAGTCACCCACTGACACTAGTCCCCTGTTTGATTTGTTTTGGGTTTCCCTTGATTTTTGAAAGTGGCTTGAATCAAAAAAAATGTTGGTTTTGAAAAAAAAAATGGTTGTTTGAAATAACATGTTTGATTTGCAGATTGTTTTAAAAGAAGTGGTATGAATAAATTGTTTTTGGAAAATGAAGTTGCTTTGTTTTGGCCTTGGTGTTCCGATGAGTACTCACATGCATTTTGGTATGTTGGAAATGTGGATGGATATCTGGTATGGTGGATGGATGCCCTGGGTGGCACGGATACATGCATGTGAGTGAGGCTCTAAAGAATACCAATGGCGAAGGTTTAACCCACTAAGCTTGTTCTAAATTAAAGATGTTTTCAAAGAGAAATTTTTTGATGTTATGATAACTTGTTTTCTCGGATTTTGAGCTTGTCACCTATGCAGTGTTTGATTTTGAGGTTGTTATTCATTCGTTGAGTTGGCGTTGATTGGGTTTTTTTGACCTTTCCTTGTCCAGCGGTTATCCCTTTGAAGCTTCGATGGGTGATCATAGTGCGGTTGATCAACCTAAGGATTTTATGCTTGAGTTTCGGGAGCTAGATCCACCTCTCTTCTATGGTCAAGCAGACCCTTCTATGGAAGAGGAGTGGATGCGGAAGATTGAAAGGGACTTTAACCTCATTGAGTTGCCCGAGTCGTTGAAGGTCAAGTTTGCGACCTTCATTCTTGAAGGTTCACCGTGGATGTGGTGGAAGTCAGTGTCTCGGAACAAGCCCCATCAAGAGATTACTTGGGAGTTTTTCAAGGCCTCGTTCATTCGCCAGTTTTTCTCTATGGAAGAAAGGGTGAGAAAGGGGATGGAAATGTGTTGTCTCCAGCAGGGCAATGGATCCGTGTTAGAATATTTCCATCGCTTTATGGAGCTAGTCCCTTATGATTCAGAGTATGCCACAAATGACCCCGTGAAGGCTCGACGCTTCGAGGCGGGTCTCCACCCTGATCTACAGTCGAAGGTTTCAGAGTCCAACCTAACTTATTTTGTTGATTTGGCGAGACATGCCTTTCATGTCGAAGCCGCGATGGCAGGAGTGCTCGAAGTAGTCCTCCCTCCTTCGATCCCTAAGAGCAGTGGTGAAGATTCTGGAAAGGAGATGAGTAAGAAAATGGAAGTGGATGGATCAGGTCATGGAATCAAGAGGCCTCGAGTTCTTTCATCAACCTCTTCGATATGAGAGATTACTGTGTGTTATCAGTGTGGCAAGCGGGGTCACAAGAAGTCATCATGCCCAAGCACTCCGAAGCCCTTCCAGGCATGTGGACGCCTGGGTCACTTGCGACGATTTTGTCGGGGTGTTGCAAGGAAGCGTCGTAGAGGAAGTTCTCAGAAGTAGTGTGTTGTAGGGTCTTTGTTCAAAGTTTCTAGTGTTAGTTTCCTTTTAGAGTAAGTGATCTATTATCGTGGCCTATGTATGGGTGTTGTTTTGGGTTTGAAATGTATGAGAACTTCATGGGTCTTTTGATGAACCTCGGCTTTCAATTCTTGTGTGTTTTAATTTTAAAATCTTGTCCTTCAATCTGTCAGATCAAAAGATGTATGTATCTCATTGGGATTATCAGAACCTGACTGCGAGGCAGGAGATGCTTCATCCATCAGAGATCTAGCCAGAAGGTCTCGGAGTGAAGCCGACGCGTAGTCCGGAACCCCCCGGGGGAAATTTTTAAAGAGTCTGGTGAAATTTGTGCTTCTATCGTCGTGGTGAGATAGTTTTGGTGTTGTTGCTCTGGTTCCTCTGTCGTTGTAGTTTTCCTCTTGTCGCAAAGCGCGCGATGTACTTATCCCTCGCATAGTGTCGGGAGTCATGCCTCTTGGATGTAAGTTGCTGATCAGTGACTTTGCATGGGCCACTGATGTAAATCAGTTGCGGCCCTGGTTTGGGTCCATCCCTAAGTGATGGGTCGTGAGTAGTCGTACGTCGTAGTTTCAGTGATTTGATCCTTGGGCCCACCCTCGCCGCCCATGGGGTTAGGGTTTTAGTTGCGCAAAGTATCCATTTAAGCTTCTATCCCTTCAGATGGGAGTAAGTTGTTTAAATGTTTTTTCTGTGCTTTTATAGCTTGAGTAAGGCCTGGTTCTGGCCTAAGTTGGATTTCTGGTTGGTCACTAAGAGGTCAGTCCTTTTATGGTGGGGAGACCCACCATGAGTCTTGTTGGGTTTTCTCTTAAATAGTTATCGAATTCTAGTGGAGTTCTTACGGTGGGGAGCCCGTTCGGGCCTCCCTCTGTTGGTGATTTATTTTGGGCAATGAGGTTTAGTTCCGTTGGTAGTCGGTATGATGTCCTTGAGATAAGAGGATGGATCGTGTTCTGTGAAATCCTTAGGTGTTGATCGATCGGCTAGATAGTGTGGTGGCTTTCCGGGGGCAGAAAGCGTTATGGTGGGGAGAATTGTCGCACCCCGACAAGGGTGTTTATTTTATTTTATTTTTTTATTCTCTTGGCCTTAAATTCTTTTTGGTTCGGTTTGAGTCGCCAATGATTTTGTTCTTTTTTTTATCTTAGAATAACAAGTGCGCGTCTTGGGTTCGACGTCGTTGGATGCGCGGGCGGAGCGCGACACCGCGCGGCTTCACCCATGCAGCTGTGTGGCCTTTTCAGCTTAGAGGAATTAAAAATAAATTAGAAAATGTCAATTTAGATTGTCTTAATTTTTTTTATGGCTATTAATAATTATTCATATTATTTAAGACGAAATGAATATTTTTATCATTTGTATTTTTATCATTATCATTATTATTATCATTATTATTTTTATCATTATGTTATAAATAAATAATTAATGAAATTGTTAATGTTGCAGATAATAGTATAATCATTATTAAACATGCTTTGTTATTATAATTTATTATTATTATGATTTTGTTTTTATTTTGTTTTATTTAATTTAATTTTATTATATCTTTTATGTTATTTTTCTTCTAACCCTAGCGGGCCGCCCTCTCTTTTTTTTCTCCTCCCTTCTCTCTCGGCCTCCGCCTCCCCTCTTCTCTCTTCTCTCCCTTATCTCTTTTATTTTCATTTTCTCTCCTTTCTTTCCTTCTTCCTCCCTCTCCCCGCGTCCGCGTAGGCCTCCCTTCACCCCGCTCGGCCGCCGCTGCACGACCCTCCCTCTTGGCCGCCTCCTTCCCCTCGCACATCAGCCAACACCGGCCTCCTCCTCCCCTTTACAGTAGCCACAAAGAAACCCCCTCGGTCGGATCTCCAGCGGCCTTCCACCCTCTTGGTGCGTAAAACCCCCAGCAGTGCGCCCTCACCCTGTTGCCTTCCCGTCGCCCTCCAGCTCCCGTCCAGCACCCCCACTTAGCACCCAACTCCCGGACCCCCGCTGAACCCTCCCCCCTTCTCCGGCTTCGGCTCACGCCGGCGCTCCGGCCGCTGTGGCTCCCTCCTGCGCCGCTCCGGCGACCGCCGGTTCCAGCCCCGACCACCTCGTCGCTTCCCACCTCGCCCTCCAGCGACCTCCGGCACCCCTACCGGCCTTCCAGCGCCCCTGCAGCACCAACCGACCCCCCCCCCCCTTTTCCTGTCCGTTGCACCCATCCAGCCGGCCAAGCCCCTGCTTGCCCCTCCTGACCGCACTCCTCCTAGTGCAGCGCCTCCTCCCTCCGACTGTCGGCTCTTTCCCTCCTCCCGCGCTCAACCTGGTGCCTCGGCTCCCTGCCCCTACTTCCGCCAAGCAGCATCTCCCTCCCGTCCAGCCGTATACCCCTCCTAAGGTCTCTTTTATTTTCTTTTAATTTATTTTATTTTTTCCTTAATTATCATTAGCATTATTATTGTTATAAATACCATTATTATTATTATTATTATTGTTATTATTATTATTATTATTATTAATGTTGTTATTATTAATTTTATTATTTTTATTATAATTATTATTATTCATATTATCATTGTTATTATTATTATTATTATTCATATTATCATTGTTGTTATTATTATTATTATTATTATTATTTGTGATACTATTAATATTATTGTAATTATTATTATTTTTCTTATTATTGTTTCTATTATTATTATTATTATTATTATTATTATTATTTATATTATTATTACTATTTTTATCATTATTTTTATTATTATTTTATTCTTATTATTATTATTATTATCATTTTGTTGTTATTATTAATATTATTTTTATTATTATTGTTACTACTACTACTATTATTATTATTATTATTATTATTATCTTCATCACCGTACTCTTGTTGGATCATGGGTTTGAATTGATGGTGGGTTTTTATTTATTGGTTTGGGATTTTTAGGACCCGCGCAGGGCGTTTCTGAGTGAGCGCCATCGCTGCGCTTTGTTTCCGAGGTTCCTTCGTCACCGCGCTTTGGTTTCAAGGTGAGCGTTTATTCCCGATGCTTGGTTTGGCATGCTCTGGTGAGTTTTTGGATGTGTCTAAGTCCTTGATATTGTTTATACAGAGTGTTAGACTTTGTCACGTGGTCTCGGACACACGTCGTGTCATCGCGCCTTGGATCTGAGGTTGTTTGTCGACGCACTTGATTTTGAGGTAGGTCCCCTTTGCACTGCTTTTAAAATTTGAGTTATATTATTTCATGCTGTTTGCACACCCTAATTGTTCAAAATAAACATTTTATTAATTGTAATAAATATGAGATAATATACGATAATTAATTTTTAATATAAGTGGGTAAATTTTTAAATGGTTATTTAATGTCAAAAGGAGCCGTTTATTTTATACACGACACATGAAACATCCTTTTGACGAGTGGACACCCAATAATGAAAGAATTCCTGTTTGGATTTTAAACATAATTCACGGAATATAAAATGGAGTTCTGGTTTAATGAGAAGTGACTTATTTTGAAGCGTGAACAAATACTTGGGTTCATTTGAGAAATTGCCCGGTTGGCTCTTAAAGTTTATTTGGAAGAAGAAAATGGTTTGGTTTGGTTTATAAAAATATTGACAACCTGTGAAGTAGTGTTTTGTGGGTTCTTTAAACTGTTTTAAACTGGGTTTTGTCTCATAAGTGGTGTTTGTGAAATGTATTAAATGCCCGTTTGGAACTTTATGGAAAGAGATGAAAATGTTTTGATAAAAACCCTCTTAGGACAACTCCCATGCCTTGGTTCCAATTGATTGTTTGGGAGGCCGCACTTAGTAGCTCCCAGGTACGTGAGTAGTTTAAAGGCATGAGGTTGTACCACGGAGTGGCTCGGGTGATGCTTGTTGTGATTTATATATATATGTATATGATTGGATGCTCGGTTGGCATCAGTTGGCTCACCACTTTTTCAAACACTTGAGACATGGGAATCTGGCATATTGAGAGAATATTATAAGAACGATTGCTGCACTGGTAGGTTATGGTACTGTCCAGTGGCCCATAGTAGGTGGATATATTGGGTTTATTACAATCGGATTTTCCCTTGACCTGCCTGTGAGTGGATGGTTGAGCGTATTGTGCATTTTGATTTCATCGTGACATGTCAATAAGGATGATTTCTCATGTATTGGTGTCTTCTGGTTTATTCTCGATCTCCTAGGTTCACCCATGTCTATTCAGCTTTTGTAGCTTGTAGTAATGATTATGATGCTCACATGTATACCTACATTGCTCTTGCTGTGTGTTTTACATTGTGCATTCTGGTGTATTGTTTTCCTTGGAAAATTGTAAATTACTTTTGATTAGGTTTCTAAAAATTGTTTTCAAATGAAAGTGTTTAATCCCCTTGTACAAATTTGAAAAAAATGTAAACATCACTTTCCCTTTCCCTAAAATGTCATTGACACTAATGAAATAAACCCGAATTTGGAAATGGTAAAGGGCAATGGTTCGTACTTTGTTTTTAAGTAAAATATTTATAAAAACATACTTGTATAAATTGTAGTTCAAACTTGAGATGATGTTTCTTTTATTTTAAAGGTAGTGCATTGGGAATAGATATGGGGCTAGCCTACTGAATTTTAATACTCACGCCTATAGTTCTTTTCTGTTTTTAGTGTTTGTGCAGACTATAGCTTGAGTGCTCTCGCCTAGGGCGACACTTGATCGTTGAGTCGGAGAGAGACCCACGAGGTCGCACTGAGTTTGTTCGGACGTCGTGTTTGGTTCGTTTGATTCATGTTTGTTCCTGTTTAGTCACTTCATCTGGTTTATCTTTTCTGCGCTGCTCTGTATTATTTTCACTGTCTTATTTATTTATATTGGGCGAAATCGTTCCCATAGCCTCTGTTGATGCCCTGGCGCTTGTCGCCAACCCGGGAGGATCGGGAACGCCTCTCGGGCCATGTCGCGGACCGACTCGGGTGACCGGCTCAGGGTCAAACCGGGTTGGTTCGTGACAATTATTATTATAAATTAATAAGAGAAGAAAAAGAAAGGGATAAGAAAAGAGTGGTACGTCGACACACACACACACGAACAATGATGATAATTAAAAATGAACTTTTGATTGAATGAGGAGGCTAAAGAAGGGAAGGGTATTGAACTGAATTTAAACTATTTTAAGAACATTAATATTAAAATACAGAAGGTGGATTAGAATAAGAGATATTGAAGAAGAAACTTGCATTAAAAAGGAATTAAAAAAGAAAGAACAGACAAAATTACAACAAAGAAGAACACAAAAGTAAAAGAAAACAAAGAGAGGAGGAGAGGTCTATCTTTTTGAAACAAGATCAAAGCATATCCTCCCAGGCCCTTGGCAAGGCTCTAGTAATGCCAAACCTCCTCCTTAAGTGATGAAATGCCAACCCTTCTCAAGGTGATAAGGGGTGAGTATTTATAGCCCAAGGAGTGAACTGTTTGCATTCCCAATCTGTCCCTCCACTTGAATATCCAATTTGTCTATTCAGACGGACGAATCTTCAAATATCTCCTTCTTCAAATTTGTAGACAATAATGTTTTCCGACTACTTTAAAATTTTGGAGTCATTTGGACGTAAGGATCAATGGTTATGTCCGGGTGATTAAACAAACCTAAACTGTCCATTTCAATCCAGTCTTTTTGAAGTCCATAATGTGAAAGGGTTTTTGAATACGAAGATTCCTTCAAATCCGAATGTTTTATTCAACAAAGTCGGTCTCATTTATCTCCTCTTTCACACTGAAAAATCTCAACTCTATTTGATGGTTACATAATGATATATGTCATGCATACTATACTGATGTTAATTCTCGGCCAGAATGGTAGGCTGGACTTCAAAGCTTTATTTGGGCCCCTTGTACTTGGCTTTGGGCCTTGAAATTTTTATCCAATATAACATGTATTGTCCCCCGAATTATGGTGGAGATTTAATATTTTTGGACTTCTGGATTGATCACAGCAAATCAATCTTCAAGGCTGGTCCAGTTTATTCACAGATTCTTTGGTCTTGTTTGTGAGAACAATATGGCCCTTCAAATTGCAGAATTGGCTCATGGTACCTTCTAATGAAATGTTGTATATTGAAAAGAGGATCCTAAAAAACAAGAACCACACAATTGGGATCAGTATAGTGACAGTTATTATTAAAACAATAAACTGACTCAATTGTACTACTTCTAAAAATTCTCAAGAATTATACTTAATATTAAAACATTAATATTTCCCACAAATTATGCACATTTCATATAAAATGAGTAAATGAGGAATATAATAAGTCATGAAAATATTAATAACATCAAATCCCCCACACTTAGCTTTGTGCATGTCCTCATGTGCAACAAATATAAAAACATGGCAAAATCATTTTCACTCACCAACAAATATTAAAATTTTCTTTTCTCCAATCAGGGGAGGTTTAGACTATTTCACTCATCCATTTCTGAAATCCACCACATGTTGTTACAGAAACAATATTCCAAAACTAATTCATTCTTCCATGCTCAAATTTAGAAATGGAGAATGTGGACACTCAAAACTCACACCTCCCAAGATGATAAAATTTATTTGTGGAGGTTTACTCCTTCACCAACCAAAAGTGAAAATCTTAGAGTTTGAAAAGAGCTCTCAACTTCCAATCCCTATCCAAATTTCACAAGAATCAAGAGGTCTTTGTAAGGGGTTTTTTCTGTGGCTATGGGATGGTAGGAATTAATGTCCAAGAAATTGAATAAGAGGGTTAAAATACCAACATAGAAAAACAATGCACATTTTTTTGAAATAAAACATGGAAGGAAATGACAACACATATTTACAAGGGAATGATTGTGTGAAGAAAGACACAATAGAGGAAGAAAATATGAGGGGGATGAGAAGATGAAATATTTACAAACCACCAAACTTCTCCCAATGATATAAGAATATAATGCAAGTGTTCTTTTTTTTTCCTTTTTTTTTCTTTGTTCTTTCGAAAGATGAACTTGAGACAGATCTCACACTCATATCCCAACCCATGTTTGATCTCCTCACGACACTAATTATAATAGTTATAACAAGATCAAAGGTTGATAAAGTGTGATTTTTGACCCATCCAAGACACAACCCATTCTTATATTCATTTTGTTTTGAATTTGGTTTCATGATTTTTTTTTGAATTTTTTTTGAACACTTTTCAATTTTTGTTTTTCTGAACACTTTTCAATTTTTGTTTTTTTAACACTTTTCAATATCATTTGTACAATACATTAACTTAATGACAACCTCCCCCCCCCCCACACTAAAATGGATGCTTGCCCTCAAGCATATGATAACACACCAGAAAGTAAGGAAATGATACCCAAAAATGAAATCCATTCCCCCCCCACACTTAAATTTTAAAAACTTATGCAATGAAAATCCATGTTGATATTGGGTGGGATAATGTATTGGGATTGTAATGTGGCTATCAAAGAAAAGGGTTTCATAGGCTCGAAGGGGATTTCAAAAGTAGGATTAATGTAAGGGTAATGAGAGGCTATCTGGCTATTGTGATTCTCATGTGGTTCGAAAATGCCTCTATCATATTAATGCACACTAAGGGAGGAAATTCAGCTCGAAGGTCCACAAACTCAAGACTCACAAATGGGGGTGAAAACACACATTTTGAAAAGATGGCCATAGGTGGCCTTGTCATTAAATAAAATGTTTGTTCTCACGGTTGGAGAGAATCATTTTCCAAATCAAAAATTCAGCATTCAAAATGTGTTGGTTTTGATACAAAATTCTTTATCCAAAGTCATAATGAAAATACAAAATTTTTGAGATGAAAACATGTCTATTAAATCCCCGAAATGGTTGGACAAAATTTCAAAACTCAATGGTTAGTAAGAATGACACTTTTTTTTGTATTTTTTTAAGTGATTGTGTTTTTTGGTTTTTTTTAGTTTTTAAGGTTTTTTTAAAATACACACCCACACAATAAAGAAAAAAAAGGGTTTGATGAATAAAGTGGTAAAAAAATGAAAGAGAGAGTCAGAAGAAGAAAGAGGTAGAAAGTGGAAGAGATAGAGAGAGTTAAAGGGAATGAGGTGCCCCCTGGTTTGGATTTGGCGGGTCGCCTTCTCCATCGAGTGGAAGGTTGAATACAGAAGTTGGGGATCTAGTGGAAGTCAAGGTGGTTTCAGGATTGTGGGATGTTACCTGAAAAATAAAATTCATTAATCATCTAATTAAAAACTAAAAAGAAATTGAAATTTCATAAAAGTAAAAGAAAACATGGGTTGCCTCCCAAGAAGCACTACATTTATTTGTCTACAGCTAGACAATTGCAGTGGACTACCCATAGTCTGACGGTGGCCATCGTATTTTCTCAACTCTAGTGTGCTTCTAGAAAAACTTTTTCTTTGGGAGGCCTGATGATTCATTGGATAATTTCTTCCCATCCTTATTGGTGTTCTTACAATTAAATGGGGTTGGAAAGAGAATATTTATATCCTCAATTTGGTCTTCAACCTGAGGAATGATTTTATCCACAAAGTGATGGTTTTATATTGTTGGAAATTCAGGAAGATGGCTCAATTATGATGGTTCATTTAGGTAAGGATCAGATAACACAAAAGCCGAGTATGAGATCCCAATTGTTTTTGACTCATTTATTTCATCACTTACCGATGTAAAGTAATGAGGATCAGTGGAGTCATAAGACTGAATAAAATTTTCAATATCCTTTATTTCAATGTTGTTCACCAAAGAATGGTCAATTTTAATCTCACTCGTGATCACTTTATTAATTAGGGTACAAATATCACAAACATCACTACCATCAGGACAATATAAACACATTGGTTCAAGGTTCACTTCACATATAACAGAATTTTCAGAATCATGGATAGGAAATGATGAATGTGGGAAAATCTGATCTGAATCAACAAATGAGCATTCTAGTTCATTTTCCTCATTACCGTCCATGTTGGAGCATTGGAGGTCAGAGGTGAGATGAGATTCCAAAGAGTTTCAAGATCCTTTAGATCAATGGAGTTTTCATTTGTAATGTCAACATCAATTTCACCATTAATCACTTGGTTAATGAGGATGCAATATTCAAAAACTCCTCTATTAGTAGAACAGGAAGAACATGATGGATTAGGATTGAACACACTCTCAGAGGGAGTTTCAGAAACATGGGTTGAGAATGTAGAGTTATCCGCAGCTGGGTATCGCATGGCTTGGAAAATGTTGAACTTGACCAGTTGGTCGCCAAATTCCATGGATAAGATGCTAGCATGGACATCAATTTTGCTTTTAGATGTCATAATGAATGGTCTTCCTAGAATTAGGGGAGATCGAGAAGAGTTCGTCTCACCATCCATGTCATGGACATAGAAATCGGCAGGGAAGATAAGATCATTGACTCAGACAAGGACATCCTCAATTATTCCCTCAGGACTGGTTGTGCTTCGATTGGCTAACTGAATGACAACACCCGTTGGGTGCAAGGGACCTAGACCAAGGTTGGAGAATATGAATTTGGGAATGACATTAAATGAGGCTCCTCGGTCTATGAGTGCATCATCAAAGTTACAACTTCCAATTTGGTATGGAACTGTTAAGGTCCGTGGATCTTTGCACTTTATGGGAATAGACTGTTGGGTGGAAACATTTTCAAAGGTCCTAAGTTGACTCTTCTGGGTAGACAACTCCTTGAGAATCTTGGCATACTTAGGAATTAGTTTTATGGCATCTAAGAGGGGAATGTTGACTTCAACACGTCTAAACATGTCGAGAATTTCAGGATCAGGTTCAAAGGACTTCCTTTTTTTAGAAACATCTTGTGGAAAAGGAATTGGGTTCCTAAGTGGAATGGAAGGAGGTGATGAAATGGATTCAGATTCCTTTTCAATTTTATTTTTCTTTTCATTTTCTAGGTCAACATTCAAAGTAGGGTTTGGCGATTTATCTTGAGGCATAGCAAGTTTCTTTCCTTATCTAAGTGCAATTGCACTTACATTACCCTTGGGGTTGGGTAATGGTTGTGCTGGGAGTTGGGAAGAATTTGATTGTTGTTGCTGGCTCAGGTGGGATGCAAGTTGACCTATTTTAGTTTCAATGTTTTTAAGGCTAGAACGGGTGAAGGAGGAAAGATCTTCCACTACACTTTCCCATGGTTTCTTGGAAGAAGAGGCTTGTCCCTGGTTGGGATTGC
The DNA here is from genome assembly GCA_963277665.1 of Viscum album. Taxonomy (NCBI): domain Eukaryota; kingdom Viridiplantae; phylum Streptophyta; class Magnoliopsida; order Santalales; family Viscaceae; genus Viscum; species Viscum album. Next base: position 554,218,503 of record OY728135.1, read on the forward strand.
CTTGATTTTGGTTCTTGGTAAATAGATTGTATTGGTTTTGGAATTGGGAAGGCTCACTAGGATAATGGAATCCAGGAGGAGGATTGTTCCTTTGAGGTTGAGGAGCAAAAGGATAAGGTTGATGGAACTTACCACCACCTTGACCATATTGGAACTAGTTTGGGTTTTGAGGAGGGAATTGAGGGGGATGATATATGGGATTACCATACCTAAGGCCTTGGTTATAGGAAGAAGAGAAAGGCTCGGAGTGAGGTTGGTTGAAGTTTCTTACAAACTGACCTGATTGTTGAGGGTTGGGGTTCCGCTGAGCGTATGCTGCATTGAGCTCCATTGGTCCGGATGAATCAGATTGATCCTCTTGAAGTTTTGGACATGTGTCTGTTGGATGAGCTGGGGAGCTACAGATTCCACAATTCTTGATAGGTCCAGGGAATAGTGACTGTAGAGAAGATGAGGTTGTGGCTTTGGTAGCCACCGCTAGTTGACGCACAAGACCTGTAAGTTCACTCATCCACTCAGTCATCTTGTTTGGCTCTATGTATTGATTATCTTGGGATTGGTTGACTTGAGCATGTGCTCGAGTATGGAATTTTTGTGTGTTTGCAGCCATGTTACTTATGAGATCTCTTGTAGCTGCAAGAGTTTTATCAACAAGAGCACCACCACTTGCGGCATCAATGAAGGTTCTCTCCATAGCCAATAACCCCTAATAGAAGAATTGGATCAAGAGTTGGTCAGAGATTTGATGGTGTGGGAAGGTTGCAACAAGCTTTTTGAACCTCTCCCAGTACTCATGGAGTGATTCATTTGGGAATTGACGGATACCACTTATTTCCTTTCGGATGGAAGCGGTACGAGAAGCAGGAAATAATTTTTATAGAAAGAGACGCTTCATGTCATTCCATGTAGTTATGGAACCAGGAGGGAGGTAGTAGAGCCATGAATTGGAAGAGTCAGCTATGGAGAAAGGGAATGCTCGGAGTTTGATTTGTTCTTCAGAAACCCCTTGAGGCTTCATTGTAGAGCACACCACCTGGAACTCTTTGAGATGTAGATGCGGATCCTCACCGGCTAGCCCATGGAAATGAGGTAGAAGATGAATCAAACCCGATTTGAGTTCGAAGTCAGACTCTATGTTTGGATATTGAATACCAAGAGGTTGGTAATTCATATCAGGGGAATAAAGTTCTTTTAGGGTTTGTTCCCTAGGATTGGCCATATCGAATTCAATTGGTAGGGCAATGATTGGTTCTTGGGTGATTTGGTTATCCCTAATGGTCCTCCTAAGTCGACGAAAACTTCTATCAATTTCAGGGTCAAACAATTCCGAGGGATTATTTGTGAGGCTACGGGGCATTCAGAGAGATTTAGAAAGGATGAGGAAGGCGAGTTTTTCTTTGTATTTTTTCAGTTTATGATTTTTAAGAGGAAGACGGGTTTTTCTTTGTGTTTTTTTCAATTTTTTTAAAAGTTTGATTTTTTTTTGTTTTTTTACAATAACCAGAAACTAATGACTACATAAAGCACCATCCCCGGCAATGGCTCCATTTGAAACGCACGGCCGATTGTCGCCTATCGACCGGTCAAAATTCCGGTGCTCTGCTAATGTGTATAGCAGCACTCGAGTCGAATCCTCGGCGATGATACTTTGTAATAGTCTTTTTTTAGTTGATTGTATTCTGATTAGGGGGGTTTGTTTGCAGAGCTTAATTGAAATGACTAATTGATTATGATTGATTTAACAAATTGATAATAATTGGGGCGAGTTCATTATTAGGGAGTTAATCTTGTGATATCCTTGAGTTTTGCTTTATATTGCATTTAAATTAACACCCACTTCACAAGTTGACATCGATTAGAATTCATAAGTGTTAAAGATTTAATCCAAGCCTTAACTTAACTAGGATTCTAAACTCAATCAGTACTTGTTTATGGTAGTGTATTTATGGTTCCAATAATCCATGGAAACCACTTTCTAAACAAAAGATGTCATTAATCCATGACATATTAAGTCCAACATACACAATGTTAATTTAAAGCATATTCATCGAGAAGAATCTCTCAATCACTTAACATACCTAAATTATAACTCACCCCAATGAGAGATTTACTCAGCCATTTGGGTGTTTAATAATATGGTTATAATGATTATGATTATAAATTAATAAGAGAAGAAAAAGAAAGGGATAAGAAAAGAGTGGTACGTCGACACACACACACACGTACAATGATGATAATTAAAAACGATCTTTCGATTGAATGATGAGGCTAAAGAAGGGAAGGGTATTGAACTGAATTTAAACTATTTTAAGAAAATTAATATTAAAATACAGATGGTGGATTAAAATAAGAGATATTGAAGAAGAAACTTGGATTAAAAAGGAATTACAAAAGAAAGAACATAAAAAATTACAACAAAGAAGAACACAAAAGTAAAAGAAAACAAAGAGAGGAGGAGAGGTCTATCTTGTTGAAAAAAGATCAAATAATATCCTCCCAGTCCCTTGAGAAGGCTCTAGTAATTACAAACCTCCTCCTTAAGTGATGAAACGCCAACCCCTCTCAAGGAGATAAGGGGAGAGTATTTATAGCCCAAGGAGTGGACTGTTTGCATTCCCAATCTGTCCCTCCACTTGCATCGCCCATTTGGCTATTCAGACAGACGAATCGTCAAATATATCCTTCTTCAAAGTTCTATAAAATAATGTTTTCCGACTACTCTCAATGTTTGGAGTCATTTGGACGTAAGGATAAAAAGTTATGGCCGGTTGATTAAACAAACTTAAACTGTCCATTTCAATCCAGTCTTTTTGAAGTCCATAATGTGAAAGGGTTTTTGGAAAATGAATATTCCTTCAAAGCCGAATGGTTTTCCTCAACAAAGTTGGCCTCATATATCTCCTCTTTCACACTGAAAAATCTCAGCTCTATTTGATGCTCACATAATGAGATATGTCATGCATACTATACTGATTTTAATTCTCGTCCAGAATGGTGGGCTGGATTTCAAAGCTTTATTTGGGCCCCTTGTACTTGGATTTGGGCCTTGAAAGTTTTATCCAAGATAACATGTAATTTTCCCCGAATTATTTTGGAGAGTTAATATTTTTGGACTTCTGGATTGAGCCCAGTAAATCAATCTTCAAGGCTGGTCCAGTTTGTTCACAGATTCTTTGGTCTTGTTTGTGAGGACAATATGACCCTTCAAATGGCAGAATTGGATCATGGTACCTTCTAATTAAATGTTGTATATTGAACGGAGGATCCTACACAACAAGAACCACACAAGTTGGATCAGTATAGTGACAGTTATTATTAAAACATTAAACTGACTCAATTGGACTACTTCTAAAAATGCTCAAAAATTATACTTAATATTAAAACATTAATATTTCACACAAATTATGCACATTTCATATAAAATAAGTAAATGGGGAATATAATAAGTCATGAAAATATTAATAACATCAACCATGTTTTAATTTTCTTATATTTTGGTATTGGAAATGGTTTTCATTATGTTTTTATATCAATGTGTTTTATTGATGTCTTGTGATTTAAAGGTGGAAATGTCATGTTTCTGTTATGCATGTTTTATGTGATACAATTATGTTGTGGTTATTGGGACTTATAATAAATATGGGTGGTTCCGTGATAAACTAAGGGTCGGTGAGCCGGATATAGCTCTCCAATACATTGGGTAACATGAAGGATTGAAACGTTAAGGTTTCTCTGAAGAGATTTAGGGAATATACTGTGATGGATATTCCAAACATATCCAAGAGGGTTACTCCCTACGTAAGAATGTTATGAATGCCTCAAGTTACCTTTATGTCTTATGATTTCTATGATTTATTCTTGATTTGATGAGGTATGTTAAAGTGCCGATGTTTTATGGGTAAAGTATGATTTCATTCTTATGTATATATGAATTCATGTTTCCTTTACATATTTTTATAACCCTTACTGAGCTTTTTATGCTCATCCCAAGTTTTTGAAATGTTTTTCCCTGGTCAAGGGAATGGTACATAATATGATGATAGTGTCAAGGAAGTGTCAAGAAATAATACATGTTTTATTTTAAATATGTTTCCATTGATGGGAAAAATGAATACTATCTTTTATGTAACCACTTTGCTTAAATGTGGAATGTAATACATGTTTTATGATCTAATTCTTTAAAACCCTAAACCTGAAAAGATCCTCACTGTGTAATCTTGTGATAACTCAAGATTAAGTAATGTTTAAGGCTGGGGCCTTATAATGGGGGATTTTATTCATATCATGTCATGCCCCCCTCCCACCAAAGATGCCCCTCCTGAGCTGGAAATGGTGAAAGGGAGATAATGACCCCCGAGTCCTACCTCCAGTAGGCCCCGGGTTGGCGACTAGCACCAAGGGTATGAGTTTTTACAAAAATGGGATGCATTAACCTTTTTATTTATTTAGGATCGGGAAATAGGACAAGTCAACCACCAAAAAGGAAAAAGAACATGTGTATATAATTAAACCCAAAACAATCCCACATGCATGATTAAACAATTTTATAACAAGGTACAAGTACAAGAAAGCTCAAAGTACAATACCAAAAGAAAAAAAGAGAACAAAAAATGCAACAACTCCAACTGTCTGACTAGTAGGGTCCCGCACGACCCTGGTAGTCCTCCTGGAAACCAGAAAGTAAATGTAGGGTGAGCATACAAGTATACTCAGTAGGAAAACCTAAACTCTCGTGCACACGTGGGGAGAAATCTTAATGTCCCGTGAGAACAACAGAAGAAACCTAACAAGAGAATCTATCCACCCAACCTCACCAGCCACACTAACAAAAACACAATCACAACAGGTAGTAGTATTTAAGAAACAAGAGTATTGGGTACCCCGCACCATTTCCCTTTAGTTAGCTACACGTCCTGATGCTGTCACACTCTCCCTGCCCGCACACACCTGGGCCTCACAACCACACATCCCGCCCGCACACACCTGGGCCTGAAATCGAAACCTACCTGAAGAGCCTTAGGTGTAAGGTCACCTCAAGCCATTATAGCTTATAAGTCTTCCTGAAGAGTCTTGGGCCTAATCACCCCAATCGAAACCTACCCGAAGAGTCTTGGGTGTAAGGTCGCCTCAATCCATCACAGCCTAGGGAAGATTGAGAAGAAAGGATCTAGTAACTATGGGAAAACATCCTCTCCCATGAAATGGGAGTGTTCGGCACTAAGTGCTCAACATGGGTGTGGTGAGATAAAACAAAAAAGATAATGATATATATATATATAGCAACCACTCAGCCCGACCTATGGATTCTAAAAAGAGAAACTGAGCATGTGCCTCGACACTACTACCACGAAGCATGCACCCAACAAACAAACCCAACCCCATTTAGGTTTTAACGTTTCAGAAAAAATTCGCTTATTTAGTTCCTTAACTACTGGGAAACAATCCACAACCAACCACTTCAATCGTTCATAAAACATATCCCTGCCATCCACAAAACATGTTAGGGAAACACAAGCAGCACAACAAACCCCTTATTAACAACCAACCAACCCATTGATTATTATTTCTATTTCATTACCATGCCCCATCATTCATTAACTCTTCCACATTTATTATTTATTAAACACAACCCATAGTCCGTTCACAATCAAACCCATCCCTACAGCCCCTCTGCCAACCACCATAAGCACACCATACATCATTATCCCTTTAATACCATTTATCGCAGCCCCGCTGCCGATCACCATCACAACATCACACCAACCCACAACCAAGTCAACTGCAACCCTGTAGTTCACCCGATCCAAAAAAAACACACAAAACACCCACATCGAATTCCACGTAACCAAGACAACACCCAAATGTTCATTATTTCATTTTGTTTAACCGGGGTGATCACACAAGGGTTCCAGATTTTAGCAGTCAACTTTATGTGATTAACCAATTTCCACATTCCACAAGCTTCTATCCATAAGAAAATATAGAAGTAGAGGGCAACATTTAATTGCATAAGCAAAGGCCCCCAACGACCGTGATTTTTAGTATGTAGAATCTCATTCAATTCACAACATAATATCACAGGATATAAAAGGTAATGTAACAGGAATCACTAACTTCCCAACCCCATTCTTTAACCAGTTATTATCTTTATTTAACGGTTCAACTGTTTCACATGAAAACAAGCGGATACCCACCCTGCATGATGCAAAAATTAGAGTGATGAAGGTAAGATCCCTACCTCAACAGGTTCTGGTCACAATGCTCCCCCGAATCAACTTTAGAAGACGTCTGTCGGCATCTGTCACTTCTGTCGGGTCCTGGAAGAACCTCCTCGTGTGGAAGTCAGAATGAAAAGGCCGAAGGAAAAACAACGGACCCAGGCTCGGAAGTTCCGCCTCAACGTTACAATCTCTTGGCCGCTGACGGATCGTAAATTGGAGCTCGGACGAAAAAGTTATGGAAGAAAGAGCCTTCGAGTCTTTTAAGAGAGCTCTGCTCAGAGGAGAGGGGAAAAGAGGTGTGAGTTGAAAGGAGGAGGGGACCCCTCCTTTTATTGGTGTGAAAAGTAAACGTTCATGGCGTGTACTTATGGTACACGAAATGTACTTGGCCATTTTCACACGGTCTCCACACGGCCTCCAACGTGGCTCCGCGGCCGTTGACTGGTCAACACACAGTTTGAGGGTAACACATATGTGGGGAGGGACTACACGACATGTAGTTTAGACACATGGTGTGTACTCATTTATTTCACATGGCAAGGACACAGTCTGCAACATGGGGTATACCTGACAAGGGGGTACATGGCATGTACTCAAACTACATGGCATGTAGTTTCAAAATTCTGGAAGTGTGGAAAAACTCTATTTTACCCTCCAGAACACTTCTTAACCTTCTTTTTGACAAAGTAATGGGCCGGAGAGGTCCGGGCCATTACATCAGATACCACGTAAAACATTCTCATCCACGAGAATTCAAAAACCAACCGAGGGGAACCCAACAAGATACCTTTTAGGGTTCTCGTTATAACAGGAACCCAACCAACAACCCTAATTACTTGTGTTAGGAATTACTTCTCCTATGTCGAGATTTTATCCTCTTTAGGCATCACTAACTCACCTGCATGGGTATAATCGCATCCTCATTAATGCGTCTCGATTAAGAATCAGGTTTCCCCACTTCCATACATTATGATTTTTCAACTAACACTGCCCCCAACACTACACAACCAACACACTGCCCGAACACGTGGTTTGGGGAAAATTCTTTTTCCTATGTCGAGATATTATCCGCTTTAGGTGGCACTGAATTGCCTGCATGGGTTCAATCGCATCTGCATTAATGCTTCTCAATTAAGGATCAGGTTTTTCCTCTCCCCACATGATAAGGCTTTTCACGTACATTTAATGAAAAGCGGGAAAAAACATATCATGAAAACTCACAAAAACAAGGTCCAGGTCCAAAGAATGAGTAGAAGAGTTCCAATAAAACATAAATGAGATAATTCAAGAAAACCCAAACACATCTCTATCGAACCCTGGTCCTTCTAGAGATGCTGCCTCTGATTCATGAAACTATCCTCACCCAGCTCCTCCGCCTCTCTGTTGACGTCTTCCTCCTCGACCACATCCCGGTTGGGATCCTTGAGGAACTCCTTGTGGATGGCCACCACATGCTCCATCTCACCTCAGAGGGACTAGAGCCTATTTCTACTGAGGTGGGCGCTGAACCTGCCCATCTCCACTATACTGAGATTGGGTCGGGCACCGACTCTGAACATGCCCGAAACCACCACAAGAATAACACCTCGGTCCTAGGCTCATGGAAAAGGGGTGAGGACCCGATGATCTGAACAAGAACTGCTAGGGCCTGCTCCATAATGGTCTGAAACTGGATGGTCCCGTCGCAGGATACATGCTGCTGACTGCCTTCCCCTTCGACGAACTTGGCTGGATCCCCTCTCGGGGTGCACCTCCCAGCGAGTGCATCCTCTCTACAACCTCTGCCTTATTCTGCACCGCCAAGTACATCGGAAGGGTGAAGGGGGTGAATCATACTAGAGCTAAGGACGAAGCGCCTCCTCCAAATGTCTCGCCCGAGACTCTTCATCTGGAAAGAGATCCGAAGCAAAGAGCATGAGATTCTTGAACATGATCACCATCAATCGTACTGACAGACTCCCCTGCTGAAGGGAGAGTAACACCTGCCGCTTCTCCACTTTGATCTTGTAAGAAAGGAATTCCTCTCAGAATTCCTTCTCAAAGTCAGCCCACAAAACCTCTGCCTCAATCCCCTCTCCGAGGTAGAGTGTCCACCACTGCCGCGCCACACCTATCAGCTGACTGACTACTAGGGGAACCCAGTACTCCCTCGGAGCACGGATCATGGTAAAAGCGATCCCTAGCTTTTCAAGCCACCCCTCCGTCTCTGTATCCGAAGTACTACCCTCGTACTTCTTGAGGGTCTGCTGCTGGAAGGAACATAGAGTCTTCTAGCACTGGCTATCTTCCTCCTCTCGGTCAATCCTCAACTGATCGACCACATGGATCTGTTGGGCCTCGGACGTCTGAGCCACTCAGGGACGACGTCCAGGTGCCATAGCTGTACGGTAAACAAGGATCGCCCAAGCCCAAGTAGTAAGGAAAAAATCAAGGTTTTATTTTTATCATTTTATTTCAATTTCTTTCCCATAACACCCAAATCACGTAAAAGGCAATCATGATGATGCATGTACCTTCCCTAGGGTCTCTACCCTGCAATCAATGTAGTCTCACTTGGTCGTTTGGTAGGCTCAAAGTCCTTGCATCGGGTCACGGGGGGCCCTAAAATCCCATGTCCTTGCCGGTCTTCCCTGGCTTATGTCACATACCAAGATTGACTAACATTTTCACCTTACCATCCCATGAAATCCTCACTGTGCATAACTCCAGACTCCATCCTATCTCTCAACCATCAGCTCTGATACCATTCTGTCACGACCCCGTCCCACCAAAGATGCCCCTCCTGAGCGGGAAATGGAGAAAGGGAGATAATGACCCCCCGAGTCCCACCTCCAGTAGGCCCCGGGTTGGAAACTAGCACCATGGGTATGAGTTTTCACAAATATGTGAGGCATTACCCTTTTTATTTATTTAGTATCGGGAAATAGGACAAGTCAACCACCAAAAAGGAAAAAGAACAAGTGTATATAAATAAACCCAAACCAAGCCCACATGCATGTTTAAACAATTTTATAACAAGGTACATGTACAAGAAAGCTCAAAGTACAATACCAAAAAAAAACAAGAGAACAACAACTGCAACAACTACAACTATCTGACTAGTAGGGTCCCGAACGGCCCTGGTAGTCCTCCTGGAAACCTGAAAGTAATCGTAGGGTGGGCATACAAGTATACTCAGTAGGGAAACCTAAATATCTCGTGCACAAGTGGGGAGACATCCTAATGTCCCGTGAGAACAACAGAAGAAACCTAACAAGGGAATCTATCCACCCAAACTCACCAGCCACACTCACCAAAACACAATCACAACAGGTAGTATTATATAAGAAACAAGAGTATTGGGTACCCCGCACCATTTCCCTTAAGTTAGCTGAACGTCCTGACGCTGTCACACTCTCCCCGCCCGCACACACCTGGGCCTCACAACCACACATCCCGCCCGCACACACCTGGGCCTGAAATCAAAACCTACATAAAGAGTCTTAGGTGTAAGGTTTCCTCAATCCATTATATCCGATAAGCCTCCCCAAAGAGTCTTGGGCCTAATCACCCCAATCGAAACCTACCCGAAGAGTCTTGGGTGTATGGTCGCCTCAAGCCATCAAAGCCTAGGAGAGAAGGAGCATTAATGAGCTAGTAACTATGGGAAAACACCCTCTCCCATGAAATGGGAGTGTTCGGCACTAAGTGCTCAACATGGGTGTGGTGCGATAAAACACAAAAGATATATATATATATATATATATATATATATATGTGTGTAGCAACCACTCAGCCCAACCTATGGCTTCTAAAAAGAGAAACTGAGCACGTTCCTCAGCACTGCTACCACGAAGCATGCACCCAACAAAAAACCCCAACCCCATTAAGGTTTTCACATTTCAGCAAAAATTAGCTTATTTAGTTCCTTAACTATTGGGAAACTATCCAAAACCAACCACTTCAATTGTTCGTAAAACATATCCCTGCCATCCACAAAACATGTTAGGGAAACACAAGCAGCACAACAAACCCCTTCTTAACAACCAACCAACCCATTGATTATTATTTCTGTTTCATTACCAAGCCCCATCATTCATTAACACTTCCACATTTATTATTTATTAAACACAACCCATAGTCCGTTCACATTCAAACCCATCCCTGTAGCCCCGCTTCCAACCACCATAACCACACCATACATCATTATCCCTTTAATACCATTTATCGTAGCCCCACTTCCCATCACCATCACAACATCACACCAACCTGTAACCAAGTCAACTGCAGCCCTGCTGTTCACCCGATCCACAACAACCCATAAAACACCCCCATCACATGCCACGTAACCAAGCCAACACCCACATGTTCATTATTGCATTTTGTTTAAACGGGGTGATCACATAAGGGTTCCATATTTTAAAAGTAAACTTTACGTGATTAACAAATTTACACATTCCATAAGCTTACATCCATAAGAAAATACAGAAGGAGAGGGAAACATTTAATTGTGTAAGCAAAGGCCCCCAATGACCGTGATTTTCAGTAGGTAGAAGCTCATTCAATTCACAACATAATATCACATGATATAAAAGGTAAAGTAACAGCAATCACTAACTTCCCAACCCCATTCTTTAACCAGTTATTATCTTTATTTAATGGTTCAACTGTTTCTAATGAAAACAAGTGGATACCCACCCCGCATGATGCAAACATTAGTGAGACGAAGGTAGGATCCCTACCTCAACAGGTTCTGGTCACAACGCTCCCCCGGATCAACTTTAGAAGACGTCCGTTGGCATCCGTCACTTCTGTCGGGTCCTGGAAGAACCTCCTTAGGTGGAAGTCGGAAAGAAAATGCCGAAAGAAAAAAATAGTCCCAGGCTCGGAAGTTCCGCCTCGTCGTTACGATCCCGTGGCCGCTGACGGATCGTAAATCAGAGCTCGGATGGAAAAGTTATTGAAGAAAGAGCCTTCGAGTCTTTTAAGAGAGCTCTGCTCAGAGGAGAGGGGAGGAGAGGTGAGAGTTGAACGGAGGATGGGACCCCTCTTTTTATAGGCGTGAAAAGCAAACGTATATGGCGTGTACTTATGGTACATGGCCTGTACTTGGCCATTTTGACACGGTTTCCACGCGGCCTCCAACGCGGCTCCACGACCGTTGAATGGTCAACACACGGTTTGAGGGTAAGACATACGTGGGGAGGGACTACACGGCGTGTAGTTTAGACACACATCGTGTACTCATTTATTGCACATGGCAAGGACATAGTCTGCAACATGGGGTATACCTGGTAAGGGGGTACACGACGTGTTCTCAAACTACACGGCGTGTAGTTTCAAAATTCTGGAAGTGTTGAAAAAGTCCATTTTACCCTCCAGAACACTTCTTGACCTTCTTTTTGACAAAGTAATGGGCCGGAGAGGTCCGTTCCATTACATATGATTATTTATGTGATTCAGGAATTATTAAACATTTAGATTTTAGGAAAACATCATATTTTACAGTTGGAAGCATAAATGTTTGATAAAGGTTAAAAGATATTAATGTATTCAATATATTCAGTTTGTGAATATAAATGCAACATTATTTGGGATATATTACGTTCTGCTTATTTTTTGAAATTTAGTTACCCACCTTTAAAATTTGTAGTTGTATGTGCAAACACATGTTTTATAGGATTATAAATATTAGCTACTTATGGAATGACTGAAGTTAAACATTGCATATTATTATTCATTGATAACATATTCCAAAATTTGTAGATTCATTAAACATTTAATGATCATTGAAATGAATTAATGAACATATGATTCATTAATATTACGTGAGTCATGAAAACAAAATCCATCATGAACATTCAATTATATGTGAAAGGCATGAATTGAAAATATATAGTAGAAAGGAAGGATGATATTATACATATGACATGGAAAGTAATCATGTATGATAATTTATCATGATATTACCTAAATATTAAATGAATTACCTAACTCAAGGAAAATATTTTTGGAACAAATACATTATCCATTTACTTGTGGTTTTGTGAAATCAATAGCCTTTTAGGAGATCAATTTTTTTTTATGGTTTTGTAATTGTTAACATTTTAATGGATGTTTTTGTATCAATATCCTTTAAAACATGATATCTGGATTCTTTTTCTATGTCCATGTTATCCCTTTACACTAATAAATTTTAACCTAAAATCCATTATTTTTGGTGACCTTCGCTTTAAACATGTCACTTTTATTAATAGGATCTTTCATTAACACTATCACTAATGCGTGATGAGCATAAAATAATTTTCAATTATAAACCTCAAATTTTTATACACTAATTCAAATTATGAGGTTGAAATCTATTGAAATATGGGATAAGGTAACACAAAAATAATTTATGATATGACCTTTATTAATTTAACTTCTTCGATAGCTTATGTGATTAACAAATGATTAAATACGACTATTTAATTATTATAGTAATCTACTATTTTTTTGAATGGTGTTATTAATTATATTACATAAATTATTAAAATATATATTTCATAGGTATATAAAATTAATTCATTGGTTACTAAATAATTAGAAATGAAAACAAGTTGATCATAATGGATTTATTTTTAGAGAAATTATTTTTATGCCAACAGTGACAATTTATATTAATAAATTAAATTAAAAAATAATTTTGGAAGATAATAATTAAATTTATATAATATATATTCAATAATTTATTCTTTACATTTATAAAAAACATGTTTATAGACATATGAAAAGAATAAATCATATTTATAATTCTATATTTATCTAAACAGATTTTTACCACCATTTAATAGAGAGAATTATTTTAAAATATAAATGTCACATTATTATAAATTATATTTTACAAAATAAATATTACTTTGGAATGAATAATTTCAAAATGTTATTTTTTTTTTAAAATTTCATTTTTCTGATATGTTTCATCTTTGATGAATAGTTTTGTGACTATTGGAATAGAAATTTTACCATTAATAATAATAATGTGGCTATTAGAACAAAAAAATCTTCATTTAATTTATAAATAAAATTTAATTTCCACACAATTTAAAATATCATATATTTATATCATTTAATAAGTAAACAAATGTTTTAAAAATGAGAAATTGTGTGTTCACATTTGTGTGAAAAAAAATATTTATTTACAATTTCATAATAAATATATTAATTTAAAATAACATATATTTTAATAAAATAGATTCATAAATTAATATATTGTTTTATAGTTATTATAAGATAATTTTCATTGAACTTAATTAATATTTAAATGTTTCATAAAATCTGTTAAAATTTTTAAGATTGAATTTTTCAAATAAATGAATATTATAATTTATAATGAAATTTATCATATTTAGAAACATAGTTTCATAAAATTATGTCTATTTTTAATCCAAAACATTTAAAATTGGAAATGTTAAATTTTTCATATTTTTCTAAAATACTTGAATTTTTGTGAATACTAAAATACGATAATTTATAGTATAAATACATTATATGTTAGATACACTGTTCCTTGAGTCATTTATAATATAGTAACAATATTCATGAACTCACCTTAAATATTTTAATTTTTTAGTTATAATTATAAAACTATTCACAGTCTTTAACAAAAATATTATTCTAGTGAATAAAATATTCAAATAACACCCCTTTCCTAGTCTATAAATTCCATCCCTCATCACCTCTTTTTGATACACCTCATAATCCTTGAACCATATCTGATTACTTCCCAATATCCCTTTCAAGTCCCATACACACACAGAAGATCCTTTTCACTTATCAAAACACCAATCCCAATCCCCACAAGGAGGTTCGGAAAGAGAAAAATCAAGAAGACATTAAGATCAAGTGCATAACACATTTGGATATAAGGTAAGTGTGTTCTCATATCACTTTTATTTCTATAATATATGACTAGTTCAGCAATATTTATTCTATGGGGTGTATGCATACTTCTCATTATTGTATGATATCATAAATCCATTTATCAACGTGTTATTTAATTTATTTTTGGATGATCATTAATTTTATGTGGCATAAGGTTTGACTTTTAGAAATGTGGTAATGGATTCTTCCCAAACCTCTACCTTTCATAATGGTTATGATTTCAATATATTTTCCCCAATGAAATTCTTCATTTTTTATATAATTATTATAAATTATATATAAATGTTCCAAACTCATATATCAATATTAGTTCATATTTATTTGACGCAAAAAATAATGTTTTATGAGGATCTATTTTCAATTCATCTCTATATGCAAGCTCAATTTAAGGAATCTTTCAAAATTTAAACCCATTTTCATTAAAATACAAATTCTATTTTAATTAAAATATATTTTTCTAAAATTAGTATTTTTATCTACAAAAACAATCCTTGTTTATTTCAATTCTTTTGGAAACATTTATAAATTTTATTATTTTATAGACTCTATTAATTTCCCCTAAACCGTACTAAAGACTCTTATTTACAAAGTTTCATAAAATGTATATTTACATGATTTAACTAATGTGAGAAATAATTTATGACAAATAAATAATTTCATTTCCTACCCTTTTCATTTCATTAATATACATGTTATCAACTTTATTTTATGAAAAATTCAAATGATATTCAAAAAGAACTTTCCTTCAATATATAAGGGTATTTTCCTCAAGAACATATCAATTCATTCATTTTATTATTTTCATTTATGATTATGACTAAAATATTTCATGTCTTTATGATATTATTTTATGTCAATATATAATTTTAAATCAATTATTCGACATATGAGGAATGAATTGGACTTAGAAGTAAAGTGTGAGGCGTGTATTAGCCCTTTGATTCGTCAATACATCTTCTATGACAAACTAAACCAATTTTTGGCCAAGGAAATACCCATTAATGTAGTATTTTTGTCCTATCCCTTTCTAATTTGTTTATTATGTCTTGAATTCTGAATACTATCATTACGATACTAGTAATTGATAGTCCAGGGGATTATTTCACTAGTATAATATACATGGTTATGATTCTTTCTCATGTCATTATTTATGGAATTATTTATTATACATATATTCCTTCCATATTATGCTCGATAAAAATTTTTACTCGAATGTGTTATTAGTTATTCAACATACCTTATTGTGTGTATTTATATATAATAGCTTCTGATGTATTTTTTACCATTTCTGATGATCTAAGATCACCCATTACTTATAACTTATTTTTCCCCAAGATGCAGAGATGTATATTTGGAATTGATTATAGGGATATCATAAGAGTTTATGGATGTTTCAAATAAAGTTTATTTTTTACATTGAAGTTGTAATATAACAGTTATGTGTGAATCTAGATTTCCAAATATTCTAAACCAATTGTTCATTAGTGATGCAACATAATTATTTAGTATAATAATTTACATAAGTAAGGAAGTAGCTCGAGGAAACTAAAACAGTGGTATATATAATATACAAAACCATGGGGGATCAATTTTGTATGAATTATTTCCTATTAAAAACTTATAGCTTCTTTACAACTATACATATTAAATGATTGGATTTCCTAATAATTTTCTTGAATTAGTTGATAAATATTCAATGATATGTATTAAAATTATCAATAAACGATATTTGGGTCTTTTTATGATGATCACCTACAATAATGATGACTAGGACCTTGGTGCATAGTGGTTGTTGACCACTCACATAAAAAAAATTAATATTATCATGAGAATATCAAGAACTTGTATATCATTGAATCCATACACCTTGAACTATCTATGTGATAAGAAATTACTAAAAAGTTATTATTTAAATTTGAGATAACACTAACACCTCTTTGCAGTATTGTCAATAGTATAGGCCAGTGTCACTCCATGAAAATGTTGGATTAAACTTCTTATAAACAACGAAAATATATTATAAAGGATTCCAATGACATATTATATAAACATATAAATATATTATATTGTGATATTATTAATTACATATTATGACACGAATATTTCACATGTTTTTATTCTCATATTATTTTCATCAGCCTGAATAATAATAATAAAATTATGGTCAGTGACTTTTCATCATATTATTCTATAACAAGTACAATTAGTTCCTTATAATATCATTTAATCTAATCGATTACTTGATATACATATTATTTAATAAGATATTATCATCCACTTACTATATCACTCTCTCAAAAAGATAGTCAAGGAATACAATAGGAAGCAATTTCCGATTTTCTATCCAAACCTTTGTTTTTTTAACAAAATAAAAAATATATTCTAAAAATATATTAATAATTATCCATGGATTTATAGCCTTGAATTTTCTTTCCCAACTTATTCTTTTCAAATTATTTAATAAATATCATAGAAAACAACTATTTAGACTACTATATATAGAAAATAATTATATCGCTAATCATTTCATTTGACATTATATTTCATATTTTTGATATTATTTATAAATTGAGAAAAATTTCAATTTTAAAAGTTCAATAATTAAGTGAGCTTTTAATTCCATTTATAAATTAAAAATCATGATTTTATATATATTTTATTCCTTGAATTTCTATTTTCAATGAAAATGCTTCTCAAACTATAAGACAAATATTTCTTATTTCTCTCAATGGCTTGTTTTGTGGAGTGAAATTTTTCATTAAGGTGAATAAAAAATTCATAAATTTTCATCTGCAAAAAATCCAATAACATAAATAATTATTATAATGTTTGTCATTGTTTTGAAACAATAAATTACATAACATGATTTTTAAAATTTCAAATCTATTCATCAAAATCTACGAGTCTATAAATATATATATATATTCAACTATTTTATCGTTCTTATAAAATTATAGTTCTAACATATAACAATTCAACATTCCCATATTCAATATTCTCAAAATATTATGGATCATAGAAAATATTTTTGAAAACATTTTATTTTAAATTTCGTTTTTTACTTTATAAAATTTATATCTGAGCATAAATATTTAATATATATTCATTTTAAATATATTAAACATGATACTAACATCATACATATATCATATTTTTTAATTCCTTTAAAAAAATTACCTTAAAGATGAATATATTATGTAACTTATAAAAAATATTATTCTTTACTAAATAACATGTGTTTTATTTAAATATATTATGCATCTCATGCCATTGTAATTATTCACATATTTGAGTGATGAACATTATTAAAAACATTTATGCATTATATTGGCTCTGATGACATTCCTAATTTCCTATCAAATAATAAATCATACGTATCAATAATAAATACTACACATGTTTCAATGTTATAATAATTTTCAATATTTTGGTTCTTCTAGGAGAATAAAATTATGCGTAGAATAAATAAATGTTATTTATTTTTTAATATTCTTTTCCTTTTAAATATTTAATGATCATTTCAAAATATTATATTTGATAAAATATATTTTATGTATCTATATGAACATAAAATTATGAATCCAAATATATATAGAATGAGAAATATAATATGTATCATAAAATTAAATATATTTCATAATCCTTTAATTCCATAATTCTATTAAATAAATCAAAATTTCTCAACGTAACTCAGCCACATAAAATCTAAATCAAATAACCTAAAATCAATATAAATTATAATGAAAATGATTCAAAAACAATATGAATTAAATTAATACCCCTTATAATATTTAAATAATGTTCCACTACCCCGGCTAGGATTTAATTTTTCACACATCAACCATGAATATTTCTTAATGAAATATCTACATTTACATTAATAACAATTTTTCTACAACATATTCAATGATTTTCAACTTCATCAATGAGATAAAATTCTTTAATGAAAAAATCATGGATCTTATTTAGTTCCATCAAATATACTATAATAGAATCCCTATATAAAATATTATACATTGATATCTATCATAATATTTTACAAGTGAATAGAATTATAGTAATATTAAATAGAAATATCTTCCTTTATCAATATCTATATTGATAATAAAACATTTCCTAACACAACATAAATAGAGTGGAAATATGATAACATCAATTCTTTTAGTGTTTCTTCAATCCTCTTATTCTAATTTAATATTCTCAATGTGAAGTGATAAATTTTTAATGAAATTATTAAATCTTTTCAATAAAATTCATTGGAAATACAATCAACTTTTAGAGTGAAATTATTATTTTGATATTGAAATCCTAAATATTACCTTCATAAATATTTACGTAAAATAAAATAGAACATAAATTGGATTAAAAAATATACCAAACATATTTTTTTCAACACAAATTGTAAATATATGGGTTAATTTTTCTTATACATTTTTATTACATATTTTTCTCCCTCTCTAATATGTTAATAAATAAAAATAACATTCGAGAGGGTAATATCAATTTATATAAATAACTATTATATCATGTATTTTACTATATTTCTAGATGAGATATTAATGATATAGAAAATAATAGGGTCAAATATAGATTAAAAGGCTATTCAAATACAATAAAATATTATACGAACTATAAAATCCATTAAAATGTTATTATAATTTTTTTTATTCAGAATTTATGAAATTTATTAACATGATTGAGGTTTTCAAATGAAATTTGTTTTGAAGTTTCTAATAAAATGTATATACAATCATATTTACATATAGGTTATAAATATTCCATTTATATATAAAGTAATCTTATAAAATTATAGAATGATTTGTACATTTTTTTTCATTGACTAGTTCAACTTATCCCCCTTGACATTAGATTTTATTATTCTAAATTATGTATGATAATATATTTATATATTCTTTATCTAAGAAGCATGACAAGATATTTTCGTTTAATTACAATTTTTTTTGAAATATTGCACTAGAATATTCTCCAACATTTCAAAAAAAAAATCCATTATAATAAGACACTCAAAAATATTATTAATCAAGGATGATCCATTCATAAGATAAGAATTAAGAAAAAAATATTATATCTTTAACCAAGATTGAGACATATTCTTGGATAGAATACTTATTCCAACCTGATCATGTTTTATAGTTCACACATTACAACGAGTAACTATTGATTTCTTATATAGATGAAATAAACATAATTTATGGGAATAAGGAGGATCTAAGTGGAATCATAATGATAGTAAAAAATATCTGAAGAATTTTCATCCTAAAATTTTTAATAATTCTAGAGCGATGTTTTTGAAAAAAAATTATAGTATATTTTCTAAACCATCCATGAAATAATCTATATTGGAATCATGGCCCTCAGTCCATTTAAATGATATTATTTATATGTAATTACTGTTCTTTTACTTTTATTACAAAATAAAATAAAGATATTTTATAGTATGATAATTCTTTTACAACATTTATTATTTTGATATATAAATGATTTTGAAATACATACTTTTTTTCTAACCTAATTTACAATACACATAGATCATCCTGAGTACTTTGATTATAACCTCATGAAAATATCCCATAAAATAAAATTTTATCAGCTGTAGTAGTATCTTTACCTTAAAAAATATTCATTACTTATTCTTACATAATATTTTCTTCCATTTAAAATTGGTATGGTTATAAAAAATATGTTTTTAGAAAATAATTTTCCTCAAATCATATTTAGTATAATTCCATATATTAAACTATAAAATTAATTGATATCTATGACACATTAATAAAATAAAAATTTTAAACATGTATATTATATTATAGACATTAAATTAGTATATAGAAAAATTATTTTTAATCTCCCATAGAAATGTTATATGGTAAAATGGATTTTATATTCCTAATATTTCGGTTTAAACTATATAAAAATTCAAATTTTATTTTCATTCAAAAAAATGTGATAAATAGGTTTAAATGTTATTATTAGGATAATGGTAAAATAGTTATTTTCATAATATATTTATATTAACATAATTTAATTTTTATCAAATCAAATGAAGTTATATCCATTCAATAATGAATGTAATATAATTTATAAACACACACACACACACACACACTCATATATATAAATCTATTTCTATTGTTAATAAATAATAGTTATTATTAGTAACAATTAATATTGAAAATACCATTTTCAATAGAGATATCATTATATATATTAAATTTTCTAAATTAAAAGTTATGTTTATATTATTAAAAAATGGAATTATATTATATCCACCACAAAATTTGATTAATAAACTTATGATGTGGAATAATGTTTTACATTTTATATTTAGTTAAATGTAAGAAACACTGGTAAAAACTTGTAACCAAGTTAAATAACAAAAATGGTAAAATATAAAAAACCATTTGGTTAAATGATTGAAACATGTTGAAAATAAGTTTGAAAATTAGTGTGATGGGTTTTATTGGAATTATATCACCCTAAAATTAATTACTTTCCCTTCTTTGTTTTAATATCTAATTGTTTCATTCCATCAATTAAAATAAAATTGGTATTTAAAAATTTTAAATTTATTCACTTATAAAAGGAGAGCACTTAAATATTTTTTCCCCATCAATACCAAAGACTTATCTTCCCTAAAACACTATTTCACCTTCTCCTAAAATCCATACACATGTCCTAAAGCTTAATTATTATAAAAAATCCATGAAAAGCTTCCTTAAGGTGTTACAAATTGTATAACATCCAAAGGGATATGTAATTAACTAAACTAATCTGTATAATATATATTACCATTTTTCACCAAAAAACTATTATATATTTAAAATTATAATAATAAAAGATAATATAATATTTTAGTTTATTATTATAATGTGATATAAATATTTTAGCTTCCTTATATGTATCATAATAGTGAAAAGATCAGTTGAATTACGTGCAGTCAATAACCTCCATAGGCGATGTGAACTATATTTCATAACGTCCTTATATGGTTTTTTAAATGGGCTTATTTTATAAATAAATATGTTACATAAAAAATTATTACCATTTTGAAAATAAAAACCAATTCATGTCAATATTAATTTATTTTTAATGGAATGTGACACCCATGCATAAGTGTAAATTACCACCTCCAAAATGGTGGTGTATTCATTTTTCATTAAATATTATCTATCTTGGATAACTAAGGAAACTAAATTACTTATGACATTGGAAAATAATTATCAAATAAAAATTATTTCGGAATGGTAATGTTAAAATCTAAGAGGTAGTTAATATAACACCCCCACATTAAAACATTTATCAAAACAATCTCATCACTATCTTTCTCATCATGAATAGTTAATAAAATATTTATGAAATGAAATTATAACATTATAAAAACATATATTAAAGGGCCTATAATTACGTTATTATAATTAATTTTATGTCTATAAACATGTATCGACATCTCCATTAAAATACATGTAAAAAAAACTATATAAATTTATATATATTGATGATTGAAAAAGGTAAAAATAAATATTTTTTTGTAATAAATTACTAGAAATTATTAATAAAAATGGATATATGTGTTAATAATATTTATAAATAGTTTATTTAGTGAAATAGTTTTCTATAGAGGATGATAATTTTCATTCGATTATGCAGGAAAAATGTTATGATATTTGGATGACTCAAATAATTTACATGGGAAATAATCAATCCTCTTTGAAAATAATCATATTTGTTTTATTTTTTTGACCATTTCATGATTTTATATTTTATTTCCACCTTTTTATAGGGAAATCATTTTGGACATCCAATTATTATCCATTGATCAATCAATTGTTTCCTAAAATGATTATTTTGTAAACAATAATTATCAACTTTTTATGGATTTTTAATACATATACTTGTATCTTACGTCCATCCAATGTTCATTATTTATTATTGGAGATTGAAATTGGTTTTATCTCCTATGACATTTATATTATTGATTATTCCATTTTAAATTATATTTTCAATTCCCTATTAAATATATGAGTTTTTCAGTAATGGTGTTTTAGAATATTTTATAGAAATTTATAATCCTTAAACATTGATTTGTTTCCCTATACATTATATTTTTGACATTTATTTTATTTAAATATATTATCTATTTATTGGAATATATTTTATTTAATTTTTTCCAATTATCCTATTCATCATTAAAAAATGAATTCCATTTAGAAGGTTACATGAAATTCACATCCATTTATGATGATATTATCAACCGTTTTCTATGAAAAAAATACTTTCATGATATATATTCTATTTAAAAAAAATACGTCTACAATGGAGTATAGTTCAAAAAAACCATTATTTTCTCTATTTAATAACTAATATTATCAAATCATGTTATTAATAAAAATATAAAAATTTTATTTGAAAATTCATTTTATGTGATGCTATTTGAAAAATTTATAAAACCCATTTTACCACATTGGTTGTATATAAAATTAAAATGATTTTATTTTAAGTGGAAATCATTTTTATATGGATGTTAATTTGTGGGATACTATATCACCCACAAATTCCATGATTAAGTATTTACATATCCTCAGATAATTAAATGTTGGAATACATTTTTTCACATTAAAAATCATGGAAACACATTGATTTGTTTTAGAATATAACGACATGGTATACTTAGAGTATATCACAATATTAGTAGTGGACATACATGGAATTTCTTACATCATAAAGTGTGTGAGTGATTGTGCTTTCTATTTTTTCCCTATATTTGTGAAACATCAATAAAATGTACCTTATTTTCTTCAATTTTTAATAATTTATGATATTAAATATAATATTTATTCTAATTTCATACATTAAGATTTGATGTTGTGTTTTGATTTTATTTTTTGCGTATAGGCCATGATTATGATGACCATTTATTGGTATTATGTTCATATTCCAAAATATGAAATTCTCTACCAATTTTTTGAAGGTCACATATGATTCAATATTATTTTTTATATAATATAACTCCATTATTTTTGGCTTACCTCATGTTAATGATATAACTGTTATGACAAGTTTCTCCAACTATTAATTATAGTTTACTCCGTTCTAATGCCTTTTTTTTCCAAAGATATGAGGATGTGTATTACATGCGAGATTTTTTGAGGAGGGATTAGAGTGTAATGGTTGGTGAAATATTGAAGTGAGTAATAAAATAAGTTTTCTAGGTACATAATCATTCAATATATTAAACCATTGGATCTCAGGATTGTGAAAATATATATGAGTGTAATAATTATTATTCCATGTATATGTAATATGTGTGAAAATTTATAATGGATCATTACAATTATTATGAATTGAGGTTTTACCTATTTAGGGGTTATCTTAAAAATTAATAGTTTGGAAAATAAGAATAATTCAAAATATATAATATCAACCAAATGTTTTGTAAATGTAGATATTTATTTCATTTTTCCTAGAACTATTATCCTTGTTTAGATATTATAATGTTTATATGACTATGGGGAATATTTACCAATGGGTAGTAATTATGAAAAATGTCAGTTGAGTATAAAATAAATATTTTCTCTTATGTATGATGAGTAGGCCTAATACTAAACAAAAGGAGAGACACACTCCAGGGATTTGATTTGGTCAATTAACTCTATAATTAGAAACTATCATGATGGATTTGGACAATGTTTTGGTTATAATAACTATTTGAAAATTAATGTATAAAACCCAGAAATAATCCTATATATTAATATTTTTGTGTTTTATTATCATTTATAATTTATTTCATATATTCTAATAGTTTTATGTCAATACATTTACTCTATTATCTCCCTATACAATCGTTTAAATTATGTAATTGGTAGACCATTAAGTAACTATTATTATAACGAGTGTCAAACAAAATTATATGAATGATCCAATAAAAATAAATTTGGATAGGTTATGGTGTATAAACCCTCATAAATATTATCCTCCAACTATTTTAATATAAAAATAGTAAAATGATTCATATTGAGATCCTAAACACACCATGTAAGGAGTCGAATTCAATTGAGACAACAAATCAACAACACACAACCTCTTCAATAGTTACATATAAAACAATTATTTCTGAGTAATCTGTAAATGTGATGTAACATATATTTCATATTATATTTTGTTTGGGACATAATATGTATGTGTTGGGTGTATATCATTTGGATTTAAAACATGAACAATAATGAACTCTAATTTCAAACATAGTAGAAAAGGTGGGTTTTTACAATATTTAATGAGAGATGTTCCAGAATAAATTATCCATCGATATCCCAAATTATACCTTATAATGTGTATAAAATAATAAATATGTGAACAAAAACAGAATAATAATATGTCTATTGAAACATATAAATATTACATTACCTGGATTTTGAGGTTTTCGTATTGTTTTATCTCTAAACATGAATGAATGGTCTACCATTTCTTCAGTGTATTAAAACGAATTAATTAAATGGGATTACCCATAAGTTATTTTTAATTATATAATGAGATTATTCAATGTACTTTAATGGTTTGGATTTAAATTAAATACTATCATTATTTATGGTTTGGTAGAAAGAAATGTTGTTTATTGTGGATGCTCTAACTGAAAGACACAAAGGGGAAATCTTGACCACCCATGTGTCAATATTGTGGGAGGAATAACTTGGGTATTCATTAATATATTTTGGATTTTTTTTTATAATTAATGTGAATTATATGTGGTATAAAACTATCAATGAAGTAGAAATAATCTGGTTTAGCTGATGGAGTGGAAAAAGTCCCTGAAAAATGAACCACGTAGTATTTAATACTTAAAATGAATATTCAATCATCATAATGAAAATAATTACCCTGCCCATATGTCTATTGAGGAGAATAAACCTTAGAAACAACATAAAGAGAATTATTAAGGAAGATCATATGATATCACCACAATCGATATGGATAATAGTAGTTAAGTTTTTAATGGTACACTCATTCAACACTACATATTATGAAATTTCTGATGTTACGCTACTTCATCCCATTATTTTACATTGGAAAAGATTGTAATGAATATTGATTCACAACCCAAAACCTTGGATAATGAAATATAAATGAATCATAGGGTAATGAAATGATATTATCCATCCAATATTACTATTCTCTATCTGAGATTTTTGGGAATGTATTTTCATAAAATCTAAATATTTTACCCTTAAATGAATTTAATGTGATATTCGGTATGAATTAGTTATCTATATAGAGATAAAAATATAAATTATCAAAATAAAAAGACTCATTTTGGATCCCCAAACATATTATTATGAAATATTAATGAATGGATGATCATAAACGCCCTTTGGGAAAAAATAATTTTATATGGGTTCTAATACCTAGTAATAAGGGATTTATTGCTCAAATAATTAGTGATGAAGCTACTTGTGATGAAATGATTATTGTTTGTGAATATTTTGTCATATTTATGGAAGAACAACATGGTGTTTCCACATATTTGTGGTTGAATTTTTAATCAATCTCATAAATTAATCAACTCCTATATAAAAAAATCAATATAGAAAGACTCTTATTGATTTAGAATAATTAAAAAATGTTATAAGAGAACATGGACACTAGTTTTATACACTTTAGCACTAATCTGTGGGGTGAACCAGTACTCCTTGTCAAAAATAAGGATTTACCAATTCAAGTAAGAATTGATTATCATTATATTATTAAAACAATGATATATAAAAATAATCATTTACCTTGAAATAATTATTTATTATATTAACACATATTAACTCATTAAT
Organism: Viscum album; assembly: GCA_963277665.1. NCBI lineage: Eukaryota > Viridiplantae > Streptophyta > Magnoliopsida > Santalales > Viscaceae > Viscum > Viscum album. The sequence goes on from OY728135.1 coordinate 554,244,457, forward strand.
TCTTGAATATTGACCATATTTTTATATATAATATGATAAGGGGCAACAAAAAGGGTATTATAATGAAATAAATTTGTATAATGTATGAAAAATATAAAATTATAATAATTTTATTTAAACTTACAATGTTCTCCTTCTATCGTCATAAAAATACAAAATAGTGTCTTTTGAGATGGACTTGATCAATTTTTTGTTATATTTTTAGATGAAATTTTTATATATTCATGTATAAAGGTATTAAATAAAGAACATAAGTATATTAATTTAAAAAGGACAATAAAGTATAAAGTTTTTTCCATGTTTAGGAGGTTTCAATTCTAAATGTAGAATGTTTAATTTTTGTATTAGGTAATCATTAACAAAGTAATATTTATACATACATAAAAAATGAAAGATATCTGGATATTATATAGATCAACCTTATAATCTGATCATAGTAGTATTGTGAGGCTAATATTTTATGATATATACAAGTTGATTAATTAATTAGTTCTATAAAATACACTAACCAAATTACCATTGAATGGATTGATGTTCTTTTGGATATCAGAATGAGAAGAATGATTCAAGGAACTAAAGAAGTAAGTAGTCACTACACCTGTACATACATTACACTACAACATGGAAGGGTTTTTAATATACTGTTATTCTTAAAAAATGATCATGGGGGTATTTTCTCTTTTATAATGATAAGGTAATTTATTTTTCCTCATGAATATTAAATAATCACGAGAATAATTATTTGATGCATGATTAGGTGATGACAGTTGTTATTTTTCTATTAATGATATGGGTTAATTATATTTATGTTGAAGATTATAATATATTCACTATCCCAAATAATTTTAAATATATATTCATAAAAATGAGATAAAATGAGAAAAAGGGGATATTTGGTGTTGATAAATTATAATGACCTTTCAATAAACTACTACTCGGGGAAGTAAACATGGTGGCTGGCGATTTTTGTAGGAATTATAATTTTATATTATGTAAGATGGTTACTAAAAAAGGCTCAATACTAATAGATTTTCATTTGATGAATTATATAATTGAAATTCATATAGAGATATCATACCATTCCAAAATTATTTTTCTACTATCCATTAACACAATGATCAAGGAATCCTAGAAAGATGATAAATAAATATAAATATATATATATAATGTTGTGATTAATCTTTAGTTTATCATTGATAATGAAAAATATATATTTTTCGTACAATGATATGTGTCGCATGAAACCCATAATTGAAGAGGTAAATTTAGGATAGTGAATTAATATTATGTTTTTTTATTCTTATAAAAAACATGAATATTTGTAGAGAAATAAATAAAAAAAGTAGTGGTATATCATGAAAATGGATATTTCAGAATATATATCATGATACATTCTATACCAAACTGGTAACGTTGATCCATAACTATCTATTGGTATGTTGTAATAATTACCCAGCACATGAGCCTTAGCCCGGTTGGCAAGGTCTCTGATGGTGCATCCAAGAGACCAGGGATCAAATCCAGGCGGAGGCAGAATTTCCGGGTACTGTAGCAGTACTATAGTAGAACTGTAGCAAGAACTGTATCAGGAACTGTACAGTACTGTAGAGGGAACTGTAGCAGGCACTGTTTGGCAGTATAGCAGCCGGAAATATGCCCCTGTTTGGGCCTTCGAGCCTCAGATTTGGTCCCCGAGTCCTTCATTGGCCTTCGGGCATCCAGGCCTTCGGGTCAGTTGGGCCTTCGGTCCATCTTAAGGCCTTCGGGCCACCTACAGATACAAACCAGACCAAAAACTACAAGGAACAAGCTCTACAAGGAGGATGAGAAAAGGAGCTTTCACCACAGCAGAAGTTAAACGGATTGCAAGAATGAGAGGGTATGACACCTGCCATCGGGACAAGCCTGTGCATGCACGAGAATGCCTAGCCGAACAACCATGCAAAGGTGGAGAGATGATTTCATAATGAAGATGCTGGGGAGGAGCAGTTCCATGTTTTTAGTCTGGGTGGCATGTAATGTTTGTGTCTATAGGAAATGATTCCTCTATGGACTACAAGCATGTAATCTTTCGCCTACGGGCATTTTAGGGTTCCACCTCATCCTTTGAAAGGTGGATTATCAAAATCAATAAAAAATGAAGGCCTTCGGGCCATTATAGGATGTTGTAATAATTACCCATACCGGTTTTGAAATTTGAATCCATAACCATTTATTATTTTCTAATTTTCCTTGGTGTAATAAGGAATATAATTCTACATATGTTATAGTCAATCACCTAAAAAAGTCAGAACACATTATTTTTGTTAATGAATTTTCTATCATGACGAAAAAACTAGGAAATAAATAAGTGGAGTGGTATGACTATATCGAGTGCAAATCTATATTGAATCTCATAGAAATATGATGTTAACATCAAGGTTCTAGATAATCCTTTGGAGTTTGGTTTGTTTTTGTTGTCAATCCTCAGTGGAAGTTCTGAATGTGTGCCAGCAAAGCAATCATATAGTTCAAGCAGACAACAGTATTGAAGGTGGTGCTGTTTCACAGTGTTTGCCAAATTTTTGGGCCTCAAAATCGGAAAATGAAGACATGGATTGTTTGCAAAAAGAGGTTCGCACAAAAAGGAAGTGGTGCACGAAATATAAGAGGCTTGCGCGAAATACTTAAGTTGGGCGCAGGAAACAACAGGATGCGCGAAATAGTGGATCAAGGTTTTTCACGCAAATAGTGTTTCAGAATCAGATTGGTGAAAAATGACAAAGGCATGGGCTGCACGGAAAATATGAGCTGTGTGCGAAATACTTGAGCTGGGCGCGAAAAACAGCGCGGTGCGCGAAATAGAGGATCGAAGTTTTTTGTGCATATAGTGTTTCGGAATCACACCGTCGAAAAATGGCAAAGGCATGGGTTGCACGCAATATCTGGAGAGGTGCGCGGAAAAAGATACATGCGCGAAATATTACGCGCCCGATGAGATGTTTTACCCCCCAAAGGGGATTTGGCATGTGGGGGTCTCAGTCGCCTATAAATATGAGGTGACCCCCTTCATTCAAGTGGGTGGAAGACTTAGAGAAGATCCGTGGTCTGATGCACGAAAAAGGATAGCATAAAGGGGCTTGCGCGAAATATTCGGAGTTGCACAAAAAAGGGGCGTTTTGGGCGAAATAGTTTTCCGCGCGAAAAGTAAATTTTGCGCGCAATAGGACAGTTTTGCACGCAAAGGGTTGGTGATGCGCAAAATTGTCAGTAAGGTTTGTCTGCACGTTCTGGTTATCCGGTTCAGTGGTTCTGTGCGTTCTAGTGCATCTATTTCGGACTTCGATGCATGAAAAGTCTCGTGCTGAGAAGAGGCAAAGACTTCAATGCAAATCTATTGCAGAGACCTTCACGTCTATAAACTGAGTGACACTTCACCAACGGCAGTGAGCCAGGGGGAGTCAATGGGAGTGACCTGAGGGAAGCAGTGAGCTATCCCTGAACCTTTATAAAGGCAGTGTGCCTGGGACAGAGTTACTATGTCCTAACAATTTTAATCCACAACTTGTGAAGATAAGTGGATTTTGGTACGACTGGAAACTCATCGGTATATGCTCCTTGGACGTATCCCTTAGTGGTGAACCAAGTAAAAAGTGTTGTGTCCTCTCTGTGCGTGTGAATGTTTTCTTTATAATCATAATCATCATATAGTTTCAACAAGTTCCTACCAACATGGGAACAAGATCCACCACATTAAAAGAAAAATTTGTCACTCTGATTTCCCCCTCTCTTCTCAGGGTGTCCCGGGGTCCTTCAAGTGGTATCAGAGGGAGGTTAAAGGTTGTTAGCATTGAATCTGTCCTTTGTCGCCATGGAGAATGTAGTCAATTCTAGGGGAGTCCCTCTCTTCTATGGAAGTAATTTTTTGATCTGGAAGAATAGGATGAGATCTCATCTAAGATCTCTTGGAATGGAATTTTTGTTTTCTACTGTGCAAGGAATACAAGTCACTGATCCAACAGGCATGGCTATGACTGACACAGACAGGGAAATTCTTGATGCAGATGCTAAAGCACAAAATGCACTCACCGCAGCTCTTTCTGATCAGATCTATCTAAAAGTGATGAGTTGCACTTCAGAAAAGTATATTGGGGATAAATTTTAAAACATTTATGAAGGAGATAGAAAGGTAAAGGAGGCCAAACTTCAGGTTTTACACAACAGGTTTGACGATCTAAAGATGCATCCTAATGGGAATGCAGATTCTTTTTTTAATCAAATTACTGAAGTAGTGGGAGCAATTGGAGGTCTTGGAGAAGAAATCAAAGACATTGATATCATGAAGAAAAATCTTGAGAAGACTTCCTCCCATGTAAAATGAAAATGTCTCAGCCCTTGAAGAGAGATATCTATCTAAAATATCTCTGGATGATTTGTTAAGTAGTTTAGTGTCATATGAGATGAGAGTAAAACCTGAAGATTCCAAAACTCGCATGAGAAAGGAAATGGCATTCAAATCCATGGACAAATTGAAAATATCAGAAGATAGTGGTGGTGAAGATGACGAAGAAAAATAAATTCTTTCTCTCATCACCAAGAAGTTGAAAAAGGGAAAAGGTAAATTTAGAGGTAAGCTACCTCTTGCATGTTTCTGTTGTGGAAGAGTTGGGCACATTTCCTCTCAGTGCCAAAGAATGTTAGATGATGATGCGAGTGAAGAAGAAGACATTGATAAGCCTCAAAAAAGGTTTTTCAAAAAGGGTGACTTCAAATCTGGAATGAAAATGCAGAGGAAGAGTTTTATCTGTGAAGAAGAAGATAATGATATTGAATTTTGTGAGGAAGAAGAACCCGAATTTAAAACCAAAAACCATGCTTCCCTGATGGCTACCACTGAAATATCAGAATCCTCAATCAATGAAGGCAGAGATAATCAGACTACTTGTATTGGTAATCCAAATCTTCAAATTAAGGATGCCTTATCCAAGATTAAGAGTAAATGTAAGAGATGTAATAAGTGGAAGAAAATGGTGGAAGAATCATCAGAACATGTTGATGAACATGAAGCTGAAATTGAACGTCTGGAAGAATTTGTGAAAGTTCAGTCTAAAATCCTTGAAATAAATGATGATGTAGTGGATCTAAACCTGAGAATTGAAGAGCAGGGAAAGGTCATCAATGAACTCACGTCAAGACTAGAAGAAAATTCCAACACTGCTGACGGTCTTGAGGAGGAAGTTGTTACTCTTAGGAGTAAACTTTAGACTGAATCATTTTCAAAAGAATCAAGGAAGAGAATACCATTTAGAAGATTCTCAGATGCAGAATTACTGGAATGAGCCAAGTGTGGTTCTGATGTGGTTGAAAAAATCTTGAGTTTTCAAATACCCGCTTGCATGTGAAAGAGTGGAATTGGCTGTGAAGCTGAGACACCAACTACTGGAAGTAAAGAGAGCCAAAAGAAAGACAAAACGAAGGTTGAACATGTTGAAACTCTACCTGAAGTGCTGAAAACGAAACCCTCAATACAAACTAGAAGGAGAACTGACAATTATCCTCAAATATTAAGAAATGATAGGCAGTTCGGCTATTCTCCCAAGGATGAAGGTATGAGGAGAAATTCAGGTGAGAAGACATAATCTCTCATGAAGTGTCAATTCTGTGGCTATCTGGGCCATACCATGTCATACTACGAAGAGGAAAGGAGGTACTTGAATGGAGAAGATCTGGGAAGTCAAAAAAGGAGACCGATTTCATATCCTCCATCTTATAGAAGAAATAGCTTCTATGGTTACTGTTTTAATTGATTTAACTTTTGTCATAAGGCTGCTAATTGCAGGCAGAGAAAGGACATGGACACCTCATACCGAAGTTCAAAACAAGTCAAGTCTCATCAGCAAGACAGTGTTTCTTTTTCAAATAGATTTTCTCCTCTCAAAGAAGATTTTGACTATGAAGAACCTAGGCATGCAGAAGAGATAATTGAAAGGCCATCAATTCTATATACTCGATCCAATGTCTCATGGAAGGAAAGGAAGAAGATTGAGAAATCCAACCTTGCAGAGGTGGCCCTCAATGCTACAGAGAACAACAGTTCTTGGATTCTGGATAGTGGTTGTTCATCTCATATGATGGGTAATGCAGGCCTGCTAACTGATATCAAAAGGATAGTTGATGGTACAGTACGATTTGGTAATGATGGGGCTCTGAAAATCAAAGGGAGTGGAAGTACCGAGTTAGTTAATGGAGAACTAAAGAAGACTGAATTCCTTTATGTTAATGGAATACGTCACAATCTTCTCAGCCTGAGTCAACTCTGTGACGCAGGACTTATAGTTACTTTTAATTTGAAAGGATGCACTATCAAGGGAAAGACAGGAAATTTACTTATGAAGGGATACAGAACAGAAGGCAACTTATATCAGGTTGATAGTGAAGAAAATGTATGTTACATGACAGTTGAGGAAGAAAACAATTTGTGGCATCAGAGACTTAGACATATCAATCAACAAGACATGGAGAACATTTCAAAATTGAAAATTGTAGTGGACATTCCCAACCTGAAGCATGAGCGTGAAAAATCTTGTGATGCTTGCATTCGTGGGAAGCTAGTCTGCAGTTCATATCGGCCAAAGAAGAAAAGGGCATCTAACCTTCTTGATCTGATTCATACAGATGTATGTGGGCTGATAAATATTGCCGGAACTCATGGAGAAAGGTACTTTGTCCTTTTCATAGATGATTACAGTAGAATGGCATGTGTGATGGTCATTCACAGGAAACGACAAGTCCTTGACTGCATGAAAACATATCGGCGAATCACCGAGAATGATACGGGATGAACAATCAAAGTGTTGCGATCTGACAATGGAGGAGAATACAAGTCCATTGAATTTGAAAATTATCTGGAGAAGCATGGGATACAACATGAGGTGGCTGCTGTGAGAACTCCAAAACAAAATGGAGTTGTTGAATGTAGGAATCGACAGGTGAACAACATGGCACGAACTATGCTGATTGAGAGTCGTATTCCACGACATTACTGGAATGAGGTTGTTCAAGCTTCTGTGTACATTCAGAATCGAACGGGACTTTATATGGGTGAGACGAAGACACCATATGAATTATGGAATTGAAGTAATCCTTCTTTAAAATACTTTCGTGTCTTAGGAAGTAAATGCTTCATTAGTAACAAAGAAGGAAATCAGGGGAAATATGGCGACAATGCAGATGAAGTAATTTTCCTCGGTTACTCAATGAACAGAAAATCCTACAAGTGTTTCAACAAGCGTTTAGGAAGGATTTTGGAAACCAGTGATGTTAAGATAATTGAAGAGAAAAGTACAAATGATTCAAGGACGTCATATACTGATATGATAGAAAGTCAGGAAGAAAGTGAACGGGAAGAAAATACAAATGCAGAAATAGAGGAAGTTGTTCAAAACACTCAGCAGTCACATCATGATGTTGACTCAGACGAAGAATCTGAAGAGGAAATATTGGATTGCGAGAATGCGACTGAACCTCATAAGAAAAATCGACGAGCAAAAATTGATCCATCTAACATAATTGGAGACAGGATTGCACCTACACAGACAATGAGGATGAGGAATAACACACCATCTTCATTTCTGTCAGTTGTGGAGCCATCCTCATTTGAAGAAGATGCAAAGGATGAATCCGTGGTGAAATCCATGAATGAAGAGTTAGATCAGATTGACAAGAATCATACATGGGATCTTGTCCAGAGACCAAAAGGTCATAATGTTATTGGAACAAAATGGATATTCAAGAACAAGTTTGATGAGCATTGAAGTGTTATCAGAAATATGGATTGACTTGTATGTAAAGGGTATTCTCAGATAGAAGGTGTTGACGTTGAAGAGACCTTTTCTCCAGTGGCTAGACTGGAGTCAATCAGGCTGTTTCTTGCGATGGCTCTCCAAAGAGGATATAAAGTATATCAAATGGATGTCAAGAAAACATTCTTAAATGGTGTACTCGAAGAAGAAGTCTACATTGAACAACCGGTGGGTTATCTTCTTGGTGCTAATGAATCAAAGGTTTGCAAGCTAAAGAAAGCACTTTATGGCCTAAAACAGGCACCACGGGCATGGTACTCTAGACTGGATTCTTACCTCAAGAAGCTGGAATTCAATAGAGTAGGAGTAGATCACAACCTCTATGTGAAGAATTCTTCGAAAGATCAATTCATGGTTCTAGTTTACATCGATGACATTATATTTGGTGGTAGCATGCAGAAGTCCATGGATGAATTTGACAATCATTTGAAATCAGAATTTGATATGTCAATGATTGGGGAGCTCACATATTTCTTGGGACTGCAAGTGACTTAAAGGAAAGACTTCACTTTTTTCTCTCGGGAAAAGTATGCCAGAGAGCTGCTGAAAAAGTAAAATATGAAAGACTCCAAACCAATGTCAACTCCGATTGTAGTTGGAACCAAACTTGGAAAGCATGAGGAAGGGACATCTGTAGATCCCACCATGTACAGAAGAATCATTGGGAGCCTACTGTACCTGACAGTGACACAACCAGATATTGTCTTTTCCACATGTCTTGTAGCCCGCTTTCAGAGTAATCCAAAGGAGGAATATTTGGCAGCAGTAAAAATAATCATAAGGTATATTCAAGGTACACACAATTATGGCTAAAACATTGGTTCAGGAAGGGACTATGAATTATCATCATTTTCAGATGCCGACTGGGCTGGAGATGTTGTGGACAAAAAGTCCACCAATGGTGGAGCATTCATTATTGGGAATAACTGTGTTGGCTGGTTGAGCAAGAAACAAGAAAGTACTTCTCTTAGTACTGATGAAGCTGAGTATATATCCGCAAAAAATGCATGCACTCAACTGCTATGGATGAAGCAACAATTAACAAATATTGGTGATGAGGTAAAGCAACCAATGGTGATTTACTGTGATAACAAGAGTGCAATTGATCTTACAAAAAATCATTTTCAGCATTCTCGTACAAAACATATTGAAATCAGGTATCACTTTATCAAAGAAAAAGTTGAGCAAGGGGTGATTAGAATGGATCATGTGGGAACTGATGAACAAGTAGCTGATATCCAGAAAAAGACACTGTCAACGGCTGTGTTTGAGAAGCATCGATTGAACCTTGGTGTTCAGCCACCTCCCAGTGCATAAGAAGGTTACGGAGATCCCCTCTCCCCGTTTGTTTTAACTGTTTTTATCTGTTTATGGCTGTGATGCAGGTTATGGGGGAGATACTATCTAGGGGGAGTATGGTTTGAGTTGAACATTGATTAATTTACCGGCCTTTGGGTTTATTGTCAATGGGGGAGAAAGGAATGGAATAAATTCAGGAATTCAGAATTGTCTGTGGACATGTAATGCTTCTGTGACACGATGAGAATTCAGTGTAAGAAAATTTCTTGAGCGTCTTTGAGTTTTCCAAAACACGGGAACGCAATTCAAACTTCCTCTCTTGTTTTCTACACCGAGAATTTCTCACGTAGACTTAGAGTGCTGGCTGAGTTGATCCTTGCATTTTTGGTATGCTTGTGGATGGTGATATATTGAATTTATTTGGTGATTTCCAACAAACCCAAAGGGGGATATTGTTGGAACCATTTCTGTTGTAGGTAGGAATTGGAGTTTGGTTTGGGTTTGTTGTCAATCCTCAGTGGCAGTTCTGAATGTGTGCCAGCAAAGCAATCATACAGTTCAAGCAGACAACAGTATTGAAGGTGGCGTTGTTTCCCAGTGTTTGCCAATTTTTGGACCTCAAAATCGGAAAATGAAGACATGGATTGTTTGCAAAAAGAGGTTCGCACAAAAAGGAAGTGGTGCACGAAATATAAGAGGCTTGTTAGAAATACTTATGTTGGGCACAGAAAACAGCGGGATGCGCGAAATAGTGGATCGAGGTTTTTCGCGCAAATAGTGTTTCAGAATCAGATTGGTGAAAAATGACAAAGGCATGGGCTGCGCGCGAAATACTTGAGCTGGGCACGAAAAACAGCGCGGTGCGCGAAATAGAGGAGCGAAGTTTTTCGCACAAATAGTGTTTCATAATCACACCGTCTAAAAATGGTAAAGGCATGGGTTTCCCACAATATCTGGAGAGGTGCGCGGAAAAAGATACCTGCGCGAAATATTACGCGCCCGATGAGATGTTTTCCCCACCGAAGGGGATTTGGCGTGCGGGGGTCTCAGTCGCCTATAAATATGAGGTGACCCCATTCATTCAAGTGGGTAGAAGACTTAGAAAAGATCCGAGGTCTGATGCGCGAAAAAGGATAGCGTAAAGGGGATTGCGTGAAATATTTGGAGTTGCGCGAAAAAGGGGAGTTTTGCGCGAAAAGTAAATTTTTCCTGCAATAGGACAGTTTTGCACGCAAAGGGTTGGTGTTGCGCGAAATTGTCAGTAAGGGTTGTCTACACGTTCTGGTTATCCGGTTCAGTGGCTATGTGCGTTCTAGTACATCTATTTCGGACTTCGATGCAAGCAGAGTATCGTGCTGAGCAGAGGAAAAGACTTCAATGGAAATCTATTGAAGATACCTTCACATCTATAAACTGAGTGACACTTCACCAACGACAGTGAGCCAGGGGGAGTCAACGAGAGTGACCTGAGGGAAGCAGTGAGCTATCCCGGAACCTTTGTAAAGGTAGTGAACCTGGGACAGAGTGATTGTCCTCGAACAATTGTAATCCACAACTTGTGAAGATTAGTGGATTTTGGTACGACCGGCAACTTTTCGGCGTATGCTCCTTGGACGTAGCCCTTAGTGGTGAACCAAGTAAAAAGTGTTGTGTCCTCTTTGTGCATGTGAATGTTTTCTTTCTAATCATAATCATCATATAGGTTCAACAAGTTACTACCAACGTGGGAACAAGATCCACCACATTAAAAGAAAAATTTGTCACCCTGATTCACCCCTCCCCTATCAGGGTGTCCCAGGGTCCTTCAGAGGCATAATTTTTGGGCCTCATATGTGTGTCGCTATTTGTGAATTGAATAATTTTTCATGTATAATAAATAAATATTTGTTTTAATTTATCTTATAAAAAAATATGGTATAAATAGAGGACTTATAAAATTTTGAGATTGGATTAGAGAACATTAGTGGGAACCCTTGGATTACGACTATGTATTGGATAAAATCATGACGTTTCGTTATATTAGATATTGGGATGTTTTTAAAAATAATATATATGTTTTTATATATAACAAATTATGATAGGGTAGTCACTATAAATATGGTTTGTTTTTTGTCAATTAACAAATCACTCTGTAACAAGATAAATGTGACTTTTTCTAAATATCTAGTGACATAATCCCAAATTATATGATTCTTTTGATTTCGATACTCATTATGAAACATTATGGTGGATTTTAAAAATATTTTGGTTATATAACCTAACAAAAAAATATCATTGATAAAAGATATTGAAACCTTAATATTTATAGGTAAGGTTATTAACATACATTGTGATTTATTTCAACAAATATCAGCATACCACCTCTATAAATTTACTAACATGTGCCTTAAATTATTATTTTTTATATACCAAAAAGATTAAATATGAACATGACAAAATATAATTAAAAATAAAAATTTTGTTATTTCCCTAATGAATTACTAAATGGGAAACATAAAGATACATAAAACCTCATAGAAATAAACAGCAGACTATTAAAATAATCCAATATAAATGTAAATCACATTAAACTCTCAAATTCACTATGGTATAAGCATCTTATTATCATATCTTTCAGAAAAAAATTCACACCTGCCATTAATGTCCCTTCTAATATATTAATTACAGATAAAGGAATCAATGTGATGAAAAATAAATCTTCTATTCTCTAGTTTTTTAAGAATAAAAATGTTTTTTAGGATTTCTATCATTTGGATTTATAGGTTGACCAATAGTTGACTCATAATAACACACAGAGAGAATGATGATGTAGACTCTATAGAATGTGAAATGTTTATAAAATAATTCTTCAGTAACAGCTTTCCTCTAAATCTTCTCATGAGTATTTAATATGAATTCATTGAGTCCAAAGAAATAGAGGATAATCCTATCAGATCATCTGAATAAAAATTCAAAAACATTAGTATGAATCTGGGAATATATAAAAATATTAATGAATTATGTAAAATTTATTTGTTTTTTAAAACCATTTTTTAAAATATATTATCCCAAAGATATATACCTCTTCTATGATCCATATTTTTGGGATGTAATTTATAGAAAATTTATTTGCGCACCTTTGGTTGCATTTAATGTGATAATTTTTATATATTGGATAGATTATCATAGATCAAATATAGTTTTTCTACGATACTGTGTTCCAATTTAAAATCCCTATATATAATATTAAAAAAATTTAATACAAGGATTATAATAGACATAATTTAGGTGGAAATTATTTTATATGGGTTATAATACTAACCATTATGTAATTTTTAGCTCAAATAATTTGGTATGAATTTAAAATGGATGATATTCATATTTTACTTGAATATTTGGATGCATTTTAAAATTAACTCCCTGGTTGTCCTCCAGTTTATGAGGATTATATTCCAATAAAACTCATACATGGATAAATTACTATCTAATAAAATAAATAGATAATAAATCAATTGAGTTATATAATTAAAATAATAAATTTAATGATTACTATGGAAATGGGGTTTTATACACCTCTTCTACTTCATGTGGTGGAATATTCCTCTTGTTCAAAAAAATATTGATATATTGTTTCATATTTTCATTTATGTTCATCATTTGTGTAATTAACATGTATACAAAGAGCCCTTGATGTTTAATGAGATTTTACATTTTTTATTAATTGTTAGGTTTATTCATGATTTTACAATCATAATAGGATCTATGGTGTTTTTACATATAAATTAATTGTTTTTTATGAAGTTTGATGCTTGAGAGGTTACCTGGGTTATCAAAAAATAATCATGATCCATGAGGTATGAAATATCAATTTTTAGGGACATAGTAATGGTCTAATGTTTACTGCATAATTTTGGTTAACTAATAACACCAAATGTGTGACCATATTTGTATTGGTGGATGATTTAACTAACTATTCTTTGTGCTTATGGAGACCATGTGGGTGTCCATAAAAAATTAATTACTGATCAACAAAATTATCACATGTTTTTTAAAATCATCCCCAAAACTATGTGTGGTGGTGTACATTCAATAATAAGGACTACGTGGTTGGAACATAGTATGGATGTCCTTGTGACCAAACTTGTAAAATTTTGAAACATGGTAAATATACCTAATTGAACCTCCTTTATTGTGTCTAACCCATTTTTCCCTTATCATGTTGCTTCTATATATCCCTTGAACCCCTCACTCCTTATCCACTCATTCATGATGAAACTCACTTATTTATTATCTAAATAACGAATTTTAACATAAGGAAAAAATATATGGGGAATGATATGCATAAAATTCCATTTATTTTGATTTTACTTCATTTTCAATTGATGTTCTAAATGGTTTAGAAAATATAAAATATTATTATAGTGTTTTTTAGGATTTTAATATTCAAATGATTATGTAAAAATAAATTATTGATACTTGATCTACGTAATATTCTAATAATTTATCAGTTTTTATGTAAACTAAACCCATAGTATGATAATCTTTTGATTTTATGTGTGATGCAGTCAAAGAAGTCAGGAAAAGTATGTATCTTCAATTAATTAAATGTCAATAATTTTGAGTTACCTTGATTGGATTACCATATTTACATTAAATAAACCATGGTGGGAGAACCTCAATGGATACCCTTATAAATGACATTACCTTGGATATGTCCTTTAAATGAAAGGATTATTTGAATAGAATGTTTTTTGTATAAATGTATTACTTCTTTTCCATTTTTATTTTTGTGAATTGATCTTTAAAAAGAGCGATACTATAAGGGGAAATTTAATTATTAATGATTAAATTTATGGATAAAGGGTGAGTCCATTTTTATGAAAAATGATGTGGGAATAAAAATGAGTTAAATTTAAAAATTTGTATATTATGAATTTCCATTATTTTGATTAATAAAAAGTGAAACTGTGACTATGGATCATGAAATATTAGATAAAAATAGAATACTAAATTATGATTCGTGTATTATTTTAAGTTTTTTAAAGTTAATTATGGAATCAAATTATATAAATAAAATGATAAATTAGAATTTTGGTGAGTAATTGTTGAGATTACTAAGATGAGATCCTTGGATTACTTATGAATGCTTCTATATATTTATTTCAATCTGAATGCCTATATTTTTAATGATAAATGTTGATTGGGAATTTTAGGAGGAGTGCATATATTATATATGTTTGATGATAAATTAATGTGTCCAGGAGGATTTACTAGGCTGGTATAACTATGGATGATAAATTCAAGATGCATGCACATATTCAAAATGAATTCGATGGTGAAATTCTTGATATAATGTTATTACTGAAGACTAGGGAATATTGGGGTTATATCTCATGGGGCCATTTAACCATGGAATATAGTAGATCCAGAAATTATTAGGATTTCGTGATGATCTCATTCTAAGAAGTGATCCACCCAAAAATCTGGGGAATCCCTTGTTTTTAGGTATGATAGTACTTGATATTTATTTCTCACTTGTTATGGTTGAATATGATTTTCATCTTCAGTGAGACTCATTATGTTTCACAGTATACTTTTTGGGATTTATTATATTGGACTGATATGAATACTGGGTGAGGCTATATTCATACATCATCTAAGACATGTAGGTTTTCCAATGACAATCATTTTATTGGGATAATTGGTTTTAGATTACTACCTAATGACTTTTATGATTGGTTTTATCATATATTTATTTATTGGTTATTATAGTTGTCTGTATTATATTTTCATTTACACTATAATTTATGTCTAATATTATTATTTGTTTTTTATGTTCCCAAAATTCGATATACAGTGGTTTCCATAAATAGATATGGTGGCATTTTAAATTCCAAATTCTCATGATGATATCTTTAAATATAGACATATATAAATGAACTGATTATGGTATTGAATAAATAATTTTCCAAAACACATATTATCTGACCCTTCCAATTCATGCATTGAAAATTAGATGATATTTGAGAGATTAAAATGTAATGATTATTCCTGGAAGAAATTAAAATAATAGGAATCATGAATTTTAAAAGAATATAAACCTATATAGTATTAAACCATATGTTGATAAGGTGTCATAGATTCTTATTTTATTTTTTCTTTAACCTAGTGATGGTAACTTGGGCTATAAGAAGAGAACAATTTATATGAAACATGTGTTAAGTATTTTTGACTCTAGACGTTATGCGATCTTATGATGTGGATGACAGTTTTCATGTGTTTTGTGACCATTTTTTGTCTTGATTGAGGGAAATAATGATTGAATTAGTAACTTTTGGGAGTGACACAGGTTACTGTGTCAGTTCCTTATTGTCATTCTAAGTAACTATTGAGAGGAATAGACCAAATCAAGTATGATTTTTTGTGAGGTAGTTTTCATTGCTTATATGATCAGTACATGTTATGTACATCCTAGTATTGACACATTTATGGTAAATCACACAATTCATTAGGGTCTTATATGTATGATATTTTTATTGTTTAAATAATTCTAATGGATGACTATGGTATTTTAGGACACATATTGGGTACATGGTGCCAGTGTATATATATAGTTTTTGGTTCTGGATGTGACTATGGGTTGAAAAATTGTCATGTTATTGGTTGTGATCTACGTGTGGTGATATTCCAATTGTATGAAAACATATTGTATTCTTATATTTATTGTATGTTGAATAATTTATGTGTGGTCTATTTCTTGGATAGGAACACAATCCTATGATTAGTTATATAAGACTTGCATTTGATGAGTTTGGTTTTGTAAATTGATCAATATATAGCTTGTTCTTTTGGGTAACGATGATATTGGATGAAGAGAGTGAATAAAAACAGTCTATGGGGAACTAAATATATTTTATGGAATTGGAAAATTGAACATTAGATTAGAATGGGTGTATTCCATGGCCAGGTTAATGCAATATAATATTTTAAATGAGATATAACCTAGGTATTAGGTGATCAATATCATTTTTAGGGTTCCAAGTATGGATCAGTGGAGTTATTGTCCCAATCGAGTATGAAATATGTTTCCAATAGTATATTGTTAATGTTGTTTTGTGACTATAGTTTTTAATGAAAACCTTTAGTGGGATGTTTTGTGATGGGCCTTGATATAAGTAATGTACCCACTTTTGTAGATGATTATTGATAGCAATTCTAGTTGAGAAAGGCTGAATTTCATGTGATCATAGTTATTAGATTTTGATTGTGAGACCAGTTGTATATGACACGACTCATGAAAGCATGATTCATACTATGTTATTAATTCTAAAATGAGTATGAAACATTTTTTATAGATCCAATAAGTGTGCAATAGTATGTGTGGGGCCTATAAATAATTGGATTGCTGAGAGGTATTGAGGAAGCCATGTGATATAGACCATTAGTTTATATTGTAGGAATATATGATTGATTATTACATGGAAATGTGATTTTCCATCATTTGAGAAGGTTAGTGAAGGTTTGGATCAATGTTTTTTGACATCATCAATCCTAGAGATTAATCCATGTTAGTTATTTACAGAATGATGGTAATGACTTAGGTGGAGTGATACACATGTGGTTAAAACATGAACCATTGGTTTATATTCTTTTTATGTAGAATTTGGTGAATTAGTCTATTGTGGTGTGGCACTACGTCATTGAAGGTCCTAAACATTACATCAAATGGTTTTCATCAGGGGATGACATTTCAATTCCTTATGTTTGGATGGGTGATGTTGATGTGTGGAATAGATCTTCAGTAATATAAGGGTTACAAAAATCTTAATGAATTTTTTCTTGACAAATGGGGTTTGGTATTTTATGATTGAGTTTTGACTCAACAATAGGATTATAAAGAAAATATTATAGTAAGGAGCATTATTTTAACCATTGATATATATACCTTGTTCATGAAAGGGTTATTAATGTGTGGGATTATACCTTGGAATATCATGATGTCCCTAGAAAACAATGGATTTGTTCTTTCATTAAAACAATCATTCCATTGGGAATTCTACAGGTCATATTTGTGTTTTATGGGTTTAATGATGAGAAACTGTTTTTGCATAAATGTTAGAAGGTATAATAAAATCATATTATTATTTTGGACTATTTTTTCTTTGGTTAAGGTAATGATGAATTAATTATGTGGATGATTTTTGACAATAGAATTACACCGAGAGTTAAGGGTTAGACCTTGATAAGTGCATGAGATTCCTATGGTGTAAATACCACAATAATTATAGATGAGACCAAGTACACTACTTAATTATATTGGTAAAATGAATAAGAGATCTGATTCTAACTAACTGAATATTTTAGTAGATTTGGAAAACTAAAAAAAATATAATAGTTACATTTAAATATGGAAGGGAAAATATCTTAAAAACACGTAGCGAATCATCTATAAACTGTTAGAATATTTTTATAAGTCATTCATAATATATTTCATCAAATACTAGGGAAACATAAAACATATTAAAAGTGAGATATCATAAGATTATTAAGGGTAATTAATATAGTTGAATCTACATAATCTATAAGTAAATGTTGATTTCAAATAAAATGACATTAAAAAATTCATTGTCATAATATAGAAGAAATAAAAGATAATTAAATAATGAAATAAATAATCACTTGATAAATTGACTTAACCATGGATATAATTCAAGTCAAATAGTCACATGGACTATAAATTACTATTATCATAATGATGTAATGAAAACTACATGACATCATAAATGTACCATCAATTCTTTGTCCATCAAACTAAAAAAATTGGGTAAACCCCGTCCTAGTTCATCTCATTAGACCAAACGATGTATCAATGGGATATAGAGGGATCCATACGTCATTTAATATGTCAAATTAATGCCCTATATGAAAGGTTTGAAGAATAATTAACATATAAAATCAAATTGAAACAATCATTTGAAATATAAATAATATTCCCAATTGGTAAACATAATAAAAAACTATAAAGAATAAAATATATAATGTTTTCAGGATAGTACATCTCAAAAATATTCATAAAGAATTAAATAAAATATGGTAAGGGTAAAATAAGAGATAAATGTAAATAACTAATAGGATTAAATATCTAGTGTTGAAATAAATCAAATTACACTAATAAAATAATTGAGGAACTCTTGGGAGAAATTTCATTTTTTACTCTTGGAATTAAATGTTATTTTGGGAAATTAAATTCTATTTTTCATTAAATTATACTATAATAATTTATATCCAATAAAATAAATGTTAGGTACATTTATATTTTTAGGTATAAATAATGGACCATTAAAGTGAAATATTATACCAATAGTATTTAAGAAATATTATAATTGGTCCACTTCAGTACAATTTAAGGGAAATTATAAAAGAGTCTTGAAATTGGAAAAATGATTATTTAATTACATAAACCCAAAAAAGAGATATGATAGTTTTTTCAGACAAAATAATTTTTTAATTATATCATTAATGACTTAAAAAATATTGTGGAGTGTACTAAATATTGGGTATGAAGTTGGGATGTACCCTTTAATCAGGCCTTCTTGTCGGGCTGAATTGAAAAGGGAACCTTATAAAAAATGTATTTTTCATTAAATGAAATATGAAATAACATGAATACATTATTTTGGAACATATAGCCATAATTTATAATAATTATATAAAAATAAATAATAATTTAACTGGGGTAAAGAGGGATAAAGTGTGACTCAGATGAAAATTGGAGGTTCAGGGAGAATCCATTAACTTATGTATGAAATCATTCTGCACATATAATTAATATCCTGGATAATAAAATTAAATTCATTAATAATTTCATTTAGAACATATTCAACATGTAAATAATTTATTTTAATTTTTTTATATTCAAATATTGTATTTTTTATGAGTTATAATATTCATTTTCATCGTTCCAAAGTGTTCATTTCCATTGTTTTCATGATTGGTGCACTTTTATACAATTACGAATGATCATGTAAAATTAGAAAACTTATTGAGAATTGAAATTATATGTTATTAGTAATAATATAAAATATTCAATGTTCTCATATATAGTATTTTTAAAATATTAGGTTTATTCATTTTATAAAACATTAATGATAATGTTTTAAATTATTCTGGAATTTTATCAATCATCACGCATTTTTTCTATTTTTTGAAATAATTTTATGTATATATACTAGTTCAATAATATTAAATATATTTTATTAAACATATTAATATATTTATTAAATTTAATAAACTTTTTATGACCATCTTGGATTGTATAATTTCAAAACGAAAACACATCATCCATGAAGGCAGTAAATCACCATATGACGAATTCTGTTTTAATTTTTTTAAAAAAAGGGGAAGTGAAAATAATTTATGGTGGATATACCATTATCATAAAAAAATTATTATATATAATATTCAATGGAGTTATAATGGATGTTTGGATAGAGGATGTATGAAAACAATAATAAAATAAAATAAATTGAAATAAAATAAATATAAGAAAGGTGATTTTACCTCTTTGATTCCTCCCCTTAAGAACCTCAATAGTAAACATTGATACTGTATTTTGGTGAGAACAGAAAGACCGGAACTTTTTTTAGATTATTGGGAGAGGAATTGGGCTAAAATTGGATAAAATTAAAGGCTTTTGTGTTGTGTGGATAAGTGATGGGTATGAGTGGTATTTATAGTGGAAGAGAGGGATGTTTTTTGATTAATTGAGTCATTAGTTTATTTTGTTGGCACACAAATATGAATAGATTTTATTAAAAAGAATAAATAAAGTATATAAAGAAATAATGATCGATATTAGGGGCATACATCAATAATAAATTATCCATGAATCAATAATTCTTAAATTGGTTAAATACTGAAAATTACCATTTTCCCAATTCATCAAAAATGAAACGATTATAGAAAAACCTAACAAATTAACCTTAAATTTTTTTCGAGGTATATAATTCAAAAAAAACACTAATTTTTGAAAATAATTTTATAAATTTGTGAAAATAAATTTTTATATAAAATCATATGTTCCTCAAAAACTGATGATTTTAATATTATAACCATTTGTCTGACACATTCCAATATCAATTATGGTCACAAAAAAATATCTTATAATAATAAGAAAAATAATTATTACTTTAGGAATATATTTGGGAAAAAAAATATTTTAAATAATTTTATTAATTATAATTTTATAAATAAACATTAGTGTTAAACAAAAATTCCAACACATTTTTATCATTTTTAATCATTTACTCACTTATTCCATGAAATAAATATACCATGTTTTCATTTATAAATATAAAAATTATTTATTCATTCAAAGGTTAAGTTACTAATATATTGGTTATATTACCATTCCTAATGTTCACATTACCATTACAATTGTCATATTTTATAATAATCATGGTTTTAAATTTTGTGCGGTGTGAAGCATTAAAAAATATATATATTAAATTTCAAAGAGGCATATGATCAATGATGGGCTGTATTGAAAAGTGTACATCAATATATATTGGTAATGTGGTCAGATGTTTTGAAGGAGTGTCAGCTGTATATGAATAATGTTCTTAGGTAATGTTTGCTATTGTAAGTCTAATAAGCTGTTTTAGGTGAGATTAACTGTGGTGGGTTTAAAACCACATCAAGTACAACCATGTATATATAATGTAACTGAATGTTTATTTTATGTGATTCTATATATTGATATAGTGTGTTGGTTCTTCATGGATGGTTAAGGCACCTTTGTTTTTGTTTTGGAAATCAATGTGAGAGTTGTTTCTACCATTGACAAAATCTATCCCGCTTCTTCTGTTATGGTGCATTGGGAACAATATTGATTAGGTTAGTGGATTAATAAGAAAGGTTTTCAGTAGTAAAATTTTATTTTGGGTATTCACCAATGTTTAAAATTATCTTGGTTATTAGTTGCAACCTACAATTTTATCTTTTGAATTTCCATTGTTATCTCAAAAAACACATACATCACATTGAGAAAACAATATGAACATTATTCACATAAATGAATAATGATAAATTATTTATAAAATAAACCAATAAAATAAAAAATATTATATAGGGATAATTAAAAAATAATAATAAGAATAAGAAGATTTGGATCTGCACAATCCACTAGATTGACTACACCCATGAAAATAATATATAAAAATAAAAATTAATGTTAATTCTATAATATTCATTTTAACAATGAACACACATATAATTTTTTCTGAGAATTTATATGTGAATGAAGTGTGAATAAAATAAGATGTATTTATAGAAAATTAAGGATCATTAACCATTAGAACAGTAACATGACTGTTGAGATAGTAATATGAACATTTGTATTAGAAATAAGTGAAATAGAATAGTATCACTACATATAAAACTATAAATAGAATTTAGGTATATTATAATTGAAAATATGATATTTTCATATCAAGGAATAAGTAAATAAAGATTTAAAAATTGATACATTAAGTGTGGGTTTTTTTCTAAAACATAAATGTTTATCTATAGTTTTATAATTTAAATAATTATTTTAAAGAATATTCTATAAATATATTCATAAATTATTATTAAGTTTTTTATAATTATAATATATTTTTTATGGGACCTTTATTAATTTTTTAAAGGGTCATAAAATTGAATATAATTTTAAAATCAGTATTTTTCGAATACATGATTGTTCTATTTAAGAATTAGTAGTCACGTATTCATAAATCTATTTTCATAAAATGGATTAAATTTTTTGAAATATACACATTAACAAATGGATATGGGGATTTTCTTTGTATTTTTATAATATAGTATAACTTTTTGAGAATAGTGAAATATAGAATTTTTTGATTCATAAAACTATAAGATAAATACTCGAATGTTTGAGTCATAGATGATGTTTAAATGTATTAATCACACATTGGTTCATACTATACAAAAATATAAACTTCTTGTATTAATAATAATCAACACTTTTTATAGTATTGAGCCAAAATAAGGAACAAATGAATATGAAAATAAAATACATCCCTCTCCTCCCCTATAAATACCACAAAAAACAACCTTTCTCCGAACTCATTTTATGCCTTCAATTTTGTCAATATTCTACCCAATTTTATTTCTATTACACTACCTCACATACAAGATCTTTTGGTTTCAAAAAAATTCCATATCCATGTTCGGTAACAAGGTTTTATAATTGCCGGCATTAAAGTGGTAAAATCATCAATCCTTCTAATTTCAATTTACTTTAATTTCTTATAAAATACTCAACTTCACAATAATATTAATAATGATATATACTTTATTATATATACACTTTAATTTTATTTTGGTAATTTAATACCCATCGTCGTATCTATTCTCTTCTCCATTTATTCTAAAAATGAAATCATCATTTGTGATATTTCTTATTTCTTGGTTCATAATCAATAAGTTTTTATTTTGCATTATGACATCTAAGGATGGTCATAAACCAATTATTATCACTAAATATAATTTTATAATGTATATTATAACAATTTTTGGTTTTTTGAAGTAATATATAGAAATAATATTAAAAAAAAAACTAGTTGGTGATAATCAAATAACTAAAAAAACAAACTAATCATATATCATAAATTTTTAATCAAATGAATCATCATAATAGAATAATACATTTATTTTATAATAGTGGAAATTATGTTATTTAATTAATAATATAAATTTTTTTACTTCTATATAATAATTTTTATTTGAGAAGAACATCTTTGATTTTTCAAAAGCTAACTAAACTTGAAACCATGAAATAGATACTCCTCGAATGAAAAGGTGAACTCTATAACACTTTAATATGGCCATAAATGAACATAATAAAATTATATTAAATAAAATAAAAAATTTAGTGGTTTTTTTAAAATAATACATATAATTTTATTTTCCAGGACATCAAGTGCAAGTAAAGAACACATTAGGGCATAAGGTAAGGGATCACACGAAACCTCTGTTTTTTAATTTGGGTTATAATTTCATTCAATTTACCCTAATATATATCATAAAATTTATAATATAATTATTAATTAATCATATAATATGTTTTGAAATCATTATATATTTAAATTAATACTTTTTTATGGGTAAAAATATTTTATAAAGGGTTCCATTCATAATTAATCACAATAAGCAACCCTAATTAAATTGATCATATTCATTCATATATATTTTCAATAACACATAATAAAATAATTTAAGCCAGAAATGTTTTAATAAAATCCCTCATTTTACCGGGAACAACTATTTTAGTTCATTTATTGATTTATAAAAGAAAATATATTTTTTCCTCCTTAAGGATTTATTAATCATTTTAAGTAAACTGTACTATTGTAGATCATTTATAATGTTTTCTAAAAACTTTTTTCATATAAACATCAATTGGACATAAATATTCATTATATGTTATTATTTTATTACTCCAGTACTATATAGATATGATTTAATCTCTTATTACATGTATTTCATTATGATACACCCTTTTGTTATTCATTATTTCATGATTACAAAAAAAATTCAATGGGTAAACCTTATAATTAATCCTTTTATTTAATATTTTTTTTGTGCACAAATATTCATGTATATGTTATTATTGGCGTTCTCTGATAGCACTAAATTTCATTAGGGGATATTTATTCTCCTGATACATCATGTCTAGGGTTAGGGGTCAAACCTAATCCATTATGGTACATTATCCACCATGTGACATTATATTGTATGTTAGTCTTGACTCATGTTTATGTCATGTGATATGTTTCCACCACATTATAATATTTTCATGATTATATGATTACATGTTTTATATGATATTATTCCAAATGTTTATTCATTAAAAATAGAGTTTAGGAGATCATGTTATGCCCTTTTTTTACTCATGTTTTATAATTCATTTCCATGCATATTCCCTTACTATGATTGTTTTCATCCTTTTTTTGTATTCCCCAAGTTATCATATACATCTATAGGAGTTAAATGGTAGTTCTAAGATCTTTACATAGACTAAATAAAAATATGTTTTATTTTTGTTTCAGATTTTCTAATTATGGTCCCTGTCATTCAAAGAAACTAAAGTATTAAATCAATGGTTATTATTTTTATAAAAGTCAGGTAATAATATATTTTAATTATAGGGTCACTATAGTCAGATTCAATGGAATAATATATATTTTCTTGGGTATTAGGAATATAAAACGTTAGTAAGAACCCAATGTATATTTATAAAACAATGAATAACCTATGCTTGAAATTAAGGTATTACATGTTCGGATATACATTTCATATATATGTTTATCCTTATGTACATAGACATTCTATTTTATATTCATATTAGCTACATATTCAAGAGCCCTAATAGTATTTTATTTATTTATTATTTAACAAAATGAAATAGGATAAACCATTCCAACAATCATTTTTATAGGAAATGTGATGATTTCCCTAATGATATGAAAAACCTAATGGGAATGAGGGTTCAGAACATCATGATAGCACCTTCTCAACTGGCTTAAGTTATACATTTTTTTAAAGAAGGTGATGCCTTGGTCAAATACCAAAGCACAATTTGTTGAAAATAAAAAACAAAAGGGTTATAAGAGACGAAAAGTAGGGAGTTTTTTACAATCATTATCAAAAAGCTAAAAAATATCTTGAGGAAGGTCATCTATCCAAAGCATATCCTGGTGAATGACCTTGTTGGAAAAATAATCTTCAAAAGTGTTTTCTTCTTAGAAGGCATGAGTGGAAATATAATCAATCTCCATGAGTGAGTTTAGACACTTCCTCCAAATGGTGGTGAGAGGCCATGCTAGGTGAATCACCCCATTCAAAATTGCCTAGACAATTGTGGTTGAGTCAATTTTGATCCAGATTTTTCTCTATCCTTTATGAAGGGAAAAATTGATGGTATGGATGACACCCATCATTTCAGCTTCCAAGGATGAAGCTATACCACATGTTCCAAAGAAACTACCATGGCACTGGCAAGAAGAATCTCTGAAAATCTCCCTGCAACTGGCAGGCCCAGGATTTCCCTTTGAGGCACCTTCCATGTTCACATTGATCCATCATAGCATGAGAGACTTCCAGAACACTTAAAAGGAACTTTTGGGTTGGTGATTGATTCCATCGACTCGGATTTTTCATAGAATCTCCCAATCTCAAACAGAGTTGCAGTAGTGGGCTTTTTGGATCGAAGCAGCCTCTCGGACCGCAATGAAAATATGAGATTTTACTGAATTGAGATTTGATGAGAATTTATTATTAATGATATCATTTATATTATACAAGATCACATGTAAGAGCCTAGAAATGGAAGAGAGGAAGATGTTTTTGATTTTTTGAGAAGCTTCATGACCAACACATTTCTTTAAAAGAGACCATATAGAGTCAGTTATAAACCATCTGAAGTCAAAGATGTCAAAAATATAGTTCCATAAATTAGATGATGTAGCACATGATAGAAAAAGATGGTTAGTATCCTCTCTATATTGGTTACATATATGACACCTAGAACGAAGTTGAAAACCAACAGTTTCAAGGTAGACCTCAGTGGGAAGTCAGTTGTTTGAAATACACCAAATAAAAGTGAGTCTTGTAGGTTTGATACAAGACTTGTTAAAATGATTCAACCATTTAATTTTGGATTCGGTGTTATGAAAATTATTCTTGTAGATGTTTTTGTGTTAATAATTCCATTAGGAGCTGGATCCCAGACAATAAAATCATCAGAGGTATTATAAGGATAATTATCAATGATTTGAGCAATATTTTCTTGGAGATCATTCTTGTGAGAGTGTAGAATATCTTTTATGGTGGGACATGTGTTCTCAGGTGGAGAGTTAGGACTAAGAATTGAAATTAAAGGGGTTCCCGTCCAATTATTGAGCCATAAATTTAGGTCAGATTCATCTCTAACCATCCATCTAGAGTTTCCTATAATGTTTTGAAATGACTTTCCAATGGAGGGCCAAATCGATGGAGTAATATATTCAAGGTTTCCCTTATTTACATTATTGAGAAATCTGTGATTGAGGAAGTAAATAGAATTAGAGATATTATTGATTAACCTCCAAGCAAGTCAAGCCTGTAGGGAATCATTGAAATTTTTTATGTTTTTTAATACCAAAACCCCCCTTATCTAAGAGTTTGGAAAATGTCTTCCAAGGGATGTTGACAAGTTTTTTTAAAAAAATATTTCCCATCCAAATGATGTTCTTGATGTAGGTATTGAATTTTTTAAAGGTGTATGTAGTCCACATATAGATCATGAGAGAGTATACCATCTTGGAGACAGTTGTTGATTTGACGAGACAAATTCTACCAGCCATGGAGAGGGATTTTTCTTTACAATAGGAGAGTTGACTGGTGATTTGAACAATGATGTTGGAGAAATAATATTATTTAGGTCTTCCCCAAAAGATAGAAACCCCCAGGTATGTTAAGGGGAATAAACCTTCTTTGACCTCAATATTAATAGTGACAATGGCTTTCCATTGCGGGGAGAAATTTCTTCGAAAGAAAATATGTGATTTGTTATAAGAAATAGCTTGCCCTAAAACCTCCACGTAATGACCAATATTGTTTTTGATCACTTGAATATTCTTTTGGTCACTTTTAAGAAACAAGATAATGACATACGCATGAAATAGATGGGTAGGGACCTTAAGATTTCTGGCAGCCTGGATGGGTTTATAATTATTTTTATTTCAAAGTTGAGTGATGAGTCTGCTGAGGTAATCCCTAGTGTTAACAAATATTATGGTTGAAAGAGGGTCACCTTGCCTAACTCCTTTTGTGCATTTGAAGTATGCTTTGGGGGATCCATTAACCAAGATGGATATTTAAGCATATTAAAACAAGGTGTTTATCCTCATGACAAACGTATCATTGAAGCCAAAACATTTTTGGTCTTTAAAAATGAAACTCCATTATATGGTATCGAAATATTTTCTAATATCATGTTTGAAGGTGACATTTCCCCCTTCATGATTTTGTTTAAAATGTTAGTGCATTCAGAGGAAAAGAAAAATGTATTCTTGAATAGTAATACCATTAATAAAACCAAATTTATTCCAAGAGACATTTTTGATGAAATTTTTGGTATGTCTATTAGCAATGATATTGGTAATGATTTTGTAAACAGTGTTTATTAGGACAATAGGTCGAAATTGGTGAATCTTAGAGGCATTGTCAATTTTGGGAATTAATGTCAATAATTGAGCATTTAGACCATGAGGGAGAAAAACATTGGTGAAGAAAGACCTCACAAGCTTGCAAACATCCAAGTGAATGACATTCCAATGTAGTTGAAAGAATCCAATGTTAAAACCATCCGTGTCAGGGGAACTATCAGGTTTTAGAGTGAAAACAGTGTCTCTAATTTCATGATCCAGAGAGATGTTTAAGAGGGACGCATTGTCCTTCTCATCAACTAACAGAGGGAAGATATCAGGCCTAAGATCAATATTTACATCTAATCCATTAAAAATATTATGGAAATAAGAAAGAATATGGTTTTAAATAGCTTCTACTGAGTCAAGAAGTTGATTATCATGAAAGAGTTTAGAAAGAGGTTGAGAAGATTTCCAAACCCATTGATCCAAGTTATATAATTTAGTGTTTCTGTCACCGTCAGAGAGCCATTGAGCCTTACATATTTGTTTAATCATGTTTTCTTCAGAAGTGAGTCAATAGTTAAGTTTCACTGAAATTTTTATTTCCTTTTGAGGATCAAATGTAAAATTAGAATTAAAATTCTATATTTGTAATTGAATCAGTTCTTCCTCAAGAGATAAAATTTCGGAATAAATTTTCTTATTTTTAGATCTACACCAGCCCTTGTGGGCTTGATTTAATGTTTTAAGTTTGAGGATACATGCATTAAGTTATTAAAAATAATATGATTCTTATTTTATTCTCTACTTATCCTATAAAATAGAAATATGTAGTATAATCCATTATGATACAAAGGACTCTATGATTTATTGAATATTTTTAACCCCTCATAGTAAAATAATTTATTCACTCCATTAAGAGATATTTTTATACATTAATTCTTGGAAGAAGAGAAAGTCATACAAATATTCTATACTTTTAATGGATAGTCTAATTAGTGGATAACACTGATCAAAACCCCAATTTGAAAGGATGAAATTTATTCCATTTCTTTTGAAGAACTCCTGAAAATATTTTTCAATAAATATTTTCCATTAAATTTTCAACTTATGATAGAGAGGTGGTTCCTCGGATTGAAGAAAATGGTACATGAATCTATCAAGGTTTGAAAGGAATACATTACAAGGAGATCTTGATACACCTCATGATCATTCATTATCAATAAAATTATGGTGGATCGATTCTTTAGTGGATGAATGTCTAGACTATGAAAAAATACAAATTCGAGACACTGATAGCTATCTAGATAGTGCTTGATGTTCTATAAAGGCTGGGATAGAAATTGGTGACTCCCATTAATTTGATGGTCATGTAAATAAAAAATAGAATATTTAGTTAAATATGGTATGATCAATAGGTAAATTCAATCATGGATGTAATTTAAAACAAACTATATTCTAAATGTGTGGGAGTAATCATCTCATTAATGGTCTAATAGGAACCAGTGGATTATAATAAATAGGAAGATAGGGTATCAAAATAAATTTAGTTATTTGAAGAATCCAACAAATGTTGATGTAGAAATAAATGCTCATATAAACACTCAGTATATATTTTATCATTTGAATTGTTAGGAATACATGAATTATGTGAAAAATTTATATAATCTAGTGGTTGTTTGAGATAATCAATGGAAATATCCTCAAAGGCATCATGGAAGGTAATATGTTATAACTACTACTAAGGTAGATCTCAGCAATGATATTGTGGAAGGTGCATTGTTTAATCATTCAAGGTTAGTGAACATATTATTGTATTATATTTATATTCATTTTTTCATGTATTTTAAATTTAGTAAATGTATTCAAACACCACAACAAAATTTAATGATTAGGTTATCTATGATAATTGAGAATATGGAGACTGTTTCATCTAAATAATATATAATCTCCTTGGTTAATGTTTGTCAATGAATCTCCCCTAAAATACCATCATACATTCTTTAGTGGATTTTGATTCTATTTTAAGAATGTATGGACTATCATTATACTAATCAAATATAAACTGTCAAGAAAGGGATATTACTATTAAAATATTGAGGAATCACTTAATTTAGTACAACAGTAAGGAGGAGGATGAGCCTCCTTTAGACAAAACAACTAATTTGTCTAAATTAACTTCTTGTAATAAGATATATCTGTCTCATATTCTTGAGAAAAATTATAGAATCATGATTTAATAAATTACCATTGTGAGGGACTACATTGATGTTTTTTATAAAAAATTTCATAGTTTTCCTTGTGATAGATAGGTTGAGTTCTCAACTGATCTTATACAATGATCTCTACCGATATAAAATAATCCTCCCATGTTATCCATTATTGGGATGGATGAACATAAGAGGTAGTTGCAATATAATATAGAAGATAAATTTATATGTTCGAGTTATTCATAGTGTCTTTTACTATTCCACTGTATGAAGAATAATGAAATATCAACGAACCTCAAAATTGATTATCTTGAGCTCAAAAAAAACATTATAAAGAAATATTATCCACTGGCATGGATATTTTACTTTCACTCAATAATTTTGGGCCTTGTATTTCTATATGGTGGACCTATGGTCGGGATACAACAAATTAATGGTGAAAAATAAATAAATTCCCAAGACTACCTTCTGAACAAGACATATACACTATTTGTTCAACGTGATTTCCATCACGAACACTAATTATTCAAAAATATTTATATACATAATGAATAGAGATTTTAGATATTACCTAAAAAACATTGGTATCCATAATAGATGATATTATGATATACTAAAAGAGGAAGGGGGAACATGATGGGAATTTAAAAATTGGGCTAATGACATTGGAGAGGGAAAAAATTTATGAAAATTAAATTAAATGGTATTTTTTGATAGAGAAAGTATCATTCATGGTTCATGTTATCACAAGAAAAAAATATCTTTTAACCCTTCAAAAACAATATAAAATGATGTGTGGTAGGGGCCAACATATTTAATAGAGATATGCAGTTCCCTTCATCTGACTGGGTATTAACAATTATTTTTAATGAATCTTTAGGGTTTTTAAACACTATATCCAAATTTACATAGAAGGGAGTAATGTTTTGTCTAGACCTAAGAATATGATGAATACTTCAAAGTGTGAAAAAATTGTAATTTCACAACACTAATACATAAAATACTCAATGTTGGGAATACTTTTTTTTATACAAGGATGCTTCAATGATGGGATTGATCAATGTACCGATAAAAAATGATAAAGTGATAGTATACGCCTCAAGAGTCTAAAAGTTGATGAGAAATACTATTCAAAACATGATATGGAATTTGTGACAATGATATCCATGTTGAAATCATGTTGGAATTATTTCTATGGGGATAAGTGTGAGATATATAATGATAATAAGAGCCTCAAATATATATTCATACAAAATGAGAAGAAGATAAACCAATGAGGATAGATATTTTTTATTTTGGATTATGATTTCTAAATCCACTAGCATCCAGGTAATGAAAAGAATGTTATAGATTATCTATGTAACAAAAATCTTGAGACATTATCAATGATAAAAATTATGAATGATATAACATTCATAAATGTATAAAAAATTAAAATGGTAATCATAATCTATTGTACATCATCATTCATTTCACAAATTAATTATCATCCATCCCTTATGGAAAAACATAAGGATGATCGTTGAAATGATTTTGAATTCTAGAAAAATGTGAATTCTATCAAAAGGTGAAATCTTAAGAGATAATAATTGATGGGGAAGTAGTTGTAAAATTTGGTCCACATCCCTGGGAATCATCAAATATACTGATAAATAAATACTTTTTGAATGAAGCACATATTTTATCTTTCTCTATTATCCCATGGAGAAAAAATATGTATCAATATCCAAGGGATAACTATTGGTGGGAAAATATGAAAAAATAGAATGTTAAATATATATATATTAAGTTCTATAACATGAAACAGTATCCTTTAAAGCATCCAAATTTATCTATATATATCCCCTTATAGGAAACTATGTAGAAATAATTCGTTCTAGGATGAAGTTGGTGAACATAAGCTTCTAGAACAATAAATTGTCAATGAAATGGCATAAATGAGAAAAAATCCAATAGCATAACTAGACTTCACAAAATTAATAATTGAGCTTTTTAGATAATCATTGATGGGACATAGATTTTATTATTAGTGACAAGGTATTCATTTACATATCTCTATGGATGTTGGTGGTGATACATGGGAATAAATGAAATCTAACTCTGAGGTATATTGACCCTTATAGGGTTAGTTGATTGTGTCAGTACTGTGGCATATCAAATAGTAATCCCACCTACTATGTCTCAAGAACATGATTTATTCCATGTAACCCCCTTTAAGAAGTACACACTAGATCCATCACAAGTAATTAACAAATATGCGATATAGGATTAAAATGATCTCTCATATAAGGAGCATCTGGTAATAATTTTGGACTATAGATACAAACCTCTATATAATAAGGACACTAACATAGTCAAGGTACTATGGAGAATTCATAAGTATTAAGAGGTATCGACTGATCATAGGGAAATTAATAATGACATATACCATCATAATAGTTTGTAAAATGAACTTTTGAAGGTGAAATTTCATAATGGGAAAGAATGTAAGAAATTTTTTTTTATCCATGTTATTTTTCTTATTATTTAATAAAAAACATATATAACATAAGGAACCTAATAAAAATTTATTATCATAAATGACGTATGATAAAATAGCTAGAAGATAAATAAATAATATTTCTAATCATTATAGTGGGAAAATAAATAGAAAATAAAATAATAAGAAATTGGAAATTTTTATCTCCTAAAACCACTAGAAAGAATTAAATCGTGAATAGATCCATAGTAATAAAACATAATGTTAACAATATATTATTAATTTTCAATATGAACATATATATAACATTGATATAAATTTTAATTGAATTAAAAATTAACGAAACAAGTGGTATTTATATAAATTATAGAACCTACATCATTGGAATATAATAAAAAACATTGGAATAATAATTTGGCCATTAAGAATAGTAATGTGGATGTTTGAATTTTAACATCTCCCATAATTGTAGTAAAAAAATTTACTAATATTAAATGTTTTAATATGAGAATATGATTACTATTTCAAACTGTTGAAAAATAGTAATTTTAGAACACTAATAAAAAAATACTCACAGGTTGGGAACTCTTTTTTGTATAAAATGATGCATCAATGTTGGGATTGAGAAACGTACAGATAAAAAATGATAAAGTGATAGCCTAAGCCTCATGAGGATAAAATCACATGAGTAATACTATACAACGCATGATCTGGATTTCGTGGCAATTATATTCATGTTGAAAACTTGGTGGCATTATCAATATTGTGAGAAGTGTGAGATATATTCTGAGGATAAGAGTCTCAAATACATATTCATAGAAAACTGAGAATATGATGAACCAATGAGGATAGTTAGTTCATATTATGGATTATGATTTCTCAATCCATTAACATCTCGACAATGAATAGATTTTGGTATATTACCTAAGTATAAAAAATCCTAAGACATTATCATTGACAAAAATTAGGAAATTTACAATATGAATAAATATATAAAGGATTAAAATGGGAATCATAATCTAAGGAGCATAATAATTCATTACACAAAGTAATTATTATCCTTCCATTATGGAGAAAATAAAGGATGATCATTGAAATGTAGTTGAATTCCAGAAAAAAGTGAATGCTATCATAAGGTGAAATTCCCAGAGATCAAAAATGATGAGGAAGTAGTTGTAAAATATTATGCACAAAATTGTGAATAATCCAATATGATGATAAATAAATAAATTTTTATTTATTTACATATTTTATCCTTCTCTATTATCCAATGGAGAAAAAATATATATCAAGATCCCATGGATAACTATTGGTGGGAAAATATGAAAAAATAGAATGTTAAATATATTTATCATTGTGTCTCATATTTCATCATTTTAAGGATAAAAGTAAAAATACAAAGGGGTGATTTAAATAATTACCTATAAATTTATGTAAATTGAAAAACATCACTATATACTTTTTAACTGGACATTTAAAAACATCCAGGTAAAAGAAATTTACATGGGTCATTATATATAATGTAAAAAATACATATCACTTTATTAAAATTCTATAGGAATTATCACTCGATTAACATGAATGAATATAAATTAGAGAAGTGGTGAGGGTTCATGGAATACCATTATCTAATATATGAAATAATGTTCCCAATTCTACCTCCATGTTTTGGGGAATTCTAAAACATGCACTAAATACTCTTTTTAACATTATTATAGATTATCACCAAAAAATAATGTCTACTTTAAGTGGACTATTTATAAAGATGATGTTATTTTTAGAGCCTGAATTATCGACATTAAAGGATGATGATACTAAGATCTACCTCTAGTCTAGTTCTCTAAAAAAAATAGTATCCTTTAAATCATACAAATTGATCTATATGTCACCCTTTATAAAAAACAATGTAGACATAATTTGTTCTTGGATGATGTTGGTGAACATAACATGCAAGAATAATAAATTCTCAATGAAATTTCATAAATGATAAAAACCTTACAAAAACATACCTATGAATCCAAAAATTAGTAAAATGGCTATGAAGATAATCATTTCTGGTACATATAATTTTTGATTGGTGACAAGGTATTCCCCTACATTTCTCCATGGAGGTGGGTGATGTGACATGGGAATAAGTGAAATCTAACTCCGAGGTACATCGGCCCTTATGTGATTCTATGATTGTGTCGAAACTGTGGCTTATCAAATAATAGTCCCACCTACCATGTCTCAACTATATGATGTATTCCATGTTACCCTCTTGAGGATGTACACAATAGATCCATCACATGTAATTAACCAATATGTGGTATAGGTGTAAAATGATCTCTCATATAAAGAGAATTTGGTGATGATTTTGGACCATAGATTCCAGGCTCTATATAAAAAGGCCACTAAGCTAGTCAAGGTACTATAGATAATTCATGAGTATTAAATGGTGTCAAATGATTAGAGGGGAATGATGAGTGATATATACCAACACAATAGTTTGTAAAATGAACATTTGTGGGTGAGATTTCATAAGGGGGAGAATGAAACAACTAAAAAAAATTTATCCATGGTATTTCCCTTGTTATTTAATAAAACACATACATCACCTAGATAACCTAATAAAAATTTATTCTCATAAATCTAGAATGATACATTCTTCAGAAAATAATCAAAAAATATTTCCAATCATTATAGTGAGAAAATAAATAGAAAATAACATAATAAGATATTGAAAATATTGATCTCCTCAAACCACTATAATGAATTCACTCATGAACAAGGCCATAGAAATAGAACATAATTTTAATAATATAATATTAATTTTTAAATGAAAATGTATATTACGTTGATAAAAATTTGAATTGAATTAATAATTAATAAAAGATGTGGTATTTATATAAATTATGCAAACAACACCATTTTAATATAAACATAAATATAGGAATAATAATCTTGCCATTAAAAATAATAATGTGGATGTTTGAATAGTATCATCCTCTATAAATATAGGAATAAAATTTATTTATCTTTATATTATAGTATGACTTATTTATAATAATAAATTCTATATATTTTTTTGAATAAATGATTATTTTATTTAAAAATTTATTTTATCATATATTCAAATTTATTTTCATAAAATGGATTACTTTTGTGAAATATCCATATCAAAAAATGGTTAGGGTAAACGTTTTTGGATATTTATTGAATACTTGATTTTTTGGTGAATAATGTAATATTGTAATTGTTCGTATTTTTCAATATAAGATAAATACATAAATATTTGAGTGATGAATGATGTAATCATCCTATAAGAGCCCATTAGTTCAATATATCCTATAATATTTACTCTTTTTATTAATATTAATTAAAACTATTGTAATTCTTGATCCAAAAAAATTAAAGTGGTAAATATAATTATTAAAACACCCTTCTCTACCCATTTAAATTCCACACCACACCATAATTTCTCTTCATAACATACATGAATTTTAAATTGTCATTATTATATCTAATTCATTTCACAAGTCTCTTCTCCACATCCAAGTGATATTGGTCTCAAAAATATAAAAAACCAATGTTCCATAAATAGGTTCTCAATGAGGTTCCATTCAAGAGATAAAATCATTAATCCTTAAATTTAAATTTATTTTAGTTTCTTATCCTCTTCTAACATTCCATAAAGAATGTGGAATGATAAATCCATTATTATATATATATTTTTATTTTATTTTTCTAATGGAATATTTATCATCAAATATATTCTCTTCTCATTTTATTATAAAAATGAAAACATCATCCATGATATGTCGGTTTTCCACCTTTGTGGATGACATGTTTTCTTTTTCCACTACCACCTCCAAGGGTTGTCTTAACACTATTATTATGGTTAAATTAGACTTTAATTTATGTATTATATCTCTTTTCATATTATGGAATAATTATAAAGACATAATATTATGTAAAATGAACTATTTCATGGTAATTAAAATGCAACAAAAATAAACTAAACATTTATCATTAACATTTTATTAAATAAATAATTATAATAATATAAATAAAAATGT
This sequence comes from Viscum album, assembly GCA_963277665.1. NCBI lineage: Eukaryota > Viridiplantae > Streptophyta > Magnoliopsida > Santalales > Viscaceae > Viscum > Viscum album. Next base: position 554,280,514 of record OY728135.1, read on the forward strand.
TATATGGGGAAATATAAACTATGAAATCGAATGAAAAATATATAAATTCACATTTATTGTTTTACTTCCATTTTACATGAACATCCATATGTGTACCTATAAGAACCTTCTATGGAACCATGAAACGAACTCTCCTAGAATTCCAAAATTGAAATCTATAACTCATGGAAATGGCATTAAATGAACATAATAATATTTGAATAAATATAAAAAACATTGAAGTTGTTTTGAATTACTAAATTAATTAATCTAATTTGTTTATCTAGGACACTAAGTAAAACATCATTACCCATTCAAATATAAAGTATGAGATATCTTCAAACCTCCATTTTTTCCACTGGGTTACACATTAACTTTCCTTTAAAAAATTTAAATACTCATTATTATGATATAATTAATATAATTTATTTTATATGATCTAAAAATTACTATATATTTCAATTCATCTTTCTTTGATGAGGAAATACATGTTTTTAAAGGTTACATTTTTTATTCCTCTCGATATGCAATCCCGATTTAAGGGAAATTCTAATTTTCAAACTAGTTTTCAAGTGCACTCAATAAATTAATTTATGCCACCAATATATTTTGAACATATATAATTTTATAATGAAAAAAAATTTATGTTGATTTATTATTATAAAAAATCAAACAATAAATTTTATCTTTAAGGACTCCATAATTTTTCCCCTAAAACTTCACTAATGTGGAACATTTCAAATCTTTCCTAAACATTATTTTTCATCTATTAACATAATTTGGACATAAATATTCATGATAAATAAATATTTTTCTATTTTTATTTTCCAAAAATTATTTAATATTTTCTTTCATAGATACACTTATCATGAAAACTTTGTCTATTCCTTGTGAAATGATTTTGAAACCCATTAATTTCCATTTTTAACCCTTATAATTATTCCTTATGTTTTATTTCAATATACAGAAGACATAGGAATGTACATGTTATTATGAGTGATATGAGATATAATTACAATGCATTGTTTAATAAATAGTTTCAGGATATATCATGTATTATATTAAGAAGTAAACCTTATCCTATATGGGATTCTTCCACCATGTGATATATACATTGGAGTTAGTCTTCATGCATGTCTATATTAGGTTATATTTTGTTTCCAAATTCAAATATTTCAATGATAAAATGATTACATGTTTTCTGTTATTATTCCATATTTTTATTCATGATACATTACTTTTTTAACATATTATAACCATTCTAAATCACGTTTCATGTTTCAATCCCATGTTTATTCCCTAACTGTGATTTTAATTTCATCCATTTTATTATATATTCATGAGGTTTTCTGATAAGTATATAAGATATTAAAGGGATTTATAACCTCATTAAATATATTAAATTAAAAAAAATCCATGTTTTCTAATTATGTACCATGTATTACAAAGAGACTATACTATTAAATTAATAGTTTTTATTATGAATAAAATCAAGTAAAAATAAGTGAAAAATTCTTGGGTGGCTCTATGGGATATGTACAATGATCTGGAGAATAATAAAACAATTAAACAAATTGTTAAATTATATAAGCACATCCCAAATTAGATGGATTAATTGGATCATAATATTGATTCTAATGATAACACAATCATTGTTTTTGGATTGTGAATATTCATGTATTCAATTATGTTCTACACTACATAAGAGTGATGGGTGTCTATGAATTAATGGATTTTTTTTGGGAATAAAATTGGTAACCAAAATATGTTGGGTATACTAGTTTTACAAAAATAAAATATTCTCTAGGAATATAATTGTTATTTTTAGGAAATTTTTTATTTTATGGTATACCTATAGGCCTTGATAGTTGGTGTGACTTTTAATTTTCAATTAGTGGGATTACAATTTTTTGATTTGATAATAAGAATAGAATTTTGAGATAGGTTAGATAATATAGAAATGTTTTTTGGAAGTTTTTTGATGCACTCAAGGTTCCATTGATCTCGAATAAGTCCCCGGATACTTAAGGGACATAATTTTTCTTCTGAGGAAATAGTATAGGTTTTTCAATTAGAGCATGAATAGTTCTACCATCCTCCCCAACCATTTGACCTATTTTTAATAGCGATATGGTGTGTTTAACAATTCACTAGGATTCAATAAATTTTCGGAGTGTTTTCATAAAATTTTAAAGGGATCCTAAAAGTTAGTGTACGATTTGTAAAATAATTAGAATAAGAATGAAATGTGGTGTACTTTGAAAATTGAGGTCCATATGTTTGTAATGATTATTGGAAAGACAAGTGAACAATTTTTTTCTCTCTCAAAATTTGGAAATATTTTATAATTTTATATTGGCCTTTTTATGTCTCTAACCCAATCCTAACCCCTTTGGCCATTATCTCTCCCACACATGCCACCCTCTTCCCATTATTCTTAAGGAAGCTCCCTTGTTTATTATATGAATGAATAATTTTATCTTGAAAGAGAGATATAGAGGAAGGTTTTTGTATATAATTCCTTTTATTTATTTTTCCATCCAGTGCTGGATAAAGGTTCAATTTTTCTATCAAATAATCCCAACCATTAGATAATTTATCTAGTTTTCTATTTCATAAAAATTTATGCCAAAACATTTTCTAATACTCAATGTGTGGGATCTCTTTATCCAAAATTGTTTTGTCCCTTTTTATAACCAAATATATCTCAATATTTTGAGTTTATGTGTCATATGAAGAAAATTAACATGATGTGTATTAAACACATTTTTATCAAATGATTTTAAAATTAAAATAACCTTATTCATGAATCAATTTACATTCCTTGAATCATAATAAGAGAACACTATTTATGAAACATGGGAATGAGTTGAATTTGAATCAATATTTTGAATTGAATTTTTTATTTAATGAAATTTGAATATAAATTGGTGTTTTTGAATTCATTTTATGTTTGAAATGGAGTCTCAAAATCATTGATATTTTAAATATAATTGGAATTTTTTATCATATAATTTATAGGTAAAATTTTGAAACTATTTTATTAAATGTTTTGTGGGTTTTAAAATATCTTGGTTTTATAAAATGGTAAATTATTTTTTGTGTATTTTTTTGGTTATTAAAAATTGAAAAATTGAAAATGAATCATGATAGATTTGGTAATAAATATTATTTAATTTTAATCACAAATTTAAATAAAAGACTTTTAGAGTGAATTAATGATTTAAATTATACAAGTAAAATGTGAAAATAGTATTATGGTGAGTAAAAGTTAGGAATTTTGAGGTGACATTATTATATATCATATGAATTTCACTACATAGGAATATCATAACTAGTTATAATATTCCATATAATAATAAATGGTTGGGAATTTTAGAATGATTGATCTGATTCTACATGTTTAGTGATGAATTTTTGAAATTAGGATGTGTCCATAGACAAGTATGACACTTTATTAATGTGAATTCTTGTGTGAGTGATCAGATTAAACCAAAATTCCATGTTGATCACCTATATTCTATGTGATGACTAATGACTAAGAAATTTTTGGTCGATAGAAATGATTCTACAGGAATTATGGTATGGGAACTCATATTATATAAAATAATATAGAAAATAGGCATTATAGAATAAAACCATGATTCAATGAGGTTAAATATGATTGGATACATTATAAATATTTTCTCAAAGGCACCCAAGAACTGGTTGAAGTAGGTATGGTCAGTCATGGTCAGAAAAATAAAGATAAAAAATGTCACTACTAACCATTGGTGTCATCATGAACTCAAATCCTTTGTGGTTATTTATTAACATTATATAACCAATTTATAAGTTTTAAAATTTTATTGTGGGCCATTTGGAATGAAGATTAATATCACACTGGTTTTTTTGGAATCTATCAATGGTGTCATATACGTTTTACCAAAACAATTATTCGGCCATTATGACACATTGATGCTCATGAATATATCACTTTTTGGTTATATGTTATTAATGTAATGAAATCATGATATTGATTATGGTTATATTTGAATGATATAATGTAGATGAATGATGGAACTAGATTGGAATCCACACTAGTTTAGTATGATACTGCATTAGGTTTTCTTTAATTCTTTTATTTTTCATGTATATGATTCACCCACCAAGGAGTATTCATATGTATAAAATATTAATCATTTTGGAATTTGATACTATAGTAATTTTATTAATTTTCACTACTTTATCTGGGATGTTTATCATGCATGGTTTACCACTCTGTTGTTACATATTCTATATTGGTTAAAATGATAACAAGGTAATAGTCTATCCATGGTATCCTCATTGGCCCTCAATGGTAGTCTTCATCCTTTGGAATATTTAGAGGTCCATGAGAGGCCTTATAGTTTCCCATCCCAAGGAACTGCTTTAGTGGATCCCATGGTAGTGATTTACTATCTTAATATAACCACTATCAATAACATATATTCTCATCCTTATATTGATGATATGTTTTACCAGATCCAATAATCTCAATACTTCTCAAATAATTACATTTGATTTGAATATAATTAGTTAATAGTCAAAAAAGAGTATTTCAATGATATAATTTTGTATAATGTATTGAAACTGTAAATTTATATTTATTCAATTTATTCTTATGAATAAATTCTCTATATTTATGAATCTAATAAATATATTAATTAATGGAATCCATCATAGATTTATGTTTGTATTTGTAGATTTTATTCTTATATATTCAAGGAGAAATGAAGACCATGAAAATAATTTGTGGACTATATAGAAGAAATTATGAATGGGAAACTATACTGTAAGTTCAGAATTTTATAATCATGGATTTATAGTGTAACACCCCAAGCTTCCAGAGTACGCTTCTCTTTGAATAATACAATAGCATGTGTTGTACGCAACACTATGTTCAAATGCACCATGACTCACCAAACTAGTCGTTGAAAAGCAGTTATGAATAGTATTAACTTAATTTTAAATTTTATAATATCCTTATAATTTAAGAATCCATATTATGAGTCTCTAAGACATAATTTATGAACAAATTCATTTTTTCAGATAAAAGAAGTATTTTTCAAAAAAATGTAATTTTACAACCATTTAATGGAGAAGCTTTTTTAAATCCAATATATGAAACTTTTATATATACAATTTGACAAAATTAAATTCTTTTTTATTATCGGGACATAATAATTTAGTTTCAAAAAAAATTTGGTGTCTTTTTCTGATAACTTTCAAATTTGGGTGAATAGTGAAAAATACTATAATTTATTTGAAAACAACTTTTTTAATTGAAATTATTTATATTGTTAAATTATTCATTTAAATGGTTTAGATGTATAAATATATTAAATTTTTCCCATTTAATCCAATTATGGTTATTGTATGTAATTTCACTTTGAAATTGACATAAACAAGTGTCAACCTTTTGATAGTTATTATTTCTTAAAAATACAACTTTAGGTTTTGACAGGGGAAATTAATTTAATAAATGAAACTTTTATGATTCGAATTTGATAAAATAGACTTCATTTTTGGATTTGAAATATCGAAATTATATTAGGATGAAATTTTGGTAGTTTTCTGATAACTTTCATATTTTAATGATTAGTGAAAATTACAAAATTTTAATTAAAAACAACTTTTTTAATCGAAATAATTAATAGTGATAAATTAAGAATTTGAGTAATTTTAATGTATAATTAGATTATAATTTTACCATTTAATCCAACGTTGGTAATTGTACATAATTATATATTTAAACTGGACATAATAATGTGTCAATCTTTTGATATTTATAATTTGTTAAAAACACGCTTTTTGTTTCAACAATGGGAATTAATTTTAAATAAATTTCTACCACTTCTGTCTTTTGAATTTAGAAAAATGGATTACATCTTTAGAATCAGATGTTACAAATTTTTTAAATAGGTATCTTTGATTTTTATAAATTTTGAATAATTACTTCGGTAAATATTTTTTTTACCATGGTTATTGGGTAAATCCAATAAGTAAGGGTAAACAAATAATATTATAATAATACTAAATTACCCTAAAACGTGTCCTAAACCAATTAGTTGATACATTTCCTACCATGGAAATATTTGGTTTGATTTTGGGACCCCCTGGAGCCACTTGTAAGTGATAATGACACATTATATTAATTAAGTTAAAATAAATACAAAAATGACATAAGCATATATATTTTAGAAAAAATTTTTTTACATAGGGTTATATATGTTGGATTTTAGAATATAAATATTAATTAGAAAGCTAAGGAGATTTCATACATAATTGTATTTTATTTAGAAATTTTAGACATTTGATAATTAATATTATTTATGACACAATAATGATGGAGTATTTTCCTTATTAATGAAAGAATCAAATAATTGTTATTATAAATATCCAAATAAAGAAAATTTGAATATTTTTATGAAATAAACTAATTTTATTGGTTAATATGAAATCTTAGGACTTTTTATATGAATTTTTTTTCGAAGTAATAATATTTTTGTGAATTTATCAAAAACAAAATACCCAATAGTGTCAAAATTGACATAAAAGAGTTTTTAAAACAAATATTATATTATTAATTGATATTAAATTCCTAAAAATCTAAGGGTCTTCCGAGAGACTTATATAATGATAGGTGTATCATTAATGGACCACATGGGGTACTTTCAATGTATATAGTATGTTTATTAACTATATAATATAGAAATACAAAGTGACATGATAAATGTCAGACTAAATAACTAAGAGTTAAAACTAATGAATAAGGTTAATATAATGACCCAAACCTATGTAAATTATATTGGTTGAGTGGTTTCCGACCCTTAACTACCTTAAACTTTAAATAATTAACTTTTTAGCTATTAGAAACCGAATATGAATTTATTATAAAATAATATTTCTAGAGTTTCCTAAGGTGCCCCTCCCCCCCTTATAAAAGGACACCACTTCTAACCAATTCATAAAACATTCAAAGCCTTTTGGTTCGGCAAACTCTTGCCAAAATACTCTCTCAACTTCCCTCACTTTAACCTAGAGGCCGCATATTCATCCTAAATCTAACCTAAGGAGCCCTTTTGATCAGATCAAAAGGAAGAACCCGAAGAAGAGATAATGTTTTCACCACCATTTTTCAAGTTCATTTCTTCTTCATCTTCTTCTTTATTTGTTATTCCCATTCTAAAATAATAACTCCAGTATCTCCTATATAATGTGATATTATTATATATATTGTACAACCATATTCAGTATTCTATCCATCCTTTGAATGACATGTCACCATACGTGCGTACGTACGGCTTACCATCTCCACGCCGTGGTGTAATTGTTATTCAATATATTATTATTTGGATGGTTATAATAATGATGTGTAATTCATGTAAATAATAAATATAACATGACAATGATTCTTTATATATGATATACCATCCAATTATATATTATTTTAATATCAAAATAATGATATTGTCGTTCGTGCGTACGTACAGACAACCGTCTCCACGAACACGATGAGATTCATTCCTCATCGTATCCATTCAAGACTATTTCTCATTTAATGATTGAAAATAATGTTTATGTACTTGATATAATTATGGATATTAATAATATAAAACCAATCCATAACAAAAACGACTTACGTAACAAAACATATAAAAGAAAACGAGTATGTTAACACCCGAAACAATGATAATACTAATATATTATTAACAAATCAATGTTAAAAGATCATATATGATATAATATTATAGTATATGATTCTTGTATTATTTAATAACAATTATTTCACCATTATATAGGATGTTAACTACCCTCAACCAAGGAAATGTACAATTAAGGGTTATTTTTACAATCTCTTTATTATCCGAGGTTGTTTATATGTAATTATCTACTGGGATCTCTTTATCATCCACATCCAGGTTTCTTAAAATTGTATTTATAAACATTTTTACTATTTACTAGAAAATGTTTTAAATTCATTTATACCCTTATTTGTTTTGAAAGGAATATTTCTGTCATTTTCGAAACAAGGTACTTTTTAACCTTTTCGACAAATTTAAGGTAAGAATGTATTTTTTAACTTATACGACACGTGCGTTTATTTTTCGCCGTTATAAAATCGCTAAAGCATCCCTTACAAGATTAGATGAATATTTTAAATGTAAATGTTTTATTTTATAATTATGTTACTTTTAAATGATTTCAAAAAAGAGAAATTTCTCTCAAATAGTTTTGATTTTATCTATGTCAACACCTTTTGATAACTTTTACACTAATTTGATGTTGATTTATTATGATACAAATAATCCATATTGTATTTAAGGTTTTGTGATATTTTTGACTATGGATGAGTTATTTTTATGTCATTAATAGTTTATGATTAATGTTTTGGAATTTTTTATGCTAGTTTTAATACGAATGTTAATGTTATATTTCATCCTCTTTTTAAGATGAATGTGTTGGACTAGTATGTTTCGGGTTGGGGACCGGTAAAAGTAAGCCCTCCAGGTTGGGGTCTGGTTATAGTAGACCCTCCAGGTTGGTGTCCAGATATTAGAGGCACTCCAGGTTAGTGTCCGGTTATTAGAGGCACTCCGAGTTGGTGTACGGTTTTTAGAGGCACTCCGGGTTGGTGTCCGATTATTAGAGGCACTCCAGGTTGGAGTCAAGTTACAGAGGCTCTCCGGGATGGAGTTTGGTTACAGAGGATCATTGGGATGGGTTCTGGTTATATTTATCCCTTTGGTCATGGCACAAGGCCTTGACACATATATTAATGTTCAAAATTATGCATTCCATCATTATGAAAGTGGTTATTGATATTGCATGTGATTATTCGACAAGTTGAATAATCATGTGAATAAGTAAATGGAATTATTTAATTTTACCATTTCCATATTATGATGAAGTTCATGATTAAAAGGCTTTTTTAGTTATACATTGCCTTAAATGTTTATGCTTATTTATGAATGTTTCCACTATACTATTATCCTTACTGAGCATCTGAGCTCGGCCCTTAAAATGTTTTATTTTTCCCAGGATGTGAAGATGTAATTTATTAATGACCTGTATGGATAATATGAGGGGATATGAAGACAATATGTTGTTGTAGTAGTTTTTACTTTATGATGTAATGTAAACTTTATGAATGTATCTAGTTATTCCAAGGATACTAAACTAATCGGTCTTTCGAGACTTGATCTTTCTTTTGATCATGCCAATATTACGTACTAATGCACTGACTCTGGGCAACTGGGGTCGGGGCGTTACAGTTGGTATTAGAAGAAGTTTAGTACAAACATTGGAAGCTAGATTTAGATAAAATCTGATTAGAGAACATAGACCTAAGACAGACATTGATGATTAGTATAGAAGAACTTACTAGAATTTTGGTATTGTAGAGATTTTGTGAGTTTTCCGAGAAATACATCCCTGTCTAGATACAAGCAGGTAGAGGCAGCTCTGGTACAGATGTACCTAGGGGTAAAACCTAAAAACACCGCTTTGAGCCAGACTCGAACGGGAACTGGTGCATGAAAATGGGCCTTGCTGCACTCTTGGTTACGACACTCCTGGGGGATATGCTTAGGAAAATTCTCAATTTATTTACAAACCATTTTGAAGGGTTTATGAGTATATACTTCCTCAATGAACACATTTTTATGATTATGGATTATATACATAAATAGTTCAATTTATGTTAAGTGTTTTATAGGTATTTAATTATGTATTTTGATTCATAAACTGATCTAGTTTATGACATTGTTTAGAAATGGCTCCCAATAGAAGGAATTGGAACTCTAATAATATGCATGATCCAAAGAGAAATAAGGATCATATATTTCATGGTCTTAAGCCAAAATTTTGAAGGTAAATAGTATCCCAAGTATTATCATGATATGAAGAAATAGTATCATGTGTTGATAAGATAAGTAAAGAATTCTAGGTGTCCTATAGCTTTGAAGGGCAGCCAGAGAAGGAAAGGATTGTAGAGAGAAGGACAGATAAAAGATAGTAGGTAAAGAAGGATTTTACCATATGTGATAACTGTGGAAATAATCACCATGGAAAATACTTGAAGGGAATGAGAGTATGTTATAATTTTGGAGAAAAAGGACACCAAGTACGTGACTGTAAGGGTAAGAAAAAGGATTCAAATGTATAATGCTTCATCTGCAAGGAGTTTGGAAACTATTTGAACCAATGTCCTTGTCATCAGACTATGCCGCAATGATGCTTTTGGATAATAATCATGTTTTGATACTACCACAGATGAAGAGGAATGACTAGTGTTCTTATGTTGTTATTTTGGAATTATTTCATTAAAGTGTTGTATCAATGATGTACGAGAAATAAATAAGGATTGTACTATAATACTATTTCATTGAGGATTTGAGATTTTATGGTACTAAGAAAAGTGACTCTACAACAAGTTAAACTGTTTGAAAACTACATGGTTGAAAGAATGATAAACCTTAATATGGTCTTAATTTTGAGGTACTGATTTTAGAATAAGATATCGTTGATTGGGTAAATTATATTGGATATTCATGAGTGCCTTGAAACTGATTTGTGATTTGTAAATTCCATCGTTGTTGGAGATTAAAACATTTTTGGATGGATGAAGTATATCCAGTATTCTATAAGTAATGAGGTATCATGAATGTAATCAATAAGGTTTTATAGTAATTCCGGATGTTTCAGTGTTTCAAAAGAATACATGATGAAGGTATTCACATGCTATTATGGGGTAAAAAGGATCTTTATTGTGTTTACCTTCCTTAAAAATTTTCGACTGTGAGTTTGGACAGAAGTATTTTGGATAATTCTAGTTTGAGATTATTTTTGGATTGCCATAAAAGGACACCCCGGAGGTCGGGCAGCAACTCGTCGCGTCCGGCAAGGCCGCAAGACTTAAACCCGAAACCGAAGGGCGACAAGGGTGTATCACCTACCACTGGCGCACGTGATGTCCTGGATTGAATAATGTAGTCTTTCTAAAAAAATCAGGTAGATTAATTATAAATTAATTAATTTTTTTGAACCCTATACGAATAGGATAAATAGAATATTATTTTTATGTTTTATTATCTTTTATAGTTAAAGATGTGTTTGTGTGAGAAATTAGTTAGAGGATGGGACTCTACTTGTCAAGTATATATTTTTCTTCTTATCTTATTCAATTAAGAAATAAATTCATATACTTTAGTGAAGGGATCTTAAAACAAACAAATGTGTTATCCTAATACCATATGTTTTGTTCAACCGATGGTATTTTAAATCATCATAGATTGATGAATATAAGGCCCTAAATTTTACACTTATTTTTTGATTGATGAACTCAATAACTACCTATAAATATTTTCATTTTTCCTCTAATTATATGTCTCTAATTTCCACCAATGTTCTCTTAATAGAGATCATGATTTGGTGGTTACCCTTTAATTTCACTTTCCTCTCATTAATACTAAATTTTATTAACCCAATTTTCGATGTGTGCTTTCCTACAAAGATATTTTTGATTTTAAAACATTTATTATCGAAAAATAATTTCAAATTGCGAGGATGCAATTTATTGAATGAGGGGAGAATGTAACACCCCAAGTTTCCACGATACACTTCTCTTGAAATAATATAATAGCGTGTGTTGTACGCAACACTGAGTTCAAATGCACCACGACTCACTAAACTAGCCGTTAAAAAGAATTTATGAATAGTATTAACTGAATTTTAAATTTTATATTATCCTTATAATATTAGAATCCATATTATGAGTTTCTAAGAAACAATTTATGAACAAATTCATTTTTTCAGATAAAAGAAGTATTTTTTTAAAAAAGAAATTTTACCGCCTTTTAAAGGAGAATCCTTTTTAAATCAAATATTTGATACTTTTATATATTCAATTGGACCAAATTAACATCTTCTTTATAATTGAGACATAATAATTTAGTTTCAAAGACGTTTTGGTGTTTTTCTAATAACTTTCAAATTTGGGTGAACAGTGAAAAATACTATCTTTTAACAGAAAACAACTTTTTTAATCGAAATAATTTATATTATTAAATTATACATTTTAATATTTTGGAAGTATAAATGTATTAAATTTTTACCAATAAATCCAATGATGGTTATTATAATTAATTTCACTTTGAAATTGACATAAACAAGTGTCAAACTTATGATAGTTATTATTTCATAAAAATACGCCTTTTGGTTTTGACATAGAAAATTAATTTAATAAATTAAACTTTTATGTTGTTAATTTGGTAAAATAGACTTAATATTTGGATTTGGAATATCAAAATTATCTTACGGTGAAATTTTGTTACTTTTCTGATAACTTTCATATTTTGAGGAATAGTGAAAATTACTAAATTTTAATTAAAAATAACTTTTTTAATCGAAATAATTAGTAGTGATAAATTATGAATTAGAGTGATTTTAATGTATAATTATATTATAATTTTAACATTTAATCTATGGTTATTCATTGGACATAATTTCATAGTTAAACTAGACATAAGAAAGTGTCAATCTTTTGATAGTTATTATTTGTGAAAAACACGCTTTTTGTTTCGACAACAGGAATTAATTATAAATTAATTTCTACCACTTATGTGTATTGAATTTAGAAAAATGGATTCCATATTTAGATTGAGAAGTTCCAAATAGTTTAAATATGTAACTTTGATTTTTAGAAATTTTGAATTATTACTTCGGTAAATATTTTATTTACCATGGTTAAAGGAAAAATCCGGTAAGTAAGGGTAAAAATATAATATTATAATAATTCTAAATTACCCTAAAACGTGTCCTAACCCTATTGGTTGATACATGGCCGACCATGGGCATCATTGGGTTGATTTTGGGACCCCATTGTGCCACTTGTAAGTGATAATGACACATTATATTAATTAAGTTAAAATAAATACAAAAATGACATAACCATATATCTTTTAGATAAAGTTTTTTTAAATAGGTTTATATATGTTTTATATTAAACTATAAATATTCATTAGAAAGATAAAACTATTTCCTACATAAGTGTAATTTTTTTTATAATTTTTAGACTTTTAATAATTAATATTATTTATTTCACAATAATGATGCAGTATTTTCTTTATTAATGAAGGAATGAAATAATTGATATTATATATAAGGCCCCAGCCTTAAAACTTACTTAATCTTGAGTTATTACAAGATTACACATTGAGGATCTTTTCAGGTTTAGAGTTTTAGAGAATTAGATCATGAAACTTGCATTACATTCCACATTTAAACAAAATGGATTACATAAAAGACAATATTCATTCTTCCCATCAACGAGAACATATTTAAAATAAAAAACGGATTCTCTCTTAACACATCCTTGACTCTAACGTCTTATCATGTACCTTTCCTCTTGACCTGAAAAACATTTCAGAAACTTGGGATGAGCATAAAAAGCTCAGTAAGGGACATAAAAATATGGAAAGGAAACATGAGTTCATGTATACATAAAGATGAAATCATAATTTACCCATAAAACATAGGCACTTTAACCTAACTCATCAAAACATGAATAAATCATAGAAATCATAAGACATAAAGGTAACTTGAGGCATTCATAACATTCTTACGTAGGGAGTAACCCTCTTGGTTATGTTTGGAATACCCATCACAGTATATTCCCTAAATCTCTTCGGAGAAACCTTAACGTTTCACTCCTTCGCGTTACCCAATGCATTGGAGAGCTATAACGGGCTCACCCGCCCTTAGTTTATCACGGAACCACCCGTTCTTCATAACAATGCCCAAGAACCATAACATACACGTATCACATAAAATATTCATAAGGAAACAAAACATTTCCACATTTCAAACACAACATAACATTTTAGTATTTTGAAATAATGAATCCATATAAAAAGAAACCATTTCCAAAACCATTTAAAACATTTAATAAAGATATTTTTGAATCAAAGTGTCCCATACCACCTTGAAGCTTTTAAAATTTTAAACCATTAATATCCATATAAATAAATTCTTAAAACCACTTTGAAAACATGGATATTAATAAGAACGAATAATTAAAACATTTAAAATGATATTTTGGTTAAAGGGGTTTTACCAAAATTAGAGACACTTGAATACAATAATTGAGGAATAACGTTTAGTCAGAACTTTATAATATCATGAGAATAAATGGATTCATGATATAATACTCCAAAGGACAGTATATACACCATATAAGAGTGAATTGGTGCATAACAACAATGAACCCTCAATAGAAATGTCAAATGTGATGAAATCCCTTATAAAGAAGGTATCCTTAAATTAAGGACAAATCAATCTCAAAAATATGTGTGAAGAATATAAATACACCCAATATAAGTGGATATTAAGTGTAAAACAATAAAATGTCATTCACACATATTGAATGGATGACATATTCAATGACTACATGTCGAACCCAAAGAAATCGAAATTGGGTTAAGAAGTTCCCTTGACAGCCTAACGGCGTCACATCAAAATGAGTTGATGAGAGATAAAAAGAGTATCTCATCACTTGGACACAAAATTTACATCATTAAGGATACATGAGAACATATCCCAATGTAACAATATGTAAATTAAAAGACCCAATAAAAGAAGTCTTTTAAAAAGAGGGGGGTGAAAGGTTCCCTTACCGACTTGGGTATCTTTCAAAAAATACACCCCATGAAAGAGGGACAATAGATCATTTATGTAAATACTCATAAACGAAAGTATTTTACACAAAGTGTAGAATAATGGGCAGTACATACCCCACTCAATGAAATTTGTGGCAAAAGTAGCGTAAATCTCACGAGAATAAAAGTGAGATGAAAAATCCCTTACGAGAACTCAGCAGCCTAACGGCGCCACATAAAACTTCCAAAATGGATTGATGAGAGAGAATAGGGTCCCTCATCACACGAACATAAAAATTACAGTAGGATTAATATAAAATAACATCCCAATCATCAGAAAGATGAGCTTAAAAGAAATGACATAAAAGAGTGTACTTAAAGAGAAAGAGAGTTGCAGGATCCCTTACCTCGGGTCCGACTTGACTCGATCGTTCTTTAACGTCCTGAATAATAAACTTGAGTTAATTTCTATTTGCTTAAGAACCTTTTCCAAGTTCATTATTCCTTTTATATAAATTATTGACATGTTGTGAACATTATGTAATCATTTAAGTTAATAATGTTCATTTTGTCGGTATTTGGTTCTTAAGTCGAAAGTGGACTTCTTACAATTACATGTTGTTCATGTGGCCAAATGTTTATTATATCCAGAATTGTATTCATGTTGTAGTTATAATATATGTCATATATATCCAGTACATTCATGCATTTATAACATTACATAATCATTTAGAGGTAAGAAATGAAATGCACCGTTCATGGAGACGGTAAGCCGTACGTACGCATGAACGCTACTTTCATTTCTATTCGTATTTTATAGAATGGAATAATAATGATATAAAGGTATATTATAATTCCAGTATAATATCATATTTAATATCATAGTTCCATCCTTTATATGTCCCACATATGGTATTTAACGAATCAAATCACTTTGAGGGGGCGGTAGTCCGCACTTCCTTAAATGAAGATATCGTGTTTACCCATAATGGGAACCATAAAGGTTTGACCAAAATGTAAAAAACAGAATCTTAAGGAAAACATAAACATACTATATATCATATATAAAAATAGTGACATCATAATGGCCACCTTTGAAGGTGTTAAATGAGTATTGAACAATCATCGTTTCGGGAGGCAGAATTTCACCATCCACGGAAACCGTATGTTCTTTAACCATTTGATGTAGTTGTGTGAGAGTGTAGCTCAAATAAATATTATAACAACATCCTAGTATATTGAAGATACTGTTGTTGTTACAAAAGAAGTAAATAAAAAGAGATTAGGGGGTTGGAGAAGCAAAATAAAACAAATGAATATGAGACAAACAATTACCTTTAAAAGTGTAACTCTTTTTGATTTGAGCCTAAAGTCTTCCTTTGAAAGGATTCTGCCCAAGGTAAATCCTCTAGGATGAGGAGAGGGATGTGGAGAGAGCAAATGGGCAGGGGTTGGCCGAGACAAAGGCTTTTGAAGTGTGTGAAATAAGGTGGAGGTGGGGGCCTTTTATAAGAGAAGAGGAGGGGCACTTTTGGAAAGCAAAGAAATATTACTTTATTTGAAAATGCTTTTCGGTTTTAAAGGGTCCCACATTGGTAGAATTCGTGGATAAGGTGATAAGGCATCGAAATCCACTCATCCAATTGGTTTTGTCCATGTGTATATTGTAGATTTTTCATTATCTTTCCATTTTAATTAAATTGTCAAATAATGATGTCATCGCTGCATCATTATTATGTCATAAATAATTTAATTTCTTTAATGTCTAAAAATTATAAAAAAAATACTATGATATAGGAAATCTTTTTATATTTCCAATGACTATTTATAATCAAAATTTGGACTTGTATAACCCCACTTAAAAATTGTTTTAGTAAAACATACTATGTTAGTGTCATTTTCACTTTAACATTAAATTAAAAGTATTTTATGTTATTTCCCAACAAAAGTGGATCCATGGGGTCCCCAAGTTAGGCCATGGCTTGTCTTGGTCGGCCATGACACAACCAATAGGGTTGTGACATGTGTCTAGGTCATTTCATATTTTTAAAGTATTATTTATACCTTAAACTACACTAATTATCACTAATCGCGATTAAAAACTTAATAAGTTACTATTCACCAAAAAATTATTATAATCTCATTGAACCACATTTTACTTCTTAATGACAACCATGTATGTCGGATTTTCAAAATTCAATACACATTAGTGGTAAACTTTCATTTAACTGAAAAATCAGTTTGCTTGATTATCACTTAGTGGTTTCACTATTCATCAAAAATTGAAGTTTTTCAGAAAATTACCAAAAATTCACCCTAAGCTATATTTGATATTCTGAATTCAAAAATGAAGTCCGTTTTACAAAATTCAAAACATATTAGTCACATTAATTAATTTAATAATTAATTCCCGCTGTCAGAGCAAATAGCGTGTTTTTATAAAACAATAAGTATCAAAAGATTGACACCAGTTTAAGTCCGATTTCAAAGTGAAATTAATTCCAACCACCACTATTGGATTAAATGGTAAAAATATTTCCCAATTTCACTTTAAAACCAATTCAAAAGATAATCTAATCATATAAATAAATTAGATTAAAAAGTGGTTTTGAATTAAAATACAACATTTACACTATTCCTTAAAAAAAATGAACTTTATCGGAAAGATACCAAAAATTTACACAAAGTAAATTTTGATGTCCCGATTCTTAATAAGAGTTTTATTTGGTCCAAAAGAATGTTTAAGAGTGAACAAAACTATATTTAATGATGGTTCAACATCAAAAGGTGATAAGTGAACCTTTAGTGAAAACTAGGGCATATACGCCTAAAATTGAATTCTTTCCGTATTTTAAGCCTCTATTCTTTATTGGATAAATGTAAAAACAATTAAAAACATATGAAATCATATTTTAGTTATTTCTATCCATTCCCGCCAATACAACGGCTACATGTTAACTATCATTTAAAATAATATTATTTTATTATTAGAGTGCAACGTAAGATTCCCAAGAAACTCGTTGTTGCGTGTTGGGTACGCCATCGAGCATAGCGTCCCCTTTAAAGTCATATTAATATTTTATTCACAAATATGGATAAATACAAAAATGTCGTATTCTTTATTTACCTGGGGTGTTACATCCTTCCCCCCTTTTGGGAATTGCGTCCGCGCAATTTTAAAATTGGACTTGGAAACATCCTTGAAAGTCCCACATCGGAACAAGAGTTGGTAAAACAATCACTTTAAAATAAAGAAAGATAAGTACAAAGGTCACCCGAGTTAACCCATACTAGGACTCCAAGTATGAAAATATGGACATGGAGGAAAAAACAAAGGGTCATGTCCTGATGGAGAGTGTTAGAAAACATGTTTAGGAGAAAGTTAACCACGAGAAAATCACAAACTTGTGATGGGTTAAACGGTATTCGATTCCCTAGTAGAAAAAGTTAATAGACAACATTTTTGTTTTAAGTTACATTTTATTGAGGAATTTTATTCATAAGGAAACATAATCACTTATCATGTTGACCTTCAACTTTTACTAGATTCCTTAATCAAACTCATATTTTTTTCAAAAGACGAGTATTTAGGGAGACTTGTTCGCATTCAGAGTACCATAATCAACTTCTAGAGAATCACCTAATCCACAAAAGAGAGCTATATACTTCCCATGTCTTTAGACTTTATCCAAAAACAAAACCAAAAAGGCTAGTACAAGATCGGATAATCCAGAAAAGGATAACCCTTTATAAAAATAAAATCTATTCTTAACATCCAAAATTTGTCAAACAAAACCCAATGTTCAACAAGGATCATTCGATAAACAATTTGTCCATAAAATTCTTCAAAGTAAACCAATATAAGATCGAAACCCAAATATTTGAAAGATTTAGTCACATAGTCTTCCAAGTTAAATCGTAACATTTATCTCCAAACAACATCAGTTGCTCCTAAAGTCACGCATTGAAAAGTAATTATCCCAATCACATATCCTCCATGATAGGGTAATCATTTTAATAAATAACCCAAAATCAACTTACTCTTAATTCATAAAATCATATAACCAAAAGAATCAGTCAAACTAACCAGGGACTTCACGTAGTCCAGTGGTAGGCGATAAATACCAGTCGCACTTTGGTTGTGGGTTCGATTCCCGCAGCTTTGTCCGACGCGACGGGATGTCACACGGTCTGCGTGTTGTCCTTTTTCCAAAACTATATAATTCTTAAAACATTCCCCAAAACGAGATAAAATCTTCAAAATAATCATAACACATTTTAACCTCAATTTCATCTCATGCCCTCCACTTCAATCATAACCTTTAGTAACCCATAATTACCTCAAAAGTAAGGATCATATAAACCCAAGTGGTTCTTTATAACTATGTCCACAAAAGAAAAGGTAACTATTCCTTGGATAAAATTTGCCTATATTAATCATCAGGGTTACACATAATATAAAAAGTCTTCTAATGTAACCCCATCATCAAAAGAGACATAATACTCTTAAGAATTTCACCATAACTCTTGAAGCCCTTATATGTTGACATCTTACTCATTCAAAATTCTTCATGATCCATTATCCATTCCTTTCCAACCTATTCCGAAATACCTCTTTCCTACAAACAAAATCATGAATCATATCCTAAGATTTCAAAATAGGAAAACAACAGTCATGAAATAGTACATACCTTTGATTGGTCATTGTCAGTTTCTTCATCCTCAATAGGAATGGCATTAGGTATTGGTAAACGAACATTTGTACGCTCTTGGTGACCCCATTCACGATACTTCTTCATAGAACATGTGTTTGCATAATGACCATGCACACCACATTTAAAACATTCAATTGATCCCTCAGAAAGAACTTCTTTCTCTTTCCTCGAGTCAACGGGATGCTTCCTTTTTCCATTACAGGTTCTTGCTTTATGACCTTCATTTCCACATCTATAGCATATTTATGTCCCTTTGAAACATTTCCCTAGGTGTTTCTTTCCACATCTCTGACACATAGGTTTTTGAACACTCATACCTTTATGATTATTACCTGCACTTCCGTAGGGATTTGTTTCTTGCATATTTGATGCCTTAGAGAAAACTCCAAGGTTTAGGTGGTAAATCATGACTCCAGATAGTTGGTTGAGGATAATCAGAAGAGTTCTCATTGCAGCTCCCATATCATTCAGTTGCTTGCTCAAAAGACTATCACAATTTCCTTCACATCCACTGTTACTTTGGTGCCTGCTAGATCCAGCCATTTACTAAAACCAAAAAGGTCAGTGTGAGTATATCAAAAAAACCATCATGTACTAATGGGGAAGATAAACACTAATATACACTTACTCATTCACTTTATCTAAAACTAGGACTCTTTCTGAAATCCTAACCATTATGGTAATGTCACTTATGCTTAAGGAATACCCTAACCTCTAAAGTTATCTAAACCGACCTTTGATACCAACTATAAGGCCCCAGCCTTAAAACTTACTTAATCTTGAGTTATTACAAGATTACACATTGAGGATCTTTTCAGGTTTAGAGTTTTAGAGAATTAGATCATGAAACTTGCATTACATTCCACATTTAAACAAAATGGATTACATAAAAGACAATATTCATTCTTCCCATCAACGAGAACATATTTAAAATAAAAAACGGATTCTCTCTTAACACATCCTTGACTCTAACGTCTTATCATGTACCTTTCCTCTTGACCTGAAAAACATTTCAGAAACTTGGGATGAGCATAAAAAGCTCAGTAAGGGACATAAAAATATGGAAAGGAAACATGAGTTCATGTATACATAAAGATGAAATCATAATTTACCCATAAAACATAGGCACTTTAACCTAACTCATCAAAACATGAATAAATCATAGAAATCATAAGACATAAAGGTAACTTGAGGCATTCATAACATTCTTACGTAGGGAGTAACCCTCTTGGTTATGTTTGGAATACCCATCACAGTATATTCCCTAAATCTCTTCGGAGAAACCTTAACGTTTCACTCCTTCGCGTTACCCAATGCATTGGAGAGCTATAACGGGCTCACCCGCCCTTAGTTTATCACGGAACCACCCGTTCTTCATAACAATGCCCAAGAACCATAACATACACGTATCACATAAAATATTCATAAGGAAACAAAACATTTCCACATTTCAAACACAACATAACATTTTAGTATTTTGAAATAATGAATCCATATAAAAAGAAACCATTTCCAAAACCATTTAAAACATTTAATAAAGATATTTTTGAATCAAAGTGTCCCATACCACCTTGAAGCTTTAAAAATTTTAAACCATTAATATCCATATAAATAAATTCTTAAAACCACTTTGAAAACATGGATATTAATAAGAACGAATAATTAAAACATTTAAAATGATATTTTGGTTAAAGGGGTTTTACCAAAATTAGAGACACTTGAATACAATAATTGAGGAATAACGTTTAGTCAGAACTTTATAATATCATGAGAATAAATGGATTCATGATATAATACTCCAAAGGACAGTATATACACCATATAAGAGTGAATTGGTGCATAACAACAATGAACCCTCAATAGAAATGTCAAATGTGATGAAATCCCTTATAAAGAAGGTATCCTTAAATTAAGGACAAATCAATCTCAAAAATATGTGTGAAGAATATAAATACACCCAATATAAGTGGATATTAAGTGTAAAACAATAAAATGTCATTCACACATATTGAATGGATGACATATTCAATGACTACATGTCGAACCCAAAGAAATCGAAATTGGGTTAAGAAGTTCCCTTGACAGCCTAACGGCGTCACATCAAAATGAGTTGATGAGAGATAAAAAGAGTATCTCATCACTTGGACACAAAATTTACATCATTAAGGATACATGAGAACATATCCCAATGTAACAATATGTAAATTAAAAGACCCAATAAAAGAAGTCTTTTAAAAAGAGGGGGGTGAAAGGTTCCCTTACCGACTTGGGTATCTTTCAAAAAATACACCCCATGAAAGAGGGACAATAGATCATTTATGTAAATACTCATAAACGAAAGTATTTTACACAAAGTGTAGAATAATGGGCAGTACATACACCACTCAATGAAATTTGTGGCAAAAGTAGCGTAAATCTCACGAGAATAAAAGTGAGATGAAAAATCCCTTACGAGAACTCGGCAGCCTAACGGCGCCACATAAAACTTCCAAAATGGATTGATGAGAGAGAATAGGGTCCCTCATCACACGAACATAAAAATTACAGTAGGATTAATATAAAATAACATCCCAATCATCAGAAAGATGAGCTTAAAAGAAATGACATAAAAGAGTGTACTTAAAGAGAAAGAGAGTTGCAGGATCCCTTACCTCGGGTCCGACTTGACTCGATCGTTCTTTAACGTCCTGAATAATAAACTTGAGTTAATTTCTATTTGCTTAAGAACCTTTTCCAAGTTCATTATTCCTTTTATATCAATTATTGACATGTTGTGAACATTATGTAATCATTTAAGTTAATAATGTTCATTTTGTCGGTATTTGGTTCTTAAGTCGAAAGTGGACTTCTTACAATTACATGTTGTTCATGTGGCCAAATGTTTATTATATCCAGAATTGTATTCATGTTGTAGTTATAATATATGTCATATATATCCAGTACATTCATGCATTTATAACATTACATAATCATTTAGAGGTAAGAAATGAAATGCACCGTTCATGGAGACGGTAAGCCGTACGTACGCATGAACGCTACTTTCATTTCTATTCGTATTTTATAGAATGGAATAATAATGATATAAAGGTATATTATAATTCCAGTATAATATCATATTTAATATCATAGTTCCATCCTTTATATGTCCCACATATGGTATTTAACGAATCAAATCACTTTGAGGGGGCGGTAGTCCGCACTTCCTTAAATGAAGATATCGTGTTTACCCATAATGGGAACCATAAAGGTTTGACCAAAATGTAAAAAACAGAATCTTAAGGAAAACATAAACATACTATATATCATATATAAAAATAGTGACATCATAATGGCCACCTTTGAAGGTGTTAAATGAGTATTGAACAATCATCGTTTCGGGAGGCAGAATTTCACCATCCACGGAAACCGTATGTTCTTTAACCATTTGATGTAGTTGTGTGAGAGTGTAGCTCAAATAAATATTATAACAACATCCTAGTATATTGAAGATACTGTTGTTGTTACAAAATAAGTAAATAAAAAGAGATTAGGGGGTTGGAGAAGCAAAATAAAACAAATGAATATGAGACAAACAATTACCTTTAAAAGTGTAACTCTTTTTGATTTGAGCCTAAAGTCTTCCTTTGAAAGGATTCTGCCCAAGGTAAATCCTCTAGGATGAGGAGAGGGATGTGTAGAGATCAAATGGGCAGGGGTTGGCCGAGACAAAGGCTTTTGAAGTGTGTGAAATAAGGTGGAGGTGGGGGCCTTTTATAAGAGAAGAGGAGGGGCACTTTTGGAAAGCAAAGAAATATTACTTTATTTGAAAATGCTTTTCGGTTTTAAAGGGTCCCACATTGGTAGAATTCGTGGATAAGGTGATAAGGCATCGAAATCCACTCATCCAATTGGTTTTGTCCATGTGTATATTGTAGATTTTTCATTATCTTTCCATTTTAATTAAATTGTCAAATAATGATGTCATCGCTGCATCATTATTATGCCATAAATAATTTAATTTCTTTAATGTCTAAAAATTATAAAAAAAATACTATGATATAGGAAATCTTTTTATCTTTCCAATGACTATTTATAATCAAAATTTGGACTTGTATAACCCCACTTAAAAATTGTTTTAGTAAAACATACTATGTTAGTGTCATTTTCACTTTAACATTAAATTAAAAGTATTTTATGTTATTTCCCAACAAAAGTGGATCCATGGGGTCCCCAAGTTAGGCCATGGCTTGTCTTGGTCGGCCATGACACAACCAATAGGGTTGTGACATGTGTCTAGGTCATTTCATATTTTTAAAGTATTATTTATACCTTAAACTACACTAATTATCACTAATCGCGATTAAAAACTTAATAAGTTACTATTCACCAAAAAATTATTATAATCTCATTGAACCACATTTTACTTCTTAATGACAACCATGTATGTCGGATTTTCAAAATTCAATACACATTAGTGGTAAACTTTCATTTAACTGAAAAATCAGTTTGCTTGATTATCACTTAGTGGTTTCACTATTCATCAAAAATTGATGTTTTTCAGAAAATTACCAAAAATTCACCCTAAGCTATATTTGATATTCTGAATTCAAAAATGAAGTCTGTTTTACAAAATTCAAAACATATTAGTCACATTAATTAATTTAATAATTAATTCCCGCTGTCAGAGCAAATAGCGTGTTTTTATAAAACAATAAGTATCAAAAGATTGACACCAGTTTAAGTCCGATTTCAAAGTGAAATTAATTCCAACCACCACTATTGGATTAAATGGTAAAAATATTTCCCAATTTCACTTTAAAACCAATTCAAAAGATAATCTAATCATATAAATAAATTAGATTAAAAAGTGGTTTTGAATTAAAATACAACATTTACACTATTCCTTAAAAAAAATGAACTTTATCGGAAAGATACCAAAAATTTACACAAAGTAAATTTTGATGTCCCGATTCTTAATAAGAGTTTTATTTGGTCCAAAAGAATGTTTAAGAGTGAACAAAACTATATTTAATGATGGTTCAACATCAAAAGGTGATAAGTGAACCTTTAGTGAAAACTAGGGCATATACGCCTAAAATTGAATTCTTTCCGTATTTTAAGCCTCTATTCTTTATTGGATAAATGTAAAAACAATTAAAAACATATGAAATCATATTTTAGTTATTTCTATCCATTCCCGCCAATACAACGGCTACATGTTAACTATCATTTAAAATAATATTATTTTATTATTAGAGTGCAACGTAAGATTCCCAAGAAACTCGTTGTTGCGTGTTGGGTACGCCATCGAGCATAGCGTCCCCTTTAAAGTCATATTAATATTTTATTCACAAATATGGATAAATACAAAAATGTCGTATTCTTTATTTACCTGGGGTGTTACATTATAAATATCAAAAATAAATGTAATTTGATTCCTTTTATGAATTCCTATAATTTTATAGGTTATTATGACATATTAGTACTGGTTATATTAATTTGGTTCTAAGTAATAATGTTTTTGTGAATTTCGCAAAAACAAAATACCCAATAGTTTCAAAATTGACATAAAAGAGTTTTTAAAACAAATATTATATTATTAATTGATATTCAATTCCTAAAAATCGATGTTTCGTCCAAGAGACTTATATCATGATATTTTTTTAATTAATTGACACTAGGGGGTCAGTTGTATGTATATAGTAAGTTTAGTAACAATATAATATAAAAATACAATGTGACATGGTAAATGTCAAACTAATTAACTAAGAGTTAAAACTAAATGATAAGGTTAATATAATGACCCAAACCTATTTAAATTATTTTGGTTGAGTAGTTTTCTACCAATACCAATTTTATCCTTTTAATAATCCGCTTTTGATCAATTATAAACCAAATATGAATTAATTATAAAATAATATTTCAAGATTTTCCTAAGGTGCCCCTCCTCCCCCTTATAAAAGGACACCACTTCTTTCCAATTATTCACAATTTGAAAGCCTTTTGGTTCAGAAAACCCCTGACGAAATACACTCTCAACTTCCCTCACTTCAACCTAGAGGCCTTAGTTTGATCAGAAATCCATCATAAGGATCCCTTTTGATCAAATCAAATGGAAGAACACGAATAAGAGGTAATGTTTTCACCACCCTTTTTCAAGTTCATTTCTTCTTCAACTTCTTCTTTCTTTGTTATTCCCATTCTAAAATAATAACACCAGTATCTATTATATACTGTGATATTATAATAAATATGGTACAACCATATTCATTATTCTATCCATCCTTTGAGTGAACTATCACCATACGTGCGTATGTACAGCTTGCCGTCTCCACGTCGTGGTGTAATTGTTATTCAATGTATAATTTTTTGGATAGGTATAATAATGATGTGTAATTCATGTAAATAATAAATATAACATGATAATTATTCTTTATATATGATATAACATCCAATTATATATTATTTTAATATCAAAAGAATGATATTGTCGCTCGTGCATACGTACGGACTACCGTCTCCACGAACGCGATGAGATACATTTCCCATCGTATCCATGCAAGACTAATTCACATTTAATGATTAAAAATAATGTTTAAGGACTTGATATAATTTTGGATATGATTAAGATACAACCTACCCATAACAAACATGTCTTATGTAACAAAACATATAAAATAAAACGAGTAATTTAACAATCGAAACAACGATAATACTAAGATATTATTAACAAATCAATGTTAAAAAGATCATATATGATATCAAATTAATGTATATGATTCTTATATAATTTAATAAAAATTATTTCACCATTATATAGGAGGTTAACCTACCCTCAACCAAGGAAAAGTACAAGGTAAGGGTTTATTTCACAATCTCTTCATTATCCGAGGTAGTTTATACGTAATTTTCTACTGGGACCACTTTATCATCCACATCCATGTTTCTTAAAAATATATTTCAAATAATTATTAATATTTAAAAGACTAGGGGATAAAGTTAGTTATACCCTTGTTTACTTTTTATAAGAAGTTTATAAAGTAATCTTTCTATTGTTTTCCAAACAAGGTCATTTTTAACCTTTTCGAAAGAATTAAGCTAAGAATGACTTTTTTAACTTATACGGTGGGCGCGGCTACTTTCCGCCAATATAAAATCATTGAAGCTTCCCTTAAAAGATTATAAGAAAATTATCTATGTAAATGTTTTATTTTATAATTATGCGACATTCAAATTATTTCAAAAAAGAGATATTTATCTCAAATAGTTTTGATTTCATCTATGTCAACATCCATTGATAAATTTTACACTTATTTGAAGTTGATTTATTATGATAAAAACCATCCATACTGGATTTAAGGATTTGTTATAGGTTTGAATATGGATGAGTTATTTTTATGTCATTAATATTTTATGATTAATGTTTTGTCATTTCGTATTCTAGTTTTAATACAAATGTTTATATTATATTTCATCCTCTTATTAAGATGAATGTGTTGTACTAGTATGTTCTGGGATGGGGACCGGTAAAAGTAAACCCTCCAAGTTGGGGTCTGGTTACACCAGACCCTCCGGGTTGGTGTCCGGATATTAGAGGCGCTCTGGGTTGGTGTCCGGTTATTAGAGGCACTCCGGTTTGGTGTCCGGTTATCAGAGGCACTCTGGGTTGGTGTCTAGTTATTAGAGGCACTCTAGGTTGGAGTCTGGTTACAGAGGCTCTCCATGATGGAGTCTAGTTACAGAGGCTCTCTGGGTTGGGTTCTAGTTACAGTTATCCCTTAGGTCATGGCACGAGGCCTTGACACAGAAATTAAAGTTCTTCATTATGCATTCCATCATTATGAAAGTAGTTATTGATATTGCATCTGATTATTGTACTAGTAGAATATCCATGTGAATAAGTAAATGGAAATATTTCATTTTATCTTTGCCATATTATGCTGACGTTCAAGTTTAAAAGGATTTTGTTTTAGCTATAGATTGCCTTAAATGTTTATGATTATTTATGAATGTTTCCCGTATATTGTTATCCTTACTGATAATTTGAGCTCACCCCATTCAATGTTTTATTTTTCCTAGGAAGTGAAGAATTAATTTATGAATGACTGGAAATAATAATATGAGGGGATATTAAGACAAGACGTTGTTGTAGTAGTTTTCACTTTATGATGTAATGTAAACTTTATGAATGAATCTAGTTATTCCAACGATACTAAACTAATCGGTCTTTCGAGACTTGATCTTTCTTGTGATCATGAAAATGTTATGTACTAATGCACCGAATCTGGGAAACTGAGGTCAGGGGGTTACATATAGTATCTAATTCATAGATTATACATTAATTGGAAAATGACCTCTTGTAGATCTGAAAATGATGGAAGTGATTTTTCAATATCGTAGAAGGACCAAAGTAAATATATTTCTAATTAACTCAGGTTATATGGTTACAATTAAAATATTTTGACTAATTTTTCAAGGTTATCAAGTCCATAAAATCATGTTACCATGGAAGATATAAAATCAACATTCAATAATGGAATATGAAATTTTTTAAAGGAACTAAAAATTAATTTCTCAATACACTAATACAGACCATAACCTATGGTATAAAAGGGTTTATAATATACATCTATTATTTAAAAATTTCATAAAATTCAACCTTTTTGATATTTATAGATCAAATTTTTATTCCCCATACCAATTATAAAATCCCATGAAATATTACTAGATTCATGATTTAGATTTCGCAGTAATGATTTTCTCTTTACGAGTTTCATTGAAATAACTCTATTGTAAAAAGATAATATATATATATATATATTGAGAAAATGATTTTGAAATATATATTCACATATGTAGAGTCATAGAAAAAACAAACGAATTGTCTTGTGTTAATTAATGATTATGAATACTCATTATATTACCATCCATGGAAGAAAAACCAAGATGGATAATTCTTTGAGTATGGTAGATCCATATATCTTTTTAATGTAAAGGATTTAAAAATATTCAATACTAATTTATTTATAAAAGATTAATCTTGAAATCCCACATTATAGATAGAAATATTATATTACACAAATGAATTCTAATACATCTCTACAAATTAATTTCAAATAAAAAAATAACGATGATTCACAACATCAAAAAATGATAGTAGTCTAGAATTCAAATTTGATAATGATGGGGTAATATCAATTTTATCCAAGATATATATCCCATTAAAACATTAACTAGAAAGGGAATATTTTTATGGTGCCTATAAATTACCATTATTCATTCACCTAGGTATCCTGATGTTGTATGATGAAAAAAATCAAAACATTGGGTAGGGTAGATTGAAAAAAAGATATTTCAATGTACATAACTTGATGCTTAGCAAGATAATAAAGTAAGTATCAATGGGGAAAGTTAAATGGTTTTATGATACCATTACTCATACAATTATTGAAATGGGAAACCATTATAACTTATTTATTTTTGGGACTCCTATGTTTATATAAATTTCATAATTCCATTTAGGTTTTATCTGATTTCCTAGAAAAGTCAATGAATTGTTTTCTCTCAATGAAGATATATCTCTTTACTAACACACCAGGATATGTACTATTTAAGAGTTAAGGATAAATGTACCTACACTACAAATTATATTTGTTCAAAATTTTTGGTTTACTTTATGGTCCTAGGGAATCCATATGTTGAAATTTTAGATAGAGGTGAATTCCAGTACCCCTTGCCGCTCTCATTTAGAAGGTCAATATGAGAGGACCATCCAAACATAGTAGTATATACAGAGATAATTATCAATGTAGTCACAAGTATGTTCTAATCAAAAAAATACTTATTATAGTTATCATATAAAAATATTCACATTCAATCATTCAAATTTAATCATATGAGGCATAGTGTGGGAAAAGATTTAGGACTCAAACCTCCACTGATATGTTTGAGAGAGGAATTAGGTTTGTCTAGAAAGTGTCTATGTGATTTCAGAGTGGGTTAGAAACATTTAGTGGTATATAAAAGTGTTAAAAACTCAATATAATAGTTATATATACTTTCATCAATATGATTTGGAATTTTATATAGGTGAAAATTTGGATCTCTATATATCTCTATAGAAACAAGTTATGAGATATAGAAATGAGGGAACATTGATTTGTAGATAAAATTGTATCGTTGAGATACAAGATCATGGTGGGGTGGAATGTTATGACATTTAATTCCCTCCACATTTCTCCCACACACATTATGTGTTCCCTGTATCACTTTTTAAAATGTACATATCAGACAATTCACATATATGGAAATCAGAAGCTATGCAATTAGAACATTATCAAACTCATAAGAGAACACCATTAGAGATCTTATATTGATTTTGGAAGGTAATTTTAAACAAGGAAACTAATCTATCAAATCTTATATGGACAGATCGAATGTTCTATGAAGCTATATGGGATCATTAGAATGTAATGATTAAAAAGTACTACATTTTTCATCAAAATAAAAAACATTTGAGGGTCGATTTTTTTATTTGAATATAACGATGCATGATAATTGTAAAAAAATTTCCTTTATTATGTTGAGTAGTTTTTATGATAAGAATCCAAAAAAAAAAGATTCATTAAAAAATAAAATTATTAAATATGACCCTTTAAATAACGTAATAATATAATTTTAATATTTTCCATAAAATAATTCTACATTTGATATAATTCTTCCCAAACATTAAAATAATGGTCATGATACATTACAACATTAATATAAGATAACTAAATGTGATATACATTATAAAATTTCTTTAATTTATATAATTATTATGATTTAATATTAGAAACTCTTTGTTTAGTAACAATTTTTCATAAAATAAGTTTTTATATTATTATTATTTAATTTAAAAGTATATAATTATAGAAATTAAAATAAAAAATGTAGAAAATATTTTACTTTATTTTACCTAATGTAACTTAAAAAGATTTTTGGGGATTTTTCTGAAATTTTTTTTTGGTGAATAGTGAAAAATATAAGTTTTGAAAAATATTATCACTAATTATAATATTATCAAAAAATAAAAATGAATAAAATATTTAAGATAAATTCTATCATAGTTATTATATTTATTTATTTAATATATCATGTTTAGAAACCCATGATTAAAATTTTCTAAAATAAGAAATATTTTATTAAAAACCATGTTTTTATATATTATATGTTTTAATTTGAATCTAAATTTATAAATTTTTCTATATATAAATAGATTAAATTGGAGAATTTTTTTTACAAAAATTAAATCTTTTTGTTATGGTTCATCATAAATTTTTAGTAATAAATTAATTACAATGAAATAATCGTTTTTTCTTCTTTAGTTAACTAAATACTTTTGTTTTAATGCATAATTCCATGGAAAATCTAAGTCCCCAACATGAGTGATTCATCATCAAAGAAATTTTTTTAATATTTTTCTTATACTTATCATATATAACACTATTAATATAATTTATTTAGTATATTTTATTTACTAATGTTTCATTAAATTTATATTAGACTAATTATTTATCCCCATGTTGAAAGTGATGAAAACATAAGAATTCAATCATGTGTTTTTGCGGACTAACACCTATATGATGAAATTTATTTATTTTCTTATAATAAAACATCATGGTCAGTACAAAGGATTAAAATGATAAATAAATAGATTATACATGTATCAATAAAAAAAACTAAATGATTTATTTTATTCCTACCACTGTCCCATTTTATGGAAAAGGAAGTTGTTTTGTACGTGTACATGTAACCTACACCCACAGAATAAATGACATATTTAATCTTCCAGTATTCCCTAACATGGATAAAATTGAATTTTATTTGATTTAAAATATTTATATTTATAACTTGATTAATATTATTTGTTTTTTGAATTTAATATTATGATAAACATAATAATGGATAACATGTCATGCAAATGTTGAAAATGATGACCATACATCTTCAAGTAACCCACATAAATGAGATGATTTAATAAAAGAAGAATTTATGATAATAAATGGATCCATAGAATCTAATTATAGATAAATATATATCTTCATAGGGGTTTTAATAAACATATTTTAGTCATAAATAATGTTAATTAGATGTGTTGAACACTTTTAGTTATTAAGGTAAGTGATATTTCATACTCCCGCCCTAATTTTCTAGTTACATATTTTTCTTAATTTTTTCCCATTAATGAAAATTCATGTCATTAAAATATTATATATATATATATATATATATACATCATTTAATATATCTTTTATTTTTGGTTATATATATATATTTTATGCTTCCATTTAAATTTCATTTTATATAAACCTACTTTTTGATTAATTTTTAAAATCATAGTTCACTTAAATCATAAACAACATAAAATGTTTTGAAATGATGAATAGATTTAAAAATCAGACATTATTTTATACAATATACTTCACATTATATTTTTATTTTAATTGAAAATTTTATCCTCTTCCATCAAAAAATTATTTTCTAATTTTAAAAAACATCCCAAAAGTTGAACTTTTTTATTGCATACATATTTGAAACTTCTATTATATTTCTATACAATTAGACTATATGAACAAGATATAGTTTATTTTTATTTTTTAATTTCCAAATAAATTTAATTCATTCTTCTATTGGGAATCATTATGTTTTAGCTTCCAGATATGCATTGAGACAATATCACGAAACTCAATTATTTATCACGGGTTTTTATAATGTATATAACATATGAATAATAAATTTTACTCTTGTGGAATACATATAAAGGATATTAATTATATGATGGGTTTTAATGGAATTATATATCCTTCCAATTCACTAGGTAATGATTTTATCTCACGAGATATAAGAGTGTGTGGGTAGTGAGCCTAGTCAACTATAGTGTGTGTGTAGTTATTATACACAAAGTTTTTATGTGAACAATGGAGGGAGTCATTAATTATTCATATCATGTAAGTTTATATATATATTAAAAATTTGTTATGGTTTTATTCCCTTATGTTATCATCATGATTACACATTTATTTATCAGTTTCATTTCAATATTCCCTGATTCCATACTTATGCCTATTTTATTTTTGATATCATGTGACTCTTCTACTGTTATAATCCTTTATCCAACTTATTGACTTACTGGGATTTGTAGACAACCCATTTACTTATATAATTCACCTTGCTATCCCAATTAGTATTGAGGGGACCTATTAGAGTTTTGATAACTCTAAGGGTATTAAATATAGTTAATGATGTTATGTTTTATGATTTTGAATTTCTGTGTCTAATCCTAAAAAGACACTAGAATATATATCTTCGGTATTTATTTTTTTATATGTTTAGTTAAATGAGATAGAATAATTTGTGTTTAGGTTTTGTGTTTCTAAATGTTTTTTCATAGAAAGGTCTAGTTATATTTTGATTACAGGATTTGAGAACATTAGAAATATCAATAAGGAAAAACATGAGCCCATTATACGATCCTTAGGTATAATAAGGATGAGATTATGTGATTTTTAATGAAATAAATAAATTTAATAAAATTAAATGTCATTGATTAATCTGGGGGTAAAAATCCCAAAAGCAATGACAGCATATATAGTGGTCACCATTTCAGTGCATGGTGAAAGGGACCATGTCACGTCCTTTGTTTGAAAATCCCATGGGATATGATTCAGATAAGTAACATTCTATTTACAAACCAATTTGATAGATTTCAACAGTATATATAGAATTTAATATGTAGTTGGGGACATATAACACATTTATAATATATCATAAATAACCTGTATTGAAACATAGATATTTATAAGTTTTTATTTGCATATCATTTTTCTTTTAATCATTATTATTTTGTTTTTTACATTTTAAACATTTATTAATCTATGTATTCCCATAACAAAATATCACAGATGTTATAAAATGTATGGATATAGGAGGAATTATGTTAATGATATCTGAATCCTAAAGTGATATGATTTACGTGATGAAATACATAACATAAAGGGATTAGAAGCTCTGAAATTCATATATGTCATGGAAAATTTGACTAATGTTTTGAATAAAAATGTGACTCTCATAGATCCTCCTAGAAGTGAGAATTTTTTAGTTCATTTATCTATGTGATAAAAGACTCCCAAATTTAATGAATTTTCTGAATTCATAATCATTTAATAGTTGAATAACTATGTTGAAAAGAGATTATATACCTGTAAATTCGTAAAACAAGAGATGGTTATAATGGTTGTTTATTTCCTTGGGGAGAAGATGATGAGTCATGAAAAATGATCTCCAATATTATCATTAGGGATTATATAGTCTTGATGGAGTGGTATGTATTCAATAAAATTATTATTAATAGCATGTCCCATTAAATCTATATTATATAATGTTGATGGAGTTTCTTTCTCTTGAAAAAAAGTAAGATGAATTATTATGTCTTATAATGAGAAATTTATATTATTTTAATCGTATGATTTCATAAATTCCATAATCCATGAAATAAAAATTTATCATTTCTATAGTTGGTGGAATATTTTACATTGACATGCATTACTATTTCAAACATTTTAAATTTATGAACAGTTCTTTTTATGTTCCCTCACTGTATACATTTATATAGATGATTATTTGTGTAATGGAGATAGTAAAATGTGACTGAAAATAAAAAATAGAAAATTACTATATAAAACTCATGATAGTAAGAATATCCAACATCATATCCATTGATTTTTTTTGGAAGAAACATCCTAGGAATTGTATAAATGGGTCTAAGAAGTTATTCATGTTTTAAAAAGAGGGACATGTTACTACACAATCTCATATTGAGAGTAAAAATAAAAATTTTGAGATCTAAGATTCAATTCTGCCGATTAATCCTCATCATTCATTATATTTTTACAACCACTAGGAATAAAATAATTATTCAAATCAATTCACTATGACAAGGGTTGTTGAAGCTAGTCATCACCAACAACATCCAAGGATGAGAGAGAAAGGGAAATATTATGTTATCATTAATTTAGAGGTTAATAAAGAAAGTCATTTAGTGAATTCTTTTCTAGATATTCATTCATGAATGGGGAATTTACTCATTGATTCTCATTCTATATAATCTATAATATCATACAATTCTAGCTAAATAGTTCACATATCACTGAAAATCATTGATGTCAAATGAATAATGAAAAACACTCTTGGGATTTTTATTTCTTCTCCAACACGTAACTCTTCCTCCATCAATATCTATAGGATTAATCTCATAGTTAAAATTTTTATAATTCTATTATTATAATTTTATGTAATACTAGGAATGGACTAGTTGTCATTATATAGAGTTCACATTAGCTACCTAGAATATGAAATCACATTCCATATATAATATTATCCTCCAATTCTATAAAAATATAAAATGTGGATTAAGATTATTTAGAATAATATCTAGAGGAATGATAATTATTTGTTATGTAACATATCTATATCAAATGATTTAATCAAAGGAGATATCTTCACTTTAATATATTTCCTTTTTAATGGATCCCATTGACATATTTTCCAATGATTATCCCAGTATTACTCATAATATATAAGTGAAGTATAAATGTAAATGGGCATGAAATGGATTCTTATAGGTTGTGGAATTAAATTTATTTTTCATTGATTGATATAACTACATATTTCCTATGAAGCGCAATCCTAATAATTTCTTGAGAATCATGTTTGATGAATTTTATGATCAATAATTAGAAAAACAATACCTCATTCGTTATTATTGCATGAATTCATCAACTTCTCATAAATGATTGAAATTTCTCTGAGTATTTCATGTTAAGTACCTATATATTATCAAATAACACTATAATAATATGTGACAGAAATGATTGTTGATTTTTTTGATCAAGTGCATATTTTTTAAGATGTGTTTGATGACCTATTGATTATCGCTTCTCTGTTGCTTCGATATATGATGAAGTTATTTTATTGACTCCATATATTTTGATATTATGTCCCTATGATGAATAATATTAGTGGGAATAGATATATATCACTAGTAAGGAATATTCAATAATATGTGATTCTCCTATACATTATATATTAAGGTTGTAAAAAACCAAAATAGGGTTAAAAACCCGAAAACATTTGCTACTATATATAAATGGAATCATATAAATTACTTATTTTTTCTTAAATATAATTTATATTTTTATCAATTTATCACAATATAAAAATTATTTATTATATT
Source organism: Viscum album (assembly GCA_963277665.1). Taxonomy (NCBI): domain Eukaryota; kingdom Viridiplantae; phylum Streptophyta; class Magnoliopsida; order Santalales; family Viscaceae; genus Viscum; species Viscum album. Next base: position 554,316,138 of record OY728135.1, read on the forward strand.
AAAATTGATCCTCTAACTCAAATACTCATTTTTAGAAATATAAAAAAATACGTGAACAATAATACTATATTTGTTCATATTATATTTTTTATATATTTAGGTAACTATTTGTAGAAACATTTTGTAATAAAATTAAATTAAAATTATTATAGGATAGAATATTATGGATTTATTTAGTATTTTATGATAATATATCCCCTAAAATATTCCGGAATCAATGGTGGTTTCCACCATTTCATTAAATCATATTATTCAGAATATGGCTATCTTTTTAATATGCTATTTTTTGTGACCCAATGGGATCTCATCTTAGTAGTAATAAATATTATTCATAGACCAAGACTAATTAATAAAAACCCACAATGTCCCCTAATGATATATGGAGTATTCACTCCCTCACAATCTGGGATGTTTAATAAAAAAGACTTCTGAGGCATTACAAAACCCTGGGTAGAGTAGGAAAGCTGGAATGATCTGTTGTGGTGCAAAAAAATCCCATCAAAATTAAAATTTCTTATGTGGAGGATCAGTAACTCTGTGATTCCTTCTATTGAAGGTATTAAGAAAACGAGAATCAATATCACCTCTCGCTGCCAGTGCTGCAACATCAACCATGAATAATGATCTAACCATATTATATCTGAAGGTGCATGGGAACAAGAAGTATGGATTTATTTGGGGACTTCATAGAGTCTTATTCACTAGGCTTACGGGGCCTAGTGTTTCTACAGATATAGTTTCAAGGAACTACAGATAGAGGTCATGAGAGGGTGTCAAGGACCATCATCCTCAGTGTATGGCATCTCGCCTTTTTATTGCATTGCTTTTCATTACATTTTCAAATAGAGGACCTTTAAAATCTAGTGTCTTGGAAATATGGAACATAATACATGAAAACAAAATAAAAAAATTCATCTAAAACACTTTAAAGGCTTCATAATATTTCAATCCTTTGTATAATTACTGCATCTCATATCCTTGGGACATACATCAATGGAAGGGGTGAGAAAAATTCCCAGTAAGGGGTAAACAAGAGAATTAGTTTACCTGTGATATCAATAAGATCCTAAATAAAAACATATCAACATGAGCAATGGAAGTATAGGAATATCATAATGAAAATAACATGAAACATAAATTGAATATGTTGCTACAACATTTAATTTATACATTCATGAACATATCACTAAGGTCTGTCCCCATGGTGTCATAAAAATTACCAGGGTTATTTACCAAGGTATCCTGAAACTTTTCATCACTAGAGATTAAATCATTTACCAATGAATTAGAGTGATATTAGGAAGAACCAATAATATGTATTTACCTTCATGTGATCCAAATATATGATAATAAAAAATTTCTTAAATAACCCATGGAGAATAAAAGGAATGGGTTTCATTTTAAGGTCGCGATGTTTTAAAATTTATTAAAAAAAATAAGATCATTGTGCCATTTAATACCCATGGAAAAGGAGTGAGGGTTAAATGTATGTTAATTCTAGATTAAAATGCATAATATTTATAAATTTGTTAACACCCAAATAAACTAAATATTTCTGGGTATCCACATAAATTAAAAAATAGAATTTCTAGAAAGAAAGAGATAGATATTTTTAGGCGAAATTTCTGCAGTACAACGACTATATAACATGGTTTTAGAAAATAATGAAAAGAGTGGGTACAAGATTAACACACTCATAAATAAATTATAATACAGTATAAATACATAATAACATGGAGATAATAACCTGGTATGGAAATATGAATGACATTCCCCATGAAAAGGAAACATGGATGAAAAGAGAATACGTGATTCCTTTTACGCAAAATTCTTCATCCAAACGACATCACATAAAAATTTAAAAAACAAATTGATTAGTGTGGAAAGGGTATCTAAAAAATTATATATAAATTTTTTAGTAATTAGAACATTTATGAACATAACCTCAACTAAAATAGACGGAAAATTGATGACAGAACATAAAGGAAGTCATGGCTTAAAAAGGAGGGTGAAATGATCCCTTACCTTGATGAGTAACTTCAAAAGCATGATGTTCGGGACCTTGGGAGGCTTGAGGGAACCTTGGGAGGATTCCTTGCGAGGAAAGGATATCAGAACTTCGTTAGGGAGGATTTTTATACCTGATAAAGGAAGGAAAGGCTTGGTATTTGTAGGAGAAGTGAGGGAACAAAGCATTACTTACCAAGGGAGACCTCATTAGTGTTATTGGAAAACACATGAGCATGACCGTGGTATTTGACCAGAGTATTGGACACTAGGGACACATAAAAATTAATATTAACATTCAAGAGTTGACCAGAATGATTACATAATTATTACATCTTTAATGATATCATTAAACACCCTAAACTCAAAATTGTATTTTCACTATTCACCGAAAATTGAACTGTTTCAGAAAAATCCCAAAAATTCACCTTAATGAAATATTAATGCTTTGATTCAAAAAATTAACTCCATTTAATGAAACTAATTTTCTAAAAAAATTTAATTTAATTGTTTAATAAAAAACACTATTCACATGAAAAAACTAATACATAACCAATAATTTATAAAATAGTTATTAACATATTTTATTGAATCAAATTACTTAATCAAGGTGCCTTAATTATATTAATACTTTATTAATTGATATTACACAATCCATTTGGTCACATTACTAATCATAAGCATAAAATCAGTATACATAATTTACTATTCACCAAAAATTATGTTGATCATATTAGACTCTAAATTTCATTCTTTAATACAACTGTAGAAGATAATTTTTTTAAAATCATTACATATTCTTAAGTATTTAAAGTTTATATAAATATTTTGAAATATTATTTTTCCAAAATTCATCAATAATACCATAAGAAGAAATGAAAATTTTATTTATATTAAAGGATTACATGAAGAAGCTAAGGTATTGTTACATATCTCCTTATAACACCCACATAGGACCTAAGTGTAAGGTGTGTTAAGGTGAGAGAATCCTGGGGCGGCTCGAACAACATTGACCGAGTGGTGATTTCTATCATCTTGGACTTCTCTCAAAGTCTATTTCATTCCAACTTCACACGATGATGTTCTGCTTGTTTCTGGTCCAGAGAAATCCCTAGTGGTGCTACCTCCTTCCCATGTTCCATTAGATGGGCTTCAATCGCCACGAGACTTTTGGATGAGTTCATCGAATATTCTTTCTATATTAATTAACCATGATCAATTGTATTAATAGAAAATAATCGCAGTATTTAGCTTCCAACAGTCCTATTGAACAATGTTCATATAACAGTCGAACCCCAATGGTATCATTTTAATTATACCCATTTCATTAAATGGAAAATTTTTGTTTAGTATAATATAAAATAACACACAAAATTAGGAAAAAATTATTCGAAATTTCTGTTCGTTATATTCTTCCCCCTTAAGAAATTTCATCCCTGAAAATGTTAACTCGTACCCTCAGAAGAGAAAAGATGTGGTTACTTATGCCTCATAGACTCCTCTGGTTCCCATGTGGTTTCTTCATATTTGTGGTTCATCCACAACATATTAACAAGGTGGGTAATCTGGTTTTATAGATCCTTTCTCTACGGTCCAAGATCTCCACTGGCTACTCCTCATAAGAGAGGTCATGTTCTAGTTGTACCACCTCTGGGTTCAGTACATGTGAAGGTTCATGTATGTACTTACTCAAGAGGGATACATGGAAGACATCATGAACTTGTTCCATATTTGTAGAGTGTGCAGGCCGATAGGTCACTGCTCCTACGTGATCAAAGAATTTCATAGGGGTCAGTGTACCTAGGGCTGAGCTTCCCTTTCATCCCAAACCTCATGACCCTCTTCAAAGGTGATATTCGAAGAAGGACCTTGTCACTGACATCAAACTCCAATTATCATTGATGGTTTTCGGCATAGTTCTTTTTCCGAATCTTAGTAGCCTTAATGTGTTGTTTAATGGAATGAACATTTTCTATCATCTCTTTAACAATATTAGGCCCAAGAAGATTTCTATCACCAGCTTCATCCTAAAAAGTAGGAGTTCTACATCTCTTCCCATATAGAGCTTCATAGGGTTCCATTTAAATGATTTAGTGGAAGAAATTGTTGTAAGAGAACTCAACTAATAGGATATGTTGATCCCGTCCACCTTTAAATTCTATTAAGCATGTTCCCACCATGTCCTTGAGTGTTTGAATAGTCCTTTCAGATTGGCCATTAGTTTGGGGGTGATAGGCCGTATTGAAATTCAATTCAGGGCTCAAAGCATGTTGAATACTTCTTTAGAATATTGATGTGAACCTTGGATCATGATAAGATATGATAAAAGTGGAACTCCATTCAGCCTTAACACTTCCTTTACGTAAATTCGGGCATGTTGATCTGGAGAGAAATCTTCCCTAATAAAGATTAAATGGGAATTCTTGGTGAGGTGGTCCACAATAACCCATATCGCATTGTTTACTTTGGATGTTCATGGGATACCAGTGATGAAGTCCATAGTGATATTATCCCACTTCAATACTGGTATGGGTAGTGGTTAAATACACCTTTTGGATGTTTTCGCTCTGCCTTCACATTCTGACATTCCAGGCACCTTGAAGAGTAGTCAACAAAATCCCTTTTCATATTATCCCACAAAAAATAATCATGAAGGTCCCTATATATTTTTGTGCTTCCATGATGTATATAGAAGGTAAATCTATGGACTTAATCCATCAGATTATTCTTTATTTCCAGAATAGATAGAACACATAGTCTTGTACAAAATTTCAGTACACCATCTTGATCAATATTGAACTCAGGAAACCTCCCATCCTTTACAACCTCAAACTTCTTCAGTAACAATGGGTAATCTTTATGTGATTTCTTGATCTTCTCCAGTAATGATGGATGATAAATAACTTGGGTTATGTTTAATGACGTCCCTTCCCTTATAATTCACTTGTCCAGATTTAATAGGTCATTGATCAAATGATATCTTTGAATCCTCATCATGGAATGAACAACTGGGTCTTTCCTACTTAATGCATCGGTAACATTGTTTGCACATCTGGGATGATAATGAATTGAACAATAATAGTCTTTGAGATTTTCCGACTATCTCTTTTGTCTCAAGTTAAATTCATTTTTTGTGAAAATATAGTTAAAACATTGATGGCCTTTTTATATATCACATTTCTCCCCATTAAGATAGTGCCTTCGTATCTAATGATCAAAAATGACCGCATCCCGCTCCAGATCATGCGTAGGATTATTCTGCTCATGAGTCTTCAACTTTTGAGATGCATAAGTAATGACTTTGTCATTTTTCTTGAGGACAAACCCTAGACCTTTGAGTGATGCATCACTAAAAATAACGAATCCTTATCCACTTGATGGCAGTGTTAACATGTGAGCAGTAACCAATCTATTTTCCAGGTCTTGGAAACATTCCACACACTCCTTTTTCTAGATGAACATGACCCCTTTTAGAGTTAACTTGAATAATGTATTAGAGAGTCATGAATTGTTTTTCACAAACCATCTATAATATCTTCCTACTATAAGGAAACTTTGAATCTCAGTTATTGTTGTTGGCTGAGACCGCACCTCTATAAATTTTGTCTTTGTAGGGTGAATTGTGATTCATTCATTGGTAACAATGTGCCCTAAGAAAGCAACTTGTGGAAACCAGAATTCACATTTACTAAACATTCCAAAAATCATTTCCTTGCATAGAGTTTTCAAAATAACCCATAGATGATCTTCATGATCCTCGTTAATTTTGGAATATATTAGAATATCATCAATAAAAACTATGACAAAGTTATCAAGGTAGTCCTTAAATACTCTGTTCATCATATCCATAAAAATACCAGGTGCATTAGTCAGTCCGAAGGGGATATAAACAAACTCATAATGCCCATATCAAGATCAAAAAGCATATTTTAGAATATCTTCTTTCTTCACCCTCAATTGATGATCACTAGAATGAAGATCAATCTTAGAGAATAACTGATCCCCACGAAGTTGGTCAAATAAGTCATCAATTCTGACAGAGGGTATTGGTTTTCCACTGTGATCCCATTCAGTTCTCTATAATCAATGCATAGCTTCATCAATCCATCCTTCTTCTTCAAAAAGAAAACTAGTGCTCCCCAAGGAGACACACTTGGATGGATAAAACCCTTCTCCAAAAGATATTTTAGTTTTTTAATTAATTCCTATAGCTCCACATTTTCAATCTGATAGGGGTTCTTTGATATCGGATGAGATCCAAGTACGATTTCGATGGAGAAATCTACCTCTCTTTTGAGGGGAGGTCCAACAAAATCCTTGGGAAATACATTAATGTATTCTTGGATAAGAAGGCACATTCTATCCTTAATCTCTCATCTCCTTCTTCTTCTTCACTAATCAACTCCATAAAGAATGAAATAGGTGGTTATTTTAGACAATGATCTGGTTGAGATATCTCTCCTTGGAAGATACCAGTAGGTTTTCCATTCAAGACTGCTGATATTTCCTTGGTTATATAATTGATCTTGGAATTATAATTTGAGAGCTAGTCCATCACTAGAATAAAGTCAAATTCCATCATGGGAATGACTACTAGAGTTTCAATAATATTGTGCTCACTAATGTAAAAACTATAGTTTCTAAACATTGATGATTCTTGGATAATCCCACCACGAGTCTTGAATGATAACTCTACTTTTAGAAAATTGGGGGTTGATTCTATCTACCTTGGAAACATTGAGGAAATAATGGAATGCATAGAACCAAAATCAAACAATGTATTTTATAGCATTGAGGGAACAACAAGAGTACCTGCTGACATATCATTCAGAGCATCAACTTTAGCTATCGTGATAGAAAAAGAAGGGCCTTCATCACTTAGCCTTTGCTGAGGCCGATGGTTGTTCCCTGTCACTACCCTCAGATTTTGACATTGATTGGTAAAGTTCCCACATTGTCCACACATGAAGCATCAGACATTAGGTAGGGCCTACACCATCTTCATTTTTTTGTTAGTGTATGAAGTCTGATTTTTCACCTCACTATGAAAATTCCTTGCAATGTGGACACATCTACAACACATATAGCACTTCCCACTCCCAAGAAGGTAGTTCCCCAAATGTTTCTTCCCACATTTATTACACGTTGGAAGTTGTAATTGCTTGCATCCTCTTCCTTGATCAAAGATCCTGCCTAAACATAGCTCTAATGATCTATTCTTCTAGTTTTATGTATGAGATGACCTTGTCTCACCAAACTCTAGCTCTACTTTTATCGCACTCTACATGATCTCGTCATAGCTATCATAGTCTCGGTTGGATAGATCTTCCGCATATGAGGTCTCAGTCCACCAAAGAATCTATCAACCGTATCATTTGGATCAATGACAATGATAGAGGTATATCATGAAATCCTTGTAATTTTCATCTCGCAGCTTCCCAAATATTTATTCTCCTTCTGCTTCAGCTTGAGAAGCTCCTTCTCCTTTCTTGTTCTCATGAAACAAGGAAAATAATTACTGAAAAAGATCGCTTTGAACTCTTCCCACTCCATATATTTAACTTTCACTCTTTGCCTTGTGTTTTTGATTAGTTCCCACCACTGATCACCTTCTCCCTCTAAGTGATAGACATCTAGGGTGACCTTCTCTTGCTCTGAACAACGTAGCACAAAAAAGATCTTCTCTATAGAGATGATCCATTGTTCAGCAATCAATTGGTCAGTCGATCCAGTGAAGGTTACTGGTCATTGGCACATAAAGGACTCAACAAAATGTTGTTCCCTTCGTGGTGAGATAATCCACTCTTCTTGATTGAAGTTATTACTTAGAACTTGAGTCAGTTGGTTCATCATTCGCATGAATGTTTCCATTCTTGCTACCATCAGAGGGCCGTCAACGCATTGTCTATTACAGTCACCATTTTAACAGTACCTCATATTTACCGCCATTTTCTAAAATAATAAATCATTCTTGAGAAACTTATTTAATTTAGGAATATTTTAACTATATTGTATTTTTTGTCTTAAAACATCATGCTTAAACAAATATATTTCTCTATAATTCCATCATAATGATTCTTAAAAATCATGAGATTAACCAAACATATACCCCAAGAGTGTTGTAACCAATAGTGTAGAAAGGTCTATTGTCGTGCACCAGTTCCCGTTCGAGTCTAGATCAAAGAGGTGTTTTCAGGTTTTACCCCTACGTACGTCTGTTCTAGAGTCATCTCTACCTACTCGTATCCATACATAGATGCATTTTTTTGATTAACGACTAACTATATACTCACCAAAATACCATGAAGTTTTTATATATTAAAAAAATTCAATAGGGTTATTCCTAAAGTTTTAATATGCTAATATCCATAAATAACTATATTATCTTTTGATACCAACTATGGAATCCCTCATTTTTATAACATAGCTTTTCATTACTTTTTACAAACAGAGGATCTTTAAAGTCAAGTGTCTTGGAAATCAGGAAAATAATATATGAAAACAATATAAATGGTTTCTCTAAACCACTTGTAAGGAATAATCATAGGTTCATACTATGTAAAATTATTGAATCTCATATCCTGGAGACATAAATCAATCGAAAGGCTGAGCAAAAGGCCCAGTAAAGGTTATACAAGATAATTAGTTTACTTTTGATATCAATAAGAACATAAATATAAACATACAGACAAGAGAAATGTAAGTATTGACATATCATAATGAAAACAACATGAAACATAACTTGAATATATGGCTATAACATTTCATTTCGACATTCATGAACATATCACCACGGTTCGTCCCCAAGATTTCATAAAATATACCATGATTATTCACAAAGGTATTGTGAAACTTGACATCTCTCTATATTAAATCTTCACCCAAAGAATTAGAGAACTATCAAGGAACATCATTAATATGTATTTATATTCATGTGAACCACATATATCATAATCAAACATTTCATAAATAATCCATAATGAATAAAATAAATGGGATTCATTTCCAAATCGTGATGTTTTAAAAGTTCTAAAAAATTAAGATAAGTATTCCATTTATAACCCATAGAAAGGGAGTGAGGGTTATATGTATGTCAATTACAAAATCAAATACATAATCTTAACATATTTATCAAACCCCAAATAAAATAAAGTGGTCTGAGTATTCACATAATTAATAAAAGAGAATTTTTGGAGAGAAATAGACAGAAAATTTGAGGCGAAATTTCTGCAGCAAAATGATTATATAACACGGTTTTAGAAATCATTGAAAAGAGATGGTACAAGAGTAACCCACTACTAAATAACATATAATACAGTATAAAAATAGAATAAAATGGATATAAGAACATGGTATGTAAATGTTAGTGACATACCACATGAAAAGGAAACATAATGAAATGAGAGGATGTGATTCCTTTTACGAAACATTATGCAGCCCAACGACATCACATAAAAATTCAGTAAACAAATCGATGAGAGAAAAAAGGGTCCCTAAAAAATTATACTTGAAATGGGAATTAATTAGAAAATATAAGAACATTCCCTCAACATATAGAGATGGAAAATAGAAGAAACAATATAATGAATGTCATGGCTTAAACAGGAGGGTGAAATGATCCCTTACCTTGTAGAGTAACTTCAAAATCTTGAATGTTGGGACCCTTGGAGGCTTTAGGGAACCTTGTGAGGACAACTTGAGAGGAAAAAGACCATAAAATTGTTGGGGAGTATTTTTAAATGAAATTAATGATGTAAAGGATTGGTATTTATAGGATAAGTTCGGGGAGAAAGTACTAATTACCAAGGGAAACCTCATCTGTGGTATTAGAAATACCACGGCATTTCCCATGGTATTGGAAAATTGGGACACCTCATACCGTATAGTATTATTCAGGAGTCAACCGGAATGATTATATAATTATTTCGTCCTTAATTATGTCATTAAACACCAAAAACTCAAAACTGTATTTTTACTATTCACCAAAAAATTCAACTATTTTTGAAAATTCCCAAAAATTATCCTTAACCAAATATCGATGCTCTGATTTCATAAATGAACTCCATTTTTTGAAAATAATTTTCTAAATATTTTTAATTTAATTTTTAAATAAAAAAACACTATTCACCTGAAAAAACTAATACTTAACCAATATTTTCTGAAATTGTTATTCACCTATTTTATTGAATCACATTACTTAATTAAGGTTCCGAAATTATATTAATACTTTCTTAAGTGAGGTTAATTAATCCATTTGGTCTCATTACTAATCATAAGCATAAAATCACTATTCATAATTTACTATTCATCAAAAATTAAGTTGATCTTATTCGACTCTAAATTTCACACTGAACACAACTGTATAAGAATATTTTTTGAAAATCATTACACATTTTAAATTATTTAATGTTTACATAAATATTTTAAAATATACTTTTTAAAAAATTCATCAATAATACCATAAGAATAAATAAAAATTTATTTATATTAAACGATTACATGAAACAGTTAGGGTCTTGTTACATAGATCCTTATAAATCCCACATAGGACCTAAGTGTAAGCTATGCTAAGTTTATAGAATCTTGGGCGTCTCAGCCAACATTTCCTGAGTGGTGATTTCTATCTACTTGAACTTCTCCCGAAGGAGATTCTCTTCCATCTTCACACGATGCAGTTCAGCTTCGGTTTGGTCCAGAGCAATGCCCTGTGGTGCTACCTCCATCCCAAGTTCCATCATATTGGATTCGATTGGCCCGAGACTACTGGATGAGGCCATCAAATCTTCTTTCAGTATTAATTAACCAAGATCACTTGTATTTATAAGCAATAATCGCATCATTTAGTTTCCAACAGTCATATAACAGTCGAAACCCAATGGTCTAATTTTAATTATACTCATTTCATTAAATGAAATAGTTTTGTTGAGTGTAAAATATATTAACACACAAAATTATGAAACAAATATTATCAAAATTTTGGGTCGTTGCACAGTGACATGTGCTGGTGTATATGGAAGGCACATAATAAGGCCATATTTGAGGTATCTCTCTCCACAGGTCAGTCCATCATTATGAGAACCAGCATTCTACTGATCGATATGTTCACCCTTATTGAAAAATGGAGACACACACCCTCCATGCGGTTTCTACATGGGTTGGTCATACTCAGATATCTCTTTAAAAAATGGTGTTCGGTGTCGTTTGATAAGTGGTCTCCTCTAACTGAAGCTTTGAAGAAAAATACGGATGGTTTGTGCATGATGAGGGATATGCAGGGAAGAAGATGGATTTATTATCCAGTAGGGGGTGTGTTAATGGACTTTATAACACATTACAACAACATATGTTCTCTTCAGGAAGAGGATAATGTAGTCCTCACTGGGTTCATGTTATGAAAATATAAAAACTATACTCTATACGAACTGGAAACAGACCAACAGATTATATATGACTCTCAGATAGGTATATATTACACTCCTTGGACATTTACATACACAATGAATAAGTGAAAATAGATCTTGGACTACAAAATTTGGATCACTCACATGTTAGGATAGGGGAACAAGGTTGCAGATTATCTTGCATCCATGGGAGCCCTAGGATCCGAAGCGATTTTTTGCCACTATGCGGCCTCTCTCAAGGTGGAGGGGATTAATCTGATTTGATGTGACACCCTTGGGATTCTATACTTCAAACCCCCATCCCTAATCAAGAGCTGTCTTTCCTCCCCCTTCTTGTTTCTTTTCTCTTTTTCATTTCTCTGTATACCTTATTTTTTGAATAAAAATATAAAGATGAGGATGATGATGAGGATCTCACGATATCTAATCAATATAGATATATACATTCTTTTATCATTGATTCATTATTTATTATTCATTGAACTTTGTAGATTGTATTAATATCTTCAACCATGGCCATTGATTTATTGAATGTACTACCGACCTCATCAAATGGTCTCGAGATATCTCCTCTAATTTGAAGGGAAAAATATTTCTAGGCTCATCAATTAGTGGAGTACTACTAATGGAAAAAATTTATCTCTGTGTGAAATCATTTAAATAGTCCATTCTATGAATCAAAGTACATGATCAAATAGCCTAAACTTGAAATAATATAATATATGGAGACAATTACTTTTTCTCATAGATTGAAACTACCTATAAAACCTAAAACATATTGTGTTCCTATTGGCGGGTCAGTCCTCATGATCTAATATTATAAATATCACAATGTGTGATATTCAGGATAAGATGTATCAATACTTATGAAACAAATCTCATGATAATTTTACATCATCAATATATAATTATTATGATGTGTCAAGGCCACAAAATATAAGTTTAAGATTAATAACATAGTATCTTGAGTAACTTATTATATCCTGAGAACTAATTTTTCCTTTTGATATGTAAAATAATATATGGGAATTACCATATTAATGGAAGATGTATAAATATGAATACTATTATGGTATGCACACATCATTCATATCACATTGTATTCATGATATGGTAACTTAAAAGGTAGTATCAAGTTGGATATATGAAACCCACTATTACAACACTCCAAAAAATACTAGATCTAATATTCTATATATCATTGTTATATCTCTAATGACAAGATCTGTTTCTATTGAGATATAGATTTAGTCATTGGGTATACCATGGATCCACAATGTTTCTATTCTATTTTTTAAAAATTGAATCCCTTGAGAAAAAATCCTCAAGATATGATATCGCCTCTAATATTAAAATTTTCAACTATCTAAACATGAAATCATGGCTTGTTTCTATATAATATTTATCTTGTTAATTAATCGTGACATACTATGTGTGACTCTATAATGTGAAAAATATTGTTGTGTGTTTTCCAATCTTTCATTAGTAATCTTAATTGATGTAACACAATTGGTATTTAGAGATATGGCTATAAATTACTTTAATGAGATTCCCTTTCTCATTGTCCTACTCAAACATTAATATAATATCATATTTATCTATTCGAAGAATATTCTATATCACCTTAAAACTATAATTCCTTATTATATATTTTCAAGGTATATGTCCTTTTTAATCTCCTAATAAAAATTAAATTGTTCTGACAATATCTCATGTAGTTCTCTCATATATAATTTATATTTTCCTACATAAATTATATATTGGAAATTTCATATAGATATCATATAATGGAATATGTTATAGATCCATTACTGGTGTATATGGAATTATAGTCTCCACATTAGTCTCATCCTATGCCACATGAATATATAATTGATATATTTGTGAGATGTGATAATGGAAACAAATAACTTTTAAATTGTTCCAACAAGTGTTTTTCAACATTTTAAGTATATATAATTCTGAATTAGTATATAAAACTAATTATATCTACCTTAGAATATCTTTTTTATTAAAACATAGGTTTATATATTTTTTCAATATCTATACACATTATTTCATTCTAGATATAACAAATTGCAAGACCGATAGTTATTTTGCATATGTTATCACTTATACTTTACTTGGAAAATATTATCTCTCACAATAATATTTTTGAGAAATATTTAAAAATGTTATTTCAAATGATCATTCTATGATCATGTTACTTACATCAATCCAAAACTATATTTTAGTTTCATTAACCCCTTATGGAAAATCAGAGGTATTGCCAACCCTTTCTGGTGGCGTCGTATAAATGATGTCCAATATTAGTGTTCTTAAAATCCAATGATCAATTTAATGATCATAGAATGTATCTATTACAAGAAAAATTCATGTAGATATATGTAAAATTAAATGGTATTACTGATAAATCCATGATAGTACAATTGTTTTTTCCATTCAAGGAATATTTCTCACTAGAATACCAAATGCAATATTCAAAATAATAAGCAACTATCATTTGATAAATGAAATCCATTATTGAATTTTAATTTTAATTTTTAATCTTAGATTATTTTTATATATTTCTTATTTTTAGGATTGATTTTTCTCAATGAAAAGTGTATCTTCGACAGTTTTTGATAAAAAAAACTACCATGGTTTTATCATTTCTACAAAGTATGTGTCTTTCGAACATTCATTTTTTCAAAAAAAATCTTATGGAAATCCTCATATATAAACAAATTCTTAATCTATGACACTCAGTAGATCCCAGCCAACCTTGATCTGAATTTCTTAAATAGATATGTGCACCCATAAATAGAAATATATTATATTACCTAACTGTATCATTTTATATCATAAAGATTTATCTATCATTAATAATAATCTTTTGGATAATTGGAGAGATTCATTATGTTTTTTATTCATTTTTTATATATCCTCATTAAAAAAATTAAATTTGAACACATATTATGTTAAGGTTGATTTAAATCACACTATAACTCATATGATATAAATTTTTCATACTATTTTCATCTGGGTTTGGGATTACACCACTGTTTTTGTAGCTTGTCTAAAAATTTAATGCAAGTTTATGCAATGAATATTACTATCAACATTGATTCTCTGTAAACATATATCATAAATCAGATGTGTATAATAAAACGTGTGTTTGGAAATAAGTCTACACTAAATTTTATTGATCAATGTTTTAATTTAATTTTCATTATTGATCCTCTTTATAAACATCAACCATTTGATGTTTATATGGTAACATGTGTTTGTAAATTAGTCAACACTACATGATAATGATCATTGTATGAATGGTCAAAATATTAATAGATACAAAGGCCTATAGAAAATAATATCCTTTAACAATTCATACTCTGTACATCACTTTTACATTCCATAAAAACACATAAAGGAATATTGTGATGTATATTTTCTTACTTATAGCTAATCATTGGTGTAGTTCATGCTCTAAAGTTGAATTAATTATGAAAATATTATTTCTTATTTCTATATATAATAGTTTCTATGTCCAAAAATAAATAATCAAATATGTCAATAATACATATATTATTTAAATACAATTATCATAAAACCATAATAGTTATATCCTTGAAAATTAATATGATTTTCTAAAAAACATTATCATTAAACAATAATATATTTTTGTCTTGTAGTTTATATTCATCAATTAATTCCATTAGTTCATGCACTACTGAATTATATTTTCAGTATAAACCCCATAAAAACCATTCATTAAAAACTAGAATAATATCTCTTCCTTTTAAATTAACACACGTTAAAACAATTTCATTATTAATAATAAAATTTCAACTAGAACCACCAAAATTAACAAATAGAAGTTATGTATTTATCACAACTGACTTAGTAATGACATTATCTCAGATACACTGGGAAGTATTCATACTAATTGTAACATTTATATACTATCTTGGATTTTGTATTTAAATATTCATAAGAGATATTGAAACATTAATTACAAATGATTATTTTACCTAAAGAATAAGTGATTAATTTGTTCATAAATTCAGTTTATATAATTTCAACATCCATAGAATTATTTCATGATATGTGAATAAAATTTATTCTTGTATGGTGGCCAACATATTTTTATTGAAGGATGTTGTGATGTTTACTTTTGCATTACTCTTTCTATTGGAATCATCACATTTTATTAATTTTTGATTATCATATTAACTAAATATTAATATCTCTTTAGGTTCTATTATACATTTTGAACAATACCCAAAGTTAATGAAGTTATTTAACCATGATAATTGTTTTTTGATTTTATAAAAATAGATAATATTAGTGAAAATGATTTATTAAATGGATGTATTTTAAAATCATGATCCACATTTAAAAATACTTGAATCTGTTGAAATCATAGCCTTATTTATATATCTAATCACATTCTCCTAAAATGATTCTTACATATAAGACAAAATATGTAATCATTAATTTCAAAATTGTAACACCCCAAGATTTCATAGTATGTTATCTCCATAAAGTAATTCAATAGATTGTGCTACACGCAACACAGAGTTAGAGCGCACCACGACCTACCAAACTAGACGTTCAAAAGCGATTATGAATAGTATTGACTGAATTTTGAGTTTTTTATACTCCATATTATTTTAGAATCCATATTATGTGTTTCTTAGATATAATATAAGATCAAATTCATTTTTTAGATAAAATAATTCTTTTCCAAAAAATGTAATTTTACCACCATCAAATGGAAAACCCTTTTTAAAACCAATATTTAAAACTTTTAAATAATACATTTAATGAAATTAAATTATTTTTTAAAATTAGGATGAAAAATTTTATTTTGAATAAATATTTGGTACTTTTCAGATAACATTCAAATTTTGATAAATACTAAAAAATACTAAATTTTAATTGAAAACAACTTTTTAATCGAAATAATTTAAAGGGTTTTATTGTGAATTTGAATGGTTTAGTAAAATAATGAGATTATATTTTTATCATTTAATACAATTTAGGAAATTATATGTAATTTAACATTTAAATTTGACATTAACACATGTCAATCTTTTGATAGTTTTTTCTTTTTAAAAACCCGCTTTTCAGTTTTGACAATGGGAATTAATTTTAAATTAATTTGTAAAAATTATAAGTATTTAATTAATTAAAATAGAATTATTTTTTGAATTTGAAATATCAAAATTATAATAGGGTGATTTTTTGGTATTTTTCTGAAAACATTCAATTTTTTATGAATAGTAAAAAACACTACGTTGTAGATTAAAACGACATTTTTTAAATAATTAATTGTTTTATTTATATTTATTTTTTTTAAAAAAATATATAATACCTTTTTAATTTAAATTTAATTAATTAGAGTCATTTTATAAAAATATTATATATATATATATAATTTTATTGAAGTTTTTGTTGTCTTTTACCCACCTTCTAAGAGAATTTGCAAATTTGCATAATACATAATTTTACCACTTCAGGGAGCTTAATTTAAAAAAATATGAAAGACATATCTGATATCAGTAAGTAAAAGGTGGTTCAATAAGTTGAAAATAGTTTTTTGTCAATAGTAACTTTTGACTTTTATTTACCACGAATAAAAGTAAATAGGGTAATTAAGTGTATAATTGCATTATAATTACCCTAACACATGTCCTAATTTTATTATATAAGTGTAATTCTACCAAAATCAACCTTAGGTATAAAATATTTTCACCATTGGTCCACTTTGATAAGATTGGGAAATTTATTATTATTTTATTTAATGAATAGATAAAAGAGTTCAATTCAATGTTTTATTACCAAACCATTTTAAATATAGTTTCATACATAAGATAAATTCAAATATAAAAATTAATTAGAAATATAAAAATATTTCATACATAATGGTATTTTTTTATAATTTTGAGACAATATATACTTTAATTTATTTATGACATAATGATGATGCAGTAATTACCTTATTAATGAAATACTAAAATAATTGATATTATTGATATCAAAATAATTTTTAATTGAGACCTTTGATGAAATAAACTAATACTGAAGGTTACTATGACATGTTATGGTTGGTTAAATGAATTATATTTTAAGTGGTAAAGTTTATATGTCTTTCAATAAAATCAAATACTAAACAATGTCAAAATTGACATAATTGAGTTTTTAAAGAAAATATTATATTACTAATTGATATAACATTCCAAAAATATATTGATCAGCCAATGGACATAGATAAAGTTATATATATTAATAACTAACCATACGGGGTTCTGTTGGATTTTTATAGTATGTCTATTTACCATATAATATAAAAATACAAAGAAACATGGTAAATGTCAAACTATTTAACTAAGAGTTAAATCTGAAAGATAAGTTTAATATTGTGACCTAAACCTACCTAAAACCTATTGTTTGAGAGGTCTTTGATCAATCCCCACCTTCGACTCTAAATATATCATTTTGGATCCATTAGAAACCGAAAATTATTTAATTATAAAAAAATATTTCAAGCATTCTCTAAAGTGACCCGCACCTCTCTTATAAAAGGGTACTTCCCCTTCCCTTAAATTCACACATCCAAATCCATTTGGTTCGGACAAACCAAGGAAACTTATCCTCTCAATTATCCTCCCTTCAACATATATTCCTTACTTTGATCAGAAATCCAACCTAAGGATCCCTTTTGATCAACTCAAAATAAAACACCCAAAGAAGCGATAATAATTTTACCATCCTCTTTCAAGTTATTTTCTTCTTCCACATCATCTTTCTTTGTTGATTCCATACCAAAATAATAAACCCAGTTCCTCTAACATACTGTTATGTGTTTAAAAATATTCTATAACCTTATTCGATATTCTATCCATCCAGTAAATGACAATGTCACCATACGTGCGTACGTACTGCATACCGTCCCCACGTCGTGGTGTAGTTTGTTATTATAAAACATCATTATTTGGAAGGGTATAAAAATATTTATAACAGATTTAAATAAATAATATAACATTTAAATGATTCTCTATATATGATATACCATCCAATTATATAATATTTCACCATCAAAAGAATGATATTGTCGCTCGTGCGTACATACAGATTACCATCTCCACAAACGTGATGAGATTCATTTCCCATCGTAACCATTCATGCATAATTTTCATTTTATGATTAAGAATAATGTTTATGAAGTTAATATAATTTTTTATATGAATAAAATACATTATATCCATAATAAACAAGGCTTAGGTATCCAAGTATACAAAGGACAACGAATGAGTTAACAACCAAAACGATGATACTACTGAAATAATATTAACAAAGAATTATTATAGGATCATATATGATATTATATTTATGTATTTGGTGTTTTTATAATTTAATAACAATTAAATAGCCATTATACAAGTGTTTAACCTACCCTATATTAGGGAAAATTAAATGGTAAGGGATTTCTTATCTCACTTTCAATTCCGTGAGATTTCCATTGTTTGCCACTTATTTATTGTATGTGGTGTATTGGGTACCCAAATTTGATATATAATAACATGATTATATTTATATTCATTTTATTATATGAATTAATTTGGTGGTTATTAAAATTTTTCCATACGAATCGACTGATTGCAACATGGTAATGGGTTTTCATCTCACTTTTATTCTCGTGAGATTCATGCTATATTTGCAACTATTCCGTTGGTGTAGTGTATATACATCCGATGATTGTATTTTTTTCATAATATTCATTAATTTATGGGTATTTAAATCATCATTGGTTGATCCATATTTCATGGGATGTACAATTCGTATGTAACCAAATCTGTAAAGGAATTTCATATTTCAATTTCCACTCATTCAATTTTATGCAAACATCATGGATTACTTTAGAGAAATATTATCTGTTAAATCACTATTTTTTAACTTATGTACTAATTTAAACTCCCCTTTGTGTGTATATACTTTTGATACACATAATCACTCAATTGATAAATTCTCAAGTCCTCAATATAAACATGATAAGTGTGATTTCAACTCAATTTCTATTCATTGAGTTAAACATACAAGCCATTGGTGTTGTTTTTACACAAATATGTGTGAATGTCATATTATTGATTTACACTAAATATCCAATAATATTGAGTGTATTTATTTTTTTCACACATAATTATTTCATTGATTTATCCTTAACCTATGGATATAGACTTTATAAAGGAATTCATCTCAACTTACATTCCATTGAGACTTCATTGTTGTTTTGCGGCAATTCACTTTGATTTGGTGTATATAATGTACTTTGAAATAGTATATCATTAATCCCTTTATACTAATGATATTTTAGTTTTTTGATTACCAAAATTATTTGTATTCAAGTGTCTCTCATTTGGTTTGAAACTCTAAATAAAATATCATTTTAAATGTTTTAAAAATTTATTCTTCTAAATCATTCTCAATAATGTCCATGTTATAAAAATGGTTTTAATGTTTTATTGATATGGAAATTAATGTTTAAAAATTAAAATTACCTGTAATAGTTTAATGTGGTATGGGATACATCGATTCAAATTTTTTTTAAACAACTTATCAAAAAATTATGAGACTTTAAATTATTTTCATGAAAAAGGGATATTTCTCTCAAAGATTTTTACTAATCATTTTCAACAATGTCAACATCCATTAAGGGATATTATTCTTGATTGAGGTTGATTTCTTATGATACAAATATTTCATACTGTATTGATGGTTTTTGATATGTTTGACTGTGAATGCTTCATTTTTATACCATTCATTGTTTATGGATAAAGTATTGATATTTCATATTCTAGTTTTAATATTAATGTTTATGTTATGTTTAAAACTATTCATATATTGAATGATTTGGAATTATTATGATATGGGTGGAGCCCAATATACCTCCTCGATGCATCGGTAGGTCTCATGAGACAAACTAGTGTCTTGGCATAAGGGCTTAAAAAAATCTTATTTATTGACTTGGAAGAATTCCATCACTATGTGGTTATGAAGTCTAGATTTATGAATTCCATCATTATAATATTGGATATTGATATTACAAATGATTATTCAACTAGTTTAATATCCATGGGAAATAGTAAATGGCATTATTTGATTTTTCGTTTCCATATTATGATGAAGTGTATGTTCAAAAGGATAGATTTCTAGTCTGATACAATTCCTTAACTGTTTGTTCTTATTTATGAAAGTTTCCACTATATTGTTATCCTTTCTGAGCCTTAGAGCTCACCCATTTCAATGTTTTATTTATCCCAGGATGTGAAGAGGTATATTATGACTAACCTGTAGGTATATTCTAAGGGAAATTAATATGGTAAAGGGAGTCAATTTTGTTTTTGTTTTTCATTTTAAAATATAACAAAACACTTATGAATGTATCCAGTACTTCCAAGGCTACTAAACTGATCTGTAATTAAGGACATGATTCCATGTATCATTCCAATGTTATCTAATAATGCACTAACACATGGTAACTATGGTCGAGGCATTACAGTTTCTATCAGATGATGTTTAGAAACTACCATGGAAATATATTTAGAGAAACTATGATTAGAGAACATTAACCTATGATAGAGTCTGAGGATTAGTATATAATAGCATTCTAGAATTTTAGAAATGTAAATATTTTGTGTATTTTCCAAAAAAACAACCCTGTCTGGATATGAGTAGGTAGAGGCGGCTCTAGCATAGATCTACCTAGGAGTGAAAACTCCGACACGGAGTTTCAGTCTTCACCTAGGGTGTCCTGGTACACAACAACAGGTCTTGCTGCGCTCTTGGTTACGACCCTCCTGGGGGATATGCTTAGGATAATTCAGCTTTTCATTACAAGCCATTATGATGTATTTAAGAGTAAATACATCCTAGAAAAAAAATTTATGATTACATATTATACACAAAATATTTTTCAATTTACAATAGGTAATTTAAAAGTTTGGAATTATTCATTGTGATTCATAAACTAACCTAGTGTATTCCATTGTTTTGGAAAAGGTGCCTAGTAGAAGGAATGCGAATTCCATCAATATGAATGATTAAATGATTAATAATGATCATATATTTCATGGTATTATTACAACATTGAAAAAAATAGTCTCCCACATATTCTCATCATTTAATGAATTGTTATCATGTGTTAATAAGATAATTAAATAATTCACTGAGTCCTATGGCTTTGAAAGGAAGCAATGGAAGAAACGGATGGAATAAATAAATATGGATAAAGGGAAGATGGCAAAGAAGGATTTTCTCATATATAATAACTGTGGAAAGAATCACTTTAGAAAATGAATGAAGGGAATTGGGTGTTATATGTGTGAAGAAAAAGGACACCAAGTATGTGATTTCAAGGTTAAGAAAAATGTTTCAAATGTACAATGCTTCATCTATAATGAGTTGGGCCACTATGCGAATCAATGTCCAAATCATAAGAGTATACCACAAATGATGTAGTTGGATAATAATAATGTTATGATATTAAAACATATGAAGAGTAATGAATGGTGTTCTTATGTTGATATTAATGAATTATGTCATTTGAGTATTGTATCAATTATGTACTAGTTATATTAATTAATGAGTATATAAAGATTTTACTATAATACTATATCATTAAGTACTTGAGATACTGCGGAACCATGAAAAGTGACTCAATAGAAGGTTACATATTTTTTGGAAAGTATTAGGTTTACAGAAAAATAAACCATAATATGGTTCTGATACTATGGTAGTGATTTTGTAAAAATACATGATTGATTTCAATAATGTGTATTTAATATTCTTGACTACCATGAAACTGATTTATGATTTGTATATTCCATCATTGTTGGAATTTAAATTTTTTTTATAGAAGGTGTATATCCAGTATTCTATATGAAATAATGGAGAATTAGTGTAATCAATAAGGTTTTATGGTAATTCAGTATATTATAGTGTTTTTAAAGAATACATGATGAAGGTATTGACATGTTATTACATATAAACATGGTTTATCCTTTTGTTTACCTTATTAATAAATTTTGGACTGTGAGTTTGGATAGATGTATTTTGGATAAGTCTAATGGTTGGAATAAATTAAGTTTGACATTGGATATTGTTGATAAGGGTTAATTATTTCATGAGATTACTTTTGTATTGTCATAAAAAGGACAATCCGGAGGTCGTGCGACAACTCGTCGCGTCCGACAATGCCATGAGACTTGAACCCGCAACCAAAGGGCGAAAATGGTGGATCACTGACTATTGGCATGCATGATTTCCTAGTTGTATGATGTAGTTTTTTTAATAGTTTGATAAATGAATTATAAATTCTTTATTTTTGGAACCCTATACAATAATGATGAATAGTATATTTTGGAATTATATTATCTTTTGGAGTGAAAGATGATATTGTGGTAGGAATTAGTTGAAGGATGTAACTATATTTGTCATGTATATTTTTTTCCTCTTATTCAAGGAATATATTAATTATAAAACTTTGGGGAAGGGATGTTAAACAAAATAATTTGTTATCATAATACCTTATGTTTTGGATGAAACAACGATATTATAAATAATAAAAGATTGAGGATTTGAGGCCCTCAATTTTACACTTGTTCTTGATTGATGAACTAAATCTCTTCCAATAAATATTTATGTATGTCCTCTAATTATGTTTCTTTAATTGCCACCAATGTTCTCCTAATCGTGATCATAATTTGGTCGTCACCTTTTCTTTCCCATTCACTCTTATTAAGACTAAACTTTATTAACCCTATTTTTGATGTTGGTTTTACACAAAGGTATTTTTCTATTTTTTAACAATTTACTTTTGAAGAACACTTTTAAAATTAAAGGACTCAATTTATTAATGGAGGGTAGAATGTAACACCCCGACATTTCATTGTATGTTATCTCATTAAAGTAATTCAATGGCTTGTGCTACACACAACACCGAGTTTGAGCACACGAGGCCTTACCAAACTAGTCGTTCAACATCCGTTATAAATTGTATTAACTGAATTTTTAATTTTATATTCTATATATAATTTTAGAATCCATTTTATTCATTTCTTAGCATAATAGAAGAGAAAATTCATTTTTATCAGATAAAAGTATTTTTTTTCCAAAAAATCAATTTTACCACCTTTTAATGGAATACAATTTTAAAAACCAATATTTGACACTTTTATGTATTAAATTTAATGAAAGTAAATTATTTTTATTAATCGGGACATAAAAATTTATTTTGAATAAATATTTGGTTTTTTTCTGATAACTTTTATATTTTCAGGAGTACTGAAAAATATTATATTTTAATTGAAAAAAACATTTTATTCGAAATAATTAATAGGGATAGAATATGAATTTTACTTTTTCGGAAGTCCATTTAGATTATATTTTTATCATTTAATACAATTTAGGTCATTATAAGTAATTGCACATTTAAATTTGACAGAAACACATGTCAATCATTTGATAGTTTTTACTTTTTAAAAACACGCTTTTCGGTTTTGAAAATGGGAATTAATTTTAAATTAATTAATTCTACATATTTTGTTTTGAATTTTGTAAAATATAATTCATATTTGAATTCTTTATATCAATATTAACTTAGAGATAATTTTTGGAATTTTTCTGAAAACATTCAATTATTTATTAATAATTAAAAAAATTGTGTTATAGTTTAAAACTGACATTTTACTTATGTAATTATATATTTAATTTAAATTTATTTTTATTAAAAATTGATATATAATATCTATATAATTTAAATTTAATTCATTAGAGTAATTTTATAATAAAATTATATGTATAAAATTTTATTGAACTTTTTATAGTCTTTTACCAACCTTCTAGGAGCATTTGCAAATTTGTATTGAATTTAATTTTACTGCTTCTGTGAGTTGAATTTAAAAAATATGAAAGACACGGTTGACATCAGTAATTAATGTTTTTTTCAATAAGATGAAAATATTTTTTTTTGAATAGTAACATTTGACTTTTATTTACAAGGGTTAAATGTAAATTGGGTAATTAAGGGTAAAAGTTATATTATAATTACCCTAACACATGTCATAATTCTATTGGATATGGGTAATTCGGACAGAAAAACATTCTTAATAAAATATGATCCTATTTGGTCCACTCGGATTAGATTAGGACATTTATTATTATTTTATTTAAAGAAGAGTTAAAAGTGATAAATTCTATGTTTTACAACTAAACCAATTTTAATATAGGGTTATACACAAGATAACATCGACTGTAAATATTCATTAGAATCATATAAAAACATAATACATAATGGTATTTTATTTTTCAATTTTAGAAATTAAATAATTTAATTTATTTATGACACAATGATGACGTAGTAATAACATTTTTAATGAAATATTAAAATCATTGATATTATAAATATCCAAATAAATTTAAATGGAGACCTCTGACTAATTAAACTAATTTTAAATATTAATATGACATGTTAAATATGGTCAAATAAATCTTATTTGAAGTGATAATGTTTTTATGGCTTTTAAAAAAATCACATACTAAATAGTGTTAAAATTAATATAAATGTGTTTTTAAAACAAATATTATATTATTAACTAATATAATATTTCAAAAAATAAAATGTTCAGCCAAAGTACATATATACTGTTTTATAAATTAATAATAAACCAGTTGGAGTTCTCATTTCTTATTATACAATGTTTATTAACCATATAATATAAAAATACAAAGAGACATGGTAAATGTCAAACTATTCAACTAAGAGTTAAATGTAAAAGATAATGTTAATATGGTGACCTAAACCTATCCAAAACCTATTGGTTGAGAGGTTCTCGGCCCATTTAAAACATATCGTTTAAATATATCATTTTTGAGACATTAGAAACCGAAAATTATTTTATTATAAAAAAATATTTCAAGCTTTTCCTAAAGTGACCCTCACCTCTCTTATAAAAGGGTACTTCCCCATCTCTTAAATTCACACCCCCAAAACAATTTGCCTCGGACAACCCCTACACTAAATTCTATCAACTATCCAACCTTATTCCTAGAGGCCTTAATTTGATCTGAAAGGCTAGTATAGGCTCCCTTTTGATCAACTCAAAAGGAAACACCCAAATAAGGGGTAATAATTTCACCACCCTCTTTCATTGTTGTTTCCATAGAAAAATAATAACTCCAGTACCTCTTATATACTATGATGTTATTATAAATAAGGTACAACCATATTAATTATTCAATAAATCCTATAAATGAAAAATTCACCATATGTATATACGTACGACTTACTATCTCCGCGTCATTGTGTAGTTTGTCATTCAAAAACATCATTATTTTGATGGTAATAATCATGGGTATAAATAATGTAAATAACAAAAATAACATGTTAATGATTATTTATCTATGATATACCATCAAATTATATATTATTTCACCATCAGAAGAATGATATTGTCACTCGTGCGTACTTGTGGATTACCGTCTCCACGAATGCGATGAGATTCATTCCCCGTCATAATCATTAAAGAATAATTTCATTTTATTATTAAAAATAATGTTTATGAACATAATATCATTATGTATATGAATCAAATACATCATATCCATAACAAAAATGGATTACGTAACCAATCATATAAAGGAAACTAAACATTTATCACCCGAAACGATAATTCTATTGAAATATTATTAACAAAGCAATATTAGAAGATCATATTTGATATAATATTTACGTATTTTGTTGTTTAATAATATAATAACAATTATTTCACCATTATACAGGTGGTTAAACTAACCTATACTAAGTAAATGTTCATGGTAAGGGATTTCTTATCTCACATTCAATTCTCTATGATTTCCAGTTTTTGCCACTAATTTTTTGCTTGTGGTGTCTTGGGTATTTACATTATATATATATTATCATGATTATCTTTATATTCATGGTATTTTGTGAATTCATTTGTTGTTTCATAACTTTTTTTCATACTACTTGATTCATTAGAATGTGATAAGGGGTTTTCATCTCACTTTTATTTCCATGGGATTCATGTTATATTTTCCACTATTAACTTTTATGTAGTGTATGTACTGACCATGATTGTTTCTTTTGGGTAATATAAATTAATTTATGGGTATATACATAATCGTTTGATTATCCTTCTTTCATAGGGTTTATGATTCGTATGTTACCAAATCGGTAAGGGAATTTCAAATTTCTATTTCCACTCATTCGGTTTTATGAAAACTCCATTGATTACTTTACTCAATGAATATGTTTGAAATAACTATTTATTTATATATTTAGTAATTAACACTCCCCATTTTGTGGATATACTTTTGATACACACAATCACTCCATTTATAAATTCTCAAGTCATCGATATAATTTTAACTCAATTTCTGTTCATTGAGTTAACCATCCAGGACATTTGTGATGTTTTTTCCTGAATATGTGTGAATGCCCTCTAATTGATTTTCACTAAATATCCAATCATATTGGGTTTATTTATATTTTTTGAACATAATTATTCCATTTATTTATCCTTAACCTAAGGATAAAGTATTTTTAAAGGAATTCATCTCAACTTACATTCCATTGAGACTACTTTGTTGTTATGTCCCAATTCACTTTTTTTGGTGTATATACTATACTTTGATAGATTATATCATGAAAACCTTTATTCCCATGATTTTTTAATGTTTTTATAACATAAATTATTTTTATTAATGTTTCTCTCATTTGGTTAGGAACTCTAACTAAAATATCATTTTAAATTTTTTAAAACATAATTCTTCTTAATCATTCTCAATAATTTCCATATTTTAAAAATGGTTTTAAGGTTTTATTTATATGGAAATAAATCATTTAAAATTTTAATTACTTCTAAAATTTTCAATTTAGAATGGGAAACATTGAATATAAAATTTATTTTAAATAGATTCTTGATAAATAGGGAGTCTTTTAAAGGTTTTCATGAAATAATGATATTTCTCTCAAATATTTTTTCTGATTATTTTACACTATGTCTTCATCATTTATAGGATATTATTCTTGATTGAAATTGATTTATTATGATACAAATCATTCATAATGTATTGAAGGATTTGGGATATGTTTGTTAGTGGGTATGTTATTTTTATACAATTCATGGTTTATTGATCAAGTTTTCACATATAGTAAGATATTTTTAATATGAATTTTTATGTTATGTGTTATCCTTTTCATATGAAGAATGTATTGGACATAGTAAGTGATGGGTGGAGCCCACTATTGCTTCTTGATGCATCATAAGGTCTCAGGAGACAAACTACTGTCATGTCATAAGACCTTGACAAAATCTTATTTGTAGTCTTGGCACACGACCTTGACTATGTGGTTATGAAGTCTGGAATTATACATTCCATCATTATAAAATTTTCTACTGATATTAAATCTTATTATTTCTCTTATATAATTTCCATTTTAATAATTAAATGTCATTATTTGATTTATCTTTTCCATATTATGCTTAAGTTTAAGTTAAAAGTCTTGTTTTCTAGTCTTATACATTGTCGTAACTGTTTGTTCGTATTTATGACATTTTCTACTATATTGATATCCTTACTGGTCATATGAGCTCACATATTTCTATTTTTTATTTTTTCCGGGATGCGAAGAAGTATATTATGAGTTTCCCAGATGGATAGTTTAATGTAAATGAATGTTGTCAAAGTAGATAATGTTGTTGTTGTTTTTCATTTTATAATGTAATGTAAAACTTATGAATGTATCTTGTAGTTCTAAGGCTACTAAACTGATCGGTCCTTTGGGACACAATTCCAAGTATCATGCCAATGTTATGTAATAATGAATTGAATTTGGGCCACTAGGTTTGGGGCATTACAGTTGGTATTATAAGATGATTAGCAACATCCTTGGAAATAGATTTTTAAGAACTCTGATTAGAGAACATTACCCTATGATAGACTTTGAGGATTTGTATTTATGAACCTTCTATAATTTTGGTAATATAGAGATTTTGTGTATTTTCTACGAAATAAATCATTGTCTTGATATGAGCAGGAAAAGGCGGCTTTGGCATAGATTTAACTAGGAGATAAAACTACGAAAATAACTTTTGGGCTTGACCTGGGGTATCCTGGTACATGACTACGGGCCTTGCTCCACTCTTTGTTACGACACTCCAAAGTTATATGCTTAGGGTAGTTCACATTTTCATTACAATCCATCATGATGAATTTAGGAGTAAATACTTTTTCAATGAAAACATTCCATTATTATAGATTATATGCATAATATTTTCAATTTATGTTTGTTATTTTACATGTTCGGAATTATGCATTGTTATTCATAAACTAACCTAGTGTATTCCATTATTTAGAAATAGAGCCTGGTAAAATAAATGAGAATTCCAACAATACACATGATCGAATGATTAAGAAAGATCATATCCTTCATGCTATTAAGCCATCAATTAAAAGGGAAGTACTCTCCCACATATTTTCAACATATGAAGAAATGGTATCATGTGTAAATAAGATAAGTAATGAATTTATCTAAGTCCTACATCTTTGAAAAGAATCTACAAAAGAAGAGGATGAAAGAGAGATAGATGGATAAAGGGAAGAGGGGAAAAAAGATTTCCCAATATGTGATAACTGTGGGAAGAATAACCTTGGTAAATGCATGAAGGGAATTAGAATTTGTTATATGTGTGGATAAAAAGGAAACCATGTATATGATTTCAATGGTAAGGAAAATGTATCAAATGTACAATGCCTCATCTGT
Source organism: Viscum album (assembly GCA_963277665.1). Taxonomy (NCBI): domain Eukaryota; kingdom Viridiplantae; phylum Streptophyta; class Magnoliopsida; order Santalales; family Viscaceae; genus Viscum; species Viscum album. The sequence continues at coordinate 554,345,373 of OY728135.1, forward strand.
AAGGAGTCGGGACACTACATGAATCAATGCCCAAATCATCAAAGTATACCACAAATGATGCTGTTGGACAGTAATCAAGTGATTATACTACCACATATAAAGAGTAATAACTTGTGTCCTTATGTTGATATTAATGAATTATGTCATTTGATTAATGTATCAATGATGTACTAATTATACTAATTATGGAGTATATATAGATTGTATTGTAGTACTATTTCATTAAGGACTTTATATTGTGTGGAACCAAGAAAAGTGACTCAATAATAGGTTTTTTTGTGGAAAATATTTGGTTGAGAGAAAGGTAAACCATAATATGTTTTTGATACTGATGTATTGATTTTGGAATAATATATGAATGATTTGGATAAATTATATTGCATATTCTTGACTACCTTAAAACTGATTAAGACATTTTATATTCCATCATTGTTGGAGTTTACAACATTTTTCGATAGAAGGAGTATATCCAGTATTCTTTAAGGAATAAGGGAGCATGAATGTAATCAATAAGGTTCTATGGTAATTTAGGGTGTTATAGAGTTTTAAAAGAATACATGATGAAGGTATTCACCTGTTTTACATGGAATAAAAGATATACATTTTGTTTACCTTCCATATAAATTTTGGACTGTGAATTTGGACAAAATTATTTTGGATAAGTCGAATGGTTGGAATCAATTACGTTTGACATTTGATACTATAATAAATGTTTAATGATTTCTTAATATAATTTTTGGATTTTAATAAAATGAAAACCTGGAGGTCGGGCGACAATGCGTCGCATCTGGCAAGGCCACAAGACTTGAATACGCAAATAAAGGGCGAAAAGGGTGGACCACATACCATAGGCATACCTGACGTCCTAGCTTATATAATGTATTTTTTTAATATTCTGGAAAATGAATTATAAATTCATTATTTATAGAACCCTATATGATTAGGATGGGTAAACTATTTTTGAATTCTATTATCTTTTGGAGTGAATGATGATCTTGTGGTAGAACATAGATGAAATATGAAACTATACATGTCAAGTATATTTTTTTTCCACTTATTCTATGAATAAATTTATTCTTAAAATTTAGGGAAGCGATCTTAAAATCAAAAATTTATTATCTAAATACATTATGTTTTGTGGAACCGATAAAATTTTAAATCAACATAGATTGATGGCTTTGAGGTCCTCAATTTTACACTTGTTTGTGATTGATGACTCAATCACTTTCTATAAATATTTACGTTCTTCCTCCAATTATGCGACTTTAATTTCTACCATTTTTCTCTTAATCGAGATCATGATTTGGTGGTAACCTTTTTATTCCCCTTCCCTCTTATTAAGACTAAATTTTATTAACCCAATTTTTGATTTGGGTTTTCCACAAAGGTATTTTTCTATTTTTTAACCATTTATTTTCGATGTAGAATTTCAAATTGCGAGGAAGAAATTAATTGATGGAGGGGGGAATTTAAAAACCCAAGATTTCATAGTATGTTTTCTCATTAAAGTAATTTAATAGCTTGCGCTACACGCAACACCAAGTTTGAGCACTCCACGAATTACCAAATTTGTTATTCAAAAGTAGTTATGAATAGTATTAACTGAATATTGAATTTTATATTCCCTATATAGTTTTAGAATCCATATGATGTATTTGTTAGACATAATATAAGAACAAATTCATTTTTTTATATAAACAAAGTGTTTTCCAAAAAATACTATTTTAACACATTTTAATAGAAATACCATTTTAAAACCAATATTTGACTCTATTATATATTCAATTTAATAATATTAAAGTCCTCTTTTGAATCGGGACAAAAAAATTTATTTTGAATAAACTTTTGGTACTTTTCTGATAACCTTCACATTTTGATGTCTAATGAAATATATAAATTTTTAATTGAAATCAAATTTTTTAATCAAAATAATTTATAGGAATAGATTATGAATTTTAATGGTTTTTATGTAGAATAAGATTATATTTTTATCATTTAATATAATCAATGTAATTATAAGTAATTTCACATTTAAATTTGACAAAAACACAGGTCAATCTTTTGAATGTTTTTACTTTTTAAAAACCCGCTTTTTGGATTCAAAAACTGTAATTAAATTTAAATTAATAAATGAAAATAAAATGTTTTTAATTTTGTAAAATATAATTAATTTTGAATTTGGAATATCGAAATTAGCTTAGGGTGAATTTTTTCGAATTTTTCTAAAAACATACAATTTTTTATGAATAGTCAATAACACTGCATTATAGTTTAAAACCGACATTATATTTAAATAACTATTTATTTTATTTACCTTTATTATAAGTAAAAATAGATATATAATATATATATATGTTCAATGTAATTCATTTGTGGAATTTTATAATAAAATTAGATTTATAATATTTTATAGAAATTTTTATCATCTTTTACCCACCATCTAGGAGAATTTTCAAATTTCCATAAAAAATAATTTTACCACTTCTATGAGTTGAATTTCAAAAATCTAAGAGACAAGATTGACAACAGATAGTAAAATCTGGTTCAATAAAATGAATATATTTTTTGGTGAATAGTAACTTTTGACATTTATTTACCAAGGTTAAATTTAAATAGTGTACTTGAGGGTAAAAATGACATTATAATTACCCTAACACATGTCCTAATTGTATTGGATATTTTTAATTCGATCAAAAAATATATTAGGAATAAAATATGATTCTCTTTGGTCCACTTGGATTATATTAGGACAATAATTATTATTTTATTTAAAGAAGAATAAAAAGTGATAAATTCAATATATAATAACTAAACAATTTTTAATAAGGTTATACATAAGATAAAATTGACTATAAATATTCATTATAAGAATAAAAATATTCCTACATATTTTTAATTTATTTATAATGTTGGCAAATATAATAATTTAATTTATTTATGACACAACGATGATGCGGTAATTACCTTATTAATGGAATATTAAAATAATTTCTATTATAAAAATAAAAATAAATGTAAATTTAGAGTTTTGATGAATTCAAATAATTTTTTATGTTAATATGACGTCATAGGGTTGGTTATAAAAAATTTATTTTCAGTGAAAAAGTTTTTTTGCTTTGAAAAAATCAAATACTAAATAATGTCAAAATTGACATAATTTTTAAAACAAATACTATATTATTAATTGATATAAAATTCATAAAAATATAAGGTTCAGCCAAAGGACATTGATATGGTTATATATATTAATAATTAACCACATGAGGTTCGAGTTTCTTGTTATAGTAATTTTGTTAACTATATAATTCAAAAATACAAAGTGACAAGATAAATGTCAAACGATTTAACTAAGAGTTAAATCTAAAAGATAAGGTTAATATGGAGACCTAAACTTATCTAAACCCTATTTATTGAAAGGTTTTCAACCCATACCAACCTTATTTTCTAAATGAATAATTTTAATCCCTTATAAATAGAAAATTATTTTATTATAAAATCATATTTTAAGATTTTCCTAAAGTGACCATCACCTCTCTTATAAAAGGATAGATCCCCATATCTTAAATACACACTCCAAGTACATTTGGCATAGCCAAAACGTACCTAAATATCCTCTAAAATATCATCCCCTCGACCAAGAGGTATTACTTTTATCATAAATTAAACCTTTGGAGCCCTTTTGATCAACTCAAAAGGAAACACCCAAAGAAGAGGTAATAATTTCACCACCTTCATTCAAATTCTTTTCTTCTTCCACTTCCTCTTTATTTTTTGTTTCCATTCCAAAATAAATACTTCAGTTCCCCCTACATATTGTACTGTTGTTATAAATATGGTCCAACCATAGTCCTTACTTTATCCAAACTATAAATGATAATTTCACTATATGTGTGTACGTATGACTTACCGTCTCCAGGCCGTGGTGTGGTTTGTTATTCAAAAACATCATTATTTATATGGGTATAATAATGGGGATAACTATAGTAAATAATAAATATAACATGATAATAATTCTGTATATATGATTTACCATCCTATTATATATTATTTCACTATCAAAAAAATGATATTATTGCTCGTGTGTACGTATGGATTATCATCTTCACGAATGTGGTGAGACTCATTCTACATCGTAACCATTCATGAATAATACTCATTTTATGATTAAAAATAATGTTTATGAACATAATATAATTCTTTATATTAATAAAATACATTATATCCATAAAAAACATGGCTTACGTAACGAAGCATATAATGGAAAAAGAATCAATTAACACCCGAAATGATGATACTACTGAAATATTATTTACAAAGAAATATTTGATGATCATATATGATATAATATTTATGTATTTGGTTTTTGTGTAATTTAGTAACAATTATTTCACCAGTATACATGATGTTGACCTACCTTTTACTAAGGAAAAGTACAAGGTAAGGAATTTCTTATCTCATTTTTAATTCCGTGGGATTTCCATTGTTCACCACTTATTTACTTCATATGGTGTGTTGGGTACTGAATTTTGATATATAATATCATGATTCTCTATAAATACATGGTATTATGTGAATTTATTTTGTGGTCATTAACTTTTGGTCATATGACTCGATTGATTACAACATGGTAAGGGGTTTTCATCTCAATTTTATTCTCGTGAGATTAATACTATATTTTCCACTATTACCTTTTGTGTAGCGTATGTACTACCCCTGATTGTATTATTTGAAAAATATACATTAATTTATTGGTATTTACATCATCATTGGATGATCATTTTTTCATGGGTTGTATGATTTATATGTAACCAATTCGGTATGTGAATTTTAAATTTCAATTTCTACTAAAACAGATATACGCAAACTTTAGAGATTACTTTACTCCAAGATTATGTGTGAAATAACTACATATATAATTATGTTGTAATGTCTACTACCCTTTGTTTGGATATACTTTTAATACACATAATCACTCACTTGATAAATTCTCAATTCATCGATATAAACTTGATAAGAGTAATTTTAACTCAGTTTTTATTCATTGAGTTAAACATCCAAGTCATTTATGTTGTTTTTACAAGAATATGTGTCAATTTCCTCTAATTGATTTACACTAAATATCCAATAATATTTAGTGTATATATATTTTTCACATATTATAATGTCATTTATTTAACCTTAACCTTATGATGCATTCTTTGTAAAAGAATTCATCTCAACTTACATTCCATTGAGAATTTTTTGTTGTTATGTGCGAAATCACTTTTATTTGGTGTATATACTATACTTTGACATAGTATAACATGAATCCATTTATTCTTATGATATTATAAACTATTGTTTACATCAATTATTTTTATTCAATCCTCTCTTATTTGGTTAGGAACTCTAACCAAAGTAGCATTTTAAATGTTTGAAAAATGTATTGTTTTAAATCCTTCTCATTAATGTCCATGTTTTAAAAATGGTTTAGGATTTTATTTATGTGGACATTAATGTTTTAAAATTCAAATTCCTTTTAAATGATTCAATGTTTAATAGGACACTTTTATTAAAAAATCTATTTTTAATAGCTTCTTGATAAATATTTATACTTTTAACGGTTTTCAGGAAAAATGGATATTTCTCTCAATGATTGTTATTGATCATTTTCAACTATGTCAAAATCCATTACAGGATGTTATTCTTGACCGAGGTTGATTTATTATGATAAAAATATTTCATATTGCATTTATGTTTTGTGATATTTTTGACTATCGATAAGTTATTTTTAAACTATTCATGGTTTATAGATAATGTATTTCCATTTCATATGATAGTATTGATACATATGTTTATGTTATGTTTAAAAATTTCCATATGAATAATGAATTAGACTTAGTATGTGATGGGTGGATCCCAATATAGCTCTTTGATGCATTGGAATTCCTCGTGAGACAAACTACTGTCCTGGCACAAGGCCTTGTCAAAATTTTATTTGTAGTATTGGCACAATTCCTTGACTATGTGGTTATGAAGTTTGGAATTATGCATTCCATCAATATAAAATTGGCTATTGATATTACATGTGATTATTCTACAAGTAGAAAATCCATGTGAATAAGTAAATGGAATTATTTTATTTATCTTTTCCATATTATGCTGATGTTTATGTTTAAATGGCTTGTGTTCTATTCTTATACATTACCTTATCTGATTGTTCTTATTTACGACAGTTTCTATTATAATTTTGTCCTTACCGAGCATCTGAGCTCACCTTACTCTGTCTTTTATTTTTTCCAGGATGTGAAGAATTATATTATTACTGACCTGTAGGGATAGTCTTAGGAGAATGAATGTGGTAAATAGAGACCATGTTGTTGTTTTTTCCATTTTATAATGTAATGTGAAACTTATGAATGTATCTAGTACATCCAGGGAAAGTAAACTGATCGGACATTCGGGACATTATTACTTGTATCATGCCAATGTTATTAAATAATGATCTGACTCTAGGTAGCTAGGTTAGGTCCATTACAATAATGTAATTTACATAAGTCCACATTGGACATTGATGATATAATTATAACATCAATATCAAATGTGTTATATAAGAGTATACTATAAAAATATTACACACACTCACTTCATGAGGATTCTTAATGTGTACTGGGGACTCATGATCCTTGAATTTTATATATCATTTTACATTGTATGAGTTCCTATACTATTTATGGAATTTCTTGTTAGTATGGACATTTACATTTTCCAATATAAAACACCTTGTGTTTTCCTTATTACATTCAATTTTATGCCAACACAAAATCATAGAGGTTTTCACATATATTGTGATTAATTATTATACAAAAATATCATAGGGTTAAATATCATTTTGGAAAAATAAATTAAAATAAATATACAAACAATGAAAAAAACATGGAAGGGGTTAGAGATGGTAGCTCTTCCCTGAACAAAATTCAGGGAATTAAAATAATACTCATAAAAAATGCATAATCTATTATATAATCATCACTATAGTTATACCATTACAATTCATTACTCATATGGATGAATGAGTTTCAGTTTCCCACATTCATAATAGCTAGAGTTCTATTATTGGTGATTATTATTGGAAAAATAATAGAATAATTCATTCACGATGTGTTTTTCTTCTTATAAGTATGAGATACTCCTTTTCTATCCATTTTTTACCCTTGGAATACCTTTTCAATATTATCAGACATTCTATTTTGGTTCTTTACATGTTTATGTTGGTCAATATCATCCCAATTATCTATAATTCATGAAGAGATGTAGGCCTATTTGATATCGTGTTTGAAATCAATTTTGTGATTCTTATATAACAAATTTAAAATTAACCCGAACTGAATCAACATTATAAAAAACATTTTCATTTGATATTCATTGTGATTTCACTCACACTGAATATAAAAATATTAGATGATAGGTATGACCTCCTCCCTATCAATAACCAAAAAAAACAACTAACATAATCCCAGATTACCCATACACATTAGGTGTAGAATGAGACAACCCCTAACCCCCAAACTTGTCTTCTTCATATATATATGATTCCACTCATATGGAGGAACTGAATTAGATATATTTTTATCAGATATAGCCATACCATACTTAATGTATAACACACTATCTAGTGGTTCTTTATCCTTTGAATACTCCACCAAATTTGGACTATTTTGTGAAGAATGTGACTTCCCTTTTTTAGAATCTATAGAACATGATAAACTATGATCTTTAAAAGATTCATCATCCAAATATTTATCGACATAATCAAGAATTTTCCCATATTCTTTATCCTTCCTATAACTAATAGGGAGATAATCAGAGGCATCATTAGTATTTTTTAAATATTATAAAATCGTTTCATTCACATTGAGGTATCATAAAAATTATTAAAGAACATTATCTACATTATGGAATTTTAATAAGAATTCCACATTTTTCCAATTTGAAATTAAAAAAACCAAAAATAAAAGTTTTTATCCTAAACAAAATAAATGGTCAAATATTCATTATTTTTGAATAAAACCTGTAGTAGTTGTAATTTTCTCTCAAATTAACATCCACTAAGACCTTGAAAAAAAACTATCCTACTCTGTATTTCTATTAATTTCAATTATAATGTCAATTGAAGAATATCAATAAAATATAATCATAAGGTTCCAATAAAACCAATTAATATTGACATATTGTAACCATGGTTGGGTAAAATTATTTCTTAACATTAAAGGTATTAAAATTCTAGTTTTATTCCATGATCCTTAAATCATTTTAATTTAAATAATTCATACCTGACCCTTATTCCCTCTTCATCAATTCATAATTGGGAAACAAAAAATGAAATAATAAATTCCTCACTAAAAAAATTTAGTATTTTAAAATCACTAATTCAATGTAATTCTTCTTACCATATCATCATATTTCAATGTTTTATTCCCTTTTCGATTCATAAAAAATCCAAAAATGTAGTGAAGATATAGTGATATTCATTCTGAGACTTCATCTTCCCTCATGATAGCAGGAGAAGTATGATACACATATTAGAACATTGTTTTTTCAATAATAGAGTTTTTAATTTTCTTGATGTTTTTTCAGAGAAGCACCTTCAGACGTCGTGCTATTCCGAGCCCCAGTGTGGCCAGAATTAAATTTTCAGTGCGTTCACACTGGGCATGCCAAATAAATAAAAAAACTCATAAACGGTATCTCGGATGTGAAAAAAGAGGGAACTTTTGAGTCTGGAGCATGTCGCTTACCCTATGAGGGGTGTAATTTCAGGGAGCACAGACCTCCTATGAAAAATGCCACAAGGGGAGTTTTCGTAATTTATCAGGCCTCAAACATTAAGTTTTATAATTTTTGAATGGGGCCTCAGATTAAAATTAAGAGACCACCGTCGTGCTCGAGAGGCGGTGTTTTCCCTAGGGGATATTTATGCTCGACCCCGCCAAGAGTTTCAAATGTGGGTCCTTTCGTGGGTGATTAAAAATTAATTAAGTTAATTTTCATTTCCTTACTTAAGACAAACCCACCCCTCCTCCCCTTGTTTCTTCCTCTGGCAAAACCCTCTCAAGGAGAGCTCTCCCCTGAGCTCAATTTCATCTTCTCTCATAAAGATGGTAGTTCCAAATCCGGCGGAACCCTCACGAAGCTTCGTGCTATGCCTGAAGAGGCAGGGGTTCTTCGTTTCGTGTTTAATTTCGAACATCCCATTTGAACCAAAATTATAGAATCTAATCACCATTTTTTTGTCAAGAGAAGACGAAAGTTTTGTATTACTTGTCTTGGGATTTCTGACACTTGTTTCGGATTGAATATTCGTGTCACAAGGCGACCACAGCGTTCCCACAAAGATCCAATGTTTTTTGTTGAGTTTCCGGATATGTTGGCCGGTCCGACGAGCGGACGGTGGTGGTGAAGGTCTCCTAGGCGGCGTCGGCCTCGGCTTAGGCGGTGACACGGTGCTTCGGGTGAGCTGGGACGGTGGGCGGCGGCTGCGGACATCTGCGGTGTGGCTCGAGCTGGATGCGGCTGGGTGATCGGCTGTAGAGGAGGCTGAGAGCGGCTTGGGGTGTCAGCGAGGAACCTACGAGAGGCGAGGCACGCTGGCAGACCGGCTTGTCGGTCGGCGTGACGCGGAAGACTGGGGTCCCCGTGACCCCGACCGGTGGACAGGGACCCATGTTGCACGGGTCCTGTGGAAAGAGAGACGGACTGGCTCTGCCCATCCGGGAAAAGTGGGATGGTCCATGCGGTGAACCGCGAATTGCCAGTTCAGGCATAGGGTGGGCCGGCCAAACCGGCCTGACCCACCTCGTTTCGGTCCTTCAGTACTAAAAAACTTCTATTTTACAAACCATAAATCGGATTTTTGTTCCTTCTTTGGAAAAACGATCCTTGGATTGAGGTGGACATTTTGAGATGGTCTTGGGGATTTTTTTAAATCCTCATATGGGGGCTTTTTGGCATGACACGGACGATAAGTGGTTTAGTGTTTTTCCAAGGTTCTTGTTTTGGGTGGCACAGACACATGTATAGTCCGTTTTGAGAAACGTCAGTGGCGTTGTGACCCTGGAGTAGAGATGAAGATTTCCAAAGGGTTTTTGGGTGTTAAATCCCGAGTTTATGTGGGGGCCCCATGTCCCGTCTTTTAAGCTGTGAGCAACATTCTGTAAGTTGTTCATTAGACGTCCATTTAGAGCATCCGAGTAGTCGATTCTGGGTGTTTTTCTGAGGGAATTGCAATGGAGCAATCCTCCCTCTTTAATTTTGAAAGATGGAGCGGGCCCCACGAGGTCCATTTTGGGAGTTGGCGGTGATTTCCATCTTTATCACAGGGTGTCTGTTTTGGACAAGTGATTAGTAATTCTTGTGTACTTTTTCGAGAGGATCGCAACAGTGAAATTTTCTCGTAGCACTTCAGGACTGGTATGCGGGTCCCACGTAGCACCTCTCGTGTGCGGTATGACGAAATAAATCCTTTTCTCAGGATATCTTTTCCAAAAAACTAAGCAGTCAATTTGACGTGTTTCTTCGAGGGGATCACAATGGTGCGAGGCGCCCGACTGCCTTCAGGACCAAGGCTCGAGACCATAGGATATTGTTCGGGTGCAAAGCGGTGTTGGAGACTTTTACATTAGATGTCTGTTAGAGGTGAGTAAATATTCGATCTCACATGTTTTTCCATGAGGATTACAACGGTGCGATCCGTTTGGATTGGAAAAGACTCGTTCAAGATCTCATTAAATGTGAAAGCATGAAAGGTGCTCCAGTGGCGATTCGTTTTGCTATGCTTGGAAGCGAACCCTTGGCGTGTGATTGCATTCACTCTTGTGAGAGTGAAGTGAATGATTAAAGAGATGTGGTTGGTCGTTCTAGGGCTGTGGAGGATACAGGTTGGCGAAATTATGTTTTCACCCATCACGCTGATGTTGGGTGTCGTGTTCACGATAGCCTTTGGTCTAGAGATGTGATATACTCATGAAGTATACATGATTGATGGGAGTTAAATTTTTTAGTTGTACCCGTTAATGTTGGTGTTCGTGTTTTGGAGATGAGATAGGGCCAGAAGTTGTGTGGGCCCCTTGTGCGTGCCGTGTTCTGCTTTATGTACCTTTGACCTCTTATGACGTAGAGGGTACCTCTGTTCACGATTGATTAAACCAGCAGGGTTGAGTGGTCCCCTGGTTCTGTTCTCGATGGTTTGATCAGCGAAGTTGTTTGGGTTTCCCTGTTCCTTTATCCATGTCGGATCTTAGTATCACATCCCTTTGTGTTCCCTAGTAGATTTTTTGGTGGATTTAGTGCGACCATTACTTTATGCGATCACCGATCCTCTACCCAGGAGGTTGTATCCAGTAGGGTGTGAAGCCCTTGCGAGCCCTCGGCGTAGACTACCTAGATGAGTATCGAGATCATATCATCCTTTCGCAATCTACTGTGAAGTGTTTCCCTAGGAAAAACTCCAGGTATCGGCGTGACACACACTACACAAGTGCCGAACCTCTTCTAGGTGATCTGTTATAGAGTTGGGTGGTTTGCGCGACACCCATTCCGTGATCTGTTGGTCATTGTTGTACCATCCAGTAGGGATGGCCAGACCAGTTCCGGGTTTACCCTTCAGCGGGGCAGGGGAGTGGGTTTCACATCGTCTTCTTTGGGTTTACCCTCCAACGAGGCTAGGTAGTGGGTTTCTCATCATCTTCTTTAGGTTTACACTCTAGCGGGCCTAGGCAATGGTTTTCTCATCGGCTTCTTCGGGTTTACCCTCCAGTGGGGCTCAGTAGTGGGTTGCTAATATACTTCTTATGGTTTATCCTCTACCGGGGCTGGGCAATGGTTTGTTCATCGAATTCTTCGGGTTTACCCTCCAGTGGGGCTGGACAGTGGGTTCCTCATGGGCCTCTTAGGTTTTTCCCTCTAGCGGGGCTGGGCAATGGGTTGCTTGTAGACCTCTTAGGGTTTACCCTGAAGCAGAGACTGGGCACTGGGTTACCCGACGACCTCTTAGTGGTTACCCTCCAAGAGAGACTGGGCAGTGGGTTACCCGATGAACTCTTAGGGTTTACCCTCCAGCAGAGACTCGACAGTATGTTATCTGAAAACCTATTAGGGTTTACCCTCTCACGAGGCTGGTCAGTGGGTTACCCAATGACTCTTTCGGACTCAGTCCCTTCTACTATGATAGTATGTGGCTTTTCTATGTGACTTTTGGAGCTGGACCCTTGGTTGTACGGGTTATTGATGTGACAACTTTGTCTTTGAGCAGACCACTCGACTATGTGGTAGTGACGAGGTGTGGTTTGACTTTCCCTAGAACTCTCAAGTTCGAGGGGCGCTTTCCCCCACCAAGACACATCTTTGTGACGCAACCCAAAACTGTGTGGGTGAGTTAGTGCTGCCCATAGAGGATATTGTTGAGGTGCGGTGATTTGAGCCCCTTGACTTGCAGTTCGGGGCAGAAATGTGGGATAATGGGCATCGATGGTCTTTAATTCTGGGACCGATGGCTACTCACTTTCTTGGGCTGAGCTACGGGATGGAGATACCCTTAAGATATTGTTTGAGCTTCTTGATTGAGCATAGGGATATGTATATACCTTGTTCCAGTACCCACTCCCGGGGTTTTGGTGACTCTCCTTCCAGGAGAGGTGAAGACGCACGGGGTATGCAACATGCTTACCGCTTATAGAACCTTGTGTTAGGATGAGTCTACTATTTTCCTCTTGTTTGTATGAGTTGTACTCTTCACTGCACTCTTGGCTGTACAACTTTACTATTCCCTATTCGATCTACTGCTCACTCTTCGGAACCTCCTTTGTTGCTCCCTCAAGCCTTCGGGGTATCCTAAATAGTATTTTTATACTCACCCCTTCTTGGGCTTTTCACACACTTGGTGTGACCTTGCAGATGAAAGACAAGTTGGTCATGAATTCAGCGGAGCATAGGAGTTCGAGAGCTTGGACCGCGTATGGTGGTCGTAGTTAGGTTCTAGGTGCAGGACTCTCCCAGCTGTTTTACTTTTGTTTTCCTGTTGCTGGGTAATGTCACTTTACCGGTTTGGAATGTGCCTTGCCCTTTTGTTTTTAGTTTACCTTCAACACTAACTTTGTACTATTTTGTGGTTGATGCACTCTTTTTGGTTGTTCATATCAGTTAGTACGATACTTTCTCTTTTACTCTACACTATTGCATTGAGTGGGATGCGTGTGTGTTTATAGGTACTTAGGCAAAGTCCTCCCTGAGTTGTTGTGCCTTCAGTGTTGCTCACCATCCCCTGGCCTATAGAGGTGGGCATGGGGTAGTTGTGGCTTGAGCCTCGGTCGGGTCGGGTCATGACAATGTGTTATCAAGGGTGTTTCATTCCTTGGGACGTTGTTCGGACGTCCCTAAAAAGTAATTGGTTGGGTTCTAGGGAAACAATGTCAACGTGTCTTGAGAGCAGCTCTTAGGCCAGGGAGTCCAGTGATGGAGCGACGACCAACATAGCCATTCACCAGGACCCTAATAACCCTCTTGTCAACATGGAATATTGAGACACTCGTTGCAGGGAAAATTGGTTTGTACATCACCTAGGATTGTGTATTTGACTCTCCTTCTTGATTCTTCTCCCCAATGTTGTTACTATCATATACATATATGCCTATCTGATCGTGGTCGTCCATGATAACATTCATGATTTATCCGCGAAGACAACCATCTAGGATACTAGATTTGATTCGTGATGATGACCCTGTGAGCTACGAGGCCTCAGTATAGAACCCATCATGCATGACCATTTCTCTAGGTTGGCCGGTAGTAGCACTCCCACCTAGTGAGCATTAGACAACTTCAACATAGTCGACTGAGCCTGAGTGCAGGTTGATCTCACTCCGTGAGTTCCAGTGATAGAGATTGCTGATGTTCAGTGGTGAGCCAAACCCTCAGGCATCAGAGGTTTGGTTGGAGGTAGTGGTTTGCCTCTTCAATATTGGGCAGACACAGATAGATCTTATAGTGACTTTTTTTCCAGCATGTTCCATGGAGAACCTGGGAATTGGTGGAGTCTAGTGGCTCAGTTACTTGATGAGTTTTCACTTTCACGGGGTAACATTAAGCTTCTGTTTCATGAGGAGTTTTACCCCTCCTACTTACGCTCCATTCAGATCCAAGAGCTCCTACAGTTTTAGCGAGGTGGGATGACAATGACTGAGTATGCGACTAGTTTCACAGACTGTTCACGTTTTTACCTGGACTTGGTCCACGAAGGAAACTTCTGAGCGCGGAAGTTCGAGTAGGGTATCTGCAGATAGATTCAAGATGTCATAGTACCCTTGGGAATTCCCACTTATGACGAGGTGCTATAGGAGGCACTGGTGAAAGAGAGGTTCCTGTCACACTTTTCGGTTGGTGGTGGTAGTAGGCGCGACAGAGCTAAGACGTCTGCCGCAGCTTGTAGGTATCAGTAGACAGAACCCCGATATAGGTGGAATTTCTACCGCCAGTTTTGGATATGTTGTCGTGCACCACTGTGGCGGCAGAACACATGGCCTCAGCCGAAGAGACCCTTCTGTGAGTGGATTCCGGGCCATGGTCGTACACCACAGTGGCGCCGGAGGGCACCAGGGCAGCCCAGAGAGTGCAGATGCTATTCTTGTGATGGGCAAGGTCACTTTGCACAAGACTGCCAAACAAGGAATATGGAGAATATCGAGTAGGTAACAGGTGCATCCCCACAGTAGAGGGAGCACCGTGATCTGCGTAGCGCCAAGAGAGTTGGTGCTATAAGAGGAGCGGGGGGGGGGGGGAGGTAGTATTGTGGGACAACATTACGAGGACTTCCCATCACCACTAGGCAGTCCACGTCAGGATCCCGGAGCTGACAGTTGGGACCACAGACAGTCGCGACCTTTTGATGTCTATGATCCTGTAGATCATGAGGTGATAAGTGATACTATTTACAGATCCTCTACTTTTTTTAGTAGAATTGTTAGACTCCGTGTGAAAAATTATTTTCTCCCTTCTAATTTCTTGAGTTGTTACTAGGGTGACACAGAGCATCGGTGTAACCCTGTGTTAGTGGAATAGAAGGTGTGGAACCATTCAAATTAGTTGATGGTGTCGACTCCTTTGGTTGCCTAGCATGTTAGAGAGTCTTGGTCGTGAGACATCGACTGTGAATCTTTCATGAACAGATATCCTTGGGTGTTTCACCATATAGATATTCTGAAGGATTGAATCACCGGGGCTTTTACCAAGTGCAAAAAGTGATTCCAATCGCGGTGTGGGACGTAGAGGTTCGACCGGGGAGGTGAGCTACCCCTGAAGGCCTTCGTTCTGTTTGAGACCGTGCGAACGATTGGCGAGGTCCCCTACCACCATGCCCTAAACCCAACGGTTGGTTTGGGTGCATGATGTATCCCACATGACTCACCCGAGAAGAAGTGTGCATGCTCCAATGCACTTAATCGACCATATCATACATCGCGTGAACCGATCAAATCCTTTGGTCTGTGTATGGTGGTGGAGAACTATGTATGAGTTCTTCTGGGTATGAAAGAGCAAGTTGCGGGCTTAGTACCCTGAGTTATTCCATGGTTTTTCTTTTCAGGGATGAAAAGATTGAAGTCAGGAATGATGTAAGAACCCGTTTTTTTTTCTATAAATGACTTTTAAATTTTCTTGATGTTATTACAGAGCAGCGCCTTCCGAAAACAGGCTACTTTGAGCCCTAGTGTTGCTGGAATTAATATTTTAGTGAGTTCAAATTGGGCACGCCAAATAAATGAAATAACTCCTAAATGGAAGCTCGAACGGGAAAATCAAGGGCACCATTGAGTCTGGAGCATTTCGCTTACCCTAGGAGGGGTGTAATTTTCATGGGCGTGGGCCTCCTATGAAAAATTCCCCCAGGGGAATTTTCGTAATTTATCCAGCCTCATACGTTATGTTTTATATCTTTTGAATGGGGCATCATATTAAAATTCTGAGACCGTCGTTCTGCTCGGGTGGTGGTGTTTACCCTTGGGGCGGTTTAACCTCGACCCCACCAAATGTTTCAGATGTGGGTCCTTTCGTGGGTGATTAAAAATTAATTAAGTTAATTTTTATTTCCTTACCTAAGCCAAACCCACCCCAACCCCCCTTGGTTCTTCTTATGGTGAAACCCCCTCAAGGAGATCTCTCCCCCCAATCTCATGTTCTTCTTCCCTCTTCAAGAAGGCGGTTGCAAATCGGGCTAATCCCTCGTGAAGCATCGGGCTGTGCCCAAAGAGGCAGGGGTTCTTCGTTTCGGGTTTTAATTTCGAACCTCACCTTTGAACCTAAACTATAGTGTCCAATATCCATTTTTGTTGTTGAGAAAAGCCCATAGTCACATAGTAATTGTTCTGATATTTTCAACGCTTGTTTTGGTTTGAATTTCGTAGTCCCAAGGCGACCATAGCATTACAGCGAAGATCCGGGGGTTTTTGGGGAGTTTCTAGCGGTCCTGGCTGGCCCGGTGAGCGGACTATAGCAGCGCAGGTCTCCTAGGCGGCGACGGCATAGGCTCAGGTGGTGGCGCCGCGCTGCGCGTGAGCAGGGACGGTGGGCGGTGGCTACGGGCGTCGACAGTTGGCTGAGGTGGAGCGACGTCGGTGACTTGGCACGAGTTGGAGGCGGCCAGACGATTGGATGCGGAGGCAGCCAGGAGTGGCTAGGGGCGTTGGCAGGCACCTGTGAAAGGCGAGCCACCTGGGCCGACCGGCTTGCCGATCGGCATGAGATAGAAGACCAGGGTCCTCGTGACCCCAGCTGGTGGAATGGGACCCACGTTTCATGGGTCAAAAGGAAAGAGGGCCAGACTGGCTTTGCCGGTACGCACGGTGAACTGCTGACCATCGGTTTAGGTAGAGGGTGGGCCTGCCGAACCAACCTGACCCACCCCGTTTCGGTCCTTCAGTACTAAAACACTCTTATTTTACCAACCATAAATTTGATTTTTGTTCTATCTATGGAAACAAAATCCTTGGATCTAGGTAGAAATTTTCAGATGGTCTTGGGGATTTTTTTTAAATCTCAAGACGGGGTGGGGGGGGGGGGCTCGGTGGAACGATACGTATGATAAGTGGTTTAGTGTTTTTACAAGGTTCATGTTTTGGGAGGCACAGACACATACAGAGTCCGTTTTGAGCGCTGTCAGTGGCGTTGTGACCCTAGTATCGAGAGGAATATTGCCAATGGGTTTTCGGGAGTTGAAGCCAGAGTTGAGGTGTGGGTCCCATGAAACGTCTTTTAAGTTGTGAGCACCGTTTTGTAACATGTTTATCGGACGTCTGTTCATGGCGTGCGAGTAGTGGATTATGGGTATTTTTCTGATGGCATTGAAATGGTGCAATACGCCCGCTTTAAATCTACACGATGGTGTGGGCCCCATGGGGGCTGCATTGGGAGTTGGCGGTGATTTCCATCTTTATCACCAAGTGTCTATTTTGGACAATTGATTATATAATATTTTGTACTTTTCCGAGAGGATCACAATGGTGTGATCCGCTCCTACCACTTCAGGACCGGGATGTGGGTACCACATAGCACCGCTCATGCACGGTATGAAGAAATGCATCATTATCTCCAGATATCCATTCCACGAAAGTAAGTTGTCAATTTGAAGTGTTTTTATGAGGAAATCACAATGGTGCAATGTTCCCGACTACTTTTAGGACCGAGGTTCAGGACCACAGGATGCCATTTGGGCATAAAGCGATGTTGGTGTATTTGACATTGGATGTCTATTATAGGTGAGTAAATAGTCAATATCACATGTTTTTTCACACAGATTAAAATGGCACTATTCATTTGGATGCGCAGAGATTAAATTGAGATCTCATTAAATGTAAATGCATGAATGGGGCTCCGGTGGTGATTCTTCTTGCAGTGTTTGGAAGCGAAACCATGATGTGTGATCACTTTCACCTTAGTAAAAGTGAAGGGAATGATTAAAGATATGTGGTTGGCCATGCTAGGGCCGTGGAGGAAGCAGGTTGGCGAAATTATGTTTTTTTTGCTTCACGCTAATGTTGGGTGTCGTGTGCATGATATCCTTTGGGATAGAGATGTGCTATACTTAGGGATTATACTAGAATTCTGGGAGATTCATTTTTTAGTTATACCCATGAACGTTTGTGTTCGTGGTTTGGAGATGAGATAGGGCCACACATCTTGTGGGCACCTTTTGCGTGTCGTGTTATGCTTTACGTACCATTGACCACTCGTGATGTAGAGGGTCCCTCTCTTCCTGATGGTTTAGACCAGCAGGGTTGAGTGGTCCCCGGGTTCTGTTCTTGACGGTTTGATCGGCAGAGTTGTTTGGGTTTCCTTATTTCTTTAGCCATGTGGGATTTCAGTATCACATCCCTTTGTGTTCCCTAGAATTGTTTTTGGTGGATTCAGTGTGACCAATACTTTGTGTAGGCATTGATCCTCTACTCTGGAAGTTATTTCTAGTAGGGTGTAGAGCCCGAGTGAGGCCTGGGCACAGACTCCCTAGCCCAGTGTCGAGATCATATCTTCCTTCTATGATCTACCATGATGTGTTTCCCTAGGCATAACTCTAGGTATCAGCATGACCCATACTACACGGGCGTCGAACCTCTTCTAGGTGATCTGATATGGAGTTGGGTGGTTGCGTGATACCCATTCCATGATCTATTGGGCAGTGTTGTACCATCCAGTAGGGATGGCCATAGTAGTTCAAGGTTTACCCTCCAGCGGGGCTGGGTAGTGGGTTTCTCATTGTCTTATTCAGGTTTACCCTCTAGTGGGGCTGGGCAGTGGGTTCCTCATCGTCTTCTTAAGCTTTACCCTCCAGCGTGGTTGGGTTGTAGGTTGCTCATCGGCTTCTTTGAGTTTACCCTCCAGCAGGGCTCGACAATGTGTTTCTCATCGACTTCTTCAGGTTTACCCTCCAGAGGGGCAGGGTAGGGGTTTCTCATCGACTTCTTCAGGATTACCCTCTAGGGGGGCTGAGCATTGGGTTGCTCTTGGACCTCTTAGGGTTTACCCTCATGCGGGGCTGGGCAGTGGGTTTCTCATAGACTGCTAAGGGTTTACCCTCCACCAGAGACTGGGTATTAGGTTTCCTGAGGACCTCTTAGGGTTTACCCACCAGAAGAGACTTGGCAGTGGGTTACCCGACAACCACTTAGGGTTTACCCTCCAGTAGAGATTGGGCAGTGGGTTACCCGACGAACTCTTAGGGTTTACCCTCCAGCAAGGCTAGGATGTAGGTTACCTGAAAAATATTTTGGACTAAGTATTTTATACTAGGATAGTCTGTGGATTTTATCTGTGACTACTGGATCGGGACCCTTGGTTTTACGGGTCAGTGATGTGACAACTTTGACTATGAGCATACCTCTCAACTGTGTGACAGTGACGAGGTGTGGTTTGAATTTCCAAAGAACTCTTAAGTTCAAGGGGGGATTTCCCCACCATGAAGCGTCCATGTGACGTGACCTAAAACCAAGAAGGCGAGTCAGTGCCGCCCAAAGCGGATAGTGTCAAGATGCAGTGATTTGAGCCCCTTGACTTGCAGTTCGGGGCAGACATGCGGGATACTGGGCATCAATGGTGATTACTTCTGGGACTATTGGCTAATCAAATTTTTAGGCTAATCTATGTGATGGATATCACCTTATGATCTTTTTCAGGATTCTTGATTGGGAATATGGATATGTATATACCTTGTTCCAGTACCCACTCATTGGGTTTTTGTTACTCTCCTTCCAGGAGAGGCGAAGATGCACGAGGTATGCCTCATGCTTACCGCTTCCAGCTTCTTGTGTTTGGATGAGTCTACTTCCTTCTTCTTGTTGGGTTGATCTATAGTCTTTACTGCACTCTCGATTGTACTCCTTTACTGTAACACCCCATGCTTCCACAGTACGATTCACTTTGAATAATACAGGAGTGTGTGTTGTACGCAACTTCAAGATTCTAACACACTACGACCAATCAATGTAGATGTTATGAATAGTAATACCCACTTTTTGAAATTTTATAAATTTTATCTCTCAAAATGGACTTCATTTTTTGTTTTGGAATATCAAAATTAGCCTAGGGAAATTTTTTGGAACTTTTTGGATAACTTTTATATTTTGATGAATAGTGGATATTACTAAATTTTAATTAAAAACAACTTTTTTAATCGAAATAATTAATAGTGATAAAATATTAATTTAAGTGGTTTTAAAGTATATTTAGAATATATTTTTACCATTTAATACAAATTTTCTCATTGGACATAATTTCACAATTAAACCGAACATAAAAAAGTGTCAATCTTTTGATAGTTATTATCTCTTAAAAACACGATTTTTTGTTTTAACAATGGGAATTAATTTTAAATTAATTTCTACCACTTCACTATTTTGAATTAAGAAAATAGATTCCATTTTTGGAATCAGGATGTCCAAATTGTGTAAATAGTTTAATTTTATTTTATACATTTTGAATAATTACTTTAGTAAATATTTTATTTATCATGGTTAAAGGGTAAATCCGATAAATAAGGGTAAAAAATAAAATATTATTATAATAATTTATTACCCTAAAACGTGTCCTAATCTTATTGGGGGATACATGTCAGACCATGGACATCATTGGGTTGATTTTGGGACCACATCTAGCCACTTGTAGGTGATAGGGACACTTTATATTAATTATGTTAAAATAAATACAAAAATGACAAAAGCATATATCTTTTAGAAAAACAATTTTTACATAGGGTTATATTCGTTGGATTTCCGACAATAAATATTAATTATAAAGATAAATCAATTTCCTACATAATTTTAGTTTATTTATAATTTTTATACATTTAATAAAAAGTATTATTGATGATAAAATAATGATGCAGTATTTTCCTTATTGATTAATGAATCAAATAATTGGTATTATAAATGTTAAAATAAATATAATTTGATAGTTTTGGTGACATCAATGAATTATATTGGTTAATAGGACATTATATTATTTCTTAAATGAATTTGGTTCTAATTAATAAAGTTTTTATGACATTTCCAAAAATCAATTATTTAATTGTGTCAAAATTTACATAAATGAGTTTTTAAAAAAAATATTATATTATTAATTGATATTCTATTCCTAAAAATCTATGGTTTGGAAAAAAGAAATATATCATGATAGGTTTATCATTAATTAACCACTTGGGGGTCTATTGGATATATATAGTATGTTTTATAACTATATAATATAAAAATACAATGTGACATTGTAAATGTCAAACTAATTAACTACGAGTTAAAACTAAATGATAATGTTAATATAATGACCCAAACCTATCTAAATTCTATTGGTTGAAATTATTCCGACCCATCCCCACCTTATACTTTGAATAATCTAATTTGGAGCCATTAGAAACCAAATATGAATTTATTATAAAATAATATTTCTAGCTTTTCCAAAGGTGCCCCTCACCCATCTTATAAAAGGGCACTCCCCCTTCTCACTAATTCACACATTAAAAGCCTTTTGGCTCAGCCAACCCCTTCCAAAATACTATCTCACCTTACCTCACTTAAACAAAGAGGCCTTATTTTGATCAGAAATCCATCTTATGGACCCCTTTTGATCAAATCAAAAGGAAGAACCCGAAGAAGAGGTAATGTTTTCACCACCCTCTTTCAAGTTCCTTTCTTGTTCCACTTATTCTTTCTTTGTTATTTTCATTATAATATAATAAATACATTATATTATATACATTGAGGTTATTATAAATATGGTACAACCATATTCGGTATTCTATCCTTCCATTGAATGATATGTCACCATACGTGCGTACGTACGACTTACCGTCTCCACGTCATGGTGTAATTGTTATTCAAAACATTATTATTTGGATGGGTATAATAATGATGTTTAATTCAAGTAAATAATAAATATAACATGATAATAATTACGGATATATAGGATATAAAGTCCAATTATATTTTATTTTAATATCAAAAGAATGATATTGTCGCTCGTGCGTACGTACGGACTACCGTCGCCACAAACACGATGAGATTCATTCCCCATCCTATCCATCCGAGACTAATTCTAAATTGATGATTAAAAATATTGTTTAAGGACTTGATATCATTATGGATATTAATAAGATACAACCTATCCATAACAAACATTGCTTATGTAAAAAAACATATAAAATAAAATGAGTAAGTTAACAAGCGAAATAACGATAATACTATGATATTATTAACAAATCAACGTTAAAAGATCATAAATGATATCATATTAATGTATATGATTCTTTTATAATTTAATAACAATTATTTCACCATTATAAATGAGGTTAACCTACCCTCATCCAAGGAAAAGTACAAGATAACAGATTATTTTACAATCTCTTCATTATCCGAGGTTGTTTATACGTAATTATCTACTAGGTCCTCTTTATCATCCACATCCATGTTTCTTAAAAATGTATTTCAAATTATTACTAATATATTAAATACTATGGGATAATGTCATTTATACCCTTTTTAACGTTTTATACGATGTTTATAAAGGAATATTTTTGTCATTTTCCAAACATGGTCCTTTTTATCCTTTTCGACAGAATTAAGGTTAGAATGTATTTTTAACTTTTACGGCGGGTGCAGATATTTTCCACCATTATAAAATCGTTGAACCATCCCTTAAAAGTGTATAAGAAAATTCTCAATTTAAATGTTTAATTTTATAATTATGTGACTTTCAAATGATTTAAAAAAAGAGATATTTCTCTCAAATAGTTTTGATTTCATCTATGGCAACATCCTTTGATGGATTTTAAGCTTATTTGAAGTTGATTTATTGTGATACAAAACTTCCATATTTTATTGAAGGTTTTGTGATACGTTTGACTGTGGATGTGTTATTGTTATACCATTCATGGTTTATGAAGAATTTATTGACATTTATTATGGTAGTTTTAATACAAATAATTATCTTATGTTTAAACCTGTTCATATGAGGAATGCATTGGACATAATAAGTGACGAGTGGAGGCCGTTATACCTCCTCGATGAATCGGTAGGACTCATGAGACAATCAAGTGTCTTGGAAAAAGGCCTTGACAAAATTTTATTTGTAGTCTTGGCATGAGGCCTTGGCTATGTGGTTATGATACTGGAAATATGCATTCCATCATTATGAAAGTGGTTATTGATATTTCATGTGATTATTCGACTAGTAGAATATCCATGTGAATAATTAAATGGAATTAATTAATTTTATTTTTTCCATATTTTGCATAATTTCATGTTTAAAAGGCTTTTGTTTTAGTTATTCATTGCCTTAGATGTTTATTCTTATTTATAAAAGTTCCTGCTATATTGTTATCCTTACTTGGAATTTGAGCTCACCCCTTTCTATGTTTTATTTTTCCCAGGATGTGAAGAAGTATTTTATGAATGACTTATAGGGATAGTATAATGATATATGAGTGTGGAGACAAGATGTTGTTGTAGTTTTTACTTTATGATGTAATGTAAACTTTATGAATGTATCTAGTGTTTCCAAGACTAATAATCTAATCGGCCTTTTGAGACTTGATATTTTGTGATCATGAAAATGTTATTTAATAATGCACTGACTCTGGGTAACTGGGGTCGGGGTGTTACAATTGGTATCAAAGGAAGTTTAGTACAAATATTGGAAGATAGATTTAGATAAACTCTGATTAGAGAACATTGATCTAAGATGGACTATTCAGATTAGTATAAAAGAACTTCCTAGAATTTTGGTATTGTAGAAATTTTGTGAGTTTTCCGAGCAATACATCCCTGTCTAGATATGACCAGGTAGAGGCAGCTGTGGTACAGATGTACCTATGTGTAAAACCCGAAAACACCGCATTGAGCTAGACTCGGACGGGAACTGGTGCACGAAAACGGGCCTTGCTGCACTCCTGTTTACGACCCTCCCAAGGGATATGCTTAGGATAATTCTCAATTACATTACAAACCATTATGAAGGGGTTATGAGTATATACATCCTCAAATAATTTTTTTTTATGATTATGGATTATATCCATAAATAGTTCAATTTATGTTAAGTGTTTTATAAGTATGGAATTAGGTATTTTGATTCATAAACTATTCTAGTTTATTCCATTATTTTGAAATGGCGCCTAGTGGAAGAAATGGAAACCGTATCAAGGCATGCACTCTATGTAGGGATTTCCCTCCTGCTCAAGATAATTATAGTGGAGTTTTTAATTCAACTGGTGCTGATCAACTAATCAACATACTTGGAAAACTCACTCATGTTATGAATAATAACCTTACCATTATGGAGAACCCTAATCCACAGTGTGGAGGATCAAGGTTAGATCGCCGCATGAGGAGGCAACCACCAACATTAAATGGGAGTAAAAATATATTAGTATCTAGGCAATGGATAAGTTCCCTTGATAAAATATTTCAGGCTTTGGGGAGTAGTGAAAGGGAAAAAGTTGTCATGGTAGTTTATCTGCTCACTGGAGATGTTGATCAATGGTGGTCATTTATTTAAAACAGGAAGGAAGATGATGAAGTATCAAATAAGGAATGGAGGGAGGTCAAAGAGATTTTATTAGAAAAATACTTTCCTCATGACCATCAAGCAGATATGGAAACGCAATTTCTGAGTCCGAGACAAAAGGAGGATGAGAATGTCGCAAAGTATGAGGCTAACATTACAAGGATAGCAAGGTATGCAAGAGATTATATACGTAACCCAAGAAGTAAGATTGATCGTTTCATTGATTGGTTAAAACTATTTCTTCATTGAGCATTAGTGTCAGAGTCCTTCTCATCATACAATGATATTGTCTCATGTGCTATCAAGACAGAAAAATAATTATCTATGTCTTATGACTTTAAAGAAAAGAATGAGAATAAGAGATCAGCTGATCACTATGGGAATGGGAATTAGGGGAATATGGGAAAATTTTAATATCCATCCGGTAGTAAATGTGGGAAGAAACAACCTAGTATATTCTTGAAGGGAATGGGAGTCTACTACAAGTGTGATGAAAAATTCCACCAAGCTTATGATTGAAAGGGGAAGAAAGAAGATATCAATGTTCAATGCTACAACATCAGAGAGATGGGACATTATGCAAATGAATGTCCTAAGCGTTAGGGGAACTTACCTCAGAAAAGCCCAAGGGATCAAGGCTATGATTATTCTATCACTACTGCTGAGGTAGAAGCTCCGAAAGACGTGGTGGCAGGTAATTTAATGGTGTCTTTAAGTTTAGAAAATGCATTATTTGATTCTGGATCATCGCACTATTTCATATATTCCTTGTTTTCTATGAAAATTAGATATTTCCAATTTGATTTAATAAGGGATTTATTAGTTAAAACTCCTAAGGGAAGTATCATTGAAACAATTATTTGTGAATTAGTCCCCATTAGAGCACATAAATTTTCTTTATTCGCTGATCTCACCATCATAACAATGAATGAGTTTGATATAATTCTCGGTATGGATTGGCTTTAGTACCATGATGCGAAGATTTATTGTAAGAATTAGGAGGTTATGATTTTTGATGATGATGATAAGGAACACCTTATCTTTAGAGTAGAATCATCACCACCTAATTCTTTTCAAGATCCACACCCAGTAGCTCAACTAAATTCAATTATTGGGGAGGAAGATAATTAAATGATTGTGGGTGAGGAAAGGAATGTTCAAATAGGTGATGTACCTATTGTGAAAGAATATGTAGATGTGTTTCTGAAAGATTTACCTGGACATCCTCCAGAATGAGAAGTTGAGTTTTCCATTGATTTAATTCCTGGATCATGGCCTATATCAAAGACCTCGTATAGAATGGCCACTATGGAATTAGTTGAACTAAAGAAATAACTAGAGGAATTGAGTAATAAGGGATCTATTCTCCCTAGTGTTTCTCTATGGGGATCCCTTGTTCTTTTTGTTTTAAAGAAATATGGTTCTATGAGGTTATGTATCGACTACATGGAGATCAATACTGTAACAAAAAAGAACAAGTATCCCCTACCTCACATTGATTATTAATTTTAACAACTACATGAAGCTCAATAATTTTCAAAGATTGACCTTCGGTCTGGATACCATCAGTTGTGTGTGAAGAAGGAAGACATTTCGAAGATAACATTTTGAACCAGGTACGGGCAATACGAGTTTGCAGTAATACCCTTTGGGATGAGTAATTCACCCTCTTTATTCATGGATATAATGAATAGAGTTGTGAAGGAATATATAGATGAATTTTTGGTGGTATTTATTGATGATATCTTGGTATACTCCAAATTCTATGATGATCATGAAAATCAATTGCACATTATCCTGAATACATGAATTATATGGGAAGTTTAGTAAATGTGAATTCTGACTTAAGGAGATTTCTTTTCTTGGCCAAATTGTCTCTAAATATGGAATCTCTATTAATCCTTCTAAGACCAAGGAAATCCAAGAATGGCCTTCACCGATGAGTATAATTGAGGTACATAGTTTTATTGGTTTAGCAGGTTATTATTGACATTTCATCCAGAATTTTTCCCGGTTGGCTAACCCATTAACAAAGATCACATGTAAAGGGGTTAAATTTGATTGGAAAAAAGAGTGTGAAGAGTGTTTTTAAGAACTGAAGAGAGGATTAGTCAATTCGCTTATATTGACTTTAAAATCGGAGGATGATGTGTTCGTTATTTATTGTGATGCATCGAAGAAAGGACTTGGTTGTTTCCTTATGCAGAATGATAGGGTTATTGCCTATGCATCACGACATTTGAATATTCATGAGAAAACTATCCTTCTCATGATCTCGATTTAGCATTTGTGATATTTTCTCTGATGATATGGGGACACTACCTCTATGGTGAAAAAATGTGAGATTTATACTGATCACAAGAGTTTGATGTATATTTTCTCACAAAAATAACTCCACATGAGGCAAAGGAGATGGATTCAATTACTCAAGGATTATGATATCCCGATACACTACCACCCGGGAAAGGAAAACAAGGTGGAATATGCTTTGAGCAGAAAAGATCATGGAGTTTTGAACAATATGAGAATTGAAAGGGATCCAATTTTTATGGATATAGTGATGATAGACATGGGAATAACCATGGATGTGAAACATCAATGCTTTTTCAAATGGTTTCCATTCCATCTTTACTATAAAGGATTAAGAGTTCTCAGACCGATGATAAATCATTTCAAAAGAAGACTAATGTTGTGAATGAAGGGATATTGAGAGAATTTGTGTATAAAGATGGATTTTTTATCTTTGGGAAGAGACATTGTATTCCCGATATACCTGATCTAAAAAGGGATTTTTTGGATGATTCTCATAGTTCCAATTTCTCTATACACCATGGGAGCACCAAAATGTATATAGATTTGAAGGAACATTTATTTTAGGACAACATGAAGAGGGAGATTTCTGATTTTGTGTCAAGATGTATGGTTTCTCAACAAGTGAAAGCTGGAAGGCAACAACCTGGAGGAGTATTGAAACATCTTCCCACACCAGAGTGGAAATGGTATAATATTACGATGGAATTTGTCATGGGTCTACCAAAGACTCATAGAAGGAACGATGCAATATGGGTTATTGTTGATCGTCTTACCAAGTCAGCACATTTTCTTGTTGTAAGAGAAGATCTACCACTAGAACATCTAGAATGACTATATATTAATGAAGTTGTGAGACTTCATGGAGTACCCCTATCGATTTTTTCTGATCGTGATCCCCGTTTTACTTCAAGATTCTACAAAAGTATTCATAAATCCTTGGATACTGAAATTCAATTGAGCATTGCCTACCACCCCCAAACTGATGGACATATAGAACGAACTATTCAATCCTTAGATGACATGTTGAGATCTTTCTCATTTCACTTTTAGGGTATGTTAGATCAATATGTACCTATGGTGGAATTTTCCTATAATAATAGCTTCCATTCAAGTATTCAGATGGCACCATATAAAGCGTTATATGGAAAGAGATTTCGCACACCAACCTGTAGGGATGACTTTGGGGAAAGAAAACTTGTAGACCTAGAACTGGTTGAGGAAACTATGGAGAAGGTTAAGGTAATACAAAACCACATTGAAGCAGCTCAAAGTAGTCAGAAGATTTATGCTGACAACTGAAGGAAGGATTTGGAATTTCAGGTAGGAGATCATGTTTTCATGAAGGTATCTCCATGGAAGGGAGTTATACGTTTCAGTAAGAAGGGTAAATAGAGTCCCAGGTACATCAGACCTTTCGAAATTCAAGAATGAATAGGGGTTGTAGCTTACCATTTGGCAATGCCACCAAGTCTCTCCAAAGTTCACGATGTGTTCCACGTATCACTGTTTAGAAAATACGTGCTTGACCCAACGCATGTACTCACATATGAGGAATTAGAACTGGAACCTGATCTATATTATTGAGAAGAGCCCATTAATATTCTTGATACAAGAGAAAAAGTGCTGAGAAACCAGACGACTCATCTGATAAAAGTTCTATGGAGGAACCATAATATGGGAGGGGCAATGTGGGAACCCGAGGAACTAATGATGAAGAACCACCCAAGTCTTTTCATGCAGTAGTATTCTAGAAATTTCGAGGGATAAATTACTTTAAGGAGGGGAGAATGTAACACCCCAAGCTTCCATGGTACAATTCTCTTTGAATAATACAGTAGCATGTGTTGTATGCAACTTCGAGATTCTAACACACTACGACCAATCAAAGTAGCCATTATGAATAGTAATACCCAATTTTTGAAATTTTATAAATTTTATATCTCAAAATGGAGTTTATTTTTTATTTTGGAATATCGAAATTATCCTCGGGTAAAATATTTCAACTTTTCAGATAACTTTTATATTTTCATGAATAATGAAAATTACTAAATTTTAATTAAAAAAAAAATTTAAATCGAAATAATTAATAGTGAAAAAAATATTATTTTAAGTGGTTTTAAAGTATATTTATAATATATTTTTACCATTTAATACAATTTGGTCATGGAACATAATTTCAAAATTAAAACGGACATAAACAAGTGTCAATCTTTTGATAGTTATTATCTATTAAAAACACGCTTTTTGTTTTGACAATGAGAATTAATTTTAAATTAATTTCTACCACTTCTATTGTTTTAATTTGGTAAAACGGATTACATATTTGGAATCAGGATTTCCAAATTGTGTAAATAGTTAACTCTTATTTTTAGACATTTTGAAAAATTATTTCTTTAAATATTTTATTTACCATGGTTAAAGGGTAAATCTGATAAATAAGGGTAAAAAAATAATATTATAATAATAATAAATTTCCCAAAAAGGTGCCATAATATTATTGCTTGATACATGTCATACCATATAAATTTTTGGGTCGATTTTGGGACCCCATAGAGCCACTTGTAGGTGATAGGGACAAATTATATTAAATATGTTAAAATAAATACAAAAATGATATAAACATATATCTTTTAGAAAAACAATTTTTACATAGGGTTATATATGTTGGATTTTAGACTATAAATATTAATTAAAAATCTAAAAATATTTCCTACATAATGGTAGTGAATTTATAAGTTTTATACATTTAATAATTAATATTATTTATGACACAATAGTGAGGCAGTATCTTCTTTATTAATGAAAGAATAAAATAATTGGTATTATAAATTTTACAATAAATATTATTTGAAAGTTTTGATGACATACATTAATTTTATTGGTTAATATGACAATATATGATTTCTGAAATTAATTTGGTTCGAATTAATAATGTTTTTATAACTTTAACAAAAATCAATTATTGAATATTGTCAAAATTGACATAAATGTTTTTTTAAAACAAATATTATATTATTAATTGATTTTATATTCTTAAAAATCTAAGGTTCAGCCAAATGACTTATATCATGATAGGTGTATCATTAATGCACCACTTGGGGGTCTCTTGGATGTATATAGTATGTTTATTAACTATATAATATAAAAATAAAAAGTGACATGGTAAATGTCAAACTAATTAACTAAGAGTTAAAAGTAAAAAATAAGGTTAATATAATGACCCAAGCCTCTCTACATTATATTGGATTAATGTATTTAGACCCATCTAAACATTAGACTTTGAATAATCCACTTTGGATCCATTAGAAACTGAATATGAATTTGTTATAAAATAATATTTCTATCTTTTCCAAAGGTGCCCCTCACCCCTCTTATAAAAGTGCACTCCCCCTTATCACTAATTCACACATTCAAAGCCTTTTAGCTTGGCCGAATCCTGCCCAAATACTCTCTCATCTTACCTCACTTCAACCTAGAGGCCATAGTTTGATCAGAAATCCAACCTATGGAGCTCTTTTGATGAAATTAAAAGGAAGAACCCGAAGAAGAGGTAATGTTTTCACCACCCTCTTTAAAGTTCATTTCTTCTTCAACTTATTATTTCTTTGTTATTACCATTATGAAATAATAACTCTAGTATATTATATATTGTGATGTTATTATAAATATTTTATAACCATATTTAGTAATATATCCATCCTTTGAATGACATGTCACCATATAGGCATACGTACGGCTTACCATCTCCACATCGAGGTGTAATTGTTATTCAAAACATTATTATTTGAATGGGTATAATAATGATTTTTAATTCAAGTAAATAATAAATATAACATGATAATGATTCTGTATATGTGATATAAAATCCAATTATATACTATTTTAATATCAAAAGAATGATATTGTTGCTCGTGTGTACGTACGAACTACCGTCTCCCCGAACACGATGAGATTCATTCCCCATCGCATCCATTCAAGAATAATTCTCATTTTATGATTAAAATATTGTTTAAGGACTTGATATAATTCTAGATATTAATAAGATACAACTTATCCATTACAAACCTGACTTATGTAACAAAACATATAAAATAAAATGAGTAAGTTAACAATCGAAACAATGATAATACTAAGATATTATTAACAAATCAATTTTAAAAGATCATATATGATATCATATTAATGTATATGATTCATGTATAATTTAATAACAATTATTTTACCATTATAAATGAGGTTAACCTACCCTCAACCATGGAAAAGTACAAGGTAAGGGTTTATTTCACAATCTCTTCATTATCCGAGGATGTTTATATGTAATTATCTACTGGGACCTCTTTATCATCCACATCCATGTTTCTTAAAAATGTATTTCAAATCATTATTAATATTTTAAGTACTATGGGATAAATTCCTTCATACCCTTGTTGAATTTTTATAATAAGTTTATAATGGAATCTTTCTGTTGTTTTCTAAATAAGGTTATTTTTATCCTTTTCGACAAAATTAAGGTAAGATTGTCTTTTTTAACTTATACAGAGGGTGCGACTATTTTCTATCATTTTAAAATCATCGACGCTTACTGTAAAGGATTATAAGAAACTATTCAAAGTAAATGTTTTATTTTATAATTATGCGACATTCAAATGATTTAAAAAAAAGTGAAATTTCTCTCAAATAGTTTTGATTTCATCTACGTCAACAACTTTTGATGGATTTTACGCTTATTTGAAGTTGATTTATTGTGATACAAAACTTCCATATTGTATTGAAGGTTTTGTGATATGTTTGACTGTGGATGTGTCATTTTTATACCATTCATGGTTTGTGGAGAAAGTATTGACATTTCATATGCTAGTTTTAATATGAATATTTATGTTATGTTTAAACCTGTTCATATGAAGAATCCATTGGACTTAATATGTGACGGGTGGAGCCTGCTATATCTCCTCGATGCATCAGTAGGTCTCATTAGACAAACTAGTGTCTTGGCACAAGGCCCTGACAAAATATTATTTGTAGTCTTCGCACGAGTCCTTGGATATGTGGTTATGATAGTCTGGAATTATGTATTCCATCGTTATAAAGGTGGATGGTGATATTGCATGTGATTATTCGACTAGTAGAATATCCATGTGAATAATTAAATGAATTTATTTCATTTTATTTTTTCCATATTATGCTGAAGTTCAAGTTTAAAAAGCTTTTGTTTTAGTTATACATTGCCTTAGATGTTTATGCATATTTATAAAAGTTTCTGCTATATTGTTATCTTTAATGGGAATTTGAGCTCACCCTTTTCTATGTTTTATTTTTCCCAGGATGTGGAGAAGTATTTTATGAATTACATACAGAGATAATATATGGGGATATGAGTGTGGAGAGAAGATGTTGTTGTAGTTTTCACTTTATGAAGTAATGTAAACTTTATGAATGTATCTAGTGTTTCCAAGACTACTAAACTAATCGATCTTTCGAGACATGATCTTTTGTGATCATGAAAATGTTATGTAATAATGCACCAACTCTGGGTAACTGGGGTTGGGGTGTTACATTTAGTATTCCATGCTCGATCTACTGCACACTCTTCAATACCTCATTTGTTGCTCCCTCAAGCATTCATGGTATCTTACTGGGTATTTTTATACTCACCGCTGCTTGGGCTTTGCCCGCACTTGGTGCGCCCTTACAGACGACAGACATGATGGTCTTGACTTCAGCAGAGCTTAAG
Source organism: Viscum album (assembly GCA_963277665.1). NCBI lineage: Eukaryota > Viridiplantae > Streptophyta > Magnoliopsida > Santalales > Viscaceae > Viscum > Viscum album. The sequence continues at coordinate 554,377,981 of OY728135.1, forward strand.
AGTTTTGGAGTTTGGACTGTGTACAGTGGTTGTAGTCGGGTTCTAGGTGTGGGACCCTCCCAGCTGTTTTACTTTTGTTTACCTATTCCTAGGTTGTGGCACATTTCTAGTTTGGCACATGTTTTTCCCTATTATTTTCAGTTTACATTCAACACTCACTTTTTACCGTTTAAGGGTCAACACACTCTTTGTGGTTGTTATAAGAGTTGGTACTTTAATTTCTCTTTTACTCTTCACTATTTCATTTAGTGGGATGCCTGTGTGTGTACATGCATTTTGGAAAAGGCATCCCCAAGTTGGTGTGCCTTCGGTAATGGTCGCCATCCTCCGGCCTATAGAGGAGGGCTTGGGGTAGTTGCAGCTCGATCCCAGGTAGGGTCGGGTTGTGACACCAAATTATTTAAAATCGAGTGTCCCTAATTACTGGACATGGATTACACTATTTTTTGTGTAATCAAGTAAAAGGTATCCTTGAAATCTCTTCTCATATTGTATATTCATTGGATACACCACTACTCATATACTTCCAATTTAGGTACTATGCTACTAACTGTATTAAATTAAAAAACCATTATTTTATGATTGTTATTTCAGTTTTTATAAATCATAAACATTATTTACTAAATTATTGGCTAAAAATATAAAATAAGAGATATTTAGAAACATAATTTCATACATATTTACATTAGTCAACCAAAAAATATCATAATAACTCTTAATAGTAGGATTCAGTCTCAACTAGTTATGATGAGCACCTCGTACTCCTGGTTGGGATTAAATTTCATCTCGGGAAGGAATTTTCGACCTAATATTTCAATTATGTTTGTTTATTATTTATTAAATAATGAAATAATTTTCATTATGAAATTCTTGTTCTATGTGTTCTCATTAATAACTGAATATTCAATAAATATGAATAGATTTATCAATTCATTAATTTATTTCATCTATGTAATTTTTATCTTTGGTATTTTCTATGAATCTATAATCATTAATATTCAGAAAAAGTAAATAAATAACAAAATTAAATAAACTGGGTGACTTAACATGAGAATTTGATATTGGATGATCCATTTATACTCAACAGATCAACAATGAAAAAACATTTATAACTCAAATGTCAATCCTGAATCGTATTTAAACTTGATCACTAGTGCAATGCATCAGTAACACATCTTTGATGCCAAATCACCTCACTATAATATGTCTATTACGTGATCTTCATTATTATACATACAAACTTTCACGTATATAAGGGGGTCTCTATAATTCATAAAAAGATTCAAAACAACACTCAAGGGCACTCAGTAATTATATATACTAAATTAGAAAAACTGAAAATTCACAATGTAATTTAGAAAATTAATTACATGCATCAAACGCAATTGAGATAATTTATTAAATAAATAAAATACCAAACATATATCAGTCGATTTCTAATCAAGATAATTCTATATGAAATATAATATTTTTAAGGAAAATTAATTTTTAATAAATTTATGTAGGGGGATAATAAATGAATTATAATATTTATTTATTTATTTACAATTGAAATATAATATATCTTAAGGGACCAATTAAATTTTAAATTAAAAAATATAATTTTTTTGAAATATATATATATATATATATCTAATATTTTAAAATATTATGGGTCACTATGTTTCCCAAATAGGGCATAAAAGGTCTGCAGAACACATCTTGGACTGTTATATATATTATCATTACACTTCCACCACATTTTGGGTTGTACTGATCAAGAATGTTGGAAATTCCATAGGCAATGAAGAATGGTTTATTAGAAAAGGATGGAAAGGGAGATCAAAAATTGTAAATTTTGGAATGAAGGACAAGATTTAACCGAACGATGATCTATTAATAGATGGTTTGGCTTGAAATGGTGGCATGGGATTACCTGGTGAAGCATTATACTAAATGGTCGACCTATAGGGGTGTAATGGTGCAACACGAATAGAGAAGGATCTTTGGGTAGTGATGGATGATGTCATTGGGTGGATGTGCAATGGAGGAATGAAATAATTTGATAAAAAATATAATATGTGGGGATTAAGGAAGGTCGAGTGTGTAGTTTCTATTTCAACGGTATTTTTAGTTTGTGGATGGTGACCATCATAAATAACTTTATAACGGTGACAATGGATAGATACCATGCGGGGCGGCTGACTGGAAATTCATGTGAAAAGGTGATTAAACACGGTGGTTGTGTTTGTGTAACACCACAATGATTATTGAAATATATATTTTTTGAAAATAATTTAATATTTTATATTACTTTTTATGTTACACGTAACAAAGAGTTTTTGTTTAGAAACATAAAACACTATTTTTAACTAAAACATGTCCTAATATGAAAATTTGATTATATGATCATATAATCTATACATTTGAATGGTGAGTGTGAAAATGAATTACTAATATTATGAAATAATATGGTTTAGAAATTTATATAAAATTAATTATTTCGTGACCAATTAATTAGAAATTAGAATAAAAAATAAATTAAAAATTGATGAAATCTTTCTATACAATCATATTTTTATTAAAAATGAATGTTTTCACTCAATAAATTATACCAAAAATTATATATTATTTTAATGAAATTTATAAATTATATATTCAATCAACTATTTAAACTCTTTTTATGTGTATTCTAGATAAAAGAAAACAATTAATACAATTATACACATCGAACTAGTATTTTCCAAAAAAAACATATTTGCCAAATTTTTAGACATTTCTTTTCAATAAAATATTTGAAAAAAATTAATATTTATTTGAATAATCAAATTTCATTTTTTTATAATGATTTTATAATTATAATTTAGTTATTTTTTTTATTTTTTTGAAAAGATTAAATTATTGATGAATATTGATAAGTACTATATTTTAAATAAAAAATTCCTTTAGTTTTTATTATTTATAAAGATAAATTATATTTTAACATGGATTTAATTTAAATCACGTTTAATTAAACATTTATTAAAACCATTAATGTTATTTTAATATTTTTCATATTTATTTTGGGAATAAAATTCTTGTAAACATTTAAACATTTTAACATTAGAAACCTGATTTCTCATCGTGTATATGGGATTAATTTTAAATTATATTTTTACACTTCTGTGAATGTGTTATGGATAAATTTATTCCATATTTTTAATTGGAATAATTTTTATTATATAATTTGATAAATTTTTTTAAAGTAATTAATAATATAAATAGTGAGAATTATTTATTGTGGTTAATTTGAAGATTTGTTTACATAGGGTTAAAATAAAATGGCAAGGAATAAAATTATATAAAAACATTACAAAAAAAATATTTTAGTTCCATATTTAGACACTATAATTACTGATTCTCTATAATAGTCAATTTTGGTTTCTAGAGACTAAATTAAATTGTTTGTACACCTTTTTCTTTTCAAAGCATTACATGTACTCCACTAACCTGAATCATAAAAGGCCACCAATAATCCTCTACAATTCACAACTTCATACCATTTTGTATCAGCAAATAATTCCCAAAGTCAAATCCCAACATTCCTTAATTCATCCTGGAATCCTTATTTTTTAAATAAATATTTCTTATTGAATGAAAAATTATAAAACCTTTGGATTTTACTAGATGATGAGGTAATGTTCTTATATGAGGAAAACCCATTCCCAATCAATCAATTGGTTTATTAAATCTGTATTCATTTATATGGTGGAAATTTACGTTATGAACCGAAGTCATTAATTTTTCCAATACCACCTCTAATGGTTGGTTATGGAGATGGATCTAAAGTATATATATGAGATTTTTTAAATTATTATATTAATGGAGTTATTATATAATATAAACCATTTTAATATCCATTTTTTAAGAGATATGATAACATCACTTGGGTGTACAACAGACTACTTCCTATGAAGCAATTTGATTCGTTAATAAACAATTTTTTACACATAATAAAATAAGGAGGAAAATAATGAATATATATGATATAAATTAATTAATTTAGATATTAATGAAATATTTTTCAACATTAATATATGATGAATCATTTTAATTTTCACCTTCTACACTCACTGAAAATGAAAACATTATTCATGTATGTATGGACAACCTCCTTCACATAGCGATGTGAAACTATTTTTCATTGAACTAAAGATGAATGATAATTTTAAATATATTTAATGACATAAAATTTCATTATTATCATTTAAAAAATTTAAAATATTTCTTACCTTTTTTCTATAATGATCATTGAAAAATTGGGAACATTAATCATGTGTGCATACGACATACCATCTGCCTGATCCTAATGTAATTAATTTGTAAAAAATACATTCATCATAGGTAATAAAATGTTAATTTAAAAATAAATATTATTATTATTTCATTATTATTATTCATATTATTATGAAACCATGATCTAAGTATGAGAAAGAAAAAAAACAAAACATATACAAAAACAAGGTATTTATTAACAAAAACATGATTTTTATGAGGTATTGGTAATAATGGTTTAATAAATTCCCATATGTAAATAATATATTTTATAATATATAAAATTATGGTTCTAAAATATATGTATAATAAAATTATATTTATTATACAGGAGTATCGATCATGTATGAACGCTGCTGAGATATATGTTAAAGGATTGTAGTCTCTCATTTAATTTTGATATACATTTTTCAATTCAACACTAATTTATTTTGTGTGGTGTATATTCATCCCCATAAGATATGTTATATCATCAATACAATTATTTTATTTATATTTAATTTTTCATTAGATGTTATTATTTATCACAGATTATGATTCATAGTATTACGAAAGCTGTTAGGGATTTCTGGCCTCTCCTTTACGAACTATAAAGATTTATTTAAATATCTATTAACTATGAATGACATAGGATAATACTATTATTTTCTAGATAAAAAATAATGTTGTATACTTTATAAATACTATAAGTGTTGGTAGGTGTGGATACTCAAGGGGGGGGGGGGGGGGGGTTATTTTGTTCCAATTAAAATTTCTGTTAAAAAGATTTGTATTCAACTCCCCCAATTTATAAGTCAAGTTAAATTGTACAGAATTTATAAAGATTGTAAATTTTCAATTAGTCTCTCATAGATTTATTACTTTATAGTTAAATTAATCTGAAGATTATGTTAGATTTTGAAACTAAATTATTGGTTCACAATAAATATAAACACTTGTTAGTTAAACTATCAGAGTTACATTAAAACAGATTTATATTTAAAGTACTTAGAAGCGGAATATTCAAAATAGGTTTTAACAAAGATAAAAAGAAAGGAAATATGTAAAACAAGAGGTTCAATCTCAATCTGAGACACAGTCCTCTCAAACAGTTTATATAAACAATGATTCACACCCTAGATCAAGGGTTTACAAAATTTCTCAGACTGTTCAGGTCCTCAGACCTCTACCACAGTTCTTCGTGGGGAAAAAAATAGAAATAGCTCTCAGGCTGTCCAGGTCACACCAAACCTCTTCCATAACTTACAGTGGGATACAAGAAGGTGTATAAAGTGTGGTGTGAGGATTTAGTATCCTCCAGATCAGCTCAAGAGTCAGGGTGTATCTAAAATAGACAAATGCACACACACTTCTTAGAATGAAAGGGTTACAAAGAGGATATAAAAGAATTTTAGTATGCTCTGTGTAATTGCAGATGAGCTCTGGTCACGCTTTGATGTTTTAGATGTAATTCATGTACTTTCTGGTGAGGATGAAAAAATAGAGTATCATTGTTCTTCTCAGTTATAGCTCTTTAGACATGTTCATATGATCTTCAGTAAGGCACACCAACTCATATTTTTGTGTTTATTCCAGGTGAATGATCTAATTGAAGCTCTCTGGTTTTTATAGGGGTTCTACAAGTTCTTCTTATATTCTATGGGACGTCACACACATGTATACTTTTCTTTTCGTGTGTTTTTATCTTTTGTTGAGATCACTAATTTTTCACTGCAGATCTTCGTTTTTATTCCTTGAGATCTAGAAAAAAGAATGATTAATTTTTACTTTACGAGGTACGGTTTCTTGACATCCAACAACCAACATTAATTAAAAACAAGTGCATTAAACTAAGAATATATGACTGTTGGAATTAAATAAGAGTTAATATAAATTCAAATAGTTTTCGTGACTATCAGTGAGTCATGAGATCAATATGTCATTTGAATTTTCATCAGTATCCATAGGTCATGTGATCAACATTGGAATCAGTAGTTCACATGATCATCATCATCACTAGAAGGTCATATGATCAGCATTGGGGTGACCGTTCTCATCGGTGCGACCATTCTCATTGGTCTGACCATTATAATCAGTGCGACCATTCTCATCGGTGCGACCATTGTCATCGGTGTAACCATTGTCATCGGTGCGACCGTTCTCATCGGAGAAACAATTGTCATCGGTGCGACCGTTGTCTTCCGTGTGACCATTCCCATCGGTGCGATCGTTGTCATCGGTGTGACCATTTCCATCAGTGCGACCGTTCTCATCGGTGTGACCATTGTCATCGTGTGACTGTTGTCATCGGTGCGACCATTGTCATCGGTGGGACCGTTGTCATCGGTGCAACCGTTGTCATTGGTGCGACCGTTCTCATCGGAGTGACTGTTGTCATCGGTGCGACCGTTCTCATTGGTGTGACCGTTCTCATAGGTGTGACCATTTTCATGCCTTCAATTAATGATGAGTCAAGAAAATAACTAACAGTGAGTCAAAAACATGAAATTATCACAAAGTGACTGTTCACTCCAAAACACTTCCAGCTCAATAGTAAACCATAAATAATAATATATAAACAACTGTAGACATGATTATACATAGTAAACACATTTATAAAAGAATGAATAATTGACTAAATTGACGTATAAACAAAGATAACAATGATTAGTGATTATTAAAATTACCATCTCACATAGGGTTCAACAATCTCCCCATTTTTGATAATCACAAATCTATGGAATAAATATAACATTTAGTATGCTCCCACTATGTAAACATAATATATGACCAAAGATAAAAAGTTCATCAGAGAATGCATCAGATGATAAACAAGGTGAGAGTATATCAATATATAATTAGATTACATAGATCTAACCTTAATATAAAATATTTTATCCATATATTGAATTTATAAGTATTCATTTCATCCCCTTTGTATATATATTATTTTCTCCCCATTATCTATGTAAACATTTAGATAAGTATTAATTATTTCCCCCCTTTTGGGATTATCAAAAAGAAAGAAAAAAATAAAGCAGAGTGAAAAAAAGAAGAAAGGTTCATTAAAATAACCACTGAAAAAGCTACAATGAAGAGAAACATAGAAAGGAAACCCTATAAAAAATGACAGTCAAAACTACTTATTAGGTTGCATATGAGATTTTCCTTTAGTAGATGGTGGAATGGATGGCCCAGACGGTGTATAGGTGGAAATTTGATCTAGACAGATGGAGAGAGGAGGCTGTACAACTCTGGATGGAAGTAGAGTGGGTGCTAATGTGACTTGTTGGAGACTAGAATATCTTGTTTAAGGAGGCGGTTGAAGGACTAGCCGAATATTGGAGAGAGCTGGAGAGACTGATAACTGACCAAGAGCAAAAATGGATGGACTGATAGTCTCAGCTGTAGGAAAAACAATTTCCTTAGCTTGCACATGATGATATGGTTTGAGTAGATTGATAAAATCTTGAATGACTTCACCACCATATTTTATGGCATTCTCAAAGTCATATTTTTCTGCATAAAACTCTCTAGAGAGAGAGTAAAATCCTTCAACTATTGGACTTGAGACTTAAATGCTTCAGTGACTGGAGGAAGTGTCAAATTCATAGCCAATACTTTAAACTAATGGTTAAACTAATGCTTGGTATAGATTTTAGAAAAATAGTAAATTTTCTTTGATCTCTTTCTAGGCCTGAGTAGCATCAGCTGAATAAAAATTCACCATCTTGTGAATATGATCACTGTTTTATTTCATCTTTTTCAATGATTCCAAATCCATAATCTCTCTTAGAGCTGGTAAATATTTTATTATAACATCTTTAAATCCATTGATCTCATGTCCAGTAATCTTGGTCACTTTGGAAGAGCTATCACGAGTAACCATCTGAGTTATCTCACCCTTCAACTTTCTCAAATCCGACTTCTGCAGATGTTCAATCAAATTTCTCAGTACATCCCTCATACCAGTGATGGTTGATTTAAATTCACCTCATAGAGAAACTAAGACATCACCTAATTCCTTGAGTGCTTGATTTAGAGAGTTAATGTGATTTCCAATCATCTCACCAGTATTGCATAGGTCTGGTTTAATAATACATACCACAATTTGGGATATAGCATCCATAGAAGCCTCATATAAATTCACTGCAGTAGGAGCATGGGCATTAGATAATTCTTCTTTCATTGTCTCTCTAACTGCATGGAGTAACTCATTTTTATATTTGTACAAATTAGATTGAGAAAAAAAAGACCAGGTCCTTCTGCTTCCATTCGCACAGACTTAGTAGCTTGTCTAGCCTTAACTAAAAGGCATTCCCTTTATTTTTTCACCCCTTCCTCCTCTTCCTCTTAATAATTGAGACCTAGAACTGGATGATCTGGGTGTTCATCACATTCATCCTTATAGAATGTGTACTTTGGATTTACGAAATCAGATTTACCAGAATTTTCATGAGAGCCTTCCCCATCTACATTAATCACTGACTGTGCTATCCTTTCAACCTCAGGAACAATTTCTTCTTCAACTTGTTGAGGTTGTGGATCAGCTCAGATCACATTTTGACCATCTACTGTTCAAGTATCAACATCATCATCACCACCACCAACATCATTACCATCATCATCATGACCATTTCCATTTCCATTATTATTTAGTGAAGTATCATTGGAACTGTCTTTGTTACTAGATTCATACTGATCGGAATTTGATACTTCAGTGCCAGCATCTTATTCATCACCTAGAAGAGGTTCTAACTCAGGTAACTTAAGAGGTGGACTATCTGGTCCACATTCCATTCTTCTTTTATTAGGACTTACAATATCAGGATCACTCCTGTCGTCAGGAGGTGACTCCGGTTCTTTTTCAGTATCCACATCATCATCAGCCTCAGCATTCCCTGTTGCGTTATTACAAGACTCTACAGTTTCCTTAGGAACCTTTGTATATTCTTCCTCATCAGAATAAACAACTTCCTCGTCAGGTTTTAAACCAGGATCTCTCATACCCTTTGGTCTCTTAGAGTGGTCAGTAGGATTAAAGGATTCATACTACCAGTCCATATCAGCAACCAATTACTTCTTCCATGTATTCTAATTAGTCATCAATTTTTGCAGATATCATTGCTAATAAATAAACCTCTACATGATGAGATACACTCATCTCCATATTCAACACAACCCAAAAACATTAACATAGAAGATATTTTCTTAGAGTATAACAAGGTTGTATCTTTCGTGGATGGCTTCACCATCTCAGCAATATGGAAAGTAATATATCTACACAAGTTGATCTTATCATCATTTAGCAACAAAAAACAACATGAAAACATCATAATACTTTATAGTAGAAAAATAACCCTTTCTGGGACAGATTTGGTTCTGAATAAACTTAATCATAATTCTACTTTCACCATATAACTCAGCAGTTGTTATTCTTCTTGATTTAGAATTGTGAGTAGCCATCTCTAGAGCAAGCTCATATGAAAAATATTCAGTGGTAGGAGTAATATTACTAGAATATTTCTCATATCTACCTTCATGAGGTAGTCTCAAACACTCAACCCACTTCTATGAATAAAAATATATCATTTTCCCTTTGACACTAAAGATAATCTTGCAGCTTCTTCTCCATCGAATACAATTCTCAAATTAAAATAAAACTCATGCATTAGCTTTGGGTTGTATACCCAACAATTATCACAAGACCAGTTTTTCAATCCTTGCCTCTATATAACTTTTAAAAAATCAGATTTCTGGTTAACACCCATTCAGAACTTACTTCCTTTTTAGCAGTGACTACCCGAGTTTCCAACTTCGGGTTCACAGACCTTTGAGTCATGCTGCTCAATTCTCCTCGAGGGTGTTTCACTAGAAAGGAACCTTTATATTTCTTGTCATGTTTCTTTTGCTTTTCCATTTGGAGGTTCGATAGGTTTGAAAGGTTTTAAGGATTTAAAAAGGTTCAAGAGGTTCCAGAGGTTCATGTTTCAGAAAAAGTAAGGTTCTATAAGAGATGGAAGGTCACAGTTCTTGGGAAATGAAATAGCCATGGGTCATTAAATTTATCATTTAGGGTTACAAAACTAAATATAATATCGATTAAGTAGAACAAATTTGTTTTGAGAAACAATAATGGTTTCAAATACTGTAAAACTCAAACTGTAGAAAAAATCGGTTTCACTGATCGGTTACACTGATTGGTATAACTAATCGGTTACACAGATCAGTTTCAGTGATCGGTTTCACCAATCAGTTTCACTCACCGGTTTCACTGATCGGCTTCACCGATCAGTTTCACTGATCACTCATACCTAAATCTTGTTTAATAAAAACTATCCTTTCTGAGCTTAATGGTTTGGTGAAAATATCATCTAATTGATGTTCAGAATCTATAAATTCCAGTGAAATATCACCCTTTTGATAATGATCTCTCAAAAAGTGATGTCTTAAATCAAGGTGCTAAGGACTTGAGTGAGACACATGATTCTTAGATATGTTAATTGCACTAGTGTTATCAAAATATATTGACAAATTTCTAAACTGATATCCATAGTCCAAAAAAATTTGTTTCATCCATAGAATTTGTGCACAACAACACCCAGCAGCAATGTATTCTGCTTCAGCAGTAGACAAAACAACAAAGTTATTTTTCTTACAAAACCAAGATTCTAGGGACTTTCCCAAAAGATGAAATGTTCCAGATGTGCTCTTCCTATATAACTTTCAACTATAAAAGTCACCATCCGAATAACTCATTAAGTCAAAGGATTTTCTTTTTCGATAAACCAAACCTAAATTGTAGCATGTTTAAGAGAAAATACTTTTAATAACAAGTAATTGATATTATTTAAAAATAGCTTGAAATCTTGCACACATGCACACACTAAACATGATATCTGGTCGACTAGAAGTATGGTAAAGTAAACATCTAATCATACCTCTATAATTGGTTTGATCAACTAGTTTCCCAGTTTCATCATCATCCAAATGACAGGTGGTACTCACAGGTTTATCACTTCCCTTATTACTACCAAACCAAAACGTTTTAAAAGATCCACTGTATATTTATATTGATTTTAAAAAATACCATCTTTCCTTTGAAAAATTTGAAATCCATGAAAATACTTTAGTTCTCCCATCAAAATCATTTTAAATTCATTTTGTATAATCTTTGAAAAATCAGTACATAAAGAATTTTTAGAAGATCCAAAGATAATATCATCAACATAGATTTGTACAATAAAAATATCTTTAGTGATTATTTTAATAAAAAGACAGGTATCTGGAATTCCTTTAGTAAAACCTTTAGAAATAATAAAATTTTTAATTCAATCATACAAATCTCTTGAAGTATTTTTGAAACCATATAAAGCATTAGAATGTTTAAAAACATGATTCTGAAAATGGGGATTTGTAAATCTTGGTGGTTGTTCAACAAAAAAATATTCAATTATATAACCATTCAGAAATGCACTTTTGACATCCATTTTATAAAACTTGAAATTTATATGAGATGCATAAGAAAGTATGATCCTAATGGATTCAAATCTAGCTACAGGTGCAAAGGTTTCATTATAGTATATTCATTCTTCTTGATTGTAACCTTGTGCAACTAATCTAGCTTTGTTTCTAATGATTTTTCCATATTCATCAAATTTATTTCTAAAAACTCATTTAGTACCTATGTTCAAGGTGTCCTTACATATTTCTAGTAATTTTCAAACATTGTTTATTTCAAATTGATATAGTTTTTCTTTCATAGACATAACCCATAATTCATCATTGATTGCATCATTGATATTTTTAGGTTCTAGCTGTGAAGGAAAGGCTTGATGTTCAACCTTATTTTGTACAGAAGCTCTAGTCTGTGTCTCTCTATCCATGTTCCCTACAACAAAATCTAAAGGATGATTCTTTAGAATCCCAGTTGATCTATTGAAGATGGTACTAGAAATTTGAAGTTCTTCTCTATGTTTGGATTCATCAGCAGCAGGTTATGAGGAATTTCTAGGGCTGGTTATCTTGACAACGGGGTCACTATTTTTGTCATTATGATTTGGAAATGACAAATCTTCTTCATGATTTTCAAGAGGGGTATTAGGTTCATGTGGATTAGTTTCATCAAATTTGATGGGAACTGATTCTTCCACACATTTGGTTCTCTTATTAAAAACTCTATAGGCATTCCTAGTAATTGAATATCCTAAAAAGATTCCTTCATCACTCATGGATTCAAATTTATCACGATTATCTTTACTATTATGATTAAAGACTTTGCAACTAAAAAAATGATGTAACTAACCTTAGGATTCTTATTATCCTTCCGATCATAGGGGGTCTTTTTGAAAACAGGTCTAATCAAGAATCTATTTATAATATAACAAGATGTATTGAAAGCTTCAGCCCAAAAATAAATAGATAAAACATATTCATTGAGTGTTTTTCTTGCAATTTTTTGAAGGTTTCTATTCATTCTTTCTACAACACCATTATGTTGAGGTGTCCTAGGGGCAGAAAGGTTGTGACTATAGCAATTACGTGAGAAGTATGATTCAAACTCATGATTATCAAACTCACGACCATGATCACTTCTCAAGGTCTTAATCTTATGTCCAGATAGGTTTTCTAAAGACTTGGAGTATTTAATAAATTAAGAGAAAGCTTCAATTTTGTATGCTAAAAATTATACACAAGTATATATAGAAAAGTCATCTACTAAAACATAGACATAGTGATTCCCATTTAAACTGGAAACTCTAGAAGTTACAATAAAGTCTTTGTGAACGAACTTGATAGTATGAGAAGTTTGAACTTCTTTCATTGATTTAAGAGAATATTTATGTTTCTTTCCCTTTTTACAAGGATTACAAACTTTATCAGGTGAGAATTCATGTTTGGGTAGGTCTCTAACCATGTTCTTTTTAGTCAGTTTTCTAAGTGAATAATGTTGCAGTTTCCTAATATTCTATGCCAAAGAAACGATTTTTTCTGAAAATCATTTAAACAATTAACATTTTGTTTGGATAAATAATTTAAATGTACAAGATATACATTTTCATTTCTCAAATTTGAAATACTAACGTATTTTTAGAATTAAAAACATTACAAGAATCATTTTAAAATTTAAAATTGAAACCATCATCACACAACTGATAAATACTTAATAATTTATATTTATGTCCATCAATAAATAATACATTAGAAATTAAAACTGAATCAGTGTTAGCAATCTGGCCTAGGCCGATGATATTTCCTTTTGAATTATCACAAAAGGTGACATGTCCTTTATCAAAATTGATTAAACTATTGAAACATGAGTAATATCCAGTCATATGCCTTCAACATCCTCTGTCCAAGTACCATATCTTCTTATGGGAACTCTTCAAGCAAGTCCCCAACAAGACATGTTTAAAAAAATGATTTTGGCATCAAGATATTCATGGGTCCATACAAGTTAGCAAGAAAAATGTTGGGTACACAGATATGTCTAATGGGTTTCATATAATCAATAGATTTAAAATATTTTGAAAGATAAACTTTTTTTGATCCATAAATATGTGAATAGTTGGTTGAGACATAGGAATTTACAGAGATGGAAGTAGTAGCATATTGTCCTTTTTTTGGAATAAAATTATTTTTTGTAATCTGTCTCTATCCAGGTTGGTATCCCAAACCAGTAGTGTACATTGGATCCACTTGTTTTCCATGGATTTGAATCAGAGTATTATTTCCATTTTTGAACTTCTCTATGCCTTTTCTATGTTTCTCAGTGGAAAATTTTAGTTCAGTATTTTCCTTTAGCAGTTGAGCATTCTTTTCCTTTTCTACTTCTAGAGAAGATTTGATAGTGCTAGATAAAGCATGTTATTTCTTTCAGGTTTTATACTTATCCTTCAGCTCATTGCAGGTATCTTCTAAGATATTACAGTATTCAAATAACTCTTCACTAGACATGTTTTCAGAATTAGAATCATCTCCAGAATAATAATAAATTAAAGAAAGAGTATCCAAAGTCACCTCAGATTTGTTTGTCATGAAACACATATTAGCTTTTTGAGTTTTTTCATCATGAGTGGAATCAAAATCACTAGAACTGTCTTATAAATCACTCCAGGTTGCTTTCATATATTTCTTGTATTTTTTGTCCTTGTAGTCATGGTTCTTCTTGAATTTTAATTTTGGACAGTTAGCTTTCACATGTCCTTTCCTCTTACATTCATAGCAAACTGTGTCATCACTTTTATCAGTGATTTTCCAATTTTCTTCCAATGACCTTTGTTGTCATACATTCACTTATAGATTGAAATCTTAAAAACATATTCTTCCTATAAAACATCTTAAATCGTCTGGCTATCTGAGGCATCTCAGCATCGCTATCTGATGCACTTTCCTCACAGCTTGATCTATCACTTTATCTTTGATGTTTCCCTTTTGTCCTTAAGTTTTGAAGTAGAAGTCTTGAAGGCTACTAGTCTCTTTCTTGGTTCCAAATATTCTTCCTTGTTTTCTTTCATTTCTTCTTCATACATCATTATCTTACCAATAAGATCCTTGAATCGCAGAGAACCAATGTCACAAGATTATCTAATTGAAACTAATGTGCCTCTGCATCAGTCCAGAAGACATCTTAGTATCCTCATGATTTGTTCTTTTATAGGAACAAAATATCCATGTGAGCTCTTTTTATTTAAAATTTCATTGAACCTGAGATACATGTCAGAAATAGGTTCATCAGGATTCATTTTAGAGTTGTCATATTTAATAGTGTAAGTGTTCAGTCTCATGTCTTTAACATTAGATGTTCCTTATTGAGAAACAACCAAAGTATCCCAAATTTCAAAAGCAATCTTACATTCAGATAGTCAATTAAATTCCTCTTATCCTAAAGCATAATACATGACATTCATTTCTTTATAATTATTATTTTAATCTGTTTTAGTAGGTTTATCCCAAGTAGTTCTTTCAGTTTCCAGAATCTTATACTGATTCTCTATAGCAGTCCAAATGTCAAAACCCATACTCTCTAAATGAATTTTCATTTTCATTTTCCATTGGGAATAATTGACATCATTTAAGAAGGGTGGCCTATTAGTAGCTACACCTTCTAATATGTTGTCCATAATACCTATGTTTTAGAAAACTATATACAGATATAAAAATTTACAATTAATAGAAAATTTGAGATCTATAAGACACAACTAAAATCTAAGTTGAGAAACAATGTATTTGTAAATCCTTTATTAATAACCTCCCTCTGATACCAAATGTTGGTCGGAGTGGATACTGAAGTGAGGGGGTGAATTGAGTTCTAAATAAAATTTCTGTTAAATGGATTTGTATTCAAACCCCCCAATTTATAAGATAAGATAAACTGTACTGAATTTATAAAGATTTTAAATGTTCAATTAGTCTCTCAAAGATTGATTACATCATAGTTAACTTAATATGATGATTAAGATAGCTTTTGAAACTAACTTACTGGTTCACAATAAGTATAAACACTTGCTATTTCGACTATCAGAGTTACATTAAAACAGATTTATATTTATTGTACTTAGTAGTGAAATATTCTAAATAGGCTTTATCAAAGATAAAAGGAACAATAATTTATAAAACAAGAGGTTCAGTATCAAACAAATAATTAGTCCTCTCAAAAAGTTTATATAATCTATGATCCACACTCTGGATCAAGGGTTTACAACAGTTCTCAGACTGTTCAGGTCCTCAAACCTCTACCACAGTTCTATGTGGGAAAAACAATAGAAACAACTCTCAGGCTGTCCAGGTCACACCAGACCTCTTCCACAACTCATAGTGGGGTACAAGAAGGTGTCGAAAGTGTGGTGTGAGGATTTAGTATCCCCCAATTAAGCTCAAGAGTCAGGGTGAATCTAAAATAGAGCGATGCACACACATGACACAGAATGTTAAGAAAATGGATACAAATGAGGAAATAAAAGAGTTTTAGAATGATCTATGTAATTGTAGATGAGCTCTGGAGTCGTTTTGATGTTACAGACGCAATTCATGTCCTTTCTGGTAAGGATGACACAAAACAGAGTATCGTTGTTCCTTTCAGCTACAACTATTCAGACTTGTGCCTATTATCTTTAGTAAGGCACAACAACTCATCTTTTTGGGTTTATTCTAGGTGAATGATCTTCTTGAAGCTCTCTGGTTTTTACAAGTGTTCTTCAAGTTCTTCTTATGTTATGTGGGACTTCACACATGTGCACACTTTTCTTTTCATAAATTTTTCTCTTTTGTTTAGCACACTAATTTTTTCACTGATGATATTCCTTTTTATTCCATGAGATCTGGAAGAAATAATGGTTACCTTTTTACAGTTATGAGGTATGGTTTCCTGATATCCAACAACCAACATTAATTAATAATAGGTGCATTAAACAAAGAAATTTTGACCGTTGGAATTAAATACGATTTAATTGAAATTCAAATAGTTTTCATGACTAACAGTGAGTCTTGAGATCGGTAATTCATTTGAATTTTCATCGTTATCGGAAGGTCATGTGATGAGAACCAGCGTCGGTAGTTCACATGATCAGCATCAGCTTCGGAAGGACATGTGATCAGCATCAAGGTGACCATTCTCATCAGTGCAACCATACTCATTGGTGCGACTATTAACATAGGCTCGACCGTTCTCATCAGTGTGCCCGTTTTCATTGGTGTGATCGTTCTCATCGGTGCGACCGTTCTCATCGGTGCGACCGTTGTCATCGGTGCAACCATTCTCATTGGTGCGACCGTTGTCATCAGTGTGAGCATTCTCATCAGTGTGACCATTGCCATCGGTGCGACCATTTTCATTGGTGTGACTGTTGTCATTGGTGTGACATATTTCATCAGTGCAATCGTTCTAATCATTGTGACCATTGTCATTGGTGCGACCATTCTCATCGGTGTGACTGTTCTCATCGGCGTGACCATTTTCGTGCCTTCAACTAACGATGACTCAAGGAAATTACTAACGATGAGTAAAAAACATGACATTCTCACAATGTTTTTTCCCATTACATAACACTTCTAGGTAAATAATAAACCATAAATAATCATATATAAACATCTGTAGACAAAATTAATCATAGTAAACACATTTAGAATAGAATGAATAATTGAATAAATTTACGTATAAAAAAAGATAACAATGATTTGTGATTATTAAAATAACTATCTCATAGAGGGTTCAACAATAAGTATATTATATTATTATATGGTTCTTCAATTTTATTAGTGTTGTTAACACTATGATTTTTGGTTTTAGTCAATGGATAGAACTATATAGAATCATTTAAGAATGAATATGATGGAAAAGTTTCTGACTATGAGAAACCAAATTGGATGATGATTGTATATAAATATAATTGGATTATTCCTAATCATCTATTGTGACATATGATTAAAGAAATAAAAAATTTTGATGTTACTAAAGTGTAAAATTTGAATAAGAAAACCTGTATGAATTTTTTATGGTAAAGATTATAAATTAAATAGGATTTATTTTACTAAATGTAAATATGTCGAGATAAATTACTTAGTTGAATATATCAAATGTAGTGGAAGATATTATTTTTGTGGAAAAAAATTCATTTAGTGAAAAAATATCTAGGATTTCAATATATTTTGTGTGGGTAGCATGTGAATTATGCAACTCAATTCCCTAACCCCAGAATTATCTTCTACACTAAAAAAAAGTAATATTCTATTTCAATCATCAAAGTGGACATATTTAATTATTTATGTATTGGTATTCATTTATTTTTTATTGATCTATTTTTTCAATGGTATTTGGTTTGTGAGAATCATGAGACATCTAATGATTATGTTTTTTATTGAATATATTTCTCCATGTATGATTAACATTATATTTATACATCCCATTATTGGTTTATAATATTATGTTTTACCATGTGTTCATTTTTTAAACGCCCCACTCGAGGTTTTACGTGATGGGTCTTTATCAATATTTAGGAAATTTTGGGTGAAATTTATTGAATTACAATGCTATGGTTTGGTATATATTTTAGTGGATTTTTAATTTGAATGGGAAAGCATTCAGACATTTTTCATATATTTTCAATAGTACTAGGAACCCATAATGTCTATATTATCTTGGTGTTGAGATAATTTTGGGTTATTGTAAATTCCTATATAATGTTAGTGATATTCATTTATATTCGATAATATTTATAAATAGATCTTCTCAAAAGAATAAACCCTAAATAAGTCGTAATATTGAGTTCCACATTCAATTTTATTTTACTAGTATCCAAATATGAACTTGAAAATTTAGGGAAGTATTCAGTAATAACTTGATATGGTGTTGAGTTTTAGCATTGTGTGTCATCCAAAAAGAGGGGGTCAGTTTGACAGAACAATAAAAACCATAGAGGATATTATAAAATACTTTTATATGCATTTTAGGATTCATTGGTATTATAAATTTCCTCAAGTTATGTTTTATATCAACAGTATCAATCACTCAAGAATTCAAATGGCTCCACATATAGACTATTTTGATATGTAGTATAGAACTATGATGTATTATAATAATGTTTCAAAACAAAACATATTGGGTATTTATTTATATAATGAAATGACATAAGAGGTTTTTTCCATTCAAAAACACATATGAGAATCATTGATATTATAGAAATTTTATACGGACATTCATCAACACGATATAAATTTTCAAATTTTTTAAAAGGGGTTCTTGAATGTCCTTATGGATGAAAGAATGGAAAAATATTCCATTTCTACATTAGTAAGATTAAAATAGTTGATAATATATGGATAGTAGATTATTTTTGGAGGTTCCACTAAAATCAACTAATTTAAATGATGTGTTATCTTTATCTCTCATAAGGATGTAGAAATAAGATTCATCACACATATTGAACTAAGAGGTCATGTAGATGGATCATGAAATTTCATATATATATATTTTTGGATATTTCAGATTTTATAGTGAATGTCATAAAAATCACCAATAACCTATAAATTTTTGTAGTGTTACCACTGTCTTGTGATAGTGATATAGGAATCTCATGATTTAATGAGGCGGAAGAATCCTTAATTGATGGTACAAAACTTCTGAATTTAGAAGGAATAATTTATTTTATGGATGGTAGAATATAAAACCACTTGATTTTATGAAAAATATAACTTTTATCTAAATATATTATTTTTGATATTTTATGTTTATAGAACCCTGAGTTTACGTTGTGTTAAATGAAAACCAGAGTATAAATGAAATTTGACACATTATTAGTGTATTGGTAAATAATAGTTATCACCTAAACATTATAATGGAGACTGTGAATAGGATTAACTAAATTTGGAAAATATATTTTTTACACTTATATAATAATTAATTTTATGTTTTCATAATAATTAAAATAAAAAACAATAAAAAAAGTGAATCATTCACTAGAAAACTATTCTTATGGAAAGAAAAACATTTTACATAAATAAATGATATAAACAACATTATCTAAATAATTTTTAAATAAATTTATATTTTAACTATTAAATAAACTATTTAACATTTCTCCGATTTCTTTTATTGAAAAGATATAATAATATAATCCAATTTTACACTAAAATATATATTTTTTTTAAAAAATTTATCTTATTTTTTCTCATTTATACTAAAATATATTTTTGAATTTTTTTTGAATTTTTTTTTGAAAAAATATTTTTCTTTTTTAATTATCATTCAGTCCTTATCATTGGGTGATTTTTTGATAATTTTATGAAAAGATTAATTTTTTTGGAATAATGAAATATAATGAATTTTAATCGAAAGACTCTTTTATGATTAAGTTATTTATAATGATAAATTATATTATTAATTGTATCAAAATTTAAATTAATTCAATAATACATAAATTAATCCAATTTAGGCCATTTTAGTCATTTTTCATATTTAATTTTGATATAAAACCTTTTCAACATTTGAACATTTTCTCTTTTAAAACTCACTAACTTACCGTGTCTGTAGAATTTATATTAAATTAAAATTTTCCACTTATGTGAATTAAATTTGAAAAATTTGGTGATATATTTTGAATAATCCAAACATATATTAAACAATACTATAAAATTTATTTTTTTCCATAATTAATAGAAAAAATAGTAAATATCATTTTCTAATATTACGCTAAAATTAAGATTACCATTAGTTAAACTAGAATAATATAGTATAAAATATAATAAAAACATATAATGAATATATATTATGGATAAAATTTGACACAACAATGTATTTATCATGAGAATAATATTTTTTGGCCTTTTTAAAGATAAAAATGTGTGTATATATTTTTCATTTCAAAATAATACAAGTATTCCACCCACCACACTTTTAAAAGGTACCACACACTCATATACTATTAACACAATAATAACATTTTATATCATCCAATTCCTCTCCATGTCACTTACCAACAACACTAGACAACTATTATAAGCTTTTATTGGGCATAAATACAACCTATAAGGCTTTTTGTGAAAACCTAAAGAGGTTGACTGAAGAGGAGGTTACATTATTTAACATGTTTTTATTAAATTTATCTCCCCTCACACATAAATTAATTTTCAACCAATTTGATATATTAAAATATGTTTATTACAAATAAATATATTTTTTAGGATATGTTAATTTCCAACAACCATCCACACATCTATAAAATGGGTTAGGAAATCATTATTTTTGTGTATGATAGATTACTACATCATGAACAAATATCATTCATTTCTCCACTATAACCTCCATTATATTTTTATGATTATGGATATAAAGTGTATATATGTTATCAATAACATAATTTTTTTGAGAAATTATATCATATATAAACATTGTTGCTTTCCATTTTGTATGATATATGATAAGATTTGTTTTTTTATGAGGACGACCACCTCACAAAGCTATGGGGTTAATTTTATAAAATAAAATTATTAAAAAAGAAAATAAATATAATTTTAATTAATATATTTGATATAAATTAAAAAAATTATTATATTTACTAAATATATTTCATTATAAAAAGATACTGAATCATTTTATTTCTTAAATTTTACACTCATTGAATGATGATAGCATTGTTTGTGTATGTGTGAACGAAAACCTTCAAGAAGCAATATGACTCTATCTTTTCATATCCACACTAAATAGATGATATATATTATTGTATTTAAATAAATAATATAATATTATGATCATTATGGATAGATAAAATATCAGTAAACTCTTTTCAATAACGATCATTGATAAAAATGGAAACACTACTCATCTTTACGTATCACCTATTATTCCATAGATTATAAAATTAATCATTTCACATAGCCATCTAGAATTATTGGTATTAAAATGTATATTTCATTTTATAAATACAATAATTATTTCATGATTATAGTTTTGGAGATTATGGGACCATTATCTAGGTAAGAATGCTGAATATAAAAAATCAAAACATATATGGAAAACGAAGTGGTTGTTACCCGAAATGAGATCTTAACAAGGTATAAGTAATAAATTAGTGATGAATGGTCATTATTAAATCATATAAGGTATAATTTATATATTTTTTCTTATTTAATAAGTCAATAATAAAATTATATTTATTATATAGTATCCTTAAATTCTAACAATGAAATTCAAGACATAATGTATGAGATTTCTACTCTTTATTTTGTTTTTGGAAGACGTATGGAAATTCATTACTCATTTTTTTGTGGTATATAAATCCTCCTAAACCTGTTGTATCATGAATCTAGTTATTTTAATTAAAATTAAAATTTTTATTTATGTGATTCTTTATTGGTTCATATGATTCAAAATATTACTAATGTTAAAATGGATTTGTACAATCTCTTTTATTTCTAGAATACATAGGTGAATTAAGAACAAATTTATCTTAGTTGATGGATATATATCCTCTTTTACATGTTATATCATGAATCTCGTTATATGTATGATATTGTGTTTTTCATTTCTTGTTATTCTTTATTAGGCCTTATGATTAAAATGATTAATAATATAGAAAAGGATTTTAGTATCACTTTTATTTTCTATGAGACACTCTCCCTATTCACAACAATTATTTATTGATGTGTATATATTTCATCAGAATATATTTTATGCTCATAATCTAGAAAATAAATGGGTTTAGATATCCATTTTTTGATCTATCTTTCGTGAGGATTATGATACAAAGTCAGCAAAGTGGTAATTATTTATATATCATGAGATATACATGAGTGGAATAACGAGTGAAAACGATTCAATATAGGACTTTTATACTATGATGGTCTTGGGATTGAACCTTTAATTCTATGATTGTTTTTGGATTGAATCCATTTTACTATGATATCCTTGGGTGTTATCCTTTACAATTATGTAAATGATTTTCTTGGGATATTTGTATGCCACAATTCAATGTCTTATGAAATTGTTATGCTCTATTGGCATATATTATTTAATTTCTGTATGATTAATTTCTTACGAACATCGAACAACTATTTCATGAATCTATAGTATGGTCAATGATATATAGGGTATTTTTTTAAATAATTTTTTTCATGTTCCCATATTGTAATTTTCAAGTTATTCTTACATATCTTCATTTTTTCACCCTTAATCAGCACCTGAGCTAACCATTTCTTATTTTTTTTCTTTAACCATGTTATGATGAAAGGATTCAAGTGGTGTTTTATTGGGAAGAGAGGTATTTGGGGAGATCATTAAGGGATGTGTTGAAGATAATTATCAAAATATTATGATTATGTACTATGTATCCAATTACAAAAAACTATAACATTCCTCACGAGTGATTTTGTGTAATGTATATGATATTCATCTAAAACGATGTAATATTGATTTTAAAATGTTATGGGATTCTTTAGTCTAGAATTGGGTGGACATGATGGGGAGTAGGAGGGTTCTTTTGAGGGATAGTGTACATGGACATGGTTTTGGTGCATCATCCTTGGGATGTGAGGGTATATGGTGAGTTATGTAAGAAATCTTCTTAGTGGAGGTAGTGGCCATGACAATGGGTGGAGAGGCCTTAAAAATGGTGTATTATAAAGGAATGTTTCACATTATTATATATATATATATATCCCTACAGGGCTGATATCCTCAAAATTTAAAATGGGTTTTGAACTTAATGACTCTCCTTTCACACACATTTTTTAGTAATATTTTTTATAGGTGTGAACACCCATGAATCGTAAACTACATTTTCCCATATTTTTTCAATATATAATTACATAATATTATAAATAATAATAATAATAATTTAATATTATTTATAATATTTTAATTTCTAAAAAATGTACAAATTTATCCTGTCGGAAGGTACTGTTCCAGTGGGAACCCGATTTCTGAATGGTGAAAAGGTTCACTTGAATTTCTTGTACTAACTGGATTTAGGTATATTGACATATAAATGATCGTTAAAATAAAATTAAAGAAATTATAATTTCTATATGTATTAAAAAATATGGATTGATATACCCTATTCATCTGGTATCATATTCATATTCTTTGTGTGGTATCTGGACCATTATAATGCCTCTACATTAATTAGATAAAATTTTAATTTTTCAACCTCCTAATAGATGAGTTTATCACATTAATACTAATTTAATTCACCAAGACACAAACCATAATCCTATTAGTAGATTATTTAAGAAATTTCACTATATATCGACTTAAAAATATAATGTTTGGTGAAGAAAACACTAATAAAATACTAAGGATCCCTCATAATAAATTTAATGCGTGAAAAATAAAACAAAGAAAACCTCATTCATTTATCAAATACACATTTTTTTTCTAATCATTATCAGTGATATCTACTCAATGGATTCATAGATTAATCCCTATATATCATCCACAAGTTATTCAAAAATATGAGGGAGAGTTGACCATATAATTATAGCTTCTAGCATAGAATTTCAATGACCCTTATATAACATGGACAACACCACATATTTGTTTAATAAATCTTAGAAGGTGTACTTTCATCGAGTTAATGTAATGATACATTCTATCTCTAAGAAGTGTCATAGTGGAGAGATATAGTATCAAGATCTTTTTTAATGAATAGTTTATTGTGTTTGATTCTCTCCACCTTTATATAGTGTTATTATAGAACAACTGGACTGGGTCGTCAAACGTTGATTATTTATTACTCCATATAAATTTCATCTTATAACATCTTTTGTGATTATTAAATTTTAGCAATTTTTGTCATATTATTGTAATAAAATAAAATATTTTAAATGTTAAAACATTTCCATTAACTCAGCTTTTCATTCCTATAAATATTAAAGAATCATTTAATATTGAAATAATATTTGATCACATAATATTGTCAATGTATCAACATTAATACATTCAAATAAATTTGTTAAATAAATTTAGTATCTTTTATTCTAGACATGATAAATATGAATTTATTTACCTCATGGATCTAATATATCCTAAGTCTATCTTATACCTTATTGTGGGACCCACTATTTCCAAAACTCATATTTCATATAATTGGATATAATTTTATTTATTTGATTGTGTTTAACCCTCTATGATATTATTTCCTAAATAAAATTTTCATAGAATTGTATAAAATTTCTTATACTATATATTTTAATTTAGTAATTGTACTACCATCATAATAAACTTGGGCTAATACCTCTCTTCCTTTTAGAAGTTATTAATTCTTTCTTTATTATTCTATCAATAAAATACTACAAATAAAAAAACCAACAAAAGTTACCTTCCCCTAACAACATTTCTAGTGTTTTTTCCTTGATCAAATTACATGATTAAATAATATATAAATACAATAATCTCATTTCATAATAACGTTACACATGTTTCATGATCATAACTACTAATTACAACCTAATCATGTGGTATTCCTATTATCATGTCAGCCCTAATGAGCTAATCTACTCGATATCACCATGTGGAAAATTTATGAAACGATTCACTAATTATTATAATCCCCTGATAGATAATAACGACAAAACATCCATGTCAAATCATTATGATGTATCTAGACTATTGGATATATGTTTACTATTAATTTCAATGTATCTTAGTGTTATCAATATAAACTCAGAATTTATTTATCAATTTGATATGATACAAAAATTATGAAAATTACATTATAAATTGAAGATGTATAAATATACATATTATTATCATAATTATAAAACATTCATAACTATCTGTATTCATGATATAGAAATAAAAGGTACTTTTTAGTTGGGTCTCAAGCACTCAATATTACAACATAATTCTAAATTGAACTTATTCCCAGATCAGTACAACATATTATTATGTGTCCCCTATGAAAGACTCTATGGTTGTTAGAAGCCTCTAAAAATTGTAATAATAGATAAAGAACATAGTTAATCATGATATCTTATACGAGAATAAAAAAATATATTAAAATCTAATTAATGGTAATTTTTGAGTAGAAAGGATTTTCATATACTTTTAAAAATATCTTCATAAAAATATAATTTAGGATGTTATTATTATGTGCATACAGAATCACCTATTTATTTTACTCAAAAATAAAGGATTACATAAAAAGAACCTGAATTGAATATAAAACATACATATTTGAGTTTATCAAGTGTTTATATAATTCAAAAACAGAGATGCATATAGAGAATATCTATTTAGAGATGACATAAACTAAGATGTTTCTTATGTATGAAAAATACATCAACGAAGTTAATGATAATATGAAAATTTAATTATTCGAAAATGGAAAAGAATTTATCAGTGGATAATTATTATAGATTGAATTTTTAAAGTACATTAAACAATGAAATCATGAAATATAGGATCCATTCTATAGAATACATTCATAATTTTACCATTTGTGTTATGAATTTTCTATAGGAAATAAAGACTAAATGAATAAAGGATCATTAATGTTGAGACTAAAAATGGAGATAAATTTAATATGTATATATTGAAATTACGAAAAAAAGTTAATAAAAATAAAAATTAGTTAAACATCATAATAAAACAGGGAATTTTAAATGTCTTTTGTTTTTGGTAAAATTATAAAAAATGTGAATTAGTTCAATATAAATCTCTAAATGATACAATGAAAAGAGACTATTCCTCTAAATATTATCTATATGGTCTTTATTCATTAATCCCCCATATTATGGTAATATAATATGTGATTATATCATAATAAAAATCTATCATATGATCAAAGAAGAAAGAGAAAAAATTTCATTAATGTTTATTTTTTCTCATGCAATATCAATAGAAATTATACGTTTAAAAATTTATAGAAAAATATATTTTCCCATATAAATAGTAAATAAATACTATATAATGGAATGATTAATTATATTTTATGAAAAAAAATCAATTTTAGTTCAAACAACATGTTTTAAAACAACATGAAACACAATGTTCTAATAAACCGAAGAATAATCACGGAATTCTTACAATGTATATTCATGGGGGAAATTTATTAAAAATATTATTAAAACATATAATAAATGTCATATACACTATAAAAGAAGTAAAACATGGGGGACTTATTTTAAAAGAAGGTACCACTTATAAGGATTTCAATAATAACTATTTAAATCCATAGAATAAGGGGAATCAAAAACCTAATTCAATATTTTCTCATCATTTACTTGTCAAAATGTCTACCCTCTAATCTCTATCACATCCTTGAATAGACCCATTAAATGGTACTAATATTCTCTTATAAACTGGAATATCAATTTTTTACATTATTATAGAATCTATTAATCTACCAAATCAAAATATCATCCTCTACACACCAGAATCACATTCTTGATGTTTATAACATCTTGATCTCAATGGATTTGATTCTTAACTATTATATAAGAAGTTATAATATTTTTTCAATAAAATAAGTATAGAAAAAGTTTTATTATAGGAACTCTGAAATAAAAATTACATAAATCAAAATCTCTCAAAATATTAATTAGTTTTCTTGAAATGAAGTAATATTAGATTCCTAGAATTCATAATATAAAATTTTATTTCCACCTAAATTGTATGATATAATTTTATGTAAATCATATAATGGTCAAATTCTATGTTCCCTAGTAATGGTTTTACATACTCTAGAAGAATCATTATCAATATATGATGATACAAACAATGATTTACCACTCTGATGAGGTTAGTTCAATATTGCAACTATTTTCTTAAATCACATGAATGTATTATTAACTGAAAAATATTATATTTTTATATTTATGTTGAGTTGTACTAGAAATAAGGTTACCAAATATTTTTTCATTCACACCAAAATAATTAGAATGTTCAAGTTGGTGAAAATTAATAAATGAATGCTATGATATATTAAAAAAATATAACTTGAGTGTATTACTCAATAATATTCCATTTTTTAGGAAACAAAAACATGAATGAATAATCTAAAAAAATCTTTTTAAAAATATATCACACTTAAAAGAATAGAGAATATTTCATAATCATCATCATCATTATTATTATCATTAAAAAGATAGCAATGTCAAAAGAAACAAGCAACAAAGGACCCAATAATGGAGAACAACCCTCCACCCAAGGGAGAGTTCAAGGTGTCCTAATGTAATGTAACCCCATCGCATCCCCTTTGATGTACTCCAGTAGTTTAGGATGAATGCTATGCGACGTGTGAATAAGCACAGCCTCCTACCTGGGTGTTTCCAGGGCAACTAGGTGGTCAGCCACTTTGTTCCCCTCTCTCCAGGTATGCATCACTCGAGTTTTTTTTCCAATCAAATTCTTGCACATACTAATCTCATAGAAGATTGACCATGGGAAAGTCTCGTAACCAAGAAGGGAATTGTAAAAAATGAGGGAGCTGGTTTCCACCTCTGAGGTTGTGATCCATTCCTACGGGCAAATGGTGAGGCCAGTCAGCAAGGCTTTTTCCTCTTCCTGAAGAGAGGCACCACTTCCTAATCTGGCAGAGAAGGCCAAAAAGGAAGAGCTGTGATGTTCCCACACCACTCCTCCCCCATTTATTGTCCCCTGTAGACAAGATCCATAAGTTTTCATTTTCAGGCATGTGAGGGGAGACCTCCACTTCACCCAGTAACCTTTCCCTAGCTGTACCCTTGCTGTACCCTGGAACTGACGCAAGGAATGAGCCTCTATTAGAGACTTCACTACTTTTTTGAGATCCACATGCAAGTTCATAGCCCAGGTGGTAATAAGGTTGGCCGAAACCACTATACCCTCATGAATAGACAAGTTTCGAGCCCTTCAAATTCTCTGGCACCCCGCCTTGAAATGAACTGAACGGGCCATCCTTTCCTGTCCACCTCCTTCTATACCATGGTACCATTGATCAAGGAAGCCAGAAATATCCTTGTAGGGAGGTTTGGTTGCTGTGAATTCCCCTAGAGCCTCCCGAACCTCTTTCTCCCAATCGCTACTACAGAAAAGGTGGAAAGAGGATTCCTCCCAGTGCACCTTGCAGCAAACACATTTCGAAGCAAGCTGAATACCACATTTCCTCACGTTCTCATCCGTCGGGAGGGCTCTATTCCTAAGTCTCTAAGCAATGATGTTGAACTTAGTGGGAACCGTTTTGATCTAGATGATCTCGTCCCATCCTCCCAGAAGGCTCTGTTCATAGACTGAGAGATGAAAATCCTTTGAGGGGAAGCGCCTTGAAGGAGATGCGGTGAAAACGCATCTATCGTCCTCGGAGTTGCTGATAATGACGTGGAAGAAAGCCTGTTGCTCCTTGTCCAACACGGCCTCAATGAAGGGGGAAAAGAGGCTGGCTTCTTTGAAGAAGATCAGCGGATCCAGGCACCTAGGGAAGCCTAGCTCTGAGTTGCACCCGTTATGATGCCAGAATGAAATGTCCCCTCTCTCTATCAGCCAACGTGAAAGCGGGTAGAGGATATCCACGATGGGGGAGATTACAGGACAGAGGTGACTCCCACTGTCCGAGCCGTTGTAGTGGCTAACGTACGGGTGCATGGAATCCCCCCAAAGCATGAAAACTTCCAAAGTACTCTGTGCAAGCCTAGAATGAATGTTGTAGATCAAATCTTTTAGGTTCCGCATGCCGAATCCTCCTTCTTCCACCGGTCGCGACAGGTTTCTCCACGCCACCCATTGCTTTTTCCCTTTTGATTGTGAATCCCAAATGAACCTAGCTAAAAATATGTAATAATATTTGTATTTATTTAATTACATCTCCCCATTAAGGGTTAATTATATTATTAATTATTGAAAACTATCTTTTTGAGAAGTACATATTATTTAAGGAAAAACTAATCCTTATGATTTTGGATATGTAACGTATAAATATGGAAAAAATGAAACTAATACCTCTTTAATCATTTATACATAATTAATATAAATATTTACATTGGTAGAAACATGATATTTATATAAGATAATCACATAGTATAAGGATATAAAAAAATAATATTTTTGGAAAATTAATACAATAGGTGATAGAAAGTAAACTATTAATGAAAATGATCATAATCTATAAATGTTATTTCAAAAAATATTCAAACAAAACAATACCAAAACATGGATGTTTTTGATTGGAATTTGATTTAATGGATTTTGAAATTATATTATAATGCCTTTTTGGCATCTTTGGATGATTATAAATAGTAAATTTCAAGCCATTAATCTTCAAATTCAGTTTACCATCAATATTTTTTAATGATAACACTTGTGACTCTTGATCTTCTACATTTGCATTATATTAAATTAATTTCTGTTCATTCTCTATACCAATTTTATTTTGGGTAACTAAGATAATATCTAAATAAAATACTCCTTTTTAATCACATTTTAGACAATAAAATAAATCATTTCATTATTTTGGATTTTATCATACTTACTAACATTATAATGATATTTAGAGCATATTTATCAAAGGTATTTGTGATTATTAGATTCATCTTGTGTAATAGAATAACATATGATTTTGAAGACGATACTAAAATCTCATAAATATTATATTCCCTAAAATTAATGTATTAAATGTCTTATTTTAAACTCCAAAATATTGTTCGAAATTAAATAATAAAATAATATATAATTCTCTAAATAATTTTTAAAAAATAACAAACGATAATATAGAGAAACATAGAGGTTAATATAAAGAAAATAATGATAATAAAAAAATATACACTCTAGAAGTTATCTACCATGATCATGACATGATCACCATCTTTCAATGATGTTTCACCTGGTGAAAAAAGAATATATATCATTCACTAAAATTAACCAAAAAATTGATCAAATAAAATTTGAAGAAATGTTTTCAAAACAAAAACCTACCCCTCCCCCCATCAAAAAGAGTGATTAATATATAAATAAAAATAACATAAAAGTTTTAATGTGGAAAAATTTCACTTTATAAAATTTTGATTTCTAAAAAAAATAGTTGTTTCATCCAGTGGTAGATATAGATATTCAACTATTGGTATTCAATGAATTTATTTCATCAAACAATTGCAAAAATGATATACATTGTTTTCCCAATTTATTTTCTGGAATAAATATTTTAATCCCATATATTTAATATCTTCTACTGTAATTACATATAATTTCACTATTTATTGTCTTCTAAAAAATATTATGTTAATAAATTTTTTAACATAAATCGTTGAAAATAAATAAGCCACTACACATTTTATATATAAAAAATATAATTTATTAATTAAATTAGTGAAAATTTATAGACATTTCTATATTAGGAAATACATTTTTGATATATATTTTAATGGGAAATCATTATAAATTGTTAGTAAATAAAATTTAAATCATTTTAAATTATCAAAGTGTAATTTTTCTCTATGTATATATTTTTTCATTATGTTTTATGAATTTATTTTCAAGATAAATTATCACATATTTAAAGTGTAATTTTTAAAAATAAGGATAATTATTTGAATTAAAATTATAATTTTTTAATGAAATATATTTTCAAATTTTAATTAAAATATTAATTTTTTAGAAAATTGGGAAAATACAATTTTTAAAAATACCATAACTTTTATCACATTTTTAGAATATAAGTGTGATTTTAAAATTTATGAAACAATTTTAAAAAACTAAAATTTAATCTATAAGAATATTTTCAAATAAAAAAATATATTTATATTAATTTGAAAAATAATTTTTGATATCTTTAAACATAAGTAATAGTAATCACTAAATCTATTTTTTTATAAATCATACCTTTATTTTATTAAAATAATGTAGTATCACATGTAAAAATATATCTAATAAATTTTATTTCAAATTTTTTATTATTAAATCCATAATTAATGATAAGGATCATTTTACTTTTAGGCAGAAATGATTGATTTACTTATGTATAAAATATTTACCGAGGTAGAATCCAAAAGGGTAAAAGAGTATAACAAAGAGGTAAAAGTACTAACATTTAAAAAAACATTTTCAACGGAATGGTTGGGGTTTGGATAGACCATGAATTATTCCCACCCTATTATATTCCATTTTTTAGTCTTATTTTTCAGTGAATCATGGTCTGTATTTATTTTAATATGAAATAAATTACAAAAAATGAAATTGTCAAATCTTATGAAAGGGTTATCCCATCACCCTTTCATCATCACTCTAAATTTGAATTGCATCTTCCAAATATAACCATTATCCCTTAATGTATAACCATATTCCTATTACATTATATTATGTTTATAGTAAGTTATCCTAAGCCTTATATTTCTATGGAGTCTCTAAGGGAAAACACAATATCTTATTGTGTGTAAAAATCATTCCAAAATTTGTTACATTCCAAATTAATTTTCCATACATTATTTTTAATACCAATATAATTATATAGTAATTTATTTTCTATGAAAATTTATTTTGTTATGGTATCAATAAATAACCACATTTCACATTTTCCATTAGAAAAAAAACATTATTCGTGCGTATGTTGAGACTAACACAACCACAAAGATGATTCATACATTTTCCAACATAGCCATTATTATCTAGATTCAAGGATATAATTTATTAATTAATGTCTCAAATATAATATAAATATGATTAATAAGAAAATAATTATAATCCACCTTACCTCCATCTCATTCTTTTAGAAATGATGATACTGACTGTTTATATGTACTGACTACCATCCGCACAAAGTAACACATATCATTATTCAGGGAGGTTATTTATTATTTTTTAAAATTTATTAAAATATGATTATCCAAATAAAATATCTAAGTAAAAACCTTATTCTTCTTAAATTATTATATTATTAAAAATACATCACTTTTATATCCATATTCACCCATTGTTTATAGTATGCACTCTTTTGGGTCATTTTAACAATACACATAAACAATTAAATTATTAAATATAATGGATGATAGTGAAAACCTAATTTCTGATATTATTATACATCAATGAGTTATTAATTAATTTATAATGTTTTAGGGAAGAAATATAACATTTAAACTATCTATTAAACTCCACGGTTTTTATAAAAATCACCAAAACTAATTCATCACAAATTTAATCATGACAACCCCATCCATGTTTAACAAAATATAAATATAGGGATTTAAAAAATTAATATAAATAATATTTTTATATCTTAAATAATTTTTTAATTATGAACTTCTATTAATGTAATGATAATTGATAATAACAATATAATATCTGTCTGAGACAATAAAATTATAAACACATGACGATATGAGTATGTAATAATTGATTAATATACCCTTAAATAATGAATATAAATTAATTATATAATAATAAATATATAATAATAATTTTCCTAAATTAGATATTACATTTGTTATATCATTTATAAAGTAGGTTATAGTGCCTCAAAATATGCCGAAAATCATGTTAAGGCTTTCATGAATGTAATTTCATATTCATTGGGTTAAATGATTTCATAAGAGAATGTGATATTCAATTATCATTTAATTATAATTTTACCCTATTCAATATGTTATTATTATTATTTTTATGGTATGTTACTTTAACTTGATAATATAATTTTTTCTGACATATTAAATTCTCATGAAAATTTGAGACATTGTTTAGAATAACTCACATTCATAACAATAAATTTTTCTCATCCATGCTAGTGATTTTCATTTCAATGATATTACCTTTAAATATATCTTCACGTGTTTTTTTATTCTTTTTATTTCCTTACATAAATTTTTTAAAACAATTTAATCATATAAAATTTCCCAAATGTAGGTTCTATTAATAAAGCCCCGATAAATTAAAAATAATAATTTAACTTCATCTTAAAAACAATTTTTTTCTTTTTTTTAGGATATTTATCATTTTTCCTTGTATGCAATATTTTATACTCTTATAATATGGTTCTCTAAATTTATCTTTTTTCCCTATTCAAAACATCTTTGAATGAAATGTGTATCATTAATTTTTAATTAAATATTAAAAACATTTTGGGTATACATTAAAATTTTCACCACATTATTCCCTTAAGTATTTTAACTCATGAAAAAATGTTTTCATAACCCATTATATTAAATTATAGTATTATTGATTTTTTAAAATGATACTTTTTATGTCATATGAATTTTTTAATTCCATGTTATGTGATGTTTTTTAGTGAAACCCATTCTATTTCTGTCAATATTTTTTATATGGTGATGACAGATTTTATGGATAACAAATATTATTAAATGATGATGGTTGGGGTATAATATAAAACTAAACAATATTGGGTTTTTTATATCTTATGATAGAGTAAGGTTTGTACATAATGGTTTCTATCTCAACGGAATGGGAATTATGTGTTTTAACATATTATAATGCATGGAAATTATGTGTTCTCTCAAAAACGTGTGGTAAAAATTAGTATAATGACATGTGTGCCTCTTTGATTACCATAGTGTTGTTTTATGTTACAATGATATTTTTATCAAATATTTCTATCTTACTTATTTTTATATTGTGTTTATGATATATCCATTATGAATAATTGATATGTTCCATTACATAGAATTTATGATTGTCTTTTTCTTATGTTTTTATTACCATTGTTACACAAATGATAATTTCAAATGAGATGTATAGAAGAGGGTCTACAGTGGTGGAATATTAATGAATGTATAAATTTATTTTTAAATATGTTTTTTATTTTTAAAATTTAAATATCACCTAAAAATTAATTATTTAGGTTATGAGGCAATTCGTGAAATTTATTATTTAAATCATTGATTCTATTTATTATTCTGAATTTTTTTTATGACTAAAAAATTTGAATTATATATGGCTATAGTTATTTTTTTGGATTTATTTATTGTCTTTTTTGGAATTGGGATGATAGAAATTTAGTGATTTCCCAAGGTAGAAAAAATATTGATTTTTTGTTGTATAATATATCATCCTAATAATTTTCAAAAGTATTTATTGTGTAGTTATAGTAGAAATTACCTCACAATATGGATACATGAAAGAGTATGCAATCATGGAATAGATGAACCAACATGTATTAGCCTTGAAAAAAGGTAGTTGATCATAAAATATACCATTATTCTAGTTCATGAAGAGTGGTCTGAAGACTACATACCTAAACAATCACTCATAGGTGATACACATTTCCTAAAAATATTATTTTTACAATCCAATATTAATGATTTATTATGTTATGAATTTAATTAAATAATGTGATAGAACCCAACCTAAAGAATAATATATTTAACAGAGAGTTATATTTGAATAATTGAAATAAGATGAAATAATTCAATAGTATTGTACATTTATTGGTTATATTATTTATGTAATTATATTATAAAAGTTGAAGGTCCAATTTGTGATGATGCTTTTCCCCTTCCTTAAGTCTAAAAGTAGGTAAAAGAATAAATTTTCATCCATTATGGTGGCCCCAAGATATACATTTAGATTCCTATAAACAAAACCATTTATATCGTTCACCTCCTTCGATGGTTCTATAGGG
The DNA here is from genome assembly GCA_963277665.1 of Viscum album. Taxonomy (NCBI): domain Eukaryota; kingdom Viridiplantae; phylum Streptophyta; class Magnoliopsida; order Santalales; family Viscaceae; genus Viscum; species Viscum album. The sequence goes on from OY728135.1 coordinate 554,413,281, forward strand.
TGGGTTTTTACTTTCCCATATCCTCACGCCCTTTCTTTGTTGATGTTTGGCCCACTAAGATTCTGATTTTGTTTTCAATACACAAGTTCCTCTATTTTATGATACTCATATGTTTTATTCACCTTTTCCCTCCTTGTATGAACCCACTATGGATATTATTGATGGATTCATAAGAAAATTGGGGTGGTGATGGTTGTTTCGAAGATGGTGGTTTCGATATCATAGACTGTTGGGTGTGGTTATATGATTTCCCATTTTTCTAGAATTTTTTCTCCTTTACATTTTTGGTTTCGTGTTCACTTTTTTCTGCAACTATCATGGTCACGATGTGATGCTGGGAATTGTGTCCATTGGGGTTGTTAATCGTGGTGTTTTGTCTTTCAACGTGATATAGAGGATCATGGAGTTTTTTTGGATGGGATAGAGTGGATTTCATCTATTGGATGTGTTTGGGATTTTTGTGTCTTCATTTTTTCCCCATGCCTACATTGGTGGATACCCTTGTGAATACTTCGTCAATTTTGGTTATTCCTTGTAAACTACTCACATATTCATAATGCTGTTTTATATAAAAATTTAGAAAATGTTTGTTTGTGTTGTAATGAAATAATAAAAATTCTATCATGGTGTAAATTTATTATCTCTAATCATTAATTAATTTTATTTTATTAATATATGAAAAATAATTGAATCCAATTATGAATGGATTCCACTGAAAAATTAGATATTAGTTTATGGGTAACCTAACTGAATGAGAACTGATATGAGAAACATTTTGATTATTCTAGACCCACTAACAATATTTATGATTAAAAACATAAACATAGTTGAATACCCAAACAAACGAATGAAGATAAGGATTGATTATAATGGATTTTCAGTAGAAAAAAATTATAAAAGAATATACTCTCACATTTTAATAATTAAAAATTATGTGATAAATAACAATGGATAATATCTCAAAGTAACTGTTTTTAGATTAATTTATGGAAAAGATGGTATAGAGAAACTAAATATTTATGAAAACTGAACATCACATATGATATTTCAAAAACAATCCCTTAAGGTTACATGGTATAATATTTACACTAATTATTTTTGTTTTAAAGTGTCCTTCCAAGGTATTTTGTGGATTCTAGATATATTTTAGCCATTATATGTTATTAATGATCCAAGACAAGGGAATGGATACAATAGTAGTAATATAAAAAAATTGTACTAAAGGTGATGTTGTTTCCCATATTTTAAAAAACATGTGGATATAAAATTTCGAATGTGGATAACGATTGAAAACATTAATTTCCATGAATCCCTTATGAAAATAAAAAAAATGAATGATTTTTTGATGATTGGGATTCACGAAGGGTGTTTTTTGAGGTGGTGATGCTTTTACTGTATGATCCATGATTACATAAAGCATCGTGAATGGTGAAGTCTCCCAGATCATCACTAGAGCCGGAGCATCACAAATGAAATAAGAGAGCATCAAAAAATTCAGATGATTAGTATAGAAGTATCTAGAGTTGTCAAGAGCACCTATAAATAGGCTTTTAACCCTTTCAAAAAACCAGTTAGACTAAATGAATATCTTAAGGCTCCATATTTGTGATGGGGGTACGAAAGGTAGTTAATGTGAATAAGTTGATGAATAAAATTAGAACCAACCAAATTTTTTGAGCATCCTGAGACTAAGGTCATTCATAATGGCTATAAAAACATGACCAAATTTTTTGTGCTTCGTGAAGGCTATTTGAGCTTCAGGAATTGAAGATTCATCATGATGGATATTAGAACATTGTGAAAGTATGCTGCTTCACGAATTTTATTTCAGGTTTTTGATATAAACAGCTTCATAAAGGCAATGATCAACGTGAATGTGTTTTAAATGGGATTTACAATTGAACTATGGTAATTTTGTATATTTGAATTGGAAAAAAGTGGAACCACAATAGAGCATAAATCTATAATTGAGGATGTATTCATTATTGATAATTAATGGAATTGTTAGTCTATAAACTTTGAGTGGGTCCCTACTAAGAGTATAGAGAAAATGAAGAGGAAGTCAATTATGTCTTCCAGGTATAGTGATCCAAAGAAAGAGACAGAGAGAGTTACCATTTGGAATGCATTGAAATTTTCGTAAGCCTTATAAAGGAAATGAGCTTAGTTAAATAAGTGATATAACAAAAACATTGTTTTATGTCATTGAGCCTTAGTGGATTTTGAACATTTAAACATTGTTATTGTATGATCCTTAAATATAGCTTAATGAGGATGAGGAATGTAAAATCATTATGTCCCACACTTGATATCATTTCTGTTCGTACATTACTACAAGAGAAAAAGAGAATAGTGTTCTATTTAATTACATAAATATCATTATTGGTAGTATTTTTTGTTGATTTAATAAGGTTTCCTTTTGAATTTTTTATTCCTCTATGTTTTCAAAGTAGCAATCACTCTATCTTAAGGAAGATTATATATTCCCTAAGAATTATCTTAATAAAGAGAATTTCAATTCTCTGAGAAAAATTTCAAATTTTTAAGGAAATTATTTTCCTTACCTATGTTTTAATAGTTCATTATATATATTCTATAAATATAACATTTTTCCTAAGTCAAAATTTTAGTTTCCCATATAAAACATCAAAATATTATAAATTATTTATTATAAAGTATTTTGTTTTTAGGATCCTAATTCTCTGAAATTCAGACTCTGAATTCTCTTAAATTCAGACTTTGAGTTATCTGAAATTTGGACTCCAAATTCTCGGAAAATCAGATTCTAAATTTGCTAAAATTCAGACTCTGAATTCTACGAAATTCAGACTCTGAATTCTCAGAAATTAAGAATCTGAATGCTGTGAAATTTAGACTCTGAATTCTCTAAAACTCAGAAACCAAATTCTCTAAAATTTAGACACTAAATTCTATGAAATTCAGACCTCATATTCTATGATATTCTGATTCTGAATTTCTCAGAATTCAGACTCTGAATTTCTTCAAATTCAAACCCCTAATACACCAGAATTTAGATAATGAATTATTTAGAATTCAAATTCCGAATTAATTAGAATTAAGACTCTGAAATAAATATAATTATGATTCTGAATTCTATGGAAAATAGAATACAAATATCCAAGATTTATAGTATCTAAATTTTTATTTGGATAGACTCCCAACTTTATTTTTTCCTAGACTCTGAAAGTCAGATGTTGTTAAGAAACCATATTTTCCTTACACATATTATTGTTTTCAATTAATTTCGTACAATCTACTTCTAAATAACTGTTTTTGGAGTGACTAGTGTATAGGTGCCTCCAAAATACAAGGAAAGATATGACTTTAGGAGGTGGTAGCTGACCATTAGAGAAGTGGCTAAAAATAAGATCCCCTTTGAAAGATCTCATTTATGATTGGAAACTCTAGAGATTACATGCTGATAAAGTGATTTATAGAGATAGAGATTCTCATGATTTGTGTGTACTGGACATCTTTCTTTGATTTCTTCATGTGACTCCAATTGTTGCTGAGAAAAATTGAAAGCTTTTATGAATATTAAGACACAGGTACCGACTACCTTATAGTTCGAGGTCTTCCATGGATAAGATGACATAGGTGTTGACTACCTTAATGTGTATGGTCTTGTGGGGATTGAAAGATAGTCTCTGATATTCCGACCGAGGTATTACCATAGTGTGGGTAAGTGATCCTTTTCTTGAAAGTATAAATCAGGGGACCTTTATCCATGTTTGTTGGACACACATCTCTTTGGGTTAAAATATTACATACTTGATACTTGTTTTGTTTCATGTTAAGTTCTGCTTTATTTTGAAAAACAAAGAAAGTATATCCTTATTATACATTCTTGTACCTTTTTATACTCTGATAAGTATGATTCTATATGCTTTAAGGTAGAATATATTCCTTGTAAACATTTCTAAAGTTTCATTTCTGGAACCATATTTCTGAAAACTATAATGATTGTAGAACTAAAAGTTTACTTGTGAATTTACCTTATTTAACCATTTTAGACATTGTTTTTATTATGGTTAAAAATGAACGTTTTAAAACATAAAAATCACCCCTCCCTCTTTTTTTTACTTTGAGCATATACATAATTATTTTGATCTTGAAATTTGTTTCATAGGTAATCTTAGAAATAATTATATTCATTTATAATTTTTATTCCTGATGTTTTCATTTTTATTAAACTTTTCCTTTCCAGGGAATTTCTTTTACAAACATTTACTATTTAAAAGTTTTTTTGATAGATATTTTCATTCAGAATAGTATGAATGAATTTTGGTTTGGTTAACAACATTAACCCAACTAGACCAACAATATTTGATAGAAATTTTTATGAGTATTGGAGAGATTATATGAATACATTTGTTATTAATACCAGAGTCGACAATATTTTTATTCTTACTCGATATTACATGATTCCTGACAAAGAAGTCATAATCTTTTCAAATTATAAAAATTAGAATGCAAATTAAATTACTAGGTTCATAATTATTTGTTTTGTTACATGACCAGAAATATATATAGTCATATTTCATATTTTGACTCTAAAAATTGTGTCTAAAAGAAATTGGAGGTTACTGATTTTGGTACATCCAATTTTATAAAAACAAGAAGAGTTTTGATTAGAGAAGAATATCTTAGATTTTTATTTCCTTATAGAGAACCTCTATGCAAGGTGCTATAAATATTTATTACTATTGTAAACAGTTTAAAATATATTGGTGAAAATGATTAGATGATGAAACTATTTTTGAAATAATTATAGATATCATGTCTATCGAGAGGGAATCTAAGAGAATATTTATTGATGAGAATAGGGAAGTATATAAAATCAATATTTATGTGCTTTTTCGAACTCATCTTTAACATGAGACAAGAATGAAAAGAGATGCTGATATGAATAAAAATAAAAAAGGAAATGGAACTGTAGCCTTTACTACTACTAAAGTCTAGACTCCTAAATGTGTTACATGATCCAAGTATATGAATGTCAATATTTTATCTAAATCCAGTGATAGTGAACATTTTGAGAATGAACTTTCTAATCTTGTTTGAAGAATGAACAACATAGTTGGAAATAATGAATTTCAGTATATATATATAAGAAGAAAGAAAGTGAAGACAAGAAAGGAATTGAAGTCATTTTTTATGAATGAAAATGATCAGGTCATATCATGCCTGATTATCATATTCATAAGAAAAAGGATAAAAATGAAAATCATTTTGGAGGGAATAGAAATAATTATCACAATGCAAATCTAAAAATATTTTATAGGCTATTAAAACCTGGAGTGCTAGTGTTGGTGACTCCTCTAATGAATCCTCAATATATGAATCTTTTGGTCAGTTGAAATTTGGTCTACTAGCCCGACTACCCATTAAAAATCATTCTTTAAAAAACAATGTACACAATTCTGAATCTATCTCTAATGAATTCTTGAATAAAAATTATACTGATGATAAATATTATAAGTCTTTAGATGAATAATATTCTTTTGGTGAAGAAAATATATTAACTAATTATGAAAAAGTGTCTAGGTATCCTAAAATTCTGGAAAATGATAATTATAAACTCAAAAAAATTCATAATAAATAAAATTCTAGAATTTATATTTATACAAAAGAGCTATATGATCATTCTAATTATCCTGATATGAAAATATATGATTTGGAATGTATTTTCAAAAACCTTTAGGATGTTAATTATTAAGAGGATAATCTTTCTAAGGATCTTGAAAAATTAATTCCTATGAAAAATATTTTAGAGACTAATTCCGGTTCTAAAGATAATGTTTTTTAGGATAAAAAAATTCTTATTAAACTAAATTCAAAAATATTTTCCTGATGGAATTGTTTGTCAAACATTACCTCTATTATGGAAAACATTGACAAGATGTATTCCAAAATTTGACCTTTATGGAACAGTTCTGGATTTGGTTATACCCATTCTAATCTAGTTTTAGTAATAACTATTTTTTTCCTCAAAGTGCTCCATTCTGCACTAAATGTCATTGTGGTGGACATTGGGGCAGAAATTTTTATCTAAATAAAATTCAGTCTTTAGGTTTTTAAAAAAGATTATTTTTATAAGAAAATGGGGATTCCTAAAATTATTATTTCTAAAATCTCAGGATCTATGAAAATTTGGATTCTGAAAGTCTAACTCTATTATTTTAAAGAAAATTAATGTATTACCAAAATAATACAAGGTACATGGATAGTGGATGTTCACAACATAAGACTGGTAACAAAAACTTCTTTGAAATGATTATAATGATGATAGAAGGAAAATTAAAATTTAGAGACAATGCTTAGGGAGAAATTTTTGGTCTATGTAACATTGTTTTTTCACAGAAAAACATTGATTTCAAATATTTTATTTGTCAAGGGTCTAGACCACAACCTCATTAGCACAGGTAAATTATGTGATGAAAGTTACCTTGTAAATTTTAGGAATGATAAGTTCTTATTACATATTTCCATGGAAGAGTTTATTGTTTCTGCCCATATGAAAGAGAATGTATTCATAGTAAACATAGATTTTCATAGGAGTGAAGATCTACCTTTTCATAGAGCAATAGAAGAACTATCATGGTTTTGGAATAGAAAATTATAACAATGTATGCTTCAAATCCTATGTAAACTATCTAAGAAAATACTTGTTAATGATTTACCGAAGCTTTGATTTGATTATTCAAAACCTTGTGATCCTTGTCAATATGGATGGCAATAAAAATCAAGTATAAAATGAATCGGTAAAGTCTCAACTTCTAATGCATTATAACTAGTTCATATAGATCTTTTTGCTCCAACAAAAGTAGGAAGCCCTGGAGGAAAATATTATATATTTTTCTTAGTTAATGATAAAAAAAGATTTATGTGGTTCTATTTACTAGGAATGAATTCTGAAGATTTTTTTTATTTCAAAATTTTTAGAGTCCAATTTAAAAATGATAAAATCCTTCCATTGATAACTAAAAATATTGATCATGGAGAGAATTTAAAAATATTGATTTTGAATCTATTTTTAGTAAAAAATGAATTGCTCATAACTTCTTAGCTCCTAGAACTATTCAATATAAAGTTATTGTTGAAAGAATAAATCGAAATCTTCAAGGGATAAATTAAACAATATTGAGTGAATATTTGATAGCAAAACACTTTTGGGATGAAGCTATATGTACTACTTGATATACTATAAAACAAGCTTTTATTAGAATCTTTCTAAATAAAACCCCCTGTAAATTGTGGAATGGTATAAAACCTAGACATTCTTACTTATAAGTATTCGGTTACAAAGTATTCATTCTGAATATTAAAGATAATTTACATTAATTCTCACCCAAACTAATGAAGGAATTTTCTTAGGATATTCCACAACTTCAAATTCTTAAAAAGTTTTTTTTAAATACTTGTCTTATGAATAAGAAGTATATGTTAAATTTGATGAAAATGGTCTCTTTGTCTTTATGAAAACCCAAACTACATCTTCTTATGTGTTTTGAAAAACATATTTTCAACCTTTGATAGAAGATACCACTGATAAGGAAAATTCTCAATAAAATATTTCTGATGTATTTACCCCAAAAGATTTCCTGACATACATTTATGAACATGTTTTACAAAACCCGAATCAGTTTTTTCTTAAAAATATTCCTAGTGATAGTATCATTGGTGGCTCAAATCAACCTGTAAGGACTAGAAGATCCTTATGAAAAGATATAGAAGATATACCATTTCTTTCCCAAATAGAAAAAAATATAACTGATGATTCTTTAGGTTATTATGATTGGATTAATGAAATGAAAGATGAAAAAATAAATTCAAAAGAACTAATGTGTGAACCTTGGTTGAAAGACCTAAGGAAAATTCTATTATTAGAGTAAATGGGTCTTCAGAAACAATTGTGATGACAATTGAATTATTGTGAGAAATAAAGCTGGATTAGTTGTAAAGTATATAATCAACAAGAATGAGTAGTCTATAAAGAATCCTATTGTCTAGTAGCTATACTCGATTCAATCAGTTTTTTACTTTTCATAGTAGTAGTCATCAACTTTAAATTTTTCAAATTGAATTTAAATGTGATTTACATAATGGATATGTTCAATAAGATGTTTTTTAAACAACCTCCTGGTTTTGAAGTCATTAAACATCCAAAAAAGTTTTTCAAACCTAACAAATCTTTTTATGGACTTAAACAAGATCTTTGAGACTGGTATGTTAGACATACATGATTTTTGTTACAAAACTATTAGGTTAAGTGAAATTCTAATCCGACCCTTTTTATAAAGAAAGATTAACAAATTTAGATGTTCAAATTTATGTTGATTAGATTGTATTTGGTTTAACTTATAAATCTTTATATGATTCATTCATGAATATAATGATATATGAGTTTGAAATGAGTACGATGAGCGAGTTAATTTTTTTTAAAACCATAATAAACTTATATATCTCAATATAATTATATAAATGATATTCAATATAATATGTATATGATAGGACTAAGAGTATATGTACTCACATGTACCTCAAATTCTCTTGATCATGATGATGCTGGGAAACCATTAGATCAAACATTATTTGGAGGAATGATGGGAATTTTACTATACATCACAGCTATTCATCTAGAGATAATGTTTTCTACATTCTTATGTTCAATATATCAATCCAATCCTAAAGAATCTCATTTAAAGGTAGTGAAAACAATTTATTTCTATTTAAATGAAACCACATATTTAAGACTCTTTTATAAATCTAAAAAGTATTTTGTTTTTAAATGTTTTTTTGATGCTGACATTGGTGGATGTCAAATATATATGAAACGTACACATAGATCATGTAATTTTATGTGAGATTTTTTAGTTTCTTTTTCATTAAAAAAGAAACACTCATTATAACTTTAAACTGATGAAGATGAATATGTAGCACTAGGAAGTTTTTTTCCCATGTGTTGTGGACGAAAAACACACTCAGTGACTATGTCATGAGTTTTACCAAAACAAAGATATGTTTTTGATAATACTAGTGCCATTTCCCTAAGAAAAAACCCCACACATCACTCTTGTTAAAAATAAATAGATATTAGGATTCAATATCTTAGCAAAAAACACAAAACAAATGAGATATTATTCTATAATATATCGGAATACGAGATCAAATTGCTGATATTTTCATAATATCTTTACCCTCTGATAGATTTTAATACATTAAACAAAATTTTGGAATGATAATATTAAGGTAACTTTCTATATAAACTATTTGTTGAAACCTATCTCCTTAGAGTAACATACTCTTATTAATAGGGGGTATATAGGCATGTTTTGAAAAATGGTTTTTCGGAATCAAAATATTTCGTAGTTAATTTTATTGGTAATTTAATTTTCCTATGGGAATTTTTTTTTTGTAATCAAAATTTATCTTAGTGAAATTTTTTTTGTAATGAATATTTTTCTTAGTAATATTTTCTCATAATCAGATTTTTCGTTGTGAAATTTGTTTCATAATCAAAATTCGTCTTCGTGAAAATCTTTTTGTAATAATATTTTTTTTAGTGAAATATTTTCTTAATCATTTTTTTTTGTAAAAATTATTTTGGAATAAAATTTTTCTTAGTGAAAATTTTTTCATAATAAAAAATTTTCTTTGTGACAATTATTTCATAATCAAATTTTTCTCAGTGAAAATTTATTCATAATCAAAATATTTTTGATTGGAATTATTTTCATAATCAAATTTTTCTTAGTAAAATTTTTTTCGTAATAAAAATTTAACTAATTTAAAACTTTTATGTAGTCGATATTTTTTTTAGTAAAACTTTTTTGGTAATCATATTTTTTATTAATGAAATTTTTTTATAATCAAAATTGATTGTGATGAAATTTGTTTTGTGATCATTTTCCAGAATAAAAAAATTATTTATGAATAATTTTACTCATTACTAATAATTTTTCCATAAATCTATAATATATGTTTACATACATAAATTATTGAAATTAATTTTTACTTGTTAGTATTTTTGATTTTTGGTTGAAATTTTTTTCCAGATTCACTTTCCTCAAATATTATTTTTTATCCCAAAAACTTCAAATGATCAGAACCTACCAAATTCCTTCTTCGGCTATTTTCTCAACCATCAGATCTGATCATGCATGTTACAACCACTGGATCTTTTTGGTTAGATTAATCATCAATTTAAATGCCTATATAATGGCCCCTGATGGTTGTCCCACATCAGTTTCCAAGCTTTTGGATGCTAAATCCCTACTGCTCTTCTTAAGGACCATTATTAATTTCTTGGTTTTCCTCAATTACAAAGGTATGTGGAAGCATGTCCTCACAACCAAATGTCATTTGTAAAGGAAATATCTAAATGAAAAATATACTAATAAATTTTAGTTGACATGAAACTTTGTCTGATGTATAATTCTCTTATCTCAAAGAATATCAAGTTGAACAGATGGGAGAGTCTAGGAGAATTGAAACAAAAGGGACATGATCCGGGGTATCCTCATCTTCTAGTAGAATTTTATGAAACCGTATATTTATTGTTTCAAGATTTTAATGGTATGTTTTCTTTCAAGAGTTATGGGAAAAATTATTCTTTTTCTTTTAATATGGCTACTAATATCATTGCAATCTATTATGAGGGAGAAATAGAGTTCTGCACCTAAAAGCTTCCATATGTTTTTCTATGTTTTGAAAATTAGAAGGCCATAGAGTGCCTTGGATAGTTGATAGAGAAAATATTTTCAATTAATTTATATTGAATATCATTGTTTTAAACCCACAAAAGTGTTCTTCTAAGATGAATTGTTTCATTTTTATGATGTTGGTGTTATTTTGAGTTGAATAGTAAAAATTGGCCATTTTGGATTTTTAACAGTTTTAAATTATTTCAATATATTGGCCATAACATTATATAAATTGCTCCAAATTGAAAAAGTCTTTCTTTTCCAGATTATAAACATCCAGAGCTTCATTTACTATTTTTGGACTAAAAGATGAATCGGTCATATGGAAGCTCAAAAATCTCACAAGTGGGGGAAAGAAAATTGTTTTATGTTCTGACTAGTTTTGATGTAGGGTTTATAAATCATTCATTATGGGCCCAAAGATTGTGATATTCAGTGGGTGGACGTGAAAGGAGTTTTGGATAACCTTTTATGATGGAAGGGATATATGAATAGGCCGTTTATGGGGTCATTAATCCACCATAATCCAGAGAATTTCGTTTTGGAGAGTCTGACTCGACAGAATAAATTATTAGAGTAAAACGGACATAACTCTCGGAATACATGTCCAAATATGCTGAGATTTTTAGGGGACACGGCCAAAGGGATTACAAACAACATTAAAGAAGATATCAATGCGTGAATATGTCATTTAATTGGGACACATCGTGTCATCATATGGGGTAAAATTCTGGCCATAAAAGGAGGAGAGCTCCGCCCTCTCAAAGCATCCCATTCTCCATCTCTTTCCTTCCGGGACACCAAGGAGAAGAACTTCTCCGCATTCGCATTTATTTCTTTTCTTTTTCATATTTTTTTAATGGATAATTCTTCTCCATTCATATCTATTACCCTTACCATGGTGGGGCAAACATTTGGAGTTATTGGGGAAGGTTTGGTTTTCTACATTGAAATTATTGAGATCATGGACGCAATTGAATAAATTTATTTCTTTTTCATAGTTTTTTTCAAATTCATATGGAATATTTTATTATCATGTGTGATAATTCATGAATATTAATTCCATTATTTATTTTTTCCTTGGTAAAATAATCATAATCTCCTTCCACTAATTTCTTGTTTATAAACGATGGAATAAATCCGGAATTGGTGGTGAAGTACTCGATGATCGTCAATACGTGTAAATGATGTAGTGAATGTTCCTGAATGTTTGGGATAAAAAAACCTGATCGGGGATTTCCCATTTCAATTAAGGATATTCTATACAACTATTTTACACATGGAAGGAGAGATGACCAATCCAAGATCTTTGTAAGGTTTTCTTTCACAATAATATTTTCACCAAGAAAGTGAGAGGAAACGATTATGGAATCTCACTTTAATCAACTAAGAAAAAGAGGTTTGAATTAAATTGAACGAGGATAGAATTACAATTAGGAAACCTACCCTGACCTAATCACCCAATAAATTTCATAGTTTTTCAATCATTTGAATTTCAAATTTCATTTCAAAAGCACAACATTTTTACCCCCATTTTAAAGTGATAACCCATTTTGTGTGCACTCCTATTTGGGATAATTACTAGGTCAACTACATTACTAAATTTTAACTTAGGAAATAATTTTTTTCCACTCACTACGATAGGAATGTATCAAACTTAGCGTCTTTTCTTGGGAGGTTGTGCCACAAACTAATTTTAAAAATTTGAAATTTTCAATTTTGTTAATTTTTTTAAAAAAAAATCATTTTCCTTGTTGTTTTCAAATGATTTTTTCTTTAATTCATGGAACAATTATGCACCAGTGTGAGAACCAATTATTGAATCACCTTGGTCTATTGAGTATAATTTTTCTTTCTTGCCTAAACAAATTTGGGGAGCTCGAATCCAAATCATCACAGAGGATGAATTCAAGGATCTCATTGAAAAACATAAAGAGAACCTCGAATACCCATTGTTGGAGGGTTTGTCAAGATATTTAATTTAACATCAAGAGTATTTTCTGGAATTTTATCAAGAAATGATCAATGTGAAACACCAAGAAGAATAGGATCACAAGGATCTTGAATCCCAATTTGAAAGAATTAGTAAAATAGTTCAAAACCTAAAGACCTCAATAAAGTGGATAACGGAAAAAGTACATGCATCCAAAGATAAAAAACTGTAGCCAGAAAAATAACCAGAACAAGAGAAATTGATGGAAAAAGTAGCCCCACAAATCCTTCAGGTTGAATAACCCATGGAGGCCTTGATAAAATTAAAAGATGATGCACTGATCCGAACTCAACCAATGTTGGAGGAGAGTGATGAAGAAGAATTAACTATTAAAATGCATATTAAGGATCAAAAAAGACCTGGATAACTTATGGAATTAGTGTGAGGAACTTCTTGAGAGAAATATTCCTCATAATGTAGATTAGTCAATGACATCTAAGGAAGAAACCAACCAAGCAGTGGAATTTGAAGAGAATATAGAGGAGTCTGACTGCCTACCATTATTTAGGGAAATTAAACTCCAAGAAGCACCTCCCATTGAAGAAGCAATTGAACCCAAACAAGATCATAGATTCAATATTTTCATAAACTCATTATCTTTTGATTTTGTTGAAAATAAATTGAATCTTACCTCCTCTTCTTGTAATTTTTCAGATTCTTCCCACACAGGTATTTACTTGGAGAATGGCGATGAATAAAAAGAGTCATCCATGGAGGAACATCTAGAGATCCCCAAACCTGTTGAAAATTTAATGGAGGGAGTACATGAGAAGATCAAAGTGGATTATCTAGAGGAAAATGAGACACAAGCTACTTACTTTGAGAGGGGAGAATTTGATATTGACTCTTCATGGTTTAATTTTTTTCAAATAGAATTAAACTCTGACATTCCCTTTGATTTCTCCCCAGATATATCATACCTTCAGCATCCACCGGAGAATAATGAAGATGTTTTTCATACGAAACCCAAGAAAGAGGAGGACTTATTTATTACCCCATCCCCATAATTAATGTTTTATTTCATTATAGTAGGGTTAGACGTGGTATGATATATCAGTGGAGTCCACAATAATAAGGAACAAGTTCATGATGGGAAGAATAACTTTTGTTGGTTCATGAGCAAGAAACCTCACCCACCATCATATTGGGGATAACCGATTAAAACTGCCCCTCTGGATGCAGTAAAAACCTAGGACCCTCTTGGGGTATTATACCGAGTTTTATACTTCTATTATCATCGTATTTCTATTTTCATTTCTTTCAATAAATATATTATTTTTTCTTTTGTGATTTTATTTGTAGGTTTTTAGAGTTTAAGACTTGGAATCTTAACTCAATGATTCAGTGCGAATAAATCAGGTTGTACATCTCTTTCACACATTCTTGATGTTGTGATTCATTTAAAAATTGGCATTCATGTTAAATCCACTTGAATGCATTATAGACACTGTAACATTTATGTATGGGAGAGGGAACATTTTTATTATAGGATTTTAATTTGATGTTTGTTTTCACCGAAAAAAAATGTCTGTTTTCAAATGTTTTTGTGTTTATTTTTCAATTTTTTGTGTGTTTTTAAAACTTTTGACCTGAATTGATTATCATTACCATTTTTGAAACCCATGTCAATGACTGAACCAATATATTTCAAGAAACTGAGATTAAATTAATGCTGAAATAACTTTGTTTCAAGTTCAAATATTTTTTAATTTTATGAAAAGTACACTTATTTTTGAAACCCATGCCATATTTAACTGTATATATCGTTGAAATCACTTTCTTGTGAGGATTCTGAACCATTTTTGTCATATTCTTTTCATTAACCTCATTTCTTGAGAGAACCAGACCACTCTTGCTTTATCTAGAATTTGATTTATTCATTTTAAAACTTGAGGGTTTGGGGTACATGTGTTTTAAATTATTGAGGCGATTATTTGGTTTGAATCACCCATTTCAAAATATTATTTTTATTATGGCCCACCTATACATTTATCCTTCATTATAGCTCATAGTATCCATGAAATGATTGTTAGGTTAGCCACATTACAAGCCAATTTTCCATATCCTACCCGCTATAGTAGTGAAATTGAATGACCTTGTTGAACATAAGTGTGGGGGAAGATATCTTGTGGTGTACTACCTCATTTGGTTATAATTTTGGAGGAATATAAAATTTTTAAGAGTTGATGTTCCTACTGAATGTTTCATTTTAGTAAAAGAAGTGCCTTTATGGAGCTTTCATGATAAGAGAAGTTGTACCTTTCTGGAGCTTCCGATGTAAAGAAGAGAAAGTTGTGCCTATATGGAGCTTTAATGAAAAATCATGTTTGAAAAGATTAAATTATTTTGCTAAAATCCTGAGCAGATTGAATGATGATGGAGCTGAGTTTCTAAAAAGGGGAAGATATGGAGACCATAATTGAGTGAATATTAAAATCTTGCAATTTTGCATCAAAAAGAGCCAAGCCCTCCTTTTTCGGCCTCATAATTTTTAGCATCTAAATCCTACCAACCAGAAGACACAAGAACAACCCTGAAAATTCCTCATGAGATACACATGTCTTTGACAGACATTGGGTGGAGAAGTAGAAATTTATTGAGCCTATGGCGACTCTTGTGTGAGTTTGGATGAGAAAAGCCATGTTCAGCATTTACATTTGTGAGATGAGAGAAAATTAATGTGAGGTAGATTTTTTGTGTGAATGGGATAAGAAATGAAGTGGAAGTATATTAAAATCTAAAATGGAGAACATGAAATAATTTTTTCTTATGAGGCATGATATCTTTTTATTTCTTGGAATTAATTTGGTAGATCTCATTGATATGTGTTTTGGATTTGATTTTATTTCATTTTTTACTTGTCCAGGAGTCCAAGTGCAATGTGTTGGGGAATTGATAGAGAAAATATTTTAAATTAATTTATATTGAGTATCATTATTTTAAACCCACAAAGGTGTTCCTCTAAGATTAATTGTTTCATTTTTATGATATTAGTGTTATTTTGAGTTGAATAGTAAAAATTGTCCATTTTGGATTTTTAAAAGTTTTAAATTATTTCAGTAGTTTGGCCATAAAATTTTCTACACTACTCAAAATTTCAAAAGTAATTGTATTCCGGATTATAAACATCCAGATCTTCATTTTCAATTTTTGGACTAAAAGCTGAATTGGTCATATGGAAGCTCAAAAAATATCACATGTGGGAGAAAGAAAACTGTTTTCAGTTCTGCCTAGTTTTGATGTGGGATTCATAACACATTCATGGTGGGCCCAAATATTGTGATATTTGGTGGGTGGATGCGAAATGGGTTTTGGAGCATCTTTTATGAAGGAAGGGACGTGTGAATTGGCCGTTTATGGGGTCATTAAATCACCATAATCTGGAGAATTGCATTTTGGAGAGTCTGACTGGATAGAATAAATGGTCAGAGTAAGATGGCCATAACTCTTGAAATACATGTCCAAATTCACTGAGATTATGAGGGGACACAACCAAGGGGATTAAAAACAACATTCAAGAAGAGATCAACGCGTGAATATGTCATTTAATGGGGCTACAACACATCATCATCTGGGGGAAAATTCTGGCCATAAAAGGAGGAGAGTTCCACCCTCTCAAAGCATCTCATTCTCCATCTCATTCCTTCCAGGACACAAAGGACAAGAACTTCTCAACTTTCTCTTTTATTTCTTTTTTTTCATAGTTTTTAATGCCTTATTTTTCTCCATTCATCTCTATTACCCTTACCATGGTGGGGTAAACTTTTGGAGTGATTGGGGAAGGGTTGGTTTTCTACATTGTAAAGTATGAGTTCTTGGACGCAATTGAATAAATTTATTTCTTTTTCACAGTTTTTTTCACTTTCATATTGCATATTTTATTATCATGTGCGATCATTATTGAATATTAATTCCGTTATTTATTTTTTCCTTGGTAAAATAATCATAATCTCCCTCTTCTAATTTCTGGTTTATATACGATGGAATAAATTAGGAATTTGTGGTGAAGTACTTGACGATCGTCAATACGTGTAAAAGGTGTAGTGAATGTTCCGGAATGTTTGGGATAAAAAAACCTGATCGGGGATTGCCCATTTAAATTAAGGATATTCAATAAAACTATTTTACACATGGAAGGAGAGTTGACTAAACTATGATCTTGGTAAGGTTTTCTTTCACAATAATAATTTCACCAAGAAAGTGAGAGGAAACGATTGTGGAAACTCACTTTAATTAACTAAGAAGAAGAGGCTTGAATTAAATTAAACAAGGATAGAATTACAATTAAGAAACTTACCCCGAACTAATCACCCTTTAAATTTCATTGTTTTTCAATTATTTGAATTTCAAATTTCATTTCAAAAGAACAACATTTTTACCCCCGTTTTAAAGTGACATCCCGTTTTGTGTGCACTCCTCTTTGGGAGACTTCCTAGGTCAACCACATTACTACATTTTAACTTAGGAAATAATTGTTTTTCCACGCCCTATGACAGGAGTGCATTATTAGTCAGTACTGAAAACCCCAAATATCAACTATATTACAATAATTTTTCAGAATCTACAGTTATTGTTTCATGGGTATATCATTACAAGTCATTTTGATATGGACACCCTGATGAAAAGTGACATTTATATTCAGGATTTTCGGGTAAATGTCATGAAGATTAACCTTTTGTAGTATATCTTTCTTACAATTTCAAAAATCAAGAATGGAACATAAATTATCAAATAATAATGTATTTTCCCATTCTTTCCATTCTCATAGTTCCCTATCTGGATTCATTCAAAATCCACTATAGCTATAAGACAAGGAATTTAAAGGTAATTTTGTTGAGTGATGACACCCTCACAAGGATGGAGGTTGGCTTCAATAGTGAATCTGATGAATTTTATGAATTTTATAAAGCTGAAATAGAAGAATTAATAAATGAAAAGGAAGTGGAAGAGGATTTCTAATAGGAGGAAAGAAGAGAAATGTGATGGAACCAGAGAAGAAAAAAAACCTCCTAGTGATAGGGAAACTCAATCAGCACCACCTTATCCAAAGAAGTAAAAGTCTTACACAGATGAGGTAGTTTCCAATTAGAGAGAAGACAAGAAGAATAAGAGGTGTGGGAGGAATAGTTTTGGATTGAACTATATTGAGGCAAAATCATTAAAGCTAAAGATTTCTGAAGTTCATAAGAAACAATAAAAAGAAACGAAGCAAAAGAAGAAAACTTTTGGTGCTGATATTGTTTTATCTAATGTGATGGATACAAAGAATGCATCGGAGCAGCATCAGGTACTAGAAACATTTCCAAATTAACCAGCCATTATAGGGACTCTAGAAAAGAATATGGTGATTCTGGAACCATAGTAAGATGAAGAAATCATACATGATAAAGAATTAGAAGAGGAGAAAGAAGTGGATGAAATTGATGATATCATAAGGCATGTAGATATCTATCATGAGAATGAGATTCCTTCTACAAAAATTTCAATCTAAACTTCTCAATCTGAATCTTCAAAACATGCTACTCTAGGGAAATAATAATATAGTTAAAAATAAGTAAATAAACTATCTAAAAATGAAAGTAGCTACCATGATTTCATTCAGTCAGAGGATTTTGTGACAGATGATGAGAAATAAATTGTTGAGGAAGAGAAAATAAGTCAACAATCTAATAATCAACATGAATATTCAATGGCTGTAGACATCATTCTGAAAATGATAAGTGAAAATAGTTGTCGGTTGATACTCCAATAAATGTTCTAGTGGAGAAGAAAGATGTTGGTTAGTATTCAAAGAAAAAAGTTGATGAGATAGAAAAAGAATCCTCACCATCCAATCAATTTGATTAGGAATCATCATCTCTTAGATACGACTCTATAGTCTAGTCATTTAAGAAGATAGTATATATCATTACCTTGTTTCCCAGTATAGACTGGAGGATCCAGATGCACTAGAAATTGTATAATAAGAATTCAGATTCCATTACCATGCTTATGGATTATTTTTTTAGGCTTGAGTCTGATTTAAAAACATTATTCATTGGATATGAAGCACACAAAAGATCATTCATGGAAATAACAAAGTAATCAAGGAAAACAATCGAAGATTTGAGAATCCTTGAGGACATTCATGAAAACATCAAGGATTATATTGACACCGAAGTCGGAAGGTTCACTGATCTTAATAAAAGTATATATTAAAATATTTTTCTTGAAAAGAAAACACAGAAGCACTAATTGTAGTACCTAAATTGGATTCTTAATTAAGTGGATATGAATTGGAAAAGGGAAAGAGATCATATAATTTTGTTTGAAGAAAAACTAAATAAGCATGAGGATGATTTCAATGTTCAAGCATAAATTCAAAAGGCATGGGAAGAAAACATCAATTTCATTGAGAAGACAAATAACGATCATGATTAGATTCACATGCATGTGAAAGAAGATCACAAGGATCTTGAGAATCTAAATAAAATTGTGAAGAATTTAATGCCAAATGATAAAGAACAATAATTTTTCCAATCCCATCTTTTGTTGCATTTCTTTCATTGAATAAATTCTTTCAATCATAATGAAATTTTGGTTGTCGTTAAAATGTTTTGTTTTATAGTAATAATATTTTAGGTATAATATTTTATTTCATTCTCTTCATTCCATTTTGAAAATCACAATGGGGAAGAAAGTTATGATAAAATGAATACTATGTAAAGAATATAATTTCCAATCAAAGGGGGGTATTTCTAAGGGGGAGTTCTTATCAAAGAAGTTTTTCATATGCATGAAACAGTATAATCCCGTTCATGAAAACCAGAATAAAATCCTTAGGAATTTAAAAACCTAAGGGGGAGTTAGTCATATTCACATTGATAAATAAGAAATGGGAGATAGTTTTTATTTTCATGTCCATAAAAATTTATATGTAATTTTATTATTTTTCATAAGGATGGTTTTTCTTTCAAAAAATGGGGAGATTGTTGAGTCAATAAGGTTTTCCTTATCACTATTCCATTATTATATGTTATAAAAATCACAGACACTCTATCTTAATGGAAATTATATTTTCCCTAAGAATTAACATAATGAAAAGAATTTCCATTCTCTAAGGAAAAGTTCCATTCCAAATGGAATTTTTTTTCCTTAGCTATTCTTTTATTGTTCATTAAAATATTCCCTAAATCTAACTGATTTTTTCTGATGTCTAAAATTTGGGTTCACATCAAAATCATCATAATCCTATAAATCCTTTTTTATAATGTTTTCTATTTTAGGATCAAAATTCTCTGAAATTCAGACTCTAAATTTACTAAAATTTAGGCCTTGAAATCTCTGAAATTGAGACTCTAAATTCTCTAAAAATAATACTCCAAATTCTCTAAAATTCAGACTCTGATTTCTTAGAAATTTTTACTCTAAATTATTAGAAAATAAATATCTAAATTTGTTAAAAATCGGAATCCAAAATCCCTAAAATGTAGAATCCGAAGTCTTGGAAATTATGACTCTAAATTCCTAAAAATTACGACTCTAAATTACTTAAAATTAAGACACTGAATTCCTTAGAATTCAAACTCCAAATTCCTTAAATTCTAGACTCCAAATTCCTTAGAATTAAGACTCAGAATTTCTCAAAATTTAGACTCTGAATTCATCATAATTATGATTATAAATTCATTGGAATTCAGACTCTAAAATATATAGAATTCAGATTCTGAATCCCTTTGAAAATATTATCTGAATATCCATGATTTATAATATTTGAATGTTTATTTAGATAAACTCCAAAAATTATTTTTTCCTAGACTCTTAGATTAATATTTGGTTAGAAAACATTATTTTCCTTAAACATGTAATAGTTATGTAACTTTGTCATACAATCTGTTACTAACTAATAGTTGTTTGAGAGACACATGTACATGTCCCTCGAAAAATAAATAAAAAATATGATTGTTGGAGTATAAAGTCTACCATTGGAAAAGTGACTATAAATATCAGCTCATTAAAAGAGCTCGATGATGGTTGAAAACTCTAGATATTACATTCTGATAATGTGATTCCTAGATAGATAGACTCTCATGATTTGTGCATACTAAACATCTTGTTTAGATTGCTTTGTGTGTCTCTAATTGTTGTTGAGAACAATTGAGGGCTTAGAGGGATAGGAAGACAAAGGTACGAACTTCATTAAAGTTAGAGGAATTCTGTATATAAGAATAGATAGGTGTTGACTACCTTAAAGATTGAGTTCTTGATGGGAGATCAAGACAAACTCCAATATTCCTATCGAGGGATTACCCTGGTGTGGGTAAGACAGAAATTCGTGAAAATATAAATCAAGGGACCGTTATCCAAGGTTGTTGGATACCATTATTTTTTGGTCAATAGATTTTATACATGTGAACTGTTTTCTATCAGGTTTATTTCCACTTTATTTTGATAAAGGAAGAAATTATAATCTTCTTTTACTTTCTTGTTCCTTTGTATACTCTGATATGTTTGATTTATACTCTTTAAGGAAGAATCATTTCCTTGTAAACTTTTTTTATGTTTTATTTCTGAAACCACATTTCTGGAATATATTATATTTGTAGAACTAAAACAAGTCTCTGGATTTTACCTTGTTCAGTAATGTTAATAGTTGTCTTTCTTCAGGTTAAAAATGAATGATTTTAAACTTACAATTAACCCCCCTATAAATTGATCATCAGTATCATTATTTTTTTCCTACAGTTTTAATCAGTCATTCCATGATTCACCCAACCTCTTAAGGTAATTAAAATAATGGGACAAAAAAATGGAATCATAGGTAATGTTAGAAAGTTAAATATTCTCTCTCAATAAATATAATGGTGGTTATTAATTTCAAATATATTTCAATCTTTGATGGAAAAAATTTTATATTATGGAATAATCAAATTTAGAACTACTTATGATCATTAGAAATGAATGTATTTACCTCATCTATGGTTGGAATATCAACCAATATAGATATTATTTCTTAATACTAATATGATATAATTTAATTTTATTATACTGCAAAAGGGATCAACGCTTTATGGGTCCCTATAAAATTTATTTTATTTAAAGGTAATGTAATTAATGTCATTGTGTTTCGGTGCGGATGTGCGTCGGGTTACGCTGTTCCGCCAGGACGCGTTCGCGCGTGCACCCGTCAACCCGAGGGGATGGGCGCGCGGCATGTGGTCCCGCAGTCCCGCTTTCCAAGGGCGGGCGGCATTCGTCCCTTATGCAGGGGCGTCTGCTCCTTGATCGAAACCGGGATGATGGGATGTCGGCTCCTCCTTCCTTGGACGTCTCCTCGGAACTCGTCGCCTAATCCGGGTCTCCCTCATAGATTTAAGACATGCTCATGAATCTCGTTCCCGGCGCCATATCTTCATGGACACCGGTTAATTACGCTGCTTCCGCCCGGACGCTCCAAGGAGTCTGGTCGGGGCAGCAACCTGCAGTGAGAAGGCCGGGTGGCTCTGGGTGCTGGGGGCGTGTCGTAACACTGCGGCTCTGCACGTCTGTCTTCCGTCCCTAATAGGGCTTCTCGAAGGCATGATGGCCTGAGGCATCCCGTACTGGGTGCGGGGAACTGTGTCACCTGAGGTTTTCCTCAGCTTCCCATGTTTAACACGGGGTATGCCGCGAGTTTAACGTCCAGCGGGGACGGCATCAGACCGATCAACACGAAAAGTGGATCAGATGACAGAACCCCTTGCGGGGAACCTCCGACGCTGGGGCCAGCACATGGGCGGCTTCCCAAGTAACGTGGAGTGGAGTGAAGTGGCATGACCCCACCGGGATGTGGCGGCCCGGGTAAGGATCAGGATGGATGATGGAGTGAAGAGCTTGGACCCCGTAGGGGCTTCCTACGTACCGCGCGTTAGCACGGATCAAAGTCAACGTAGTTCGGGTATACAGTTTAACGTCATGCTGGACGTCGGCAAGCCGACTCACGAAGAGGTCGAGGCCGCCGGGCGGAGGATTGAACCGAACCACCTCGCACAGAGGGGGATGGAACGGCCGAGTGGATCACAGTTTCACGTCATGCTGGACGATAAAAGGAGAAATGGAAAAGGGGGGCTGTGGGGAGGCACCGTGGAGATACACACAGGCAGTCTCCCACAGGGGCGGATTCATAGGTGAATCGACGCAAGCGTGAACCCTGGAGGGGTCCACTGATGGACGAACCGATGTAAATACGACCGGGACGACCAGGTGGCGGGCTTGGACCTCAAGAAGGCTTCCTACGTACCCTGTTTAGAAGACAGGGATCAAAGTCCACGTAGTTCATTCTGTCAGGACGTACGCACTTGAGGCAGCCCGGATGCGGCAAAACTCAGTTGGAAGGGACTTGGACCGAAAGCAGAAGACACCTCGATCCCAGTCACACCCTCTACTGGCTTCGGCAGTGGGGAGGCGCAATGGAGATACACATGTGCAGCCTCCCACGAGAAACTAGGGGTTTGTAATACCCTGCCCCCGTAGGGAAAAGCCACTCCCATTAAATCGTCCCAAAAGCGGGACAATCCCGACATCCCTGCAGAGACGAGCGGGTGGGGGCCACATCCAAACCGGGGGAGACCCTGCGTGCAGAGCACGGGATCGGATGATGCGGACGATTTAGCGTCTTGCCAGACGAAGTACAGTTTAACGTCGTGTGTTGAGGACGAAGCGGACAGTTTAACGTCTTGCCGGACGAAGCACAGTTTAACGTCGTGTGTTGAGGACGAAACACTTGGCAGTTTAACCTCTTGCAGCGCGGACGATGGGGGCTAGGCAGTTTAGCGTCGTGCAGCTTGAACGGATGTGCAGTTTAACGTCATGCTGGACGTATGGGCAGTTTAACGTCATGCGGGACGAATATGCAGTTTAACGTCATGCTGGACGAATGATTGCCGCCGATGGGTCTCTGTCACTTCGCACGAGCCTGGAAGGCTGCACGGGAGGACAGCGCACGGTTTGGGCACCCAAGATGAGGATCATCGGGCGCCACGCAGGCGGGGTACCCTCAGGGGGTCAAGGGAGGCGACCCTGGCGGATTGCGCGCAAAAGGGGAGATTTGCGCCCAAAACCGCGGGTCGGCGCACAAAATGGTGGGCTGGCGCGCAATTGGGCCAGCGCTTCGCGCGCGGATGATCGGGATTGCGCGCACCGGGCTTCGGGTAGCGCGCGGGGGAAACGGCTCATTCTCTAACGAATGGCCACTTTGAAAATGGGGGGGTGCGCGCAATCGGGCTGGATTGCGCGCACCCAGGGGCAATTGCGCGCAAGAGGCTTCTTTTGCGCGCAAAGGCCTTCGGGTTGAAATTTATTCAAAGGAAATGAGCCAAGGGGATTGCGCGCGAAGGCGGACCCCAAGGCTCTGTTGCGCGAAAGAAAGGAGGTTACCTGAAGATCGGAATTGCGCACGGAAGGGGTTGGATTGCGCGAACGAGCGACGCTTCGGATTCCGGCAACCTTCAAAACGTCGGGGGTCGCCTTATATTTATAGGCAACCCCGGGCGCGGAATCCGGTCTCGGGCGTGCAATTCGCTTCGCGGGCGCGAAATCAGGACCCTGCGCGCAAAGGCGCCGCGCAGGCCGCGGGCGCGCAAAATAGCGTGCCGGCCCAGCGCATTGCGCGCATCCCGGGAGGATTGCGCGCCGCGACTCAACTTTGCGCGCGATCCTCTGAAATTTCGCGCAAGTCCTCCGGGCCCTCCGGAACGTGCCTCTGACTCCAAATATCACTTCTCTTTCCGCATCCGGAGCTTCGTTTGGGAACAACGGACTTTTCCGGCGTCTACAAAAGCCCCCCCTCGGAATCTGGTCGGCGAGAGGTCGCAACGATCGGGTTTCGAGGGAGACGCCGGAATGCCGAAGTCCTGGGCGGCGCGGGACTTAGGCACGCAAGAAGGGGCGCCGGGCGCGAAAGTCGCCGCTGCGGTCGCGCAAAGCGCTTTCCGCGCAGCGCGGACCCCGGCCTCGCCTATAAATAGGGGCCCTGGGTCCCGCGTTCCGTACTCAGGCCTTCCGCGCGATAGGCTCCAACGCTCTCATGCGCGAAATTGCCTTTTCCGAGGAGATGGACGACTCAGACACGGAGGCGGCCGAGGAGAGCCGGATAACGCGCCGTAGGGGGTGGAAGTGCATCCAGCGCTTCCTCAAGCGAGACCCGTCGGAGTGGCTGGGGCGCATGGGATCACTTCAAACCTGGCTGCGCTTTCTGTGTGCCGGGGGAGCTGATGCTCAACGCCTCCATCTAACGGTCCGTGATTTCATGGCCGAAAAGATGCGCGAGAGCTGCCGGCGTGCCGACGTCACACAAAGTCGGGACATGTCGGAGAGCACGCGGGCGCTCCTCGCGGCGGAGCAGGAAGTCCGGCGCCTCGAAGGGCAGGCGGCAGAGAAGGAGGCCTTCGTCGCAACGTGTACCGAGCTTGTGGAGCAACTAGCAGCCCAGCTGGTTGACGCCCAGGTACAGCTGACGGAGGCGGGCCAACAGATGGTCACAATTCAGGTCGAGCGGGAGCGTGCACAGGCCAGAATCGACGAACTGCGCGCTGCGACCGCCGACGAAGAGAGGGCACGCAGAGAGCGAGAAGCAGCTCTGGAGGCCACCAGCCAAAGGGTAGCGGCATTAGAAAGACTCATTCAGCACGCTAATCCCTAAGGGCTTTGTTTTGCCATTCCCAAAACATTTGCTTCCGCTACTTTGATCCATCTGTATGAATCAATATATTTATCTGCATCTTTTGGTTTAACATGCTCAACCACAATTCGTTGTCTTGCGGGAGTGTTAACCAAGCATCAGGCGTCCATCATTGGGCCTGGATTTCTGAAGAAAAGAGGGAGGTCATTCCTAGGAAAGGAGACCTCAGACCTAATCAATGTACCATCCCCCCAAACTGTTCCAACACACGAGCGGGACAATGCTAGGGGCGTTGAGATTTTATCCGAACATAGGGAAATGAGAAAGGGTGAATCGAGCGTCCCGAATCCAGACATCCACAACGGTCGGCCTTCCAGGAAATGCCCAAGACGGTAGGCGGACAGTGGATCGACCATAACAACTGCAATAGACGGACCGAAAAAGGCCATCATTCATATTACAGGAGGCGGACCACATGTCATCATGAATACCGCTTTGGGGTTCCTTCAGACACAAGGGTGGAAATCCAGATCAACAGGGCATGCGAAGCGTGGGGCGAAGTGACGATTTGTTCGGACAGAATCCAACGCTCTCAAAATTGCGCCACCGTGGGGAGAGCGTATTAGGCAGATGCACTAATTTGGCCGTGAGTCACCTCAATTCTCAGACAGCACCTCTCTGACGAGGAAACCGTCACTTCCCATCCTTGCGATGGGGCATCCCGAGCTGAATCGGGGAGAATATCACAACTGCACCACTCTACCCAAAGTCAGGCCAGACGGCCGGCGACGAGGAGGGGCGGGACTTAACGATCCCTGAGGCTGGACCCGAGTCGGAATGCCCGGGCGTTCCTACGTACTCCATCAGGCTGGAGATCAAGCCACACGTAGTTCTGAGAGTGCAGTTTAACGTCATGCAGGACGTAGGACCCCATTTGGGGAGATCTTAGTTTAGGGTCGTAGAGCTCGGACCATAGGGGTAGATCTTAGTTTAAGGTCTTAGAGCTCGGACCATAAGGGCTAGATCTTAGTTTAAAGTATTAGAGCTCGGACCATAAGGAAAGATCTTAGTTTAAGGTCTTAGAGTTCGGACCATAAAGAGAGATCTTAGTTTAAGGTCTTAGAGCTCGGACCATAAGGAGAGATCTTAGTTTAAGGTCTTAGAGCTCGGACCATAAGGAGAGATCTTAGTTTAAGGTCTTAGAGCTCGGACCATAAGGAGAGATCTTAGTTTAAGGTCTTAGAGCTCGGACCATAAGGACCTCAAAGCACGCCACATCGTGGTCATATCCCCTGGATATGCGAAGATGCACTGAGGGATAGTGTCAAGAGTGTCGAGGTTTCGCCTGGCCAGAATGGGAGGTGGAAAATGTGAATCATGTGGCCATTCATTCAAGGACTGGGGACACCGGCGTAACGATATGGGAGTACTGCCGACTGTGGCGGAAAAGCAGCATCAATATCGCACTAACCGTTGGTGGAATGAGGCAGCAAACGAGCATCGACCGCTCAATCGCAGGATTCATATCGATTTGCTGCCCGAGGCCATTGGGGGTACCGGCCCGAGTCGGTGGGAGAGCACTGAGGCATTGTGTCCGAACCGTTCACGGGGGCTCCACCCAGGGCGTAGACGATGGGTCCGAATGAAAGGGAGCACGAAGCCTGAAAAGCGGAGGAAACCTTACCAAGCGGATCCTGACCCTCCTGGCAATAAACCAGAGTACTCTTGACACCGGTGGACCACTGCAAGGGGTCGGGGAACACGCCTTGAGGGTGACCTGAAGGCGGCGGATTCCCCAGAGAAGGGGGAATCTCTAAGAGGTGGGGGGCTGGACCCGAAGTTTCAAACATCCGGGCGTTCCTACGTATCCCATAAGGATGGGAATCAAGCCGCACGTAGTTCTTGAAGCGCGACGCAACACAATCGGGCACCAGCGCGGGGAAGAGTGCGGGTCTGACCCTCGCACACAGAAGGAGCGGCATTTGATATTTCTTGTTTGTCCTTAAAGATGAATGGTTTTTCTTTGTGCGGCGACACGCCTGTGATTGAGAAATCTCTGGCATCGCCACAATAATCAAGCCATGGAAGGCATTGATGAATGGCGTGGTTATTAACCAGCGCCCAACATGAGTGTCCCCTGAGGAGAACATCACGATGCAGTGCCGTTTCTCGTCGGGCGGCCAAGACGATCACAGTTTACGGTCGTGTGGTAGGACCAGACAACACAGTTTAAGGTCGTGTGGTTCGGACCATGGAGGAATCCGCTTATTGCGGTACGGCGGACACGGCGGAGGTGGGAACATACCCAGCCCTGCGGTCACGCACGATTCCCGGAGAAGAGTCTTGGGATAGGGGTCTGCATGTGTCCATCACCCGAGGGGCAGAGATGCTAGCCTCCAGATATACTGGGCCCAGAACGCGATTGTTCGGGCGACTCCCTCCTCCTTATGGGGACGAGGGTCCAGCTACGCATGGCCCTTAGGGAGGATATCCGCATATATCCCTGGTGCTCAGATCATGGGAGCCTCGAACGACATCATTACCCTGGTTGGTCTCCCTAACGTGTAGAGGTGTACTGGAGGTCAGTATGAAGAGAGTGTCGAGATTCCACTACAACGCATAAAGGCGGAGTGTGATGAGGACTGCGCAATCCAATGCTCAGAGCCTGAAAGAGCTGACATGGCGATCAAGGATGTTGTTGACGCATTCGCAACACAACATCTGATCGCGTCAGCCTAAGACGGGGCAAGCAAACGAGCATCGACCGCTCAATCGCAGGATTCATATCGATTTGCGGCCCAGGACTCGCCGGTAAATCGACCCGGAGCGGTAGGAGAGCACTGAGGCATCACACCCAAACCGCTAACGAGGATCCCTTTGAGTGAAGGCTCGAACAAGAGGGAGCGCGAGGCCTGACAAGCAACACAGGACTTGTCGGGATTGAATCTGACACTACAAGTCATAGACCTAAGTACCCAAAACATGTTAACAGATCACCGGAAAGGGTCGGGGGACTCACCCTGAGAGCAACCAAAAGAGGGAAGATCCCCGTAATCAACCAAGAGACAGGGCTGGACCTGAGACACAAGCGTCCAGGCGGTCCTACGTATCCCATAAGGATGGGAATCAAGCCATACGTAGTTCTGGAGAGGCAGTTTAACGTCATGCAGGACGATGAGGGGTGTGAGGTAGTCCCACACACGGGGGAGGCGTACGGCGCGGCCAGTAGACCGACGTGAATGAGGACATAATCCCCCGCTCACGCGATACACCACACACAAAAAGGAGGGGAACTGGGGCCAGAGGCCCAACGCGGGATAGAGATTCCCGGGGAATGGGGCTGGGCCTGAAACATGAATGTTCAGGCGATCCTACGTATCCCATGAGGATGGGAATCAAGCCATACATAGTTCTTTGAGAGGCAATTTAACGTCATGCAGGATGAATGTTGAACAGTTTAACGTCTTGTAGCTCGGACGTAGTGCAGTTTAGCGTCATGCAGGACGAAGCACTTGGCGGTTTAACGTCTTGCAGCGCGGACGAATGCTGAACAGTTTAACGTCTTGTAGCCTGGACGAATGCAGTTTAACGTCGTGCAGGACGTGGGCACACTCAGACAAAGTACTTCTTGAGGAACCTAGCGTTGGTGGGAGGAGTGACACGCTCACCATCCATAGTCGCTAGGGAGTACGCGCCATTGGGATAGACCCTGTGGACAACAAAAGGTCCCTCCCACTTGGGCTCCAACTTGGGCGGCTTCCTGCCGGGGATCATCGGTGCTCTTAGGGCTAGCACTAGATCACCCTGCAGGAAGGAGCGGAGGCGAACCTTCTTATTGAAAGCTCGAGCCATTCTGCTTTGATGCCTCTCCAAGTTGTGCAAAGCGCGAAGTCTATTCTCATCCAGTGCTTCCAACTCGACTAGACGGGCTTCAGCAACTCTGTCCGACGCTTGCTGGTCGTAGACCGCAGTGCGCAAGGACGGCAACTGGATCTCGATGGGCAGGACGGCCTCAGCTCCATACACCAGGGAATAAGGGGTCATCTGGGTGGAATTGCGAGTCGTCGTTCGATAAGCCCAGAGGGCGTTGGGGAGCTTGTCCGGCAACTCTTCTTGTTCTGACCAACCATATTTTGCAGAATGTTAGAGAGGGTTTTGTTGAACGCCTCGATCTGTCCATTCGCCTGCGCATGATAGCGAGATGTATGGTTCGAGCGAATGTTATACTTGGCGTACAACTTCTTCAACTCGGCTGCTCAGAAATTGGTTCCGTTATCCGTGAGGATAGCGTGAGGCACTCCAAATAGATAGATGATGTTGGAGGTCACGAAGTCAGCGATCGAACAGGATTTGACCTCTCTGAGCGGAATCGCTTCTGCCCATTTGGAGAAGAAGTCCGTGGCGGTCAGAATGAACCGGCACTGGCGAGCTGTCGCCGGCGGGTAAGGTCCCACAACGTCCAGTCCCCAGACTGCAAAGGGCCAGGAATACCTTGTGGTATGGAGAGGCTCCGGCGGCCGATGCACAAAGTTCGCATGAACCTGGCACGCATGGCACTTCCTGGCATACTCGATGCAGTCATGGATCATAGAGGGCCAGAAGTATCCCAACCTCCGAATCTGGTGGGACAGCTTCGGCCCAGTCTGGTGGGCGCCACATGAACCAGCATGAACCTCTTGCATGACTCGTGGGATCTCAACTCCCTGAAGGCAACGGAGGAGAACACCATCAAATCCGCGTTTGTAGAGGATCTGCTCCAGGCCGGGACTTCTCTGGAGGACGAACTGCGATGCGCGACGTCGAACTCGCTCGCGCTCGGCCCGATCCGATGGAAGAATGCCATGTTGGAGGTACTCAACCAAAGGCGTCCTCCAATCAGGGGCTGATCCGACTGTCACATCTGGGGTACTCGGGGCTCCGGGCATAGGGGCAACCGTGGTGAGGTTACTTACCAACGGGCCGCGATCTTCTTCCGGGATAACGGGAGCGATGAGCCTGCGGCGCGTCACGCGGACGATCAGGTTGTCCTGTTCAGGCTCCGCAAGTGACGCAGCGAGGCTGGCCAAAGCATCTGCTCGACCGTTCTGCGACCGGGGAACATGGACAATTTCCGGCCGAGAAGGGAACCGGGCCATCAGAAGGAGGGTGCACACCAACAATGGCACAAGTTCTGGCTTCCTGACAACGTAGTCGCCATTGATCTGCTTAACGACCAGCTCGGAGTCCCCTTTCACGCACAGACGGGGCACGTCGATCTCGAGAGCCAACTCGAGGCCGGTGATGAGGGCATGGTATTCTGCCTCATTGTTGGTACAGCCCTCTGACAACAGGAAAGAGTATGGCAGCACGGCTCGCTCCGGGGTAATGAAGACGATGCCCAAGCCCACTCTGTTGAGCTTAGGATTATCGAGTCTTCTACCGGTGGGGCTCCGGGATGCACCGTCAAAGTGCATCTGCCAGCATGGATCGGCTCGATCAACCGAGAGAATGGCCTCATTAGGAAAGCCTAGATCCAGCGGCTGATCCGCGGAGGTCGGGTGAGCTGCCAGAAAGTCTGCCAATGCTTGCCCTTTGATGGCCTTCTGAGACACATACCTGATGTCGAACTGCTGGAGAATCACAGCCCACCGCGCTAGGCGGCCAATCAACATAGGCCGGCTCAGGATATATTTCAACGGGTCTACCCGAGAAACCAACTGTACCTCATGGTGCTGCAAGTAGTGCCGTAATTTCTGTACGGCAAATACGAGCGCCAGGCAGCTCTTCTCGATGGGGGAATACCTAACTTCCGCATCGAGGAGCATGCGACTGAGGTAATAGAGGCTATTCTCTGTTCCCTCGTTGTTCTTCTGGGCGAGAAGGGCACCCAGGGACCGTTCCAGGGTGGTCACATAAAGGACCAGCGGCTTTCCGGATACGGGCGGCATCAGGACCAGAGGTTGAAGCAGATACTGCTTGATTTCCTCGAAAGCGGTCTAACACTCTTTATCCCATACATAGGTGGCACCTTTCTTCATGAGCCGAGAAAAGGTCTTACACTTGCCGGCCAGATTCGCGATGAATCGGCGTATATAGGCTAAGTGGCCTTGGAACCCTTGCAGTTCCCGGATGGTACCTGGGGGAGGCATCTGGCTAATCGCCCTGATTTTCTCTGGGTCGATCTCAATACCTCGGTATCTTACCACAAATCCAAGGAACTTTCCGGAGGTGACCCCAAAGGCACACTTCAACGGGTTCATCTTCAGGCAGCGAGACCGGAGGAAGCTGAACACTTTCTCAAGATCTTTGAGATGGTCCTGACGCTGGCGCGATTTGACAACCAAGTCGTCGACGTAGCATTCCACCAGTGTGCCGAGGATTGGCTTGAATATGCGGTGCATCGCCCGTTGATAGGTGGAACCTGCATTCTTCAGGCCGAAGGGCATGACCCGGTAGCAAAAGGTACCTTGGGGGGCCCTGAAGGCAGTGAACTCCTCATCCTCAGGGGCCATCCGAATTTGGTTGTATCCGGAGTATCCATCCATGAAGGAGAGGGCTTGGAACCCTGCCGTGGCATCAATCAACAGCTCTGTCACTGGAAGGGGAAAATCATCCTTCGGACAGTGGCGGTTGAGATCGCGGAAGTCGATGAAGACTCTAATCTGCCCGTTCTTCTTCCTGACCGGCACAATGTTGGCCAGCCATTTGGGGTACTGAACTTCCCTCACGAAGTTGGCTTTGATAAACTTGTCAACTTCGGCCTCAACCATGGCACCGTGGGATGGGTGCATCTTCCTGGGAGGCTGCTTGAACCCGCGATGGTTCGCCGGGAGACCAAGGCGGTGGACGGCTACCTGAGGATCTAGCCCCGGCATCTCGTCATAGCCCCAAGCGAACACATCACGGTGCTGCCTGAGAAAGTCCATGTACTGCTGCCTCTCCTCAGAGGGCAGGGCGGCACTAACCAATGTGGGTCTTGGATCGGCCTCGGTTCCAAGGTTCACCTGTATTAACTCATCGACCGTGGCGGGGACACCCTCCTCAAAGGCTGGGGGTGCGTCTTCCATATCCTCTCCGCTCGGGGAGGGATCGTCCACGGGAGAGACTGCGTTGGAAACTGCATTGGGGCTACCAGATCCTGCTGGGCCACTGGTGCTGGCGCGGGCGGTCGCGGCCATCTCATCAGGAGACTCGCGGACCGTCAAGACCATGGCGACGTCCAACCGGTGAATCGGGAGGACGTAAGCGTCATCCAGACTTGCCCAGGGATCGCTTGCAACAGCGACAGGCTCAACCTCACCTGCCAGGATCTGCTTATCCTTGCTCTTGTAATAGTCCGTGTCCAGATAGCGGGCTTCACATGAGGCAAAAGGAGAGGCATCTCCTTGAAGCACGCCTACTCGACCATTAAGGGAGTATTTGAGGCATTGGTGGTATGACGAGGGAACCACTGCATGAAGGTGAAGCCATGGCCTGCCCATCAATGCATTATACGCAGTGTCCTGAGAGACTACCATGAATTCGGTGTTGGCAACCAAGTCACCGAACTGGGTCTTCAAACGTATCTTGCCGACCGGGGTTTTCTCGGTGCGGTCGTACCCCAGGATCCTGAGGTCGGAGGGAATCAAGTCATCCTCAGACAACCCCAATCTCCGGAGCGTCCGAGTTGGAATCAGGTTAATCCCGGACCCCGTGTCGACAAGACAGCGCCGGACTTCAAGGCCATTGAACTGGCTAGTGACATACAGCGGACGGATATGTCCCTGTATAGGAGGGTCTTCATCCTTACCAGAGAACGAGATAACTGCCTGACATTCGGCGTCCTCGATCGTTTCGGCGTGAAAGGCCTCTGCAGCCGCAACCTCTATCTCAAACTGGAGGGGGCTTTTCAGGGCTTCAGCGAGTGCCTCACGCATCTCAGATGACATGCGCAGAGCCTCAAGGATGGAGAGCCTTGCTGGGATGTCGGCCAAGTGCTTCAGGACATCATACTTTTTGGCCAAGCGCGAGCCCCTGGTTGCAGGAGGTTGCTCTGCGGTTGGTGGCATGACGGGCCTTGCCGGTTGGATCGGCGGCCGACTGGTACTTGGCGCATCTCGCTGTTCACTGGTCGCAGTCCGGGAAATGGTCACCGTACTGGAGTCAGGAGGCCGGGATGGACTCGTGGCAGGGCGGAGCTGGTCGCGACGCGGCTGAGGCGGTTCTGCCTGGTCCCACACCACAAACAGTGGCGGAGGCGAATCCGTCATCCCCGGATGGGGGGGCTGCGCGCGCTGAGCTCGGTTTTGAGCCTGCTGCCTAGTCTCAGTGGCGTGCACGGCCTGGCTGGAGGTACCAACGGTTGTGCCCCGGCGACTCCTGTTGCTGCGGTTCTTCCGACGGTAGCGACGACCGGGGACACTAGGGAGGTCCACCTGGTGTTCTTCAACGTCGGGAACCGAAAAGGGATTCACCAGCTCGACGGTATTAACCGAAGCTTACCCAATACCTTCATCGGACGAATCATCCATCACCGGGCGGATCCGAGGAGGGACCCCCATCTCCGGGGGCATGAAATCGCCGAGAGTGCGGGATAGTGGCGGAACCGGCGGGGCGCGCTCTTCCTTCTTGCGCTGCCGCCGTTTGCTCCTCTTGGAAGAGGCAGGCTGGGACGACGATGCCGAAGCAGCACCCGCAGGTTCTGGGGGCTCAGGCTGATTCAAGCGCGCACGGATGATTCCATGGGCGCGAATGGTCGTCTTGTGGGCCATCCAGTTATTGTACTTCTGGGATCCGCGGTCGGAGACCAGCTGCCATTCGTCCTCGTTGCCACTATCGTCATCTGATCCCACGAACACGCCCGCCACTTGTGCTGGAGCTGGGCCCAACCTGATTACATTGTTGTTAATCTGGTCTTGGAGCCAATCCTTAAACACATAGCACCGCTGGATGGTGTGCCCCAGGGCCCGATGGTAGGGGTAGTAGCGGGGGTTATTCGTAAGATGTGCCTCCTCTGGCCTCCAACACTCAGGAAATCGCACAATCCTCTGCTCCAGGGCGCTCCGGAAGTAACCGGGGACCTGATCCTCATGAAATGAGTAAGTCAGGTGTCGCGGGCCCCTGGGAGCGTGGTCTTGACGAGGGGCTGGAGGGGCCGGCCGAGGAGGTGGACCCTGATTATCTCGCCTGGGTTGCGGCGGTACATTACGCGGAGGGGCCGGCCGGTTCTGAGGCTGCCGCTGCTGGGCCGGGAACTGAGCCCGTGGAGGCGGATTCCTGTGAGGCTGTGGAGCTGGCCTCGCCGGCAGCAGCTCCAATGGCCTGGGGGCCTCTATCTGGGCGACAGCAGCAGGCTCAGCCCTGCTGACTCTCCTTGCAGGAATCATTGGAGGCAGCGGGTGTGCCTGGCTGGCCTGTTGCAGGGCTTCCTCAAGACGTTGAGCTTTGTCTGAGAAGTCCCTGAACCCTCCGGGGTAATTCTGAGTGATCAGGGAAGGGACCAGCTCGGTCTTGACGTTCCCGACGCACATTGTCAGCAACTGCTCATGAGTCAATGGCATGTCAAGGGAATACGTGAGACCCTTCCATCGGGCGATGAAGTCCGCGACTCGCTCATCAGGCCTCTGCTTGCACTTGAAGAGGTCTGCGATACTTGTCTTCCGGGTCGTGGAACTGAACTGGTAGAGGAACTGTCTACGGAGGTCCTCCCAGCTGGTTACCGACCCGACGGGGAGCTGGCTGTACCAGACAAATGCTGGCCCTTCCAGTGTCTGAACAAAGCAGCGAAGCTTAGCGGCCTCCTGCTGCGCCGGAGTCCCCAACATAGGCCCGCACCTCGAGTTGAAGTGGGCTAAATGCTGTGGCGGATCTCCAGTTCCGTTGAAGGGGGCGAAAGTGGGATTCCCGAATCCCGGAGGCGCCGGCATGTCATCCACCCATGCTGGGTAGGGCTTGCCGTCCGGTGGGATCGCCACCTGCCGAGTCTCCAAGGCTTCCAAGCAGGCAATGAGTGCCGCCATCGGATCGTCCGGACATGGGTTCCAGTCCTGGCGAGGATCTCTAACCACGAGCGCATTGCATGGCCCTTCAATCGGGTCGTCGACCGGGTCGTCGGACTCGGCAGCTCGTGGGATGGCGGGCGGAGCGGCCCTTGGGGCAGCAGGAGGAATCCGAGCGGGATCCCTCAGGTAGTCACGCCTCTCGGGAGGGTGTGGCGAAACATACCGCGCCCTCTTGCCGTAGGCAATGGCCTCTCTCCTGTCGGCGAACACGGCGTAATCACGGTTGCCCGGGAGAGTCTCATCGAGGAGCAGTTGTTCCGGTCCCTGCTGTCCTGGCCTGGGATCATCGTAGTCAGGCCGCCGTTCTGCAGCGCGCTCGGCGAGGAGCTGGTCAACCAGCTTCTTCTGTTCGGCGAGCTGCTGACGTAGCGTAGCCTTCTCGGGATCCTCCTCTGCCCTCTGCATGGAGGCGGATGGGTCGGCGGGCCTTATAGCCTCGCTGTGCTCTTTTCCTTTGCTGACGTTTCGGCTCAATGTCAGTGCTTCAGTGGGTGCGGGGAGCCCCAGGAGGTTCCTCTGATGACGAGTAACTCTCACCGATGGATCTGACGACGGCTTGTCTTCGGGGGGGAAGCCCCCGTCGAGAAGTTCCAAGTCGTTCCCCTCTCCCGACAGGTCAGCCATATTGACTGTTTCTGTCCCTGGGGATATACCCTCAGGGCCACCCAGCGAATCGGGCTGTCGGCGAATCACACTGAAGCGTAGGGCAGCGTACTGCCCCCATCCACGGATATACACGTGGGGAGTGGCTTCCTCGATAACTTTGCGGAGTACTTGAAAACACTCAACGCATCGTCGTTGGAGGGGCCTCGTGGTGCTCAAATGACCCGGGGTGCCGAACCGCGGGGAGCATGGCCAGGTCAATTTGACGGCACTGCTCACCAATATCCTCCAGGTGCGATTGACTCCCGGGGTATGGCATTTGTAGGCGGCGAAGACAGGAGCGAGTCTCCCGGAGAGTTCGGCGGAAGCATTCGAACTCATCCGGGGTGAGCGATTCGGGTGCATCAAAGCCCGGTACTGCGACTGGCCAAAACTTCTCAGGGAAGTGGCCCTCTGCAAGGACGGTCCAGAAGCTCCACGACTCAAACTCGGGACCCAGATCTCCTTGGTCCTCTTCCATGGCTGGGAACGGACGGGGAACTGGTAGTGGTGCCGAGGCGGGCCGTCGGGCTGACGGGCTGGCCGGCGGTGAATACAGCGAGCAGGCCGATTGGCCTCCATATCCCGGGCCGCCCTCTGAGGGTGGCGGTGCCCTGGCTACCACATCACGATAGGACGGGCCGGCGAGCGAACATCCTGCCGTAGCATCGGTGCTCGCCGAGGGCGCACCAAATCGTGGTTCGACCGTCGGTCCCCAGAAAAAGTCTCCGGCTTCTCCGATCGAGACGGAAGGCACTTCCGGAGGGGCCGGTACCAACCAAAAGCTTGATCCTTGGGGGTCTACCAGGCCCTCGTTACTCCGGATATACCTTCGGAGAGAAGCGGGGATCACATCGATCTCGCTCTCGGGGAGCACGAGGCTGACGTGCCGCATTCCTACCCCTGCCCTTGACTGGCGGGATTGGGGAAGGGGCTCTGTCTCCGAATCGTACTCCGCCTCTGAGTCAGAGAAGCAAACCGGTCGGATCTCTGTCCGGAATTCCGTAACATTCTTCCCTCGGCGTCGACGCCTTGCCTTCCTGCCCCTGGGTGGTTCTTCGGGGCAGGGCTGATCTCTGTCCTGGCGTCCTCCGGCCGCACTGGTGCTGGGGCCAAGAGGACTGGGAACCAAGGTGCGAGGGGCACCGGGACAGATATCAAAGGGGACGCGGGGAGAGATGATTCCGGGCAGGCCCCCGGGCCGGGATCGGAAGGTGGGATGACCCATGCCTCCTGGATCGGCCACACAGAGTAGATCCTGCCGGTGAATAGCGCTACCGCGAGGTGGTCCGCGGTGGCTACTGCCAGTGCCAGCAACCGGGAGAGTCGACCCAACCTGCCTTTGGGGCGGTCGGGGCCTCGATCCAGGTCGGGCATAGGAGTTCCCCTGCTCAGGATGCGCAGAGGCCTGGCGACTGGAGCCAGCAGTGGCTTGGGCCAATGTGGCCGCTGTTGCTAGAGCCCCAAGGTGGGCATCCTCTTCCGCTCGTGCCCGACGTTGGCGTCGAGACAGACGAGTCAGGATGAGCGGCGCGGGCAGGTGGAGAGCCCGCTCTTCGACTGGAGAGGCCTGGCGGCGGTGTCGCCGTGGCCTGGCGGGAGTCCTTACCGTAGATCCCTGGAGCGAATCCCGGATAGGGTGATCCCGGGCATCTTCCACCTCATCCGCATAGGGAAGGGAACTGTCAGAGCGCTCCGGGGATAAACTCCCGAAGCGATTGGACGTTGAGGTAGGCAGCGGTGCCTCCCTGCGCGGCCCTCGGGGGCGGCGGTGGTGGCGAGGCGCAGCCTCCTCAAGGTCTAGGCGAGCCATTTCCCTAGTGGGGATGACTCCCTCTTCCTCGTATCTCCGCACCAGGGCGTTGATCACCCTTCTCTGGATGACCTCCGAGGGGGAGAGAGGGCGTGGCCGTCCCGCAATTGCGGCTGCTGGGACGACTGTGGAACGGGCAGGACCGCGCGGAGTAGCCGCGTCGGTGTTTCCCCTATCCCTGCGCCAGTGGGCGGGTGGCGATCGGGCACTGGATCGGGCGACCTGATTTCTGAAAGCAGGGAGAAGAACCCATTAACACTGACAGGAAAAAGGAATCGACAACCAACCATTAGCGCCACGACGCCTACCGTGGGGGGAACCCAGGCCCTCGACGTTGCGAGACGGAGTGCCCGATTTCACTTCCCCAGCCCCTGGCGGGTAAGACTGAATGCTTGGCCGGGCAACATGCCGGTCTTCCAACACCTCTGAAAGCCATCGGTCTTCGTATCGAGGAGAAGAGATTCACGTCGGGTTCACCATTTTTCTGTTTCGGTGCGGATGTGCGTCGGGTTACGCTGTTCCGCCAGGACGCGTTCGCGCGTGCACCCGTCAACCCGAGGGGATGGGCGCGCGGCTTGTGGTCCCGCAGTCCCGCTTTCCAAGGGCAGGCGGCATTCGTCCCTTATGTAGGGGCGCCTGCTCCTTGATCGAAACCGGGATGATGGGATGTCGGATCCTCCTTCCTTGGACGTCTCCTCGGAACTCATCGCCTAATCCCGGTCTCCCTCATAGATTTAAGACATGCTCGTGAATCTCGTTCCCGGCGCCATATCTTCATGGACACCGGTTAATTACGCTGCTTTCGCCCGGATGCTCCAAGGAGTCTGGTCGGGGCAGCAACCTGCAGTGAGAAGGCCGGGTGGCTCTGGGTGATGGGGGCGTGTCGTAACACTGCGGCTCTGCACGTCTGTCTTCCGTCCCTAATAGGGCTTCTCGAAGGCATGATGGCCTGAGGCATCCCGTACTGGGTGCGGGGAACTGTGTCACCTGAGGTTTTCCTCAGCTTCCCATGTTTAACACGGGGTATGCCGCGAGTTTAACGTCCAGCGGGGACGGCATCGGACCGATCAACACGAAAAGTGGATCAGATGACAGAACCCCTTGCGGGGAACCTCCGACGCTGGGGCCAGCACATGGGCGGCTTCCCAAGTAACGTGGAGTGGAGTGAAGTGGCATGACCCCACCGGGATGTGGCGGCCCGGGTAAGGATCAGGATGGATGATGGAGTGAAGAGCTTGGACCCCGTAGGGGATTCCTACGTACCGCGCGTTAGCACGGATCAAAGTCAACGTAGTTCGGGTATACAGTTTAACGTCATGCTGGACGTCGGCAAGCCGACTCACGAAGAGGTCGAGGCCTCCGGACGGAGGATTGAACCGAACCACCTCGCACAGAGGGGGATGGAACGGCCGGGTGGATCACAGTTTCACGTCATGCTGGACGATAAAAGGAGAAATGGAAAAGGGGGGCTGTGGGGAGGCACCGTGGAGACACACACGGGCAGTCTCCCACAGGGGCGGATTCATAGGTGAATCGACGCAAGCGTGAACCCTGGAGGGGTCCACTGATGGACGAACCGACGTAAATATGACCGGGACGACCAGGTGGCGGGCTTGGACCTCAAGAAGGCTTCCTACGTACCCTGTTTAGAAGACAGGGATCAAAGTCCACGTAGTTCATTCTGTCAGGACTTACGCACTTGAGGCAGCCCGGATGCGGAAAAACTCAGTTGGAAGGGACTTGGACCGAAAGCAGAAGACACCTCGATCCCAGTCACACCCTCTACTGGATTCGGCAGTGGGGAGGCGCAATGGAGATACACATGTGCAGCCTCCCACGAGAAACTAGGGGTTTGTAATACCCTGCCCCCGTAGGGAAAATCCACTCCCATTAAATTGTCCCAAAAGCGGGACAATCCTGACATCCCTGCAGAGACGAGCGGTTGGGGGCCACATCCAAACCGGGGGAGACCCTGCGTGTAGAGCACGGGATCGGATGATGCAGACGATTTAGCGTCTTGCCAGCCGAAGTACAGTTTAACGTCGTGTGTTGAGGACGAAGCGGACGGTTTAACATCGTGCCGGACGAAGCACAGTTTAACGTCGTGTGTTGAGGACGAAACACTTGGCAGTTTAACGTCTTGCAGTGCGGACGATGGGGGCTAGGCAGTTTAGCGTCGTGCAGCTTGGACGGATGTGCAGTTTAACGTCATGCTGGACGTATGGGCAGTTTAACGTCATGCGGGACGAATATGCAGTTTAACGTCATGCTGGACGAATGATTGCCGCCGATGGGTCCGTGTCACTTCGCACGAGCCTGGAAGGCTGCACGGGAGGACAGCGCACGGTTCGGGCACCCAAGATGAGGATCATCGGGCGCCGCGCAGGCGGGGTACCCTCAGGGGGTCAAGGGAGGCGACCCTGGCGGATTGCGCGCAATAGGGGAGCTTTGCGCGCAAAACTGCGGGTCGGCACGCAAAATGGCGGGCTGGCGCGCAATTGGGCCAGCGCTTCGCGCGCGGATGATCGGGATTGCGCGCACCGGGCTTCGGGTAGCGCGCGGGGGCAACGGCTCATTCTCTAACGAATGGCCACTTTGAAAATGGGGGGGTGCGCGCAATCGGGCTGGATTGCGCGCACCCGGGGGCAATTGCGCGCAAGTGGCTTCTTTTGCGCGCAAAGGCCTTCGGGTTGAAATTTATTCAAAGGAAATGAGCCAAGGGGATTGCGCGCGAAGGTGTACCCCAAGGCTCTGTTGCGCGAAAGAAAGGAGGTTACCTGAAGATCGGCATTGCGCGCGGAAGGGGTTGGATTGCGCGAACGAGCGACGCTTCGGATTCCGGCAACCTTCAAAACGTCGGGGGTCGCCTTATATTTATAGGCAACCCCGGGCGCGGAATCCGGTCTCGGGCGCGCAATTCGCTTCGCGGGCGCGAAATCAGGACCCAGCGCGCAAAGGCGCCGCGCAGGCCGCGGGCGCGCAAAATAGCGCGCCGGCCCAGCGCATTGCGCGCATCCCTGGAGGATTGCGCGCCGCGACTCAACTTTGCGCGCGATCCTCTGAAATTTCGCGCAAGTCCTCCGGGCCCTCCGGAACGTGCCTCTGACTCCAAATATAACTTCGCTTTCCGCATCCGGAGCTTCGTTTGGGAACAACGGACTTTTCCGGCGTCTACACATTGCATGATATGTGGGAAAAGTTATTAAATATTTATGTGGTGGATTCAAAAATAAAAGAAGAAAAGAAGTAGGATCTATATAATATGTAAGAGGATCTCAAAATGTATAATAATTATACTATCAATATATTTCTAACATGGTAAATGTTCTTGTGGGAGATATGTGTGTCCTTGGATAAATTACTTAAGATGTAAATATATTTTTTCATAACTTTATAAAACATTGACCTCAGTTCAATTAGAAAGTTTATTTATTGGAAGATAAATATCCCATGGAGATGAAATTGGATAACATTCTTAGTAATTTTATATAATATGATACTTAAACTGATTATTACAATGAAATGGAAAATGGTAAATCTAAATAAGTGGAATTCAAGTCCATAAACACTATCACGATTTAAACTGGATAGGAATATGATGACACCTATATGTTTTTATTGTCATCTTTCTAAAATATTCAAAGAGGAAAAAAGGTTCAATGTGAAACTCCATCTTGTATGATTTTAATGTAGAAATGTTCGACATATTACATCATGGTTCCCCAAGAATTTTCAATAAGATGAATAGGATAAAGTTTATGTTATGATGACGATGTATTTGGACTATGAGAATGAAAAGAAAAATTTTCATGGAAATTTATACAAAAATAAGAATATATATTCAAGAGAAGATGAAAGTTTAGATGGATCTATGAGAAATGAATTAGTGGAATGCAAGGATCATTAAAAAAATTATATAGTTGTAGTTGTTAAAAATTATTTAGTTAGAGAATAGAGTAACATTGAATAAGGAGACATAGAATGAATATTTGACTTTCAAGTCAATATAGAATCATATCTTAAGGAAATATTTTTTTTGAGATCCAAAACAAATAAGTCCAGCAATGTGGTTTGTGATGAAAAACTGTATATGATGTAAGATGAAGAAGTGAAGTCTCTGTTGAAGGAATAAATTGTATAACTAACTTCATCAATTCTAGAGGGATAAAAAATGGTTGTTGAGTACAATATTAAGATTTTATACCATAAATATAAATCGATTGTTTGACTAACACTATAATATTTGAAATGAATCATATCCATAAACTTTAAGAATATGTTTTCAGACTATGATGAAGTTTTATAGATCAGAAAAAACACTTATCTATTCATATGACATTAGAAAAGTTGATTATTCTGAAAATCAGGAATATGTAGCTGGAGCATGAAGGTCTATAAAACCAAAAACAACTGTGAAATATAAATTATAAGGCCGATACAAGGTTTGATAAAAAATAAATGTGAGGATTAATTTAAGTTTTCAAGCACTATCTCTAAAAATGATGATTGATTTGGATATGAAGAAGAATTAGATGATTTAGAGAACCCAAGGGAAAGCCTATGTCGAAGACGTGAAATGAATGAATACACCTGACATCATATGTTATTGATGATGAATGAGTATACAGTCACAAAATTTTGGTTCCATAACAATGTGATAATAAAGGGAATAAAAAAAACATTGGAATCCAAAAAGTGAACAATACTGTAGAACATATTTCAAGGGTAATTTTTTGGTGTTAAGGATTTTGATATATGAACTGATATTGTACATCAACCATATATTGGAATGTTTTAAATAAGAACCAAATTGGTTGAAAATAGAAATTCAATTAACCCTAAATAGAGCTAAAAATAAAAAATATTGGTTTACATTATTCA
Source organism: Viscum album (assembly GCA_963277665.1). Lineage (NCBI taxonomy): Eukaryota > Viridiplantae > Streptophyta > Magnoliopsida > Santalales > Viscaceae > Viscum > Viscum album. The sequence continues at coordinate 554,455,993 of OY728135.1, forward strand.
AGATAATGGTTGTACATAATACCGTGAGGAAGATATATATTATCAATCTATATCAAGTATTAACTCATGAAAATAGATAAGAAATAAATTACATGTGAATTAATTTATTACATAGATTAATTTTAAAGCATCATATTGCATGGGAATTTGGATCATTAAAAGTGGATGAACCTCCCATATGACAGGAAATAAGGACATGGTGGTAGGAATCAAGAACGATAAAAAAGGTTCCTTAATGTTTTCCAATGATGAAGGCTTTAATGTTATTGTATTTATAATAGAATAATTTTGGGGGAAATACATGATACATGTATATTTCTTGGTTTTTGAAGGCCTCGTCACAATTTATTACATGTTAGTTAGTTATTCACTTCATGATATTCCGTAAGCTTTGTCATGGAATAATCATTCATGAATGAAAAAGTCGGTGGATTTGTTTTGTAAAGAAATATTATGAATAGTAATCTGTACCATGTGAGAGGAGAAGATTATACGTTCTTTCTATCCAAGCAAGAATACAACATGTTATGCCAAAAATGTCTTGATCACATGATCCAAACATCACTGGAATATCTGGTGAAATATTTTATTGTTTGACTCCTCCCTCTATTTTCACATGAACGTAAGCATACATGTGGTTCTTCGAAACATGGTAAGATCATTTGAAACACATATTTGTAAAAATACAAAAGGTCAAAAAAATATCTTGACTTGGTTAATATTGATGTGTGCAAACCAATTTCACCAAGGGATATTTATTGAAAGATATATAATGTTCACTTCATTGATTATTTTAGCAGAATGGAATATGTTTCAGTTAGAATCCACACATGTGAGGTGTTTGGTTGAATATAAATTTATCAAATGGAATTTTGTAATTTGTTGGGTCAAACAAACTGGATGTTCCAAATAGATAATGGAATTGATTTAAAAAATTTCTATGTAGATAATTATCTCGAAAAATATGGGATAAGGAAACATATTTTAATATAAATAAATCTATAGCAGAAATGATTTGTTGAGATAAGAAATTATATTATTAATAACTAGGAAGGAATATCTATCATTATGAAAGATCTTGTAGAATGTTTTTGGAATGAAGCAGTAATGTCATCAGTCTACATTTCAAATAGAGTGTTACAGTGTCTAAAAGAAAAGAAGACTATATATAAGCTACTGTATAGAAAATATCCGACATTTAATTAGTTTTAGTCATTAGAATTATTTTATTCATTATCAATAAAGAAAAACATAAGAATATTCAATCTCATGCATATTAAAGGATATTTATTTGATAATAAAAAAATGACAAGCATGTAAATTCATTATTAAGTAGCTGAGGATGGTAGTTGAAATACATTATGTAACTATAGTGGAAAATGAAAAAAATATTAAAAATATTCCTGATCAGAATTAATTGGATAGTGATGAATAGATAAGATAGTCGTGGGATTTTCCAGTTCCATGGATTGATTCAGATGCAGATTCATATAACGATAATGACAGTCAGAATTTGGAATCGTCACAATAAATGAAGAGAAGAGCCAAAATGGACACATAGAACTTAATTAGTGATCAGATAGCTCCAATGTAGACAATGAGGATGATGAATCTATGTGGATCATAGTATAGTACTCAAGGGGGGGGGGATGAATTGAGTATCTATAAAAATTTTAGTTTAATTGGAATTCCTAAAGAGTCCCCAATTAATTTAAATACAGCCCAGTTAATCAATGTTATATGGTTCAAAGGTTTGATTGTTTAAATAAAATATTATAAGATTGATTAATTCTTAGTAATATTAATATCAGTTATTAACATTACTTTTTAAGCTATTCTATTAGGGAAAAATAATTATAACTTCTTTCCAAGATTAATTATCAATGTAAATTTAGTTATTTCTGAATTAAATAGTAAAACAGAGAAAACTAAAATAAATAGCATAGCAGATTTAAAACTAGTGGTTATGCCTCAAGTCGAGACCTAATCCACCCACTTGGTGATCACCTGCAACCATGAAGATTATATAGATAATCTTGATCCACACGCTAGATCAGGGTTAACAATAGTATACATGACGGTCCATGTCACATGCCCTCTTCCACAGTTCTTCTTGGGTATGAAATATTAGGTCACATGAGGACCTCTTCCACAATTATCCATTGGTATATACTAGTGTTTAAAGATTTAAGATAAACAATATATTGTATCCTTTATCATGATGTAGGAGACACTATGTATTTTTATATAGACACACATATTGCTCGAAAGAGAAACATAATAAAAAACATAGTAGAAATGATTAGATAAAGTTAGAAGTGCTCTATGTGTTAGTCTATGCAACTATGTACTTCTGGGATGAATCAGCTATAGAAATCGAGTCCTCTCGAGGAAATCAGAGTATCATAGGTCGGCTATATTTGGATCATGTTCTTTATGAAGTTGATAGTGTGAAAATTTTCTCGACTCTAGAATTTGAGTATGATTCAAGTGTTCTTCAGTAGTGTAAGGTTGAATGAATCAGTTCTTCTTTCAAGAATGCTTGTGCTTAATCTTTATCACTTACACACTTGTTTTTTCTATTGTCACTATTGTCGCTTGTTAAACATTTCTCATCTGGACACACTCTTTTTTTATTCTTATAATGAATGTCTTGGAGATGACAAGATACATGTATTCTATACATCATACCCCGTACTTTCAGGTGAAATTTCTACAAATATTAATTATTTCAGTTTATTTAGAAACTTCAAATATGATCGCTAAAAATTATATTGAAAAACGAAAAAATATATTAAAAAAGGTTTCATAGTCTGTCAGAAAACTGTGTCTCTATGAATCGGTGTATCCTTCTTTGTCTTTGAGCAGTGAGATAGCTCTGATGGCATATTTTTTTAGAGATAAGGAACTAGTACAACATATATTATGTTAGGATCATGGGTTCTAGATAGTCACAGTTTCAGGATGGTCAGGGAGTCTGGATGGACACAGTGTCTAGATGGTCACAATGTTTGGATAATCACAGGGTTAGGATGGTCAAGGTGTCTTGATGTTAATGGTTCCTGGAGGGTCCTGGTGTCTTGTCACGGTGTCTGGGACCTTTTTTAGAAAAACTCAACTGGTGGAAGACTCATGGTATCTCAGACATCTCTAAATATTTGTATAATCACTTACACAGTGATATTCATATAATTAATTAAACTTAATCTTTCATAAGATAATTTCATTATAAAAAAATAGTTTTAATAAAATTTTAAAGGCCGAAAGAAAGTAATCATATGTACACATGATTTTAGATATAATAATAGGATTAAAAATCTCTACTAAATGTATAGTATTTGGGATCATTAAAAGATGATTAAATCTTGAGGAGCCGAACGATCTCCCCCTTTTTGACGATCACAAATAATGTGACTGAGATATCTATTCATATGGAATGTGTCTCTTCTTTAATGTGCTTTTAGTGTATATATAATACATATTTTTGGCCCCTTTTGGGATTATCAAAAAGTGTAAATAAGAATGAAAACACCACAATGCATTAGATGGACAAAAAGAATCATTACCATCATTAAGTAACAAGAATATAGAATACATCCCTATTAAGAAATAATAGTCATTGTTCTTAATCACTGGCTTGTCTCCACTTTTCCCCTGACAGCAGCATCAGATGAAGAATCTACAGAAGCAGAGGTAGAAGTTTAATAAGGGACTGAACCAGTGGAAAAATAAGTAAAAGGGAGTCCTCCAATAATAGAAGGGGCCATGTTAGGTGCAGTAGAAGACCAAGGAAACTTCTGATCAAGGATAACATGCTTGATCTGAATCAGAGCCAAAGAGACATACATTGAGGTAGGGGAAAGGACAGAGGATGAGAAAGTAGGCAAACTAGATCTCACGTGTGCAGCTATAGGAGTGACAATTGCAATACTCCGGTCATGAAGATAAGGCCTCAAAATCATGATGATGTTAGTAACAATCTCACCACAATACTGCATGGATTTATCAAGTAATCCTTGTTATCCATAATCATATACAACAAACGTTTAAAATCATCGAGCTTTTGGAATTGAGTTTTGAAATCATGAGTGACAGGAGGAATCCTCAGATTCTCTATATGGTACATGAAGTGGTTGCTCATGACATTCTTAGAGATGACCTGATTGGTGTTGAAGTCCACCTTCTTTTAAATTTATTGCTGAGTATCATTAGAAATCATGGAACAGATTCTCCAACCATCCCTCGTCAAATTTTTATTGTGTAATCTATAGAAGATATACCTACATGAAATATCAATGGAAGCATCCTTAGTGAGGGCCTATAGTAGTGAAGTCCAAGGGAATTCCCTCTGATCAGATTAACCCCCACAGGCATGAAAGGATGTGTATTCTGAAAAATATTTAAAACTGGTCCTGCCATAGAGGCCATATAATCAGTAACCCTATCCCCCTACCTCCAGGTTTGGGTCACCTGTATGTTGTTGTTGAGGATGTTTTTTAATTTTTTTGTATAGAAAATGTACCAAGGGATTTCACATTTTCCATGAAGGGCCTTGCGAAGGATCTTTTAATCTATATCCACTTCACTAATCTTCCGGTTCTTCTAGTTATAGAGGGATAATACTATCAGAATAGCTCTCTCCTCCAGCTGAATGGGGCCACCAGTACCATATGTCTCAAAAAATTCTATAACTATAGTCCCCTACATTTCATTAACCATACCCCCACCTCTCATATTTCCCAAAATACTAGACCCATCCGTGTAAAGCTTATTTCCAGTTGCGAGGTTTCCTAGCATACCAAATGACCCACTATTTTTTTTGGTGGAGACCTGGGTATGCATGGGCCGTCCATTGAACAGGTTCAGAAGAGGGTCATTATGCCAGTCCCCGAAGTTGGAGGGCATGCCAATCAACAGGTTCTTTGTGTGCACTATGATAGCCCTCGATGTTGGGTGGGTTCCCTCAAACCTAGCTTGGTTTCAGTCCTGCCATAGACACCAACATGCGGCACCTAATATGATGGACCCTGCCTTTTTTTGCAGAACCCTCCTTGTTGTCACCATGGAACCATATGTCTATAAATAGGTCCCCCTCATGATTATGATCGTCTATCATAGTGTTTCCACCCAAAAACAACCAGATATCATAAGCCCGCATGCCTTTAAATAATAGATGGTTCATGATTTCCTCCCAGGAATGGGTACATCATTAGAATCATGAGGACATGTTAATACCCACTTTTGTGATATTCTCATCAGTTTCCCCAACCTGTCTTCTTATTATCTAGGTAACAAAATTATTCTTTGACGGAATCCTTGAGCACCATATCATTTCATTCAAATTATAAAAGTGATCCTGCTCAAGCTGAAGCTGCCAAAATTCCATGGTGGTAAAAGCACCCGAGGCAGAATGAGTGAATATATATTTTTCATCATCCAAGAATAAAACTATAGAGTCAAAAATTTCTAACTGCTTCTCATCAAGAAAAACTTTGCAGAATGATGGATAGAGACTCACTTCTCAAAAAGTGATCATAGGGGCAGGGCATCAAGGAAATCCGAGAAGCATTGACAAACAAGGTATGATATTTCAGTTGATTTATAACTTTCTGGAGAAAACCCTTATACACATTAGTTAACTTGTTAAGACCAATAAAAATCTCATGATTCTCTTGAACAATCTACTTGTTCTTTCAGATAACTTCTCTACTATGTATGATATATATGGTTAAATTAGGGAAGAAAATTCTTGTGTAATATGACTAACACCATACTCAACAGGAAAATAAATAAGTTTTGGTCGTGCGGTTATCACTCTCTACATATCTTTAACCATACCTCTGAGATTTTTTACTTCATGACTATGTTGCTTGTTCTCGACTCTGACTTCTTGAATCTCATGAAGCATCCTGGGCTGAATCTTCCATATGAACATTTCCAATAACAAGGCATCATATCTTTCACATAAATTGTTTACAAGAGATGGTTTGGTATTTTTGATTTTATCAACTTCGTCCTATAGGGTTTCACCATAATTATTTAGATCATTTTTATTCACTAGGTTTGGTGGTACTTGAGATGTTTTAGGAATGGATGCTGAGATAGGCTCAGTTTCTTCGGCAGAGATATCTTCAGGTGCAGATTCTTGTTTAAAATGAATCATAATAGATAGATTAATTCCATTAACTGAGACTTCCTAGGAATCAGTTACATCAAAATAATTAGGGAGTTAATAACATGTATCAGCTGAGCATGGATCAATCAGATAAGGGAAATCAACAAATTCCATATTGGGGGGGATGCTCCCCATCAGAAGGTGCATCTTTATCGGGACTGAGATATTTAGATCCTTGATATATTTCCATGATTTCAGCCCTAATTTCATTGACCATTTCCATTCTATAAAACTGAATGGCTCACTCCATTCTTTCTTCAGCAGATGGAATTACTTCAGGAACATCTTGTTCCACTGGGTGTTCTCCAAGAGTAGTTTCTTTCACAATAGAAATTTTTTCTTTTATATGCTCTTCTATAACATCCTTTACACTTTCCTTAATAATATATTCCTATTTGGGAGAAATTGTTTCATCCATATAAACAACTTCTTCAGGAGCATGCATTTCCTTCTCAAATAAGACATTAAGAGAAGATTCATTGTTTTCCTTAACAATAACAATTTCTCTTGGAGGTACAACAACCACTTCTTATTCTTCCTCATCAGACTACTCAACAAGTTCATCGAGTTCCAAATGAGGACCAGAAATATCCTTAGGTCTTTAAGGTTGTCCCACCAGACTAAACATTTCATAAACCCTATCATTATTTTCCACCCACGCTTTTCTCCATGGATTACAACTAATTTTCATTCTCATTAATGCAAATTTCGAAAGATAAAACTCATAGTAATTAATGGATTCTTCGTCTGGTCCAACCAATCCTTTTGTAAGAAGAATATCTAAGATAATCCATGAATAGAACATGCATGCTGGATTTGAGGTTGTTTTGATCAACTCACACATATGGTGTGTAACATACATTCATAGGTTGATATTATGTCCATTTTTCATGAGATGTATCAAAAATAAATTCTGATACTTGAGAATATAAAAATCAGCTTTTTTAGGGCTAATCAAATTCTGAACAAACTTAAACAAGTATCTAGTTTCACTATCTAGCTCTGAATATTTGGATATACTCCTAGATTTATTTCCAATTAAAAATCTCAATTATTCCTCTAAAACAAAGAACTCACTTGGATGTGGAGGACCTCTATGGTAGTCCTCACAAACTCTGTCATGTGGTATCCTAAGGCATGTTTCCCATAACCTCAAAGAAAAGGTACAAATCGGGCCATTGATCCAACTTCTCACAACATATCCATCTTTTGAATCAAAAGATAATTAAAAATACTGACAAAACATTGCAACTATTTTCGGGTAAATAAGAATATCCTCATTTTTGAAAAAAAATCCATCCATCATTTCTTTTTTAACACTTCAATACCGAAGAATTACTTAATAGAAGCAACTTAGGGAATATATCCTCTTCAGGTACCACTATTATGTTCACCAAATTCGAATTCAGAGGGCCTTCGAGTGCTAACTTTGTTTTGATTTTCGACTTCTTATTAGAACTGTGCTTCTCAGGAGTTGACGACCATGGGAGTTCCAACCTATTCATTCACTGAAGGTTTGAGAGGGAGATGGGTTGAAAGAGGGGTTATAGTTTAAGAGAAGATAGCTCAAGTGATGAACGGGTGAACCATATTTTATTTTATCATATAAGGATATCAAGCAATGCAGGATCGAATGCATGAGAAACTAAAAAGGAATAAAACAGTGAATTATCGCGATATAGGTAATAATGTGTAAATAAAGAGATAATACATATTTATGGTGAGACCATAATCAGGATTCACGGTGAGACTGTAATCAACATTCATGGTGAGACTCTAACAAGCCTTCACGGTCAGACCGTAACAAGCATTCACAGTGAGACCGTAGCAGTGTGATTTTTAAATTTTGAAACCATATTTTTTGAGACAGTAACTGTCAAATAGTAACCAAGAAACAAGAACTATGTGACTATAAGCACGAAACATCAAATATTAAGATAGTAAAAATATAGAACTATTAATGTTATAAAGTAATAATAATACAATGACTTGTGAAATATTAAACTGTGAAACATTATACTTACTACTTAATATTTATCATTCCAAATTTATGTATGATTTAATCTATTCATTTAGAATTTAATGGTCTGTTGAATATATCTAAAAGCTGATATTCTGTTCCAATGATTTCTAAAGTGATGTCAACTTTTTCATAATGATCTATCAAAAAGTGATGTCTTACATCAATTTGTTTTGACTTTTATTTCAAAATATGATTTTTGGAGATGTTAAAATCACAAGTATTGGTACAATTTATTGGTACATGGTAGAATTGATATCCATAATCTAGTAATGTGTGTTTCATCTACAAAACTTGTGCATAACAACTGCCAATAGCTATGTATTCAGCTTTTGCTGTAGATAATGCAACAGAGTTTTGTTTCAGATTAAACCATAATACTAGGGAATTTCCTAAAAAGTTACATGTTCCAGGTGTGTTTTTTCTATCTAACTTATTACCACTTATGTCGGAATCAGAATAACTCACTAACTCATATGATAGTCCTATGGGATATAACAGTCATAGATTGGATGTATTCATGACGTATTTGAAAATTCTCTTAACATCATTTAAATGATATTCCATTGAATTCTCTTGAAAATGAGCACACATATACACACAAAACATAACTTAAGAACAACTAGTAGTTATGTAGTGTAATCTTCTAATCATTCCACTATAAGTGGATTGATCAATATATTTTCCATCTTCATCAATATCAAACTTACAAGTAGTAATCATTGGAGTGTCACTACATTTAGTACTATACAATCCAATTTGTTTTAGAATATCTCTTGTATATTTTCATTTATTTAAAATAACAGCATAATTATTTTGAATGATCTTGTCATGAACCAGGCCTGGTCACCATCTGAACCGGCCCCTGACCTGATCTAAGGCATGGTCTAAAGGGCATTCTGGATCCCCATAGGCTGGCACAAGTGCCCGAGTATCAAAACTAACACGTGGGAATGATTTAACCGAAATAATAAACACAAAACAACAGACTAGTTAAATAACATAAAACTATGAACTGACAACCAAACAAACCCTTAAACTAAAATCAAATATATAGGTTTATAACTTTAGAAAACATCCAAAAATAAACAACAACAAAAGAAACTAACTCTAACTCAAACCTTCAAGCAACAAGAGAGGTGCAACATCCTCATTCCACAAACACCAACCTGCACGAGAAGACCTTCAACAACCAAAACCCCATTGCTGAGCACGATACATCAACCAAGAATACATAGAGAACAAGGAAGAAATACAAATAAACGTGTATGTAGGTTGTGAGCTGAGATACTAGTAGGTCGTCACCCAATAAAAAGGTTCCCTGCATAATTATTAAATGAGAAAAAACATTTTCAATATTAACAAAAGAAAAGAAATAAATTCTTGAACTACTTAAAAGAAAATAGAATTAATGAAAATATTTTCAAATAGAACAAATTAAATTAAAAAACACACACCCTTACTTTTAAAATAACAAATTTGTGACACTGATGAGCATAAAGTAACCAATTATCACTGATATGTGAGAGGCCACATGGGTATCAGCTAGCTAGGGTCCCTAGATCTTTGTGTCTCAGTGAAACGTGTCATAGAAGGCCACGACCCTCAGAAAACATGGCTTAAAAGGCCACGACCTTTAGAAAATGTGGATTAGAAGGCCATGACCCTCAGAAAAGAATATGGTTAATTAGTGTTGCAATCATTAGTCCTACCAATGAAACTGATTCGTGTCACCTCCGGAACACAATCCCACTAGTCTAGTCCACCCTCCTAGCTACCCGGGCTTACCGTTTTGTGCTCAAGTGGTTCAGAGTTCATGTCATATATCATATTAGTATACTCAAACCAAAAAAGACACTACACATTCCAAAACCACTATTTTCACACACATAATCCATTAGAAAAAAGGAACATTAAAATATTTCAAAACTCATTCTGCATTTCTTACAAAACCAATTAAAACCAATACATGGTCAAAGAAAGAAATTTCAGCGACAAAAAAACAATTTAAAGAATTTATTAAACAATTTCAACATATGTCGCACATCTTTAAACACTAAAAATCCACCTGAATACTCATTTAAGACAGAAAACAAAGAGATGCTACACCAAAACACCAATTGCACTGGCCCACAAATTCTCTTAATATAATAATAATAATAATAATAATAATGACAATAATAATGATAATAATTATATGCACACCATGAATCTCTACAAAACACAAATAAAGAAACTTTACATCCTTAATATCTATTTAATAAAACATTAATGATTTTAATAACCAAATTATTAAAAGTAGAACATTGATTTGCACACAAAAACAACCCAACCCTTTTTTAGAATGAAACGTACAGTAACGCCATACTAAAAATATAATCTCTATCCATTGAAAGATTTAATAAGTTAGGTGAACAATTTGTAAAACACTAATAACCAGCCTGACATGAGTTTTTACATAAAATCACAATCATTTCGCATAAACACATTACTAATAAATCAATGCATATGTGATCTCAATAATAATAACAATTTCACCCAAATCAAAGCAATTAAATAATACACTAATATAATTAAACACGTAAGTTAATTCATCAAAGAATAATTATAAGCAGAAGCATGTACCAATGTGTAGAGACTTCACGAAACAATCCACAAACTCTAGCCACATTCCACACGCACTGCAAGAAAATGGAATTGGACCTTAAATCAAGAATTTGAACAAAATAGATATTAAACAATGACCCCTAAAAAACCTTATACCCACCAGAAAAGTAAAACTCAGAAGTGGAATAAATAACATAACCGAATAGGGGGGAGGGGGTTGTGGCTATGCGATGACAAGACAAGAGGCACCTGGCCAAAGGGAGTTGTGCATCGGAATAGTGCGAGGCCAGCAGGAGAGGAACACATGTTAGCCGCGTGTGGTAACCAGACCACGCCAGTAGGGGGCTTCACAGTGGCTCAGGACATGCTAGAAGGGGGGTCGACGCCGGTGACCACAGTACAACAGCGCGCTGAGAGGAGGGATTCGACCATGAGTCGGACGAGGTTGGCCGGGAGTGGTCTGGAAAGGGAGGAGAGCCACAGCTGGGTGTCTAGGGGGTTGCGGTTGGTTCGGTGAGCAAGTCACACAATAATGGTGTGGGACGGGAAGGAAAGGTGGGTGTCAGTTTGGCGGTGTGAAGTCCGTGCGGCGTGAGGGATCCGGAGCGGAGAGATGCGCGATGTGGAGGGCCGAGCAGGGCACGACACATCGGGCATCTGGGACTGGCTGAGGAGGTGGAGATGCAAGGGAGATGGGGGAGAGGTCGCAACATCACCTACTATGGAGAAGGCCTGCAAAGGAAGCATGACATAAAGAGTAGAGGGGAAGGGGAAGTCGCGACGAGAAGGAGTGATATAAGGGTGGTGCAGGCCACGGTGCACAAAAGGGGGATGAAACCCCTATAAAAAAGAAAAACTAAAACAAAACTAAAAATAAATATGAAGACAAATAATAATAAGATTAATATTAAAACTAAAACAAGAATAATAATTTTAATAATATTATTAATAACTTAATTAAAACATTAATAAGAAGGATAATAATAATAATAATAATCTTAATAATCTTAACATTATTATTATAACTCATAATTCACTTTATTCTTCCCATTTTATTTTTCCCTATGTACCTTATTCATCTCATAAAATAATGAATTAACCATACACTGGACATGTCGTGTGGTGACTTGGGAAAAGTCATGTGGCTTCGACTATCCCCTGCCTATGTGTTGGATGTCTTCAAGCACAAAACACTCATTTATCAACAGAATGAAATATTTCAATCGGGTTGGCCCACACTCTGACCAAGATTTTAAACCCATATAAAATAACAAAGTGCCATACACATAATATAATATTAACAATTATATTAATCATTATAATATTTTTATCAACTTAATAGAATTTATATTATTAATGCTATCAATGATAATAATAATAATAATAATAATCATAAACGATATCATTATTACTATCATTAAAATAGTCCCTTGAATTTTATCACACTTCTTATTCTTATTTTATTATATTTTAATTTTACCACTCTTATAATATTATTTCTCAATACTTTATTCTTTTTTTTTAATTAGTTGAACATCGGGTAGGGGTGCGGGGATCAAGGCGAGGCCGTGTGGTGACCCAGCCGAGGTCGCGTGACTTCGACAGCGGCGTACTAAACACTATCAAGGACAAAATTTGCATTTTTAAAATAAAAACTCAGAAATTTTCAGATGGACCTCGACCTGAACTACATGATTCCTAATAAAAATAATAAAATAAATAATATAAAAAGGAGGGGTGTGACAATTTTCCCCCCATAAAGCATTCCGTCCCAGGAAATTCACAACTAGAACCAAACCCCAAATAAGAAAACCAGACTCCTTTAAGGATAAAAGGGGATCACCATAAATATCAAGCAAAGAGAGGAAAAAGTATCATGATCAGAGAGAGTTACTCAAAGAAAACTTCAAGAAACTCACAAAAATACTTTATGATTTGTGTCACCCGCCCCAAAGAGCTACAACGCATCCAGTTTACTGATCAACAAAAAGAAAACTCACACCAACGGAAACCAACTTCACAAGCTGAAACATATCAAACACTATTAAATGTAATCTACACCATTTGGCAAGAATGAACAAAAATGGTAAAACGACGTCCAAGGAACACTCTTTTCACTTATCACCAATCCATCTTTAGAGACAGAACCTAATGGTCAACATGGGGAAGCCCGAGGGACTCCCCACCATTAACAACCTACCAATTCCCAAGGTGAGACTGGAAGACTGAAATGGGGTGGTCCGAGCGGACTCCCCACCATTAAAGAATATTCCAACATCGATTCACTCCAGAGACATTTGTGAAAGATCTAATGTGGGTATCCATGCCATTGGAACTGACAACAGATACATAACTTTAGAAATTTTCCGAATGGGACCAAGTACCCCACCCCAAGGGGTGGGGAGGGTCGGGCCCAACTATCGGAAGTGAAAACCACGGTAGGAGATAGACCAACATCTCCAAATACATGTATGAGTATCATTCAAATTTGAAAATGATTTACCCAACAGACTCACATATGGACCACCAAAAGAAATTACATTTGGGGTGATGCCCCCTAGGACTTCAACATAACAAGACGACTACACCTCCTCATAGCCACAAAAACCTTACGCAACTAGATGGTTCATTCGTAATGGACCAACCATAGAATCAATTAAAACTGCCTCTACTTTCAACACCGATGATAGGAATATAGTCGGGGTCACATACACTCATGGGGTTCCTGACCACACGCCAACATCACTCTGAGGGGTACGGCTGGAGCCATGATGTTTGAATTATATCCCGCCTCACAGTCAGGTTTTGAAGACTTATGAACAAAGCTTCTCCTTTCAATATCACACACAACCACACCGTAACTGAGACAGCCCTAACAAACACAACACACCACGAAATACAATTAATCCATCACGGCACATCCACCAGAACATAGGTTTAGATGATACACATGCATCACCTCTTCACCTTAAACATGAAACATAAGAAGGAATGATGCACGATGAACACTCACCTTTTGAATAAAAAAATTATAACTCCCCAATAGGACATACTCATATGGAAACATGGATTCCCGAAGGATCCTACGAAATCCAACATTTCTTTTCAAAGAGAACTTGCGCTATAAGAAGTCACCAAAAATGACCCTTTCATCCAATAAAATTACTAAAAGGCCATTCAAGACACCGGTCAACACTGATAATTCTAACCTGCCTTCACCCTTCCCTACTGGGATTCCTTTCATCGCGTACATGGGACAACCTTCAAATGCAACGATTTCAAACTTTATACCTGAAAACTAAGAAAACTCAAAGACACCAATGTTCCTATAAATTCCCCTCGTTCCTATCATCCCATTGCGAGTGGGTCCACTTAACTAAAAAGAAAAATGGATACACTTAGCACTATCACTCAAAAGGGAGAGTCCATGCTTTAACCAACGGGAGCGTTGACCAATGGTGAATTACCTGTGGACACACTTCAATAACATGTTAACGCTTTATGGGGGCGTACACTACTTATGAACGAAAACTATAGACCCAGTCAAACTGGTCCAATGGCCAAGAAATATCACAAGTGAATACTAAACGTGTAGGGGGAACCACATCAAGGGCTTCCTGATGCACTTTTCAAAATAATTCACTGACTACGTTCTTGGACACCAACTTACAAATAAAAATTCAAACTTAAGTCACAAATTAGTCAAAAAGGATTCTTGGCTCGAAATGACTCACATACAGCACTTTCCAAAACACAAGGACACATCACACAACCACCAGTTATTAAAACACATAAAAAAAGAAATTGAATTAACCAAATGTTTTGAAAATAAACAAAGCTGGTGGGTAGCACAAACACCAATGGTGCCTCATGGGCCTCGCACTAGCATGTTATCGTGCCACATTGTCAGCCACCTCATATCCATCCCGGAACTCATCCACTCATTTCATTAACCATTTCTCTTTTCATATACACTCATGCATGTGGTTTCTCATAAGAACACCTAGGATCAAAACCAAACCTTTTCATTTTTTTCAAAACCAAAACATTCAACCCACACCTTTCAAACCTCACACATCATTCCCTTTTTAAATTCCTACATTTAAAAATATTTTTCAAGACCAAATCATTTTTACTTAAAAACCAAAATACCATAATTCCAAAACAAAGAAACGAGGAATGGTGAAAGGGAAAACTAGTGTCAGAGGGTGACTAAAAAATATGGTTGGTGGCCATATGGAAATCACACCACTTCTATGGAGGGTATTCTAGAATAGAGTCCCCGACTCTACATAGCATTCCAGACACTATGAGATCACTGGAACCAATGTCCCTACTCCCATTTCATTTCCACTAAACAAGATCAATCAGAAGGACAAACGACTCAGAAAAACATCAACATACATTGGTAACACGAGTACCGCCCTGAGGTTTACTGGCCAGGCACCTTACTCGTAGCCATGACATCGAGTATCGACAACCATAACTTTGGTTCACCTATCTCTATCCCAAAAGAACTCGACCTAGAGCGAAAACCTCCTCTGATACCAAATGTGACAACTGGGTCCCGCTGACAGCCCATCCACCTCACCGTGACATGGGTGTCGGGTCCTTGCTTGATAGGTACCACCAGTTTCCCCACAAACATGTGGTCCCAACCCAAGGGTCCACGCACATGCCTGGACATGTCATATGACTAATGAAAATCTCCACATGACAACACTTGTCCTTACCAGTGTGCTTTTTCCTCACTCACACACACCTCGGGAAACTTCTTAAAAGGTCACCCATCCGGATCACTACTCCAGGGAAAGCACAGATAATAATGAAGTTCTAGTCTGGTAGGCTCCCGAAAAAGAAGGTGCACCATGTTGACATGAGTCATATCATTTATTCATTTAACCCTTTTTCATTCGAGGGTGTTACATTCACCCCTCCCCCTCCTTAAAGTACATCTTCCTCATTGTTGTCCCCACATCTCATCCCAGGTAGTGTAGCGCACTTAAGGGTGGGTACCACCTCTGATACGAATTTTTCACAAAGTAAGCCGGGTCGCCATCTGACCCGGCGCAATACCCGGCCCTTGGCATGACCCGAAGGGGGTTCTCAATCCCCACGGGATATCACAAGTGTCCGGTTATCAAAACTAACACATGGGAACGATTTAACCTAAAATTCAACACAAAACAACTATCAAGTTAAATAAAATAAAATTGCAGACTGATAACCAAACAGAACCTTATACTAAAATCAAATTTAAAGGTTTACAACTTTAGCCAACATCCAAAAATAAATGACACCAAAAGAAACTACCTCTAACTCATACCTTCAAGGAACAAGAGAGGTGAAACATCCTCAAGCCACAAACACAAACCTGCATGAGAAAACCATCAATGACCAAAACCCCATCGTTGAGAACGATACCTCAACCTAAAATACATAGAGAACAATGTCTACAAACACCCAAAGGTGTATGTAGGGTGTGAGAGAAGATCCCAGTAGGACGTCACCAAATAAAAAGGTTCCATACATATTTATTAAATGACAAATACATTTTCAATATTAACTAATGAAAAGAAATAAATGATTGAATAGTTTAAAATATTACAGAATTAAAGAAAATAGTTTCAAATTGAACAAATAAAATTTAAAGACACACGCACATACTTTTTAAAACAAACAATATGTCACACCGACAAGCGTAAAGTAACCAGTGACCACTAATATGGGAGAGGCTGCATTGGTATTACCTAGATTGGGTCTTTAGATCTTCGTGTCTTGGTGAAACGTGGCTTAGAAGGCCACGACCCTCAGCAAATGTGGCATATAAGCCCACAAACCTCAGAAAACATGACATAGAAGACCACGACCCTTAAAAATTCATATGTTTAGTTAGTGTTTCAATCATCAGTCCTTCTAGTGAAACATGATCAAGTAATCTCTAGAACACTAGCCACTAGACTAGTCCACCCTCCTAGCTACCCGGGCTTCCCGTTTTGTGATCAAGTGGTTCTGAGTTTATGTCATATCTTGTATTTTTATACTCAAACCAAACAAGGCACTACACATGACAAAACCACTATTAACACACACAAAATCCATTAGGAAAAAATCACAGTAAAATATTTTAAAACTCAATCTGCATTGCATACACAACCAATTAAAACCAATGTGTGGTCAATGAAATATCATTCATGGTAAAACACACCATTTAAAGAATTTATTAAAAAATTTCAATATACGTCTCTCATCTTTAAACACCAAAAATCTATCTGAAATACTCATTTAAGACAGAACACATATAGATGATACAGAAAAACACCAATTTCACCCACCCAAAAATTCTCCGAAAATAATAATAATAATAAAAATAAAATTATTATTAATATTGAAAATAATAATAATAACAATAATCATCATATGTGCTCGAAAAATCATCACACAACTCAATTAAAAAAGTTTTCCATCCTTAATAACTATTTAATAAAATGTTTAAGATTTTAATAAACAAATTTTGAAAAGCAGAACATTGATTTTCACACAAAAAAAACCCAACCCTCTTTTAAGAATCAAATGTACACTAATTCCATACTAGAAATATAATCTGCTTCAATTGCAAGATTTAATAAGTCAGGTGATCAATTTGTAAAACACTAATAACCAGATAGACATGAGTTTTCACATAAAATCACACTCATATCGCATAAACACATAACTAATAAATTAACGCATAAGAGATCTCAATAAGAGAAACAATTTCACAGAAAGAAAAGAAATTAAATAATACACTAAGCCAATTAAATACCCAAATTAATTCATCAATGAATAATTATAAGCAGAACCACCTATCGGTGTGTAGTGACTTCATGAAACAATCCGCAAACTCGAGCGGCACGCCACACACACCGCAAGCAAACAGAAATAGACCTTAAATCAAGAATTCAAAAAAAATATGGATTAAAAAATGACCCTAACAAACCATATACCCACAGGAAAAATAATTCTCAATAGAGGAATAAATAACTTAATCAAATTGGGGGGTGTTGCATATGTGTGATGGAAATCCGGGAGGCGCCCGACCAATGGTAGTTGTGAATCAGAACAATGTGTGGCCAGTAGGAGAGGCACACAGGATAGCTGCGCGTGGTAACCAAACCACGCCGGCAGGGGGCTTAACATCAGATCGGGACTCAGTGGAAGGGGGTAGATGCCGGTGACCACTAGATAGAAGTGTATTGGGAGGAGGGATTCAGCCACGAGTCAGACGGGGTTGGCCAAGAGGAGTCCGGAAAGGAAGGAGAGCTATGGCCGAGAGTCTAGGGGCGTGGTCGGTCTGGCGAGTGGGGTGCGCGACAACAGTTCGGGCCGGGAAGGGAAGAAGGGTGGAGGTTTGGTGGTGAAAAGTCCATGGGGCATGAGGGACCCTGAGCGGGGGGATGCATTATGCAGAAGGCTGTGCGGGGCATGACATGGCGGCCATCAGGGACTGGCCTTAGAGGGGGTGGTGCAAGTGAGATGGGGGAGAGGTCACGATAGCACCTACTGAGGAGAAGGCCTGCAAAAGAAGCATGACAAGAAGAGAGGAGGGGAAGGGGAGGTTGCGACAGGAAGGAGGGCTACAGGAGGAGGTGCAGCCCACATCACACAAAAGGGGAGGGAAAGCCTATCCAAAAATTGAATAAAAAAATAAATAAAATAAATCAAAATCTAAAATATAAAACATAGAATAATAACAATAATAATCAAACTAAAACAAGAATAATAATTTTCATAATATTATTAATAAATTAATTAAAACATTAATAAAAAGGATAATAATAATAATAATATTATTATTATTATTATTATAACTCGTAATTCACTTTATTCTTCCCATTTTATTTTGTGATAATTACATTATTCATATAATTAAATAATGAATTAACCATACAATGGACATGTCGTGTGGTGACTTAATGTCGTGCAGTTTCGACCGTCCCTTGCCCGTGTGTCAGATGCCATCAACCCCAAAACACACATTTATCAGCAGAATGAAAGTTTTCAATCTGGCTCGGCCCGCACTCCAACTATGATGTTAAATCCATATAAAATAACAAAGTTCCAGACACGTAATATAAAATTAATAAAAATATTAATCATTATAATGTTAATATCAACTTAAAATAATTTATATTATTAATGCTATCGATGATAATAATAATAATAATAATATTCTCAAACGATATTATTATTACTATCATTAAAATAGTCTCTTGAATTTTATCACACTTCTTACTCTTATTCTTATTTTATTTTTATTTTAAAAATAATATATTATTAATTTTTCAATTCATAATTCCTTTTATTTAATTATTTTCATGTCAAGAAGGCATGCAGGAAACTAAGAAATGTCGTGCGGTGTCCCAGGCAGGGTCGCACGACATCTATAGCGGCACAATGAAAGATATCAAGGTTAAAATTTGCATTTTAAAATAAAAAATAGAAATTTTAAGCCGTACCTCGACCGGAACTACCTGATGCCCAATAAGAATAATAAAATAAATTATATAAAAACGGAAGGTGTGACAGATCTGAAATCCAATAAAGAATTTGAGTTCACCCATTAAACACATTTCAAATTTTTTTTGCACCATTTCAGAAAATTCCATACATAAATAATTTTTTAAAGATCCAATTATAATGTCATCTAAAAAGATTTGAACTGGTAAAACATCATTGGAAATTCATGTTATAAAAAGGGTAGGATCAACTATTTCTTTTGTAAAACCATTGGAAATAAGAAAAGTACTTTGTATATCATACCAAGCTCTTGGATCTTAGTTTAATGTAAATAAATATATTGATAATTTAAAAATATTGTTTGGATAAGGAGGGTATTTAACTCTAGGGGGTTTCTTAAGAAAGTCATCCTCAACTATATACCCATTTAGAAATGCAAATTTGGCAAACAATGGATATAGTTTGAAATTTAGATGTGCAGAAAAATCGAGGAGAATTTGGATAGCTTCAAGTCTAGATACTAGTGCAAAGGTCTCATTATAAAAAATTCCTTCTTTTTGACTATAGCCTTGTACAACCAATATAGCCTTGTTTTTAACTATATTACCAGTTTAATCAATCTTATTTCTAAAAACCCATTTAATTATTATATTGAATATTTATTTGGGACATTCAATTGATTTACATACTATTTTCCTTTCAAACAGATTAAGTTCTTCATGCTTATCCCTCACACAAAATTCATAATTTAATGCATCATTATGGTTTTTAGGTTCATGATGTGATAAGAATACTTGATGTTCAACCTAATTTCTAAGAGAATATTTATTTTGATTTTTTTTTCTATGTCTCCTACAACATAATTTTAGTTATGGTATTAAGTGTTCTAAAAGCTCAAGAAAAATAAATATTGGGGATTTTAGGTTCTTCAACATGGTTTGGTTCATTGTGACTTGAATCTAATGAATTTCTAGAATTGGAATTTTTCACTAATTTCATTACAGGATGGTTAGATGATTTTGAAATAATGTCCCAATTTTCTACGTTATCCTCCAGGTCCTCTAAAGTGGTCTTTTGCTCATATGGATATGTTTCATCAAATTTGACATGGACATATTCTTCCACACATTTAGTTCATTTATTAAACACTATATAAGACATAATAGAGATTGAATATCCTATAAATATTCCTTTATCAATCTTGTATGAAAATTTGTCTATATTGTACTTAGTAATAAGTATATAGAATTTTCAACCAAATACTTTGAAGTGGCTAACTTTGGTATTTCTATTATTCCACAAAACATATGATGCTTTTTTAATAACATGTCTAATCAATACCCTCTTGATAATATAACTTGTTGTATTTTCAAAATCAGCCCAAAAATAAATAGGTAAGTCATATTCACTAAGAATTGTTCTAGAAAATACTTGTAGGGTTTTATTTCTTATTTCTACAAATCCATTCTATTGAGGTGTTCTAGGGGCAGAAAAATTATGACTATAGCCATTTTGTGAGAAAAAAGATTCAAACTCTTTATTTTCAAACTAACAACCATGATCACTTCATAAGGATTTAATTATATATCCACTATGATTTTAAATTTTTTTGGTATATTTGGTAAAATGAGAGAAGGCTTCACATTTGTGAGCCAAAAATAATGTCCCTGTATATCAAGAAAATTCATCTACAAGAACATAATCATAGTACATCCCATTTTAAATAGAAACTATTTATGGTCCAAAAAAATCAATGCAATCCATTTTGAGAGGGGGAGAAATTGATACTTCATTCATTGGGTTGACAGAAATTTTTGGTTTCTTTTTTTACAAGAATTACACACATTATTATTGGGAATCTCATGTATGGGTTGGTCTTTGAAAATGATTTTTCTAGTTATCTTTATAAGAAGTGATTGTTAATGTGTCTTATAATCCTATGACAATGCCATTATTCTTGTGAAACACACATAAACATGATGATTTTTGAGAAGTTAATGATTGTAAGTTAACAGAATATACATTTTCATATCATAATGAAAAATAAAACTAATTTATTTTTAGAATTAATAACATTGTAAGAATAATTTTCAAAATTGACATGAAATTAATCATCAAATTATTTTGAAATACTAAGAAAATTGTATTTCAATTCCTCTAGAAAAATTAATTTGGAAATAAAAAGGCAGTTATAGATACCAATTTGGTCGTGGAAAATAATCATTTCATTGGCATTGTCTGCAATGGTGACTTGCCCACCATCAATTTTTATAATGTTCTTGAAGCATGAATATTCTTCTGTCATGTGTCTTGAACAACCACTATCCAAGTACACAAAATATTTTATAGGAACCCTTTAAGAAATATTCCTATAAAATAGTAAAATAATAACATATTTTGGAACCCAATCAAGTTTGGGTGCCGTTATATTAGTGACTAGTGCATTAAGAACCCATATATACCTCATAGATTTGCTATAAGCATTATGTAATATATTTAAAAAATACACTCTATTTGGCCCAAAAAATCTTGAAATTTTATAGAGTGGATCATATCTTGAACAAGCTAAATATTTTCCAGAATTGGGAGTAAAACTATATGTCTGCAAGATAGAAACCAAATTAGTTCTTCAAAACAACATTTACCATGTTCATGGACAATGAAAATTGTATATTTAGGAGAAATATATTTACCTATAATTTGTACCATGGTATCATTTCCATTAGTAAAACTTTAAATATACTTTTCTAATTTCTCATTAGATTTATTTAGTTCATTTTTCTCTATGAGTAATTAAGAAGTTTTCTCCCTTTTATAGTGATTTTAGTTTTAACAGTTGAGTTAAGAGAATGCTATTTCTTTAAAGACTGGTATTTATGATTTAGTTCATTTCAAATATCATTAATCATGTTACAATACTAAAAAATTTCATCATTATTCATATTTTCAGAGTCACTCTCGTCACTAAAATAATACAAATTATGTTCAAGAGATTGTAGTTTAACCTCATATGTTTTTAAAAAAGACACATATTGGCTTGGTTATTATGTTCATCATGTGAAGATTCTAAGTCATTTGAACTATCCTCAGAAGCACTCCATGTTTCATTCATTTCCTATTTATAATTTCTATATTCAACCTAAAATTTATTTGTGCACTTGAGCTTGGGATAGTCAACCGTGATATTTCCTTTTCATTTACATTCATAGAAGACAATCTCATCAGACTTGTCACTTATTTTACAATCATTCATCAAATTTACTTTTTTATCATATCTTCCCATGAATTTAGGATTTATGAAAAATTTATTTTTATTGTAAATTCTCTTAAACCTTCTGGATAATTGAGAAATCTCCTCATCACTGTCATGTGGTGATTTTTCACCGCCGGGACTTTCACCAGGAACATTCAATTTTTTTTCATTATTTTTAGAGGTGGTGGTCATGAACACATCTTATTTTCTTTTGTGTTCATACTCTTCTTCTTTGTTTCATTTCCACTCCACATCATACATCATTAGTTTTTCAATGAATTATTTTACAGGTAGCTTACTAATGTCGCATGAATCACTAATAGAGATATAGGTTCCTCTCCATCTATCTTGTATGAATCTGAGAATACTCTTGATTAGTTCTATGGGAATGACTTCTCTTGCAAGTGAAATCATTGTGTTGAAAATTTCATTTAACCTAAGATACATGTTATAAATATGCTCATCAGGATTCATTGTAAAGTTATCATATTTAATAGTATGTGTATTAAGACTCTTTTCATTCAAACCTGAAGTTCCTGCATGTGAAACAGAAATGGTATGCCAAATATCATGGGTGGTTTTATATGCAGAGATCCTATTAAATTTCTCATCTCTAAAAGAGAAGTAACAAATCATTCATAGCTTTGAAATTGTTATTTTAGGATTTTTTGGTAGGGTTATCCCAATTGATTCAATTTGTATCGAGAATCGTATATTCATCTATAATTCAAGACCATATTTTAAAGCTTGTATTTTTTAAATGCATTTAAATTTTAATTTTCCATTGAGATTAATTGATTCCATTAAAAATGTTGGTCTGTATATTGAAGAACCTACCAATGTATTATCCATAATTAAAATAAACATTTAATTAGCTAGAAAGTCATAATTAATTGAAATTTACAGATCTTTAAAGTACAACTATTATCAAACATTAATAAGGTAAAAAACAGAGTCTTAGTATAAAACTCTCTGATACCAAATGGAGGTCGGAGTAGAGTACTCAAGAGGTGGTTGAATTGAGTATCTGAAAAAATTTATATTTATAAGGTATTATTAAAAGGGTCCCCAATAAATTTAAATACAGCCCGGTTAATAAATGATATATGGTTATTAATTTACAACTATTTAAATAACTTCTTAGAATATTGATTAATTATTAGAAATAAAAATATCTGTTATTAACATCATATTTGAAGAAAATCTAATTAGTCAAAACAATTATTACTTCTTTTTGAGATTAAATATCAATTTAAATTTAGTTATTTCATTTGTTAAACATTAAAATAGATAATTCTAAAATAAACAACATAGTAGATATAAAAGAAGTGGTTCAGTCTCAATCCGAGACCTAATCCACTCCAATAGGTGATTGCCTACCACAGAAGAAGTATATATAGATAAATGTTATCCATAATCTAGATTGGGATTAACAATAGTACACAAGACTGCCCAGGACACACGAACTCTTCAACAATTAATTTTGGGTATGATCTATTGGGTCACATAGGTAACTCTTCAACACTTATCTATGGGAATGCACAAGTGTAAAAACATGTATGTGAAATGATGTCATTTATCTTTCAGTTTGATGCAGGAGAAAATGTGTGATTTTATAAATACACACACTGATCGAGAGATAAATATAATAAGAAATAGAGAGGAAATAGTGAGATAAGGTTAGAAGTGCTATGAGTGTTAGTCTAAACAGCTTTGGACTTTTGGGATGAAGCAGATTCAGAAATCGAGTCCTCTCACGGAAAACAGAGTATCATAAGTCGACTAGTTATGGATCATGTTCTTCGTGGAGTTGATAGTGCAGAAATGTTGTTGACTATAGGATTCAAGTATTATTTATGTGTTATTCAGTATTTTAGGGTTGCATGAATCGATATTTCATTCCATAATGATCATTCTTCTTCGTCATCTTGCACACACATTTTTTTATGGTCAATACTGTCGCTTGTCACAAGCTTTTATTTTGGGAATGTTGTTATTTTTATTCATAGAATTAATGTGTTAGAGTCGACAAGATACATTTATTTTTCACCTTATACCATGTACTATTAGGTGACATGTTTACAAATAATCCTTAATTATTTCAGTGCATTTAAAAACATCAAATTTTTCCTTTAGAAATTATATTGAAATTCGGCGAAACAGATTAAGAAAATGTGTGACAATATGTATATAAACATTGTCTCTATTAAATTGTGTCTCCTTGAAATGGTGTCTACTTCTCTATCTTTTAGTGGTGATATAGATATTATAAAACAATTGTATAGATATCAGGAACTGGTATCACTAATGTGTTGGTAGGATCATGGTGTCTAAATGGTCATGGTGATTTGATTGTCATGGTGTATGGATGGTCATAATGTCTGGATGGTCACACTTTCTGGATGGTCATGTTGTCTGGATGGTCTAGATGACTAGATGGTCATGGAGTTTGGATGGTCACAGTTTCTTGATGGTCGCGGTGTCTGGTCATAGTATCTGGTTCCTTTGTTAGAAAAACACAACCGGTGGTTGACTCATAGTTTCTCAGACTTTCCATATGTCTGTATACAGACATAAGAAGTGATATTCACAGATTTAATTAATCCTAATCATTTATAATTAAGTTTCATTATAAAAAAATTTATTATAATAATTATTTAAGGAAAAAATACTAATCTTCTCTACACATTATTTTAGATAGATTAAACATGGTTATCATGCTTTATAGAATGTACAAGATTTGTGATCACTAAAACATGGTTAACACATGATGTGTCCAAAAATCTATAAAAATAATCATAATTATCATAGGTGGATATGAAATGTTTTAACGATGAAGCTATAGATGAGAATTGGTTCCAGGCTATGAATGAAGAGCATTACAAAATTGATGAAAATCCGACATGGTTGATTTTCTCGAGTCCAACAAATAAGGATGTCATTGGTACTGAAAAGTTTTTTTGGAATAATATGAATTGATATGGCATAGTAATTTGAATCAAGTAATGACTCATTTCATAAGGGTACTCATATATAGAGGATATTGATGTTGTTGAAATATTAGGAACTGTTCCAAGGAAAGAGAAAATTATATTATTCTTGTACAGAGTAGTGAAAATAATGTTCAATGTTTTCAAGATGGATGTCAAGAAAACATTTTTTAATGGTATTCTACAAGAATAAGTTTATATTGAGAATCCATATGGGTTTATAATTCATAAAGATGAGAACATAGTCTTTTGAATGAGAATGTTTCTTTGTGGTTTTATGTTGGCACCAATATCATGGAATTCAAGACTATATCTATTTTTGAAGTAGATTTTTCTAGTAATGTGGATTTTATTAAAATAAATATGTAAACAATGATTCTAAAAAAGGTTGATGTATTTGGTGTATATATATGATATAATGTTGTGTGCATCAGATAAAATATAGAGCAAAATGTTTTTTGAGTTCATGAAGAGTGAGTTCGAAATACCATTGATTAGCGAACAAATTTTTTCATTATTTATAGGTAACATAAATAATTGGGACATTCATTCATATATATAAATATTCCAATTATGTTTTGAGAATATTTATAATGGGAAAATATAAGAATTTGATGACTCTAGTAGATACCCATATTAAACTGTCATGGGATAAAAAAGGCCATAAAGTTAATTTTATAAAATATAAGTAAATAATTGGTAGTATTCTGTACATGACTCTGATGAGAATTGATATTGTTTTCCCATGTGCCAAGATACATGGTATCAATGAAATCTCAAATAGAGGCAAACAAATTCAGTAAAAAGAAAATAGTGTATCTGGGGAATGTGGGATTTATGTTTGATAGATAATGAGAATTATCAGCCAAAGTTATTGGTATATTCAAATGCAGTTTTGGTAGGATCATCAAATGAATCGAAATAAATGTTATGAGGTTTTTTCAATCATGGTATATTGTGTATTTCATTTATAAAGAAATTTTTTGATGTAATATCACTTACCACTATAGGAGATGAATATATTGTGGAAAATCAATCTTCTATTTATCAATTTTGGATGAAGTAGTAGCTCGATGATATGGTAGTTTAAGTGAAGTTTCTGATCATAATCCATTGTGATAATTCATGTTCTATAAACCAGTTCATAAAATCTA
The DNA here is from genome assembly GCA_963277665.1 of Viscum album. Classification (NCBI taxonomy): domain Eukaryota; kingdom Viridiplantae; phylum Streptophyta; class Magnoliopsida; order Santalales; family Viscaceae; genus Viscum; species Viscum album. The sequence goes on from OY728135.1 coordinate 554,482,691, forward strand.
TTCCATCACTCCCGAAAAAATAAAATTGAAATCATGTTTGATTTTATCAAGGGAATGGTGGAGCAACAACTTGGGATGTTGGAGTATATTCCTACGGATCAACATGTTGTAGCAATTATGACAATGGCCTTATCTGAAGAAGAAATGGAACAACGGTGACTGGTTCATGGAGTTTATTCAACTCTATGCACTTGGAAAAGTGTGTATTTGGGATCCTATCGCCTTATATGATGATATTTTTTTCAAATGTGGTATTTACTTCTTTACCCTATTGTAGACCAAAATGTATTGACTTTTGTGTTTGTTGACAAAGTGGGAGAAATTGTGTATACAAAATGTGAGAAAATGTATTTTCCAGGACATAGGGAGAAGATGATATATAGAGGGACCATTGATGTAGACGGTATTTTAAATATCACAATTCTAAAGGTGAACGATCAATAATTATATATAATGATATAATTATTGTGATTAAATTGGTTGAAAGGTTTTTGAATGATGTGTTTCATTGATGGACATTTCATAATATTATTTTCTCTCATTTGAATAATAAATCGTAAGGGATTAGAGACCCTGTTGAGTAAATTTTTTATCAAATTAGAAATCAAGATAAGTTAGTTTTGAAATAATATAGAAGAAGATTTAATGATGTACCAATATGAGAAGTGTTTCCAATAAACACAAAGGGGATGAATCTTTGTGAGAAATATCATATTGTAACATTAGATCATTTTTTGGCTGAATGTGTTTCTTAAAAAAGAAGGCTTCTATGTTATTTTTGACCATAAATATTATATTCACACATTTTGATGAAAAATATCCATGACAATGTAATGTAGGCTATGGAAGTTGTACAAAAATGTGTACATAATGTGACAACGTTTCCCAGTGTTTTCCATATTTATTGGTGGTAAATATTGTGTTTGGATTTAATTGTGAAAAGATTAATTCATTAATTTCTTTATAAAAATATGGGAATGGAAAGTTTATTTCAAATATTAGGATTCCCAATATATGGTTTGTGAAGTTGTTATGTTGTTCAATGTATTCTATGCAATTACATTGAGACTCATGAACATGGAATTTTCATAGAGCATAGCGAGATAGGGTGCATCACAACAGAGAAAATGATGCATCAAAAAATGTTGAGGATGTGGTCGAGAGGTTCTATAATTTGAGTAAATTCCTATAAATATTTTTATTCACACTTCCTAATATTATTATGACATAACTATGATCTTATGGATTAAAATTCAAAAAGGTGGTTCACAAATTTCATATATTCGAAAAGCTTTATATAGGATGTAATAACCAATGAAATGTTTTGAGAATCATGAATGTAAAGGAATTCCTGATTTCTATAAAAATGTTACTAAGGGTCATGTTTTTTGTGAACGAAATTTGACCTTCATGAATGGAATGTGTTTCATGAAGTCTATTTGATCTTCGTGAATGGAATGTGCTTGACGAAGGCTATTAGAGCTTCCTGAAAGAATGTGCATTGTGAACGTGGTGACCATCATGAAAGTGTTTTAAAATTAATTTCCCAGTGAAGTTTACTTATGTGTTATTCATTAATTAGATGAATGTGTAAATTCAATAGAGCATTCGTCTACAAATTATGATATATTCATTAATTAAAATAGAGGGACCTACAAGTCAATAAACATTGATTAGATCACTTCCATGTGCAATGAGAAATGGAAAACAAATATGGGGATCCATTCCAATAATGTTGTTCAAGAGAAGGAGACATATGTAGTGACCCTAGTGAATTTAGTGACTTGAACCCCAAATATATTAAGGAACTGTCCTTTTTCATACATGTGATCTTGCCCGAACATTGAATTTTTTTAGTGAGCCATAATATATTTGGTAAATCTACAAATTGTTGTTGTATGCTCATTGGATGTATAACAGTGATAGTGAACCACATAAAATAACTATATCCCATGAGTAATTTATTTTTATTCATACATTACAATAGGTGAATGAGATAATAGTGTTTTGATTAATAACAAAACAAAATATAAATACGAAGTATTATTAATTTTTCATACCCTGATTCACCCCCAATCAGGGTATTTAACCTATTGGAACTAACTTAGGACATGGTGAATTGATTTAATGTTTATTTGGTGAATACACTAAATGTTTAGATTCATAAATTTAGGGAACATGAACATTATACATGTAAATTCTCAAATCAGACGGAAAATAATAATGATAGGAAGAAACAACTTTTAAGACATTAGAATTGATAAAATACTAAATAATTACAAATAGATTCTAGAAATAATATGGAATGAGGATCATTGATAACCCACCTAAACACTATTTTTGTATTTTTACATAGTCCGTCATAATATTCTCTACTAAAAAATTAGATTGCAACCCTGATGACTACATGTTAATTATTAATTAAAATGACTACTTGTGTGATTATTGTATCCCATGTATATAAATCATATCTATTATATATTTAAAATAACATCTCACCATTAAAAACCTATTATCATTAATTTAATCATATTTTATATGATATTATTCATCTATTTAATCTCTTTACATTAAAGATATAAAAATTTATATGATAATAAAATAACATCTGAAAATCAAACCATGAATACTTATTAATTAAAGCATTGATATAAAATCCCTATGAAATATTAATGTAATTATATTAGGGTATTTATAAAAAAATAACATATTATTAAATATTAATTATATTCCTTTAATGGGGGGAAGGATGAAAATTGATCATACCATGTATAAAATGGTTGAAACATTGTTAGACATTAAATATAATGTCATGTATACTATATGGAAACACTTAAATATTTCATTATTTTCGAATAATTAAAATTTAAAGGACTCAATTTTTTAGGTGGTGTAATTTAATGACCTCAAAAATCCCTTTGTATCTTCCTTAAATAAATTTTATATCAATAACATTTTTTATATGCCACACATAACCTAAATGAGTGTTGATTCCTTTTAAATATAATTTTCATAATATATCAATTGAATTGGATGGAATGAATTGGGGTTAACATAAAATGGAATATTTTTTAATATACATATGTATTAAAAAAAACATAAATACAAATTTATATTCTATGATAATATAAATAATTAATATTCTACAAAGAAGTATTTTAAAAAAGACATTATATTTTATTATTTATTTTTAAAATGATTTATTCAATTTTTTAATTTAAATTTGATGAATTTATTACATTATTTTTTATATTAAATAAAAAAATTATCTAATGATTAATTATTGGGAAAATTTTATACGATTTATTTTAATTAAATAGTGAAAATATATTGTTTTTAAAAATACAATGAATTTTATGAAATTTTTAGTATATAAGAATGAAATGAAGAATTAGTGAAACCTATTTATAGAAAAATAATTTTAATATGGAATTTATAATTTTATAATATTTATTTTACTCTCAAACACTTTTTGATATTTTCTCACTTATTCTACATTATCCCATAAAACTAATTAAAATATAATATATATTTATTAATTTGGAAATTAATAGTTATAATATTTCTAATATTAACAAAATATAATTTATTTAAAATTTTTATTTATAATATTCAGATTATATAACTAGGATAATTTTTATACATAAAAAATTGAGTTTCTTGGGTAAAAAAAATATCACCATGGAATATGTCAAAATGGAAAAAAGGATAAACCGACGGGGTAAAAGGAATAACATGTTAAAAACATGTTAATAATTGAGCTTTTGAGATTTGTATAAACTGAACCATATCCCAAATCCCTTACTGTCAATTTCTAATACTTTTCAAATCTGTCACATGTGGCATCATTTTATTAAGATGAGATAATTACAGAATTTCTTCCTCTCCACCTATTAGAGGGGCCTCACACCACCAATTCAAGAAAAATATAAACATATTTTTATTATTGGATATATGAAATTTTAAAACCTCCTTTAACTATTTCCAACTTTATTTATACTTTTTTCACAATTATTTTGCATAACTGCTCCAATTATAAAAATTACTCCAAGGGATCAATCAAGTTCTCAATGTGTCTACTCATCACTCGATAATTTCTTTTTCATTATAGATTATTTTTCAAAAAATTATTTTATTTCTAATATATAATGATAAAATTATTATTTTTATACTAAATTTTATTATGATAGGTTAATAATCATCAACCACATTTCCCATTTTCAATGAATACAAACAATAACATCATTTGTGTATATGTGATGACTTCCCTATCCATAATGTGGCATTTTTTTATTTCAACACCATCTATATTATCTCTTTATAAATTTATAATTGAAGAATAAATTTTAATTTTATAGTACAATTAAAACTATTATGATGAAAAATCATAATCCACCTTCATTCTCTCTCCTTCATTAATAAATGGAAAGGTTAATTGTGGGTTAGTTTAGACTAGAGCCTCCACAAATTAACAAATCTCATTTATCATTTATATTGTTAATTATTTACTAAAATCACATAATTTTATTAAATACCATAAAATTATTTAAATTTTTTTGTTATTCATTACTAATAATTATATTATTTTAAATTAAACCACTTTCATCACTATAATCATCCATCGATTTTTATATGTTCATGATTCTGTTAGTTTAATTACCTACTTGATCAAAACTGTATGTAATTATCATGGATGAGTATGTAAAATTAAATTAAATTATATTATACAAATATAAAGAAATTATAAAAGATTTATTTTTTAATAGAAAATATAACATTTAAAATAGTTATTAAAATAAGTCTTTTGTTTTATAATGTACCATAAAACTAGTTCTTCTCAAATTTAATCGTCAAAAATAATATCCATGGTTACTAAAAAAATTGATTAAAAATATTAAATATATTCAAATATTATAAAAACCTAGTTTAAAATATAAAAATTTATATTCAATTTTTTTATTTTTAATTAAATAGATTAATTTATTACGTTATGTAATTTTATAAATAAATAATTTTTTAAATAGCAAGAAATAATTTTAAACTAATCAATTATAATGTTATATTTAGTGGATTATTTTAATAATTATTTCATTTTAATTTGGAAAATCGAATTTTATATTTTATTTGGTCATGATTAAATTATCTTAGTAATATGGTTTAGTGATTTTTCTGAATTTTTTTTAATTTTGTGAATATTAGAAAAATACAATTTTTTAAGATATCCAATATTTTTGTTAAATAACTGACACATTTTTTTTATATAAATTCTAATAAACTTATGTAATGAACAAATTATGATTTTATATTAGAAATATTAAAAAATAGGAACATTTAAAATATAATTTATTTCATCATAAGTATAAAAAATGTTATTAATGTCATTTTCTTTCCGACGAAGTATTGAAATAATCAAATTTGGATCCTTATAGATAATAATTGATTTGAAAGAAATATTTTTATGATTTAAAATTAATTATTATTTATAATTGATTATTTGGTAGATATTTTTTTAATGCTATATAAAATGAATAGTATCAAAATTCTTATGTAATGCTTGCGTAAGGAAAGGAAATACAAATTAAATGTTAAAGAATATATCATGACATGGATAAGAGTAAATATAACTAAAAATAAATCTAAATTATTATATTGAACATAATTAATTTTTTTTATGATAATAAGTTATTTTTAATTTTTAAATATTATATAGTTAACATAAATTCTTATACAACACTGATGTAGTGAATGTGCAATAAGATGAAAAAAAATTAAGTTTATTTTATTTAAAATTACAATAACCAATAAATGAACATAAATTTTGAATAAATAATTTATTGAAGGGAAATTTACATCCATAATATTATCTTGATTCTAATTTGGGACCTACTAGTTACACATGGGTCACTTCATTCCCGTTATAAAATTTTATTTAAAATAAAGACCTGTTGTTCACAATATAGTTTTTGATTTATAACTATTTAATATAATGTTTTACAGATCATTTTTTAAAACATAGATATTTTTTTAAAAGTTAAACTGTTTATATAATTCATGATAATTTATTTTTAATTTAAATAAAACACATAAACACCTTAAAAGGAGTACACAACGATGATGCATTATTTAATAATTTAATGGGAAATTTAATTAAATGATATTAATTTTTTTAAAATAAATATAATATGAGATAATTAAGTGAACCGCTGAGTTATCTAGATAAATATGAAAATTTTGTGATTTATTAAAATATTTCATTTTAATTTTAATAACTGATTCTATATTTTTATATCTATAGTTAAAAATAGTGTTAAATTTCATAAAAATATATTCTTCACAAATATAATATATTATAAAATTATTTACAATTAAAAAAACCTTAATAATAAAAAATATGATGTTATTTTTTAGAAAATATGATATAATAATATTTTTAGTATTTTTTTATTTCTTTACCACTATAATAGCCGAATTTTATTTTAATATTTTATTTAATTCAAAAATTTCCACTCAACTCATTTAAAAATATAGACTCCTTCCATCACTTAATTTCATCTCCATGAGCCATATTTCTTGACAATCCTCTATTAATTTATTTTTTAATCATCACTTTTTACATTCTAGTGTTTCTTTTCTCACAAAAATATCAATTACAAGTGTATAAGGAGGTTCTCATGTAGAAATATTCACTCTGTCAATTCCTCTTACTCATTTAAATTCTTTCTCACTTAAACCTTGTCCTGACCAACTACCTAATGTTTCATGATAACTATAGTATCATATATATATATATAATTTTATTTTATTTATTAAATTATATATCCATTATCAAATCATTCATTTTGTCAATTTTTTCTTAAAAATGAAATTATCATCCATGGTGTGTTAATTCCCACCCTACGTGGATGAGGATTTTTCATTTCTAACTACAACATTAAGTGAAAGATTCAATTAACTTATATGTTTTTCAAAATTACCCATATATATATATATTCTATTCTAGAGTATCGTTTCGATTTGGTGAAAATTCATAATGAAATATCCTTAGATAAATGGAACATACAGACAATAACAATGGTAACAAAAAAAATAGTATTAATAAATAGATTTAAAGATATATAATAAGATCATATAAGGTCATATAATTGTGAATGTATTCCTTTGGTAAAATAATAACACTATTTAAAACATTATACATGAGGTTTTAACAGATTTGAATTTATCGAAACATGAGTTATGAAATTTTCTTTTAAATCCTCTATAATGTTTTAAACAAATTTTAATTTTTTTTATCTAATATTTCATGATATTTATTTTTCATATTCATTATTCCTTAATTTTTGAAATATCCATTATAACATTAAATTATTATTTTTAATGAAAATATTTTCTGCTTTATGTTTGCAGTTTTTTTTAAATATGTTCATTCCCTCATAGTGTTTTTTAATGAATGTATTCATTTTTTATGATTATATATTATTTATTGAGAATTGTTTACGAGTAAGGGTGGTTACATTATAATCCAAACATGGGTGGGTATTTTATATCTCTCTAATTCATTATTTATGTTTGAAGTTGACTGTAATGGTTATTGTAAGTGTTTCTAAGATAGTTATATCATATTTCAACCATGATGGTTATATTGTAAGGTAGCCGTTAGGGGTAAAAATCATTTGGTAGCCGTAAGTGTTATAATCAAAAGTATGTATTTTATGAAAATAATTCCATATGTAATCAAATTATTTTTTCCTTCTTTATGTGTTTAATGGAATGTTTATATTTTCACAAATTAAGTATATAATACTTTTAATGGAGATAATTATATCCTTCATGTGTTTATAAGTATTCATAGCCTAATGGTTTATTTACTTATTTTAATTTTGTATAATGATATTTTTTTATCATCCAATTTTTTTAAAAAAATCACCAATTATTCATGTTTAAGACAATAACTAAAGAAATGATAAATTTTATAATTATTTTTTCTTATAATAAATTATCAATTATCTTTAAATATAATTGTATTATGTAATACTATTTTTTCACAATCTACATTGTATTTTTGTTGGTTATTATTTATTAAATATGACCAATTATCGAAATTTAAAAATTGAAAAGAACTTTGAGAATGTATGAAAGTGAATACTTATTGAATTAACTAGATTATATAATGTTTTTATGGTCAGGTCCTTATAATTGGTATCAAATCATGGTTTGGATATCTTTAAGTGTAAGGATAGAGATCATAAAATACACTAATTGATTTTAACCTTATGTTTTAGTGTAAATAAAATATAATTTGATGAATAACATGTTTCTTTCTCAAAATTATGTCATTTATGAATTGTTTTTTCTAAAATAAATAGTAAATATTATGTATTAAGGAATTGAGGGGATGAAATCATTCTAAATCCCCAACCTATAATGGTGGTAATTAGAAATATGAATTTATTAGTAGTAATGGATTTGGTGATGCACGTTACAAGTGGAAGTTGTTAACACTCCTTTCTATAACAGAATCAAACGAATGAAAAGGAAAATACCTTGAGCACAAACTGATTCATCCTTTGAAGAGACATCAAAAATTGACAAAGGCATGAACAAGGATTTTTTTACACTTTTGTCGTGCAAGTTTCATAATGATCATGCAAGTATACTTGTGCGCCACATATTGGTCGTGCATGTGACTTGCACACCCTATGTTATTTTCTCCCATGGTCTTCAAAGGCCTATAAATACCCCATGTGGACCCCCATTTTAATGGATGAAAAATCCAGAAACTTAGATTTCATATCCCGGCACCCAAGATTCCTCTTGAAGTCTTCCGAACACTTCTAAGGTAATTTTTATACCTAGAATGGAAGATCAAAGGAGAGGGAACAAGGCCTAAGTGTTAAAATTCATCAACACCTGTGCACCTATGTGTCCATACCTTATGGGAAATGGTCACACGTGTGCGCCACCTTATCACTTCAACAGAACCTGCGTGCCAACCATTCACAAGCCTTTAGAGATGATACTAAGGGCTTGAACAAAGTATCTCCCAAGTATTACCCTTAGGGTTGACCGTCATGCAATTACCCATGTGTCATGCAAGTATACTGCGCGACCAGGACTTGCGCGCCCATGCAGGACTTGCGTGCCTCTCTTTTTTTGGGTACCCCTCCAACCTATTCACTTGATTTCTTAAAATCTACCTCTCTTCTTCACGATATAACCTCCAGAACCTTCTTCAAAACCATTTATAGCATGCCTCCTTTGTTGGTTTCCCTATTTGAATGGAATTTTGTGGAACATCTCTCAAATCATAGTGATTTATATATCTTTATATCACTAAGGTGAGAGATTTCATTCATTCAACGTCATCCATTAAGATGAGAAATTCCCCTAACATGGGCCTCCATTTCATGAGTAACCCCAGTCTTCAAATTTACTTAATATGGGCATCCTCCTTATGAGTAAACCCCAAATTCTGATTTCCCTTAACCTGGGCATCCTCCTTATGAATAATCCCAAGTTCTCAAGTCCCTTTAACCTAGTCCTCCTTTTCAGAAATAAGCCCCAGTCATAATTTCCATTAAATTAGGCCTCCTTCTAAAAAATAAGTACTATGTCTCAAGTACCATTAATAAATGGGCCTCTTTTTCAGGAGTAAGTCGGAATCTCAAAGTCCCAAACATGGGAATCCTCCTTTAGAGTAAGCCCCAATTCCCCTAACCTGGTATTCATGTTCAGGAGTAAGCCCCAGTCCTCAAGTTCCCATAATTTTTGGTCATTCTCTTCATGAGTACGCCCCAAATTCCAATCTCCATTAACCGGGCATTCTCCTTAGGAGTAAGCCCCAGTCATAATTCCCCTTAAACTAGGCATCCTCCTTAGGAATAAGCCATAGTTCTCAAGTTCCTTTAACTTGGGTCTCCTTCTCAAGATTAATCCCTAGTCGTAATTTCTCTTAACCAGTCTTAACTTCTTTTGATTTGGGCTTCCTTCTTAGGAATAAAACCCAATCACAAGTCCCCTCCTAATTTGGGCATCCTTCTCAGGAGTAAGCCACAAGTTAGTGTATCCAAATCTCCAAAAGAACATATTCTTTATGGACCCTCTTCCAAGACTTCTTCTGAGAAATAATTCCCAATCTTTATATCCTTGTCCAATTATACATAATCCCCATATCATTCCTTGTAACCATATCTTTCATGGGACAAATTATTAGGTTTACTAATAACTCTTTTTTATCACACCGAGCATGAATCACGTGAGCATAGATAGTAAAAGTTACCACAACACATATCATTGGGCCATTAATCATGCGTAATCCCCACAATTATTAACCGAACTATGTGGACTTTGATATCTACCTTAAAACAAGAGTACGTAGGATGCCTTTTTGATGTTCAAGACCATCAACCATTAATTCTCATCCGTCCTATATGAGGTTAAACTATATCTTAATTACCGAACTATGTGGGTTATTATTACTTTTCTAACAAGGACATGTAGGTATCCCATCTGTGGGTACGATACCAACTCTAAAATACTACATGCCCTTATGAACGATAATAAACTTCATGTGCCCCACTGAGCGGATTTAAAAGTAGTATGGTTATCAAAATGACCAAGAGATCATTATATAATGTTTTGAAAGATACCATTGACTAAGAGTCTCTAACAAATACAGATGATTCTATTTCGATGAAGAACCTCAAATACATATAATATATTCTCTAAATCTCATACATATTAATTATTTATTGTCATATCTTAAGGAAATCTCATTTTTATACTTGGTAGTGTAATAAGGATTCACGAACATAACTTAAATCTATAAAGAGAGTCACGTAGTAGACAATAATTCCCCCCAAAAAGGTGTGATGAGTCCGAACTCCCATCCTCTCGACCAATGCAAATTTTTAAGCCTCATTGGTCCACAACTAATTATCCCATACCTTCGGAAAGTAGTTCCAAATTGATATAGAATCATTATATGTTTCTGGTTCTATAAACAAACCATTAGAAACTGATTGGAATATTTGAACCTTATGCATACAAGGTCATCCCCATTTCCAGGAGGAAACAAAAAATGGTGAACCTGACATGAATCCTTAACCAAGTTGAAATGATGATTTAGTTATTATTTAGGACCCTATTTAAACTCAATGAGAGGGACAACAAAAAAATCAATAACATATGTGCTCATCCAAAAGATGTAGTGGCTGACCTTATATTGATTATGTCTGTTATATCAAACAGGTACTCTTTTCAAATATCTCTTTGCATTACAAAAATGGATTCTTTGAAATTCACCCCTGTGAATAACTCGGCTCTGAATACCTCTACTTCTACTCTTGTTAGATCGTTGTTTTCTCTGAGGATGACATCAACTACTCAACGTCTTCAATGTTGGGTATCAAATGAACTGGTTAAGGAATACCATCGAAACATTACCATTCTGACTTTGGAGGCCACTCGACAAGCCCTCCAAGTCAATAATTCATCCTGGTCATCTGGAAAACGATGAACAACAATCAAGAAGTAGGTGGTTCCAACAACCATTTTCAACCGTTTTGGGTCATTATCCTAGTAACTCAATCACCAGACCCTGCCATATTCTTGGGAGATGAATGAGGAGGTCACTCAGGGCCTCCATTCAAGGATTAATGAGTCCTTTCAAAGGACTCCAACCAACAATCATGGCCAAACTCGTGTGGTAGTGCACCCCCAACCTGATGAGGGTGTCATCTCCAGGAATTTTTCTCAGGTTCCTCAAACCAGAGCAGGAAAGAAAAACCACCAGAGGAGATGACCAGTCAAGAGTGAGCAGGTTCTTATCTCTGCCATTTCTGGAGAAGTCCACCAACTTAACTTGGTGGCAAGCAATGAGAGGGCACACACACCCATCCGTTTTAATTCTGCTCCCCAGTAGACATGTCTGGTAGCAACATGCCATTACCACCAGGAAGTTATAGTTTAGTACTATAGATAGGAAGATACGCCTGTTTATAACTCATCAGCTAGTCACCAGGAACGTCTGACTACAACCAAATAAGCTTACCAATCTAATATGGTGGCAACATATAAACATGCACATACACCTATTTACAATCAAAAATTCTGTCAGCATTCTCGTCTTCTATTATTGAAGAAAAATTTTACACCATACTTGATGAAGAATACACCGCAGACACATACACCTGCCAATATTCATCAAGCCTTCCACCAGTCATGTTTGGTAGCACTCAGAGAAGTTAGTCGTAAATCTCCAAAGACAAATTTGTAGCATACTCAACTCTCTTCCACTATGCATAAGTACTGTCAATATCCACTGACATGAAAAGGATGATAATAGTAGGAACACACACCTAATCCAAGCACAAAATGGACGTATATTCCTATTTCGGTAGCTGATGTCACAAAACACATTATAACAATGGTGAAGGAGGAGGATAAAATCCCTGCTCATATTCTGGATGCCTGACAATATATTATAATAGATTCTGCAACTTCACAGAGAATGATATGCAAATCAATCCCTACCAATGGAGTGACACATCAAAAGTTCACTCCAGAACAGACACACACCTCTGTTCCAATCCATGAGGGTTATGGGGAATAATCCCTCATGTCATACAGACAACCAAGTCAGGAACATATACCTTATTTGCGTGGATATAATCAGCCTAACCTTACTATTTCTCCTTAGCAGGCACATACACCTGCCTATAATAACCCCTTTCGTCAACATGTGGTTCTTATAGTGAGTAAGATGGTGTCTAATAAAAATACCCATCCAACACAGCAAATAAATCAAGGGAAATCTGTAATAAGGCCTTGCTTGATGCAGGAGTTCTTGATGCACTCAGACAATTATCTATTGCAACTCAAAATTCTACTCTCTCATTTCCCAATAGTGGGAACATGAATTCTGAAGGTCTGTATCAGACACTTCCTCATGAAGGCTTGCATCATGATAGTTAGGTTGATCTCGAAGTATGATCTTTAGATGAGAGCCATGTTAACCCTCTGTGTGGACAGAAGAATAAGGATCAAGAGGTTTTATCTTTTGTTGTAACCCACCATGGTGTTCCTCCCCATGATGATGACTTTTTATATGAAAGTATTCCCTATAGTAGTAATTCGCATTGACTGGAATCTTCCTCATAGGACAATGCAATAACGAGAAAGCCCTCTTATCTTGAGGCACTTGAAAATGTGAATCCAGTCATGTTTGATGCTTTACCAATATCACGTGAAATACTTTCTCAACTAGAAGATGGAACATGCTATAATTCATTCTCTGAACCACCCCTAAATCATGAATCTTTTAATTTGATAAGTGAATTCTCTACCAATACTGTTGAATCATATGAAGCAATGAAGAAGCACCATATTTGGTCTAATCAGGTAGAAGAATCTTCATTGAATGATAAAGTGAATGTGATGAATATGAGAAAATAATTGGCGAAAGGTGAAGTTCCAGTCATGTTTTGGACTTTGGCTAACACTCAGTATGACATTCCAGAGATGTTGACGTAAGATTGTATTCATGATATTCGTCTCAACATGTGGAAAACTATTTGTCAATTGAAAAATAAAATATTATCTTATGATGAATATGAAAATCATGTCAAGATAATAGAAAGGTTACAACGCCAAATTGACTTAGAATCTATCTCAGTTTCTTGATATCTGAAGGCTGAAGATAGGTGGATAGCCCTTCAGAGTTCATGCCTTGGCGCACTAAATAGGTTGCACTAGTCAATTTCCAATGCCCCATATGATATGCATATCAGGAGATGGGGTGTTCATGGAGAACAACATTTCACTATACTCTACAGTCAAAAAATCCCACCAAAAGTGCTCTTATGAAATTTTATTGCCCATGGGTGGCAACAACCAATTGGTTATCTGTGTAATCATATGCTTTCTCAGGAACAGGCCTCAACTAGTTCTTCCCAAAGTCATGAATACAAAGAACAGGTTGTCGAATTACTCTTTCATTAAGAAAATGATAATATAGAACATGCTTTTCAGTTAGAGCATGCACATCAGAAAGAGATAGAAGTGTCAGAAATCATCCAATAGTCATTTGGGCCAGGTGACTTGAGTGGATATAGGTTGATGCATCCCGCCAATTTCCGGACTAATGTCCTCAAAATAAGGAGAGATTTAATGAATGTCTTAGATGTAGAAGCTCAAGAGCCACCCAACATGCCAGAATGGGGACTCTTTTAACCCAACCCTCAGAATCAACAAATATAATTCGAGGAGTTGAGAAGGAGAAGCGGTAATGGCCCCAGTCCACCGAACTGGGGACTTTTTCAAATCCTCAATCCCTTCCTCAACAGAAGTCGGTCTTCTCTCAAATAGGGAAGAAGCCATAAGAGGAATGAAGAGCTGAATTATCAGGAGGTTCCCTCCACATTACGGGTTTTCAAGTAGTTCTTGAGGAATCAAATTAACAAAAGGAAATGTCTCATCAATGGCATGGAAGAAGAAAATATCATAGAAATGCTGATAGAATGGATGCAATGTGTTTTTCATCAATTAATATCATCAATTGCATTTCTGATGATCTCCCAGATGAGGCACACTAAGGGGAATCATATGAGGAATCTCCTGCTCAAGAGGTTGTGCACATGGAAGCAAATGAGGAAGCTGTGCGTACAAGAAATCAAAGGATTACCCAATTTTTAGGAATTCCTTCAAATAATCAACTCCCCCTATCCGAAAGGCATCCAACATAGGGAGAGAAAAAAATTAGGCTACATTCAACCCTACCTCTGGATAAGGCCAATCAATTTCATTTGAGGAACGATTCGCACAACAAGAAGTATAAATGAAGGAGTTAAGGAGGATGAATGTAGAAATACTTCAATGTAGTCTTCCTCATAAGCATGCTGGAGTTAGTCATCCGTGGGATTTTGTTGTAGCTACTGAGATGGAACAAGAGTATCCACCTTTACCAGTAAACCCTCACAACTCTAATACTATGGGTCATACACAACAACAATCAATGGTTCTACCATCAGTTGTTGTACCAGCCACCACACATGTCCAAGCACCAGTGGATGCACCTGCTCAAGTCCAAGCTCAACTGGATGTTTCTCAAAAGTTAATAACTACTATTGAATCATTAACAACTCAGTTGGAAGCTATAGAGGGAAAGAGTGCACCGGTTCAACACGAGAAGAGAGCTAACCCTGAATGGGTTGATGCAATTCCTCACCCATCAAATTTTCAAGTACCACATTCCCAATCTATAATGGTTTGGGATTCCTAGAGCAACACTTAACAGATTTTATGTCTCATTTTGATCCTATGATGGGAGGTCCTCAACAACAAGATGCAGTTAAGCTCAGGTGTTTTGTACAGTCATTACAAGGACCTACTTTTGTTTGGTATACAATCATGCAATCCCGGTCAATTACTGGTTGGGAGGATCTTCGTCAACGATTTCTTCTTTAATTCTGATCAACATTTCCAAAGACAACAGTTTTTGATCTTATAAATTGTTAGCAATGGGAGAATGAAAGAGTTTTAGATTTCATTACTCGCTGGAAGGGATTACATATTCCCTATGCTTAAAACTCCCTCAAGAATACCTATTTCCAATCTGTGTGGAAACTTTTCATGATGAATTACGTACACTGTTGATCCCTGTAAAATAAATAGGAGGGTTTTGATACCTTACTTAAATCGCTCAGCAGATTGAAGACTCTCTTATACAGACTAAGGATAAAACTCGTATAATTCCACTAGCTCCAGGAAATAGAATGGGGAAAGTAGATATTGCTACAGTTATTCGTAAACAATCATATGTACCTGCTTCCACTTCAAAACCGTCATCTTATCGATGGGATCCACCTCTTGAGCAGAAAAAACATATGCTGTTTTGTCAAAATTATAAAAAAGATCAAAGAATGAAACAATTTAATGATTTAAAGAGCAATGTTTATTCTTTCCGAAATGATCATGTTCCTGGTTACTTCATTTCAGCACTAGAAAATAATTTGGTTCACTTTCCAAGGCCCAAGAGACCAAACAAGGAATGAGATAAATACCATCCCAACTATTTTCCATTTCATCAAATGTTGGGGCATCCCATTCAAGAAGTGTTTTGTCTTCAAAGACCTCTTGCAAAAGATGGTGGATATAGGACAAGTCAAACTTAAAGGTTCTTCAACTCAGGTAGCATGTGTTACTACTACAAATCCAAAGGAAGAAGGAGAGTGTCAAGAAGTCAAAAGAAAAAATGTGTAGAAATATGATGATTAGATGGTCAGAAAAACAATCAACCGAACTCATTACATTTTGGGAATGCAATTGAAGAAACCAATTGTGTCTTCTGTTATGAATGGCACAACAAAACCCTCTTTATCAGAGCGAAAATCCTCAAAGAAAAAACATAATTCAAAGAAATAGGAACAATCAGAAGAAGATGAGATCGTGTCAATGCCCAATTATCTTTGACTCTGGTAGATTTTATGCCATCTACTTCAAATCCACTGGCACCATCCCACCAAATAGCACAACCGAAATTGGCTAAAAAGGCAGAGTCTTCATCAGATGAAGCATTGATCTTTGGTTCTGTTAACATGATTCACTTAACAGACCCATATGTCAATCACAGTTTCGATCTTGATGAGCATGAATTCCCTATATCAAACAGAGGAATTAGATGGAGTTCCAGAGGTCTGGGATACAGAGGAAGACATTGATATCCCAGAAGCCTCTATTCCAATTCTACCCCTGCTAGAACTGTATATGTAGTAGAAACCCGTGGTAGATCCCTTCAGTGGGCTCAACAAAAACAATAATGTTCTTCCACGCAAGGCAGATTCAGTCCTGGCACAATTATTCTGTAAGATCAGTTAGAGGTTACACCTTCTTCCTCTCAACAAGTAAATAGACATATTCGGTCTAAATTTCCAAAGCCAAGAGTATTAATAACTCCTACCCCAATATAAGAGTAATCTACTTCCAAAGAATCAACTTCTAAGGATCCTGTTAAACCACATGTTCATGTTGGAAAATGCAGTCCTTTGGACCAAATGTATGATGTCCTGAAACATTTGGCTCAATTACTGGCCATGATATCAATATTAAATGCCTTGAATTTATCAAAGGATATTCGGGTGGCAGTCATTGAGGCTTTGTCTAGTCCTCATGAATTTGCAACTGAAATAGCTACGGTTGAAGTCTACCATGTACAGAATGATCCTGCAGACTGCCATTAAGTGATATCTTTTACAAATGAAGATGAATATGATGTTGTGCATTGACATAATTGGCCCTTGTATTTATATGGCAAGTCAAATTATGTAGACATCCGACGAGCATTCATTGATAATGGCTCAGGATTCAACCTCATTCCTATTCTTACACTTCGTCAATTGGGCCTCACAAAATCTGATTTATCTCCTTCTACTCTGATATTTCAAGGATATAATAAGAATTAACAAGAAACTCTAGGGAAGATTACACTCAGAACCCAGTTTGGAGAACTTTTATCCAATTCAAATTTCATGGTTGTTTATCATGACACAACCTTCAAGATTTTTATTGGAAGACCCTGGCTACATCAACATGCATCCATACCTTAGTCATACCATCAAAGTCTCAAATATTGTTTCAATGGTCAAATTGGGACATTGTATGGTGATAAAGCCCAATTAAAAGCATGTGAATCTCAATACACTGAGGCATAATTCTATCAAATGAAGTGAAAGAAGGTGTCCACGATGAAGGAGGTCACCAAAATTAATGTTCTGTATGGTTTGGAAAAGATTCCAGTATATCTATTCTCACATGTGAGTATAGATTATGTGTTGCCTATCAGTCAAATTGATTGGATAGACCCAAATCCAAGTACTCTTGTGGAATCTTCCATAATTTCAATTACGACAATCAATCCAGACAACATGGGAGAAAGTGGTGATTCACTATGCAATATTGAATGCTCGAATAGAGATGTCTTCATTTCATTCCCTGAAATCCAGCATGTCTATACATCACCAACTAGGCCAGAAAAAGTTATAGCTATGTCAGAGGTGAATGAAGATGTCGATTCTCAATCCATCATCTCCTATTTATTACCCAAGGAAGACCCTTCATCATCAATAGGGTCAGAAATGGAAGCCTCTTCTTCAAGATGTTCAAATTTTGACATTTCTCATGATCATGGAAATTTTTCTTTATCATCTACTATGCAAGTAGAAACTAAAGAAGTAACACATGTCGAAGAAGAATAGGAATATCTCTGGGATGATACTCTCACTTTTGAAGAAGGTATCTCTACCACTATGGATGAACACAGAGAAATAAATCTGGGTAAAAAAGAAGATCCACAACCACTTTAATTAGTACGTCCATGACTCTTGAAGAGAAAGAAATGTATATGTAATTTTTAAAGCTAAATCGAGATATATTTTCTTGGAACTATACAAAGATGCTAGGGAATGATCTTGATGTTACTACTCATCATTTGGGTTTTCCAGAAGAACATCAAGGAGTCAAGAAAGCTGGAAGAAGAACACACCCAACTTATGCTTCCAAAAATGATGCTAAAGTGGATAAGATTATCAAATCTAACTTTGTCTGAGAAGTTCAATATCCCCAATGGTTGGCTAATATTGTCCCCGAGAAAAATAAAAATTGAAAAATTAATGTTTTCTTTGTTTTCAGAGATCTTAATCGGTATTGTCCTAAGGATGATTTTCTAGTAACGATCATAGAACACTTAATTAATGGAACATCTGGCTATGAAGAATTGTGCTTCATGGATTGATATTCAGGATATAATCAAATCTGAATGGCTCAAGAAGATGAGGAATCTAATGCTTTCAGAGCCCCTTAGGGTGTGTTTTGTTATTGGGTAATGCCCTTTGGCTTGAGGAATGCAGGCGCAACATATCAGCGTGCCATGCATCATATCATCAAACATTTTTTAGGTAAGTTTGTTGAATGTTATGTGGAATATTTGGTGGTTAAATCCAAAAAACGTTCTAATAACTTTGATGATTTGTAAGTCTTATTCCACAAACTTTGGCATCGTAATTTGAATATGAACCCCTTAAAATGTTGTTTTGGGGTATCCTTAGAAAAATTTATCATCTTTGTTGTATGACAACGTGGTATCGAAGTCAATCCTGAGAAGACAAAGTCAATACATGTTATGTAATATCCTAGGAATTTGAATGAATTGATTGGTCTTCAAGGACACTTGGCCTATATTCAGCGTTTCATCACCAATTTGGCAGGCAACATTTTACCCTTCACCAAATTGATAAAGAATGGAGTCACATACTAGTGGACTGAACAATGTCAAGAAGCATTCAATATTTTCATGAAATATCTCTTGAGCACACCATTATTAATGCCACCTATTGAAGGAATACCACTTATCCTCTATGTGACAGACTTCGAGCAATCATTGGGATCCTTCCTTGCTCAAAAGAATGATACTGGGAATGAAAACAACCTTTACTATCTCAGTCGGACTATGCTTGAAGCAGAAACCCTATATTCAGGTATTGAAAAGTGCTTCCTAGCATTAATCTTTGCTGTTCAAAAGTTGAGACACTACCTGAAACATCATAAGGTCTATTTGGTATCTCTCAATAACCCCCTCAAATTTATCCTTAGTCATCCAATGCTTAAAAGACGTCATGCAAGGTGGGAAGTTATTTTCTAGAAATTTGATATCTAGTCCGTTTCTCAAAATGCAATAAAGGGCCAAGCTCTAGCTGATTTCCTTACTCAACACCCTTCAGTATAAGATAAATCTTTAGATATTTAACTTCTTGATGAGGAAGTATTCTCAATTCATGAAAATCTTCAAACATGGTAATTGTATTTTGATGGTGCTTCCAGAAGACCAACATGGATGAAAATGGAAAATCCTAAAATCAAGAAAGTTGGGTTAGGAATTGTGCTCATTTATCCATAAAAGGAAGTGCTACCCTATTCCTACTTATTGTGGGGAGGAGGTAAAAATAATGAAGCAGAATATCAAGCTCTCATCACAGGCTTGGAATTAGCGCTTCAGGCACAAGTGAATCACTTAAGTTGAAACGTGATTCAGACCTAGTAAAAAAACAATTCAATGGGGATTATTCCATAAAAAAAGAAGAGTTAATCCCATGGTATGATTATGTCAGAGAGTTAATGGAAGAGTTTCCATCAGAACCTACATTTTCTTATGTCTTCAAAACAAAAAATGCCCAAGCTGATGCACTGGCTAATACAGCCACAACTCTGTAAGATCCAAATCGGGATGAGACAATAATCAGCATTTCCCATCATCATACAATTTCTCCTAATGATCAAACTAGAAGAGAGGAAATAAATGAAATTAGTCCCATTTCTAAACCATATGGTCAAACTACAGGATAGATGACACCTTTCAGGGAATACCTTCAAAATGGAACACTTCCACCTGATAGATTCGAGAAAGAACAAATATGGTGATGTGTGGTCAATTTCACACTTTATGATAGCCTAGATTACCTATAAAAAATTCCCTACAAAAGATGTTTTGATGGAATTCTATTCAGATGCATTTATGTTGAAGAGACAATGGCTATCATGAAATATGTACATGGAGGAGTTTGTGGTGCCCATCAGTCTAGACATAGACTATCTGGTCAGATTCGAAGGCTTGGATACTTTTGGCCTTCAATGATACAATATTGTGTTGATTTAACAATGAAGTGTCATTCTTTCCAAGTACATGCCAACTTAATTCATCAACCCCCAAATTTTCTTCATACATTTAAATACTCATGGCTATTTTCCACATGGGGAATGGATTTAGTTGGACATTATCCTATGGATACATCCAAGTAGTTTAAGTATATTCTTACTGCTACTGACTTCTTTTCCAAATGGGTAGAGGCAATACCTCTCAAAGATGTTAGTTATAAAAGAATTTTTAGCTTTGTCAAGTCTAACATCATTACCAAATTTCGTGTCCCTCATACCATATTGAATGACAGTGGCACCAACTTCTATTCATTCGAGGTATGGAAGTTGTATCAAGAGTACAACATCAAATCCAACCATTCCTCTCAGTATCATGCAACGGCCAATGGCCATGTAGAAGCCTTCAAAATGAATCTTTCAAACATACTACAAAAGATGGTGGATAAAGATAATAATTCATGGCCTGATAAATTTTTTCATGCTTTATGGGATTATCGAACCACCATCTTCACAATAACGCGGTCAACTTCATATTCATTGGTATATGGAATAAAAGCTATCTTTCCCATTCAGGTTCAATTACCCTCAATTAGGGTAGACATTTTTGATCAGTCATCTACAGATGAACAATCTCAAAAGAGATTGGATGAATTGGAATGATTATATGAGAAACGATTGGGAACCTTGCACCATTAGGAAGTCTATAAGAATCGAATAGAAAAATATTTCAACAAAAACATTCGTCTTTGTTCATTCATTCAGGGAGAATTGGTATTGGTTCTCAGAACTACAATGATACCAGGAAAGAATCCTCCCAAGATGGAGTCAAAATGGGAAGGACCTTATTCAATACATAGGGTCTACTCCAATAGAGCTTATTCTTTAATCTCAATGGATGGAGAACTCATCACGACTCTAACCAATGCTATATTTCTGAAGAAGTATTTTCTGTAACACAAATACCCATACATCAAACATGACGTTAAACTGGGTTGTCCTTACTACAAGACTTTAAACTGCATAGTCCCATACATCCAACATGACGTTAAACTGTGTTGTCCTTGCTGCAAGACTTCAAACTGCATAGTCCCATACATGCAACATGATGTTAAACTGTAACGTCCATGCTACATGACGCTAAATTGTACATAAGTACCTTACATCCAGCAAGACGTTAAACTATATAATTGATGGTCCATGTGTATAACCTTAAACTATTCACACCATCGTCCAACATGACGTTAAACTATTCCATCGTCCAATATGACATTAAACTATGAAAAAGTCCCAAATACTCCAACATGACGTTAAACTGTGTTCTCTTTTTTCCTTACTGCATGAAATTAAATAGCACAGTCCCCCTTTCGTCCAACATGACGTTAAAATGTATTGTCCCCATTGTCCAAGCTACATGAAGCTAAACTGTACAACACCTTTTTTTCCTACATGATGTTAAACTAAACAATGTCCCTTAATACGACCTACATGACATTAAACTGTATTTTGTCCCTACTAAATGACATTACATTGTACATCGTTAAGGTTATTTCTAACTCTTATTTCTCACACCGAGTATGACTCATGTGAGCTCAGTGTAAACTTCAACCATAAGACCCACTTTGGTCCACTAATCACGTGTAAGTCCCAACACCATCTTCGGGTTGTCCTCAAGTACAACTTGATCACAAATTCATTTTTAATAGAACTATACAGACTTTGATCCCCACTTTCTAGAATGGGTATGTTGGCAACAACTCATGGTTCAAGACCAAAATCAATCTCTTCACATTGGTTCACCTTTGTCTCATACGATGTTGATTTGTGGAACCACCCCCAGAACCAATATTTTTTACATTGGTTCACCATCGTCCTTGCTGTATGACGTTAAACTATTTTCACTTTTTTCATGTACGACCATAAACTACAACATTCATTGACACCCTCACTTGAGATAGAATCATTAATTACATTGATCTTCAATCATGTTATATTCCATAGACTACGTGCATACAAGGAAATACCTGAACATTTAATCTTGGGTCAAACCATCATTGCACTAAAGTCCCCTTTCACCCATCACTTGTACAATCCAAATCTGTATAGAGAGTATTTCAAGAACTACATGTGGCTTGATTTTCTAGTTTATGGGATGTGTAAGAACATTCGATTATACCTTATATTCAGCCACAAGTCTTTGGGCCAAACCCCAAATTCCACTTTCAGTCCCATTGCTGAAAAGTGCCCTATGAAAACATGAATGTGTTATAAACCCCTGGTTTTCATTCATATTAGTTTTATAAAACAAAAAACGTGTGTTCCTCATTATTGTCCGATCTCTATGACCCTAAACTAAGATCTCCAAAACTCTTGTCCTACATGACGTTAAACTATATTTCAAGAACTATATTTGGCTTGATTCACATTCTAATGAGATATGTAGTGAAGTACAACACCTCAATTCAGGACCCAGCCACGACATGATTATGGTCAGCATTGGTATTTTTATCTTCTTCATGCGTTGGAAAATATTAATTTTCATGTGTAATAATCCTAACTTTAAATACTTCAAGATCTCCATAACCCTTTTCTTTACTTCTGGTCACAAAATGTCTAATGCCCGATAGTTCTTTTTTCATGACTATACAACACGTTCCCTTAGGCGGCCTTGCATTAATAGTTTACATAATGGACTTGTTAGGCAAAAGATACTATTATTTGACTATGAAACCAATTCCCTTGGGTGGATCTGCATAATTCAACCCCCTAACATGATTTTTCAAATAGTGGTACCTTCATTCTTGGGAGGAAAACATCCTTTGTCCTTATTTGTCTTAATGAAAATATGTAGGGATCTGGAAAAAGAGACATCCTTAACATATTTTTCCCACAATCTTTTTCATGATATGAAAGTATTTATGTCTATGGTTTATATTTCCCTTCCTTACGTTTGGGTCAGACCTTCGCAGGAGTAACATTCATCCAATTCATAGAAAATCTTAATCGGAAATATCTTCTCCATATTCAAGTACCTCTCTCCATATACCAGAATATGTGCTTTGGGAAAATTTAATCTCCATAAACTTACACTAGCTTTTAACCAGTAGAAAATTAAATTTCTGAGAGTTCATTTGCCTAACTATGCAGCACCTGCCCTTGGGAAGCCTTCCATAAGAATTCTTTGTAACAAACTTGTCATCCCAAAGATAATATTATTTGACTATGCAGCCAATGCCCTTAGGCGGCACTGCATAATTCAACCCCCTAACAGGTTTGTTAAATAGTGGTTAATTAATTATTGGGAAATACTTCATCTAATGCCTTTTAGTCCCTTTTTTGACATCATGCCTCACATTCAAAATTTCTTAAGTCATAGTTTACATATTGTTCCCCCAAACATGAATATGGTAATATATTTTTCAATAAATTATCAAGGAATTGAGTCAATCTTAATCCATTCGGTCAAAGATATTTCGATCTTATACATTTTCCATTGTATGTCTGATGTGCATGACTTTAAACTACCCACAAAAGAAAGGGAACTCTGAAAAAAAAAGTCAATGTCCCAACTTACTAAACCAACATTTCGTATTATTTAGGTAATATTGAGCAATTAAAAGATTCAATGTTTGTAGGGTTATCTATATAATCCTATTAAAAAAACTCTTCTTACTAGGCCCATTGTATTAGGTAAAATTTAAATAAAGTAGCAAAAGAAGGTATGCGTAAATGATTGAAAATGAAAGTATTCTTCAATGATGCACATGAGTTAGAAGGACATCCACAGATTGGAGACTCTTCTCTTTTTCAAGAATTACAAGAGGCTTTCAATACAACTCTTCATTTGATTTGCGACGTCCCAAGCATTATCAGTAGCCACATTGAGTTCATTCATTCAACTGGATACAATAAGAGACGTAGTGATAGCAGCACTTCCTGGAACAATTGTAAAAGACTGTTCCTGACTGCGGTTTGAGAATCTTTTCTACTGATCAAACAGTGACTCTATTTCTGTCCAAGAGACTTGGAAGATGGATAAATGGATTTGAGAATAGATCAATGGATGTAGGAATCCATTTGGAGAGAGTAATCTTTTTAGATTTTTTTTATAATTCCATGATAGTCTTCTCTCCACCAACCAGCAGAGGAAAACATATCAGCCCATGGTTTTCCATTTTCATATTTACAAAGGAATGGCATGGTGGGAAAATTTGAAAGTTCACACCATTGTTGCTACTCTTAATGCACAACATAACCTAAATAGAGGAGTATCAGTGCGGATGCATCTCGGGCGTATAGTTCATTGTCTCTGGAATATTGACTTCTTGCAGATGACCATGCCCATATAGAATCAAATAAATGCTCTGTGGGAAATTAAGATGATACTTATTCAAGTACTTGGCCAAATTTGGTAGAGTCTTTTCAAAGATATCATAGTAATCATGGACTACAATATTCATCATATCATCAATCCTCTTTCTAGCTAGTTCATCATACGTTCCAATTCCTCTATGAGCCATTTAATATGCACAGAGGTCGAATAATTAACTATTATGTGAGTTGAATTTTCATAAAATTTGTGATGAAATGTGAAAAAATGGCTAAGGCATTAAGGCACGCAAGTCCAATTTTGGCACGAATGTATAGTTGTGTCACACAAGTTTTGGGCGTGAAGGTATCACCGAGAAAGTCCAAATACCTCTACAGAAGCACGACACAATAAAACATCGAAAAACATAGTTGCACGACGTAGGCAACTTGCGCAGCGAGAGCTCGAACTTTTGAAATCTGGTTGATTTGCGTGAGAATGACCTTATATATATAGGAAAAGTCGCACCCCTGCGCATCAAAGCCTGTGCAGCTCACACCTGCGTGATCCCATCTGCGCGGTCAACACTTGTGCGCCGTAGTTCCTTGGTTTTCTCCTTTTTCATCAGAGTCACATCCACCTTCTTTCGGATCCAACTCTGATGGGGGACATTTGTTGATGCTCCTTTATGTCACAGAGTCTAATGAATGAAAAGGGAAATACCTTCTGCACAATTTGATTCTTCCTTTGATGAAACATAAAAAATTAACAACGACATGAACAAGGATTTGTTTACACTTGGGTCGCACAAGTTTCAGAATGGTCACGCAAGTATACTTGCATGCCTCATATTGGTCACAGAGGTGAATTGTGCGGCCTAAGTTATTTTCACCCAAGATCTTCAAAGGCCTATAAATACCCCTTGTGGGCCCCCCATTTTAACAGATGAAAAATCCAAAAACATAGATTTAAGCTCATGGTTCCCTAGTCTCCACTTGAAGACTTCTGAACACTTTAAAGGTAATGTTTTTACCTATAATGGAAGATCAAAGGAGAGGGAACAAGGCCTAAGTGTTTAAATTTATCAACACCTACCCACCTAAGTGTCGAGCCCTTATAGGAATGGTCACACTTACGCTCCACCTTATTCCTTCAACAGAATCTACACACCAACCTTTTAGAAGCCTTTAGAGATGATACTAAGGGCTTGAGAAAAGGCTCACCAAGTTATAACCCTAAGGGTTGATCGTCGCGCAAGTATCCATGTGTCACGCAACTATACTTGCATGACCAGGACTTGTATGCCCACGCAGGAATTGCGTGCCTCTCTCTTTTTGGGTACCCATCCTGCCTATTCACTTTCATTCTTCAAATCCACCTCTCCTCTTCACGATTTAACCTTCAGAACCATCTTAAAAACCATTTATAGCATGGTTCCTTTGTTGGTTTCCTTATTTGAAAGAAATTATGTGGAACAGCTCTAAAAAATAGTTATTTATATAGCATTATAGCACTAAGGTGAGAGAATTATTTCATTCAACCTCATCCTTTAAGATGAGAAATTCCCCTAACCTGGGCCTACTTATCCCGAGTAAGCCCCATTCTTCAAATTTCTCAAATAGGGCATCCTCTTTAGGAGTAAGCCCCAAATTCCAATTTCCCTTAACCTGGGTATCCTCCTTTGGAATAAGCCCCAGTTCTCATGTCCCTTTAACTGGGGCCTCCTTTTCAAGAATAATCCCCAGTCATAATTTCCATTAACTTAGGCCTTCTTCTCCGGAATAAGTCCAAAGTCTCAAGTCTCTTAAATAAATGGGCATCCCTTTCAAGAGTATGTCCCAATCTCAAATTCCCAAACCTGGGAACCCTCCACAGGATTAACATCTAATTCCCCTAACCAAGGATTCCTTTTCAAGAGTAAGACCAAGTCATCAACTTCCTTTAATTTTGGGGCATCCTCTTTAGGAGTAATCCCCAAATTCCAATCTCCTTTTACCAGGAATCCTCCTTAGGAGTAATCCCTAGTCATAATTCCCCTTTAACTGGGTATCCTTCATAAGAAAAATCCCCAGTTCTCATGTCACATTATCCTGGGCCACCTTCTTAGGAATAATCCCCTATTGTAATTTCTCTTAACCAGTCTTAACCTCTTTTGATTTGGGCTTCCTTCTTAGGAATAAAACCCAATCACAAGTCCCCTCATAATTTGGGCATCCTTTTAAGGAGTAAGACCCAAGATTGAGTATCAAAATCTCTATAAAGCACATATACCTTTATAAACCATGTTCCCATACATCTTCTCTGAAATAAGTCCCGATATTTATCTCCTTGGGAAATTATAAATAATCCCCATATCATTCCTTGTGACCATATCATTCATGGCACAAATCGTCAGGTTTACTAATACCTATTGTTTCTCACACCGAGCATGACTCACGTGAGCGTATAGTGTAAAAGTAACCACGAAAAATATCTTTGGGCTGTTAATCATATGTAAGCCCCACAATTCTTAACCGAAGTACATGGACTTAGATATCTACCTTAAAACAAGAGTATGTAGGAAGCCTTTATAAGGTTCAAAACCATCACCCATTAATTCTCATCTGTCCCATATGACGATAAACTATATCTTAATTCCCAAACTAGGTGGGTTCTAATTCCTTTTATAATAAGAATATGTACGAAGCCCATCTGTGGGTATGATCCCAACTCTGAAATACTCCATGTCCATCTGAACGACAATAAACTTCAAGTGCCCCGCTGAGTGGCTTTAAAGCCAGTAGGGTAATCATAATGACCCAGACATATTTATATAATGTGTTGAAGGATACCATAGACTAAGAATCTCTAACAAATACAGATGATTCTCTATAGATGAAGTACCTCAAATACATATAAAATATTTTCTAAATGTCATACATATTAATTATTGATTGTCACATCTTAAGGAAATCTCATTTTCAAAGTTGGTAGTTTAATAAGGATTCATAAACATAACTTAAATCTATAAAGATAGTCCCAAAGTAGACAACAATTCCCCCCAAAAAGGTGTGATGAGTCCAACCTGCCATCCTCTCGACCAATGAAAATTCTTAATCCTCATTGGTTCACAACTAATAAGCCCCTACATTTGTAAAGTAGGTCCAAATGGATATAGAATAATTGGATGTTTCCGTTTCCATGAACAAACCCGTGAAAACCCGATTGGAATATTTGAACCTTAAGCAAACAAGGTCATCCCTATTACTAGGAGGAATCAATGGTGGAATCCATGTAAGAGAAAATACATAGCTACCACAAAGTAACATGATGATAATGACACATTTTAATATGAAACACCCTCTTATATTTAGTGGATCTTATGATCTAGTGGTGGTGAAGGGTGCATTAAATCACTTGAAAAGATATTTCATTTCATGGTGTGGTAATAAAAATTTTATTAATTCAAATTATCATTTTTAATGTGAAATAGATCAGTGGTTGTCAATGTTCATGAATATTAAGGAATTTTAAGAGATTGATTCCTTGGAATTGGTTGAAATTTAGAATATTTTCCTTCAAAAATATTTTCATAAGGTGGTATAAATTCGGATAGAATATAAATTACATGGATTTTAAAAAATGGATGAATATTTAGTGGATAGGTATGGTAAAAAATAAAACCAATTGGATAGAATCAACCTTGGTAATGCTTTAAAAATATGGGAATTGTTATTATATTGACATGGTTTTGACATATATCCCAAGATTTCAATGAAAAATATCTTCTTTGGTATTTTTAATTTCGATAACAAAACATTAAATTGTTCCAAATGTGGAGAGATATTGTATATGGCACATACCTTCCAAAAAAAAAGGATTTTAATGACGGGATACAACAAGAATTCAGGTAGAAAGGTGTTGGGAAATAATTTGTGACTACTTCATCATATATTGGGACATAAAATTTAATCAAATGAAGATTATTGTTTGTTTACTCATATTTTTCTAATGTCTTATTTGATATGAGGCATAAAAATTCCATTATTTTTGAGAATTTTTTTTGGTAAATTTTAATGTCCGAAACATGAAATGAAACTATAAATAATAATAAAAACAACAAGGGAAATATTAAAGTGAAAATGAATTATAATAGTCTCCCATTTGTTATCTGGGTAAATAAATTTCCTATAGACCATGTTTTTTATCATAGTTGATTTTGATGTTATCATAGGTATGGATTGGATTTTTAATTATCATGATAAGATTTATTATAGATATAAAAATGTTTTCCTTCAAAAATTGTTTATATTTTTATGAAATAATCGTATCATATCATTGATAAAAAATCAAGAAGTTGAGAAACAATAAATATATATAAATGAACGTTATATAGCACATGTTATTGAAAATAGAAGAACTATTTAGATTAATGATGTTGAAGTGTAAAATAAATACTAGGATTTTTTTCATGATTAGTTTATTAGTGTTATACAGGACTGGGAAGTTGACATTACTATTGAATTTGTTCTTGATACTAAGCCAATTAGAAAACCCATTACCAAATGGCTTATGTGGAACTTCTATATTTGAAAAAATATTAGTAGAATTTTATTGTTAAAGGTTTCATTATTCCCATAACATCACACTATGAGGTTCTCCTATATTTTTTTTAAAATAAATATGGTTATATGATGATTTTTATTGATTATGGTGTTTTTAAAAACATTATTGTTAAGAATAAAAAATCCTTTTAATATTATCAGTGATATATTGGTTTAGATCCAATGAGATCCATATTTTTTAATGATATAATTATGATCCATGAACCATAAAAATATGTTTAAGGAGGCTAAAATATGAAAAACAACATTTCATACGAGATATCGTCACTAGGGTTCTGTTTTCATTATTTTTGGGTTCTCATATGACCATGTTGTATTTATGGATCTTATGAATAAAAAATTCCATGAATATTTGTATAAGTTTGAGGTTGTTTTTATTTATAATTTTTTTATTACAAAATTAATGAGATTCGTGAAAAACATATATGAATTTTCTTACATACTATTATAGTGATAAAATTATATGAAAAAATTTAGAAAATGTGACTTCTTGTAAAATATATTTCCTTCCTTTGGGAAATTTTCAAAAATGATGTAATAACTGTTGATCCCAGTTAAAAAGTGGATGATGAATTTCCAATACCCAATATTGTAACTGAAAATAATATTTTTTTGGATTAAAATTATATTACCGATGTTTTGTTAGAATCATTGCATGGGTATCATTCTTGCTAACTATGTTTAAACGAAAATGGATTAAATTTTATCTGATAGTAGATTTTAAAGTTTGTTTTCAGGAAATAAATATAATATTGTTGAATGAACCTCTTAGTAACTTCACCTCAAAAAATATGTATTTTTCATATAAAGTTATTCTGCATTGAAGGTACTTCATTCGGTTATGATGTAGTGTTAGAAGGTAATTACTTTTTCTTCAAGAAAACTAAATCATCATGGGTTAAATTATCATAAACATGATTTGGAATTAGATGATTTTTTTCATTAAAATTTTTATTCATTATTTATATAGATCTTAATGTGAAATATATACTGAAAATAAAATATTTATATATATATATACTCAATAGGAATTGAACATGTGGTAGAGAAGATGGAAAAAACTGTTAATGGTTTATGACTGCATGATCAATTGTCATACATTAAAAGAGAACAATGTTGCAGATTCCTTGAGTTAAAAACACCATTCATCATTACAATTTTGATGGGTAGAACGAGACCCTTTTATTAATAATTTCATTAATTTTGTTTGGGTGGTTATGGGTGTAGGAAATTTTTTGTTTTTTCAGGTGTTAGTGGAGTTATCCCTATGAGATAGAATTACACTTTCATAAAAAGAATATTATTAGTTACCAGAAAAGGTATAATTGGTTAAGATAGGTATGTTTTCGAAATTTAATGTTAATTATATCCATTGTTTTGCTATTTAGAAAAGATATTTTTTTCTTTTTTATTCCCAATTAATGAAATAAATGTTATGTGAAGATCATAGTTCTATTTTATTAGTTCATCTAGGAAACATTAAAATGTTCAAAGACATTTGAGATTATTTCTAGTGGGATGGAATAAAAATAGATATTTCTAACTTTACAATTAAATTTTTGACATACTAATAGGTTCAAAAAAAACTAAAGCATCAAAAGGAGATGCTTCACCCCGTCTAGTGATAGATTGGAAATTTGAAAATTTATCCATGAAATTTTCCATGGGATTACGAGTGAAATCATGAGGTAGCAATGTGATTTGGGTTATTATTAATAGATGGACTAAATATCCACATTTTCATCCAATTAGAGATATTTTATCTTTAGATCAACATTGTCTTTTGTATCATAAACCAATAGTTTGGATACATGGATTTATTTACACTATTTTATTTTATCATGTTCCAATGTTAACATATATCATTCAAATAGGACCTTAGAAACCATTGTATACTAAAATAAATTTCAACTCTACTTTTCATCCAAAATCTAATTGGCATTTAGAGACTACAAATAAATCATTAAAAGATAATAAATATTAATATTAAATGGATTACCATGTAATTTGTGATCAATATAATTCTTTAGTTTTGTTTTTTTTATAATAACAGTTTTCCTTACAGATATAGATGAAACCATTTGATACATTATATGGAAAGAATCGACGAACTCATAATTATGTTATATAAGTCTGGGAAATGGAATTTATGGGACATAAATTAATAGAGTAAGTTCTTGAAAGAGTAAGGATTTTCCAGAAACAAATGACAACATGTTAGAGAAGGAATAAAAGTTATATAGATAACAGGAGGAATGAAATTTTAATTGAGGTAGGTGATCCTGTTTTAATTAAACTATCTCAATTGAGAAATGTTATGCATTTTTTTAAGGAATGAAAGACCATGGATCATTGTACGTTATGAAATTGTGGATAATGTTAGAATATTTTCCTACCTATTATCATTTTCTCCAATTTTTACCATGGAACACAATTTGTTTGATGTTTTGATGTTAAGAAATTATGTTCCATATTTATCTCCACTTTTGAAATAAGAAGTAGTTCTGCAATAACTTAACCATTATTATAAAAAAACACCTATTCAGTTTCATGATCATAAATATAATGTATTATGAAATATGGTAACTTACTAGATTATGGTTTTGTGGAGAAACCACATGGTTAAAGAAGCAACATGAGAATATGAAAATTCAACGGGGGAAGGTATCCTCATTTTTTAAATATTGAATAAATTACAAAAGTCACAATTTTAAAAAGGTGGGGAAGACAATTAAAAACCTAGGTAAAAATAGAATAATTTATATTCATGTTAGTATTATTGAATTAAATAGTGAAATTCATTATGTTATGTAATTCTTAATATAAATAATTTTTCGTTGTAAATTATTTTTTAAAATGAATTTATTTATTAACATATTTAAATTAATAATTTTAAAATTATAGAATTTTATTATGAAAAAATTTTCATTTTTTATTAATTTTTTAGAAATTATCTTACTATTAATATTGGATATATTTTTCAAAAAGATATATTTTGTGAATAGTAGAAAAATTTAACAGCATTATTTTAGTTACGTCATGAAGATACAATTAAGATATAAAATTTATTAAAAAAATTAATGATAAAATTATGATATTATAGTTGAAATATTGTAAAAATATAAATCAGAACATGTAAATTATTACGTATTTCATGTTAAGTATAAAAATTTGTGTCTGTACTGATGCAGGGCCTACACATCATTAAAATATACAACTTTAGTTCTTTATAGATAATAATTTTATTTTCATATTTATTTTCATGAATTTTTTAAATAATTATTAAGAATATTTAGTTTTTTATTATTCTAATATTTTTGAATTTTAATGTTAAATGACATGAATCTTATCCAACTGTCTCTCTAATGCATGAACAACATATGAAAATACAAATTGAAACATTAATGAAGTTTTCATGAAATGGATATGAGTAATTATACTTAATGAATGAATATAAGTGATAATATTGAACCTAATTAATATATTTTAGTTATATCTATTTAATTATAATTTTCATATATAAAATAATTCACATTACTATTTATACAATGACGATATATTACTAGTGCTTATTGAAGAAGAACCGCTAAAATTATTTTTATTCAAATTATGATAAACATTGAACGAACAAAAAACCAGAATAAATTTTTTAGTGAGTAAGTTTCATATATAAGCATATGTTTATTTTAATGGAGGACCTTATGAATCCACATATATTACATTAATTTATTATTAATATATTATTTAAAATATATTCAAGTGGTTCACAATATCGTTTTTGACTACTATAATTTTTAATATAAGTTTTTTAAAAATATTTATTTTTTCTATAAATCTTTTTAGAAATATTAATATTTTTTCTTAATAATGATAATTTATTTTTAACATTTAGGAAAAAAAATACCTAAAAGGATTTCACATTGATGATATATTAATTAATATGTTAATGGAAAAGCCAAAAAATCATATAAAAATATTAAAATAAATATAATATGAGATAACTAATATAATACATGAATTATATAGATTACTATGACATTTATATGATATAAATAAATATTTTGTACTATTTTTAATAAATTGTTCATATTTTTAATATCATAGATATAAATATAGTTAAATATTAAAAAAATTATATTTATGGTAAATAATATATTATTAAGTGATTTTAAAATATAAAATTTAATAATTTAAAATATGATAATATTTAATCGATAGTTTAATCCCCTGTTATTTTTAGGCCTTTTGGAATTATTTAACCCTATAATATCCATATTATATTTTAAAATATAATGCAATTCCAAAATTTTCCCTAACTATAATTATAAAAAGTGTCTCACCTCTTCACATATTTTCATCACCTTGAGTAATATTGCTCAAATATATTCTTCCAAATTCATTTCTCCTCATCCCTTTTACATTCGAGCCTTTCTATTCTCACAAAAGAAGAATTCAAAGGGCCTAACGAGGTTCTCAATGAGAAATATTCAATAAGAAAATTCCTCTATATATTTTAAATTCTTTGGTCTTCAACCTTATCATTAGACCATATCCAAATATTCGGGATAAATATCTAACAATATATATATATATATATTATAACTTTATTATGCTAATATTATATCCATCATCAATTCTATCATTTTTTTTTCATTTTATTATTAAAAATGAAATCACCTTCCTTGTTGTTTCAATTCACCGCCTTCATCGAGGATGAGTTTTCATTTATCATTACCAGATTTAGGGAATGACTAAATAAAAATTTAATTATATAAGTTATAATATATATATATATATATGTTCTCTCTTAAAGATTATTATTTTTAGTTTACAACAAAATACATGATGTAGTGTCCTTTAACCCTGAAACGAACACGCCCAAAATAATGAAAATAATAAAATTTTTATTTATAAATATATGGAAATATTTTATAATAACCATAATAAGTTATTATAAAAATTTATATTGATCAGAAAAAAAGTTAATAACTATCTTTAAAACATTATACATGAGGTTTGAATAGAATTTATGGAATTCAAACCAAAGGTAAGGGAAGTTCTTTTAAATCCCATTTAATATTTTATTTCTATATTTAAAATGAATGGCCTTTTTTATTGTATATAATGAGAAACATTTCCAATATTTATGAAAGATTAATTTTTTGAATCGTCTATTTAAATATAAAATATTAATTTTCACATATAATGATATAATTTTCAAGTCCAAAATAATCTATTCAAAACATATTTTTCCTCAAATAATTGTTTTTATTATGAAATTTTACATGTTTTTGATTTGATACTAGTTCATGGGATGTTTTTATAATGGCAGGTAGATGCATTATAAACCAAATACAGGTGGGTCTATGATATCCATCTAATGCATTGGGTATGTTTTATATTGATCTTAATGATTATTCATAGAGTAATTGTGATATTCACATCATAAGTTAGCTGAGAGGGTAACACATTAATGTAGCCAAGATAGATAAAAATCATATAGAATCCATGATGGTTACAATAATATGTATATATGGTTATAAAATGTTTCCACAAGTTTAAAAAATCAGTTTTTATGCTTTCAATGATTTATGGAAATTTCATTTTCCAAAATTTAATTGTACAATTCTTTTAAGGTTGAGAATTATATCTTTCATGTGTTTATATGTATTCATATAATACTGGTTTTTTCTTTCTTTTAATCCTCATTATATTTTTTTGATCATACTTTACTTTTAAAAAAATTTCATGGTTTTGGGTTGGTTAAGAGGAAAAAAGAATCCATGCCATATTTTGGGATGGTTTTTCAAGAGAATAAATTGTTATTTTTGAATACTATTTTATATTTTAATAAATGGATACTCATTTAGTAGTATCCACATTGTATGCATGTGGGATGTTATGTATGAATTATGAACTAGGTCTCTAAAACACTAAACCTAAAAGTTCTTTGGTAATGTAATAAAGTGAAATCTAAATGAATTAACTATATTATGTAATGTTTATGTTATGATACTTATAAATATTTCCATATGAAAATATATCTATTAATGTTGAACTGTTTAATGTCATGTGGATGAACATTATCATAAAAAAACATGCACTGAAGAATCAAATTTCTAATTTTGGATTTTAAGATTAATTCACAATTCATTAAAATATTTTTTATAAATTTTCATAAATTAAGTATATAAAATGTATAATATAATAATATGGTTTATAACTATTTTATTAATATAGTCATGTTTTTTTAAAATGGTTTTATCATTTTCAGATAATTTGTAATTGAAGACAAGGGGTTCCTTAACATAATTTCTTATTCATTTTGTCATGGGATTTAGTACATGAATATTATGTTCAAGAATTACTTGATATCACCATCCCACTATTAAATATTTTATATTTATTGTTTTACATGTTAAATTTCATCCCTTCATCAATAACATATTTTTATATAAATGTCCATCTCTAAAACAATTGTGAATTTGGTTGAATAACATACGTTATTTCTATCTAATATTAGTCTTCCATGTTCACGTTTTTCCTATAAATTAATTTTATTTTCATAAATAAATAAATTCACATTTTATTTCAATTTTTCCTTATCACTCTTTAAAATATTAAAATTATTCATCTTATCTTTTATGTGGGTTTTTTGACACGTCCCCTAAAGATTACAACACATTTATTTTCATCTTCAAAATAATAAATTCGGATCTAAATTTTTTATATTGAAATATATATATATATATATATATATATATTAATGTATCCATTATTTTTAAAACTTATAATATGGTTTGAAAGAGGATTAATTATACATATAAAAACATTGAATGAAATTTCTCTCCTCATAATTGAATGATAATGTTGGAATTATTTTTAGAACACGTTAATATATAAACCACTAGTTTAATCTATGGGTTTTATCTCATAAATAAATGTTTTGATTACCAATTATAATATATTAATGATGTGATTTATTTAATAAATGAGATTTTTTATATCCTATAAATTTCCAGGTTAATTTGATCAATTTTTTTATGAGACAATGTCTCTGTATATGGGATCTTTATAATCTGATACCGATGTATTTTATGTTGCTCTAATATTTATGGATGATAAAAGGTGGAGTCCTATTCAGATCACTAAAACAATAGTTATGTTTTATATGTAATTATATTTTATTTCATGGATATAAGAAGTATGTTAAAAAACATATGAATTATTAATTTTTTCACATTCTAATTAATGGACATTAAGAGTTTGTTCATAATTTCATAGAAATAATATGTTTTCTAAAAAATATTTATGTGGCTCTAACTTTTATACCATTATATTTTTTATTCACATTATATGTTTCAATCCATGTTTATAATTATTTTCTAATACATTCCTCAAATTTATATCATTCTCCCATGATTAGGGATATGTTTTTTATTATTAAACGTCAAGTAAGTATTATTATACCTCTCACATTGTGATGAAATGACCCATCATGGCCTTCATAACTTGTGTTTAGATTAGTGTGAAACTACCAAGACCTCCTACAATAGGTAAGGGGATAATGTCCAATATTGAGTAGATTACACACATATCATATGAATTAGAATAATGAACCTATATTGATGCACCCATCCCAAATCCAATACATTTCCGGGAACATTAAAAATATAATTCCAATGATTAATTAAAAACATTTATCCCACACCTTATTATGATTAAAATACTAAAATAGATAAATATTTCATATAAAATACAAACCCTAAACTATAGAGTGATCAACCTGGCCAATTTGATAGTACACTTCTAAATGAAACATGTTGGAAACAATATATGTATGCCTAAAAACAATTCTCTACCTACTTCTTGTCATACTAAGACGTTGTTTAAATTTTTTTCCTCTTCATAATACGTAACATTTTTTGGGAAATATAATTCATGGGTTATGTTAATACGACCATGTATGAGGCCTAGATATCACTAAAAATTAATCATTAAAATTATTCAGTTAATAATAGTGACAATGTAATAAATACAAATATACTCATAATAGACAAACGGTCTCATGTGGTCTCATCCAAAATGACCATCCATATGATACTGCTCAAGGTATCAATGTAACACACATTCCATGAGTACTAAAAACATTTTCTATTCTATTTTTGGTGATTATCATCCAATAATTGTCGATCATTTTGTGCTACCTATGAATCAATCAATTGATCTATGAAAAGCATGATACACATATCGGGGTTCAATCCTACAACTACTTGGTACATGGAAAAAATAATTTGGATCACATACTATATAGGGGATTTTATTACTAATAATATAATAAAAATTCTTTAAATAGCATGCTTGATGGGCGATTGACAGCCTATGTAGGGTAGTAATGCTGATTCCATGAACCCCACAGAGTAAATAAAAGGAATGAAATTAGATCACACCTTGATCTCAAAGAGGGACACCATGACCTCTATTTGAGAATCAACCTAAAAAGGGATTCAAAATAATTATTTCAAGAAGTAATTATGAAAAATACTATCAACAGGATGGACCAATTGAATTATGTCAATTTATAGTAGTATAAAATTATGACATAAAGGGCTCCAAGCCATTATGAATAAGTACATTGTGTTTATTTTGGATACATGACCTGTAACTCTGAATATGGACTTTCTCATAACCCTACCCATGTACCTAGAGATATTCCCATAGACACTTAACTATTTCTAATCACACTATCCATCATGTGTACCATATCTATTTCGATATACAAAACTTACTCATTTTCCCAAAAAATTCCAACATATCGTCTATGATACACATCATATAGATGTCTGTTGGTTACATGGTGTCTAGTAGGAACCACATAAATAGTAAAAATTATATCTTCTTTAGAAACCATTGATGTATTTCTGTGGATAGAAATGATTTGAAATTATGGATTACATGTCGTGTATCATGGGTATTACAAAAACCCTCAGATCATCAACCACATCATCAGTTGGTAAGACCGTCGTTGAACATCCTTTCAGGAATTAGGGATCTTGTTTCTTTTAAACAATTATATCACTAGTATTTGGTATCTGATATATGATCTTTATGTAAATCACTACATTGATCCACACCATGTTCATACAACAACATTTACACAGGCCAAAATAAGAGGAATGAGGAAAAATCGTCAGACCAAGTATTCCTTTTACCATCATCCATAATCATACATTGTTCTCACCTTCAAATATATATTGAAACCATGGTATTGATCTGCTACACTGAGGAATGGTTTGAAAATGATCAAATCCCAATAATAATTAATCCACGATCCGTTGAATTTGGGGATGATTACTATGGAACGAAATAAGGTATAAAACGATAAAAAATTAATATGTGGAACAAATTTCAGAATTTACTTTTTTTGGACATGATATTTTTTCAATAAATATATTAATGAATAGTAATAACCAACAATAAAAACCAAATCCACTAAAAAATAAATAATCTAGTAATGTGGCAAAAATTCATGTTATTTTAATTGATCCACGTTAGTCATGGGGTAAATAAAAAGTATGAGTCCACATAAATCAAATGTCGTATCTTGAGATGTAATTGATTTCTAATGAATAATGTAATGTGTTGATAAATTTGGATAGATCCATAAACACAATTGTGGTTGATAATTTGTGTGGTACTCATCCAATCATATGAACCGATGTTATTTATTAACATCTCCCCAATGGCTCATCTATAAGTCACCATATTTATCTACAAAATCCTGAGACAAAACAACAATGGGGTTCTTATTGAGTAATAATATAGGTGGCTTCATCAACAAAATAAAATATATTTATATAATATAATTATTTATTTTTAGCATTGTGAATTTTTTTTCACAAACCACCGACAACATTAATGGAATTTTTGGTCCTAGTTTAAATCTAAAATTTTGAACTCAACGGTGGCCTCAGAATAATGTTACAAGACACTTTTATTTAATTTATTCCTCCTTTTATGGAAATCTGACTACAAAATATATTAATATATATAATTGTTTTATATATCAAATCTAGACACACCATGATTCATATTCTTGCACTATCTTATTTCCTCGCATCAAAAATATTACAATACATATTTAAAGGATTTAAATGAAAAACCTAAGAAATTAAATTATCCCAAACTTATGTATTTTCATCATTAATGAATTAAACTTTTCTTAAAATATATGTGGATATTGAATATACATTAGGGTCTCCCACACCCAGGTTTTCTCCTAATGAATCTTTTACTACCATCAGAAATGCACCAAAGGAATTAAATTCCCATGTGTTATATTCTCATGATGATGCTCAATCTACACTAGTCATTCCAAAAAGGTATCTATATTCTCAATTTCTATCATTGCCCAATTAAAAACATGTGATGGGTTGGTAAAAAACCTCCAAATCCACAATATGTTGAAGATATCATGTAATCAGTCCAACTATGGAAATAATGCCAAGTTGTATCCCACCACACCCACTCTACGCAATATCCAGATATGTCCAATGAATTTTATTCATATATTTTGACCATGTAATTTTTTTTATAATCATGTGGTTGTGATACCATCTAGAACACATTGTATATGTCCTAAAAGTCCACATTCCTCATTCATTATTTAGCTTAACACATCTGATGGATTTCTGTATTCCTTATCCACTCTTTATTATTTATACCTTCCCTTTAATAGCTTGCAATATAAGTGTTCCCATAAGAGATGAATCTTCTAAATATGTAGACAAAAGTGGTGAACTATAGGGT
Source organism: Viscum album (assembly GCA_963277665.1). Taxonomy (NCBI): domain Eukaryota; kingdom Viridiplantae; phylum Streptophyta; class Magnoliopsida; order Santalales; family Viscaceae; genus Viscum; species Viscum album. The sequence goes on from OY728135.1 coordinate 554,523,110, forward strand.
CTCCCATACATGGCCTCTAGTGGTTCCACAATAATGGTGTAATAGATGATGTTATTTTATGCAAACTCTATAAAGGGTAGGTGATACAACTAACTATTGAAAAAATCCAACTTGAAAACTCACATCATGTCCTCCAGAACATGAATTGTCTACTATGTGTAGTCATCTATCTATGTTGAATGGTCATGATCAAATGTAGATGAGTCCCAAAAACCACATGGGATTCCCTCCATAATCATTATGTGATGTGAATATCGTGGTCTGAAATAATCATCGGGGGAAATCTGTGGAGGCATAATATCTTTTAAACATTAATGTATTCCATGATCTATACCAAAATCTATTCCTAAATAGTTATGATGTTGGTTTAAATAGTGATTCATCCATAGATCACTTATATGGATTTGTTTCCTTTATATGTATGTGGTAACCACATAATAATGTCTATATATATATATCATATCTCACTTCCAATCTAGAAGCTCAATTGTTTTAGCAAAAAATTGGGACCTGGTTCATTGCCTTTACTTACTCATTTGGGAGGCATCAACATACCAAATCTGATAATATCTTATTCTTTTGTGGCCACCAAATCTAATACCAAATGTCTTAGTACATCTTTTCCACATTTAAATGTACCAGATAAGGTATTTATGGACCATCCACTTTTCCTCCTCCCACAATATCAATGGTACTATCATACATACTCTAAAAAGGATTATGTGCTACAACCTTCATAAAATCCATATGGATCATGCATAATGGATATCTAAGTAATTATGTCTCAAATATGGTATCTCAACATTAAGGATCCCTAAAATGAGGTAAAATTATTTGGGTAACAATTATAGGTCGAATATTAGAAGTCCATTTCTTATTCACTATAGACATATACAACATGTATAACTGATTTGATGCCTCAAACAACAACTGATAAAAATATATCATGCTATGGCAATATTCTACCATGTTTCAATTATAGGGAGTAAAGACTATCTCGAAATCATAGAGTTTGAGGAACTCAATAAATGACATGTGTCTCATGTTATGATCATTTTGAGTTAAGATATACTTATGAATTTTGAATTCAAAGTAGTCTCTAAACAACTCACACTTAAGGTAGTTTTTCACATCATTTGGGATATGACTACCATAGCTACATCAATATCATGGGTTGTGTAGTTCATCTAAAGTGGTATCAACTAATTTTACCTATAGGAAATCATATCCTACCCATAATTAGAGAAACAATTGTATCTCGTTTATGAGGCATCACATAAAACAACATATTCAACACGACCCACAATAAATCTAAAGATGTGTGTATACTGATCAACCTCTACCTCAAATACAATAAATCATATTAACACCTTTCTATCCAAAAAATTAAACCCCTTTCTGGTCAAACTAGTATGAGGTGCTAATATCTGAAAAAATGGAAAAAAATTCATTTAGTATCCTTCCAGCACAATGAATAGCCAAACCTCCATCATTCCCTTTAGTGAATCCCAACATAAAACATCCTCGTCCTTTGTCAGTTCCACTAATACACCAACATTTGAGATTACATGTCCAAAAATGTCAATGTATTGAATCCAAAATTGACACTTCAGGAGCTTCTTGTAAATAGAGTTCCCTAGAAGTCGATCTAGAACAATCCCCAAGTATCTCATGTGCTACTAATTTAATGCCTAGCGCACTAGGATTTCATCAATTAATACAACCAAAAACTAAACTATCAAAAGGAAGAAGATCCATTTTAGGCATCCAATGATCACTTTTTGGTTGTTCTTTAGGATAACGGGAATTATGAAGAACTAATAGGGACCATAGTGACATATGTATATCATCTATAGTACATCATCATCTTGTACTCATAGCCAGTGATAGCCTGATTTGAGGTTAATCATCTTGAACCATCAAACCATTATCAGTTGATTTAATAACACATTGATCCTTAGTATTGGATACTTATTCATCACATTCACATGGTTTAGGAATCTATAATCTAAACAAAACATCAATCTCCAGTATGACTATTTTTTGTGAAAATGATGAGGAACCCCAAGAGAAAATATTGTGTCGCAAAATTTCCTTCCTGAAAAAGTCTTCCAATTGCACACTAACCTATCAAATCTCATCAGGAGCCATCTGATATTCTATAATAGATATCATGTCATGATATGTTGTGTTTTAAGGAATATTCCTATCATTCCATGGTGAGGTAAACCTAAAAAATCTTCAGGAAAGACATCGTCATACTCCTCCACCATTTTAGGAATATGTATACAATATCATCCACTGTTTTTTGATTCAAGTTATCCAACATTTGATTAATCAGATAACATCACCTCCGCAAGATCCCATTACAATATATCTGGGTTCCCTTCTCATTGAAAAAAGAAAACATATAACTTTAACCATAGATACATCACATTATCCACCTAAAAAATTAAATCTAGGCATAATCAATTGGATATCTAGTAGATACCTAAGATCATGTTGTAAAGCCTTATCAAATTTATAAAAAGATATCATATAAATTTCTAACCTACATGATTCATGTCAAACTACTGGTAGATTCTTTTTATTGCTAATACACATCCTGTTTGAGTCTCTATGTGCATAGGTATATCCAATGGCTCTATAAAAATCTCTAAGTCACAAAATAGATAAGTATAAATAAATAAGGGGCTCATTGTTATAGGCATCAACTTTATATTTATTCCCATGTCCCTACCCACCTACTCTCTGAGCCTAGGGAAGGCCACCTGGGGGTGGTGGTGGAAATAGTTAAAACTACATGGTACCATTTCTGTACCTTACCATATGTCAAATATGCTTCCCAACATACCGCTTTTCTCCTTGATCAGCCTATTCTAGGGTAATCCATTTACCATATCTCTATTATCTATATACAATTTCAGGCATTCTCATCTAAGATTTACCCTACCAACATTGGAGAAACATGACCTCTCACTTGGTTGACTCATGTAATTGTATCATCCCTAAAAAATAACTTTTTATCCTAAGATTTTTTACTATAGAATCTATCAATCCTCGGTCCCTTTGTATACTTTTTCTACCTAATTCCACGGTCTTAGAAATTGGGTTCCCAATACTAGTAAACACAATGAGCGTTTACTTTACCAGGAGTTTCTCCACTACTAGACCTCTCTCAATCACTCCATCATAGTTGGAAATGCATTGTTATATCTCTAAAGTCCTAATTACATATCTCGGACCACTGTGGTCCGACCCATGACTAGACCATGGTCACCTACAATTGGTTGAGGCCTACATACCATCCCTAGGTAGATATATCCCACAAATGGGAGTCATTGTCCTAATGTATCCATACACATGAACACATCTCTAACACCACACATTTCTGAAAAGTAAAATAACTAAAACTATGAATGCATACATCTAAGATCCCATAATAGTTTATGATAGAAAATTACTAAAAATAGAAAATGGGATAAAAATAATCCTAATCAAAATAGTAAATATTCTATCCACCACCACAGGTGAGGAATGACTAAAAATTAATTTCTCAGTAAACGACTTGATCATTCAAAATCTAAACAAACTCCACCCACTCTCTGTCATCCCTGGAAATTGTCTAAATGGCCATCATCTGCACAAAACATGAAATTTATGAAAATCTTATGCAGGAATGCACATAAAAATACGTAGTAGGTTAACCCAGAAAACACTAAATAGAAAGAATTATTTATAGTTATATAATTACAAGATATGACAATAAATATCTTAAAAAATAAACTAGATATACTCAGGAATGACAATATACTATCAGGTAGTCATATCCAACTGTTAGCAACATGATTCGGGTCAATGTAGTGCTCTTTTTGGAAGAAATAACTCCACGATCCATGCTATCATCTAAGGATTTCAATGAAGAAGTATATAAAATTATGCAAAACCAATATAGGCAGAATTATTTTAAGAATAAAATGATACACAAATCAAGGGTCATGGCTAGAACCACATGTGGAAACCATAAACCCATTCTGGATCAAACTCTTACATAGTGGATTGTATGTCAATGATTCACCAACCCTATCGATCTATCCTACAAGATAGTGGATTTATTCCCTTCAAAGTGAGGTAACATTACTTCCATAAACTCTATCTAGGGGACTAATGATGATAGAAAATCCCACTCCAATCTCATGTAGGGGCACCAAAACTCAATCTGAGACTCAGCCACTAGAGGCAATTACAAGCCAGTGATGTGGATGTAATGATGCACTATACCCTAGAGGGAAAGGTTCAAATGAAAAAAAATCATCCTACATAGGTGAAAACTAAAAATAAAATGATCCTAATGAACTATTTATGGAATTACGTCGAGTGTTGAATGTGTACACACTATTCCCATTGACCCCAGGTCATGACCGTGTTAACAGACCATTTCATCAAATAGTTTATGTGATGTAGAACACGCCATGTTGGAAACCCATGTACTCTACCCATGCGCTAGTACACATATTCATCCCATGTACCAATTTCCATGTATCAATACATGGATTAGCTAATGTAATTTTTCCAACCCATTAATTTGTGTGTGAGTACACACCCTATAAGAAACCCATGTAATCCACCTCTTGTTCTTGTGCTTCTCGTGTAGACAGTATGTATACATGGAAGTAACACATTACATTTAGGATAGCAAATACACAATGTGACACCTACATCATACCTGAAACACAAGAAACTAATTATGGGGTCCCATTCTCTATATAATATATGATTTCAATCCATGTTCTATGGAATGTTTTAGAAATCCAAGATCATTCTCTGAACAGAATGACCAATCCTTCGGCCACATATCTATTGAATTCCCTTTCTAAGAACATAATATCCAACATTTTTTTCCTTACATCACCAATTCAACAAGTTTCATCGCTAGATATTAATTAAAAATAGATCTAATCTACGATCTTCTTTGTACCCCAGTGAACAGTAAAGAATGCAAAATCAAGAGTCAACCATTTTTTTGAATCACTCTATATCTATCATCACAACTCCATTATTTCATGCTGATCCTAGATCTATGATATCATATCATAGGGTTATGAAGCTAGTTCCAAAAAATCGACTAATCTGGAATAGTCGAACCCCGACGCAAACAAAGAACACCAATAGTGAATTGTATAATTGAGGGAGAGAAGCATAAGAAAAAAAATAAAAAACAACATTCGATGTTCATGTAAGTTTTTTTCATTTATCCTATAATGAAAATAAAATCAATCTAAAATTTAATAAAAATAATTTATCCACCAAAATCCCTATAAAAAATCTCATCGTTCAAGGTGACTTCTCTACAAATAAATATGTTTTCCAATTGATTTTAATTCATCATAGAAATTAATAACAGATAAGAAATCAAAAGAAGACACATCACCAGTCTTTATTTAGTTTAATTTCTATTGATGAATTATTTTTTCATTGTCATAATTTTCAATATCTATCAATTCCTAATATGTGTTGATCATTGATCCACAATCCATCTTCATTACCAAGAGATTGAATTCTCAATGATCTATCCTACAGATCTCTGGTAATTATATTGTAATGTTGATAAGTCAATAAATCCTCCATAAAAATAAAATAATATATTATTAATCATTTCATCAATGCAAACAAAGATAATTATTTAATTAAATTATATTACACATTTTTTTCCCATGAAAAAATATCCACAAATGACCCACACTGACTAGTTTTTTGTCATTCCTAGGGTAAAAAAGTGATTTTGATCTTTAATGTGCCCTCAAATTTTCAATTTCTGAAACTATTTATATTTTATTTTACTTTTTATGGAATATTCGGTGTGTGTGATATTAAATATATTAAATATATTTTTAAAATTTTTTATGGGCACACCAGGACATAGAATAAAAAATTTTATTAGTTCATAGTCTCAAAAACAATTCATATAATATTTTTAAAAAACAAAAAAAATATAAAATTTTATTTCATTTTCCCTAGAATGTGGTTTTACGTCCCAAAAAATCCAAAACTAAGGCTAGTCCAAAAGCTGTGGATAATGAGAAAGAATCTGAGCCTCTGGATCTAGTGTTCTTTCTAGAATATTCATGTTCCACCCCCAGACACATACTAATAGAATCTATTTCCATGAAAGGATAATATCCTTCCAATTCATGATCTAAATGGGGTTATCATTAATGTTTTCTCTATCTTTGATGTCCAGCACCCCCTAGTTGATAACGTGAGATGGGTCATACTACACTCTTCTCAGTTGTAACACATAGAAGACGTCATGTACTTAGCCTAACTACGAAGGTATATCTAAGTGATACACCACCTATCCATATTTATAATATTTTTGGAATGTGATTATGAACCTTGGATATTTATTTCTACCTCATCAAAATTTACACAGTCTACACTGAGATGAATTCCATTGGTACACATTGTCCCATTCCTCAAACTCCAATGTTCCCCATCACCAGTCATCACAACACTTATGAAGGATATGTTCTATCTTTATTAGCTCCTGGATTATCTAAACTGTATCTATATTAGCTCACACCTACTTCATTCCAATGAGTGTGTATTCTCCTAGACCATTTCAACATGCAAGACCATATCTTATCATCCAGAACCTAAATGGTACACTCAGTCTTGCAGTTAATTTTGGGGTTGAACAATATTCTCAAGCATTAGTAGATCTAAAAATCCTCATTTTATCCAATGAAAAACCTGTATTTTAAATGAGAATCAAAATAAGAATAATTTTTCAAAGGAACTCCATGGAGTCAGACTCTCTCCTAAAAATAGATACATCCCAAGATCACTATTTAACTCTACTCCAATATTCCTAATAAGTTGTCCGACTATGTGAGTTGGTCAAAAATCACACAAATAGCCTAGTTTCCCCTATAAATACATGCTATTCAAGTGACAATGTCCTTGGATATTACATCAGACATCCACTCTGGTACCTGAAGTGGTTGGGCTAAACCGACAGAAACTTCATTCTCAACCATCACTTGATGACAAGTATGATATCCAAAGAAAATTAGTGCAACTCCTTTCATCATGCCTAACCACGAAAACTAATATTGGTGTTCTTGGTACACTTGAAACGAAACTAGATGTACCACCAAAGGGGATGTATAAATCTACCACAACACCTTCTCTTTTAATTCCATTGGTACCTCATTACGTATTATTCTAATGATACCATGATCCCAAACTTTTGAATACGAATCCGGAAAATGTACCGTAAATATTTGGGTATATATTTCCTCAATGTCATTATCTATACTTTGAAAATCCCTAAAACACTACATATGTGATGGAGTGAAAAGGAATGTCTAAAGATATGAAGCAATATCACTGTCGACAAAATAAAACTGAAATGAGGGTAACTTATCCGAATCATCGGACAACAATGAATAACATGATATTCGGTTGACATCATCCACCTCTTTTTTTCTCCTTTCCATGAGTGTAGAAAACATCAAAGACATGGTCCTAGAGGAACTTTATCGATCTCATAATTCTACTGTTATGATCCTTATAAGAGAATATATAATTAAATCAATTGTGTTCAGTGTATTTGATAAACCGCACACCCATTAGGTTTTGTTTCTACATGTCTAATGTGGAAACAAATTCTACTAACTCAATGTCATGAATAACATAGAATTTATCATGTCGTATAAAATTTTGTAAACCATAAGAAATAACTTCATGACTCTTCATTAGAACACAACCATGTCTAGTCCCCAATGCATCATAGAACACTATGTACTCAAGACCCTCTTTTGGAAACCTCAACTCGTGAGTTCCTTCAACCCTCTGCCTCATCTCCTGAAATCACAAATAAAAAATTTCCATCAACATGAACGGATTCTTTTTCATATTCAAGGCAATCAAGGGTGCTTCCAATATATAAAATTTGGTTACAAACCTTCAAAAGTTCCTAGCCAATCCATGAATCTATTCAACTTTGCAACACTCTTTGGTGGCTCTAAAGAAAGCATTGCGTCGACATTTTCTAGATCCACTACAACTATAGATTCTACGATAGAGGGTCTAGAGAGTTAAACTGTTGGATAAATAACTGAAAAATTGTACGTTTCTCATTAATATGGTTCCCTCAAAGTGTGTCCAAGACCGTCCTCAAGTGTATAGGGTGCTCTTAGTAAGTCATTGAATACACTAGGAAGTCAACAACGAATACCAGAAAGAACCAGTTTAAGAATGGTTAAAATATCTGATTCCTGAGTCCCATGAACATTGTTATGGTGTTTTTCAAGAAAAATAGTATCACTATGTACTCATAGTGAATAAAATGAAATATAAAGGCCAAATTTAGTAAATAATCATCATATACTCACTGTTGGTGATACTATAATCATATGTCAATATTTAACATCCCCAACTCCGCTCTCAAATAATTGAGGAGTCCATTAATTCTTTGTAGTGGATACTTTATTTCATGATCACCTGGTTCTTGAACTATTAATCCACACATAAAATTTGGCTCTTGTTTTCCTTATTGGAATAAAACATTGGGGCCTCTCTAGGGGAAACAATGTGTATCATGAATTCCCTCTCATAAAAGTCCTCTAACTGTATCCTTGGATCTCAAATCTCTATGGGAGCCATCTAATATGCCGGTTTAGATAGCATTGTTATCATAAGATGCAATTCCATGTAGAATGTTTTTATTTGTACGAGGGTAAATATATTATATCCTAATAAAATACTATTTTATACTCCCCACTATTGTAGGAAACTAATTTCCCAAATCATACACTGCCCATAGAGTCATGATTGATAAATGGTGACTAATTGGATGTATTTTCCTTTTCCTATGGCCATCCTAATCTTATACGGCTTCCTTCTATCCAAAATAAATAATTCCTTGTTCAGTTACTGTACACAAACGATATATTTTTCCAAAAACAATTAATCATCAAATGTACTATAGATATTCATTGCAGGCCTATGATTACTTCTTAAGGCCATGTTGATATAAAAGAGATATCCCATAAAATAATCTGGTCTCCAAGCGTCATGTCTATCTATCAGAACATGTGTGAAATTTTTGAGTCCCCAAACCGCAAGGATCAATTCAAATGTTGAACCTGATTCTCTATATTTCAAACCATATGAGGGGAAGTGATAGAATTTCTAGAACATGTGACTATAAATACTGTATCTAAAGTAGAAAAGACACATATCATACCACTATTTTCCCTTGGAGCCTTGGGGTATAGGACTCCAATGTTTGCACCTGGCCTTGTCCCATTCCACCACTCCTTAGACTTGTCCTAGAAAACATTGGGGTGCTTTAGTTAATAGATTGAACCACCAACCACATCGTGCTACCTTTCCAGACACTCTAACACATATACCTCCCTATAGACCACCCTAATACTACCCTTTTCTCTTCATTCATTTCCCGATAACCCTCCCCCACTAATCAGTATGATGGGTTAGTCTATCTCATGTCAGATGTCCCTGACAATCACAAGAGAATCATCTTACCTACCTTTGCTGATTTGAGCTACCCTAAGAGCCCTAAACCATTGAACCTAAGACCCGTGATTGCCTTTGGAATATTTTGACACACTAGGATCTCTAGAAATTCTATCAGCTACATTCAACAATGGTATCAGCTACTGGGTTCCCACAGCTAGCTCCCACTACTATTATCTCATTTCCCAAAAATCACTCTTCCAATAAGGCTCTCTTAGTAACTCCAGCAAATGTGGAAATGCGAATATATATCATGTATTCCACGATTTCCCAACATACGATCAAATCAATGTTTTGAGGACTAAATATCTAGTCTCGTACCATATAAAAGTAGTAACATAAGAGATCAATAATCCTTTATAAATACTAATCCATGGTCATTCTATCCTATGGAAAATGTAATAAACCCACCCCAGAATCCCAGAGTTGGTGCATTATTACATATCATTGGTATGATCACAAAATATAAAGTTTCGAAATATTGATTTGTATTGTAGCCTTGGACATACTAGATACATTCATAAGGTTTACATTACATCATAAAATGGAAAACAAAAAACAACATTGTTTCCATAAACAATACTGAGATCCAATAGATTATCCTTGTAATTCCGTAATAATATACTTCTTCGCATCCTAGGTAAAATAAAACATAGAAAGGGGTGATCTTAGATGCTCAGTAAGGATAAAAATATAGCAGAAACATTCATAAATAATCATAAACATTAAAGGCAATGTATAAGACTAAAACAAAAGCCTTTTAAACATTACAGTCAGCATAATATGGAAAAAGATAAAATAAAATTAATTCCATTTAATTATTCACATGGATATTCTACTAGTTTAATAATCACATGAAATATCAATATCCACTTTCATAATGATGGAATGCATAATCCCAGACTTTCATAACCTTATAGTCAGGGCCTTGTGCGAAGACTACAGATATGATTTTTTCACGGCCTTGTTCCAAGACACTAGTTTGTCTCATGAGACCTACCGATGAATCGAGGAGCTATAGTGGGTCCACCAATCACTTACTAAGTCCATTGCATTCCTTATATGAAAATGTTCAAATATAACAAAAACGATCATATTAAAACTAGCATACGAAATGACAATACTTTAACCATAAACCATGAATGGTATAATAAATAAACATCCACAATAAAAAATATCACAAAACCATCAATAAAATATATAATTTTTTATCATAATAAACCAACTTCTAATATGCTTAAAATACATCAAAGGATGTTGACATAGATGAAATCAAAACCTCTTTTTAGAGAAATATCTCTTTCTATTTTGAAATCATTTAAAATTTATATAGTAATAAATAAAACATTTAGTTTTGAAATATTATTATAATTTTGTGAGGGAAGCTTCGATAATGTTATAATGGCGTAAAATAGCCGCACCCTTTGGTATATGTTAAAAAAACATTCTTACCTTAAATTTGTTGAAATGGTAAAAAAGTAAATTGTTTGGAAAACAACAGAAATATTACTTTCAAAACAAATATGGTTAAATAAGTGTATAAATGACTTTTACCCATTTTCTAGTAAATAGTAAACATGTTTTGAAAAACATTTTTATGAACCATGGATGTGGATGATAAAGAGGTCTCAGAAGATAATTACTTATAAACATCCTTAGACAATGAAGAGATTGTGAAATTAACCGTTACCTTATTATTTTCCTTGGTATAGGGTATGTTAACCTCCTTTATAATGGTGAAGTAATTATTATTAAATTATACAGTATCCATATAAATTAATATGATATCATATATGATCTTTAATATTTCTTATTCAATGATATTTCAGTAGTATCATCGTTTCTAATGTTAATTAATCAGTTTTCCTTTATATGCTTTATTACATAAGTAATATTTATTGTGGATATGATGTATCTTATTTATATTCAGAATGATATTAAGCCTTTAAAAAATAGTTTTCAGAAACATGTTTGCGTTATTATTGAATGGATATGATGGAGAATGAATCTCATCGCGTTTGTGGAGATGGTAATCTGTAGGTATGCACGAGCGACAATATAATTATTTTGATATTAAAATAAAATATAATCAGATGATATATCAAATATAAAAAATCAGTATCTTGTTATATTTATTATTTACATAAATTACACATCATTATTATACCCATCCAAATAATAATGTATTGAATAATAATTACACCACGACGTGGAGACGACAAGTCATACGAACACACGTATGTTGACATGTCATTCAAAGGATCGATAGAATAATAAATATGGTTAAGAAATATTTATAATAACATCAAATAATATAGAATATACTACTTATATTATTTTATAATTGAAACAATAAATAAAGATGATGTGGAAGAAAAAAAGAATTTGAAAGTGGTGATGAAATATTTACCTCTTCTTCAGTTTTTTTCCTTTTGATTTGATCAAAAGGGAACCTTAAATTGGATTTATGACTAAAGGAAGGCCTCTATGATTAATAGAGGATAGTTGAGAGGGTATTTGGGTAGGGTTTGGAATAGAAATAAGGCTTTGATAATGTGAATTTGAGGGAAGGGGAGTGCCCTTTTATAATAGGGGTGAGGGGCACCTTAGGAAAAACTAGAAATATTATATTATAATAAAATCATTTTCATTGTATAATGGATCAAAAAAGAATTATTTAATGACTACGGTGGGTATGGGTCGAAAATCACTCATCCAATAGCTTTTAGATCGGTTTGGGTTACTATCTTAATATTATCATTTATATTTAACTCTATGTTAAATAGTTTGTCATTACCATGTCTCTTTGTATTTTTATATTATATGGTTAATAAACCTACTATATACTTCTAAGAGAACCCCTAATGGTTAATTAATGATAAATCTATAATTATATATGTTTTTTATAAAACAATTAGATTTTTAGGAATATAATATCAATTAATAAAATAATATTTTTCTTAAAAACTCTTTTATGTCAATTTTGACAATATTTGGTATTTTGTTTTTTCTAAATTCATAACAGCATTATTACATGAAGTAAAATTCATCTAAACAACCCTAATATGTCATATTAACCAATAAAATTAGTTGAATTCATAAAAATCCTCATATTTCATTTATTTGGATATTTATAATATCAATTATTTTAATAATTCATTAATAGAGTAATTACTACATCATCATTGTGTAATAAATAAATTTAATTATTTAATGTCTAAAAAATATAAATAAAATAATATTATTTAAGAAATATTTTTATCATTCTAATGAATAATTTTAGTCAAATTTACCTTATGTTTATCCTTATATTAAAGATGTTTTAGTTATTAAACATTGTTTTTAAATCTTTTAACTCTTCTTTGAATTAAATAATAAGAAATGTCCTAATCTAATCCAAGTGGAAAAAAGAGGTTAATATATTAGTCCTAATGATTTTTTGGCCTAATTATACTTATCAAATATAACTAGGACAAGTTTTTGTGTAATAATAATATCATTTTTAACTTTTAATATCCTATTTACTCTTAACCAAGGTAAAAAATGTAAAAAATTACTATTCAGAAAATATTATTTTCATCTTATTGAAAAACATTTTTCGTACTGATATCAAACGTATCTCTTGAATCTTTGAAATTTCCAATCACATAAGCAGAAAATTATGTTTTAGGTGAAATTTCAATTTCTCCTAGGAGGTGGGTAAAAGACGGTGAAAAGTTAAATAAAATTTTTATATATCTAAAATTATTATAAACTGACTCCAATGAATAAGAATTAACTTATATACGTATTATGTATCTATTTTAACCTAAAATTAATTTAAATATGAAATAAAATTATTAAAAATCTATTATAAAATATAACTCACTGTTTTTCACTATTCATAAAAAATATATTGTTTTCAGAAAAATAAAAAAAATTCACCCTACGCTAATTTTGATATTCTAAATCCAAAAATGAAGTCTATTTTGAAAGATAAGATTTATAGAATTTCAAAAATTGGGTATTACTATTCATAACGACTAGTTTGATTGGTTGTGGTGTGTTAGAACTCAAAGTTGCGTACAACACACGCTATTGTAATATTCAAAGAGAAGCATACCATTGAAGCTTGAGGTTTTACATTATCCCCTCCTTCAAATAATTTTATCCTTGATTTTTCTAGAATTTTACTGCATAAAAAAATCTTGTGTGGTTCTTCATCAAAATTTTTTCGAGTTCCCATGTTGCCTCTTCCTTCTTATGGTTTCTCCATAGAACTTTTACCAGATGAATCGTCCAGTTTCTCAGCACTTGTTCTATTGTATCAAGAATCATGACAGGCTCTTCGCAATAATATAGATCGAGTTCCCATTCTAATTACACATAGGTTAGTTCATGAATTGGGTCAGGCATGTATTTTCTCAAAAATGATACGTGGAACACATCGTGAACTTCGTAGAGACTAGGCGACATTTCCAAATAGTAATCTACAACCCCAATTCATTATAGAATTTTGAAAATGTCCGATGTACCTATGACTAAATTTACACTTCTTACCAAAACATATGAAACCCTTCCATGGGAAAACCTTTAAGAATACATGATCCCCTACCTGAAATTCTAAATCTTTCCATAGGTTGTCAGTATAGCTCTTCTTCCTACTTTGAGCTGCCAAAATGTTGTTTTGGATTACCTTCCCATTTCCATCATTTCTTCCACAACTTATGGGCTTTCGAGTTTTCTTTCACAAATATCATCCCAAAAGGTTGGTGTGAGACACCTCTTTCTATACAATGCTTCATATAGTGCCATATGATTACCTAAATAGAAGCTATTGTTATAGTAAAATTATACCAAGGGTAAATATTAATCCCACATACCTTGAATGTCAACTGAGCATGATATCAATATGTCTTCAAAGGTTGGAATACTTCGTTCTGATTGTACATTAGTTTGTGGGTGGTAGGTAGGGCTCAAACAAAGTTTAGTATCCAGGGATCTCTGAAAACCTTTCCAGAATCGTGATGTAAAACAGGGATCACAATCATAATCAATCGATAGGTGTATTCCATTAAGTCTCACAACTTCATTAATATATAGTCTTTCTAAAAATTCAAGTGGTAAATCACCTCTTATATCATGAAAATGTGATGAATTGGTATGACGATCAACAATTTCCCATATTGCATCATTCTTTATAGGAATCTTTGGTAGTCCCATGAAAAAGTCCATCGTAATATTATCCCATTTCCCCTCAGGTATAGGAAGAGGTTGCAAGACTCCTCCATGCTTTTTCCTCCCAGCTTTCACTTGTTGAAAAAAAATACATCTTGACACAAAATCAAGAATATCCATCTTCATGTTGTCCCACAAAAAATTTTCCTTCAAATATCTATACATTTTGGTGCTCCCATGGTGTATAGATAAATTTGAACTATGCGCATCATCCAAAAATTCCCCTTTTAGATCAGGTATATTGAGAACACAATGTCTCTTCCAAAATTTCAAAATTCCATCTTCATACACAAAGTCACTCAATATCCCATCATTCACAGCTTTAATATTCTTTTGAAACTCTATATCACCGGTTTGAGAACTCATTGCCCTTTCTAGTAAAGATGGTTTGGCTTCCATTTGAAAGAGTATTGATGTTTCAACTTCCATGGTGATTCTAATATCCATATTTACTAGATCCTTGTAAATATGATCCTTTTCAACACTAATCATATTCAAAACACCATGATATTTTCCTCTCAAAGAATCTTCTACCTTATTTGCATTTCTTAGGTGGTAGTGTATCGTGCAATCATAATCCATGTGTAGTTAAATTCATCTCTTTTTCCTCATGTTGTGTTATTTCTGTGGGAAAATATACTTCAAACTCTAGAGATCAGTATAAATCTCACATTTTTCAACATAGAGATAATGTCTCCATATATTTAAAGAAATGATTACTACTGCTCACTCAAGATCATGAGTATGATTGTTTTTCTCATGAATTTTCAGTTGTCGTGATACATAGGTAATAAATATATCATTCTGTATAAGGACAGAACCATGTCATTTCTTTGATGTATCACTATAAATAACAAACCCATCATTCCATGATGGTAGAGTCAATAAAAGAGAATTGACTAATATTCTCGTGAATTATTCAAAACATTCATCACAGTATTTTTCCAAACAAATTTAACCCCTTTTCTATTGATAATTGTTATTGGGTTAGACAATCGGGAAACATTCTGGATGAAATGTCGATAATAACCTGCTAAACCAATAAAACTGTGTACCTCGGTTATACAGGATGGTGCTGGCCATTCATGGATTTACTTGGTCATAGAAGGATCAACATAGATTCCATCAATAGATACAATATGGCCATGAAAATATATATACTGAAGCAAGAATTAACACATTCTAAACATCTCATATAATTTGTTTCTTATAAGAGTCTTCAGGACAATGCACAAGTGATTTTCATTATCTTCATAGCTTTTGGATTATACCAAGATATCATCAATAAATACCACTACATATTCATCAAGATATTCCTTGAAAACTCTATTCATTATATCCTTGAAGACAGAGGGTGCATTATTCAATCCAAAAGGCATTACTGTAAACTCGTAATGCATATAATTGGTTCGAAATGCTATTATTGTAATATCTTCCTTCTTCAAACACAACTGATGATATCTAGATCAAAGGTAAATCATTGAAAATATTGAGCTCCATGAATTTGGTTGAATAAATCATCAATGAAATGTAGGGGATACTTGTTCTTTATTGTTATATCATTGATCTCCCTGTAGTCAATGCATAACCTCATAGATCCATCTTTATTCTTAACAAAAAGGACATGGGATCCCAATGGAGATACACTAGGGTGATTAAATCCCTTATTACTCAATTCCTCAAGTTGTTTCTTTAGTTCCACTAATTCCTCATTGGCCATTCTATAATGGGTCTTTGATATGGGCCATGAACGAATAATTAAATCAATTTAAATGTCAATTTCTCATTCTGGAGGATATCCCAGTAAATATTATGGAAACACATCAAAATATTCTTGAAAAATAGGTAAATACTCTATTTGAACATTATTTTTCTCACCCAGAGATGTTTCATTCCCATCCTCCCCAATAATTGAATTTAGGTGAGCTACTGAGGGTGGATCTAGATAAGAATTATATGGTGATGATTATCTTTTAAATATAAGGTGTTCTTTATCATCATCATCAAAAATTGTAACCTCTTCTTCTTACAATAAATCATGAATTCATAGTCAGAAATCCAATCCATACCGAGGATTATATCAAATTCAATCATGGGTATGATGATGAGATCAGTAGATAAAGAACATTTTTATGCCTTAATGGGAACTAATTTATACAACATTTTTTTGGTGATACTTCCCTTAGGAGTTTTTACTGACAACACCCTTGTTAAATCAAATTGTAAATATCTAATATTCTTAGCAAACTAGGATGATATGAAATGATGTGATGATATAGAATCAAATGAATAATTTTCTATACTTGAGTAAACCATTAAATTACTAACCACCACGTCTTTCAGAACTTCAACCTAAGCAGTAGTGATTGCATAACCTTGGCCTTGATCCCTTGGCCTTTTCTAAGGTAAGTTCCTCTGGATATTAGGACATTAATTCTCATAATTCCTAGTTTATCTACAATTGTATCATTCAACATTGATCGTCTCTTTCTTCCCCTTTCAATCACAATCTTAGTGGCCTTTTTCACCACACATGAAACAAATGACCATTTTCTTCAAGAATGTACCGAGGAGTTTTTCCCACATTTACTGTAGGATGGATACTAAACTTTTCCATTCTTTCCCTTATTTACATTTCTAGAGTGTTCAGCATATCTATTCTTCTCTTGCTTTGATTTAAAGTCGTAATACATAGTGAATTTTTATTGTCATGATAGCACATGATACAATATCTATCTATGACGAGAAGTATTGTGAGACTAATGCTTGATAGAGAAATAGATTTTACCCATCAAAGAAATGATAAATCTTACTTATTTGGTTTCTTACATAATCTGTTGCATTCCTCATTAACCTTGTAAAGTTAGCTTCATACTTTGCGACAATCTCATCCTCCTTTTGCCTCAGACATATAAATTTTCCTTCCATATCTTCTTGATGGGCATGAGGAAAGTATTTTTCATATAAATTCAATTTAATTTCTTTCAATTCCATATTTAATATATCCTCATCTTCCTTTGGGTTCTTAATCAATGACCACCATTGACCAGTATCTCTTGTGAGGTGGTATACTGCCATGACATCCTTTTCCCTTTCACTACTCCCAAAGGCATGGAATATTTTTTCAAAAGAATTTATCCATTTCTCAGATAATAGTGGACGTGTACTCCCATTAAATGATTGTGGTTGTTTCCTCATTACGTGATCAAAAAATGATCCTCCACGCTGTGGACAAGATGCTCCCTACGGTTAAGGTTATTATTCATAACATGAGTGAGTTTTCCCAAAATAGTGATAAGCTGACTAGCACCAATTGTATCACCAGCTCCACTATAATTATCTCGAGGAGGAGGGAAATCACTACATGGAGTCCGTGCATTAATACAATTTTCATTCCTTCCACTAGGTGTCATTTCTATAAATTAGAATAAAAAAGATTAGTTTATGAATAGAAATACATAATTCCAAACTTGTTAAATACTTAACAAAAAATGAAAAGTTTATGGATATAATCCATAATCATAAAAAAAAATTTATATGAGGAATTATATACTCAAAACCCCTAATAATGGTTTGTAAATAAAATGAGAATTATCCTAATAATATCCCCCTGGAGTGTCGAAACCACGAGTGAAGCAAGACCTATTGTCATGCACCAGTTCCCATTCGAATCTATCTCAAAGCTGTGTTTTGGGTTTTACCCCTAGGTACATTTTTCCAGAGATGCCTCTACCTACTCATATTTAGATAGGGATATATTTCTTTGAAAACCCACAAAATCTCTACAATACCAAAATTCTTGGATGTTCATCTATACTTATCCTCAAAGTCTATCTTAGGGATATGTGCTCTAATCAGAGTTTATCTAAATCTAGATTCCATGGTTTTTACTAAACTTCCTTTGATACCAACTATAATTACCGGACCCTAGAATATTGGAGTCGGCGAATTATTATGTATCAATGGCATGATCAAAAATGATCATGTCTCGAAAGACCGATTAGTTTAGTGGCCTTGTAAGTACTATATACATTCATAAGGTTTATACTACATCATAAAATGGAAAACTACAACAACATTGCTTCCATATAATGCACTGAAATCCCATATACTATCCTTGTAGGTCATTCAAAATATACATCTTCGCATCCTGGTTAAAATAAAACATAGAAAGGGGTGAGCTCAGATGCTCAGTAGGATTAACAATATAGTGGAATCTTTCATAAATAATCATAATCATTGAAGGCAACGTAAAAGACTAAAACAAAATCCTTTTAAACTTGAACATCAGCATAATATGGAAATGATAAAATCAAAATAATTCAATTTACTTATTCACATGTATATTCTACTAGTCTAATAATCACATGAAATATCAATATCCACTTTCATAATGATGGAATGAATAATTCCAGACATTCATAACCACATAGTGAAGGCCTTGTGCCAAGAATACAAATAACATTTTGTCAAGGCCTTATGCCAAGACACCAGTTTGTGTCATGAGACCTACCTATGCATCGAGGAGCTATAGAGGGCTCCACCCATCACATACTTAGTCTAATGCATTACTCATATGAAAAGGTTTAAACATAACATAGACATTCATATTAAAACTAGCATATGAAATGTCAATACATTAACTATGAACCATGAATGGTAAAAAAATAACACATCCATAGTCAAACATATCACAAAACCTTGAATTCAAAATGAAATTTTTTATCATAATAAATCAACTTCAACTAAGCTTAAAATCCATCAATATATGTTGACATAGATGAAATCAATTCAATTTTTAGAGAAATATCTCTTTCTATTTTGAAATCATTTAAAATTCATATAGTTACAAAGAAATCATTAATTTGGAAATATTTTTATAATATTGTAAGGGAAGATTCAATGATGTTATAATGGTGGAAAGTATCTGCACCCGTCATTTAAGTTAAGAAAAAACATTCTTACATTAAACTTGTCGAAAAGGTCAAAAAGTACATTGTTTGGAAAACGGCTGAAAGATTACTTTCAAAACAAATAACGTCAAATAAGGGTATAAATGAATTTAACCCAATTTCTAGTAAATATTAAAAAAACTTCTGAGATAATTTTTTAAGAAGCATGGTGTGGATGAAAAAGACGTCACAGTAGATAATTACGTATAAGCAACCTCAGATTTGAAGAGATTGTGAAATTAACCATTAACTTGTTCTTTTCATTGGTTGAGGGTAGGTTAACCTCCAATATAATGGTGAAATAATTGTTATTATAATATACATTATCCATATACATTAATATTATATGATATACAATCTTCTAATATTGAATTGATACTAAAATTTGAGTAGTATAATCATTTCGAGTGTTAAATGATTTGTTTTCCATTATATGATTTGTTACATAAGTAATGTATGTTGTGGACATGATTTATCTTATTCATATTTATAGTTATGTTAATACTTTAAAAATTATTTTTAATCATCAAGTGAAATTTATTCTTGAATGGATATGATGGAGAATGAATCTCATCGTGTTCATGGAGACGGTAATCCGTACGTACGCACGAGCGACAATATCATTCTTTTGATATTAAAATAATGTATAAATGGATGTTATATGATATATAATGAATAAATATTATGTTATATTTATTATTTAAATCAATAAAACATCATTATTTTTCCCATCCATATAATAATGTATTGAAAAACAATTACACCACAACGTGGAGACGGTAAGCTGTACGTACGCACGTATGGTGACATGTCATTAAAAGGATAGATGGAATAATGAATATGATTGTGAAATATTTATAATAACATTACCGTATATAGAAGATACTGGAGTTATTATTTTAGAATGGAAACAACAAAGAAAGAGGAAGTGGAAGAAGAAAAAAACATGAAAGGGGTGATGAAATATTTACCTCTTCTTCGTGTTTTTTACTTTTGATTTGATAAAAAGGGATCCATAGGTTGGCTTTAAGACTAAAGTAAGTACTATAGGATTAAGAGAGTACATTTCAGAGGGTATTGGGGAATGGTTTGGCCTATCTAGAAGGATTTGAAAATGTGAATTTGAGGTAAGGTGGAGTGCCCTTTTATAAGAGGGGGGAGGGGAACCTTTGAAAAAGCTAGAAATATTATTTTATAATAAAATATTTTTTTTGTTTATAATGGCACCAAAATATATTATTTAAAGTCTATATAGGGTATGGGTCGAAAACCAATCAATCAATAGGTGCAATACATGTTTGGGTCACTATATTTTCTTTAACTTTTAGATTTAACATTTAATTAAATAGTTTGACATTTACCATGTCTCTATGTATTATTATATTATATGGTTAACAAACTTACTGTATACATCCAAGATAACCCCAAGTGGTTAATTTAGTATACACATATCATTATATAAGTCTTTTTTCTGAACCTCATATTTTTAGTCAAATAATATCAATTAATAATATAATATCGGTTTTGAAAACTCTTTTAGGTCAATTTTGACATTATTTGGTATTTTGTTTTTTCTAAAATTATAACAAAACTATTACTTCGAAAAAAATTCATCTAACTAACCCTAATATGTCATATTAACCTAAAATATTATTTTAATTCGTAAAAAGTAAAATTTTTAATTTATTTGGATATTTATAATATGAATTATTTTAATCTTTCATTAATACAGTAATTACTGCATCATCATTGTGTCATAAATAAATTAAATTATTTAATGTCTAAAAAATATAAATAAACTTCCATTATTTAATAAATATTTTTTTCTTTATAATAAATATTTATAGTCTATTTTATCTTATGTGCAACCTTATATTAAAAATGTTTTAGTTATTAATCTTTGATTTTAGCTCTTTTAACTCTTCTTTGAATTTAATAATAAAAAATGTCCTAATCTAAACCAAGTGGACGAATGAGGTTCAAATTTTATTCTTAAGGTTGTTTTTGGTCGAATTATATTTATCCAAAAGAATTAGGACATGTGTTAGGGTAAAAATAATATCATTTTTACCCTTAAATACCCTATTTACTTTTAACCGTGGTAAATAAAAGTAAAACGTCACTATCCAACAAAAAATAATTTTCATCTTATTGAACCAAATTTTTCTTATTGATATAAAATGTGTCTCTTGGATTTTTGAAATTCCCTTAACATAAGTGGTAAAATTATGTTCTATGTGAATTTTCAAATTCTCCAAGGAGGTGGGTAAAAGACGGTGAAAAGTTCAATAAAATTTTTATATATCTAAAATTTTTATAAACTGACTCCAATGATTTTAATTGATCATATATACATATTATGTATCTATTTTGACCTAAAATAAATTTAAATAAAATAAATAATTATAAAAATTCATTTTCAAACTATAACTCAGTGTTTTTCACTATTCATCAAAAATTGAATGTTTTCAGAAAAATAACAAAAATTCACCCTAAGATAATTTTGATATTCGGAATCCTTAAATGAAGTCCATTTTGAATGATTAAATTTAAAATATTTCAGAAAGAGGGTATTACTATTCATAACAGCTAGTTTGATTGGTTTTGGTGTGTTAGAACTCAATGTTGCGTGCAACACACGCTACTGTATTATTCAAAGAGAAGCATACCGTGGAAGCTTTGGGTGTTACAGAAAATGAAGAATATCTTCTATACATATGGAATTAAATGTTTCTAGATAAATCACCTCAATAAAGAGATGCACAAATATATCTTGGAGAGTGTTTCCTCATTTGTGAGTGATTCATCAATATCTCAAATCTCCATAAAAAGCCCATAAAAAATAATTACAAGGGATTTCATATTATCTCCATGCATCCTTACAAGGAGGAAAAGCCGAGTTACTACCTCAAGCCAGACCTTGCCTGTTTAGAGTTCTGGATCACCCAATAAAATGGGAGTTCACTACCTCTGAAACTTTGGAAATGCACTCAGACTACGTGAATCCTTCAGTAGTTGTGACTATGTTAGTAGTTACACAATTTTTGGTGGAATCGATGGTAAACAACATAGAGGTTCTATATCTGATACATTACCTAATACTGATGCCTTTTTACTAGGTAGATTAAACTTGTGATCACAAATTGGAATCCAAGATGGTTTTCTATGTTGGGTAATCATGAGATAAAACAATATGTTCCATGATCGAAAGAGTATATCTACGGAGTATACTCCAGATGGATTAAAAAACCAAAATCCATTATTATAGATGCATATACCAAAAATATCCCCACAACTAAATTATTTAATTTATCAAGTCGAAGGGTAGTTTATCTAATTCATGGTGTATGGATACATCATCCACTACACTAACACAATAATCCTTGGCCTAAAATATAAACTCAAAACACTAAAATTGTGTCCCTAAACCAATCTCACTAAATACTGGTCATAAGGTAGAACTGAACATCGTTGACCACTCTATCATAACCTATCCCACCAAGGTCCAATCTGTGACTACCCGAAGCTGAACTATAATATCCAAGGGGTTAGAGACCAGATCAGAGTCAAAATATCCTGCAAATAGTATCCATTATACTAATGTAAATGTACTCATGCACACATCTCCAGTCCCAAACAATGTTGAAATGTAAAAAAAATAAAAAATTTCATGCATATATCAGTGATCCCACAATATAGTATGAAAATAAAGTACTAGAAATAGAAAAGGGGCAAAAAAAATCCCAACCAAAAAAATAATGTGTCCAACCTACAATAGTGAGGGGAATAAGAAAAAATTACACTCCCATTATACACATCAGGGTAACAAGATCCACTTACACTCCACCAACTCTCTTTCCTCCCAACATACCATTAAAAAATATGCATCGTCTATATAAGACAAGGCATGTGCATGAAAATCCCTTGTAGGGGTGGGTATAAAAATACTCTATAACAAAACTCAAAGCCCCTAAACATAAATCACCATGTATAGTAAGCTCATAGAATGATATGACAATAAATGTATAATAGAAGAAACTAGATATACTCAAGATATACACCACACCATCAGGAAGTCATAACAAACTGTCATCCAAAATATTCTACCAGATGCAAAACTTGTCCTGGGAGAACTAACTCCATGAGCCGTGCTATCATATGAGACACTCTATGAAGAGGTCTAGTTCATTGGACCCTCCCAAAGAAAATACACTAGTCTATGATGACTATGACAAATAGATTGGGGGTCATTCCCAGAGCTGCTGGGGGACACCACGAACACTATGTGGATTGACCAGCTACATAGGGGATCATACATCAACGATTATTCTATCCCAACAAATGTGGAATACTAAATGAAGGACCAATTCCCTTTTTTGGGGTGTAAAATTGATTCCACAAAATCTAACTATGATACTATTGATGATAGAGGATTGAACTCTAGTCCCACAAAGGGACAACACAACTCTATATGAGACTCAGTACCTGGAGGGGATCACAACCCAATGATATGGATGTAATTCTACATATAACCCTTCACGGTAAGGACCAAGGGAATATAATAATCCTATTTTGGTCAAAACTAATAAAACAAAGTGGATCTATAACTCTTCAAGGGATTAAACATTGTATAGAATGGGTACCCTCCATGTCCTTTGACTGTAGGTCTTAACCGTGTAAACATCATTTGTCCTAATACTATTTCCATGTAGTAGTACAAACTATATAGGAAACCCTTATACTCAACCCATGTTCCAATACATGGCTCCAACCTATGTATACATATTTCTGGATTAGTACATGACTTATCCCATGTACTCGTTCCACCCCATGTTCATGTATGGGATTAAATGCCTTGTAGGCAACCTATGTACTCCGCCACATGACCATGTATTTCCCAGTATAGGTAGAGTATCTTGGGAGAGAAATTTTATGTAACCTGACCATTTACACATATCATTACATGATTTTGTACATATCTAATCATCAAATTACATTCCAAGGATCATAAATCCTAATGTCTTGGATATTGGGTACATAATAAAACCTCAAGATTCCAAAATAATAACATATTTCATTTAATAGTCTAAAAGAGATCCTCACTTCCTTTGATCCCTTACATCCTTATAGGAAAACATAGGGATAAAATAAAAAAATGGATGATCTAAAAAAACTAGTATGAGAATAGACATAAGAGTACATCATAGAACATGGTTTAGAAGGAATAACAAAAAGATATAAAACGTATTGAACATAATTAAACATTAGGAATCATAAAATATTGAACAATGTATCATATAATCCGGGAATCATTGTATTGGGGAAGCAAAAAAACAATAATTGGGAATGATTCATGTCTCATTGAACATAGTGGAGAATGATTCCAGGATCATTGTACATAGAAGAGTATGAGTCAAGGGTAACCACCAAGACCGTTGTAGATGAAGCAAGAGTCAAGGCTAACCCCCAAGGTCGTTGTGAAAAACATCGCATGAGATTAAACATTGAACAATTTATTAGAGATCTATATTGGTGAACCCATCCTAACATGTTCAGTGACTTTTATTCCACATTAACAATCATGCACACGGAATCCAACGTCAACATAAGCGTTTCCTATGGAAATAATTGAGTTTTTTAATCATGCCATACATCATAATAAATGGTTGTATCAAAAAAGGTTCCATGAAACATAGGAATTAAATCATAAATGGACATTCATAAAATTAATATAGGAGTATATCATAATAGTGATGTCCATCTGAAGTGATAACATGTTAACAGAGTATTTATGAAACATTACAATTAAAACATTTTAGTGTGGTGTAAGGAAAATATGAAAGATAAATGAATGAAGAAAATGGTATAATATTTTATATAAAACCATAAGTGAACCAATAAAATATTGATTGTATAATATGATATTTAAGGAAAAATTCTTCCTTAAAATAGATTATATATTTCACTTGAAATTGGGTAAGAATTTAGGATGTTCCCTTAAATTGGGCTTCCATATCAGAATGAATTGTGTAAAAATGTTTTAAAAACACATAAATCACTGAAATAGATGGATGAATGGATCCTGATATCTGATATTGGAAAATATAAATGAACTAGGAATTTTTATATAAAAAAATAGAATTTCATTTGGTAAAAAGAGAGGAAGATTTACCAAAAAGAATAATTGATGTTCGGGTAGAATCTAATACCTCAAGTATTGTGATGTTCTTCACATGATCTTAATGTCCTATATTATATAATTATATTATCTAATTAATTTGTACATAACAAATTCACATTTAATTTGATATAGAATAATTTTATTATTCTCATTTATATCATTTTTGATGGTATATGATATTCAATTTCTTCACTCGAGAGCATTAGTTTCCTTGGTTTTCATGAATGGTTTACATGTATATGAGTATGGAAAAAATGTAGAATGACTGTAGTTGTACAGAAATGAAATTATCTAATATTAATGAAAATTCAGATTATTAAAATATAGTTTTTTCTAGAAGTGATGATGATTTATTAGAGAATTCCTGAATGATAATCATTTAGATTGATTTATCATTTTCAATCACAATGAACTCATTTTGTTTTATAAATTAGCATCATCTATAAATAACATTTCATGAAAATAACATATGATATAATACATATATTATAATATTATTAGACTATACATATTGTTTCATTACTGTCCTTGATGTTGGAATTGGATGCTTAAAACACATCGTCTATGATGGTGGTAAATGGGAGCCTCGTGGATGATGTTTTCATTCATAAAAATAAAACAAAAGTGGAGATTATATTTGGAAAATAATTATTCAATTACATTATAACATTATATTATATGTAATATACTATATTTTTAATTACACTGGGATATGAGGTTGATATGAGAAGATTGGATAATAAAAGAACTCGAAAAAAATTGAATGAAAATGGAAGAGCGTTTTACCTCTTTATTCCTTCTTCTTGAGAAACTCCTTAGAAAATAGAATTATTTTTATAATAATAAAAGCACCAAGGTTAAGGGGAGAGGTTTTGGAAGAGTATTAGTTATAATTTTGATAATTATCAAGTCTTGAGAGGTCTGAGGAGAATAGGTGGTGAGGGTTTGTATTTGAACTTGAGGAGGGGATGTTTTTTTTGAATATTTTAATAATTATTTTATTATTTTGATAAAGATAAGTATTAGTGTTGATTTTTGAGACTAAAAAAAATAAATTTAGAATTTTAGTTCTATATAATGGGCATATATCAGCACTAGATCTCATATAACTCCATATTTCAAGTATTTATCATTTATTGTAAATTATCATATTTTATCATCCACTAGAAAATCATGTATTTAAAAAAATCCAAAAAATTCAGCCTAACCATTTTTCAATGTGTCGAATTTAAAATTGTTTTTAATTTTATGAAAATAATTATAATAATAAGATAAATGCAATTTTTAAATAGAATAATCATTCACATGGAAAATGAAATTTTTAAATTTAAACTGCCATTCCAGAAATTTGAAAAATTAATTAGGGTCTCATAAAATTATCTCATAATAATGAGGAATAAAAAATATAATTTATGAATAGATTTTAATTTAAATTAATAAATCAATCATAAAATATTAATTAAATACTTCTGACTTTCAAAAACACCAAAAATAAAATAATAATTTTTAAAATATTCATTTACTTATAAAATGATATAATTTTATCATATTTTCACTCAAAATATGGATTAATTTTATTTATACATTCATTTGGGAAGATACTATTAAATTGGCTAGTTTACTATACATAATGGTTACATTTATATTCCAAAGGTCATGTTACAATTTCATTTGTACAGGTTCAATAACATGTAAAAATACATTCATTTATTGTTTGGGAATATTTTTTTGGGTTCTATATATAATTTTATGTTATTATACAACATGAAATAATTATTGATAAATGTTTTGGATCATTACATTCTTCCCCTCATTGAAATTTCAGCCTTGAAATTTAATTTTAAATTCAATATTGAAAAAGGTGCAGGTACACCTCTTTCATAAATTTCTCTATTTACAATGTTTCCTACTGATACATATGTTTGCTCCAATGTACAATTACTAGGTGATTAGTCTTGTTTCATAGAACATTATATCTACAATCCAATATCTTCACTATCTTCTCCACATAAGAAATATCATTCTCCAAATGTACTACCTATAATGCCAGTACATGTGAAGGTTCTAGTAGGTACTTTCATAAGATCTATACATGGAAAGCATCGTGTACTTGTGACATCGATGGTGGAAGTGCAAGTCGATAGGCTACAACTCCAACATGATCAATAATATCCATGGTGTCATTTTACCTAAGACATAGATATCCATTACTCTAAAATATCACGAACCTCTTCAATGGATATACGTGGAGGAATATCATGCCTCTAACCTTAAACACCTTGTCCCATCAAGAATTTTTTGTATAGCATTTTTTTATCTTTGTACTACTTTGTTGTTCTTATGATTTTTTTCACCTTTTCCACCATTTAATCAACCATTTTATGTCATAGCTTCTAATGTTCACTATCTTCATCCAAGAATGATGATGTTTTGCACCTTTTCTAATAAAGTGCATCATTTGGTGCAATATATATGCTTTGGTGGAAACTATTATTTTATGTAAAATCAACAAGAATGTTATGTTCGTACCATCCTCATTATAATACCATATAACATGTTTTCAACACATCTTTAAGTGTATGAATAATACCCTCATATTGGACATCAGTTTGATGATGATATGTTGTACTGATGTTCATCTCAGTGTTTAATGAATGTTGGATACTTCTCTCGAATGTGGAGGTGAATCTCAAATCACAATTAAATATAGTAGATTTTTATAATCCATAAATACTTAATTTTATTTTGTAAATACATTCCAGTAGATAAAGTTATAAGCCCCCTAAAATTTTGATAAAGTGAGCTATCTTTGTAAGATGATCCACAATAACCCATACAGTTTTCTTTCCGCTTGATGTCTTTAGATGTCTAGTGATAATGTTCATGGTGATTTTTTACCATTTCCATTTAGGAATTGGTAATGGTTTCATCATCCCTTTAGAAAATTTATCTTACGGTTTCACATGATGAAATATTATGGAAATTGATGTATATTCAAGGATCTCTTTTTTCATATTGTCCTGCTAAATGTCATTCTAAATATCTCGATACATCATTATGTTCCTTGGGTGAATAGATATGTTTGAGCAATTTTAATCATTCAGTATATCAATATTTATCTCTATATTCAATGGTACATATATACGTGACCCAAATCTTACTACTAAATCTTCATATATTTTAAAATATGTGTATTTCCCATTCTTGAAAACCTCCTCCATTTTTTGAATTTCCATATCATTCATTTTAGCATACTTTTTTCTACAGAAGGGTCAGTTGAGAAATAATTTAAGAAAAAATTGTGGATGTTCCCTCCTTAATGATTCCCTTGTCATTCCTCAATATATCTACGAATATTTGATCCTTTTAAATTCTCATAAAAAAATACAGGATCCTTTCAATTTAGAGAATCGACCACCTTATTTTCTAGTCAAGAATGGTTGTGGATTGAGTATTAGTAATCCTTTATGAGATCTAACCATAATATCTAGAACATATGGAACTCCTTTTATGTGAATTTATATTTGAGACTCTTTTGATCTATATATATATATCACCTTTATCCCCCATAATGTTATGCCACTGTATTTTCAATGAAATCATTATAGCTTCATACTCTAAATCACATGTGGGATTTTTTTATCATGGATTTTCATTTTCCATGAGGCATAGTTTGTATAGTTATCATTTATCATTAGTCTACAACATAAACCATTTATTGAACCATTTTTGTACACCACAATTAGTTCCCCACTTTTCTAGAGTGATGGTTTTTGCACAATGATAAGCCTCCTTTTGAGATCCTTAAATCTTTCCTCACATTCTTGAGATTAGAAAAACCTCAATCCCTTCCATGTTAGAGTGGATATTGGGAATGATAATCATTAAATGTTCGTCACAAATAATCATTAATACACATCTAGACCGACAATGTTGTAGATCATTATTACAGATGTTATCATGGGGTATCTTTTCTTGCATTTTTTATGGAAGGGTCCGTGGATATTACTTTGAATGTTATAACATTCCCCAATAATATTTTTTACTACATTCCAAACACACATTTTGTGTACTTTTCATATATTATATCTCTTTGCAATGTCTTTAGTATAATATTAATATGCTCCTCATGTCCTTCCTTACACATGGATTATATCAGAATATCACCAATAAGGACTACCACATATTTGTTGAGGTAATCCCCAAATAATATAAAAATTATGTCTATGAATAGTGTTGGATCATTAGTGAGTCCAAAAGGTGTCAATATGACCTCATAGAGTCCATAACCCATTTAAAAGGATACCTTGGGAATATATTCCTTTTTCACCTTTAATTGGTTATTTCTAGACTGAAGCTCCACCTTAGAAAAATAACTCACCCACATAGCTAATTAGAAAATTCATCAATCCAAGGTACATGATAAATTTTCTTAATCATGATTTTATTGATCTCATGCTAATTGATGAAGAGGTGCATTGTTCTATCCTTATTCTTGAGGAATATGACTAGTTCACCGTATAGTGAAGTACTCAACAATATAAAACCCTTACCTAGATTCACCAATAACATCTTCTTTTGTTCTTTGAGATCTCTGGTGGTTATTATATAAGGTGTAACTGATATAGTTATTGATCTAAGTATGTGTTCAATTGAGGTTTCAACATCTCGACCAAGTGGATGTGCAGACAATTCTTCAGAAAATACACCATAGTAATCACTCAGGATGGGAATTTCTTTGAGCATGATCATATCCTTTTCCTTAACTATTTGAGAAATATATGAATTCCCATAAGGTTGTAATATCCACATTAGAGATGATGATTATGTATGAGATTTTCCTTCCTTCTTAATAGATTAGAGAATACAACATTGCATTTGGATTGGATGAGTGATCTACCTTTATTGACAGTTTATGATGGATTTGAATAATGATATCCAATCAATTCCTTTAATATAATCTAATTCTAGCAAAGGGAGTATGAATTTTTTTTGGGGACACTCAATTCCCAAACATTAACTATGTATTAGTTATGTACATTGAATGTAACAATTTCCCAATTTTCTATTCATAGAGAGAACTCAACCTCCCAATTTTGTGGAGGTATTCTAATAGTCATAAGTAACTGAAAGATATAGAGGAAAATGTGGAACCAGAATCAAATACTGCGTTCACTATTCTCGAATGAATTATTAGATTACCTTTCACCACATCATTTTCTGGATCAACATAAATAGTATTGATTTCATAATCCCTACCTTGTTTCCTTAGTGTTTATTGTTGATTGCCTTAGATGACCCCCATTATTTGGAAACTGGTTCTCAAAATTCCCATGCTCCATGTAGTTGAGACACTACACTAATTGTTGAGTATTTATCTAAAGATTCATTTATTCTTCCACATTATGGGAATTATTCATACCCCTTCAGATGTTCATAGCCTGATGACCCATTCATCCACAGTTTATTTAGTTTATAGTCCCCTTCATGTAGTTTCTAGGATGCTTTTGTTTACAATTTGTACACATGGGATATTTTTCCTTTCTTCCATCGTGGGATTTATTTTCTGACCCACCCATATTACACATCAATTTACACTATTTTTCAGCAGGAAGATGTGACCACTGAGAGTCTCTAATATCTATTTGGACCTTGTGGTCACAATAGAAAATATCCACATAACTATCAAAGTCTTCAATTGTGAAAACATTTCATAGAACCGGATTTAGTATGCTAAATAAGTTTTATTCCTTACATTCAGTTTTCACATAAATGTTGATGGGGAATCATGAGTTCCTTTTAATATTTTCATCATACATACCAGTAGACTCATCTTTGAACATTTTAAGATCTATGACCAATAATTCTATCTTGAGAAGTGTGGGGGGAATTTCTTATTGAAAAATATTTTCATGAATTCCTTCCAATCTATGGAATCAATTTCCTCCTTGGAATTTTTATTTTTGATTAGTGTCCTACACTGCTCATATTCCCCATTAAAACGATAGATTTCCAACACAACATTCCCTTATTATAAGAACTAGAGTACATAAAATATCTTCTAAGTGGTGTAAATCCACTATTTAAAGAGCAGGGGATCAGAAGTCCCAGGAAACATGGGAGGCATTTTTCACATGAAGGACTCTACACTAACATTCTCTTTCAATGGGGGAGAAGGGTGTTCACCCAGATTCATGTTATTTTTCATGACTCTATCCAATTGAACATGTTCTATCATAATTTGTTGATCACCACTTCCCATAATATTTATCATTACACTAGGACAATAATCACATTTCATGTCACATTGATTGCTGGCATGTGTTCTTATTTTTCCATCCATATACCAAGAATAAGATATTGAATTTAGGGAGATTTAACACTTCAAAAAATAATAGGAAACATTGAACAAAAATGGATAATCCTTTATAAGAAAAATATATCCAAACTATTGATTCCATTTGATTCAATATTTGTTATCCATGATTTGTTTTCAAACATATATTCTTATGGGAATTTTCTTTGTTCCCTTATAAATGGTTTATAATGTGATTATGAAATTACCAAATCATATCCTGCATGAGTTTCATACTTTGTTGGAAGTAAGGCATGTTTTCATGTACCAGGTTACCCTGAGTTAGGCCTGAAACAACTTGTTATAGTTTTTCCTCATAGGTAAATCTATGCCAGTCACATTTCAACTTTTAGTATCCAAATATATATTTTTTTATGACAATCATCTTACACTATACTTAAAAAAATTTACTTTTGTTTTCTGATACAAAGACTATTACCAAGAGTGTTTACTAAAGTTATATATTCCTAGAAACCAAAAATAACTAAACATTCATTTAATTCCAACTATAGATAACTTATCTTTTTAATATGAAAATAAATTATTTCCAGAATAATTACCCATTAGATTACTGAATATGGATTTTAAAGCCTGGTGTCTTTGTTATTAGGCATATAATTAAGCATCATGATTCCAAAATAAGAACATTTATTATTTAATCTTCATTACATGATACTTGATTCAATTAATACCATAAATTGGAATATTGTAAACTGGGGATAACATGAAAAAAAGTATGAGCTAAATTTTTTTGTATGGGAATAATCATAAGAAGAAATCATAAAACATTGGTTAGAAGGTATAATATAATGATATAAAATGGAATTGATTGTGATTAAACATAATGAATAAAAACATGTCTATCAAGGGATCATATTATCATAGAATCAATGTAATGAGAAATTGGCATAGTACATCAATTTAGCATGATTCAAGGCTCATTGTACATAGAGGAGTGTGAGTCAATGCTTAAGGCCAAGACTAATGTACATGTAATATGAGTCATGGATAACCTCTAAGACTATTTAACATAACTTCTAATAAAAATAAACATTACCAAATGAATCTGATCTCTATCTGGATAGACCAATAATAACATATTCATGAATATTTGTTGCTCATGAAGAAGCATGCATAATTAATCAAACTTAAACATAAGGGTTACCCATGGAATGAATTGGGTATCATAATCATGCCATAAATAATAAAAAATGGGTGTATTATAAAAGTGTCTCGAATAAAATTAATTAAATCATACATGATAAGTTTTAATGGAAAATATTTACATATCATGAATAGTGATGTGAAACTGATGTGATAACATGTAAAAATTGTATTTAACAAACATTATAATTAAAACATTTTAGTACAGTTTATGGAAAATATGAAAGAGAATTTGAAGTATAAAAGGGAATTATATTTTTTAAAACCCAAATTGATCCATGAAATATTTCAAAATAAAATTATTGATTTCTGAAAAAAATTTTCTTTAAAAATAATATATATCAATTCAAATTGGGTAAAAATTTTTGAACTTCCCTTAAATCAGGCTTACTTACCAAGACTAATTTATTAGGGAACATTATAAAAACATGTATATACCTAAAAATTAAGAGTTAATGAATCTTGATACATGATTTTGGAACATATAAACAACATTTAGATGATGTAAATTAAATAAAATATAATTTCACTTCAGTAAAAACTGACGAAGATTAACACGAAGGAATAATTGAGGTTCTGGTTGAATCCCATACATCATGTCTGAAGGTGTTCTTCACTTGAACATAATTTCATATATAATAAAATGATAATAATTATATAATAATTATAGAACAATTTCAGTTTTTATTTTATTTATTAAAATTTTTTTATTCTCATTTAAGTCCCTTTTTATGGGTTATCTGAATAAATTACATCGCTCGTGTGTATTAGTTTCCTTTTTTTTCAAGACCAGTTCACTTGTATATGAGTGTAAAATCATTTAGAATGAGTATGGTTGTCCATAACAAAACACATATGTTACTAATAAACTTATAAACTATTAAATTAACTTCTTTAGTATAAGTGAGGATGATTCTAAAGATAAATCAATAATGATATTCATTTAGATTAATTTTTCTTTTTTTTGTCACAATGAACACTTTCTGATTCATAAATTAATATCATGAGAAAAAAATGATTCAATAATCTTACAAAATATATATTACATTTATTATAATCTATTTCAACAAAAAAAATCGTTTCATTACTAGCCTTAATGGTCAAATTGGACATTGAATGCATGTCTTCCACGAAGGTGGTATGTCAGCAACCAAGTGACTATATTTTAATTCATAAAATGAAAAAGCAGAGAAGAGTATTGATGAATAATTATTCCATAAATAAGATACACATATATTATATGAATGATACAAGAGTTTTTATTCCACGTGGACAAGGGGAAGTGAGGGGAAGATAATAAAATAAAAAAACATGAAAAGAAATTGAAATAAAATGGAAGAGGGTTTTACTTATTGATTCATTTTTCAAGAGAACCACCTTTGGGGATTTATATTGGACATTTGTTGAGACCAAAAGATCTTGTATATGGGGAGGGGTTTGGAATGATTATTGTTGAGAATTGTTACAAGGCTTATGGTTTCAGATGTGTGAGGAGAAGGATTGTTGAGGGTATTATTTATAGTAGATGAGGGGTGTTTTTTTGAATATTTTATTCATTATTTAATTATTTTTTCCAAGAAAATAAATATTTTTGATTCATGAAGTTAAATATAATATCATGAGCAAGTGAGTTTGAGATAATGTGGTTACATCAACACTACATCAATAAAAACTACATAATTCAAATATTTGGATTTTATTATAAATTATCATTTTTACTCTTCAACATAATTCATGTATTTATGAAAATATCCAAAACAAAACACCTTAACCATTTATATATAACTGGAATTAAAAAATAAACTCCATTTTATGAAAATAAATTTCCAATTATGAGAAATATAATTGATAATTAAAAGCTTCATTTACTTGAAAATACAAATTTTAAAATTATAAATTCATTTCTAAAAATTTGAAACATTAAATAAGGTATCATAAATTATATCATAATAAAAACACATCAAAATATAAATATATGAATTTATTTTATGAAAATAATTCTCTTTAAATTATTAAATTATTCAAACAAATTTAATAAAATATTTATTATTGATAAAAATACCAACACATAATTATTTATTTTTAAAATATTCATTTACTTATACAATGACATAATTATGTCATATATTCACATATAATATGGATAAATATTGTTTATATTTTTATTGGTAAGTCTACTATTCAATTCTTTGGTTTACTATTCAAATGGTTTATATTAATATTACAAATATCAAGTTACTATATGATCAGTATAAGTTCCTTAACCTCTAAAAATATTTATTATTTCATTAATTATTAAGTTATAAAGTCTATATCGTTTTCTCTATGTGATTTTATGTGATTATACCATAAGAAATAAATATGATAAAGGGATTTCAATTATAAATGTTTTGGGTAATTACAGACCGCATGTTGTGTACATCGCGCCACATGCTGTGAGATACCTATATTCTACCCAAAAACCCTATTCACTGATCAAGGGGTCCTCAAGATATATAATCCTATATTAAAAATTTATTTCTCTGGGATCTTATAGAAATACAAGTTCTTCCCCCACACACAATGGTTAATCCTCCGACCACCGATCTATTGACATTCATTCCTCAAAACACATGTTCCAACAAACATTTTCAATTCCATCACCAAATCAACACATTTCATAACTATATCTGCTCACAAAATGGATAGAATCAACATTCATCATTCTGTGACAACGATCATTGATGAATGATAAATTTGGAATCATATTTTCTTTCTACTTTATCTATCTCCATTATAACACTTCCCTCAAGTTATTTCAATCTCAAATCTGTGATCTCAGATCGTTGTACGATGAAATGGATGTGTAATTATAGATTGATCAAGAATATAGAAGCCATTCTCAAAACTAAGAACACCCATGGTTAATCATGGAAGCAGGGTGATGAGCACAAGAAAAAATGAGAGGAATGAACCTCCATCAATGTTTATTTTTATCTTTGTTTGTTATTATTAGAACAAAAAATGAATCCACCAACAATTTAATCCTAGTAATTTCTCCTGCTAAATCCCTGAAAATTAATCACATCCAACATGGTGACCGATAAAAAAATCAATCTGATCGTTTATTTACTTTCATTTATCATTTTAATTAATAATGGGTAAGAAATCTATAGAAAACACACACACTGCAATTAATCAGTTCAATCACTAATGAAGAATGAATGCATCTTCATTTTCATTTGCATAATCCGTTGAAACTGAGGTGGTGTCAATTATCAATCCATGATATGTCATCATTCTCATGAGAGGGAATACACAAATATCACCCTAGTGGATCTCCAACATTTCTAGGTTTATGTGTGTAATCCTATAAAATAATACATAATAATATGTTTATCAATTGTGACTCATGATGTCAATACAAATGAAATAAAATAATTTCATTAAATTTTATTATTCTTTTCAAATGTTGTGATTAATTTACCACAAATGTCCCATGTAGAATAATTTTAAGTCACTCCATGGGAAAAATACCATTCTGAACTGAAATGGTGCCCTCATGTTTTTGATCTGGGAACTCGTTTGGAAGTTATTACACATTTTTTAGGAAAACTACATCTGTTTTCTCTTAATGATAAGTAATATATTAAAAAAATTCTAGGCTCAATAGTCCTATAAATCACATGCCTTCACAAAGCATGCTGTTGAAAATAATTCATTAAATATATGAATGGTATACACAAATAATCTTAGATGATACACCTAATATCTTATAATCATATATAATCTTGTGTATGTGTCCTAAATAAATGATATAAAATCATATATATGTATTATTGAGAATGATCTATAAACCACCCTAAATAATCCTCCATGGTCACAGAATATTAATGTCAATGTAGAAGGTCATGGATGTACACTAATAAAAACATGTATAGGTAAAATTATTCCATGAATAGATACGAAAATTATGAAAATGAGAGAATTTTCTCATCATGTGAATATGTCTCCAGACTCCACTATCTTCTAGTGGATCCCTAAAGAAGACTCATTATTAGGACTAACATTTGACAATTAGGTTTCCTCATGAGGTTAAAAACTCAAGTGACTATCCTTATAAAGTCCACATTAACTTATGGGTATGGTTCACCAAAAAACAATAGATATCGCTGCATCAATAACTCATGTATTGTACCCAACCTACATGCGTCCTTATCGTGTACTACAGGTGCCAACAACTACGTAATGGGTTGTGGAAAAACTAGAAAGATACTCAAATGCACCCCCTCTTGTATAGTCCCCCATAATAAAGACTTATCAAATGGAAAATCCTCTTCATGATAACACCATGGAATCATAAATGGATGTCTTTATAAAGGAATATGGAAATAAACAATAAACAACGAGATAAATAAGAATATATATTGATCTAACTCATGATGTACATGGAAACCCCAACAAAAAATTATATAATTAATTTATTAATTCATTTTCCTAAAACCAATATATTCATGTACAGAGTGAACATGTAGGCTATCAGAGTCTTCATAAATTGATATAATGTCATCATATCAACAATCAAATATACGTCCTGAATTCCAAATATTATACACTTTAAAAAATTCCATAAATCCTAATCCAATCTCATAGGTAGAAAAAAATTCATTCCCTATTACACAGGTGGATACAATCATTCTCTATTACTAATCTTCGATGAAATAACCCATTTGGGACCATCATTCATGAAATAATCCATGTGTGACTACCCCATTCCCACCTACAATTAGATAGGGGATTGGAACCAACCCAAATAGAATAATCAATAAATGGGAGGATTTAACATGTTCTACCTATGCATATGAACCAGTCTCCATGCCCATAAAGTAATGAGAAATGAAAAATGAAGAATAACAAAAATTCTTTCACAACATCTATCCAAGATAAGAGTATGGTAGAAAATGAATGGGATAAAGAGCCCAAATACAAGGAAAAACAAAAAATGTAGGTTTTCCAACAATCCAAGACTGAGGGTACCACTATCAAATAAAACCACTCGAGAATACCTTTTCAATCTAGTCTATCTATGCTTCACATGCTCCCAATCATCCTAGGACAATGTCAAAAGCGTAAAATCATTATTAATAACTACATGTGTGGGAAGATCTCATATAGGGGTGAGTAGAAAAATTCATAGTACGAAACCCAAAACTCACTGACCCTAATGAATCAAAAGTAGTCATCTCATAACAATAATATATTAATCATCCTATATATACTCATAAATATATTCTGATCTCATGTGGTCTGATACAAAAATTCTAGCCACACGATATTTATTAGGGAATTAACTTAATGCCTATTCTGTGAGTACTCATTGTATGCTACATGATGAAGTTCCCAGTCAGGATCCAAGTATCACTGAGAGGGGGAGGGGGTGAATCAGGGATATCTTTTTCTTTTTATGTTTCCCCCTTTTTGAAACAACTTTCACCTCCTATTAAATAGTTACATCCCTGCTAAACATACACAACCACAGGAACACTAGATTTACAAGGTTCACTACTCAACAAGAGTAGCTACGTCAATGGTATGGTACAGAAACAATCCAGTACCACACAATCTACTAGAAAAAAATCCTTTGATGTGGAATAAAATGAGTAGGATATACCCTTAAACTCGTGAAACTCTTTGAAAAGAATCCAATAGTGTGTGTGCTCCATCTTAGCATAAATAGGGTAACAAAATGTTTCAGTTCTTCTTTACAATTGAACATATGTATTCTCTGAAGGACAAATCTTTAAATTCTTACCCAGAAGACGGTAAGAACTCTTTTACACATTACTGAATACGTGTGAAGACCCCAAATCATTCACGCAGCCTTTAGGGTGCCTTGCACTCAATTCAAATGTCTTGCACGTAAAATTCACTTTTGGCGCAAAAAATCTTTTTCGGGCAACTTTTCTATTTCCGCGCAACGTTTCACTTTTCGCGCAGCTTCCCAATTTTTCGCGCAACTTTCTTTATTTCACGAAAACCTATTTCTTTTCTCACAACTTAGTTAGCTTAAGTTTTTACGCGCACCAGAGCTCAGAATTTCTTCTAAGTGTCAAGAATCAACAAATGACAAGGGTTAGCCTCATATTTATAGGCATTTTTGACCTCGTGCGAAAATCGCTAACCCGTGCGTAAAACCTCCTTCATGCGCATAAAAACCCTTTTATGCAACTTCATATTTAATTCCATGCTTCAATATTTTTTGCATCTCATGGTTTTCCATTTTTCATCCTTCTAAGAATGAAGCACCAATTGCGCACAAAATTTCACACTGCATTCCATATTGCGCGCAAACCCATCCTTTCACGCGACATCGTATTTCGCGTAATGATATAATTTTTTGCGCAGCTCATGCCTTTGAAATTTTTTGAGCTTCTGATCTTAAAACCCCTTTTGTGCAAAAAACATCATTCCTCTATTTCGCGCATCCCGCAGATTGTTCGCGCAACCTGCTACGATTTCACGCACCACTTTATTTTTTCGTGCAACCTGCCTAAATTTCCGCGCACTCCATGCCTTTGTCATTTTTTGATGT
The DNA here is from genome assembly GCA_963277665.1 of Viscum album. Classification (NCBI taxonomy): domain Eukaryota; kingdom Viridiplantae; phylum Streptophyta; class Magnoliopsida; order Santalales; family Viscaceae; genus Viscum; species Viscum album. The sequence continues at coordinate 554,563,096 of OY728135.1, forward strand.
TATGACCTTGAGTCATTCCTTGCATGAAAAAATATAAACCATCTTCAATCTTTCATGCTCTATCCATTGCCAAAAACATTTTCTCTCTTCAATACCTTAAACTGTGCTTTTCTGTTGTTCCTAGATTGTCCATTGATTTGTCATTTTCTCTCTCCACTACTTCCCATAACCATTCTTCTACTCTTAACACGAATCCCACTATCATGATATTTATCCTTTGATTGATTAGCTTTAGCATCGTCAGAGTTTCAATGGGAACTGAAACTTCCCTATCCTCCAACAACATCATTCTTTCCAATAAAAACATTATATGACTGGAATCACCATTTCTCCCCCTTTCCATTATAAGGCTTGCATCACAAGTTATCCTAACTCATGATATGTGTGAAATACATACCAGCAATGCATCGTCTGATTTGTGATCCTTCTATAAAGTGAATTGATTTATCTTCTTTGACAACAGAATACAACACTCTGCAAAGGCTATCTCTTCAAACACCCTTCTCCATGAAACTTGGTCCCAACACATGATATATTTGGTGATGCCCAATAATGTGGTCATTATCATTGGGAACCACCTAATTTTTACTCACTGGATCTCTAATGATCTCAATATTATTTATGGGGATCGCAACCAGAACCACTAGCAAAACAACAAAACCAATGTAAATAACTCACTATATTGGGTATCGTATACCCAATTGTACCAAGAACCCTACATAAAGGGCCTACTAGATGGGGGATAAGCACCATATATATGAAATTTAGGTCAATTATATAAACCCATCCTAGTGTATAGTAAATAATGATATAGGATCACACCCCCGTCTCATGGATGGACACAATGAACTATATCTAACACACTTACTCAATAAGCGATCATGATCTAGAGATGGGAATGTAATTCCACAATATATCCTTGAGGGGATTGACTAATTTAATGCTCTCAAATAATAAATGTCCAATTAGATGAAAGAAAGGGATCCAAGACCTCTAAAAGGAATTCCAAGGAATTTCTTTAGGATAAAAAACATGTAACTCTAAATATGAACATTCATGTGTATGTGCCCATGTACCTTGGGAAGTGCCAGTGTACAACTATCTGTGTTTTATCACACATCTCAGTCTATGTACCCTGGACATGTCTTTGAGAAATGATTAGCCTATGTACCTAACCAAATTCCATTTATCCTTTGAGAGACATGGCATACATGAATCCTTAGGTCACATTGTGTGTGATCCTTTTATCTTCCATAGAAACCCTATCATTGTAGTCATGTCCCCACAAGGAATGTAATTTTGGATTACACGCCATTTAATATGTGTTTTCCAATAACCCATAGTCCCTCATTTGTGTCATCCATCCATGATTATACACCCACAAATCCAGTAAGGAATCATGTATAAGGGATTATTTGACCCTTTCCATCATTAGTTTCCATAATTCATGCTCATATGTCTTCATAAAAAACTTAATCGAGTCCTACCATCACCGTACCTCATCATCATCAAGAGCCAAATTTGGAATAATGTGATTTTTTTTCTCATATGATAAACCATTAGTAATCCTACTTCACCATACCTCGATCATAACTTTGATTATGCATCATACCTATTGTGTTACTCTGTTGCACCAATTATCGGTTATGATATGATGCAATACCTAGTATTCATGAAACTACATATCAAAGAAATTTCCCATGATAAACATGGAAAATTACATGGGATAAAACTATTAACAATAAACATTATAAATTTCCATTGGCTGCTATTAGTCTTGGTCTCAAACCACTATCATAAAAAATAATAAATCAGAATAATCCACCAAAAAAAATAAATCAATCATAATATAAATAAACAACTTATAAAAGAATCAATTCTTTTAAATGTAAATGATCTTCCTTCAACATGATGATTAAACGGTTTTATTCCATATAAATCAAACACCACTACATGATATTTGATTGATCACAAAGGAAGAAAATTTCTATGTTGAAGTCACTAGTGAGATCCTAGAACTCTTCTTGTGTAGTTTGAAATTGCACAATCAATCTGATCTAATATCATTCATCATCATCTCTCTAAAGTGTCCTCTATAAGTATATAGATTTATACACTAAATCCCAATATTGATTCAAAATAGTGAATTTATAATGGAGTAATTTATATCACCATAATAACAAAATAAAACAAAATAAATTAATTAAATTAAATAAATTATCTATTTAGTTTTATTATCTTTAACATCTTTTTCACAAACACATAAATCTAACAATGGTTATCTCACACCAAAGAAAAAACCCACATTATAAACTCAATAGTGTCTTTATAGTTAAGATATGAGATTTTTTTGGAGTGTAATTATTATTTTTAGGAAATCTTTTCACAAGTGATATTGATATATTAAATATTTTTCAAATATCAATTCTTGACTCAAAAATACTCATCATCTCTCATCATCTTAGTTGCTGAAGTTAGAAATAATAAAAGTTATACTCTTATGAATTTCATGGGAAAAAATTAGATATTACATTGATGAAATTATCATGGTCTTATGTTGCAATGATTTGTTTATCAGATATCTATCTCATATTCAAGTTTCTGACAATTTTTTTATCTAAACACTTTGATGAATTGATAATTTATAATTTCTAAAAATTTGAGCTCATCACATCCTTATATTTATATTCCTTGGATATGGAGATAATTACATCCTATGAGATTTATAGAAGAGGGTCAAGATTATAGTGATTATGATTAAATTTATGAAGTATTTTAGAATTGGGATGTTTATAAAGATAATATCTAAGACTCTAAACATTTATATCATTAGATAATGTGACTAATTGTTAGATATTTTATATAAATCATTCATTTATTTCATAATAAATGTATTTTTATCTTGGTTCACATCATCTGGTGATCATAAGAAGTTAATTCCATTGGGATTAAGGATATGGGTCATTCAAAGGATTGGACACTATTTACTGGACAATTTCCCTACCATTACCCCCTCTTTGAACACTGTTGTAACAATGTTCTTGGTAAGAGAAAAATCATATAAAAACATATATTGGTTTTAATTTTGTTTTCTAATTTATTAACATTCCTTTATGCTTTAGATAACAATTAGTAAATGATATTTATATATGGTTAAGCGAGTTAATAAATTCTTATATATTTTATCATCATATTTTAGCATCATAACCTCAATATTATTTTTGATACAATTTAATTTATTCTTTCCATCAGATTATATAATATAGTATGATTGTCCAATGAATTGAAAAATCAATTACCATATTACATCATATAGAAATATGTAATATCTATCTCAGAATCTATAATATCACTAATGATTCAATAATTTTCATCCACTAATCCAACCTCATTACCATTCTTACTATATATTAAAACAATAAAATTTTATTCCATCTCAAAATTTAGTTTCATTTTTAGATTTTTCAATTTTTCATGTTTTGATATTAGTTTAGAAATTTTCTTACATAGTTAATTTAATTTAATTTAATTATTAACAAAACATCTCTATCTATAAAAAAAATTATTCTATAGATCTGATTTTTTTTTAAATATAATATATATATATATATATTCAAACTATAAAACATATGTTTTAAAATAATCATATATTTTTTTGATCATTTTCTTCCTCATCAAAATATGATGAATTTTCATCATCAAATCCTTCTTCATTAGCATAAAAATATTTGATTCAAGAGTTATGTCAATAATTTATTTTGTTGTTAACATTCACAATAATAATTTTTTAGTTTCTGTACATTTACCATTGATACCTGTGATTTATTTTCTATCACCACTATCATCTAACAACCTATTAAAATTATAATATCCATTTGTAGCACTCCATGACTCCAAATATTTCAGAATATTATAATCTATTTTCTTCAAACTTTTCTATAAATTTCAATTATATATCATTTACCTCCCTAAAATATATGTTTGAATATGACTTTTATTTATACAATCACATATAATAGTTTTGTCTAATTTTTTTTTATGATCCAATTTTTTATATTTTTTATATTTTATATAATATCTATGAAAATTTTTACTTTGAAAATTATCCTAAAACATTCACATGTTCTACTTAAAAAGGTTTACATCACTATCTAATGAATATTTCATTGAAATTATTCTTGAAATATTTTCTATTGAATTTATTACATTAGATGAAATTTAAAAACAATGTCCATTCTTATTTGGTTTGTTTCCACCATCCATTTTCAACTGATGTCAAAATTTAATTAATATTATATCAGCTCATCAATACTCAAATTTGAAATATTCTTTATATCATCAACAACAGGCCCTAGAGATTTTTATTCCATTGGAAAATGGTCAATTATTTTTTTAACATATATATCATCTAATAATTACTTATCACCAACTGAAATTATAATATTTATTGTTTGAATTAATATTTTATGAATTCAGATAACCGAATCAGCAACTATAAAGTAAAATATATGATAGCCATCCCAATGCATCGATCACGTTTCCTTAATAAGATTTTTTTGAAATGTATAAGTACAAAAAAATAGACATAACATGTAGTTATATAATAAGAAAAATGATTGTATATATTACTCTGAATAAAAAAATAAACCATTTACAAAGCCTATAATTCAAATTATATTCATCGTCCTCCTCATGTTATATTGAGAAACTTATTTCACTAGAATTTTATATAATCACAATAGACTAATAATGTTTTCTATACCATTACTGATAAAAAAAATTCAATTAAATCTCAGAAATGTTAAAATCCATTTCTATTGATAGTAGTTTGAGTTTTAGGATTAATATTGTATGAACTAACAAGATGCATAAGACTATACTTTTTGAAAACATAAAAATTCTCTACCAAACTACTAGGATGAATGACAAAATGAGTCAAAATTAGATAAGATTAATAGGAAAAAGAAGAATAAGGTGACAGTCATTCTCAACAGTTGATATTTTATTTGAATCTACATTTTTACTTATATAAATTAGTACATAATAATAAAATAGGGGTGGCATGAATTATATTTTATAAATAAGCATTAAATTATCATCAACGCTTGATATTTTAAAACTAATGGAATGAAGAGGTTTTTATAACCCAAAAATTAATTGGAATGCATAAATATTTATAAATTATTTTAACTAAATATATAAAATATTAAAAATTTAATAATTTATTGATAAATTTAGAAGGAAAAATGAATATAAAAAATATATTTTGAATTATTTTTCCTATTACCCCTTTAAAGGAATTTAAATTCACTATTTTAACCCAAATAATATTGTGAATTGTAAAAATTATTTAATGTATCATCAACCATAACATATATAAAGGACTATATTCCAATAAATAAGAATCCTTCTTAAAAACATTTTAATAGAATAAATAAAATTTAACAATTTGGTAGAACACCACAATAATTAAAATAGAATCTCTTGATCAACCCGATCAAAATTTTTGGTTCCACACACTGGAATCTCTATATTCATCCTACAAATATTTTAATGTTAATTGAGTGGATACTCAATGATTTTAATAAAAACATTAAGAGTATTATAACTAAATCCAATAAATCTAACTCTTACTATAAACTCTCATAATAACAGATTTTACAAATTAAAATTCCGAACACTAATATGTAGTATTATGAATTTTTGAGGTCAAATAATTTTAAATTTCTCTTGGTAAAATTTTATTCCATTATAAAAACATGAATATAACTTATATGATGACCTTCATTTGATATATTATGCATTTTGTAGGATGAGTTTTAACGAAATTAGAATAATCATTATCATCTTATTAAAATATTAGTGTAGATTCACATCTTTGAATGAATTTAGTTATGTTTTACCACGATGCCCATAAATCGAGTAATATATTTGATAATTAAAACTCATATTGTCATATCATCACACTAAAAAAATACTACATATAAGCATAATAAAAATTTGGTACAATAAAAAATAAACACATAAGTATGTATTATGTATTAAATAATATCTATTCTACGAGGTTAAAAAATAATGATAAATTGTTTTTATGTATGATTCAGATTTTTTATTAATGTAAAAACTTTTTATTATTGTTTAAATTCATTATTTTATCCTTATAAATGTTAATTATTGTATAAGGATTGGTTCAACAACATGTAATGATTTTTCAGATCCTTATTCTCAGATTTTTGAAGAAATTGAAGAGGCACATGTTTAGTGCACAATAGTGCTAACTGTGAAAATCAAACCATGCGGCCTTATAAGGGTTCCACATGGTTTGTATAAACTGTTCAAGGGAGGTTAAATCCCTGTTGGGTGTGGGTAAGGGCTTCATTTTTGTTGCAAAAGGTTTTTCTAACTGTTCACTTTAATACATGCTGGTTGTGCCCATGGAATGTGTGGTGTGCACTATTGGTGGAATGTTTTTCCAACAAAGAAACTAAACCATGATACAATGTTTCAAAGGGAGGAAATTCCTATTTTTCCATTCCTATATTATAAACATAAAATTCTAAATTTCCTATTTATCTAGTATCCCATCTCCTTCACATTTGAATCATCCACCTACCTTAACGCTATTATTTGAATCCATTCAACTATCTAATCTATGTTTCACTCACTATATATCATGTTGGATCACCATAGATAAGAGAATTGATCAAGTTACTTTCTATCATGTTTTATCTCACTAGTTTGTGCTATTTTGGTGTGAGATCATACAACCAATTTTCATGGAATTATTATATTATGTTGTTCTCTTTATACTAGGGACAAACTAAGGTCCAATACTAAATTAAGAATCTAATATGGGTGTAGGTAGGTGGTTTATGATTTTTCTCACAATTTTTCCGCATTTATAATTATCTCTCAGTGTCTTCACACCAACATCTATAGGCGTTTGTCCTAAAATTATTATTCATTGAATTATGTTTTCTAGGATGTATTCGATGTCATTATGAAACAAGTTAACATCATTGAAATATGGGACCACAATACCCACAACCCAATTCCATGAGCTCTTCTTATTATTCCATTGCTGACTAATATTTTAGTTACCAAAGAAACCTTTTAGGCGCTCTCGACTTACCTTTGGAAAAAATATATTTGAACACAAAATTTAAATCGTTATGATATTTAATGGGAACTATAACTATAAATTTATTTATATAAAATATTTCTATGTACAACCTTAATTGAATTATTTATTGGTTTCATGTCCTCTTTGTCCAAATCCATTTTGATGAATGGTGTTGGAATGAACCTATATAAATTTTAGAAGACATGGTTTGTAAATTTTCTATGATGGATTATATATATATATATGAATATGATAATATTATACCTATTTCATATGGTCCTTTTCTTCTTTATAGGAATAGAACTACTTGTACCCTCATTGAGTTCCCAAGGAAATTCCTTGAGCAATTAAAGCAATATATTCCGATTCATCTAGAAAAATTCAATGTAGATACTCACATTGGTTATTATTTCTTGCCTCCATTGTGACTCTATAGGATATCAATTATTCTAGGGAAAAATTTAATACCATTTAGCACTCCTTTGATTTAGTATGATGTCTTAAGACATGTGGTGACATAGATTATTATCCTTAGGCTCTAGTAATGATTATTCAAGGATTTACCCTTTAATTGATCTATGGATCTATTATGATATAATTACTATATAATTAAATGGGTATTTCATAGGTATTACTCTTATACCCTTATTTCCATCACTTTTTATTTTGTACCATGTACATACATATCTTTTTATGAAAACATATTCAATTTTTATCTGTATATCAGTTTTTCTTATTATCATCATTTATTTTTTATGATCACTAGTATTATATTTTTTATAATCACAATGCTAAATTATTAAATTAATATCTTCTCAGAGATATCCATCATAGTATGATGTAGGTACATTTATTCAAGTGTACCATGAGAAAGCTGAGAATTACTTTATTTATTTATTTCACGTTTTAAATTAATATATATGAGCACTAAAAAAATAAATTAATATAATATAATTATATATATAGTATTTGTGGAGGACTATTGAGATTACCTCACAGGATATTTATTCCATGAATATTTCCTAGGAATATTATATGATTACAAGTGTGGATAAGGGGAAGAAACTTCTTATAGATGAATGGATTATTGTATAATGATTGGATATTTGTAGAATATGACTATGAAATATCCTTGGATATTTGGATAGTTTATCGTCTAATTGAAAATTTTCAAGATTCTACCATGTATTCTTGATCATTCCTCAGATACATTATATCATTATTTTATATGGTATTGATTCATTTTTATAGTTTTTTATTTATGACTCTGATATTTTTAAGTGTTTTAATTGTTAACTAATTATTATAAAATCTATTACTCATTATTTATTTATAAGTTTTTTTCCATTATGTTCCACTATAATTATGAGGGTATAATCTCCCCACCATTCTACCTTATATCATTATATCTAATTGACTTCCTCTGGAATACAGGGAGGTTCACATTGATTCCATGTGGAAAATTACATTGACTATTGTTACAAAGTGAGCTATTCTAGGATATCACAATGTTGTATCAATGAAATAATTTTTCCATAACATACTATTTGGGTTTTTATAAAGAATTACAGTATGTGTTAAAATTTCATAATGATCATATTCATGGGATTAGTTGACACATGTATATAGAAAAATGAAAATTTTTGGGGATGGGAATTGATGATCTTGATTATGCCTCATAAAGTTTTTTTATTCTTCCATAAGGTTATGAACATTATATGTGATACTGTTATTACTAAGATGTAGGATTACTTTTTAACCTTGGAATAATAATCCAATGAAGCATTTAGAATTCATAATATTAGGAAAATTATTTGGATTTTTTTTGCATTATTACATTCTATTTAGATTTCATTGTTAACTTCATGATAACTATTTTATGGAACATGAGTGGTATATTTTTTATGAAACAAATGTTTCAAAAAAAATGTTATTTAATAATTTATTATTAAATTTTATACACCTTGTAAATTTTTTTTTCCTATATTGTTCAATTATCTCTTCTTAACTAACCAATTATCACATCATTGTGTTATGAAACTGAGGTTACATTGACTGAAATTTTATTTCATTTTTAATAAATTATTGTGTTTTTTTAATCTATAGGGTTAATGTACCTATATAAAATTGGAATTATGATTCATATTATAAAAAATATAGATACAACATGTTAAATAATTCTATAAAATCTATAGGTCTGGATATATTTAAATTAACATCCAACTTTATTTACTCAATAAAGTAATTATATAAATTGGGAATGGTATTCCATTTAATTGGTCTATAATAAAAATGAATGAATTGATAAATCAAAATTCTAATAAGATATCCATAAAATTGGGATTCCAATTGAAAATTATTGGATGTTTCTCGTCATAATGTTCAATTCATATTACATAAAAATTCAACCTTATAGTAAAATGGATAACTTGAATCATATATGAATGTAATAGTGTGTTGTGGGATGTGTCTCTCCTGATTACTTGTGACTAGTCATAATATTCATACATTGGTTTAGTAGGATAAAAATGGGTTGAATTACAGTACGAAAGAACTTTACCTATCATATGTTTTTAGATGTGGTATTTGCTTATCAATTCTATCTATGTCATGTTCTTGGATTTTGGAGAGATTTTTTTCCATGATTATAAGGACCCAGCCTTAAACATTACTTATTAATGAATTAAATGAATAATTCACATTGAGAATATTTTCAGGTTTAGAGTTTTAGAGAATTAGGACATAACTATTACATCTCAAAGATTACAAAGTAGACACATCTACTCAGTTTCCATTTTTTCACAAAATAAATACTCTTGAACAAAAGATTCATGTCTAGTTCCTTGTTGTTGATAGCATGACATTTACTTGATCCCATCCTTGAACCTATTCAACTTTATGATCTAAGAAAAACATTTCAAAAAAACTTGGGATAAGAAAAAAAATCTTCGTAAGGGTTATAACAATAAGGAAAGAAAACATTAGTTCATGTATACATAAGAATAAATGAAATCATACTTTACTCATAAAACATAAGCAATTTAACATACCTCATGAAATCATAAGATTTACGAATAACTCATAGAAATAATTATACATAAAGGTAACTTGAGGCATTTATAACATTCTTACGTAGGGAGTAACCCTCATTGTTATATTTTGGAATAACCATCATAGTATATTCCCTAAATCTCTTCAAAGAAACCTTAACATTTAACCCCTACGTGTTACCCAATGCATTGGAGAGCTATATCGAGCTCACCCTCCCTTAGTTTATCATGGAACCACCCGTTTTCATAAACAATTCACAAGAAAAAAACATAATCATAGTACACAACTTAAGCATAAATGAAATATAACATTCCCACATTGCAATATAACATTTTAAGATAATGAATCCATTAAAAAAACATTTTCAAAACCATTTATAACATTTAATAAAGATATTTTTGAATCAAGGTGTCCCATACCACATTGAAGCTTTTCACATTTTAAACCATTAATATCTATATAAATAAATCGTTAAAACCATTTTGAAAACATGGATTTTAATAAGAACAAACCCTTAAAACATTTAAAGCGATATTTTGGTTAAAGGGTTTTTGCCAAAATTAGAGACACTTGAATACAAAAATTGTTGAATAACATTTAATCATAACTTTATAATATCATGAGAATAAATGGATTCATGATATAATATTCCAAAGGACAGTATATACACCATATAATAGTGAAGTAATTCATAACAACAACTAAGTCTCAATAGAAATGTAAAATGAGATGAAATCCCTTATAAAGAATGTATCCTTAAATTAAGGATAAATCAATCTCAAAATTATTTGTGAAAATATAAATACACCCAATATAAGTGGATATTAATTGAAAATCAATCAAAGTTCATTAAAACATATTCAAAGGATGAAATATTCAATAACTACATGCTTAACCCAAAGAAATTGGAATTGGGTTAAGAAGTTCCCTTGGTGAAATTAGACAGCCTAACGGTGTCACCTTGAAATTCATAAAATCAGTTGATGATAGAGAAAATGATATCTCATCACTTGGAAATAAAACATAAATCAATAATGATATATAATAACATATCCCAACATAATAAGTTGTAAATTAAATGTCATAACAAAATAAGTCTTTTAAAAAGGGGAGGGTGAAAGGGTCCCTTACCGACATGGGAAACTTTCGAAACATACACCCCATGAAAGAAGCACTATACAACATTGATGTAAATACTCATAAATGAAATTATATTACAAAAATAGTAGAATAATGGGCAGTAAATACACAAATAAAAGGAAATGGTGGAAAATTTAGCATAAATCTCACGGGAATAAAAGTGATATGAAAAATACCTTACGAAAACTCAACTGCTTAAAGACGCCACTTAAAACATCCAAAAAAAGGATTCGTGAAATAAAATAGGGTCTATAATCATATGAACATGTAATTAAAAGTAATTGGAATATAAAAGTACATCCCCCAACATAAGAAATAGGATCTTGAAAGAAACTACATAAAAGAGAGTACTTAAAAGGAAAGATATAGGTAGGATCCCTTACCTCAAGTCTGACTTATCTTGTTCGTTTATTTATATTCCCGAATAATAAACTTTGGTCAATTTATAATTTCTTATGGTCCTTATTTAAATATTATTATTCAATTCATATCACATATTATAATGTTATAATAATTGGTTAATAATGCGAGTTCATATCAGACGTTTTTGTCAATGTTTGGTACATGAATCAAAAATGAACATGTTTGAAAATGATTGTCCATGTAGTTATAAGTAAATAATCTCCAGAGTAGTATTAAGGATTTAAATATCATATATATCCATTATATATTAATTATATACTATTTCATAACTTTTGGAGATAAAATGAAATGAAATTCACCGTTCATGGAGACGATAGGCCGTACGTACGCATGAACGCTACATTCATTTCTTTGACATGTTAATTGAATTAAAAATAGTTGAGATATATATTTATATATATTATAATTCCAGTATAATATATATGTATTATAGGTCACATAATTTCATTAATTTAATTCTTTATACATTCCATGTATTATATGAACGTGTCACATCACTTGAGGGGGCGGTAGTCCACACTTCCTTGTATGAAATTATCGCATTTGCACAACATGAAAATCATATAGGTATGCTTTAAATATAACATACAGAAGAATATGGAAAAATTAAATACAATATATATCATATATAAAATATAGTTACATCATAATGGCCACCATGAAAGGTTTTAAGATAAGATTAAACTATCATCGTTTCGTGAGGCAGTAATTCACCATCCACCGAAACAGTATGTTATTTACCCAATAGATGGAGGTGTGTGTATGTTTAGCTCGAATAATTTACATAAAAACATACTAGTATATTGAATATACTTTTTTTTACAAAATAAAAGAATAAAAATAGTTTAGGGGTTCGGAGAAGCAAAAAAAAAACAAAAGAACACAAGTGAAACATTACCTTTAAATCGGGTAACTCATATTGGTTTGAACCAATAGGGTTTCTTGAAGAGCCCCCTGCCAATGGTGAGGCTTAAATGATGAAGAGAGGGATGTGTAGCGATGTAATGGGAAGGGGTTTTTTATGCTAAAGGCTTGAGAGGTGTGGTTAAGGTGGTAGAGGTGGGGGCCTTTTATAAGAGAAAAGGAGGGGCACTCTTGGAAAGTTATATAATATTACTTTATTATAAAATTATTTTCCTATTTTAAAGGTCCCAAAAGGATATATTTCTAGGATAAGGTGATAAGGATTCGAAATATACCCATAAATTATGTTTGTGACAAGTGTAAGACTTATATTTCACCCTATCTTGTCATTTTATTTAAATCGTTCATTTATGAAGTAATCACTGCATCTTCACGATGTCATAAATACGATAATTTATTTAATGTCTAAAAATTATAAAAAAAAATTCATGACTTTGGTAAACTTTTTATATTTCTAATGAATATTTATAGTCAAAAATATGACTTGTATAACCCCATGTTAAAAATGTTTTAGTAAAACAATACATGTTAGTGACATTTTAATTATAACATTAAATAAAAAGTTATTAATGTCATTTTCCAACAAAGGTGGCTCAATGGTGTCCCCAAGTTGACCCATGGATTTTCGTGGTCATCCATGACTCATCCAATAATGTTAGTACATGTGTCAAGTTCATTTCAGATTATTATAACATTATCTTTACCATAAATTACACTAATACCTTTAATCATGATTAATAAAACTTAAAAGGTACTATTCACCAAAAAATTATTTTAATCTAATTGAACCACATTTTACTTCCTAATGAAAACAATGTATGTAGTATTTTTGAAAATAAAATTATAGAAGTGGTAATGATTCATTTATACGAAAAATCAATTTCTTTAACTACTAGTTAGTGGTTTTACTATTCATCAAAAATTGATGTTTTTCTAAAAAAATACCAAAAATTAATCCTATGCTATATTTGATATCCCGAATTAAAATATGATTTATATTTTACAAAAATTCAAAATATATAAGTTGAATTAATTAATTTAATAATTCATTCCTGCTGTCAAAACAAATAGCGTGTTTTTAAGAAACAATATATATTAAAAGATTGACACTAGTTTAAGTCCAATATCAAAGTGAAATCAATTCCAATGACAACCATTGGATTAAATGGAAAAAATATATTCTAAACACACTTTAATCTCAATTACAAAGATAATCTATCCATATAAATAAATCAAATTAATAGGATGTTTCGAATTAAAACAAAACATTTTCACTAAAAATGATCTCAGTCTGAAAAATAACAAAAAATTACACCAAGTAAATTTTGATGTCCATATTATAAAGAAGGATTTTATTTTGTCAATTATAAAATATTAAATCTTAAAAATTATATTTAAAATGGGTTCTCCATAAAAAGTCGGTTAATCAACCTTTTAATGAATATTAGAAGATTTATGCTTAAAATTGGATTCATTCCCATTTTAAGACTCAATCATTTATTAGAAAAAAGTAAAAATATTTGACAAACATATATAATCATTTTTTAGTTAGTTCCATTCATTCCCACCATTACAATGGCTAGGCGTTAACTTCCATATAAAATAATATTTTTTTATTATTAGAGTTCAACATATTATTTCAAAGAAACTCGTTGTTGCATATTGGGTACGTCATCGAGCATAGCGTCCCCTTTAAAGTAATATTAATATTTTATTCACAAATATGGATAAATATAAAAATGTCATATTTTTTTTACCTAGTATGTTACATCCTTCCCCCCTTTTGGGAATTTCATCCTCGCAATTTTTAATATTGGGCTTGGAAAATTCATTGAAAACCCCACATCGAAAAAGGAGTAAATTAAACTGTCACTTTATAAGAAAGAAAGGGAAGGAAAAAGGTCACCCGAGTTAAAACATATAAGGATTCCATGTAGGAAAACATAGATATGTAAGATAAATAAATGGGTTATGTTCTGAGGGAGAGTGATAGAAAACATGTTTAAGAGATAGTTAACCACCAGAAAATCACAAACTGGTGATGGGTAAAACGGTATTTGATTCCCCAGTAGGAAAAGTTAACAGACAACACTTTGTTTTTAAGTTACTTTTAATTTAGGAATTTATTTATGAGCCTAACTAAAACATAAGGAAACATACTTACTTGTTAGGTTGACTTTCAAATTTTACTAGATTTCTTACTCAAACTCATATTTTATCCAAAAGACGAGTATTTAGGTTGACTTGGTCACATTAAGAGCTCTATAATCAACTTCTTAAGAATCACCTAATCCACAAAAGATAACTATACATTTCCTATATCTTTAGACCTTAACCAATACTAAAACCAAAATGGTTAGTACAATATTAGATAATCCCAAAACGGACAATTGTTTTTTACAAAAAGAAAAACTACTCATAATCTCCAATAATTTTCAAATAGTACCCAAAGTTCAACAAAGACCATTCAATAAATATTTAGGCCTAAAATTCTACAAAGTAAACAAAACTAATATTGAAACCCAAATCTCTGAAGGATTTAATCACATAGCCTTCTGAGGTAAATCTTAACATTTATCTCCAAATAACATCAGCTTCTCTTAAAGTGTCGTATTGAAAAGAAATTAACCTAATCTTATATCCTTCATGATAGGTCAATCATTTCTATAGATAAACCAAAATAAATGTACTATTTATTAATAAAATCATCTAACTAAAAAGAATTAGTCAAACCAACCAGGGACTTCACGTAGTCCTGTGGTAGAAGATAAAGACCAGTCACACTTTAGTTGTGGGTTCGATTCCCATAGCTTCGTCCGATGCGATGGGTTGTCACACGGTCTGCCTGTTGTCCTTTTTGAAAAACTACATAATTCTTAAAAAATTCCCCAAAATGATATAAAATCTTCAAAAATAACCATAACATAATTTAACCTCAATTTAATATCATGTTTTTCATATTCCATCATAACATATAGTAATTCATAATTACCTCAAAAGTACAGATCATATAAACCCTAATGGTTACCTTTATATTTATTACCTGAACTTCTACATCTAGTTGGTTCTCTCGTACATGATTCATTTGAGAACTCACCAAAGTTCAAGTGGTTGATCATGACTCCTGAAATTTGGTTTAGAATAACCATGAGATTTCTCATTGAATCCCCCATTTCATCCAGTATCATAATCATAGAACCACCACAGTTTTTTTCAAACCCATAGTCACTTTGTTTCCTGCTAGATCCATCCATTTACTAAAACCAAAAAGGTCAGTGTGAGTATATCAAAAAATTCATCATGTACTAAAGAGGATGATAAAAACTAAGATAAAATTATCCATGTTATCTCAAACTCATTCCATCATTCAAAAATAACAATGACTCTATCTAATATAATAACCATTGTGGTTATACACAACTTGTCAATAATGCTTAAAGAACACTCTAACCTATAATGTTATCTAAACTGACCTCTGATACCAACTATAAGGACCCGACCTTAATCATTACTTTTTATTGAATTAAATTAATAATTTACATTGCGGATATTTCCAGGTTTAGAGTTTTAGAGAATTAGGACATAACTATTACATATCAAATATTGCAATGTAGACACATCTACTCAACTTCCTTCTTTTTCAAAAAATAAAAACTCTGGAATAAAAGAGTCATGTCTAGTTCCTTGTTTTTGACAGCCTGACATTTCCTTGACCCTAATAAACTTTATGTCCTATGAAAAACATTTCAAAAAAACTTGGGATGAGCTTAAAAACCTCAATAAGGGTTATAACAATACGGAAAGAAAACATTAGTCCTTGTATACATAAGAATCAATGAAATCATACTTTACTCATAAAACATAAGCAATTTAACATACCTCATGAAATCATAACATTTACGAATAACTCATAGAAATCATAAGACATAATGTTAACTTGAGGAATTCATAACATTATTATGTTGGGAGTAACCCTCATGGTTACGTTTTGGAATACCCATCACAGTATATTCCCTAAATCTCTTCGTAGAAAACTTAACGTTTAACCCCTTCGTGTTACCCAATGCAATAGAGAGATATATCGGGCTCACTCGCCCTTAGTTTATCATAGAACCACCCATTTTCATAAAAAATTCCCAATAAATAAAACATAATCATAGTACATAACATAAGAATAAAGGGAAGATAACATTCCCACATTGCAATATAACATTTTAAGATAATTAATCCATTCAAAAAATCCATTTTCAAAACCATATAAAATATTTAATAAAGATATTTTTGAATAAAGGTGTCCTATACCACCCTGGAAATTTTAACATTTTAAACCATTAATATCCATATAAATAAATCCTTAAACCTATTTTGAAAAAATGGATATTAATTAGAACAAATCATTAAAACATTTAATGCGATATTTTGGTTAAAGGGTTTTTACCAAAATTAGAGACACTTTAATACAATACTTGAGGAATAACATTTAATCAGAACTTTTAATATCATGAGAATAAATGGATTCAGGATATAATATTCCAAAGGACAGTATATGAACCATATAAGAGTGAATTGGTGCATAACAACAAGTGTGTCTCAATAGAAATGTAAAATGAGATGAAATCCCTTATAAAAAAGGTATACTTAAATTAAGGATAAATCAATCTCAAAATTATGTGTGACAACTATAAATACACCCAATATTAGTGGATATTATGTGTAGAACAATAAAAGTTCATTCACATGTATTCAAATTATTAAATACTCAATAACTACATGTTGAACCCAAAGAAATCGGAATTGTGTTAAGACGTTCCCTTGGTAAAATTCGACAGCCTAACGGCGTCACCTTAAAATTCATAAAATTAGTTGATGGGAGAGAAAATGGTATATCATTACATGTGAATAAAATTTAAATAAATAAGGATATATAAGAACATATCCCAACATAATAAGATGTAAATTAAATGGCATAACAAAATAAGTCTTTTAAAAAGAGGAGGGTGAAAGGTTCCCTTACAGACTTGGGTGACATTCGAAATGTACAACCCATGAAAGAAGGACTATACAACATTGATGTAAATAAACATAATAGAAATTATATTACCAAATGTTTAGAATAATGGGAATTAAATAGACCACTCAAAGGAAATGGTGGATAATGTAGCATAAATCTCACGAGAATAAATGTGAGATGAAAAATCCCTTACGAAAACTCAATAGCCTAACGATGCCACATAAAACATACAAAAAATGGATTGATGAAATAAAATAGGGTCTCTCATAATATGAACATATAAATTACAGTAAGAGTATTATAAAATAACATCCCCAAACATAAGAAATAGGAGCTTGAAAGAAACGACATAAAAGAGAGTACTTAAAAAGAAAGAGATAGGTAGGGTCCCTTACCTCAAGTCCGACTTGTCTTGTTCATTTATTTATATTCTTGAATAATAAACTTTGGCCAATTTTTAATTTCATAAGGTCCTTATTTAAATATTATTATTCAGTTCAAATCACATATTATAATGTCATAATAATTGGTTAATAATGTGAGTTCATAACAGACGTTTTTGTCGATGTTTGGTACATGAGTCAAAAATGAACTTGTTTGAAAATGATTGTCCATGTAGATATAAGAAAATAATCTCCAGAAAATTATTAATGATTTAAATATCATATATATCCATTACATATTCATTTTATACTATTAAATGGCTTTTGGAGATAAAAAGAAATGAAATGCACCGTTCATGGAGATGGTAGGCCGTACGTACGCATGAACACTACTTTCATTTCTTTGAAATATTAATGGAATTAAAAATAATTGATAGTTATATATATTATAATTACATTATAATATATATGTTTAATAGGTCACATAATTTTATTAATTTCAATCTTTATACATTCCATGTATTGCATGAACGAGTCACATCACTTGAGGGGGCGGTAGTCCACACTTCCTCGTATGAAATTATCGCAATTACACATCATGAAAAGCATAATGGTATGTTTTAAATATAAAATAAAAAAGAATATGGAAGACATAAATACCATATATTTCATATAAAAAATACAGTGACATCATAATGGCCACCATTAATGGTGATAAAAGAATATTGAACAATCATCGTTTCGTGAGGCAGTAATTCACCATCCACAGAAACAATATGTTCTTTAACAATTAGATGTAGGTGTTTGTAAGTGTAGAATGAATAAATTACATAAAAACATCCTATTATATAGAAGATACTGGTTTTTTTACAAAATAAAGTGATAAAAATAGTTTAGGGGGTTGGAGAAGCAAAATAAACCAAAGAACACAAGTGAAGACATTACCTTTAAATCAGGTAACTCCTCTTGGTTTGAAACAAAAGGGTTTATTGAAGAGAATTCTGCTAGATGTGAGGCTTCAATGATGAAGAGGGGTATGTGGAGAGATTAAATGGGAAGGGTTTGGTCTAGACAATGGCTTGAAAGGTGTTGTTAAGGTGGTAGAGGTGGGGGCCTTTTATAAGAGAAAAGGAGGGGCACTCTTGGAATGTTATATAATATTACTTTATTATAAAATGATTTTCTTATTTTAAATGTCCCAAAAGGATATATTTAAAGTATAAGGAGATAAAGTTTCTAAATCCACCCATCAAATAGGTTTTTGAGAAGTGTAAGACTTATATTTCACCCTATATTCTCATTTTATTTAAATCATTCATTTTTGAGGTAATCACGACATCATCACAGTGTCATAAATAAAATAATTTATATAATTTCTAAAAATTATAAAAAAAATATCATGATGTTGGAAAACTTTTTATAATTCTAATTAATATTTATAGTGAAAAATATAACTTTTATAACCCAATGTAAAAATTGTTTTAGTAAAACAATACATGTTTGTGACATTTTAATTTTAACTTTAAATAAAAAGTTATTAATGTCATTTTCCAAACAAAGTGGCTCCATGGGGTCCCCAAGTTGACCCATGGATTTTCTTGGTTGTCCATGACTCATAAAAAAAGGTAAGGACATGTGTCAAGTTCATTTAATATTTTTATAACATTATATTTACCCTAAATTACACTAACTACCTTTAATCATGATTAATAAAACATAAAAGTTACTATTCACCAAAAAATTATTTTAATCTCACCGAACCACATTTTACATCATAATGAAATCCATGTATGTTGTATTTTTGAAAATCAAATCTAAGAAGTGGTATAGTTTCATTTAAACGAAAAATTGGTTTCTTTAACTACAACTTAGTGGTTTCACTATTCATAAAAAATTGATGCTTTTCAAAAACATACCAAACATTAACCCTAAGATATATTTGATATTCCAAATTAAAAAATTATTTCAATTTTACAAAATTAAAAATATATATGTTTCATTAATTAAATTAATAATTTGTTCCCGCTGTCAAAACAAATAGTGTGTTTTTAAGAAACAATATCTATTAAAAGATTGACACTAGTTTAAGTCCAATTTCAAAGTGAAATCAATTACAATGACAACAATTGGATTAAATGGTAAAAATATATTCTAAATACACTTTAATTTAAATTAAAAAGATAATTTATACATATAAATAAATCAGATTAAAAGGAGGTTTCGAATTAAAATGCAACATTTTCACTAAAGATGATCTTTGTCCGAAAAATAACAAAAATTTACACAAAGTAAATATTGATTTCAATATTTTAAAGAAGGATTTTTTTGTCAATTATAACATATAAAATCTTAAAAATTAAATTTAAAAAGGGTTCTCCATCAAAAGGCGGTTAATCGACCTTTAAATAATATTAGAAGATCTATGCTTAAAATTGGATTCATTCCCATTTTAAGCCAACATTTATTAGAAAAAAGTAAAAATATTTGACAAACATATATAATAATTTTGTAGTTAGTTCTGTTCATTCCCACCATTACAACAGCTAGGCATTAACTACCATTTAAAATAATATTATTTTATTATTAGAGTGCAACGTAAGATTTCAAAGAAACTCATTGTTGCGTATTGGGTACGTCATCAACCATAGAGTCCCCTTTAAAGTAATATTAATATTTTATTCCCAAATATGGATAAATATGAAAATTTCATATTCTTTATTTACCTGGGATGTTACAACAATGCTTTCAATTCATGAATCAGGAGGGATGTGACATCTATGTTATTGATGTTGTGGGGACCAATATACTAGTGTAATCTTTAGTTGTTTACTGATGAGACCCACTGCTCATCCTGATGCATGGGATGATTCCCAGTTTTGAGAGTGATACATGTCTCATATTCTGACTATGTAATGAGATATGGGACATTTCACTTCTTTGGTAGAATTTATTAAGAGTTTAAATTACATAATCCACCCATATTTTTGAGGGAAATATATATTGAGACTATGTATTAATGTTTAGAGACAATTATATTGATTTTTGATCATATCAAGACACATTCTATGAGAAGTGGGAAGATCCTTACATAAAAGCCTCGTGACTTGACCATGTATTAGTGGAATATTCTAAATCATGTGGATCTTCCACTAGGTATGACTTGTATTTATTTTTCATCATGTATTTACATCTTCTCCTTCCAATAGATTTTGAGAACTAACTAGGATAGGGTGTTCATGAAGCTAAATAAGGGAGCCATTTCTATTATGGTCTATTCATCTCGCTTTTATGTGATTCATCATTTTCCATTAACCCTAGTAGGACATTTTCCATCTAGGTGATACAATTTTAAAATGGTGCTAGATACACCTTTTAATATCTTTTAGAACTCACATAATGAGTTATCATCTCATTGATTATGCACCAATAACTTATCATCCAACATAATATGAGGGAGTACTATGATATGGGTCACAATGGATATGTTTTAAGACATATTAGTGGATCCTCATGTGGTAGGAACAATTATCGTGTTATTTTTTCAAAACGGTAATAGAGTCTAGAGTATCAAGAAAAGTAGTTCAGTAGAGTTACATTAGTATGGGTGAAATGCCCCTGTGAAATATCAGTGTGACAATGACCCTGTTGAGTAAAGAGTCTTTGGCTGAATGGGACATCATTAGAGAATCTATTGGACCATCCAATATGTTTATAGTGGTAGAATATTATTTCTAGTTCAACCTTCTATAGAAGGCTACGTTTCTATAAATTAGGTAGGAAACAGGGGCACCGATGACAGATTAGGATGAGGAGGGCAACATGGATGGGGATGAAATACTTAATTTCTTCAACATAGGCAATGCAGACACACTCAGGGTAGTCCATCTGTATCATAAGGATATAGATCAGGATAGTTTCTCAAATTACAATTAATACCTTAGGAGAAATTTTTAAAGAGATCCAATGTGTCTTGTACTGTTATAGTACACTCTACTATTATCTCTTATTTATTTCATATAGTTTTGTAACAATCATTTATTTATATGTTGATCATGGATAGTATTTATACCATCTATAGTAAAATAATAATGTATATTCGAATTCATTGATTTTTTTCATTATATTGGATGTTAAAATTTTATATTTAGCCTATTCATAATTTATATGGTATTTTTCCATTTCATACCTAGGAATTATTGACTAGTTCTTTATTATGATCGCAATGATTTTTATGGAAGAACATTTACATTCATGTCACCTAAGGGTGACGGTTATGTGAATAAGGTAGAATGAGATGTACAGGATGGTCAAGATGTACTCGAGAATATTGGGCTGGGTGGGGTGGTATCCCAAATTTCTATCCATTATATAAGGAATTTTTTAAATGCATCAAGATTATTATCTACATGTGGGAGATCTTTTTAGGGATATCTTTCCCAATTATTTTTCTGGTTTACCTCACAAGAGAGAGGTGGAGATCACTATTGATATAGTGTTTGAAGTAGCCAAGGTAACCATTCATCCTTATATGATAGATACTAATAAATTTTATGTTATCATTAGGATGTTATATGAAATAGAATTATGAGTATTATCCAACCCAATATTTCACATTAGTTTTCACCCTTTTTTTTCAAGAACCATGATGAGAATCGTATTCTTTTAAATGATTATTGATAGATAAACTATATTAATTAAAAAAAGTATATCTTCCCCCACAAAGATGATAATTTGTACAACCTCTATTGAGATTTATTGTTCATTATGATCGATATGATCTTAAGATATCATTAGGAATGTGTTTGACCTCCAAACATACCTTGAAAAAAATTCATAGTTGGAATGGTCATTTTCATTATTTTGTTATTTTTTTGGGTTATAATAATTTTCACAAAATTTTCATGTTCTTGATGAATTGTTTTTTCACATGTATGATGAATAATTTAATATGGTATTCATGCATGACATCTTGGTGTACAAATTGACTCGACACAATCATTTATAGCACCTGCCAATCATTTTACTACTCTAATAGAGAATAAGATGTATTCAAAACTCACAAAATGCATGTTATTGATCAATAATGTTACCTTCCCATGTCATATCATATCAGATCCAGGTTTATAAATAGCCCCATAAAATGTTAAGACAATGTTTTCTTGGGATTAGTCCAAACTTTTGTTTTTTAAATGATGTTTCTTAGTAATGGATATATAATACCAATATTTTATAAAGGATTTATACCATCTAGACACACCAATTATAGAAATTACCAGGAGGGATTCAATTTTATTTGGTTTTAAGAGTTAGAATGATATTTTCATGAGTTTAAGGGAAGACATACGTGAACCTTGGACTTAATTCCACATGAGCCTTGAAGACACAATATAGTGTTTTGCAATGCATATGGGAATTTACAAAGTCATAGTTCTAATTTTGAAGGATCAATTTGAGGAATATTGGTATAGGTATTTGAATCATAATTAGAAAAATATCCTAATTAAAAATTCTAAGAAATAATTAGTTATATTCTCCATACATTTCTGGAGAAACTATTTGTTGGGAGAGTTCATTGTGGTGTATAAGAATTACAATATGTTTATGTATATCTTCATACAGCTAGAATTGAACCTCTAATAATGGTGATGGGGTGAATTCCATTAGTCATTTTAAATTGATATTTCATATTTTGTTTGAAAGGGAAAGGAATTTGGTGATGATCTAAGCTAGAATATTCAGATGAAATATAATCATAATGTCAGTGAAAAATATAGATTGATGGATCAACAATCTATGATGCAACTAGTGGTTTTAGAGAGTTATGAGAAGTCCCTTCTTATTGCATTATTATTATTCAAATAACTTATGTGTTTTGTGAAGAGGAGGAATATCTAAACAATTTAAGGATTGGTCATATGTGAGAGTATTTAGATACATGCCCATCTAGGGATTGGTTAGTTGATTGAAATGACATCAAATTATGTATTGGGATATCTAGGATCCAACATAGAAGAGAAATGATCTAATGTGATAATCCTATAATTAAAAATGGGAAGTGAACCTAATTTGTTATATCATATATCATGAAATTTTTCCTAGTATTGGGGACCGAGGTTTAAAATTCAAATTATAATTATTATAAATAGGTGTTCTAACGATTAGTAGGTAAAGGTAGACCGCTATTGGTTTTCGGAATTTCTACAGTTGTTAATGGTTCAATAATGGAAATAACATTATTTCAAAATGTATTTTTTGATTGTTTTTTTGGTTTATTCAAATAAGTTAAATTAATTTGGTATTCGTAGAAAGATTGAAAAAGGCAGCCCAATTCCATCCAATCTGAGATAACATATTAGTAGACGACCTAATGAGATTGTACATCCATGAAATCATACTACAATAAGGTTCATATAAAAAAAATAATTTAATATAGGGAAACTAGTTTTATTTTGTGTTTATGGAAATGATTTTAATAATTATTAGGTATATAGGAAATTGTGAGAACATCATTCCAACTAAAGAATGTAGATCTGTCAGAATGAAAAATAATGGTTTTAGAGGAAATGCTTCTGGTTTCAGACCTTGATTTTAGCAGTTATTTGGAAATATACACCCCTTGATGTGTTATTCTATTGTAACTATTTTTAAGAGATTTCATTGATGGCTCCTTATGAGGCCTTATAGAGTAGGTTATGATGGTCAACTCAGTGCTCTCTATAGGATAGAGAGGAAATGCTACTAGGATGACCTCCCGTTAAGGTGACTTCATATCATGTAAATATTATCATGATGATTATGATTACTACTATGTATAGGAATCAAAATTATACCAATCATCATTTATGAACTCTATATTTTGAGGTTTGGTATCCAATTTTGTTTAACTTTTCCCTTATACTTGAGAATAGGTAGATATAAAAGCAATGGAAGATAACTATATGGTTTTATATACATTTTGACATATGGGAGTGAGTCAAGAAGAATTTCTATTGTATATATCTTACTATGAGGTATCATGCCAGAAGAAATTTCA
The DNA here is from genome assembly GCA_963277665.1 of Viscum album. Classification (NCBI taxonomy): domain Eukaryota; kingdom Viridiplantae; phylum Streptophyta; class Magnoliopsida; order Santalales; family Viscaceae; genus Viscum; species Viscum album. The sequence goes on from OY728135.1 coordinate 554,588,184, forward strand.
TTCATATACCACCACTCCATCGATATTATTTTTATATGTAACATAATTTGATCACATGGATGTTGAATTGTAGGGTTCATTCTTCTTTAGAATAGTATAATATTTTTATAATAAAACAGATAATGAAGCCTCTATAGAATAGTTATTTACCTATTGTATGGTACTTATGTTTGAATGGATATGTATAACAAAATTATTGGGAGAGAGAGGATAAAGTGCATTATTATTAGCTATTTTTTTCATAGATGGTTCTTTACATCCTTTGTAATGGAATCTTCGAGAAGAGTTTCATTAATAGTGGAATACTATGTGATCATGGTGATTAAGATAAGATACCAAAAGCATCAATTATTGGTTCAAATAAATTATTTTATCCTTATAAATATGAATTCGTATTTAAGGAATGGTTCAAAATCATCCATGTCTTATTTGGATCTTGGAGATTTAGTTTTTTAGGGTAAACAATTGGGGTTCATGGTTTGTTAATATTAATGGAAAACCAAGAATCTCAAACTGTGTGGCCATAAAAGGGTTATACAATCCTCTTATATAATATGTATGGGTGGATTGGGGAATGTGGGACTCAGGAAAAGGTTGTTTAGGGGCTTTACAATGTCTGTTTAATGATGCACTGTAATATGTTGTTGGTGTTTCTACTTAAAAGTATTGTGCCCATAGTTGGTGCATGTTTTGGCCAGCTGTGTAGCCAAAAAAGGTTAACTAGTTTTAAAGAGGTAATTTTATATTATTCATTCCATTTTAATAGACATAAAACTATATTTTTTCCAATAACCCTTAATAACCCCTTTTCTTGACATTAAAATATGAAACCTCTTTTCAAGATTAGATTTAAATCAATTCATCTATCCGGACTTAGTTGATCTCTATAATTGTCACATTGGATCTCTCTCAGTAAGAGACTCAATCAATTTCTTTCATTCATGGGTTATCTCTCCATTTTTTTATATTTCAGTGTGATATAATATTCTATATTTTTAGGGATTATTATATTCTTATATTTTATCAAGAATCGGTCCAAACCATTATCAATTATTATATGAGGAAGCTATTACTCGAATAATGTATGTGGTCTATGAATATTTCATTAATTTCCCTCAATTTTAAATATATTATCATTGTTCACATGACGGCTTGATTAGGAATTACTCCTAAATTATTATGCATTAATTTATAACATCTTTTTTTATTAAGAAGTTACCAATGAAAACTTTTGATATCGTTTTATGTTGGGAATGTAATTACCACTACCCAATTCTGCGTGTGTTTCTTGTTATACCATTAGTGACTAATAATGTTGTCACCGGGCATACTGTTTATGTAATATTCTATTAAACATTAGAAAGGGATGTGTTTTAATGTGATATTTAAATATTTATATCATTAAATGGAATGTTTTTATACATATATGACTTATATGTGATAAAATGTAAGTTGATTAGACATTGGTTTCATGTCCACATTGACAATATCACTTGTGATTAATGGTGTTGGAATGCACCAATGTAAATTATTAAAGAAATTGTTATTAAATCACCTACGATGACTTAAAATATATATTAACATGTGAATATGGTTCCAATTTCATATAGGCTATTCGAAATTTATTTCAATTTTCATCCTTAATCTGGCTATAGCTTGTTGAATTAATCCCATGACCACTAAAAAGGTTCAATTCTAAATTATAGAGATATTTTCCAAGGGATATACCTAACAAAGAACACATAATTTTTCTACTTTTGGATTCTCAATGTGAACTATAAGATCCATATTCTCTTTTGGGACACTATAATTTATTCGATCTACTAGTTGGATTTATATCAATGAATTTGGAAATGAAACTCATTAGATTTTTCTCGTGGGAATCCAGTATTGTTATGCCAGAGATTTGCCTTGGACATGATCCATAGAATAAGAAAAATACCATTCTCGTGAGATTAAATTGTTATACCAAATGTATTTTACTAATCCTATTATTTCTAGGATGCATGGTCATGTAATATTATTTATCCTGATATTATAAATTCATGGACTCCATTAATTCTCTATGGATCCTTTTTCATTATTAACATTATCCATAATCAATGATCATTAGTATTTTATTTTACATAATACATTGGCTATGTAATTAAATAAACATAGGGATATACAAAATAGGATAAATCAGTTATGGTTATCCAGGTGGCCCATAAGTAACATGAGCACGAATTAGGTTGTATTAATTATCTATTTTACTTTCATATAAATTCATAATGTTTATAATCAAAAACTAGATTTTTATAGATACCATTAGAGGTGGCCTAGTAAGTTTATCTAACACCCTATCTATGTAACTGATGGTACCCATGTAGATTATATGATTGCATGTGTTCATAAGGGTGTGTATAAAACAAGAGATATGAGACTTCTTGTATTATGATGGAAGATTGTTGTAGATGACTTGGTCAGTTCTCGAGATTCATCGATAGTTTTTGGTCTCTTTTAATTTTTTTTATCTTTCTACTTCCATGTATCTATATATTTTTAAGTATATGACATCATTATTTAATATGGGATTATTTCAACTATTTCGTTAAATATTTATGACTCAAATGATTATAATTTTTATTATCCATTATTCATTAATTTTTTTAATTTTAATAATTATTTATTTACAATATCTATAATACTTTGGTACACTCTTATTAAAAAGGTTTAGTCTCCACACCATACACACATAGTCATTAATTTCTTGTTCCAATACACTTTCATATGGGGAGGAATTTTTAGGGACATGTGGCTAACTAGTTCAACTATTATTACTGAGGGATCTGAGCTAGGGATTCAAATTTTTTTAGTCACCAAAATCTGGTTCATGATTTTTGATGATAAAATCACTATATCTTTGGTAGATGTGATAAATTGTAGAAAAAATCAACCCTATAAAAATTGAAAAATGGGTTGTTTTTCTCAAAAATAACATGGATATAGAGATGGAAATATAATCATTTAAAGAAAGAAATGATGATTTATTTCATTTTGATGATGTATTGAACATTTTGTGTAAGAAAATGATTATTTTTAGAATAATATTTAAAATTTTGTATAATAAATATGGAAACAAATTTTTTTGGAGATAATTTATTAGAAAAATAAATTTTCATTAGGTTATGAAATTTACATAGATGAAGAATTAAAATAAATTTTTTATCTTGAATTTGTTAAAAATATTGAAATTAAAATTGAGTAATTGTTTAGAAATATTATCATTATGATGAAAATTTGTTGTTTAGAATAACTACTCTTGTACACAATGTTGTCCAATAAATAAGACAACAAATATTGAGTAAGAATCAAATGATATATGAAGATGATTTCATGTAGAGATATGTAATAAAGTATAGTACTAAATAATAAAACAAAATAGGACTAAAAGTGCTGACACACTAAATATAAGAAGATTATTTTTTCGGATTTAATTGAACACCCCATATACTATTAAAAATAATACATCAGTGTCAATAATTATAAAAAAATAGTCTATAAGAAATTTTAGAATATATATAAAAGGAAACAATTATTTTTTAGGTGGAATATGATTATGAGAATGATGAATTTTAATTTTTATGAAGTACATAACAATTGTTAACCTAAAAAAACATCGAAAATTATGTGAAAGATTCGAAAAAATAGAAATACTCATTTGGAATTCAGGTCAGTAATACAATAACATGGGTATATATTAAAAACAATTAGGTAAGTGAAACATAATTCATGTGAATTTCTATCTAATGTGAAGAAATAATTCCAATATAAGAGAAAACATAAGTGAGAATGTAGTCAATGTTTCATAAACATATTACTCATTGGGATATTAAAATGGTGACATGGTGAGTTAAAAAAATATAGATTTAAAAAAGAAATATTTTATTTATTTATTATAAACTCTCAACCACTTCCCCTCAATATTGAGAAAAAGAGAAACCATTATACTCTCATATCTATTAATTTTATTTCTCTAAAAAAATTTATAATGAAACATTTTTGGGGAGAACTGGAATGATGAATAATATGAAACAATTATGATAGATGATGAATATCAATCCTTGTGTGATATATCTTATAATTAATTAGTAATTTTAAAGAACATTTAAAGATTATTCAAAGTGATTTTATTTAATAAAGGACTATCCTTATTGATGAGCTCTTCTAGCTTACCCTTTAGGGGGTTGAATATAGATATATAAAAGATACTATTTTATTACAAGATATTATATAATTAAAATAGTTATACATGTATTTGTTATGGTTTATTGGGAAAACCATCCCTTCCATTATTGTAAGAGAATGAAATGAAATGGTAATATTGAGAAATTATATGTTTTTAATTACCTGAAATCAGTTTGGATTTTGAGGAATACCTGGTTTTTGAGATGAATATTGGAAATTTAATGTCCAATCATATTTTCTACACCATGTATTACTCAATAATAATAGGATTTGATTAATTATTATCCCAAAATAGTTACTATACCATTAATTTATTTATAATAATGGGGATAAAAAACGCAAAAACCAAAATTGGTTTGATATTTTCATTTCTAAAAAATCTAATGTGGGAGTTGATATTCCCAGGGTATTTTTTGAAAATAGAAAGTATTTTTTTTCAAAATTGCAGATAAAAAATATTTATAATTATTGATGTATTATGTTACAACTATAGAATGAAAAAGCTATTAGATTTGTAGTTATTAAAGTAGAAAAACTATTTATTTACAAAAAATATTGATTTGTGGTTATATAGATCATTCATGAATAAACTTGTTTATTAATTTGTTTAACATTTTGGAAAGAGGGTTATGTTACATTATTATATTAGGGATCACATCATATAATCCTGATATTCCTTGATAAGTTTAAAATTGGTGAGATTTATAAGGATGTGTTCTCTTGGTCATTAGAGATATCCAATAGAATCTCTGTAAAAAAATTGGCACATAATATTGTTTCCACTAATGAGTTTATGAATATTATGAGGTGATGCATGTCCCATAAAGGATGATTGAATTGGAAAATATTATTTCTGTATAAATAAGATAAATATATGGTTATGGGTGAAAAATAATGTTTTATAAGAATTTATGTTAGTTAAACGTAATTATATTCAAGATAATTATATCTAAAATATCTAGACAGAAACCCATTTATTATTTAAGAAGATGACCAATGATATGGGGATAGAGTTTCATTTATTACATATTGATTATAGAACATTAAATTGATGTTTGTTTTATAGTTATTTGTATAAAATGTGTTTTGGTATTACATGATATATTAATTTAAAGAAATTATATTTTATATGTTTCATTAACATTTTGATTTATATTAAATAAATCAAATGCTAATTTTAATTGTTTTGAGAAAGGGTGATGATGTTGAATTTTGTTTCTAAAGGATAGAATAAGCTTGTGTGTTCAATAAATTTTTATTGATTAAATTTGAGAAAAATTATAATGACACTAATTTTTCACTTTGAATATAAGGTAAAATTTCAGGATACATAAGATAAACTTAGTTATTTCAAAGGGTATATAAAATTATTCAAGAGGTCACATAATATTTAATGTTTTTTTCATAAAATTAATTATGTTATTCATATTCATTGGATAATAATAACACTACACATGGATTACATGTGTTTTTTAAACAAATTTTATAATTATTTTATAAATGAAAAATTCATGAATTCATATCATATTTGATAAATACATCATTTAATAATTATATTATTTATTTAATGGGGTTTTGTACTGATTTTATTGCTAGCATATTGAAAATTTCTTTTATTTATGTAGTTTTTCTATATTTGTATTTTTCACTATCTACTAAGTAACATATAATTTTCCCAATGAATTAAATCCTTTATATAATGATTTCACCTATGAAAATGGTGGATGTGGGTGATATAGATTTGTTTTTGAAATAATAACTACATCATTCTGAATTCATATGAAAAAGATCAGTCACATTTTCAAATTATATATGTATATATATTAGTATTCTCAATTTAATTATTTATTTGGAATAATATATTATTTTGATAAATTAATTATTTATTTCCTACTAAAAATAAAATAAATTTTATTTCTTCCATAATAAAAATTTACTACATTTTCAATTGATGGAATATAGGAATCATTTCAATATAATTGCATTCTAAAAAACTCAATGTAACTGAACATGATGTATAGTTTTCTAGAAATATTTAATGAAATTTAATTAATAGGTAGATGGAATCCCATTAAATAATTGTATAGATTTGATATGATAGTGTTTCAATTCACAATTTCATGAACTCTAGGTCAATCTAAAACAAGATAGATTCCAATAATCACACGATACTTATTAAACTCTCATCCATTTTTATGTATTCCCATTATACACTATAGTATCCTGGAACCTTGGATTCATAATTTTTACAATATTCTTATTGGATTGTGTTCTTGAATGATTGATATTGTTTGTTCTATGGTCTGGTGAAAGAACTTAAATTTTATTGTTATCAATGGGAGTATGCATGCACTTCAAGAAACATGATACACATATATTGTATCTCAAATGTAGATATTAATCAGTAAAAATGAATGTATATATCATAAAATTAAAGTGTCAAATTTCCAGGAATGTTTTTATCTTTAAAAATATATTGACTGAAAATCAATTATTAATATACATATATTTTGAACAAATGTGATAGATCTTCTTGATCGATTACTATTGTATTGTCAAATATATATCCTTATATGTTTAATGGTCTATATATAGGAGTTAATTTTTAAAAACTAGAGTATCTTCTCAGGGATATGATTGAAATTACCGACTAATTTAATTATTGTAAAACATTTATAATAATATTAATAAAAAATTTTGTGTGTAATTTGGAAATAAGAATCATTGTGTTTTAAATATTGTATATAAGATTTATTTTTGAAATGATGTATATTTGTCATAACAAATAAAAATAAGTATTTGTGAGAACATAAAACGTATAAGTTGTAAAATATAGATTATAATTAAACTCCATGAGATAAAATATTTCAACTACATTGTAGATGTATTTAGGTATATCACCTAAATGATTAATTTTACCAGTAAAGATAACTCAAGTCTTACTCTAGAGAACATGATTTTCCTGGACATTCCATTTGAATCTCAATAGTTATTTTTAAAATTAATTTTTATTATTTTTTTCTTACTAAATTCCATAGAAATCATCATCTGTGAGAATAAAAATTTCATTTATCTAATGCATGGATCTGGATTTAATTACCCAAACAACACATACAATTTACCTATTAAATAATGGAAACTAATTTTTTATTAAAAAAATATAAAACGATTAAACCAAAATTTAAAAAAAACAAATTAGTAGATCTAATGAAATCCCACTAATTCACACTATGAGCCTTATATACTTATTTTATATATTAAAATACTATATAAATAAATAAAATTTATATTTTATAAATTTTAAAATAATTCAAAATTGCCTCAGTAGGCCCCTCCCCCAAACATAACTTTTACACTTTTCGAACCTCTAGTGTTAAAAAATATAAAAACCTCTCATTGGAACATTTTTTCCAATTTATCATCCAATGAAAATATCCCAATAACAAACATCTTTTGTATTATTTCTATATATATTTAGTTCTCATTTATTTTCTTTACATGTCAATTTTCATATTATATATCATTTAGGTATATCAATTAAATTCATATAAAATTCATATTTAAATATCGGAAAATACCTCATCATTTTATTGGGTTCCCTCAATATAATTTATAATGATGTTACTCAATATTGTTAGATTTTATCTATAAAATGACTAATCCTATATCAGTTCACTGTGTATCCCCTCAGATATGTGTATAACTATTGTTAATCTTATGGAATCTATCTCAAATCTTATATATTATGTTAAGACTATTAATCCTATGTAATCTATCTCAAATTATATTCAATGATGATTAGTATCATTATACTTTATGTAAAGATATACAAGATCATAATTCTTTTACATTCAGTCTAATTACTATACACTATATTTGATTTACATTATAATGATTTTGATAATGAACTATTATCTCCAATACACTCTAATAATATCACTGCTTAAGTATGAATATAGATATTTGGCTAAGTCTGAGATACTGTGACCAGACACCGTGACCATACACTATGACTAGACACCCTGACTAGACACCATGACCAGACACTATGACCAGTCATTATGACCACAAACTATGAACAGACACAGTGACCAGACACCGTGACCAGACATTGTGAACAGACACTGTTACCAAATACCATGACCTGACACCATGACCAGACACCATAACCATCCAAACACAGTGAATATTTAGACACCGTGACTATCCAATCACTGTGACCATCTAGAAACTGTTTTGAAGAAGACACTATTTCATGTTGGCACCATTTACAGAAATACTTTGACACTATTTCTAAATCTATTTTGTTATTTTTTTCATTTAATTTAAAATTTTCATATTTTAAGATTTTAAATGCACTGACATCATTAATTTTTCTTTATAGAATTTTCACCTGACAGTACGAGGTACATGGTGAAGAATACATGCATTATGGCAACTCCAACACTTGCACTCGAAGAATAAAAGATATGTGCAGCTAGAAAAAGATATACAAAGAGCGCGTAACAATAAAAAATACACGATATTTCCTTAGAAAAGAACTGACACATGCAACTCAACATTCTTGAAGAACACAAGAAGAATTCTTTAATCAACAAGCCGGACACCATAGATCAGAATCGTTGATCACATCTTAACATAGTCAAATCCACGAAGAACACAAACCAGATCATGCAAACTTACGATACTCTATTTTACATGATGGGATTTTATTTTTCCATCGGTTTCATCTCATAATTCCAAAGATATATATACTAAATCTCAAAGCACTTCTAACCTTATATCTATAATTCTTCTCAATCATGTATTTTTTTCATCTTTCGAGCATTGTGTGTGTGTGTCTGTATAAAAACACACATTTTATCCTATGTTAAACTGAAGGATACAATATATCCTTTCTCAAACATATTTTTACACATGTGTATACCAAAAAATATGTGGGGAAGAGGTTCTGTGTAAATTATTGTTCATACCCACAACAAACTATGGAAGAGGTCATGTGACCTGGACAGTCTTTTGTTCTATTGTAAAGCTTGATACAGGATATGTATCTAGTTTATTTATATAAACTACTCAGCAGCAGGTGATCACCTAGTTGAGTGGATTAGGTATTTTCTTGGGACTGAAACACTTGTTTTATATCTGTTGTGATGCCTATTTTAGTTGTCTATATTTTACTATTGAATTTATAATTCACTAAATTTACATGGATAGTTAATCTTGGAAAGAAGTTATAATTCTATTACCTTATTATAATAGCTTCAATGGTAATATTAATAACCAATATTAAGATTGTAACACCTGAGGATTTTATGAGAAATATTTCGTTTTTAGGTTATATAAATCATCAAAGGGATCTTTCACTACACACAACGCTAGCTTGGATTCCTTTACACGCAATCACGACCTTCCTCGATAGCTTGCGTCGTACGCAATACCGAGTTTCACTAAATAATGATATGCTATTAAAATATTATTAAAACTAGCCTTTATGAATAGTAATAACCACTATTTCAAATTTTGTAAATTTCATATTTCAAAATGGACTTTATTTTTAGATTTGGAATATCGAAATTAGCCTAGGGTGAAATTTTTGTATTTTTCAAAAAACTTTCAATTTTGGATGAATAGTGAAAACACTGGGTTACTATTTAAAAACTGACTTTTTATTTAAATAATAATTTTTTTATTAAAATTTATCTTAGGTCAAAATTGATAGATAATACCTTTATATGTTCAAAGTAATACATTGGAGTCATTTTATAATAATTGTAGATATATAAAAATTTTATTGAACTTTTGACCGTCTTTTACCCACCTCCTAGGAGAATTTGCAAATTTACATAAAACATCATTTTACCGCTTCTGTGAGTGGAATTACAAAAATCCAAGAGACACGGTTTATGTCAGGAAATAAAATGTAGTTTAAAGAGATGAAAATAATTTTTGGTGAATAGTATCTTTTACTGTTAATCACCACGGTTAAAAGTAAATAGGGTAATTAAGGGTAAAAATGATATTATTATTACCATAAAACATGTCCTAATTCTATTGGATAAGTGTAATTCGACCAAAAACAACCTTAGGAATAAAATATGACCATTTAGGCCCAATTGTATTAGATTAGGACATTTATTATTAATTTTTTTAAAGAATGCTTAAAATAGTTAAAATCAATGTTTTATAACTAAAACATTTTTAATATAGGGTTATACATAGGATAAATTCGAATATAAATATTCATTAGAAAGCTAAGATTATTTCCTATATAATGGTATTTTATTTATAAATTTTAGACATTATATAATTTATGACATAATTATGATGCAGTAATTATATTATTAATGAAATATTGACAAAAATGATGTTATAAATACCTAAATAAATATATTATGAGACTTTTTATGAATTAAAATATTTTTATATGTTAATATGAAATGTTAGTATTGATTTAATTAATGGTTTTTTAACTAATAATTCTGTTATGATTTTCACAAAAATCAATTACCAAATAGTGTCAAAATTGACATAAAAAAGTTTTTAAAACAAATATTATATTATTAATTGTTATTTTTTTCCTAAAAATCTATGAATTGTCCAAATGACTTAGATAAGGTTATATATATTAATAATAAACAACTTTTTGTTCTTTTGGCTTCTAATGTTATGTTTGATAAAATTATAGTGTAAGAAAACAAAAAGACACGGTAAAAGTAAAATTATCTAAATTAAAATTAAATCTAAATGATATGGTTAAAATAGTAACCAAAACTTGTCCAAAATCGAATGTATGAGAGTATTTCGACCCGTCCCCAACTTAGCTTCAAAATAAATCAAGTTTGAGCTATTAAAAACCGAATATGACTTTATAAGAAAATAATATTTTTAGTTTTTCCAAAGGTGCCCCTCTCCTCCCATATAAAAGGGCACCTCCTCCCTATCTTCCTCACACAACATTATGACATAAAGCTCGGCCAACCCCTAAAAAATTCTCTTCTCCACTTCCCTAGAAACATCCTAGAGGTCCTGGTATTCTTAAAAGACCAATTTTAGTGCCCTAAGAGGTGGTCTCAAAGAGGCGCTTCAAAGAAGAGGTAATGTTCGTTACCGATTTTTCAAATTTATTTCTTCTTTCACTTCTTCTTATTTAGTTGTTTCATTATGAAGTAATAATATCAAGATCACTCATATACTGATATGTTGTTATAAGTACGAAATAAACCTCTTTCACTATCTATCCATCACCCGTGTGTACGTACGGAATACCGTCTCCACGTAGTGGTGTAATCTATTTTCCACCACCACCTTACTTGGATGGGTATAATGGTGAAAATAAATACCTTTATATGATTATTGTGAAGTTTATTGATTCTGAAATAGTATACATACACTCCAATATAATTCCACGATCATGGGAACGATATCATCGCTCGTGCATATGTACGGAATACCGTCTCCACGATGTGATGTGACTCGTTCTACATGATCATCATTGAATAATGATTATATAAATTAATTGAATAAATAAATATGATATATATTACACTAATACCATTCTGGAAATGAGGTATCTATAACCTAAAGATAAGAATAATAATTTATTAGACAAAACACGCATAAGAACAAAAAGTAATAAACACCCGAATAACAAGTAGAAATGAAATATTACTAATAAGAAGCTATGAATTTGACCATATATGATATCATAACAATGAGTATGATTCTTTAATAAGTCAATGACTTTATTTAAATCATTATACAGGAGGATCAGATACTTACGAAGCAAATCAGACCTATGATAAGGGAAAATCACACAATCTCATTTTTATCCGATATTGTTTTTACTTCAGAATTTATTGGGGATTATTTATCATCCAAATCCATGTTTCCTAAATATGTAATATTATTTACATCCACCAACAATTTTTTAAATCCAATTTTACCCTTCGGTGAATTTTTATTAAAAGATATGAAAGTAATCTTTTGTCATTATTCGTATGAGGTACTTTTTGTTTTTCCAACATAAGTACGAGAAGAATGTTTTTTAACTTATACAGAATGAATGGATTTTTAAAACATTATTTCCAAGAATATTCCATTAAAAGTTTTCAAGTTTATTTTTAATCATCTTCTTTTTGTTTAAAATTATATGACATGTTAAGAAAGGAAAAATCTTTTTGAAGTAGAAAGGATATTTTTCTCAAGAATGGGGGTCAAGAGTTTTATCAAAATTATTTCCATCTAAAAAAGTATATGGTTTTGTTTCTATCCCTATTATTACATTGATTTGATTATGTTGTGATGGAAATAATTTTATGAATTCTTTTATCTTATATGAATTGTTTTATGATGTCACGATGTTTATGATTCCCATTTTTATTACATGGGTTATGCTATGATGTATAGTTTATGATTTTGTGGCACACATAAGAATGGTATAATTATGAGATGGGTGGGACCTATATCTCCCTCCAATGAATTTGGTAACGATTTTATATCTCATGAGATAGACATGGTTAGAACGGCAGGTTATACCGGTTCAGTGAAACAGGACTAAAACGAGGAGTGAACTCGGTTCAGAAAGGGAGTTTGTCCACTAAGATAGTCTTGGAAATGACTTTTGACTAATAAGAAATGGTTATCTATGATTATGTGTGTGTGCCACAAAGTTTCATGTTTTATGTTATGATTATTGGTATTACATTTCACTTCCATGATTTATCCCATGTTATGAAATTACGATCTCTTTTGCAGGGTAAGATTTCCAAAATGTTATCTTCTTAAGAATACGATGTGATTGATATTTCTTTTGTTTACCCTTACTGAGCATTTGAACTCACCTGTTTGTATGTTTTTTTTCAGGCTAGGAAGAAGGTTATTAAGTAGGATTTTCCAAAAAAGGGGACTCTAGATATGACTAAATAAATGGGAGACAACATAGATGATTTCTGAACCAGTTGTTTATGTTTCCCAGTTTCTAAAGACACTATACCTATACGGTCTATTCATGGTTTTGTTATATGTTGTAATAAGTGTACTTCAATTTTGAAGTAATAACAATGAATGTAATGCATGGGTCATTATAGTTGGTATCAGAGGAAAGGTATAGTCAACATTTGGAAACTAGGATGTAAAAGCCTTAGTAAAAACCCTAATGATAATTATAAGAATAGAACACAATCTTAGTATTTTAAAAATGGCCATGAAAAACCTATGATAAGACCTTAAGTGTGAAATTTTATTCATTATTATGTGGTTTTCCTATTATAATTAGTGTTGGTCACACTATTCTTCTTGGTTTTAGTCAATGGATGGAACCCGAAGGAACCGTGTTAATGCGGAATGCGACGTGAAATGAAATAATTGTCCCCCTGAGAAACCAAACGTTATGGGAGCTAGAATGAAAAATCTTGCAGCCATGCTCACACAACTTTCTCAAGCTATGAATCATGCAGGACTTCCCAATGAGAAAAGGAAGGAGCAACATTCTGTTGAATACTTCATGAGGCAGCATCAACCTTCATTCAGTGGGTCTTCTGATCCATTAGTTGCTGAACAATGGATCAGTACCACTGAAAAGATATTTTCAGTTCTTCAATGTTCTGAGCATGATAAAGTCATCTTAGTAGTGTATCATTTGGACGGTGATGCTGATCAATGGTGGAATCTTATTAAGAATATGAGGCAAAGGGATGAAATTGAGTCCATGGAATGGGACGAGTTCAAGAACTTATTTTTCAATAATTACTTCCCTCTTATTCTTCAAACAAAGATGGAGAAGGAGTTTCTTGAACTAAAGAAAAAGGATGATGAATATGTTGGTACCTATGAAGAAAATTTTACAAGACTTGCATGGTATGTTTCTGGTATTATTATCCAACCTAAGAGTAAGATCGATAAATCTTTAGTGTCTTAAAACAAAGTCTTCGAAGGGCGTTATCCATAAGGGACTTCAATAGCTATGAAAAAATTGTTTGATGTGCTCTCAAAGTAGAGATTGAGATTGAAGTAACCCATCCGTCATATTGGTTTGATAAGAATAGGAAAATGGAATTCAAAGGGAAATCTAAAGAGCACACTGAAAAGAAGATGAGTTTTCTCTTATACTCTATGTGTGGAATGAAATATGGGGGGAGTTGTCTTAAAGGGACAATTAAATGTTTCAAATGTGGAAAGGAAGGTCATCGGGAATTCGAATGCCGCAATGATGTGAAGCAGATGTCTAGTCATGAGAACAAAGAAAAGGCTACACAGAGTGAACCTCTTACACTTCAATGTTACAAGTTTAAGGAAATGAGGAATTATGCCAATAAATGCCCTAATCCAAAGGTTTTTTATGATGATCAACGTGAAAAAACTCTTAAGGCTAAATACAAAGGAATGTCACATGCAATTTCTATCAGTGATGTGGAGTACGATAATGATGTGGTGAAAGGTACAGTTACCATCCACTCTAAAGTAGAAAATGTTTTTTTTTGATTCTGGATCCACCCACTCTTTTATTTATGAATTATTTTCTATGGTTCACACCATATTACCTCAACAATTAGATGTTGAGTAAGCTGTGACAACCCTTAATGGCACAACAATCGCATCAAAAGTTTATAATTCTTCTCCGATTGATGTTTGTGGGAATGTGCTTCCTGTAAATCTTGTGATCCTTCCTATAATGGAATTTTATGTGATTCTTGGCATGGATTAGATTTATCTATATGGATCTCATATCAACTGTCAAAGAAGGGAAGTCACATTTCATATTCCAGATCAATCTATGATCATCTATCGATGCAAGGATGAACATAACCTTCCAGTTGAAATTTCTTCAATCTTATGGGTCTTGATTCCACTAAATGAAGGTTATTTATCTCAAATGGTTGGAGAGAAAATCACGATTAAGAATATTCCCATTGTACGGGAGTTTGACGATGTCATTCTGGAAGAATTGTCGGGTCTCCCACCAAATTGTGAAGTTGAGTTTTCAATAGAACTCGTACCCGGTGCTTTGCCTATTTCGAAGGCACCTATAGAATGGCTCCAATTGAGTTGAAGTAATTGAAGAAGAAACTCCAGGAGAATCTTGATAAGGGATTCATACGCCCTAGTGCGTCACCTTGGGGAGCACCTGTTCTATTTGTTAAAAAGATAGATGGATCAACGAGACTCTACATTGATTATTGAGAACTTAACAAGATCACTATCAAGAACAAATACCCTATCCCACACAATGATGACTTATTTGACCAACTACGCGGAGCTCAATACATTTCCAAGATTGATCTTCATTCAGGGTATCATCAATTAAGGGTCAAAAGGGAGGATATACCAAAGACGACTTTCCGTACAAGGTATGGAAACTATGAATTTATAGTGATGCCATTTGGTCTTACTAATTCCCCTACTATCTTCATAGATCTGACGAATAGAGTCTTTAGAGACTATCTTGATCAGTTTTTGGTAGTCTTTATAGACAATATTCTTGTCTATTCAAAGATCAATGAAGAACATGAAGATCACTTGATAATTGTATTCAAGACCCTAAGAAAGGAGAAGCTTTATGCCAAATATTCCAAGTGTGAATTTTGGATTCAAAAAGTTGCATTTTTGGGTCACATAATCTCAAAAGAGGGGATATCTGTGGATCCAGCAAAAACAGAGGTCATCGAAAGATGGTCGAGCCCAACAACAGTAACCGAGATCTGAAGTTTTCTTGGTTTGGCTGGATATTATCGACATTTTGTGAAAGATTTGTCATGATTATCTAATCCACTCCCAAAGTTAACTCGGAAAGGAGTTAAGTTTTTTTGGATAGAGGAATGTGAAGAGAATTTCAAGGAGCTTAAAAGGGGGTTATCCAGTGCACCTGTACTCACACATACTTGTAGTGGAAAAAGGTTTGTGATCTATAGTGATGCATCCAAGAAAGTTTTGGGGTGTGTTCTTATGAAAAATGATATAGTGATAGCTTATGCCTCACGAAAGTTGAAAATCCATGAGAAAAATTACCCAACTCATGATTTGGAGTTATCTGCGGTAATCATTGAATTAAAGATTTGGAGGCATTATCTTTTTAGAGAAAGGTGTGACATTTATACTGATCCTAAAAGTTTAAAGTATATTTTCACACAAAAGGAGATGAATATGCGCCCAAGAAGATAGTTGGATCTGATTATGGATTACGAATGCTAAATTCATTACCACCCTGTGAAAGCAAACAAGGTGGCAGATGAATTAAGTCGACAATACCATGCTAGCTTATCCATGATGAGGATCACAAAATATCCAATATTTATGGATTTACAAAGGATGGATCCGGGAATTATAATGAAAGGGGAAAAATCATATCTTTCTCAAATTAATGTTCAACCATCTATACATGTGAAGATTAAAGTGGCACAGAAAGAAGATGTCGAGTTACAATAGAATATGAGAAATGTTTTTGAATTCAACCTTGATTGTGATGGAATAATAAGGATTAGGAATCAGGCTTGTGTTCCTCCCATCCCCGAATTAAAGAAGGAGATACTGGATGAGGCTCATAGTTCATCATTCTCTATTCATACTGGAAGCACAAAGATGTATAGGGACCTAAAAGAGTACTTCTGGTGGGATGCCATGAAAAGAGATGTTACTGAATATGTCTCTCGATGATTGGTTTGTCAGCAAGTTAAAGCTAAGAGACAGAAGTCTAAGGGGACTTTACAACCATTACTCATATCTGAATGGAAATGGGAAAACATAACTATGGACTTTGTCACTGGACTTCCTAAAACATCCTAAGGCAATAATGCTATCTGGGTCATAGTTGATCATCATACAAAATATGCACACTTCATTGCTATTAGAGAGGATTTCTCTCTAGATCAACTTGCCAGGATATATGCAAAGGAAGTGGTAAGATTGCATGGAGTACCACTTTATATTATATCTGATTGAGATAGGAGATTTACCTCGTAGTTCTGGAAAAGTCTTCAGCATACTCTGGATACAAGGTGGAGTTTCAGCCCTGCTTATAATCCTCAGACAGATGGTCAGTCTGAGAGGAAAATTCAAACTCTAGACGATATGTTGAGAGCTTGATCTATTTATTTCAAAGGTGGTTGGGATTAATACCTACCTTTGGTGGAATTTTCTTATAATAATAGCTTTCACTCGAGTATTTAGATGGCTTCTTATTAAGCTCTCTATGGAAAGAAATGCAGGGCTCCAACTTGCTGGGATGAAGTTGGGGAAAGAAAGCTATTAGGACCTGATCTTGTTGATGAGATGGCAAAAAAAGTCATATATATTCAACAACACATTAGAGCAGCTCAGAGTCGACACAAAAGTTATGCCGACAACTGATGAAAAGACTTAGAGTTTGAAGTGGGTGATAATGTGTTCTTACGAATATCTACCTGTAAGAGGGTCATGAGATTTGGAAAGAATGGAAAGTTGACCCCTAGATATATTAGTCCTTTTGAAATTATGGATCGTGTTGGGAAGGTAGCTTACCGATTGGAGCTTCCACCGAATATCTCTCAAGTTCACGATGTGTTCCATGTATCTCTCCTGAGAAAGTACATACATGATCCTTCACATGTACTCAGCTCCGATGTTGTACTGCTGGAGCAAGATCTTTCTTATGAAGAACAGCTGATAGTGATTCTAGATCATAGCGAAAAAGTCCTACGGAACAAGACCACTCGCTTGGTGAATGTTTTATGGAGGAACCACCAATTAGAAGAAGCTAAATGTGAGCTTGAGGATATAATTAGGGATAAGTATCCTCATCTGTTTGTAATGATGTGACGAATTTCGAGGGCGAAATTCATTTTAAGGTGGGTAGAATGTAACACCCGAGAATTTTATGAGAAATATTTTGTTTTTATGTTATATAAATCATCAAAGAGATCTTTCACGACACACAACACTAGCTTGGCTTGCTTTACATGCAATCATGACCTTCCTCGATAGCTTGTGTCGTACGCAATACCGAGTTTCACAAAACAATGATATGATTTTAAAATATTAGTAAAACTAGCCGTTATGAATAGTAATAACCACTTTTTGAATTTTTTTAAATTTAATCTCTCAAAATGGACTTCATTTTTTGATTCGGAATATCGAAATTATCCTTGGGTTAAATTTTGGTATTTTTCTGAAAACATTCAATTTTGGATGAATAATGAAAACACTGGGTTACTATTTAAAAACCGACTTTTTATTTAAATAATTATTTATTTTATTTAAATTTATCTTGGGTCAAAATTGATACATAATACCTTTATAAGTTAAAATTAATTCATGGGAGTCATTTTATAATAATTGTAGATATATAAAAATTTTATTGAACTTTTGACCGTCTTTTACCCACCTCCAAGGAGAATTTACAAATTTACATAAAACATAATTTTACCACTTTTGTGAGTGGAATTTCAAAAATCAGAGAGACACGGTTGATGTCAGTATGTAAAATTTGGTTCAATAAGATGAAAATATTTTTTGGTGAATACTAACTTTTTTACTTTTAATCACCACGGTTAAAAGTAAATAGTGTATTTAAGTGTAAAAATGATATTATTATTTCTCTAAAACATGTCCTAATTCTATTGGATAAGTTTAATTCGACCAAAAACAACCATAGGAATAAAATACGACCAATTAGGCCCACTTGAATTTGATTAGGACGTTTATTATTAATTTATTTAAAGAAGGGTTAAAATGGTTTAAATCAGTGGTTTAAAACTAAAACATTTTTAATATAGAGTTATACATAAGATAAATTTGACTATAAATATTCATTAGAAAGTTAAAAATATTTCCTACATAATTGTATTTTATTTATAATTTTTAGACATTAAATAATTTATGACATAATGATGATGCAGTAATTATATTATTAAGGAAATATTGACAAAAATGATGTTATAAATACCCAAATAAATGTAATTTGAGACTTTTTATGAATTAAAATAATTTTCTATGGTAATATGACATGTTAATATTGATATAATTAAATGTTTTAGAACTAATATTTCAGTTATGATTTTCACAAAAATCAATTTCCAAATTTTGTCAAAATTGACATAAAATAGTTTTTAAAACAAATATTATATTATTAATTGTTATTTTATTCCT
Source organism: Viscum album (assembly GCA_963277665.1). NCBI lineage: Eukaryota > Viridiplantae > Streptophyta > Magnoliopsida > Santalales > Viscaceae > Viscum > Viscum album. Next base: position 554,607,528 of record OY728135.1, read on the forward strand.
AAAAATCTAAGGTTTGTCCAAATGACTTAGATAAGATTATATATATTAATAATATACAACTTGGGGTTCGTTTTTCTTGTTATGGTAAGTTTGTTGACCTTATAGTGTAAGAAAACAAAACAACACGGTAAAAGTAAAATTATGTAACCTAAAGTTAAATCTAAATGATAAGGTAAAAATAGTAACCTAAACTTTTCCAAATACTATTTTATGACAGGCCTTTGACCCATACCTACCTTAGCTTCAAACAAAATCAATTTGGAGATATTAAAAACCGAATATGATTTTATAATAAAATAATATGTTTTGTTTTTCCAAAGGATCCCCTCTCCTCCCTTATAAAAGGGCACCTCCTCCCTCTCTTACTCACAACACATTGAGCCTTCATGCTCGTCCAAACCCTACAAAATTCTTTTCTCCACTTCCCTAGAAACATTCTAGAGGTCCTGGTCGTCTTCAAAGACCAATTTTAGTGCTCTAAGAGGTGGTCTCAAAGAGGCGCTTCAAAGAAGAGGTAATGTTTGTTAACGATTCATTCAACTTTATTTCTTCTTTCACTTATTCTTCATTAGTTTTTTCATTATTAAGTAATAAAATCAGTATCACTCATATATGGATATGTTATTATAAGTATGAAACACACCTATTTCACCATCTATCCATCCTACGGAAAATGAAATCACCGCGCGTGCGTACCTACGGAATATCATCACCACGCCGTGGTGTAATCTATTTTACACCACCACCATACATGGATGGGTATAATGGTGAAAATAAATAACTATATATGATTATTTTAAAGTGGTATTTATTCTGAAATTTTATACATACACTCCAATACAATTCCACGATCATGGGAACGATATCATCGCTCGTGCGTATGTACGGAATACCGTCTCCACGATGTGATGTGTCTCGTTCAACATGATCTTCATTGCATAATGATTATACGAATGAATTGAATAAATAAATATGATATATAGTACACTAATACCATTCTAGAAATGAGTTATCTATAACCTAAAGAGAAGAATAAGAATTTATTCGACAAAACACGCATAAGAACAAAAAGTAATAAACACCCGAATAATAAGTAGCAATGAAATATTACTAATAAGAAGCAAAGAATATGACCATATATGATATCATAACAATTATTATGATTCTGAAATAAGTCAATGACATTATTTAAATCATTATACAGGAGGTTCGGACAATTACGAAGAAAATTGGACCTAAGGTAAGGGAACATATCACAATCTCATTTTTATCCGAGATTGTTTATACTTCAGAATTTACTGGGGAATATTTATCATCCACATCCATGTTTCCTCAATATGTAATATTATTTCCATCCAACTAAAATTTTTTAAATCCTATTTTACCATTCGGTGAATTTTTAGTAAAATATATGAATGGAATCTTTTGTCGTTATTCATACGAGGTACTTTTTGACTATTCCGACATAAGTACGAGAAGAATGTTTTTTAACTTATAAGGCATGAATGGATTTTTAAAACATTATTTCAAAGAATATTTCTTTACAAGTTTTCAAGTTTATTTTTAATCAAATTCTTTTAGTTTAAAATTGTATGACATGTTAAAATGGAAAAATGTTTTTTAATTGGAAAAGATATTTTCCTCAAGGATGGAGTTCAAGAGTTTTATCAAAATTATTTTCCATCTAAGATAGTATATGGTTCTGTTTCTATCCCTATTATTACATTGATTCGATTATGTTGTGATGGAAATATTTTTATGAATTCCTTTATCTTATATGAATTGTTTTATGATGTCACAATGTTTAAGATTCCCATTTTTATTACATGGGATTTGCTATGATGTATCGTTTATAATTTTGTGGCACACATAATAATGGTATCATTATGAGATGGATGGGCCCTATATCTCCCTCCAATGCATTGGGTAAAGATTTTATATCTCATGAGATAGACATGGCTGGAACGGCAGGTTAAACCGGTTCAGTGAAACCGGACTGAAAGGAGGAGTGAAATCGGTTCAGAAATGGACTTTTCCCACTAAGATAGTCTTGGCTGTGAGTTTTGACTAATAATAAATTATTCTCTATGAATATTTATGTATGCCACAAAGTTTCATGTTTTAATTTATGATAATTTGGATTACATTTCACTACCATGATTTATCCCATGTTATGAAATTATCATCTCTTTTACAGGGTAAGATTTCCAAAATGTTATGTTCTTATGAATATGATGTGATTGATATTTCTTTGGATTACCCTTACTGAGCATTTGAGCTCACCCTTTTGTATGTTTTCATTCCCCGAGTCTGGAAGAAGGTTATTAAGTAGGATATGCCAATAAGGGGACTCTATATATGATGAAATAAATGGGAGACAACATAGATGATTTATGAACCAGTTGTTTATGTTTCCCAGTTTCTAAAGACACTATACCTATACGGTGCTTTCATGGTTTTGTTATATGTTGTAATGAGTGTACTTCAATTTTGATGTAATAAAAATGTATGTAAAGTATGGGTCGTTAAAAAGATTACTGGAAATTAATCAATATTCTAATAAGTTATTTAAATAGTAAAACATTCATAATATTATAGCCTTGATTAACTAGGATGTATTTAAATATATTGGGGAACCCTTAAAAAATACCTTTTTAAGTATAAATTCTGAATATATACTCAATTCACCCCCCACTTTTGTACTCTACTCTGACCAACAGCTATATAAGATTATGAAATCATCATTCCATCTAGATTATACAAATCTATCTATTTAATATATTCTTTATTAATTGTAAAACCAGGATTATTAAATTGATGATACAATAGAATAATTATAATTTCTAGCACGAGATTATGATGTTTGGTTCTCGTAGAGATTAATAACAATATTTCCCATGATAGAAATGTTTAAATCTTATTATCAACAGATATAATTTATAATATTTCATAATAATGAATGAAAAAATAGAACCAATCATATTCGAAATTAATTATTATCCATAAATCATTAGTGAGTGATATTATAAGACATTACACTATTTCTTAACAATCATCCTCCATAATTATATGTTGTACATCTAATTTTCATTGATATGGGGTAATGAAAATTTCTATTTAATCACTACTAATTATATACATATAATTGATTCTGATATTCCACAACATCCAATCATAATTTCTAGATTTCCTATATCATATTTGATAACAAATGTATTGATACTTTTTAGTTAAAATATAACATTGTTGGTATATTTTTAATTCATCATAATGTTATGGTATTATCCATTCTCATAAAATGGTAGATTTTAATTTATTTGATGAAACTACTAATTTCGTTATTATTTTTCTTAAATAAAATTCTGTATAAGTATATTATAAATAATGATAAAATCATAAGTTAAATAATTGTAATATAATGGATATCTAATATAATCTTGAGAAATGACAACATCATTTCACTATCACATATCCCAACACCGCAACACCTACAAAATAATTGTAATTATTAATTAGTAATGAGTATTCCACTAATTATTATAAATTCACAATCAATATGCCTAGAAAATACATATTGTAAAAATAAAATTCTATATGGTTATTATTCCCTGACCACATTAAAACAAATTATTATTGATTAACTCTGGAATAGATATTTCATTATTAGTGATATTATTTTATATATTGATATAATTTTCATTCAATTTATAGTGATATATATCCCTGAATATGAAGAAGTATGTTTTTACTAGAAATGCGAAATTATTAAGTGAGAACCATTCAGGTCATAAATGGCCTATTTGGTGACTTATTTTATATTTCATGAATAACATTGAATCGTTAAACTCATATCATCCTTCAATTATTACATTAATTCCATGAATCCTAATATAAAAAATTTAAATGATAAATTTTCAACATGTAATAAAAGTAAAAAATACATTAAAATTTTCATTTTAATGATCATAAAAAATTTCCATAGTCAATGTGTTTTTAAAAAAATTCCAAAATGTTTCCTGTTATCAACTATTATTAGACACATGGAAGAAAATAATAAAAATTTCAATATTATATATGTGTGTAATAATCATATAACTATTCATATTCATCAATTATTAATCCTATAATGATAATATCACATACATTAATTTATAAAATAATTTCATAGTCATATATCCTTTTGGAAGATGGGTTTTAATGTGTCAATCCTCTAGTGAAAATTCATTTTCATAATTTAGGATAAATACATGATTTACAGTATCGATTAGCTTGTTTTAATCAGTATACATATTTCTTAAACATATGAATCTTACATCCATATTCATTTACATGAAATTTATTTATCTTACGAGTGTAGAGTTACTATTTTCATAATATATTATTAAATGAATATATCAAAAACATTTTACAATACTATAATAAAAAAAATTATATAAATGGGAATAATATTATAAAATGTAAAATAATATATACAGATCTTCACCATAAAATATTAATATCTCGTTTATATATGTCTAACATTGTGTCTAACAAATCATCAGAAATAATTAAATGAGATTTTTTTTTAAAAATTTTGTTTTTTATGACATTTTCATATATTTTTCTTGAAACCAACTAACATTTATTTTTAATTTCAATTTAAATCAAATATAATTACTAATTAATAAATTTTGAAATATATCTCATATATATTTCTTTAAAATATTTATGATTTAAAAACCACTAAATATAATATATTATTTATAAACTCTATTGGATATAGAATATCTTATAAATGAAACACGATTTTATATTTTTTCAATTTTCATATTATTCTATATATTTTTCTATTGAATATTCATTTACATTGGGTTAAATAATTGGATATTATGAATATTTTATACCCTTACAACATCATCAAATACTCTATTACAAAATAATTTTCTCATCAACCATTTTTACAAAAAAAATTCAATTTTCAATTTAGTCATTTTTTGTGGATTCTAATTTTTAATTTAGATAAAATATTTAGGAAATATGAATTCAATACTTCTATATCCATAAAATCTTTGATATAATTTCATATTTATAATATAACACATAATATAAATGATTTCAAAATAAATAAATATTGGTTTCATTTAGAACTATAGTTACAAAGGAGAAACGTTTCTACTTCCGAAACAATGTACAAAATTATAAATATAATTTTCAGTTTTTAGATACTTTTTTGAATAAAACTGTTGAATCACTCCTATGATCAATATAGATTTTTCAATATTATTTATTGTACTATTATTCCTCTCAACCACACCAATATGTTTGCGGGTCCGTATTGATTCCACTTAACGGAAAATGTCAATATTATTAAGATACTTATATACCAAATGACTTGGGAATTTAGTTATTTTATTAAATAAATATATTTTTATTTTAATTCACAGCTTATTTTAGACAATTTTTTTACTCATATTGAGAGATGTGGTAAAATTTATTATACGTAGCACTATAATAATGCATGAAATCCAAATATATTCATCAAAATATAAAATAATATATAATTAAAAAAAATTTCATTTCAACATTGATCAACAATATATATTTTTATTAACTAAATAAAAAAATTATGAATCTATTAATTTATTATATTTTTTATTCTTTGATGTTGTAATATTTTTTAAGATTTAAAAAATATACATTTTAATTAAACCAACTCATGAAACTAAATCTTGAGGCTGAGAAAAAGCCTATAAAAGGCATAAATATTTTTTAAATCTAGTTAGGGTTCTTAAAAATGTCATAAGATACTGATTGTAAGGGTTTTATCTACAAAATGTAGTAGATTCGGATAATATGGTGGTTGAAACCCTTGATGTAGTAATAAAAACCATAAATTTCCATTTATATAAAGACATGGGTTATTTAAAATTTTATATAGGAAAAGTGTTTAGAATGATATATTATTGTATATTGGTTTTTAGTGCCTTACACAATCTACATCCTTGACATATTAGTATGGTCCTTGAGTTCATGAAACATGGTATGGATGCCTATGATAATGTATATTTGAAATGAATTCCAAAAATATTTTCATCTTGAAAATAATTATTATAAAAGGGTTTTGAATGTTTTTGGTTTTATATGATTTTTGATATATATCTATATGATTTCTTATGTGAATCATTATGGATGAGGTTCCACTACATGTTGAATACTTCCACTATGACATATAATCTAGGTGACCAAGTTAATATGAATATGAGGATGTATATCATGATTTAGAGATAACAAGAAACCAAATAATGAAATAAGAAGTTATGGGGTATTGTGGGAGGAATGTGATTATATTTATATCATTACATAGATATTATAGTTCATTTAAACCATTATGATATCAGTGGTTGAGTTTACCACTTATACTATCATGGTAGAAGATCATAAGGTGAAAGGTTGTTATAGTGGAAATTATTGATGATAATCTGACATGGAATTGATCCAACTTATTGTTTAGTATTAATTTCAATCTGCACATGATAAATATAATTTATTATTAGGGGTTTCTAGATATGGATAAAGGGTTAATGAGATCATGGATAGTAAAAAGGGTTGTATGGGGTTTGTTTATTCTGGGTGTGGAAGTTATTTGTTATTATATAATTATTGAAACAACTATTGTGGAAAGGGTTTAATGTGGACATAAGATTCATAGTGATTTCACTTGTTTTCAGTGATAGTGAAATATTTTCAAATATCATGTATCTAAAGGCAATTACATTTGATGTTATTTTTAAGATGCAATATATTTTGATGATAAAATCACATTTAGGTTGTGGAAACTTAAAAGTGTCCATTAGTTCAATAAGTATATGTATTTAAACATTTGCATGGGACCGTGAAATTTATGCCAGTACAAAATACCAAATTTATAAAGACCAATTTTCATTAACATGTATGTTAACTTGGATGTTTATAAGATTAATATAATGTGGTGGTTCACATTAATTGTCCAATGTTACGCAATATTTCAAAGATGTTTTTGTATAATATTTCGTAAGAAATCAACAAATTTGAAAAAAAAATTCTTCCATTAACTACTCTATAAACGGAGTAAAATATAATTTCCTTTAGACTATATTGAAGGTTAATTTCTTTATGAGTTAAAATTCAGATGCGTCGATCGATATGGAAAAGGGTTTTCATGGAAAAATGTTTGAAAATGGGAACCACTTGTTGTATTAACCATAAATACTTGTGGTGGGATGATATTGTGTAATGAATACCATTATATAAAAGAAGTAATATTAAAAATAATTCAACCTCACATTGTTTATTTTTTGATTAAATGAAATGATTTATGCTTTTTTGGATGATTCATTTTATATAGGGATATCCTATTCTGGGGTAAAGTAAAAAATATCCATTTAGAAACATTTATAATTAGGAATATGGATTATGAGTTATTAGAAATGATATTTGGGGTGATTAATTATCATATAATTTTTATTTACATCATAAATCATGTCTTCCATAAATAATAATTATTATTTTCAATGGTTTTTATAGATGAAATAACAATATATTTTGGAACAAAAAATGATGAAAAATGAAAATTTATTATCATTATATTTATATAGTGAGGGGAAAGTTTTTATATGAATCTATCCAAGTGCTAATTATATATATATATATACATATATTTATTTAGTAAAATCATTTATAAGAAAGGTGTACCAATGGGCCCAATTAGTGTGTTTATAATGAAATCATGGTAGTATCCCAAGAATGTAATCGAGATTTTAATATTCCTCAGTACGTAAGGTCACAACTGATGATTTATCAAACATTTATTGATATTATATCTATGATGATGAACAAAATCTATAATGGTGTGATTTTATAATGGGAGGAGAATTGAAAAAGATATTTTTATGATATAAAGAGATGCCAAACCACATCATTAGTGTTTCTTTTTTTTTGATTTCTACTAAAGGGTTATTTTATTAACTCAATTGTTCCTAGATCCTAAACAATGTCTATAATAAATAAAGTGGATAACATTGATTTTTATGTGCCAATAAAGTTGTAAAATATTTATAATAATTATCTATTTCATTAACTATATTTCAATTTGATTTCCTATTCCTTAAATAGTTAGAGACTTTACCTATTCGGTTAAAGGTTTTTGTTGTGTTCAGCTCACATGAGTTTGAGGTAGGTAATTCTCAATGGAATTTAATCCTGAGGTCGAATAGGTGTATATAATACATTTTTATTTTTTACATTTAGTCAAACTTTCCAATAAAGAAATACAATATTATAGTACATGAATTTTGTTATAAATCTCATGATGTGAAGGAATTGGAAGGGATATGATAGTTGATGAATTAAAAAAGAATCATTATTTAGAATATTGTAAAGACTTGAGTGGTATATTGATACCTAATATTTATGTCACAATATTGCTTGTAGACCACATAATGGAGTGATAGAAGACTAATTAAATGTAATTAATATAAAAATATCAGAAAATTTTGTGAAACTATGGTAGAGTGGTCACTTTCAAACGAGTTAATGGCCTTATTTTAGGTTAAAGTGGTAGTCCCCTCATGTCCAAAAATGATATTATAAATTACTTCCATATGTCAATATTATATGTGTATCTTGTATTGTTCAATATATAACATGAAATCATAAAACAGTTTTGGTGTGCACGTCTGAAGGGATTCATAGGTAATAATTTCTCATGATTCTCGATATGTCAATAGATGAAGGATGATAATCCCTGAACTATGGGGAATTTTATACCATTTTATATGAGGAACTAATGTTGGTAATACCTTATAATTAATTTCATTACAAGGTTCCTAAAATCCGTAATTAATCCAGATGTTAAATGGTTGATCAGATACTGAATCCAAATAAATTCACACATCTTTCTCATTTGGGAAGCATTCTCATTTACGTATCTTTGAATGTTTTATGGGGATGAGGTAATTAGTCTTCAATTTTTTCTTCCTTCAATATGTTAGGATACTGATCTATAATTTTTTTCAATATTTTAGATATGGTTATAGATAGTGATGGGTGATTGGTTGAATAATAGTATTATATACCACTCTCAAAAAACTAATCCATCACACTGGACAATTTATATATCATAGGATATTATGTCATATTTTGTTTTATACTTTTTTATTATTATAGTGATATTATATGGATTTAATAAAGATCATATATATAAATATCTACCAAGAAATGACTAAGATAGCTATATTCATGGGAATTTATGAAGAACCAAATAAATTTTCATTTATTTTGTGGAATCAAGAGAGACATTTAATTTCAGAAAAATCTTGGTGTAAGAGATGATATATTTGGTTTAACAAATGAAGAACAAATTAGTGGAAATAGAAACTCTATATATGTCTTTTAATAATATCTATTAATATATTTTGGATTCTTTTTCCAGGGACTGACTCTTCTTATCGGTGTCACCCTAAGAGTGTTGTAGATAACATAGGATGAAAGGTGTGTTGGTACAATTGTTTTTGGGACTATTTGAGATATTTTGTTTAGTTTTATATATTAATTATCATCTAAATTTTTGACAAAAATATTTGTTAGTACACAATGTGTTTAATATTTCTTCACTACAAACGTATGAATACGACCTTTTTTGAACAATTTTGTGTGGGTTATTTTATTTTAGAACAAGAAATTAGATTTGGGTAAATGATACTAGTGATTTATTATAGGTAGAATAAGGGAATGACATGAATTATTACTCTGTGAAGTACTATTTAATGGAGTCATGGTATGATTAAAGTGAATTTATAGGAAATGACACATCATCTATATTTATAATGGATAGATTTTTTAAGGGATAATTGAGCTCATGGACTTATTGGGGATGAAATGTGCTATGGTTGAGAGAACTCGAATGGTTGAGTTTTGGGGATTCTATATTTTTGTTCTTGGAATGTATCCTTAATGGATCGAGTGATTCCATGATGTGTTCTTACTTATTTTTGAGATTTTTGTACCTTGAAGAATAAGGGACTCGTAAATATTTTAATCTACAATTAAAATAAATTTTTAATATGGGGATGTATTTATCTCACACATACTGGTAGAAATTCAATTTCTAGATCTACCATTGTGAGAATATCCAAAGATAAAAAATCATTAAAACTTACAGAATGAAATAGACAGATTTAAATATCGAAACTAGTTTTGATGAAGGGCTATTGAATTCCTTATAACATTTCAAATAGGGGGAACTATATTAGTATAATATGAAAAAAATGGAGGAACCTATTTATGATGTAAACTTATAATCATGTATTTTTCATTAACATAGATCCATGTCTCTTAATTCTACCTCAAAATATCTCATTATAACCATACTACCATAATCTAGAGAATAAACCTAAAAATCAGTCATGATGTGTAAAAACAATTCATTATTTTGTATATATGGAAAGATTTCCCAATCATATGCTTTTTCAAGAATTTTTATGGAATGATAAAAACATTAATATGAATTCATACTAGAGTTTTGTGTGATGTATTCTCCAAAATGAAGATAAATGTGTACATGAGAGGATAAAATATTGGATAATTAATTATGTGTACTAACTCAAATATATGGAAATATTATTATTATGGATGAATGTTAACATGATGACTATTTTTTAGATAAGGTCACTCACATATGAAATTGTTTGAATTTTTTTATTATCCTTTGGTAAGTCAATTTCTTTTGGAGTCCAAGGATTAACAATGTGGGAATTGAAAAATCTAATATTTTTCGAAAGGTCACTTTAATATTTTTTATTTTAACCTTACTATTATTATCTATTTTCATATAAATAACCCATTTTTAAATTTTAGGAAAAATCATTAACTTATTTGTTAAATAGTTTAAAAAATTATTTAAATTTTCTACTTTATTTTAAAAATTCATATAAGAAGAATAAAAATTCCCCTCAAATGTTTTAATATTATTATTGGAATTTTAGGGTTGACTGTTTCAATTCATGAATTAATTTTAAGATTAAAAATACTTATGTTGAATATAATATGACGGGGAGGATTAAAATTTGTACTAATAATATATTATAGTGTTTGAGTATCAATATTTCTTATCGTTGTTAAAAAAGTTATCCATGTAGTAGACATTATGTTTGAATTTGATATTAAAAAAATTAAAATGATATATTAATCATATATTTGATATTTTATGGTATAGAAATATAATAATTGAAAATCATACTATTTATAAAATAATAATAAATGCATATTTTATTTTATCTATGAAAAAGAAATGTTTTCCATTTGTTTGATATTTCATTTATGTGTCATGGAAATTAAGCAATCATATGATATTTTATTTAAATTTTGGATATATTTTAATGTGTGTAGTATATTTTTTATTACTAGTGTGGTATATCTCATATACGATAATTTTATTTTGAATTGCAGATAATATTAAAATTGAGAATTAATATGAAAATAAAACTACACTGAAACTCATTGTAATGAAATTTTTTTACATACCTATTATTTTGAGGCTCAAAAAATGTTATTTAAATGTTAAATGTAGTTCTCTGGGTAACCAAAGTATTGTATCAAATAGTATGTAACAAAATAAAATACCATTTAAGAGAATTTGTAGAGTTCTAATTTTTTAAAAACCAGATTGAAAACAATAATAAAAAATTATTGAAAACAACATAATTATAAGGGTGGTTGTCTTAGGTTTGGTATTCCAATTATAATTTTATCCAACTCGATAAATTATTCCACTCTTACTCCCATTATCTAGTGATTGATAGGATACACAATTTCTTCCCATCTTAACATTTTCTAAATATTTTTTTGTGAGAAAATTTCAAACTCTCTTCCTTATCTATCATCCACCCAATGTGTATACTAGTTTTATTGAATATCCCCAAGATATATTTATAAATACCTAGTTGTGTGTTATTATTCATAAACATTACATGTTTTTATAATACCAAAACGATATGTGCTTAAAATCACTAAGAATGTATCCACTTATCTCTAACATATTCCATCATATGTTGTCAATAACTGGGAATAGGAGTATTACATATCATTATCTAGAGTAAAAAATGTAAATTATTCAAATTTAATACAATAACATATGAAATTATAAAAATCTTCTTAATATCATATCTAGTTGAAAAAGGACACTGAATATTATTCAACAGTTAAAAGAATCAATGATTATAAATGAAAAATGATTCATTCAAAATTAAATTCAAATTTGTTACTCCATTCATTGGATTGCTAACTTCAATGGAAAACAAGATATCAAGATTTATCTTAGGAAATTATAAAATAAATAATGATAAAATTATAGCTTTAGTAGTGGTGACAAAAAACATAAACCAATGCCACCCAGTTCATAAAAATCTCCCTCAATATTCAAACTCATGATCTACATGTGTATCCTCAGATCTTATTATATTTAATTAGGCCCAATCCTTTGAGATAATATGGTTTGAATTTCATTAAAATATCCTTTTTTTCCTCAAGACATCAAATCACCACCTTATCCCCTCATTCTGAAAATCCATATCTTTCATTCCTTATTATTAATTTAAATATTAATCATATTATTATTAATGTGGTATCCTTTATAGAATTCGATTTATACTAGACAACCATCCCAAATCCTCGGAGTAACAATGATATTTACAACACCTGTATTGTAAAAGTTGTTCTAATTCTAAAATTATTATAATTTCACTATATAAATTATCCAACATTGTTAATCCTTCTATTTTTAGTTTATATTTATTATTCACAGTCTAAATTTTCAACATCTATATAAAATATCCTACATGTGGTCAAAATATCTAACACATTGAATAAATATCCTTCATATAGCTAAAATATCTTCTTTATAGTTTAACTCTATTATAAATCATTAAAAATTTAATATACCATATTTCATTTTTAAGATTCTTGATCTTAGAACAGAAATGTATTATATTTTATATAATATTATCATCTAGACATATTAAATTTCATACACATAGGATATTTCACCTATGATGCTTGTAAAGTCCCTTATTTATATTGAAAATTATCATTCATGGGTGACATAATACATGTAAACTATCAAATTTTCTCAGAACCTATGGAATTATCCTATAATAATTATCTATCATCAAGAGAATAAATCATGTCCATCAATACCACCTACAATAATCCATTAATAACGTCAATAAATAATATCTCTTTGAATGATTTATTCAAATAATTCAAATAATGACATAAATAATAAATTTTAATGTTTTAATACATTGAACAATAAAATTCATGATATTTTCTAAAAATAATAAATTTAATATTTACATTATAATTGATAAAATTTTGGGGTCCAAATCATTAATATCTATGTGAATTATATAAAAACATATGTGTGGACCTATGTTTAAGCTTATCCTTGGTGTGTTCTGAAGTTGAATCAGATTCCGAGATCTTGGTTCGGGCTTTGAATGGTATAGTGAAGGTTCCATGGGCCTATACATACATTCTACGCAGATGTATTGCCATGATCCCTAATGCTTGCTATATACATCATATTCCATTGGAAGCTAACATTTGGGCAGATGCCCTCTCTAGAGAGAACGGTCTGGAAGAGCCTCAAAAGGTGTTCTTGAATGTGGGATCTCTACCCAGTGTATGTTAGAATTTGGTGCAGGGGGATGCAATTGGACTACATCACTTTAGAACTCCCTGAACTCCTCGGGGTGGGGTCTTGTCTACTGTATGATCCTTAATAAACAAATATTAAATTTTCAGTCAGCCTTCAATGTGAATCCCTTCTTGATAATATATTAATTATGTTATCATTTCACCTCAATGATATTAATTCAATTTTTATCATTAAGTACGTTCAATTAATTAATACTTCATTATTCTTTCATGTATACTTATAACTATGTTTATAGAAACATTTTACTCCAAAATCATGAATTAATATCAAGAAAAAAACTTATAACTTCAATATGAATGATTAAAATATATTTTTACTTCATTATTAATTTTTAATGTTTTTATATGTATTATGATATATGGTTTCTAATTAGACAATTTGACTTATAATTATATTTTTTTCTCTGTATTGAAAAAATGAAGGATTTATTATTCATTGAGAATAAATTATTCCCTTATATTCCTTTCCATCTAATAAATATTCACCAAATATTTTTGTTTTTACGAAGTCCACCCCCTTAGTATTTCAATATTATAAAAAAGTTTCTCTATCTATTTCTGTGAGTTAGTTCTTATATTTTTTTAGTAGGTTCTTCATATAATGAAATATATGGAATATAAAAATACTAATTTATGTGTGAGATGAGTACATCCCTATTTTTAAAAATTATTCCTTCGTGATTTAAATACTTTATGTCTCATCATTGGTCATGAAATCCTTCATTAAAATATATCATCTAATTAATAAATGAAAAAATATTTCATCACCAATTTTCCTCTAAAATATTATCCTATATCCTATTAAATTTTATTGATATAACTTCATCATCAATGATATATTTATTCTCATATTTTACCATTGTATAATTATTTCATATTGAATTTATATCTACAATAGGATTTGGAATTCTATTATTCTTCTATGATTTTTTGTTTTAATATTATAATATTGAAAAATGTTCCTTAAAAAACAGGCAGTCATCCATACCAATCAATCAATGATATTTAGTAAATATTACTTTCTTTCCATGTAAGATATTAATAATAAAAAAATTTACATTTCATCATTTCCCCTTTTCGTCCAAATTGATTCTGTAAATAAACATGTTCCCAATGACTTTTTCCATTCCCCCACAAATGAATTCATCAAAGATTTGGATTCACCTAACAAAGCAATGTTGGCATGAATTTTTGGATTGAAATTTTTAATCCTAATAGAGATATTTAGGTTTGTTAAATTTTATAAGTTTCAAATGTAATGGTAAGATATATAATAAGAATCATTGAAAAATGATATTAAAAATAAAATAGTACCAAAATCATTGATAACCTAAATCCATAAGGTAACCTATAATTTGAATATATTTCTAAACAAATTATTTTTATTCTACTAATAGTTGGTTATATCATTGCAAAAATGAAAATTTAATATAGATATAATAACAATTATATTCTTGTTAAATAATTAATTCAAATATAAGAAAGTATATCATAAAATGGGATTTAATAATTAGTGGGCTTTTAATGGATGTATTTCATTTATAGTTTTTTTAAAACGATCATGGAAATAATCATATAAGGTGACTAATTGGGTCTAATAATGTTATCATCATTCAATTAGATTCAATTTTTGAAACTAAATTCAAAATTTAGGTCCATATATTTATAAAACACAGTAAAATTGATAAAATAACAAAAAAAATAAAACAAAATGTATGATTTGAACAAAATAAATTGAATAAAATAGAATATAAATTCCCCCCCCCCACAAAATTTGAAACAAATTATTCCATAAATGCATTATAAAAAAATTATCATGTAAATATGATTTTGTTTTGAATCAAAATAATCAATCGAGTGATAATGAGTTGTAAAACATGATTAGTTTTATTTGTAAATATGATTTAGTAGTTAAATATCTTCCACTAGTTATAAAAGAAAGTTTCAATGGAATAACCTTAGTCTATTCCGATTTATAGTAAATCTATTATCCTCAACTTCTATAAAAATATTCATATTAAAAAATGAAAAGGATTTATTTTCTGATAATGGAAATTCTCATATGGAATGAATTTTT
The DNA here is from genome assembly GCA_963277665.1 of Viscum album. NCBI lineage: Eukaryota > Viridiplantae > Streptophyta > Magnoliopsida > Santalales > Viscaceae > Viscum > Viscum album. The sequence goes on from OY728135.1 coordinate 554,623,336, forward strand.
TAAAAAATCAACTTTATTTATTTGTTACAAAATAAAATATTATTCAAATTATAGAATTATTTTTTTTATATTTTTTGAAAATCCTCTATATTGTTTTATATATAAATTCTATGATTCTATTTGTCTTATATTCTAATTTTATCTAAAATATGATGATTATTTTCTCTCTATTTCAATGATCTTTATAAGTAAAAAAATTATTTTCTCCCACTTCACAATATTCATTTTAATCTAAATCTCATGGTAGGTGAAAAAAATATCCATAAGTCATCCAATATAGATTAATTTTAATGAGAGTTATATATGCTATCTGAAATTCCCATAAGGTGATTTCTAAATTTTGTTTCATTGATTTTGGATTTATTTTATCATTTTTTCTCTAAACCAGCATTTATATCCCAACTAGAAACTATATCCTCCAATTTTTACTTTGATATTAGGGGATTTATGTATTCTTATTTTCCTTATATTTCCTTGTCAAAACCTTTATGTGTTAATAATAAATGTTTGTACCTTGAGAACCATTAATCAATCTTTAATCCTTATACCAATATATATATATATATATTAATCTTATGAAGAATTATCATTATTAGTTTTGGATCCCTAGGTTTAAACTAAAATTTAATTTAAATTTAATATATGAATGATACTATTATTACATAATTAAATTTGAAAGCTCCACATAAAATTAATTTACCATACTTAAAAAATATTGTATAAATTTATTGGTTTATGGGGATTTTCTTATATCTTTAAAATATTTTCAAGTAATTTATTCTTCCAATATTTAAAATTATAATGTGACTCAGTAAAAAAGTGATATAATAATTTATAGATTCTAATAATTTATAAGTTATCATTTTAAGTTCAATATCACCAACATTATCTAGAGTGTGATAAAAGTTCAAAAAAATATTGTTTTATACTCAATGGTAGTGATCTTCTTATCCTATATTTAATAAGGAATTACCAAATATAATTCTCTCACTAAATTTTCAATCAAAATTAATATTTATAACAATGAATTTTTTTAGGGTTTAAATGAGATGGTAAATAAGAAATAATCTATAATTTACCTTGTTATTTTACCAATGTTCTTATATTACATTAAAATACAATTTATTTCTTGAAATGTTATAATTTAGTGGATGGCTGGATGAAAAATAAAATCATCATGTAATAGATAGATTTATCAAGTGATTATTCCCTTGATTCTAAATTCCTTTATTGTCATTAATCACTATGTTGATATCTTATAGATGTAACATCCATATAACAATTCAAAACATTTCATAATTCATATTCATAGGGTATATATTTTTAACATTATCAAATATCATTGTAACATAATTTACGAGAAAGTAAAATATAAATTTATCATAAGAAAATACAATTGTTAGGAACAACTTATTGTGGTAACGTATATGAGTTGGTAAAATTAAATAGTTTCTAAATAATATTTAATGTTTTGAAATTTACATTCATTATTTTAGGATGGAATCTTTCCCACAATATTTTTGAAAGAATCATATAGTAACTCAAAAGGTTTTTCCTAGTTTTGTGCTAACATAATTGGTGGGATTACTATTTTCTTCCGGAATTTATCAAAACATTCACTATAATATATAATAAAATGAAAAAAATATTCTTATAAAAGTAAAATAGAATGTGGAAAATATATAATAGAATATTCTTTAATGAGTCACCCTATAAAGATCCATGTCACCACAAGTTAGGAAAATCAGAGGAAATTTGAATTTTTATTCCCAAAATTATTTCATGGGAAAATGGAAATTTATCTTGAAAGATGTCCTTTGATAATTTTTTCCACTATATTGGATATGTAATAAGCTGTTTAATATAGTATATGAGTTTTGGGGTAATCTAAATCGTTCAATTTTTTTTAATTATTTAATATTAAGTAAATTAAATAGTAATGTATTTATGAATTTTATTTCAAATTTTTTTATTAAGGGGTTATTGTTTAAAATAATATCTCTACATTGATTTTTATAGTGGTTGTTTTTATTAAATGAGACATAATGCTATGTCGGACATTGGGGATGGACCCAAACCCCATTCTATTTCTTTTTTTATTACTTTTTTAGTCATTTTCTTTTTCCCTTACTTCATTGTATTTTTACATACACTGTTACTTCCTACTATTGGTGTCACACATCTGAGAGGGGAATAGGGAGATAATAGAGGTATGGGGAGAGGAAATGTTTACCTCATAGAGCTTGGGTCTCACGTCATCACTTTGCAACAACTACAAGTCATGGATAAGTGTGAAGAATTAGCAGTTTCCCCTCATAGGTAGGGATATTTTATGTTCATTCTAAAAATACTCAAATTGTACCATTTTATTGATTTTAAATATTTTTATGCATTTTTTAGGACCCCTAGTGGGATGATATGTGGGTTTTATAGAGGAATAGGACCTTTCAGGCCATTTTAGGGTCTTCTTATACATTGATGCCCATTTATACACCATTGTTTTTAAGAACAGACACCATGTGTTTATCATGCTCGGATAATATACAGTTTTCGGAACTAGACCTCATACACTGGGGGTAGATGCAGTGTAGTGGGATTCTGTGGGGTGGTTGAATACAAAGCTATACACCCCATACTAGTGTACATTGTCATTTAGGATATGTGACCAGTACCAATGCGTGGTTCACATCATGTATTCATACATGATGAGGTAGAGTACATGGATAGGTATAGGAGAGGGTACCCATGTGGGGCTACATGCCATGTACATACAACAAACTCTCTGTGATGGGTCATTTTACTCACCAAGTGGGGATTCAGTATGCTAGATGGTTTCAAGATTGAGGTATAATCCATGCATAGGGTTGGCACACCATGTACTGCTATAATGTTAAAAACATGTATCATGAATTAAACTTCCACGGTGATCTTATGGGATAAACTTCATGTACATGGGTTACCTGTCATGCAATTTTTTCTTCTCTGGAATATTTTTAATATTTTTTACCATAATGTTTTAATTAGTCTCCTTATTAGTCAATTTTAATCATTTATCTGCATAGATCATGATAGTTGAATCCCTTTGGGTTTTAGAGGATATATGGACGTTTTTTGGACTGTGAGAATTTTATAGGAGTATTTCCTTGAGTTTTTCTTTAAAAATCTACAGCGGGGTTTCGGTTTGAGTGGGGAGGCCCAAGTGAGGGTTGTACGATTTGTGAAAATTCTGGATTTAGTATGACATTGATATCTATATAGTGGTTCTTTTTATAGATTTTGGTAGGCTGGATCAAGCAGTGTCTAAGAGAAGATGTCAAATTATCCTTGATTTTTGGGACTAGATTCTTAAGGGTAGAGATTTTGATAATTCCCTTCTATATTTGGAGACTAGTGTTATTGGATTATATAGAATTGGATAAATCATTTTTATGGACGGTACGACTAGCTATTATTGATAATATGATAATATTCTGAGGGACCATTGAAGATTCCTTTATGGACTATTTTATGATCAAGTGATTAAAAATTTCCATAGACGGTTGTTGATAATGACTATAAGGAAAATTTTGTTTTCTATTATGTTGAGGATCCCTTATAGAGGGTCTTCTGCTTTCAATATGGTTATAGAAATTATTGTGAATTATTCTATTGGTTATATTCTTCCTTTGGGTTTCTATTCAGCATGTTTTTGATTGAGGATCAGTATGAGGATATTGTGGAGAATTTTGAATTTTTTTCAAATGGTAATTTTCCTTTATTTTGGATGAGAAATTAGAACACCTCATATGGTTTCATGATATTGTTTTGAAAATTGATATTATTGAGGTTACTCCCATTGGAATGGAATGAGAGCTTCAGTTCAAAAATGGAGCCTCTGGTGGATGTCACAATATTCAATGATCCTAGGAAGCATGTTAGCACCAAATTTTTTCATTCCAATGATATGTGTCATTGATATCCCAAGGTGTCTCTTTGTTGAATACTAAGATCAACAGTGATGAATGCGGTCTTATGATTTATTGGGTAACTGTTTAATGACATTTCTAGATTAGATATTTGAAAGGTGGGTTGGAGGTTAGATCATCCCATGTTTTGTTGGACATTGGCCACGATGATTAAGAGTGATTCATTATAAGAATATGGTTTCCAGAAGAGACCCTTGGGATGTTATGGATTGGAAATCATCCTTTTGTTGTGATCTGATTCTCTCCTCTATTGGTTGAATGTTGATTTAAGGTCTTTGGGAGCTAATGGGTGGTTTGGATGTGTTCAAACCCCATATAGTTTAATTTTATCCTTGACTAATATGTCATTAGTGTCATGAGGCCCCTAGGAACTCAATAATTGGTTTTTTATTTTTCATATAATTATTTTTTTCTCACACGGCTGATGGATGATGTTTTCAATTTTACTTTTTATATAGACCACCTTGTTAGGTAAATATCATATGAGTGATTTCTTATTCAATTCTCTAGGGGCTGATGGGATCTCTATTAGTGTCCACTTATATGTTATTGTAAACATTTATAATTATGCTGTTAGAGTCCAAGATCTAGGTAGATTTAAATTATTCATGTATATTCCTATGGTTATTCATTTGGATTTTATATTTCGGCTTTCTATTTATAGGTGTCTTGGAGATCCTCTAAATATCTAGTTGATACACTAGTTTTCATGTTCATCGGTGATCCATGTGATGAAAATAATCACACATGGCCAAGATAAGGCATAGATTTACCAAGGGTTTCATAATAGAAACCATTGTTTGGATACATTGTAGTTTTTATTCCTCTTCTATTGTAGTTGTTTATTTTATTCTAGTTGTTCTTAGTTTTTAGCTAGGATTGTCTTATTATATAGAAATTCACCTGTTATTATATCAAATTTATAGGTTCGCTATTGGGGGTATCCTACTGTGATTTATTTCAAACCCATATATTTTCACGTTATTATATGTGAAAACAATATATTTTGTTTCAATTTAGTGAAAATTTAATACAATGGTTAGTTCAAAACCCCAATGTTGATTGATAAAGTGGATATTCTCATGTGGGGTATTTTCATCTGTATGTAGTAGCTTGAGCATTGTGGATACACAATATATGAGTTCTCTTATAATTTATAATTGAGTTGATTGTAATTTTTTATATGAAATTGGTACAATGGAAAATCAAATATAGTATGCTGTTTATACATTGAGTTTTTATGACTATGTGACACATATCATTTATTATTGAATTCATTATTTCTATTTAATTATTTGTGTACTCTGATGTTGATCGATCAATATGTGTTTTGATTTCACTATTATCACACTCTCATCAGAAGGTATATTATTCACATTGTTCATTTTGTATTTTCACCATTAACAAATAGCCTCATGCATTTTGGGAGGTACACATGAGGCCTAGTGGTGGGTTATATCATGTTAAATTTCATGTCAACCTTGGATTGTTCAATACGAAATACTATCAAGGGATTTTTTTATTTTTCTATTTTGGGGAGTTTATTGAAAGGTTGTTTTGGAATGTATTATAACATGTGATGTATATCAGATAGGTTTGTTGTGAACACATTTATTTATAGATGGTCCAAGTATCCAGGGCCATGGATTTATTTTCTAATATTTTTTTATAGTTTCATGATATCACGAATCATGATGTACTTTTAATTTTTTTAAAAGTTATAGTCTATTCTTGTTTTAGGATCTATACTCTTTGGTAAAAGGAAAGTGTTTATGAATCCCTAAAATAACATATAATTCACATAAAACTGAATTTAAATTTTATTTTATATTCTCTTCCGATAACAGGTTATATGGATCAGGTAGAGTGGGGTTCATCATCAGTGGAGTTACAGTCCATTCAATTAAGGATGTAAGGACCCCCTTATGGGTTATAATTGGGATTTGAGATCACATTTATTATATTCATAGTTATACTATTTTTGAGGTATCATTTTATTGGGGATGTGTTTCATTAATAAGGATGTTCCCTTAAATTCCAAGGTTCGTGTTCCTCGATATAGAGCTATTCAGGCCATGTTTTACCACTTTGAAATGTGGTGGGCCCATGTTCCTACTATCATCGATCGCTTGGGTGGATATGGCTATTCTATATTAGTGGTAATATTCAGTATAGTTATCACCATTATTTGTTTAGGAATCATGATCCTTAATTTTTGAAAACTCAAACATTCGGTTTTCTCCTCGTCTCATCACTGTCTTGAGAAGACATGTTTGATTAAACCCCTAGTCCGTATCATTTTTCTATGCCATGTATAGTTCTATTGAATTTTTGGTTGACACATCTAGATTTGGATTGATATCCAATTGGAGTGTGGTCATTTGATTGGTCTGGAAAGAGGGTGACGTCTTTTTTGAAGAGGAGGGTTGATGGATCTTTATTTTATTGGAATTGACCATTATGGGGAGCATGGTAAGCAGTGTTAATTTTGTTATCCTATATTTATTATGGATTGGACAAAACAATTATGACCCCTAGATAATTATTAAGAGAATACTATGGAAACTATTTTTGTAGAGATTAATATTTTACCTATCCATTTACACATATTATTACATGATTTTATGCATAACTATACCTCAAATACAGACCATGGATCGTATGTTCTTATGTGTATGGAACATTATGTACATAAAATGAAAAAAAATGAACAAAATAAAAACATCTCTTATTTAATCATAATAATTATATCCTAAATTACAGTAAACCCTTAAATCAATATAGGATAACTTCGGGAATACATAACTAATGGTATGTGGAAAAAACACTATTATGGGAATATGAATATAATTAAAATACAGCACATGGGTTAGAAGGCATAACATAATAATCAATAATGTCATGGACCATGAATAAAAATATGGAATCATAACATATAGGACATGGGTTCATATATTCATGGAATCATTGAAATATTTTAACAACATACAACCTAACATAAGCATGAATCAAGGCTAACTGAGAATCCCATTACACATGGAAGTTCATGAGTAATGTGAAACTACCTATACCATTTTAGATGGTGGATCATGAGCCATGGATAATCACAATGACCATTTCCCAGGACCTACATTGAGATTAAACATTAACCAATAAATTGGATTTCTATTTGGGTTCACCCATCATAACATGTTTAGGCATATGTCTACCACATAAAGAATCGTGCATAAGTGTTACCGATGGAAAAAAATTAGGTTTTAAAACCTTTCACAAGGAATAACAGAAGTAAATATCATAATAGTTTCCCTAAATTAATGGTTTTAAATGACAAAAAAACAATAATAATGGAAAATATTAATATATCATGATAAGTGATGTAAATTTAATTGAATATATGAAAAACATAGTGTTAAAGATACATTATAAATGAAAATAATTAATCATGTTTGAGTAAATCATTAAAGAGTATTTAAAGCATAAATGTCATAAATTTTATATTAAACAATGAATGAAGAAAAAATGATTATTTTTATAAAATGATGTTATTTTAGATAAATATATTGGGGTTAAAAAATCGTATGGATGGTACTTGAAAATGGTCATGAAATTGGGAAGTTCCTTTTAATCAGGCTTTCTTATCAAGAGGAACTAGGAAGGATACCCAATAAAATATGTATTTCCATGTGAATGAATGAATAAATTGTCTATGTAAATATATTTGTAACATAAAACCTGATTTATGAATATTACATAATAATAATTAAACAATGTATTGGGGTAAATAGTTTGAAATTATAACCCGAAATAAAAAATTGATGGTTCTGAGAGAATTCATTACCTTATGCCTGAAACTATTCTTCACATGTAAGTAATGTATCAGATGATAAAATTATGTAACTCCATGAACTTAGAAGCCCGGATCCAGTGCATTATTTTAATACATTGTAATAATTATAAGGAATAAATTACCAAAGAACCGATCAGTTTAAAAGTCTTGGAAAATAGATTACATACATGAACGTTACAATACAAATTAGAAACATAAAACACAAAATATATGGTCCTTTGCGTATACCATTAATCCACTAGATTAACTATGCATGTCAATCTTAATACACTTTTTGGAATCTTGTGAAAATAGAACATAAGAATGGGGTGAGATAAAATGCGCAGTAAGGGTAAGCCATACAATGGAAGATAACATGAACATTAGGCATAGTGAATAATTTTAAACACATGTCCTTACAAATAATAAAAATGAAACATTTATGGAAGAAATATGAGATGAGTAAGTAATTCCATAATAAAACATATTCATGGGTATTATACTAGTACAATAACCACATGAAACATCAATAATATTTTCATAGTGAGGGAATGTATAATGTTGGACATTCTGAAACATTTTATCAAGGCCTCAGCCGAGTCATCTAAAACTGATTTAGGCCTTATCGAAAACCATATATAAAATTGGAAAACACCTCAGTAAATTCAACATAAAATTTTCTCATTAGACATACTAGTAAACCTAGAGCTATAGAGGGCTCCACCATTCACATACTCAGAATATTAGACTCCTCATTTGAAATGTATGAAACATAACATAAACGTTCATATTAAAAGTATCATATGAAATGTGAATACTTTAACCTAAACCATGAATGGTATAAAAATAACACATCCCTGGTCAAATATATAACCAATAATTCAATATAATATGGATTAATTGTATCATAATAAATCAACCACAGTCAAGAATTATATCTCATAATGGATGTTGACATTGTTGAAAATGGTCAATAATAATCTTTGAATGAAATATCACTTTTCATGAAATCATTTAAATGTCACATAATTTATAAAGGAATCCATTTAAAATATATTTTTTAATCAAAGTGTCCCAAACCACTTTGAATCATTTGAATGGACCTATATTTTAAAACAATCATGTACATATAAATAAATTCTTAAACCCATTTTGAAAACATGGACATTAATGAGATAGGTTTAGAATAATAAATATTTAAAACATATAAAATGATGTTCTAGTAAATAGTCCCATAAAAATAATCCCTTCTAAAAAACTTTTATGAAACTTGAATATAGATAATAAATATTTTCCAGTAGATACATACATAAAAACAACCTCTAATAATAAAGAGATTGTGAAATTAACCGTTACCTTGTACATTCTTTCGGTCGGGGGTATGATTAACCTCTTATATAATGAACATAGTATGTTATTAAATTATAAAAAAACCATATTCATATTTATTATATCATAAATTATTCATTTATGACTTTATAATACCCATTTTATACTGATTACCATGTTAATTTAACATTTTGGGTAAAAAATCGCTTTCTTTATCGTACTTGTTTTAACATGTTATTCTTGATCATATCATTTAGATCGTGATTTAGATACTTCCAGAATATAACAAATGATTTATATATCCTTTATATTTAGAATATAAATATGTATAATAGATAGATATATATATATGAAATTTAAAACACTATTTATGGATTTGGTAGGTCGTACGTACCCATAAACGATGTTTCAGTTTTCATATTGTATTGAATCGAAGTATGGGAATAAGATATATGTAAGTACATAAATACATACATACACATACAGACAGATATATATTAATTATAAATATAATTTCAAATTTTAAATACATATTCATAATATATATTTATATAATCACAGTTGAATGGTGAATGTGGAAATAAATCACATCGCGTCGTGGAGACGGTAATCCGTACGTACGCACAATAAACAATATCATTATATTGATGGTTATAAAATATGTAATTGGATAGTATATAATAAATAATGAATCATTAAAATGTTATTTTTAGTATTTACTTTAGTTATTCCCATTATTATACTCATCTATATGATGAAGTGTTTGAATAACAAACTACACCACGAAGTGGAGACGATAAGTCATACGTACAAATATATGGTGACTTTGTCATTTATATGATGGATTGAATAAAGAATATAGTTTAACCATATTTATAATAAAATTATAGTATGTATGAGGTATCAGAGTTATTATTTTTATTTGGAAATAACAACGAAAGTGGAAGTGGAAGAAGACATTAACTTGAAAGAGGGTGGTGAAATTATTATCTCTTCTTTGGGTGTTTCCTTTTGATTTGATAAAAAGGGCTCCATAGGATGGCTTTTTAATCAAACTAAGTACTCTAGGTTGATTTGAGGAAATCTTTTACGATATTCTGGCAGGGTTGGTCAATCCAAATGGATTAGGAGGTGAGATATAAAGAGATGGGGAAGTCCTCTTTTAAAAGAGAGGTGAGGGTCGCTTTAAGAAAATATTAAAATATTATTTTATAATAAAATTTTTTCTGTTTCTATTAGCTCTAAAATGATTTATTTATAGTATAGGGTCCGTATGGGTCGAAAACCACTCAATAAATAGGTTTTATATAGGTTTATGTTACCATATTAACCTTGTCTTTTAGATTTATCTTTTATTTAAATAGTTTAACTTTTACCGTGTCTTCTTGTATTCTTAGTCTAAATGGTTAATAAGCATAATATAAACTTCCAAGGGAACCATAAGTGGTTCATTAATGTTATATATAATATTATTTAATCCATTTTTCTGAACCAGAGAATTTTATAAATATTATATACTTTAATAATATAACATTTCTTTTAAAAACTCATTTATTTCAATTTTGATACTATTTAGTATTTGGTTTTTGATAAAGTCATCACAATTTTATGACATATAAAAAGACACATTAAATCAATAAGAACATGTCATATTCCACTTTAAAATTCTTCAATTTCATAAAAACTTTGAAATAATCATTATTTTATTATTTATAAGACCATTTATTTGATTCGTTCATTAGTAAGGTAATTACTGCATCGTCATTGTGTCATAAATAAATTTAATTATTTAATTTCTAAAAATTATAAATAAAATACCATTATGTAGGAAATATTCATATATTTTTAATTGATATTTATAGTCAATAAGATAAATTATATAACACCGTGCAAAACTTTTTTTACTAAAAGATATATGATTATGTAATTTTGGTCTTTATATTAAATTATTTTATATAAAGTGTCATTATCACTCTCAAGTGGCTCCAAGGGGTCCCAAAATCGATCCATGGATACTCATGGCTAGAGATGTATCAAATAATAGAAATATGACACATTCTTGGGTAATTAAATATTATTTTTTTAATATTTGTCTACACATATTTACAATATTTACCCTTTAACCATGGAAAAGAAAATATTTATAGAAATAATATTCATAATATCTAAAAATAAAATTTACCTATTTACAAAATATTTAACACCTGATTCTGAAAATGGGTTCAATTATTTCATATTCAAAACACCAAAGTGTAAGAAATTAATTTAAAATTAATTCCCTTTGTCAAAGCCAAAAGGTTGGTTTTTAAAAATTAAAAAATATCAATTGATTAAAATGTGATTATATCAAATATAAATGTGAAATTACTTTTAGTTATCTACATTGCATTAAATGATAAAAATATAATTCAATTATACATAAAAATAATTAAAATTCAAAATTTAACAATATAATTTATTTTGATTAAAAAGGTTTTTTTCAATAAAAACAAAGTACTTATTACTATTCATCAAAATATGAAATTTATTAGAAAAGTACAAAAAATTTATTCAAACTAAATTTTTATTCATGCTTCTAAAAAAATTTAATTTCATTAAATTGAATATAAAATAGTGTCAAATATTGGTTTTAAAAAATGGTTCTCAATTAAATGGGTGGAAAATTGTATTTTTTGGAAAATACTTCTTATATCTGAAAAAAATAAATTTGTTGTTATATTATGTATATGAAACACAAAATATGGATGATAAAATTATATACAGTATATAAGATTCAAAATAAAATTAATACATTTCATAACCTCTTTTTGAATGGCTAGTATCGTAAGTTGTGATGCGCTCTAACTCAGTGTTGTGTGTATCATAATCTATTGACTTACAATAATGAGATAACATACTATGAAATCCTGGGGTGTTACATTATCCCCTACTTCAATAAATTTCATCTTCTCAATTAGAAAACATTCTTTGAAAATAAAAGGATAAAAATATAAAAATACCTTGGTGGAAACACACATTAGAAATTAGGTCCATTAATTTTACTTTTAATAAGAGGGAAAGGGAAATGAAAACATCACCACCAAATAATGATCTCGATTAGGAGAAAGTTGGTTTCAATTAAGGACACATAATTGTATGGAAAATGTAAATATTTATATGGAGTGATTGAGGTCATCAATCATAAACAAATTTAAAATTTAGGTCCTCAAAGCCATAAATCTATGATGATTTAAAATAATATTTGTTCAAAAAAATATACGGTATTCAGATAACACATTTGTGTTTTTAAGATCCATTCATTAATGATTAAGAATTAATTTATTAATAGAATAAGAGGAAAAAATATACCTAAAAAGTATAGTATCATCCTTAAACTATTTCCTACCACAAACTCATCTATCACTCCAAAAGATAATTGAATTCAAAAATATTATATTTATCCAAGTCATATAGGGTTTCAAAAAAACTGAATTTATAATTTATTTGTTAGAATATTTGAAAAAACTACATTATACAGACTAGGACATCATGTAGGCCAATGGTATGTGATGCACCCATGTCACCCTTCGGTTGCAGGTTTATGTCTCACAGGCTTGCCAGACACGACGGGTTGTCGCCCGACCTTTGGGATGCCATTTTGATGGCAATCCAAAAATAATCTCAATAAATTAGTTAACTTTTAAAATAGTATCCAATTTCAACAATAATCAATTCCCACCTTTTGGATTATCCTAAATACTTTTTTCCAAACTCAAAGACCATAATTTATAAGGAAGGTTAACCCAATGAAGATCAATTTTTCCTCGTAATAACATCTGAACACCTTCATCATGTATTTTTTTAAAACAATGTAACACCCAAAATTACCATAAAAAATTAATGATTACATTCATGATCCATTATTTCTTTTATAATACCGGATATAATCCTTCTATCTAAAAAATGTTTTAAACTCCAATAATGAAGGAATATAAAAATCATCAATCAATCTCAATGTAGTCAAGAATATCTAATATAATTTTTCCAAATAAATTATATATTATTCCAAAATCACTACATCAATATTATAATAATATTGTGGTTTATATTTCCCTCAAAAATATATTTTCCAAATAAATTAACCTGTTATTGAGTCACTTTTCTTGGTTCCACACAATCTTAAGTCCTTAATGAAATTATACTGTATTACAATCCTTTTATACCCTATAATTCTTAGAAGATTTATATCATTAATACAATACTCAAATGCCACAATAATTTAATAACAACATAATAAATCTAATAATTCGTCTTCATGTTTTGTAGTATCATACCTTGATTATTATCCAATAGCAACATTTGGGGTATACTCTGATGTTTTGGACATTACATCACATAGTGTCCCAACTCCTTGCATATGAAGCATTGTATATTTAAAACCTTTTTCTTACCCTTGTAGTCACATACATGGTGTCCTTTTTTCCACACCCATAATATACTCCCAATACCTTCATGAATTTACCCAGGTGATTCTTTTAAAAGTTATCACATGTGGGAAAATTCTTATATCCCCTCATCCATTTATCTATATTTCTCTCTTCTATCCTTTTCTTCTCTTTCTTCCCTTCAAATCCATAGGACTAAAATAATTCTTTACTTACCTTATTATCATATGACACTATTTCTTCATATGATAAAAATACATGGGAGACTAATTCCTTTTTAAGTGTTGGCTTAATAACCTAAAAGATATGATCCTTCTTAATCATCTGCTTATGCGTATTTTTGGAATTCTCATTCATTATACTAGGACACTTCTCTAAATAATGGAAAACACATGGTTAGTTTATGAGTCAAAATTCATTATTACAAACTTGTAAATTACCTAACATAAATTAAAATGATTATGCACATAATCTATAATCATAAATTTTTTTCTTTGAGGAAGTATTTACTACAAAATCCTTCATAATTTTCTGTAATGAAAATGTGAATTATCCTAAGAATATCACATGGGAGTCTTGTAACCAAGAGTGCAGAAAAGACCATTGTCGTGTACTAGGATACCCCATGTCATGCCCAAAACTCGTTGTCGATTTTTTCACTCCAAGGTACATCTATTAAAGAGTCGCCTCTACCTTTTCATATCTATACTGAGATGTATTTCTTGGAAAATACACAAAATATCTTCATTATCAAAATTATAGTAATTTCTTCTATATTAATCATCAATGTCTATATTAGGTTAATGTTCTCTAATCAGATTTTTTCTAAATCTAATTTCATTGGTTTGTAATTATTTTCCTCTGATACCAACTATAATGTCATACCCCCAGAAACCCGGAGCTGTTGCATTATTTTAATACATTTCCATGATTAAAAGGAATCATGTTTTGAAGGGATGATCAAATCAGTACTCTGGGAAAATGGATTACATACATGATGTTACATTAAATATTAGAAAATTAGAACACTACATAAATTATACTTTGATAATTCTATTAATCCCGTAGCTTTACCCTGCTTATCAAGCATAACATAGTTCATAGAATCCTCGGAAAATAAAACAAAAGAAAGGGGTGAGCTCAAACTCTGGTTAAGGGTAAGCAATATAATGGAAGATAACATAAACATTACGCATGGTGAATAATTTAAAACACATGACTTTAAAAATATTAATGATGAACTCTTTATGGGAGAAATATCATATGAGTAAATAATTCCATAATAAAACATAGTGATGGGTATTATACTAGTCGAATAACCACATGAACCATCAACAATATTTTTATAAAGAGTGAAAGTATATTGTTGGACATTTTGAAACATTTGTTCAATGCCTCGGCCTAGACATCTAATATGATTAAGGCCTCAGCCAGAACCTTATATAAAATTGAAAAAGGCCTCATCCAATTCCACGACCAATTTTCTCATGATACCTACCGATGCCCCGAGGAGTTATAGTGGTCTCCAACCGTCACTTACTAATTCCAATAAATTCCTTATATAAAAGGGTTGAAACATAACATAAGCATTTATATTATAACTAGCATATGAAATGTCAATAATTTAACCCTAAACCATGAATGGTATAAAAATAACTAATCCACAGTAAAATATATAACAATAAATTAAATACAATATGGAATATTTGTAATATAATAAATCATCCTCGATCAAGAATAATATCACATAAAGGATGTAGACATAGTTGAAAATGATAAGTAAAATTCTTTGAGAGAAATATCCATTTTTAATGAAATCATTTAAAATGAACATAATTTATAAAGAAATTAATTTAAAATATAGTTTTAAATAAATGTTTCTCATACCACATTGATACATTTTAAAGGAATTAACATTTTAAAACATTCATTCCCTTATAAAAAAATCCTTACAACCATTTTGAAAATATGGAAATTAATGAGAAAGGATTAGAATAATTAATCATTAAAACATTTAAATTGATGTATTAGTAAAGAGTTCCTTAAAATGAATTCCTTTGAAAACAGTTTTATTGAAAATGGATTTGGATAGTAAATATTTCCTAGTGGATACTTACGCAAAAAAAACCTCGGATAATAATGAGATTGTGAAATTAGCCCACACCTTGCACATTCCTTTGGTCGAGGTTACGTTTAACCGCATGTACAATGACCATAGTATGTTATTAAATTATAACAGAACCATATCCATATTTACTATATCTTAAATTATTCATTTATTTATTTATACTACCCATTTAATAATGATTTCCATGTTAAATTAACAGTTCGGTAATAATCGCTTTCATTATTGTACATGTTTTAACTTGTTATTCTTGATCATATCATTTAGATCATAATTTACATAATTCTAGAATATTAAACATGATTTAAATATCATATATATATTTAGAATATAAATATGTATAATGGATAGATATTAGAATTGGAAAACACCGTTTATGGAGACGGTTGGCCGTACGTATGCATAAACGTTGTTTCCGTATTCAGATCGAATTGAAAGGAAGTAAGTGAATATGATAAATGTAAGTACATATATATATATTTATATATATATATATATTAGGTATCAATATTATTCCATAGATTAAGTACTTATTAATAATATATATTTTTATAATCATTGTTAAATGGAGAATGAGGAAATGATTCTCATCGCGTCGTAGAGATGGTAATCTGTACGTATGCAGTGTGATAATATCATTATATTTATGGTAAAAGCATATGTAATTGTACGGTATATCATATATACAGAATAATTAACATCTTATATTTATTATTTATATTATTTATACTCATTATAATAATCATCTAATTAATGAAGTGTTTGAATAACAAACTACAGCACGTCATGGAGACGGTAAGCCATACGTATACACGTAAGGTGAATTTATCATTTATAGGATGGATAGAATAAAGAATATGGTTGTACCATATTTATAATAAAATCAAAGTATGTAGTAGGTACTAAATTTATTATTTTGGTTTGGATACAATAAAAAATATGAAGTGGAAGAAGAAAGAAACTTGAAAGAGGGTGGTGAAATTATTACCTCTTCTTCGGGTGTTTTCTTTGGAGTTGATCAAAAAGGCTCGATAGGTTGTCTTTATGATCAAGTTAAGGACTCTAGGTTGATGTGAGGGAATTTGGGTGGATATTTGTGCATGGTTTGGCCGAGCCAAATGGCATTGGAGGCATGATTTTGAGACAAGGCGACGTACCGTTTTATTAGAGAGGTGAGAGTATCTTTATGAAATGCTTGAAATATTATTTTATAATAAAATAGTTTTGGGTTTATAATTTCTTAAAAATGATTTATTTATAGTATGAGGTGTGTATATGTCTCAAAACACTCAAAGAGTATGTATTATATAGGTTTAGGTCAACATATTAACCTTATCTTTTAGAATTAACTCTTAGTTAAATAGTTTAACTTTTACCGTGTCTTCTTTTATTCTTACACTACGTGGTTAATAAATTTACTCAAAACATCCAAGTGAACCTAAATTAGTTAACTAATGACATTTAAAATTTTATTTAATCCCATTGGATTAACCATATATTTTAAATAATATTATATACTTTAATAATATAATATTTTTTTAAAAACTCATTTATGTCAATTTTGACACTTTAGTATTTGGTTTTTGTGAAATTCATCACAACTTGATAACTTATAAAAAGATACATTGAATCAATACTAACAGGTCATATGCACGTATAAAATTCCTGGATGTCATAAAAATGTTGAAATTATATTTATTTTAATAATTATAATCCCATTTCTTTAATTCGTTCAATAACAAGGTAATTATTTCATCGTTATTGTGTTATAAATAAATTTAATTAGATAATTTCTAAAAATTAAAAATAAAATTCCATTATGTAGGAAATCATTTTAACTTTAGAATTAATATTTATATTTTATATGATAGCTTATATAACACCCTGTAAAAATTGGTTTACAAAAAGATATATGTTTTTGTCATTTTTGCCTTTACTTTAACTTAATTAATATAATGTGTCATTATTACTCTCAAGTGCCTCCACATGGTCCCAAAATTTACCCAAGGATTACCATGGTCATAAATCTATCATCCAATTGTAGTAGGACACATGTTAATGTAATTTAATATTATAATAATAGTATTTATAACTGTTATTTACCAGATTTAACCTCTAACCATGGTAAATAAAATATTTTCTGAATTAAATATTCATAAAGTCTAAAAAAAAATACTTATTTAAAGAATCCGGACCTCATGATTCCAAATATAGGAACCATTTTTCCAAATTCAAAACACAGAAATGGATGATATTAATTTAAAATTAATTCCAATTGTCATATCCAAAAAAGGGTTTTTAAAAATAAAAAACTACCAAAAGATTGACATGCATTTATTTCAAATTTAAATGTCAAATTTCTTATAATGAGCTAAATTTTATTAAATGATTAAATTATAATCTAATTATACATCAAAACAATTAATATTCATCATTTAACAGTATAAATTATTTCGAAGATAAAAGTACTTTCAATTAAAACCTTGCAAACATAGTATTATTTTACTATACAATTGAAATAAATAGGAAATGGAGAAGAGGGAGAGGAACCCAACGATGTATATTAGAGCTCATGGCAGCTGCGACAATCCTCGTAGCTTCAACCCGTATTCATATGTGCTCAATAATCATGTCAGAATACATGAGATGATTTTTGTGGTCCAAGACTGTGATTCCACAAAATATTTCACTCTGCACGCTAGTTCCTCAGGGGCTTAATTTGCATTCCACAAGGATGGGATTCACCAATGGATCATTATAATTGGATCAAATACACACGTCTCAGCATCCGATTGAGCTATTTCTGAGAGAATTGAGATGTATGTTTTCTTTTATTTCACGTATTTCATTATCGAAGGACATGTAGTCATTGAGTGTCTCCGATTTGGATTCTAGATTAGCTATGATTTGGGGTTTTATTGACATAAAAAATGTGTCCTTAGGTCAGGGATTATTAACTTCCTCCTTCCATCTGCTGAGTTAAAATTGATTTCCTGGGGTGTTGGGTTGATTAATCTCAAACCAGGTGTTCCTCGAATTCATGAATTGAATCTAAATTTTAACATCAATGATTTTAAAGAGTCATGTTCTTAGGTCTGGGTCAAATTACATGTATTATGTTGGGTAGTATGGCACCCAGAAGTTCACTATGACATAGCTTCATCTATTGGTATCCTAATCCGTATGGATAATGAAACAGAAATGGAAATATTCGGTCACATTGCAAGAATACAAGTAGAAGATGATCTAAGTACAGTTATAATTGATCATCTTATTCTCTCATCCCCGAATGATGAGGTCAGTTTGATAATTTAATATGAAATAACTCCCCCTATATGTACTATTTAGGGTATTATAGGCCCCCAGATCTCTAATTGAAAAAGTAATACATTCAGCTCAAAATTTTTTTTAATGGGGAATGACTCCATCCATTTCTGAAAAAACAAAATTGTAGCAATTCATTCCACTACATGTATTAAAGATCCAGATTGAACTGCATTTAAAAACTCCTCTAAAAAAGTTATTATATAGACTAATTGTATTTATAGTATTGATGGTTTAGAGGATCCCCCAATGTCCAAGGATAGGGATGAGGCTGATGTTCCCATTAGGCTTGATGGGGGGCGCAGAGGGGTCTCAGGATGCACCCTTTCCTCCTGTTAATGTAGGTTTTCTGAAAGTTAAAAAATGTATTGGGATGATCTTGTAAGTGTGTCACACCTATCCATGTCTCCGAAATAATATTCTCATTCTGGTTTAGAGGATAAACAAAATTGTAAAGATTCAAATGATAGATAGTGTGATAAATAATTGTCTACCCAAGATGATATTGATCTAGAAATGTGTCAAAGCAAAAATTAAAATCCTAAAAGGGTCGAAAGGGTATGGAAAAAATGGTGTCTTTTATTTCATTGAAATAAAAATGAAAAAGGGAAACCACTGGACCCGGGAAAACAAGAAAAATTTCACCTGAGCAATGTTGTCTGGAAGTTTATTTGAATAATAAACCATTGGAACTACCCCCCCCCCCATGTTACAAGCTGGGAAGGGTGAAACTAAACATAGCAAGTATTTGATACCTTCAATTTCAGTAGTGAGCCCTCAAACACTCTGCAATCATGCAGTTATTAAACATTTGGATCATCCCTCTATCTCGAAAAAAGGTTGGCCTATGTTCTAGATCAAGTGCAGGGTAAGGATATTTATATTTTACCTGATCATGGTAATATAATATATTTTTCTTCTAAACACCCTCCTAGGAAGGAGGATGACCCTGGTAATACTACTATGTTGGTGTCCTGTAAGCAGCCGATTGATTCTTCACATGACATGGGAGGGTTTCAAACTCATAATTCGGTCTTTTCACAATCTTCTAAGTATGGGGGATCAAAAAATGATCATATTGGATATCTTATGTCTTCTGATACCTCACAATCGGCTAAGAGAAAAATGTATACCAAGGTAAGCACACCGAATGCTTTTTCTCTGATTTCAATTGGAAGCAATGAGGAGGAAGGACAAGAATACAACCATGCATTTGAAGATGAAGAAATGAAGTAATTTGTTGATAATGGACTCCTAGATGATGGCAGAAGACCATGGGAGAAAGTGATAACATGTCGAAGAGGGAGACATACTTGTGGAAAGGGTGGGCGTTCTTTGCACCAAAGCATGAACAACCAGTCTCGTGCTGCATGAATTTTTGCTGCTTTTTTTGGATTATTTTTATGGACATATGTTTCTATTTTCCCCCTCTGTACAGTTTTTATTATCTTATATAAGGGTTATTATGCCTCAATCTTATTATAAAAAAATAATAGTATTTTTTACTACTCATCAAAATATGAAAGTTATCAAAAAAGTTCAACATAATTTCCCAATCTAAATTTTTATGTTCCAATTCAAATGATTAAGTTAATGTCAATAAATTGAAGATAAAAAGTATCAAATATTGGTTTAAAAAAAGGGTTCGCCATTAAAAGGTTGTAAAATTTCATTTTTTACAAAATACATCTTTTATCTGAATAAATGAATTTTTTATTATGTTATGTCTACGAAACACATAATATGGATGTTAAAATTATATAGAGTATATAAGATTCAAAATGGAGTTAATAATATTCAGAACCACTTTTTGAATTACTATTTTAATAAGTTGTGGTGTGCTCGAACTTAGTGTTGCGTGTAGCATAAGCTATTGAATTAATTTAATGAGATAACATACTATGAAATCTTGGGGTGTTAAAATTATATAAAATAATAATTTAATCACAAAGATATTAAACATGTTTTTTATTTATTATAATATTATTATTTTCATTTATGGCCTTTTGATGGGCTATGATATTATAATTTTTTGTTTGGATGTTTTTGTTTCAATTGTTTTCATGATCAGTTTACTCGTATACACGTACAATGTATCCATTAAAATTAGAATAGTTGTCTATAATTTAAATTATATGTCACTAACAAACATGGATAATATTAAAATGAATTATATATTATTTATTTCATATATGAGGATGATTCATTAAGTTAAACATTAATGATAACAGTTTATAATATTTTTTCTATTTCTCGATCATCAAAAACTAGTTTTTTTTCTATAATTTAATGTTATATAGAGATATATATATATTTGTTTCAAAACATAAAATAGATTGTAACTATAAAAAGAAAAATATATTTAAACCATTATAATTTGTTTATGATTATTCATTATGTTGGTAAGGGAATCTGAAAAATCATCATCCACGAATGCGACAACTCAACACATTAGAGACGATGTATTCATTTTTAGAACAGAAGGAAATGGGAGGAGAATTGATGATGGTTTCTTAAATTATCAAGACAAAATTAAAATATGTAAAATATATTGGATTTATAATGTAACTTGGATATGTGTAGGTTATATTATTATATGAAAATAAGTGAAAATAAAAAGTGAAAATTAAAAAGAAATTGGATTTTACCTCTTGAATTTCTTCACCTTGAGAAGCTTGATGAGGTACTTGAGTTAGGTATTTTGTTCATTTCAAAGGATCCTGAATATGGGGGGAATCATGGTAAGTGGATTGGGAATAATATGTACAAGATTTGTGACATTTTATGTTATAGTATAAGATGATGTGAGGGGTGATATTTAATGTTTGTGGAGAGTATTTGATTGATTATTTTATTCATTATCATTATTTTAACTCAAGACTATCAATATTATTTATGATTACAAATACATAGAAGAACTAGATAATTATATTTCTACATATTAACCAATTATATCATCTAACACTCATCTAATGATTGAAAATTATTGAATTATATATAATTTGAAATACTGTAAATTATTGTATTCCACTTTTCACCAAAAAATCAATTATTCTATAAAAAATACAAAACTATAAACCACTCAATTTTCAATGTGTGTAATTAAATAATGGAATCCATTTTACTAAAATATTTTTCTAAATGTGATAAATTTATATTTAGATTAAAATAATCATTATTTCAAAAAATAAGAATTTCTAAATTCTAACAAATTTTATAAAACATTTAAAAAATAATTAAGGTCTCATAAAATAATGTTATAGTCATAAAAAAAATATTATTTTATGAATCTATTTTATTAGAAAAACTAATTCAATATATTAATAATAAAATTATAAATAAATGTTTTTGTTTCACAAAAATTCAAAATTTTAATTTATTTTTTCTAATGTATTTATTTACTTCTTCCAAGATATATATATGTCATGTGTTTATTTATAAGACAACCAAATTGTATTTAAAAGTTAACATGTGAGGATATTATTCTATTGGTTGGATTACTATTCAAAATGGTCACATTAGTATACTAATGATCCAGTTACTATTCAATCAGTATAGGTTCCTTAATTTCTAAAAATACCTCTTCTATAATTCATTAGTATTTTTTGAAGTTTTTACTATGTTCTAAATTTTTTTATGTTGTTGACACTACATGAATTAATTATAATTATAAAGTCCCATTGATAGAATTCTTGGATGATACATTCTTCCCCCTTTATAAATTTCAGCATCAAAATTTTGTTTTACATTCTCAATTGAAAATAGGTGGTGGAACTTATCCTTCATCACTTCCTCTAGTTCCCATGTGGCCTATTCATTCTTGTGGTTCTTCCATAATAAATTGACCAGGTGAGTAGTCTTATTACATAGAATATTATCACTATAGTCCAACATCTTCAATGGCTGATCCTCGTAAGTGAGATCAGTATCAAATTGAAACAACTATGAATTCAGTACAAGTGAGGGATATGGTATTTACATCTTCAATAGGTATTGATGGAAAACAACATGTAAATTATACGTGGTTGGTGGAAGTAAAAGTCGATTGGCCACCCCTCCTGCATGATGAAGAATGTCATAGGTTTCTATTTTCCTAGTAATTAGCTTTCCTTTTCATACAAAATCATATGATCCTTTTCCATGGAGATATGTGGTGGAACACCATTTATCCAACCATACACTCTAGTCCTAATTGATGATTGTGTTCATATATATTCTTCCTAATTTCAATAGACTAAATATTTTGTTCATTGTTTTTCACCTTTTCCATTATTCCATCAACCATTTTTTGTCATAGTAACTTATATTCATCGATATCATCCAAATATGTAGGTGTTATTTTACTTTTCCCATAAATGGCCTCATATAGATCCATTTGTTTGATGGAGGGAAGATTAATTTTTTTTGAAAACTAGACCAGTGTTAGGTGTTGGTCCCATCCTCCATCGATGTCCATGATAGAATCTCTCAACATGGCTTATATTTTTTAATGTTCCACTCATTTTGTCTCTCATTTTAAAGAGGATGAGACATATTAATTTTTAGCTCATAGTTTAGATATTTTTTAAGACATTTCAAGGAAATAGAGGTTAAAATGGAATCTCCATATTATATAATAATTACTGGTACCCCATGTATCCCCACCACATATTTGATGTTTATTCATGCTGGTTTATTGAGTGAGAAGTACTATTATATTGTGATAAATTGAGTTTTCATTGTAAGACAATCCACAATGACCCATATAGTATTATTTTATCTTGAGGTCTTTATAAGTCCAGTGACAATGTCAATGATGGTGTTTTACAATATCCATGTTGATATTGTAAATGGTTTCCTGATCAACATATAATTTTTTTCTTTTATCTTTAACTTTGGACATACTGGGCACTTTGATAAATATTCACTGATCTCCTTCTTCATATTTTCCTACCAATCTATGACATCTTGAGGTATCTTTGTACTTACAATATGAATATAGAATTTCATGCTATGTGAGTCATTAAAAATATATTTATTTATCTCTATATTGGATAGTACATATAATCATAAACCAATTCTAACATATCCATTATCATCAATTTTTATATTGTAATATTTCCCATTTGTGATTGCTTATACCTTTTTCTGAATCACATCATCATATATCTAAGAATTAATTATTTTATCCTTGTGGGATATTTCATAAATAATTTGAAAAATGAATGATGATATAAGTTATTTATTTATCTCCATGTTCATCCATTTAATGTCTAAGAATATTGGATCATTCCCAACTATATTAATAATAAAGACGAAGGATCCATTCAACTGAGAACATCTTCCACTTTATTTTTATTACCATGATGGAAGTTGTCTATGAAGTTGTATTACATTATGTGATCTAACCACCTTATCTAGATCATATTAATCTTCTTCTATGTGAATATATATTTTAGTCTTGTTATGTGTAGTTTATATCTCACACATACTCACATAGATATATTGTTACAAAATTTTCAGTAAGAAGATCACCACCACCAACTCTGGATCATTAATTGTATAATATTAATCATTATGAATAAATTTCCTTTATGAATATGCCATAATTTTATCATTTTACATTAGTATATAGCCTAATTCTTTCTTGTAAGATTTGTTGTATTACACAATGCGTTTATCACTTGTCAAGATTATTTTTAATGGTGTAGTGATAAGCCCTTTTAATCTCTTTGAAGAAGTCTTCACATTCAATAGTCGTGATAAACCTTACTCCCTTCCTATTAACCTTGGTTAGTGGGTTTAAAAATCACCATAAGTTCATCAAAAATATTCTTCAATACCTTTCTTGAATAGTGAAACTGATAATCTTCATTATAGTTCTTGGCATGAGATACTATTAGATTTTCACTACCTTGGAAACATCCACCCATATTCTATTTATGGTGATAACATTCCCCCAGAATGATAGATCCTCAATCGAGAACTCGAATTTAATTTACAAGCATATAGATTCGCTTTTTTCATGTCTTTACGACAGTATTAAATTTTCATCATGTTGTTCATTGCTCTTGGTTTATAATATAATATCGTCAACAAAGTAAACCATGATTTTTTTAATATAATATCTAAATAATAAATTCATTATGCCCATGAATTCTATTGGTGTATTAGTGACTCTTAGGGGAATACCAATGAACTCATAGTGACTATCCTTTTTTTAGAAGGAGGTGTTGGAAATATATTCCTTCTTGACCATTAATTAGATTTTTCCTAGTCGAAGGTCCACCATATAGAAATACATGGAAACACACAGCCTATTGAACATTCCATTTAGTAGTGGAAGAATATACTTATTCATTATTTTGATTTTTAACTCATGTTAGTCTGCAAATAAGGGCATTGATACATTCTTCTTTTTGATGAAGATATATGTTGCACCTCGTAGAAAAGGAATTGGGAATATTAAAACTTTTTCTAGATTATCCTTTAACTACCTATTAAATTCTTACAAATCAATGGTGAACATTCTATAAGGTTTATTCGATATAGGAAGTGATCTTTGAATAAGTTTAATTGATTACTCAACATCTCAGGGAGATGGAATACTAAGAAACACATTAGGGAACACATCAATGTAGTCAATCAAAATGGGCATGTCCTATATCATGATCACCTCCTTTCTATCAAAAAATTGATTTAGATCAAATTACTCAATAAGAAATAATATCCAAAATTGAGAAAATTATTTTGATAGTGATTCATCCTCCTCTATACACTTGTATAAAACTAGGGGATCCCTAGGGATGTGAAGTGTGATATCCCTTTCCCAACAATTGATGTTTGATATTTATAAATATTTCCAATTATTTCCCAATATAGCATCAAACTTTCCAAAAGTATCTAAGATGTGATATTTTTTTATATTTAATACACTAACATTAATCTAGGAGGAATTATATATAACTTAGTCAATAATTTTTCCATTTTATGTTCTCATAGAAAACTGAACCTCAATAGTTTGAGGGATTGTATTACTATATTTCATAAATTAGAAGAAATTAAATATATGTAGAATAAAAATCCAATAGTATGTTTACTATTAATTAATTAATAACTAAAATACCGTTCAACACATCCTTTTTGGGAACTACCTCATAGTGGTGATAGAATATGACATTCCTTATTGCCATGGTGGCTGTTCTTGTATATTGTGTCTAGCATCCCTTGTCCTAGGAAAAATAATCACATAATGACTATGTTAATTAAAGTCTAACAAATACACTATAGGATGAGTAATGATCTGAACATTCATTTATTCGTCCACAATTGTGGGATTCTTCGCACCCATTTATCTATTTTTAGCTATATGACCCATTATTCTACATTTTAAGTAACTCCTTCTTCCATTTTGATATTTACTAGCATTCAAATTCCCGTAATAGTGACACGGGGGACGTTGGGTTTTGTTTCCATCATTGAATTTCTATATAGATCCTCCCATACTAAAATCCATTTTTCACATTCTATATTTGGGCCATTGAGACCCCTTAGATCCCCTGATCTCTATTTCATCCTTAAGGTAAAAATAAAAAATTTCCTCATAGCTATCAACGTCTATAATCAACACTGCATTCCATAGAATCATTTTTACTATGAAAATTTAGTGATCCATATTTTTTTCTGTGTTGATGTAATATTTTGAGGCATATCATGAAAGCCTTGTGAATCTTTCTTGATAAAACATCATAGAATATTCTTCCACCATCTTTAGTCTGAGGAACTCTATTCTATCTTGAGATGTAGGGTTCATAGAAAATATGTATTGAAAAATATTTTCATGAATTATACCCAATACATGGAACTAAATTATTATTTTGGATTCATATTCTAGATCTGTCTCCACTACTGATCATCTTCCCCAACAAAAAATATACATCTAACACAACATTATCTTATTCAGATCCTAGTGGAAAATATAATAAATTCTCAATGGATTTAACCCATTTTTCTTTGAGTAGAGGATCAAAAGTTCCACTAATCATGGTAGGCTAATGCAACATAAATAATTCAAAAAAAAATTCTTTTTCTTATAATATGGTGGCAATTATACATGATTCATGTTATTATATCTAACATGAGACTATTGAAAAACTACTATCACAAGGGTCGTATCTCCCATTCCTATCGGATTTAGAATTTTATTAGGGTAATAATCACATTGCATATCACATTGATTGTTAGAATGGGTTCTAAAATTTCTTTACATTGACTAAGAAAAATAGATTACAATTATAGGGTCTTAAATACATAGACAATAATAAAATATAAAATTAATCTTTTAATATATGGGAATAAACATTTAAATGAAAATAATATATTCACTCGTGATTCCCTATTTTTTCATATTGGTTATCAATGGTGATAGAATTATCCCAAGGGTTCTTACAAAAGTATTCTAGTCCAAATATCCATAATGAACTATAGTGTCTTTTGATACCATCTATAATGGCCCTAAAATTTTTACCATTTTTATTATAAGAATTTAAGAATAAATATCCTTCAAATACAAAATAATGATTATAATTAATAGTTGTTTTGTAAATATTGGTACATAAATTTGGAAAAATGAAGACAAAAAAATTATTTAATATTCCTAATGATATCTTAGAAATATTTTATCCCATACATATTCATAGGATAACATTAGGAATACATGAAAAAAGGGTTGTGCTAAAAATCCCACTAAGGGGATAAGCATATGAATAAATCACATCATATGTTTTAAAAAGGCCAACAAGATGATATAGAAAGGAAATGACCATGAACAAACATATGGAATAATAACATAATGAACATGGGATAATATAGTAATGGAATCATATCAATGTGAAAATAACATAAAACATGACATAGGAGTGATTTAAATCTATCCTCTATAACAATTTCACATGGAAGAGCATGAGTTGAGGTTAAAGACTAAGACCATTTCACATAAAGGGGGCCAAGTCAAGAAAAAAACCCCAATGCCCATTGAACAAGATATCTCATGAGGAAAAAAATTACTAAATACATTAGAGAACTCTCTAGTCGAAACCATAATAATATTTTCTTTAATATTTATTCCACATAAAGATTCAATGACAAGGGTTACCCCGTGAAATAATTGGGAATCATAATCATGTCATAAAGGATATAAAATAGAATATAATAATTGTTTCCTAGAAATAATTTATTTAAATCATTATCAGACATTAATATGGTAAAATATTCATATGTAATGATAACTGGATTCAAATATTAGTGAAAACATGTTAAAATAGTGATTAAGAAACATTACAATTAAAACTTTTTTTTTGTGGTTTTTTGAATATACTAAAGAGAAAATAATCAGAAATTGACATAATATTTTATATAAAACCATAAAATAACTAGGATTTATTTTCAATATTAAATGATTAGTTTTATAAGAAAAATTGGTAATTTATATGAATTATATATGGTACATGAAAAATTGTATGAAACTAGGATGTTCTCTTTAATTATGCTTGCATATCAGAAAGAATTGAGAAGGGAACCTTATATAAAATGAATATCTCCATAAAATAAAGAACAAATGGGATAATTAAATATTATTTTAACATAAAAATAGAATTTATGAGGTGTAAATATGAATAATTATGATTTATATTGTGTTAATTGGAGAGAAAGCATAACCCATAGCACATAATCAGGGATCAGAGAGTGTCCCTTAAATTATGTCTGAAATAATTTTTCACTTATTATAAATTTCCAAGAAGATGATATTTTATTCATTAGTAATTTAATTAATAATAAATTAAACATGTATGTGATTTTTTATAATTTTACTAAATTCAATTTTTTTTATGATATTCAATTCTGTCATTCGAGAATGTTTATTTCAATGGTTCTCAGGACCGATTTACCTATATTCTTGTACGAAAGTTAATGTAAAAGGAGAATAGATTTTCAAAATAAAAATTATTTTCCATGAATTAATTTATTGATGATTAAATGCTCCTATTTTTTCAGATATTAGGATGATTCTTTATGTATAATGTTAATGGTAATTTCTTAGATTATTTTAACAAATTTTCAGCCATCAAGAAGTTGTTTTGATCTATTATTTTAATTTCGTGTATATAGGCTAGTTACAAGATATAATATAGGTTATTATTTTAAATATATTTAACCAATTACAAATATTTTATGACCTTACTTGAAGGTGATAATCAAAATTGATAACTCTTCATCCCTAAATACAATAAATTGACACATCTCAAAAAAAATTCCCTTCTTTAGAAATCAAAGGAGTGGAATAGAATTGATGATGGGTTCCTCTAATAACAAGATAAATTTAATTTTTATATATTATACTACATTTATTATGTAACATAGATAAATTTTGTTGAAGATATAATAAAATAATCAAATAAAATGTGAAGAGAACATGAAAATAAATGAATATTTTACCCCCTAAATAACTTCTCATTGATATGCTCTTTAAGGAACTTGAGTTTGGTATTTTATTTAGAACAATTTCTCATGGAAATGGGGGATATAATTGGGAAGTTTGATGGTTATAAATTCAACATGCATCAAGTATTTATTTTTTTAGAGAAAAGTCGGTGAGGGGTGTTATTTATATTGGGAGGAGAGAACTGTATTTGATTATTTTATTCACTGTTTTATTATTTGTTTCACAATACATTCAATATTATTTATAATTCTGATAAATAAAGTAAATAGATTATGTAAGTTCGAGATAGTGTCAAATTACATCATCCTTTGCTCAATAATAACTGAATAATTCATGTATTTGGATAAAATGTTAAATATCATAAATTATCGTATTTCACTATTCACAAAAAATTCAACAATTTTAGAAAAATAAAAACAAACTCACTCAAACAATTTTTAAATGAGTAGAATTAAAAATTGAAATTCCTTTTATTAGAATAATTTTATAAATTAGATTAATTGAATTTCTTATTAAAATGGTCATTTATTTGAAAAATATCTATTTTAAAATGTAAATAAATTTATAACACATTGAAAAATTAATTCAGGTCACGTAAAATTAACATATAATTACAAGACCAAATAATATTTAATTATGAATTTATTATGTGAAAATAAATTTTATATCTAATTGATATATTAATTATAAAATTTTAAATAAACGTTTTCATTTCATAAAAATACAAATACATAATTTATCATTATTAGAACTTTTATTTGCTTTTTCCAATATATAAATATATAATATTATAATTTATAAGATAAAAAAATTATTTACACATTTATAGATGAGTTTAATATTCTATTAGCATGTTTACTATTCATAATTATCACCTTACTACTCCGAAGGAAAATTTAGTATTCCATCACTATGTGTTCATTAATTTCGATAAATACCTCTTATTTAATTCATTATTAATTTAAAATGTTTTTATTGTACTATCAAAGTTATATTATGTGGTTTATAATATATGAAATTATTATAATTTTCTAATTTCCAAGGATAGAATTTTGGGTTATTACAGTAGATCACAGTAGTATGTTAGATGTTATTGACCACTTTTGAAGTGTTTTATAGTGTGTTGAGGTTGATATTCATGGTGGTCCATGGACAAGAAGTTGTGTTTGGTGATGGTGCTATGTTGTTATAATCATAACCATGTCTACTTATTTCATTTTGTGATTGATGTAGCATGGATGTAGTGGGTTTCCATCAGGTAGTGGGGAAATGATAAGGATACAATAATGGTGGGGAGGATTAGATTTGTTGACGTTGAATGACTATCATATAAGGAGAGAGTTAGATAAATTGTAGGATAAGACATTGGATGGTTATGAGAGTGGTCTTTGATCTAATTCTTGGGTGAGAGAATGGATTCTAGCTATCAACCAATTCTTCTATTGGGTTAGAAGTGTTTTTGGTTTTGGTTTTTGGATGACCTACATTATCACGAGTTGTGAAAATAATGGGAAATTTGAATTTTTCTCCCTTAAAGTGTTTTAGGTTAAAAATGTATATTACTCCGGTAATATGATGTTGAAAAATTTTATTACCAGACTATTTGTCATAAATTTTTTTTCACTTCGACAATAGTTTTTTGGATGTTCAATATTTTTGAATAATTATATAATAGTTCATATTTAATTAATATAATATTAGATTATTTTTTCTTGTTTGTAAAATTGAATAGTTTAAATAAAAACAATTTGAGCTTTTTTTTATATGATTGTGTCTATAATGGGTTTTCTACCAAGGTGATGAGTTACCCACCATCTTGTGTTGGGGTTGAGTCAATTCCACATTTCTATTCTTTTTTCATATCATTTATATTCATGTTTTCATTTATCATTTTTTTTCACTTCATCCTTTTGATATTTTTATATGTGTTACCCCCATATGGGTGGCACTCAGTTGAGAATGGTAGATAGAGGGAACATAATGTGAGGGAGTAGAGGAGGTTCAGTTGTTGAGATTGGGATACACCATATATTTATATAGCATCAGTGGGCCACAGATCTGTGGGAAGCATTAGCGGTTTCCTCTTAGAGGTATGATTGTAGCATTTATTTTC
This sequence comes from Viscum album, assembly GCA_963277665.1. NCBI lineage: Eukaryota > Viridiplantae > Streptophyta > Magnoliopsida > Santalales > Viscaceae > Viscum > Viscum album. Next base: position 554,654,922 of record OY728135.1, read on the forward strand.
TAAAAATCCTTTTATATTATCCATTTATAGTAGTTAAATCCTTGTATTTGTTTTTGGGTAAAACTAGAAGGTCAATATATATATTTTACATGGAAATCTATAGTTTTGAGTAGTTTATAGGGATTCCCATTTGGGGAAAGCTGTGTACATTGTGTGTTGTTCAATGAATTCTTGTCTCATGTTCTTTCTATTTAGTAAATACAAATGTTTTGGGACTTCATAATGTGTATCAGGGGTACACATCATGTAGTTGGTTTTTGGGGTGTATCCAAGTACCTAGAAAGACAACCAGTTTTAGGTAACGTAGAATTGTATTTTAAATTGGTAGTCTCCTTGTGGACTGCATTTCGTGTAAGAATACATGCCCCGGTAGAGTATCGGGCCAGGTACATGGTCAAATACCCATGTGTGTCCAAACACTATGTAATAGTAGTAAACACAGTCTAATCTGGTGATTTTTACCTTTATTAGTGATTTGGTATTTTAGAAGGTATCCATGCGGTGGGACATGCCACGTATAGGTCCAACACATCACCTATTATGGGAAATTACACATCGAGTGGCCTATAGCACATGGGCCAGGAAGAATATTGGTATATATATTGTGTTCTTTTTAATGTCCTATATTTTTATTTCTAATTTTCACCCTAATCTTATAATTTGACTTGTGAGTAGTCCATTCTAACAATTTTCCAATTTATTTCACTACAGTGGAATTCATTCAGTGTTTAGAGGCCTCATATATTGTATTTGAAAAAATGAGACACCAGTATTATGATTTCATTGATGTTTTGAGTCAAAATAATCCATGAGGATTAGGATTATAGATAGGGGTAATGTGAGGGTTATGATCATGATTATTGGAATAGCTCAAGAGTTTCATGGAGATCACTTACATGATATTTGATAAGATTATAGTAGTGTGGATCGATTGTTTTCTCGGAGGTGACCTTATTTCATCCAATCATGGTACTGGATTATCAAGGTTATAGATACTAAGTAATAGTTCACTATGGAGACCATATCTATAGGATACATTAAGGTTGATTGAATCAAATTGGCGGTTTCTATGTATAGGTTCTATTGTAATTTTGAGACAAGTCTAAGGGAATCATAATTATTTACTTATGGTATTGTTTTTGATTAATTAATCAAGTGGTTTTTGTTGTCAACTACTGATAATGATTGCATGGAATGTTTTTCTTTTTTTCTTTGATTAGGATCTCTTTTGGGTGTTCTTTTAATTTTTTGGGGTTCATTATGATCATTTTAAATTCATATATTGGATGGTTTTTTATATTGGATGTTGGATGGGAAAATTATTATTTAAGGATTTGTTGGAGGCCATTATGGTCTGTATGGGATTTTTTATTTACAATTCATGTTCCTTGACATTGGATAAGATATAATAATGCCTTGTAGTGTGTCCTTATCTTTTGGGTCTATATCCCTATTGAAGTTGTTTTAGCATGCATGACATAAGAGATTTGTTGCACTAGGGGAGTCCCATGGAGGACGTCACTTTATTTTGTGACCTAGAGTAACTTGGTTTCCAAATTGTTTTGATTAGATCTGTTAATTATCATTGATTTTATATGGTATAGTTATTATTAATTTTATGTTCTAGGGTGTGGAAAAAGGCGTAGTCATTTTTAAGCTAAGTGTGGAACGAAATAACTAGTTTATTTATATGGATGGTGGGTTCAATGTTTGATTATCCCACGTAAATTTGTCCATTTACTGTGATGTTTTAAGAAGATTCAACTAGGGGATCTGATTTGTGGAGGAGACCCTTGAGATATATTAGATTTGTAATTTTCCCTAATTTGCGATTTGGTTTTCTCTTCTATTGACTGACTATTGATAAATGGGATTTTAGTGTGAATGGGTGACCTGGATGAGTGAAACCACAATCCAGTTGAATGTTATCACTGACTAGAATATATGTTTTATACCATTATTCTCTCGGTTACTAGGGTTGTCAATCATGGCCCAGAGTTTTTATTAGATCCAACGTTGTTTGGTTCATAGGTGTTTCCTGATTTGTTCCATAGGACTCTTGGGACTGACGGGTTCTTTGGATTTGTTGACCAAGATGTTCTTATCACCAGTTCATATTATTCTATTGCAGTCCTATAGATTAGTAGATGTGATTTATTCATTTGGATGAATATAGTTATGGTCTAGGGTTTATAATTTATGTTTTTTTAATTTATATCTAGTGGATATACAATGTTAATACGCATTATATGTTTGTTGTAGTGTGGTTGGTTGAGCTAATTTCTATAAATCCTATAGAAGGGGCCTATTAAGGGGATAGTTTACCAGGTGTGTTAGAAAAAAACCTACAATTTGGATGATTTCCTGTATTTATTATCCTACTTTTTTTAGTTGTTTATTTATGCATGATTGTTTTTGTTTTCATTTGGGATGGGTATATCATGTATGAATGAACTTGATCTGACTGAAGATTTGTAAGTTGTCTATAGGGGTGACCAACTGATATTTATTCCCCCCCTGTATTTATCCCTCGGTGTGTGTGAAAATGTTTTATTTCAAGATATATCATTGGTTGCATCATTGTTAGGGTTGAATCCCAATGTAGCAGGATCGAGTGGACTAACTTGTGTGGAGTCTCACAATTGGGAAAATGCAACTCAATCTACAAGAAGACCTAGTATGTTGTTTAGATCAATTTTTAAAATATCACTAGTTTAATTTTATTTCAATTATTTAATTATTTATATAAGTTTATCCTTGTGGGAGACTATTTTTTTGGGTTTTCATGCTTTGAGAATGTATGATAGTATTTAAACATCCAATACTTATTCAATGGTTTTATTCAGTTTATTTAGTTTAATACTCGATTTTGATACATGTTAATGAGTTTTTCTATTATCAACTTTTATCATAGTCTGAAAAGAGGTTATAGTAACTTTTTATACCTTTTAGACCATATACATTGGTCAGAAACCTCTATTAATTAGGTATGCATTATTAAGGCCTTTTGGAAAGCTATATTGGGTGATTTTTCATGTTAAACTTGGATGGTTATTTGCAAAATGGTATTAGAGGATGTTTTGTTTTATGATTTTTTGATGTTTTTGGACTTTTTTTCTAAGAATGTTTCAGAAAATGTGATAGATATCATACTATTGTATCAAAAACACCTTTGATGATAAGATGTCTAAGAATACATGGAATGAGATTTCTTATAACACCCTGATATTTTATGAGATATATTATTCTTAATTCATTTGATTGTAGACTACACCAAGATTATCTTGTACTATACACAACATCGTATTAGCTTGAAGTATACGCAACACAGGTCTTGGATCTTGTTACACACAATTTCAAGTTCGCAACATTGAGTGTATATATATATATGTGTATATATATATATTCAATTTATAAATGAAATATGGTTGGATTATGTTATACAAAACAACAAAGGAGTCTTTTACTACATGTAACCCTGACTTGGCTTGCATTACACGCAATCACGACCTTCCTCGATAGAGTGTGTTGTACACAAAATCCTGTTTCACTAAACAATGATATATTGTTATTATATTATTATGGACTAGCCATTATGAATAGTACTAACTAAATTTTGAATTTTTTAACATTATTATTCATCTTACAAATTTTCTAGAATATGTTAAGAGAATAAAATAAATTTTTCAAGTAAAATAAGTATTTTTTTAAAAATGCAGTTTTGCCGCCTTTTGATGGCGCACCCACATTAAATTTAGTTTTTAAGATTTTTATAAGTTCAATTTGACTAATTAAAATTCTTCTTTGGAATCATGAAATAAAAAATTTACTTTGGATAAGTTTTTCATATTATTCTCTTAATTTTCATATTTTAATGAATAGTAAAAACACGCAATATTTTAATTAAAAACAACTTTTTTCATTGCAATAAATTCTATGGTTAAATTATAATATTTAATGGGTTTAAATTATAAATAGAATATATTTTTACCATTTAATATAATTTATTCCATTAATATTATTTTTACATTGAATTCATAGGTAAAAACATTTTAATCTATTGCAATGTTATAACTTTGAAAACACGTTTTCTAAACAACGGGATTAATTTTAAATTATTATCTACAACTTTTGTGTATTTAATTTAAAAAAATGGGTTCTTTATTTGGAATCAGTGGGCCCAAATTATATTAATAAGCTACTTTTTATTTTTGGGCATTATGAATAGTAACTACGGTAAATTTTATTTACCATAGTAAAAGGTAAATCGGGTAATTAATTGTAAATATAATATTTTAAAATTACCCTAACACTTGCCATAATTTTATTGGATGCATATATTTTGTCCAAAGGAATATTTGGGTCGAAATGGAATCCATTGGAACCCACTTGGAGTTGATTAAGACCATTAGTTTATTTTATTTTAAGAAAACTGAAATATGTCTCACTCAACTTTAATAATTAAAGTATTTTTAAAATAAATTTATACAGAATCTAAATTATGTTATAAATACTCATTTAAAAGATAAAATGTTTTTCTTTATCATGGTAATTTATTTTTAATTTTTAAGAGTTATTAAATAACTTTTTTATCTTATGCATTAATGATGCAGAAATTATTTATTTAGTGAAAAATCAATAATATAGTTTTTATTAAAATAGTAATACATATCAAAAGACTCCAAAATATGCACAAAACTTATTATTAGTGTATATATAAACCCTAATCAGCCACTAGCCTATTTTAGGTCCATTTAGATCCATATCAAGGCTATTATGACACTTATAATATTTTATTTTAAATGATTCCAAAGTTGTCACTTTCATAATTTTGTAAAGATAACAATTTACATGATGTTATTTTAAGATGATAAATTCGAGTAAAATTATTATTATAAAATATTTGATATTTATATTCATAAAAATATTTTATTTTTAATTTTTATGCAACAAATAAGTATATTAAATAATTATACAAAAATGTTGTAACAATTATTTTATTATGAGATATACCAAATAAATGGTTTTAAAAATATTCAAATAAATATTATATGAACTGTTTAATGTTCTCCACGAATTTTATGGACAAATATTACATGTTAAGAATCTATTAAATATTTTATTTCTAATATATCTTCTTTGTAGATTTTATTCAAATTCAAATAAATGAATAGTGTCAAAATTGAAACTATTGTTATTTTATAAAAATAACATATTATTAAATTGTTTAAAAATCACAAAAATATTGAAATATTATAAATTGAAATTTATATAGTCTACAATGGAATAATGTATCCAATTATGTAAAACTAACAACACATAAGTAATTATTTATAACCATTTAAAATTTAGAATTTTATTTGGCACAAATAAACTTAAATATATTAAATAAGAATAAATCAAAATGATAAGGATTAAAATAAGATCCAAACATGTATAAATTTTATTGGTTGATTAGATTACAACCCAATATCATCTATGATTTGAATTTAGTCATTTTTTGACGTTTTTATGTGGGGTTTTAATTTATATTAATCTAATATTTTTAAAGATTCCAAAGTTGCCCCTCTCCTCCCATATAAAAGGGTGCCTCCTCCCTCTCCTCCTCACACCATTTTGAGCCTTCAAGATCAGCCAAACCCTGCCCATTTCAATTGTACACTTCCTTAAAAACCAACTAGAGGTACTGGTCTTCTCAAAAGACCAATTCTACTGCCCTAAGAGAAAGTTTAGTGGAGGCACTTCGGGAAAGAGGTAATACATTCTACCATTTTATTCAAGTTCCATTCTTATTCTACTCCCTCTTATTTAGTTGTTTCATTATGAAGTACTAACATCAGTATACCTAATATACTGATGTGTTATTATAATTATAAAACAACAATATTTCACCTTCTATCCATCCTACGGAAAATAAAATCACCGTGCGTGCGTACGTACAGAATACCGTCTCCACGCCATGGTGTAATCTGTTTTTCCACCAACACCTTACATGGATGGGTATAATGGTGTAATGAATAACTGTATATGGTTATTATAACATCATACTAATTATGATATATTATACCATCCACTCCAATTCGATTCAATAAATATGGGAACGATATCATTGCTCGTGCGTACGTACAGATTACCGTCTCCACGACGCGATGATATTCATTTTACATGTTAACAATTCAAGAATGATTATAAAGTATATATAATAAGTAATCATGAAATATATGACATAATAATTCTACTGGATTTATGTATATATATATATATTTATTTCATATACTTAATTTCATTCAATTCAATAAGGAAACTGAAACATCGTTCATGTGTACGTACGGCCTACCGTCTCCATGAACGGTGTATTTCATTCCATTTATCGATCTATTATATATATGTATATTCGGAATATATATTATATATAAATAATGTTTTATATTCTGGTATTAAGTAATAATGATCTATGTAATCATATTAATAATTACAAGTCAAAACACAAACGACAAATGAAACGATTTTACCCAAAACGCACTTTAACATGGAATTTGTAAAAGAAAGTGTAATATAAAGTCATAAGTGAACCATATATGATATGATAACAATGAATATGATTATTTGATAAGTCAATGACATTATTTTAAACATTATACAGGAGGTTCAGATACATATGAAGCATATCAGACATAAGGTAAGGGATAATTTTGCAATATCATTTTTATCCGAGATCGCTTATACGTAAGTATTTACTGGGGTTATATTTTTCATCCATCATCATAATTTTTTTTCATAGAGTGTTTAATATTATTCCATTTATTTTTAATGGCATTTTTACCCCTCTTTGACTTTTACTTTGTGTTATGGAAGGAATCTTTCTTTTGTTTACCATACGTGGTACTTTTTGACTTTTATGACAAAAGTACGAGGACAATGTTTTTTTAACTTATACGGCATGAACAGATTTTGAAGATTTCATAACGCCTTATTTTCATGAAGCTTACTCTACATTATTTCATGAATATTTTCAAAAAAATCATTTTCTATTAAAATTTAATGAAAATTTTAGAAAAGAAAATTATTTTGTGGAAGAAAGGATATTTTCCTCAAGAATTCATTTCAAGTGTTTTATCAAAACTATTTTTCATCTAAGATGACTTTATTTCATATGTGTATGTTTCAAGTATAATGTCTCAAATATTTACATGGTATGATTCTTCTTATGATGAAATTATATCCATTTGTTTTATATGGATTATGTTGTGATGACATGATGTATAAGAATCCAAATTTATTACATGGGTTATGCTATGATTTATGATTTATGATTTTGTGGAACAAGTAAAAATAATTTCTTTATGAGATGTTTGGGACATATATCTCCCTCCAATGCTTTGGATAATGATTTATATCTCATAAGATAGACAGGGATTGAATGGTAAGTTAATCCAGTTCAGTAATACAGGACTAGAATGAGGAGTGAACTCGATTCAAAAAGGGACTTTGTCCACTAATATGGTCTTGGAAGTAATGACTTGACTAATATGGAAATCATATCATGTTCTTAATGGTTTCCACAATCACATGTTTTATTCCCATTATATTTTATCATGATTATTGTTTTTTATGATCTATGATTTATGTACTGCCATGTTTTATGTCATCGCTCAAGATTTTGATGTTTAAACATTATGTTCATGTTTTTATGTTTAAATGTATATGATTTGTTTTATTTTATCCATGCTTACCCTTACTAAGAATTGGATATCACCCTTTATATGTTTTCTTTTCCCCAGGATATAAAGAAATGTTTTAAGTAAAAAAACAAAAGGGGAAGATCTTTATGGGAGATGTTGAAGATATTTCACCACAATTAGAAGATTATGTTCTGTGTTTCCAAAGACACAACACTATTACGGTCCTTGTGTGTCTGTTTTTGTTATGTATTACGTATTCTGAAAAAGTAATGTAATGTCCATGTACGTCAAGAATTGGGTCTCTACATTTTGTATTAGAAGAAAGGTTAAGTTAATCATTGGAAACTAGGATGCGAAAACATTAGTGAAATCCCTAGAGATATTTCTATGGTATGTCTAGGGATGTCCTTAAGGATAAGTATACATATAGGATATAGTCCTAGAACTATGGTAACAATGTTAGAATTTAACCTAAGATGTTATATATTGAGGGTACTCCCCCTTTACTATGTTTGTTTCCCTATAATGATTCTTTCCTCTCACACTATTCTTTTAGGGTTTTAGAAAACGGCTGGAAACCGGAAGATTCACGATAATGGAGGATATAACGGACAATGGAATGATATTCTTCATGAGAAAACAAATGAAACGGTATATGGAAGTCCAAACATCATTATTATGCCTTATTAGAAATATTATAATATGATAAAATATCTCAACTTTGGTAAGTTTCCCGACTCAGATAATAAGAGAAAGATGGAGTTCCATGATGATCATAAAGGAAAGAAAGTCCAATTTCCCTCATGTAAATCATGTGGGAACATGCATCAGGGAGATTGTTTCAAAGGAACTTGAAGATGCTTTGGGTGTGCAATAGAAGGACACAAAGCCAGTAAGTTAAAAGGAAAAGGTTCAGTTAACAGCATGGACAAGGATAATGCTATTGGTACGACATCAACAATGATTGGATGTTTTAAATGTGGAATGTATGGGCATTATGCAAACCAATTCCCTAAGGGAAAATTTCATGAATAGAATCAGCATGGTCATATTAGTAGTATTTATGTGGATGATGATGAAGAGACTACAAATTAAATATTAGATGAATGAAATAATGATGCCCAGTCAGTGGTTTAAGAAGTTAGTGGAATGATTGTATTTTTATAAAGAATAATTTACAGTACTATGTAATAAATAATCATCTAAAGATTGTTACACTATTGTTTTTCCTAAAGTATTTGAAAGTATATATTGAATGGTACCGGTAACTTTGGAAGGTTATTCATATATTTTTGAAAAGTAGATATTATGCGCATAATGAAGGGATAAGAAGATAATGAGATGTTTGACTTTATTTATGAGCTCATGACTGATATAAGGACAAAGTGATATCATGGTTTGAGTATATTGAATATTTGGGATTTTGGTATGTTGAAAAAGTTATATTTTGACAGCATTCATGTTTTCACTATGGTTCTATGGTTATTTATTTTTCACGAGAATATATGAATAATGTATTCAAGTGTTTGGAATGAAACCAACAAGATATATCTTATGATATATGTGAGATAAATGCTTATATTCACATTATTGGTAGATAACCTTTCTAGTAATTGTTTTCTTTATACTACGAGAATGGACCAAAGTATTTTAGATAAGTCTAAATATTGGAATGGATTATGTTGGACATAAGTTAGTATTGTTTAAGGATAGAAATTTTTTTGATATTATTGATGGGATGTTATAGTAATGTAGTTTTAGAAAAAGGACAACCTGCAGGGCGAGCGACATCCCATCGCGTCAGTCAAGGATGTGGGAATCGAACCCACACCCGAAGTGAGACTGGCCATTATCCCACTTCAACTGGCCTACAAGAAGTGCCTGGTTGGTAGAAACTAGTTTTATTTTATTAAGCGGTATGATATATGAAGTATAAGTTCATTTTTGGAATTGTATATGATTAACCTCACAATAGATGGACTTATGTATATTGGATAACTTTTGATAACCTTTTGTTTGAAACAAATGGAGTGACCCATCATTCTATCACATGATCTGTTAACACATCACGAATAACAAATTCAACTTCATTTCTTTAAGAGATGAAGTGGAAATTGTTAAAAGCATGAACAATAGTGAGATTGTACCAAAATCAAGCAAGTATTTATTCTAATTCAAATTCTTCAATTTTAGGGAAATGATATTAAAAACCAAAAATGTTGTCTTAGTTCCCTCATATCTGATGAATCAGATGGTACCTTAGATCATCACAAATTTATGGCTTTGTGATTGTTGGCTTTCTCATAGCCATGTTCTCTACCACTCCCCATCAGAACAAGATCATTATATTTTTCCTCTATAACCATATTTTAACCTATACTCTCCTATGTGGAATCCCAATGCTGAGTTACCTTGGGTGACCATTACGTTTCTAACTTTCTTTTTTAAAGTTAAGTATTAGTATTCTTTTTTATGATGTGGGTTTCTATGAATAGTAAACGATTTATAACACCAACGAATTTCGAATACGAAATTCATTTTAAGGGAGGTAGAATGTAACACCCTGAGATTTTATGAGATATATTATTTTTAATTCCTTTGATTGTACACAACACCATGATTAGCTTGTACTATACGCAACATTGTATTAGCTTGCAGTATACACAACACTATTCTTGGATCTTATTACACACAATTTCAAGTCTGCAACATTGAGTGTATATATATATGTTTATATATATATATATATATATTCAATGTATAAATGAAATATGGTTGTATTATGTTATACAAAACAACAAACGAGTCTTGCACTACACGCAACCCTGACTTGGCTTGAATTACACGCAATCGTGACCTTCCTCGATAGAGTGTGTTGTACGCAATACTGGGTTTCACTAAACAATGATATATTATTATTATATTACTATGGACTAGCATTTATGAATAGTATTAAGTAGAGTTTGATTTTTATAACATTATTATTAATCATACACATTTTCTAGAATATGATAAGAGAAAAAAATAAATTTTTCGGGTAAAAAGGGTATTTTTAAAAAAATGCATTTTTCTCGCCTTTTGATGGCGTACCCACATTAAATCTAGTTTTTGGGATGTTTATAAGTTAAATTTGACAAAATTAAAATCTTCTTTGGAATCAAGAATTTTTTTTTTACTTTGGACAAAATTTTCATATTATTAGGGTAACTTTTATATTTTCATTAATAGTAAAAACACGTTATTTTTTAATTAAAAACATCTGTTTTCAGCGCAATAATTTATATTGTTAAATTATAACATTGAATGGTTTTAAATTATAAATAAAATATATTTTTACCATTTAATATAATTTATGTCATTAACATTAATTTTACATTGAATTCATAGGTAAAAACATTTCAATCTTTTGTAATGTTATAACTTTTAAAACACATTTTCTTAAGAAGGGGATTAATTTTAAATTAATTTCTGCAACTTTTTTGTATTGAATTTAGAAAACTTTATTCCGTATTTGGAATCAGTGGTTCCAAATTATGTTAATAAGCAAATTTTTATTTTTGGGCATTATGAATAGTAACTACGGTAAATTTTATTTACCATAGTAAAAGGTAATCTGGTAATTAAAAGTAAATATAATATTATAAAATTACCCTAACACTTGTCTTAATATAATCGGATTCTTATATTTTGTCTTAATGAATATTTGGGTCGAAATGGAATCCATTGGAACCCACTTGGAGGTGATTAAGACCTTTAGTTTATTTTATTTAAAAGAAAGTGTAATATGTCTCACTCAACATTAATAATTAAAGTATTTTTAATATAAATTTATACAGAATATAAATTAAGTTATAAATACTAATTTTAAAGATAAAATGTTTTTCTTTATCATGGTAATTTATTTGTAATTTTTAAGAGTTATTAAATAACTTTTTTATCTTATACATTAATGATGGAGAAATTATTTATTTAGTGAAAAATCAATAATATAGTTTTTATTAAAATAGTAATACAATTCAAAAGGCCCAAAAATCTATACCAAACTTATTATTAGTGTATATATAAACTCCAATCATCCACTGGAAATTTTTTTGACCGTTTGGATCCTTATTAAGGCGATTATAAAACTTATAATATTTTATTTTAAATGATTCCAAAGTTGTCACTTTCATAATTTATTAAAGATAACAATTTACATGATGTTATTTTAAGATGATAAATTCGAGTAAAATTATTATTATCAAAGATATGATATTTATCTTCATCAAATGACTTCATTTTTAATTTTTATGCAACAAATAAGTATATTAAACAATTATACAAAAATGTTGTAATTATTATTTTATTAAGAGATATACCAAATAAATGGTTTTAAAAATATTAAAATAAATATTATATAAACTGTTTAATGTGCTCCACGAATTTTATAGACATATTTGACATGTTAGGAATATATATTAAATATTTTATTTCGAATATATCCTATGTGTAGATTTTATTTAAATTCAAATAATTGAATAGTGTCAAAATTGACACTATTGTAATTTTATAAAAGTAACATATTATTAAATTGCTTAAAAATCAAAAAAATATTTACAAATTATAAATTGAAATTCATATAGTCTAAAATGGCATAAACAATCCAATTATGTAGAATTAACAAAAATTAAGTGATTATTTATAACCATTTAAAATTTAGAATTTTATTACCACAAATAAACTTAAATAAATTAAATAAGGATAAATCAAAATTCTAAGGATTAAAATAAGATCAAAACATGTCTAAATTTTATTGTTTTATGAGATTACAACCCTATATAATCTAATATTCTAATTGAGGCATTTTTCGAGGTTTTTATGTGGGGTTTGAATTTATATTAAACTAATATTTTTAGGGATTCCAAAGTTGCCCCACTCCTCCCTTATAAAAGGGAACCTCCTACCTCTCCTCATCACACCAATTTGAGCCTTCATTCTCAGCCAAACCCTGCCCATTTCACTTCTACACTTCTTTAGAAACCTACTAGAGGTACTGGTCTTCTCAAAAGTCCAACTCTAGTGCCCTAAGAGAATGTTTAAAGGAGGCACTTCGAGAAAGAGGTAATACCTTCTACCATTTTCTTCACGTTCTATTCTTCTTGTACTCCCTCTTATTTAGTTGTTTTATTATAAAGTAATAAAATCAGTATCCCTAATATAAATATATGTTATTATAAATATAAAACCACCCTATTTCACCTTCTATCCATCCTACGGAAAACAAAATCACCGCGCGTGCGTACGTACGGAATACCGTCTTCACGTAGTGGTGTAATCTTTTTTTCCACAAACACCTTACATGGATGGGTATAATGGTGTAAAAAATAAATTTATATGGTTATTATAACATCATAATCATTCTTATATATTATACCATCCACTCCAACTCTGTTCAATAAATATGGGAACCATATCATCGCTCGTGCATACGTACAGATTACCATCTCCACGACGCGATGAGATTCATTTTCCATGATAAAAATTCATGAATGGTTATAAAGTATATATAATAAGTAATCATGAAATATATGACATAATAATTATAAATTATGTATTTATATATATATATATATATATTTCATATACTTAATTCCATTCAATTCAATAAGGAAACGAGAACAGCGTTCATGCGTACATACGGCCTACCGTCTCCATGCACGGTGTATTTATTTCCATTTATCGGTCTATTATATATATATGTATATTCTGAATATATATTATATATAAATCATGTTTTATATTCTGGAATTAAGTAATCATGATCTAATTAATCATATGAATAATTACAATTCACACCATATACGAAAAATGAAACGATTTTATCCAAAACGCTCTTTAACATGGAATTTGAAAAAGAAAAGGTAATATAATGTCATAAGTGAACCATATATGATATCATAACAATGAATATAATTCTGTAATAAGTCAATGACATTATTTAAATCATTATAGAGGAGGTTCGGATACATACAAAGCGTATCAGACATAAGGTAAGGGATAATTTTGCAATCTCCTTTTTATCTGAGATCGCTTATACGTAAGTATTTACTGAGGTTATATTATTCATCCATGATTATAAAATGTTTTTCATAAAGTGTATAATATTATTCCATGTATGTTTAATGGAAGGTTTACCCCTCTTTGACTTTTACTTTGTGTTATGGAAGGAATCATTCTTTTGTTTACCATACGTGGTACATTTTGACTTTTCTGACAAAAGTACGAGGAGAATGTTTTTTAACTTATACGATATGAACAGATTTTGACAATTTCATAACGCCTTATTTTCATGAAGAATACTCTACAATATTTCATGATTATTTTCAAAAAAAATATTTTCTTTTAAAATTTAATGACAATTTCAGAAATGAAAATTATTTTGTGGAAGAAATGATATTTTCCTCAAGAATTCATTTCAAGTGTTTTATCAAAACTATTTTCCATCTAAGATAACATTATTTCATATGTGTATGATTCAATTATAATGTCTCAAATATTTACATGGTATGATTCTTCTTATGATGAAATTATATCCATTTGTTTTATATGGATTATGTTGTGATGGAATGATGTTTAAGAATCCAAATTTATTTCAAATGATTCCAAAGTTGTCACTTTCATAATTTAGTAAAGATAACAATTTACATGATGTTATTTTAAGATGATAAATTCTAGTAAAATTATTATTATAAAATATTTTATATTTATCTTCATCAAAGAATTTCATTTTTAATTTTTATGCTACATATAAGTATATTAAATAATTATACAAAAATGTTGTACTAATTATTTTATTAAGGGATATACCAAATAAATGGTTTTAAAAATATTAAAATAAATATTATATGAACTGTTTAATGTGCTCCACTAATTTTCTAGACACATTTGACATGTTAGGAATATATTAAATATTTTATTTCGAATATATCCTATGTGTAGATTTTATTTAAATTCAAATAATTGAATAGTGTCAAAATTGAAACTATTGTAATTTTATAAAAATAACATATTATTAAATTGTTTAAAAATAAAAAAAAATATTTAAAAATTATAAATTGAAATTTATATAGTCGAAAATGGCATAAAGTATCCAATTATGTAAAATTAACAATAATTAAGTTATTATTTATAACCATTTAAAATTTAGAATTTTATTACCACAAATAAACTCAAATAGATTAAAAAAGGATAAATCAAAATAGAAAAGATGAAAATAAGATCAAAACTTGTCTAAATTTGATTTTCTGATTATATTACAACCCTATATCATCTAATATTCAAATAGAGGAATTTTTGGAGGTTTTTATGTGGGGTTAGAATTTATATTAAACTAATATTTTTAAGGATTCCAAAGTTTCCCCTCTCCTCCCTTATAAAAGGGAACCTCCTACCTCTCTTCATCACACAAATTTTAGCCTCCAAGCTCGGCCAAACCCTACCGATTTCACTTTAACACTTCCTTATAAATCTACTAGAGGTACTGGTCTTCTCAAAATTCCATCTCTAGTGCCTTAAGAGAATGTTTAAAGGAGGCACTTCGAGAAAGAGGTAATACCTTCTACTATTTTCTTCAATTTCCATTCCTCTTCTACTCCCTCATATTTAGTTGTTTCATTATGAATTAATAACATAAGTATCCCTCAAATAATTATATGTTATTATAAATATAAAAAAACCCTATTTCACCTTCTATCCATCCTACGGAAAACAAAATCACAGCGCATGCGTACGTACGGAATACCGTCTCCACGCCGTGGTGTAATCTGTTTTTCCACCAACACATTACATGGATGGGTATAATGGTGTAATGAATAAATGTATATGGTTATTATAACATCATACAGATTTTGATATATTATACCATCCACTACAATTCGATTCAATAAATATGGGAACGATATCATCGCTCGTCCATACGTACAGATTATCGTCTCCATGATGCGATTAGATTCATTTTCCATGTTAACAATTCAAAAATGGTTATAAAGTATATATAATAAGTAATCATGAAATATATCACATAATAATTCTACTGTATTTATTTATATATATATATATGTATTTCATATTCTTAATTCCATTCAATTCAATAAGGAAACGAAAACAGCGTTCATGCGTACGTACGGACTACCGTCTCCATGAACGGTGTATTTATTTCAATTTATCAATCTATTATATATATATATATATATTATGAATATATATTATATATAAATAATGTTTTATATTCTGTAATTAAGTAATCACGATCTAAGTAATCATATGAATAATTACAAGTCAAAACACAGACGACAAATGAAACGATTTTACCCAAAACGCTCTTTAACATGGAATTTGAAAAAGAACAGGTAACATAAAGTCAGAAGTGAACCATATATGATATCATTAAAATGAATATTATTCGGTAATAAGTCAATGAAATTATTTAGACATTATACAGGAGGTACGGATACATACGAAGTGTATCAGACATAAGGTAAGGGATAATTTTGCAATCTCATTTTTATCTGAGATCGCGTATACATAAGTATTTACTAAGGTTATATTTTTCATCCATGATCATAAAATGTTTTTCAAAAAGTGTTTAATATTATTCCATGTATGTTTAATGGCATTTTTACCCCTCTTTGACTTTTACTTTGTGTTATGGAAGGAATCTTTCTTTTGTTAACCATACGTGGTAACTTTTGACTTTTCCGACAAAAGTATGAGGAGAATGTTTTTTAACTTATAAGACATGAAAATATTTTGAAAATTTCATAACGCCTTATTTTCATGAATCATCCTCTATAAATATTTCATGATTAATTTCAACAAAATCATTTTCTTTTAAAATTGAATGAAAATTTCAGAAAAGAAAGTTATTTTGCAGAAGAAAGGATATTTTCCTCAAGAATTCGTTTCAAGTGTTTTATCAAAACTATTTACCATCTAAGATGACATTATTTCATATGTGTATGTTTCAAGTATAATGTCTCAAATATTTACATTGTATGATTCTTCTTATGATGAAATGATATCCATTTGTTTTATATGGATTATGTTGTGACGACATGATGTTCAAGAATCCCAATTTATTACATGGGTAATACTATGATGTATGATTTATGATTTTGTGGCACAATTAAGAATGATTTCATTATGAGATGGGTGGGACCTATATATCCCTCCAATGCATTGGGTAAATATTTATATCTCATGAGATAGACATGGCTGGAATGGTAAGTTAATCTGGTTCAGTAATACAGGACTAGAACGAGAAGTGAAGTCGATTCAGAAAGGGACTTTGTCCACTAAGATGGTCTTGGCAGCAATGCCTTGACTATTATGGAAATATTATCATGTGCTTAATGGTTTCCAAAATCACATGTTTTATTCCCATGATATTTATCATGATTAATGTTTCTTTATGATCTATGCCTTATGTACTTCCCTATTTTATGTCATTGCTCATGATTTTGATGTTTAAACATTATGTTCATGTTTTTAAGTTTTCATGTATATGATTTGTTTTATTTTATCCATTATTACCCTTACTGAGCATTTGAGCTCACCCTTTATATGTTTTCTTTTCCCTAGGATTTAAAGAAAGGTTTTAGGTAAGAAAACAAAAGGGGAAGATATTTATGGGAGATTTTTAAGATCTTTCACCACAATTAGAAGATTACGTTCCGAGTTTCCAAAGACACTAAACTATTAAAGTCCTTGTGTGTCTATTTTTGTTATGTATTAAGTATTCTGAAAAAGTAATGTAATGTCAATGTATTTGAAGCTTCGGTTCTCTACATATCTCTTCATGGATTCCATTTTTATTTTTTTATTATTTCACATTGAATGATGCACTTTAGTTTGTGGATTTATGGTTATTAGATATTTTTCAATCTTTTCCATTGGGAATGAGGTCACTGTATAATAATTATTTTAGTAACAAAGGATATGGATGATATCTCCCTATAATTAGTATTCAATATTTTAATTTGATAATATTTCATGTGGATCGTTTGGTGAGAGGTTGATCGATTTTTGATATGTAGGCTCTTTGTCGAGGGATACATTGAAAACAATGAGGGTTAGAATTTGACTCTATGAGCCCTGTTGGTAGATCTATGAAAAAAATATGCATGGGATGTATTTTGATTGTGCTTTATTTTCTCTAAGATTGTGGTAAACCTGATTTTCTAGGTTCATTTTCTTTGGGGGGGGGTATTTTTTTCTAATTGTTGTCAGCTTGGTCATGCAGTGGGGAATGTGTAATTGATATAACTGATGTCATGTGTGTATGTGTTTTTTCTTCCTATCTGGGGATATTATGGTTTTATATCTCTATGATGTTATTGTAAATGGTGATTCTTTGTTTTTTAGAAGTACAGTACTGGGATGATCCCTATATCAGGGGTGGATTGAGAAGGATTTTTTGTTTAGACACCCCTTCCCTTTTTATTTTTGTTTGTCCCCTTAGTAGCAGAATGGAAGATTTATTTGATGTTATTGGAATTTTATTTATTTTTGAGTGGTGGTTGGTTATTTTATTTATTCTTGCATGAGTTATATTCCATTTTTAAAGAGGAGTGTGGAGGGTGAGATAATTTATTTGAAATGACTTGGGTAAGGAGCATGGTCAGCAGTGTATGGTGTATTAGACTCATATTATTGTGGATTTTCCATTGTGAGTGTGAGTCATAGTGCTCATCAGAGCTAATGTTAAGGAAATAATGGTCCTTGGGAGTTCACCATAGGATTATAGAGTTCAGTAACATGGTTTTAAGTGTGTTTTCTAGTGAATATTTTTTGGTTATTTATGGTCTAGTAATGATTAGTGTATTATTTGAATTATTTCTTATATGAGAGTGGTATAGGAATGTCTTTCAATTTAATCCAGTGGTTGGTGTAGCATTGTAAAGGTGTACTATCAATGCGTAGAAGATGCATGATAAGGATACTACTATTGAGGGGTTGATTAGATAGGTCACTATTAAACATATCTCATGTTGGGAGAATGTTTGGGATGTTGTAGGATATGTCATTATATGGTTAAGATAACATGATTTGTTCATGTACTTGGGTGTTTTCATGTCTAATGAATATCAACTAAGGATTCATGGTGGATTCAAGCACTTGTGGTGGGGAGTTTTTTATGACCAATGTCACCGTGAGTTATGAAAATAAAGGGGAACTTGAATTACTTTTCACATAACTGTTTCAAGGTAAAAAGGGTAATTTATCCTCTAATATCATATCAGAAATTTTTTTCGACCAATTAGACGGTCTCATAATATAGTTTTTACACTATGACATGAGTTTTTTTAAAATGCTTGATGATAAAAATTTCAAAGAATATTTTATATTTTATATATTAATTATAATTTATTCACATATTTTAATTAGAATGTATATTTTTAATGGGGAATCTAATAAAACTATATATATTAGTAGATTCTATAATGGGAGTTTTTTCAATGTGAGGAAAAACCATGTGTCGTCTATCTTAGCCATGCTTTTGGAACCTTTATTTTCTTATTTTAGTAGTTTTTTTCTTTTCTTATATTATTTTTCACATCCTCTTGTTTTTTAAATTATTTGGCTCCTACCACATTTTAGTTATCACTCTGCTGTGAGAGGGAGAAAAAGATAAGTGATGGATAAAAGGATGAGGCAGAACTATTGTGGAGCATGTGTCATGTCAGATTATCATGTGGTTGTGGTGGATCATGTATTGTTATAAAGCATATAGGGTTTCTTATAAGTAGTTGGTGAGTTTTATATTCATTATAATAATCCTTTTATATTATCCATTTTAGTTTTTAAATACTTATATGGGGTTTTTTGGGACCCCTAGTTAGCGGATTGATGGATAATGCAAGAAAATTGGGCATTTCAGTTCGTTTCACGGGCTTCCAATTCAGTAAAATCCATGTACAATACTTTTTCATTAGAGAACATATTTTATTTTCCTTATTTTTCATAGAAGATATTTTTTTATGACTACACTTCGTTTAACTAGTTTACACTTCATGTATTGGGCTTCTAGGTTGTGGATGTGTACACAGCCTGACACCAAATGGGGGGTACTTGGTCATTTGGGTACACACTCAATATATATATATACAGTATAAAACATGTTAGCATACAAGATTAGGTGGAGTACTTTTCCATGTTGGGTACACACCATGCACTGGTTATAGAATTTGTGTGCATAGTCATTTTGCACACTAAGTGGGGCTGAGGTACACGGGAATATACCCATGTGGGGGTAATTTTTATCTACTAAGATAAAAAACCTTGTAAATTGGGGAATTATATGTTATGTGGCCTCTATAACATGGGTAAGGTGGAATTTTGGATACAATTCAGATACCCAAGGTACACAGCATATTCATCTTTCCTTTCATGGCTTGTTTTTCTAATTTTTTTCTCTGATGACAGAATTCTTCATGTGAGTTTCCTATTCGAAAAAAATTTCTATATAGATCGTGATGGTAGAATTTTTTTATCATTTAATGCCTATTTGAAGGGTCTATTCACTATAACAGTTCAATAAGAGGATTTCATTTTTTTAGAATAGTCATTGGAGTTTAGTTGTGTTCTATGGGGAAAGAGTGAGTGTTTTGAGATCATTAGTTAGTCTTAATTGTGTGTTCCATGGTGATTAATTTTATGTTCATTGGATAGAATTATTAGTGTAGTATTTGAGTGTTTTCTTTGAAAAGATCTTGGGTTGTCCAAATATGTTTGGATCAGGTGTATGAGGTAAGAGTAGTTGATAATTATCTTATATATTTGGAAACCATTTATGTTAGATCCTTTGGGCCAGGTTGATACTTTTTTATAGTAAATTTGAATGGGTTACATTGAGATTTTGAAATGAGTCTTATGGAATCTTAAGGATTCCCTTATGGGATTGTTTTTGATCAATTGATTATGGGTTGTTCTTATAAGATATTGAAATTGAATGTATGGAATGTTTTGTTTTTTCTTGTGCCGAGGATCCATTTTGGAGGGTATTCATATTTATAGGTGTTCAGGTGGAGCATTGTGAATTACCCTTTTATAATTATTTCAATTCTGGATTCCTATTTTAAATGTGTTGACTGCATATAATTTTGAGGCAACTAATGTCCATATGTGGTGTTTTATCACTAGGACTATCTCTTTATTTGGGATGACCTATAGGAAGCCCTTATAGAGTTTCCAACACTTTACGGGGGATTTTTATCGATTTAGGTTGTTTATGTAGGAATGGAATGATAACTTGGGTGAAATAGGGGAGTTATGGGGTAGACATCAACTTATTATGGGAACTAGGCACAATAGTTGCTTGATGTTTTGTTTTTGCCATAGGTGTGTCATTGAGAGCCTTTGGCAACTGTTTTTTGGACTTGGAGATCCAAGATTTTGAATGGGGCCTCTTTTTTGTCTGTAGATAGTGAATTAGCACTACTAGATCAATGTTTTTATGGTGGTTTCTGGGTTAGATCGCCCCACATTCAGTTTTTCATTAGACATTATGTTTGAGGTAATTTCATCTCAAGAATGTTATTCGAGATAGAGACCCATGGAATATATTTGATTGGGTACTTTATGTGAGTTGTGATATGGTTCTTTAGTTTATTGGATAACTATTTTTATTAATCCATAGGGAGATAATGAGTGATCTGGAAGAGTGAATCCAATATCTAGTTGCGTGTCATATCTGTCTACTGTGTCATTAAGATTATGATGTGGTCATGCACTAATGTGGTGGGATATTATATGTTGTGGATATTATTTTTATTAAATGGATCATTAATTCAATTTTAATTTATATTTTTTAATGGATCCTATATTATGGGGTTGACATAATTTTCTCAATTGTTTCTCTAACGCACTTGGGTCTGACAGGTACTCATGTTTTATCACCCAATATGTTCTTGTTTCCTATTTAGATCATGTTAATGGATTCCTAGAGCTTGGTAGATGTGAATTTTTCATCTTGATTCATGTGGTTACACCATGGTGTCTAGTATTCATGAATGGTGAATTAATAAATTTTGGATCTCTTATATAGATCTAGAGGACGTTCTAGTTGTCTTATAGCTAGGTGAGGTAGGTGTTGTCAACCCTCTCACATGGGCCATATATGGGTCTATTTTCAATGTATTTCAGTATAAAACCCACTAGTTGGATTCCTTCTTGTTTTTTCAATCTTTTTTAGTTATTTTGGTAGTCCAAATATTGTCAGTCTTCCAAAATGCTATTCATATCCCATATGCATGAACTTTTTATGAATAAATATTTATATGTTAATCGTTGGGGTGGCCTCTTGAAATTTATTTCTCTCCCAATATACATAAACCACAGTGTCTATTAATAACTGACTTCTATATTCAGGCTGAATCATAGGTTGATTGATATATTAGACTAGGGCCTAATGCTGGTGGACTGACCATCAGTACTTTTGTGGAATCTTAATATAGATATTTGGTAGCACATGCCTCATATAGACTAGGAATGTGGTGTTGATTAGTATAGTGAGTAGATCTAGATGTATATATTATTTCAGTTTTTTTATTTTATATATGCAGTTGACCCATTGGATGACTAACTATTAAATATTTTTAATTTTTTAAGAATGTATGATTTTATATGTCATTTAAATATTATTTTTTTATTTCATTCTCTTCATTTATAATTTTCACTCTAATTTTGATCCCTCTATATGAGTTAAGTTCTTTTCTAATATTATTGCACTATGACTAGATGGTATAGTCTCCCCATTATGACTTTTAGAATTCCATTGTTGTTCAGTAGCCTATATTATTTGGGTATACAATATCCAGGCATTATGTTGGGTAGATCATGTGACATGTAAGGTCTTCCGAGTCTAGTTCATTATACTCATGTTAATTATCTCATATCCAAGAAACAATATCATATTTTTTACACAATTTGAGTAAAGAAATGAAAAAATCACATAAAATTCATATATATGCACCTCAGGTTCCCTTTTTTAAATTAAATTACAAAACAAAATTTATATTTATATAATAAAATTAATATTATAATAATTCTGAATAATGATCATTTCAATCCTATTTTTTCAAACATTCTCTAAATTTTTCAAGAAATGATTAAATTAAGAAACAAATAAAATAAATCAATCAAAAAATATCTCCATAGGTTCCTCAATATGATAAAAAATATACCTACCATACAAATATAAAATGTACATAGGGAATTATACAATTTAAAGGGTTTCCTCTTATAAGAAAATGTTCTAACATTACATATAGAAGTGGTCTTCTATTGGTCCTTTGGATCAACGGTGTGACACCTCAATATTTTAAAATAGGACCATTATATTAGATAATATATATAATACGGATTATAATGAATATAATATAATATAACACCCTCATAAATTATGATATATTACTTATTAAATAAATTCAATCTCATTGATATCTTTGTATTCACGGAAACCAGGATTAAACGAGACACAATACTTTATTAAAATATAATTATTTGAACATGACATTTATAACCGAGCCATTAAGTTTTAGGGTAGAGTAGGATTAACTAAATTATTAAAATTATATCATTTATGGATTTATAAGAAATATTATACGATTAAATATTGGTTATAAGTAAAATATGTACCATTTGGAAGTAGGAAAATGTTTTAAAAAAAATTTATTCTTCTAAAACGCAGTATAGTCAATCCTTACAAACATAATTTAATGTAAATTTTATCCAATATTAGAATATTTATTAATAACAAATTCTTTATTAAATCTACAAATCAAAATTATCTGCGGGTGAATATATTATATTATTTTGAAAAGATAATTTTTTTATAATTACTGAAAAAATAATATTTTTGTTAAACAATTCATTATCATTTAAATTAATTGAAAATTAAAATTATTTAATTCATTATTTTTAAAATAATTATATTAAAATAATTTTCTCAATTGATCTAATTTAGGAAATTTTAATAAATTTCATATCTAATTCTTATATAATTTTTTTATTGTTTTAAAATCATTTCTTTTAGAAACTAATTTTTCAACACATTTGTGGATGTAATTTTAAATTAAATAATGTTAACTCTATGGATTTAATATGAAAGAACCAATTATTTATTAGGAATAAAACAATAAAATTTTCTAATAATGGAAACATAATTCTATACCGCAATGAAAAATGAATATTATAAAAACCAATTATAATAGTTCAGGTTAAAATGGGATTACCTTGGGTATAAACACAGAAGATAAGTTTTAATGATGTATGAAATCTTGTCCAAAACCCATTTCTTAATAATTTATAGACCTTATAACCTATAATTTTCAATAATTAAATTTTTTTTATCTTTTTTCACGTGGTACATTTTGGTATCACTTTATCTTTTAAAAATTACAATTTGTGTCATCTTCCACACTTATAAAAGTCCACCCACTCCACTGCCATATTCAAAGATAAAAATGATTGGGAATGAAATATAACTAAGAAATATCATACATAAATGTTTTCATAGATTATTGACATTTTATTTTTAGTATAAATCACTCCTAAAAATTCAATATTTATAAACTTAATGTGGATCTCAGGAAAAGATGAAAAATTATTAAATGTGTCTGTTTGTTTTAGTTCTTCTTTAAAAATTAATATAATATTATCATTTTATAATATATTAAAAAATATCATCTATATATTTATCTTTTACTATATTAAGGTAATAATCTAGGTCCCTCTTTACTTCTATCAAATAATAAATGATTTTTTTGATCGGGTGTATTGAAGGGTATCACCGCTTGAACTAATGTAATTCATTTTCTGTCGCAACATTTCATGGAAATATATAATGATGGATTTTATATATATTATATTTATAAAATTTTTATTCATAAAAAATTACTATATCACTTATACCATATTAAATACCATTCATTGGAGAGATATGATAGTGTTTTTCATGTGTATGGCAATGTACCGCCTCACGAAGTGATATGATTGACTTTTTTCTTATTCAATACATTGAAGGTATTATAGATGGTGTTAATGAATATATTAGATATATGAATGAAAAATAATTTCTTAAATATAATATAAAATATATATTCTTACCATCCACTATGGTTTAAAACAAAAACATGGCTTGTGCATATGTGTGGACTATCGCCTCCACATAGCGATATAAAATGTTTATCATTTTACTGTTTCATGGATTTTTATAAGGATTTATTTTATTAATATTTATATATATATATAATGGAATAATTAATATTTAATGTTGAATTAAAATTTACATTCATTCAATTCCTTCTATTGAGACAAATGGAAATAAAGTTCATGTCTACATACGGCTTGTCGTTATAATCAAAAATGTAATCCATTTTCCATATCTAAATCTTATAAATACCTATAAATAAATATACAAGGAATATATATATATATATTATTTAAGTATTAGTTTACATTATGGTTATTTTGTAACAATTATCTATGTCAAATGACCAAAAATACCAAATGAAAATATACATAAAAATGAATCAATTATCACTAGAAATAATGATTTTTAAAAATAATGTCAATAAAAGGGTGATAAAATACATTAATTAAATCATATTTGGTTTCAAATATATTTTTATTGTTTTTTAATATGCTTATAATAAGACGATAATTATTATAAAGGATATTAAATCATTTGTGGAGGATTTCGAACCTCATATAAGGGTTTATCTTCTTACTATTACTTTTTTAATACATTCACTATATTCAATAATTATTCATTTGTATGGTGTTTATACATCCCATTTTGATATTTTATATTATAAAACTATTTATCTAAATGTTATTTAATGATTTATTTAACTTCATTTAATTCATGGTTTTTATGGATCAAATGTTATCAATGTAGTCAGGGCTCATTTCACAATCTCATTATTATTCGGGATTATTATTGTTTAACCATCAATTGGGAGAATTATTTTATACCCCTACCATAAAATCATTATATTATCTTATTTTATATTTATTAATGATGTTTTCAATTAATATTACCATTTCCCCTCTCTTTAGTACTTAAAATGATTGATAAAATGTTTTTAAGGAAACCCACTTATATTTCTCCCTTAGGATGAAAATAAATTTTCAGAAAAATCTATGTTTTATCATGTTTTTAAAAAATATTTATTAAAATTTTCAAAATAATGTACTAATGAAATTTTTTCCCGTGTTTGATTATTTTAAAAAAATAAATGGAATAATCATGTCATCTTCGAAACAAGGACCATTTTTAATTTTTTTTTAAAATATCAATGGATTTTTTTAATATGTATTATACGTATGCTATTTTATTCATCATTACCACTCGATGTATTGAATATATCATTATAATATTTAATGGTAATTATCGAAGAAAACTATTTTTAAAATTTATTGTTAACTTTTACTTTTAAAACATTATTTTGAAAGTGGAGAGGTTATTTTCCTTAAGAACATTCTGAAAGATTTTTTATTGTATTATAGCTCATAAATAATATCAACCCCTTATTATTCTTATGACTAATTATGGATATTTTTAATTCATAACATCATTTTTATTTCCTCAGATGAATTATGATTAGTTTTAATATAGATTTACATGTTTATTTCCAATCACAATTTTACTCAAGAAGGTTTATGATTATGTTAATTTATTGGGGTACACATTGATATATAATATATATGTTTTCCAATATAAATATTTAGGAATATTTTATTTTAACCCTTTCATAAGAGGAATATAATAGTAGTATTATGTGGTAGGTGGGTCCAAAAAATATATATCCCATGGATGCATTGATAGGTCTCATGAGACAAATTAGATGAAAATTTTAAATGATGTTTTATCTATATATTTAATCATTCTTTTTAATTATATTGAAATTATATATTAGATATATAAAATTTATCATTCCCACATTTTGAGATTATTTATTGTTGTTCCAAGTGATTCACTACTAGAAATCCCACTTATACCAATGCCCATATCCCAATGGTTTCTAAAAATCCTTTAGATAGGAAAATAAATATATGTTTCTCCCAACTGTTTTATAAAATTGATTGGATAAGACCCCCTATCCAAAAGGATTTATAAAACCATTGGGATAGATTTCATTTCAGATTCTGTATACTAATGGTTTTAAATACCGTTGGTATAGATCATACCTAAATACTTAGTGGAAGGCCTCTTTATTCTTGAGTCAATTGACCAACAATTTAACCAAACTGAGATCCATCACCTTCTTCACATCCTGTGAAAACAACCTCCAAACCGGCGATCCATCCTAACTGAAATCATTTTTTTTCTTCCACATGAAATTAGAATATTTTAATGAGTTAAATTATCTACCTTGATTTGTTTTATTTTCATTCAGATTCCACTATAATAATTTCAATTTATATCATCTTTTACATTTTTTAGTTGTTATGTATTATGATCCCCTTATGTTTTTGATAGTTTTAAGACACCATTAATAAAATTTCATACACTTAAACACACCACTTTTGCGTGAGTATTAATATTTTTGCGAAAATAATGATTCAAGAGATTAGGAAATGTTTTAAAGTCCCCATTTGAAATGAAAATTTGGTAATTATGGTGTTTGAAATCTATTAATATTAATTTCATTTTGTGATCTTTTTTTACATTGTGTTTTTATATATTTTTTGGTTATTATAGATATGGTGATGATTATTACTGATGTATATTGTGTTGAAGATGTTAGGTTCTGCATGGATTATCATTGGATGTTTTAAGGGATTGATAGTGGTGAACGTTGGATGGTTGTTGTTGTGTGATGGTTATTTAGTGGCAATGAAATAGTGGTGGGATGTTTTGGTGTTTAATATAATATTGATTTATTATTGTGTGGTGTTGTTTTTGTAGTTTCCTAGTGGCTATAAAATATTATTGGTAATAATGATATGGGAATTAAATTAGATGAAATTAAATAAGTGTTAGATAAAATAAAATATGAGTTATTTAATTATAAAATTTAATGTTCTTTAATGGGAATAAAATTGGGAGATAAAAATTGGATCTTTTTAATTAATATGACATTAAATGGATAATAAATAGATCTTGGTTGATTAAATGGAAAATATTGAAATTGGATGAATATGTAAATAAAGGAGAAGAATTATGGGTTAGGTGTAGCTTTTTTTATAGTGAGTTTCATTTTTTGGTAGAAATAATTGGTTGATGATATTGTGAAGTGATTCACTAATGATAGGAATTGTATTTAATCATATATACATGATATATTATTATTTTAATGAATGTTTAATTTGTTTTTCTCTATAGTACATGATAAGTCATTATGAAATAATTTTATATATATGTTATTAATGTTTGGGTCTTATTGTGAAATGATTGACATAAATTATAGTGATAATAGGGGATTTTTCCAAGCTATGATATAAGCATGTCATCCATAAATATTGTCTTTATACATTGATTTTTATCACCTAGACTATGTTTCATGTAATATCTTAATTTATTTCTTGTTATGATAATCCAATAAACTAACTAAATTGAAATAAATTGATTATACCCTATGAAAAATAAATTGTACCAAACCGACAACAATAGTCATGAAAATAAATGAACTGAATGTATCAACCCTTTACACACTGAAACCCAAATGAACTAACAAATCATATCTATATTATAACCAAACCGATTTGACCAATCTAACTGAATTAAATTTAATGAACTTGATTTGGCCCATATTGACTTGAGTAGGATTTAACAACACCAAACTGAATCAAGTTTAACTAAAATATAATGTAGTGAACTAAATTAAACCAAAAAACATAAAATTAAATAGAATTGATAAAAAATGAACTCAGTTGAAAATTATTTAACAAAACTCAAAGGATTTTAATAGAGCGTGTCATGGAATGATATTTCACCATGTCTAGAGAAAAAGATCATTGCAGCATATAATTACTACGTAATAGAATAGCTGAGACGGCATGTTGTGGTGTGTTCTTGGTTTCTCTATGGCTTAGTTTGGTGTTTGGTGGAATATGGTTCCATCATAATTGTTTGGTTTGTTTTCACAATTTTATCTAGAAAACCCAAACACTATTAAAATACATTATTTAAACACTCTTTATAGTTATGTGATTCCATTCTCCCTCCCTCAACATGGAATGATTTGAGGTTATTTATTAATAATATAATTTTGTTCAAAATAAATTTTAAATAAAATTTATAAAATTAATATATTGTTGTTTTTTATATTACTGATAATTTTTTATCTAACGTATTATTTTTTATTATTTTAATTTTCTTTTATTCATTTTGTGGGATGCAAGATAACATTTACATGCGTTGTGAACGCAATAATGTGATTGTTTGCCAAGGATCGTTGTTGTCATTGTGGTTCGTGCACCATAAATTACTATGATAAAATAGTAATAATAATGCACCAACCCAATTCAAATTAAATAAAAAAACCCAAAAGATATCATTATATTTTATTTATAATATAATTCAATAAAAATATTGTATATTTATAGTAATTACATATATATATAGTATTTTTTATCTTAAATATTGTGATACACATAAAGAGTATTGTGATAGTCATGGTTTTATATAATGTCAAAAATTATCATTTACTCAAATTAATTATCAATTAATGTTTAATAATATTTAATTCTTATTATAAAATGTCTTATAAATTTTTTTACAGAATGGATTGTAGTTGAATTTATGAAACCACTTGGATCTCAAGATATTTTCAATACTATTTGGATATTTTTTTAATTTTTTATTTGAAAATTCTTTAGATAGTGGTCACATACATTTCCCATGTCATATTTATGTTTAAATGCATTGGTTGACCCAAGAAAAAAATATTTACCAAATAACCAAATAGAGTTTTCAAACAAACTACTATTTGTGGTATCACAGTGGGATAAAAAGGGATATTATAATTCTGATGATCCAAATGAGAGGACTAAATTAGAGAATTTTTTATATTCCCAATTTATGTTTAGTTTTCATCATGAGAAGAAAATAATTCGAATCAAAGAAGGCATTGATATGAGCACACATGATGTTCCTAATGAAAATGATGATTTTTATCAAGTGAAAAAATAGAATGATGTTTCCAGAACTCCTATATATAAGAAATTTAGTAAATTGAAAAATCTATAACTTTTAATCCAACAATTTATGGGAAAACCATGTATGGGACTTATAAAGCTACCATCAATTAAATTCATAAATTTTTTAAGGAATTACATCCAAATGATGTAGATATTCCATCAATCACTATACATCATTGATGTAAATTGAGGACGTTGATTTTCAAAAAATATATTTCATGCTTCACTGAAAATTGCAGCTTATTTAGGGATGGAAATTGATGATTAAAATGACTCAATAAATCATTTTACATCCTCATGTAAGCAAAAAAATAATTTAATATTATCTCGTATTCCATATAAAGTTATCTATCACTTTACATTGATTTGTATACTATAAAATTTACCATGTCTGATTAAATATAAACAAAAAAGTGTTTTAATGATATCAAGTAAATAAAAAATAATGATGATTTGGTTCAGCCTATATTTGGATTTTTATGGTAGAGATTTAATGCTCGATATATTTATTTCATAGCTAATGTTCATAATGTGACGTTAGGTATTTCATGTGAATTTTTTTATTGATTTGGATATATGGTTGCTTCATACAACACATGGTCTATTTTTATAAAAATTTAAAACTTTTCCTCATTGTTGTGTATAAAAATAACATTCAATTTATTTAGTATACTCATAATTATACCATATAATTCATTAAATGATCTAGAAGTATACATTAAACAATTATTAAAATAGTTGAAATATATTTCGGATGTGGGTGTGTGAACATAAGTTTCTTGTTGGACAGACACATCTTAGATGTGTGATGTGCTTATATGGATGACCGATTATTTTACTACTTATGCAATGATTTCAGTATATTGTAAAAAGGGAGAACTATCATGTTGTATTTTTATGACGAATTAATTATCCATAATTGGTTAATATCTTCATAGTATTTGTTTTAGGGGACATATATGATTCTTTCAAATGGACCATCCATATATAAATAATCATCGATGATATTAAAAAACATGGAAACTGGTGATAAAACTCAGTGTCTTGCTTGAATTGATGTTCTTAGGGAATTGAAATATTTTATATTTCAATCAGGAAGGGTCAAATGAAATCTATAAAGGAGAAGAATTTTCCATTGGAAATATTTAGAAATGAAAAAATAGGAGTACCTCCTTATAGTTATTATATTGGTCAACTATTTTTTTCTTTACATAGATGTAATTATCATTGAAAAGATATAATGTGAAACTTTTCTTTTAATTATTATAAATTCCAAGGGAAAGGAAAATGATTATTCACAATATTATCATGACATCTTTGATTGGGGCATCAGAACAGAACTTCTTCATGTGTGTATTAGTGAATATAAATGCCATGTTTTATGTGAATCTTATGATATCGAGCCTGAATAATAATATCAATTTTTAGAATTACTATATAATATTATGTTTCCAGGTGGCTATTCAAGAAACATATCAAAATGGGTCAACAGAAGGGAGTAGGCAATAAAATCATTGAATAATTATGATTGTCACAACCTTATGCATGAGTGGATTCCAATAGAAATATGTTGTCTTTTTGACAATAATATAATAGTGTTAGTTATTTGGTTGTTTCATTTGTTTAGATATATTTGTTCTAAGATGTTGTACAAGTATTACAAGGAAAAAAATCTCTATAAAGGAACCATTAATTTCGTGTTAAATAGAGAAACTATTTCCTCTCTCATTTTTCACATGCATGTTGCATCTGACTGTCCATCTTCCAACCGAAATACCTCTTATAGGAAATTTTTATTTTCGTTTGATATATCCAATTGAAAGAAATATGTACACATTGAATTATGAAATCAAGAATAAGAATCATCCTAATGGTCCTATTGTGAATGCTTAATTGGACCAAGAATGCATGTATTTCATCCCAGCATCTTTTTTGATCTTACTACAAGAATAAAAATACCCTTTTGAAATAAAGAAGAACAATATAATCAAATTGAGCCCATTTTCAATCACTTCCTCAAATAAGATTAATTCATTGATCATATACATAGATGAAATAAATCCTTGAAGAGTGGGAGACAAATCATCTTATAGTTTTGTTCACATGTTATATGATCAATTAAAACATAACTTATCTAAATTGAACTGGTATATCTTATACCATCTCATGTATGTTTAAAAATCTATTAAACTATTTTATTTTTTTCTATAGGTAACATAACTAGATGATAAATTGAATGAATAATTATTTATTATTAATAAAAAAATATTTCTCAGAGCAATTATTTTTCTCCATGTTTGTAATTGAAGGTATAAATATTACTGAAATAAATTAATAATATAAATATTTAATAAAGTAGAATGTACTTTTATATTTCAAGTTTTCATTTTTCCTACTAAAACTATCTCTGTGGAAATAATAGAATTGAAATTTTATCCTAATGACATTTTTTGTGACTATGAATCAATTGTAATCAATATCTTCATAATTATTATAATTGATCAAGAAATGAACATGAGAACACAACATGATGGTGTTATAAAAACTGAAACTACGGGCGACTATTCCAGATAATTGGATAATAGGCCATGATTTGAAATTTCAACTTTTTATAGAGTCATTAGTAAAACAATAACATTGTACTATTACACTCTTGGTTGAGTCACAATGTAAAAATATGACTAGTTTTATTTGATTATGTGGAAGGGAACATTTATTGATGATTTTGGATTTTGAGTTATTGAATTGAATCAAAACTTTTCTAAAGATGAACTAAATTTATTGGTCTCAAGGGTGAAATATGATATTTATATAAAAGATCATCGTGAACCTAAATTTTGTGTCATTATTGAATTAATTCCATGACATATTTTTTGTGATGGTGATGATGTAATTGAGACCATATTTGTATCCATTTCCCCCTATACATTTATTTCTTATGAAACCCCCAATAGCTCAATTTACAATATTTTATTGTGAACATGAACTTTTTGTGGAAATATATGGAATAATAATTACATGTTCTCAGTAATTTTTCTAGCACGACATTGGTTGTTATGGTTGATATTATCCAAATTGATATGTTATTGATAAAAACTATTTTATATCTGACATGAAACTTATATTAATTTGAAATATTTATTGGTTACTGTTTTATTTGAGTTTCATTTCATAATATTAAATTGAGATGTATTAAAACCTAAAAAACCTTAAAAAATTAAAAAATTGAAATTAAAAAAATAGATGAATTAAAATGTACATATTAAAATTATTGATATAAAAATAAAAACAACTAAATTTAATAACCTAACCAAATATATGGAAAAGCTATCTAACCTAATATATGAACAATATGATGTAAGATAAATGAAATTAATCAAATTTCGTAATCAAAAAACAAAATTTAACCAAATGAACAAATAGATGTAAAAAATAAAAATGAACAATTCAATTGAATAAAAATGAACTAATTGATGTAAAAACAAAAATGAAAAAATGGTCTCACAAAAATTTAATTTGATATAATTGAAAATGGATGAAAAATATATGATAACAATGCCAAATATGCGAATGTAAACTTATTTATTATTCTATGACATGTCTTATGTTTGGATATTATTCCAAATAATTTTAATATTATTTTCATAATAACAATGTGATCATTGTATTTGGTTGGAAAATTTGTATTATTTAATTAATTCATGTCGCATATTTTTCATTAAAATTTAGTTATAATTTTCTATTTAATTTAATATTTTATTTCAAATGCATGAAATGAAACCTATTAAGGGTATTCGAAGAAATATGATGAAGGAAAAAATAACTAAATGATAGAGATGGGTGTTCCTCCATTATTCACCACTGTGATTATTTTATTTCAAATATATTTATATATAATATATAATGGTTTTTGATTGATTTTTTATTAAAATTTTATGAATGATCTACCACATAGCCACCATTTATTCGATGAGTAGCCTAGTGGCCCCAGTACTCAGGCCAAATGTTTGAGGGGATAGTACTAGAGCAAATCACTCTAGTCGATACACAAGATTACACCATGTATTTCCCACTGACATACAATATACCACACATTATGACCCAACTGTGTTGTTAGGGACACCTGAGATATTTAGGCCACTCGTTTTTGCACCTTAATTTACATCTAATCATCCTCACCCTTTTTTCAAATATATAATAATTATTCATACTACTCATCCATATCATGCATTTGGCCATTTATACATTTCATATTCTTTTCCTTCTACATATTTCTATCTGAGCATCTACATTCCTTCTTCTTTGACTCTGGCTCCGACACATTATAAGCCTACCGATCATAAACTGGGTCCCACTCCATCAGTAGAGGTTGATGTTTCTCTAGTGCCAGCAAATCTTGTTTTTTCCATTGATTAGGTAGTCATTGGTATATTTATATAAACCTATTAATTATTTTACTATATCTTATTTTCATTATAATTTGTTATGATATAATACCATTTCCCTCTATAACAGCAATTTCTACTATTATAAAGAGTGGTTGTACATGAATGTGTGTGGTGTTGAATGGCCACATGCAATTGATGGTGGATAATAATGACGAAAACCAATAGATCAGAAGAATAGTGTGGGAATATATTAGATTTTTACAATTCTTACCATATACTCCAACCCTATAACCATCAATACAATCTCCCACATACACCTAAAAAATAAATAAAATGATAATTTTTGGGGACAAATATTGGTAAACATTTGATTTATTTAATTTTACATTATTATTCTATTTTTATGAACTTATATTTTGGCTTCATGTTTATATAAAATTTCTAAATGGAGAGGGTGTGAGGGTATCACGAATAATAGAATTTGGTGAGATGTAGAGAACATATAAGCATGAGTTTATATTGGTTGATGTACTAGATTTGGCATGTATTTAGAGGCCATAACATTTATGGATGATTTTCTGATATTACATTATCATAAAAAGACTATTCATTGTATTAGTACCCAATTCAAGGTAATAACCAACTATTAGGTTTTTAAATAAAAACATTCATTTACTGAATTAATATTTGTTTTGTATTATTGATATTATTAAGAATCATTAAAAAAAATAAAAAACCCTTTATTATAAGAAATACCTCAACTCTTTTGTTAACTATGTCATGAGACCATGATTAGAAAAATGCATGGTAATTGTTTATATTTTTAAAGTATATTCACTTTATATTATTTCCTCTATATTTAATGTGATATATAATGTTTTTGTGGTGTAATAGAGATTGTATATCAATAAAAATAGAACTAAAATGAAATAAACATAACTAAATTGAAAAATATTATACTTAACTAAATTAAAAAATATTAATGAAAACCAAACACAACAAAACTAAATTAGACTGGACCAACATGAATTCATCTACCATATGTTTTTCTTTTCAACTTCATTTAAAATTAATATCCATCTTATTTTAGTTATAAAATTCCGTATTGATGAACTATTTTCAATTATGGTTTCCTACATCAATTTTCATTATAGTAGGATGTATTGAATATAGATGGACATGTTCCTTGAGGAAATGTTTTTTCCACGCCCCGAAATAAATGACAGTTGTATTATGGATAAAAAACTGACACAACTTAAAATTGTATATTTTACATTGTTGATTTCAATTTTTAATATCCTTTTTTAACTTATTAGTATTTTTATATTACTATAATTCTACTTTGGTTGGTCATTATTCATATTAACCTGATAACATTGGCCCAAATGATCCTTTAAATCTTGTTTCAGAAGATTATCAACATGGGATACTTTGTCACCGGTCCGGGATCAGTGTAGTCCCAATGTGGAATTGCCCTAATTCTGGTAAAATTATAAGTACCACTAAGTTATAAAGTCAAAATCATGGATAGAATAGGATGAGGACAATCCATAAAAGTATGAAACATGCATCACATAGGTGACAGAACTATTTGAAAGGAAAAATGATGAATTTATGACTCTAGTGGTAGTATTATGTCCATCACACCCACTAATTACAACAATGTATTGTGATGAATATTTGTTGTGATTCATTCATTATATAGTGTTATAGGTGTTATTTCTAATGATGATCGAGATTATTTTGTTGTGGTTGTTAGAGACGGTGAGGATGTTGGTGATGAAGAGGTTGAGGACAAGGATGAGGCAGATTTAGAGTGTGAGGATAAGGATGAGGTGAAGGAAAAGGATGAGGATGAGGTCAAGGACTAGGATGTTGATGGGGATGATGATGAGGAAGGGGATGAGGAAAGGGATAAGGAAATTGGTAATGGTGATGATATGGATGGTCATGTGGGGTAGATTGATCCATTAAATTTTTTACTGCTATTTTTGACATTTCTTGATTGATGAATTGGTGTGACAGAATAAATGTGTTATCTTTTGTGTGTTTGTTATAATTGGTAATATGAATCCATTAATTTTTATTATTATCATTATTTTCATGTTATATTTTTTTTAGGATGTTGTTCTGATTTCATTTGATGGTTTTATTTTTTTATTTGTAAGAGAATTATGTTTTGATGTTTTGATTGCAGCTGCCTTGCATTACAAGTTATGCATATCGTTTTGTTTTGTAGTAGTAGTTCTTATTTATAGGTAGTTCTTTTTTTGTAGTTAGTAATTTTTTTTCCTTGTAGGATTTGTATTTTAGTTGATCGGTAGTTCAATTATTCATTACAGGTGGTTCTAGAGTCATTGTTTTACATTTCAACCAATGTTGTAGGTGATGGGTTACTGTGGAGTGGGGGGGGGGGTATATACCAATTATTTTATAATTGTTTGTGTACATATATCCCAATGGTTTATGATGAACCATTTCAATAGGTTTTTACTAGTAGTTTAAAACCATTGGGATATCCCTGTACTAGTGGTTACAACCATTGGGAGAAAGCTATTCAAATGGTTTGATCAGTTGGAAAATTCATGTTTGAACATCTTAATAATACATTCATTATATATTATTTGATTATTTATAATACCTATAGTTATGTTTAAATATTATGTTTTTATTAATATGGATTTATTTGATCATAATTTATTATTTCCATATTATTATTTATGTTCAAGATACTAATTAAATGGAATCTGTTTCAGTTACTTGTATTTAAATATTGAATATATAATATGTAATCATGATATCTTCTAATGTATGTGTACCCTTACTAAGCATTATATATCACTTTTTTATTATGGAACATTTTTCTATGTTTCTAGGCAGTTTTTTATTATTCATATGTTGGGATATACATGTGGTAATAATAATTATCTCAAAGAAAATTATTTTTTAAAACATCTCTTTTCAAATGTATGTGAAATAAAAGTATTTATTTTTTTACGAATATTATTTAGAAATTTAGTCTTTTGGGTTGTGATTCCATGAATCATATTTCATTATGATAATGTACTCACCAACTATGGGCTACTAGGGTTGCGGTGATTATGAAAGGGTACCCAAATGTAACCTAAAAATCAATCTAGAAAAAATTGGAGCTTTGTTTAATCACTATAACATTTGGTAAATAAATGGGATTGGGAAGTGATATTTCGTATTGAAAATATTCAACCACTTTTAGTACATGAAAACACTATAAATGATCTAAATTCATATATTTAATAACTCGTTTTGATCAATACTCAAAATTGTTTGTCCATTTTTTTTAAAAATTCTGAGTGGGGATTACAAATTTGAGTCTTAGATAGTGTATATTATGTAATATTCCGGTAATATCTTTATTTTTGTACTACCTCTATCATTGATGTAATCATACTTCATTGTGGATCTTTAAATATATAATTTATGTCAATTAAAATAT
Organism: Viscum album; assembly: GCA_963277665.1. Lineage (NCBI taxonomy): Eukaryota > Viridiplantae > Streptophyta > Magnoliopsida > Santalales > Viscaceae > Viscum > Viscum album. The sequence goes on from OY728135.1 coordinate 554,692,652, forward strand.
TGTGTAAAAATATATTATAAACTATAATAAGGATATATCATGAAATCCACCATATTTATTAAATATTCATTCTCAATTGTTCAATGGTTGCATGTTTTTATGTTATAGAGAATTTATTAAAAATTGTCAAATTGGTTTTTTAACATTACATTAACTAAAAATACATCAATCCATTGGGAAATGTTTTTCATTATACATTTAGGAGATATTATAATGATGAAATTAAATTATTTTTCCTTACATCCACATCTGGTATTTCCTAAACACATGGTGTTTAACAACCAATATTTTTGGAATTATTTTTTTCTAATTAATTTAATCTTATGATGTTTTATCCCAAAAACTAAATTTATATTTATTTAGAAAATAACTATGTGTTTATTGTGTTTTATGCAACACAAAGTCAATATTTCTATAAATGAAACAGACACATTATCTTGAATTACACACACCCCTAATTATTTCTTGTAATAACCAAAATAAAACGTATCCTTGATATCTTATGTTAAATGAAAAATCTAGTTTTACTAGGGTATAAGTTAAAAAAATATTTTTTAATTTTTTTTTGCAACTACCACCTAGCCATTGAAATAGACTTTACAAAAAAGATTAAATAACTTTTGTGAATATTGTTTACAAATTCATATAAAATAAGTCATTTATATCAATTAATAAGAGTTAATTAATAAACTATTTGAAAATAAGGAAATTACATTACTTAGAAAAATATTCTTGTTTGCAGAACCATAATTTTATATCAATAATTTAATAAGAAACAAATTTTATTAAATATATCAATATAATTTTTATATTCAGAAAATATTTTTGATTCTCATGAAATATATATTTTTATTACTATAATAATAAATAAAGTTCTATGAACAAAAATATTAATATTTCTAAAAAGTAATTTTGCATCCTTTTAAGGGAGACACAATTTTAAACATGAATTTTGACTTTTTGATAATTTTTATTGGAAGAAATATACATAATTTTTAAATGAGAAACACAAATGTTAAATTAGGGTAAATATTTTTTATTTTCTTGTAATGTTCCATTTTATGATGAATAATGAATAATAATGAATTTTAATTCCAAATCTATTTTTCACCTAATTTACTGATAAATTTATATTGTGATTTATTGGTTTTAAATTTCAATTACATAAATTATACATCAATTATTATAATTTAGGCCATTATAATGATTTTGAAATTGATATTTGTTTAACAACTTACCAAAAGTTTGAACGTTTTTACATTAACAACTTGTTTTTCTATCCATTATGTGTGATTAAATTTAAATTGATTTTTTCCTCTTTTGTGATTGGAAATTTAAAAAATAGATTCCATATTTTGGATATGAAAATTTTATAATATCTAATAATTTGAGCAATGTGTTTTACAAAAACAAATTAGTGGTAGTGTTTAAAATTTGATACAATGCTTAAGAGAAAAGTTCGCTTAGTAAGGGACTGAACATTACACTTAAGAGAAACAATTATGAAAATTGTCTTCAAAATGAAATTATATGTCTATATATAGAACCCATAGTCCCTTTAATCTATTTTGGATAATTATTGTATCCACGTTTCATTGGAAAAATGTGGGTGGAATTCCCAATTAAAAATATTTCAAGAATACAACTCTTCCTCTATAAAAATGCACTAAACCCTATCATTGATTAACAATGTTTTATCTATTTGGTTTTACACATATATTATTATATATCATCCAACAATACACAACCAAATCCTAGGATCATAAACTTTGTCTTAAAGGGGTCATAAGAAGTCTTTTTGTGAAAAACAAAATGAGTTAGCCAAAAAAAAGTAACCTTCTTCAAAGATCACTTTAAATTTATTTCATTATAAAATACATAAACTATTCATATTTAATGATAATATAATAACACCAATATCCTAAATTTAATGATATTTTTTCATTCTATGTTTCTAACCTAGACTCACACACACATCCATCTATTGGGTAACAAATTTACCATTCTTGCGTACAGTGACCTACCGCCTCACAAAAAGAGGTTGTTCTCATTTACTTTACATCCTACAACGGTTAGAAATTATTATGGATACACTATTTTTATATTATATATATGATTTATGTATTATTTTGGTATTATTTAATAATTTATACCTTCAATATTTCCATTTTGGAAAAATATGTTAACTTTGTTGTTTGAAGTGTAGACTACTATCTCTTCAAAAAGATGTAATTAATTCACCCATTACATGGATTTTTTTGGGGATTGATTTAGAAAAATTATAATATATATATGAAATAATAATAATAATAATATAATCACATCTATATATATTTCATTTACCTTGTTTTTGAAATACGATAATAATGTGGAAACATTGTTCGAGTGTATGTAAGGTCTATAGTCTCCCTGAATGTTGTATTTTATTTAATATATATAATTTATATATCATTGAAAATAATTATAATATATATATATATATGATATTTATACCAAATATTACATTCTTGATATCATGATATCACTATGAGGACCAAAAATAAAACTAATCAAAACACAAAAGAAAAAAAAAGCGATTATTACCTAAAATGTAACATTAACATTGAGTTGTTAATAAATGTGTAATATAAATTCATAATAAAATAATATATGGTAATAGGTATAAGAATATATTTATTTTAAATTAATATTATAAACTTATAATTATTACACAACAGTTATGAACAAGTATAAAGAGAGTCAAGACATAATGTATGGGTTTTCCCATTTCACATTTATTTTTCATTATACACATGCCATGTTCACAACCTATTTATTTTAATTGGTGTGTTCAATTCCCATGGATTTATTCAAATAATAATATAAATAATTTTATCTATATTTACATATCCCTATTTTGGTACTAATTTCTTGGGTTTAATGGTTCAAAAGTCACCTAACCCATAAAATAATTTTGACTCAATTTACCTTGTTTGAGGTAAATGCATGTTATGAACCGATATTTTGGAATAGGATGAATCTCTTACCTTTCATGATATTTTAATGTTAATTTATTTTTAATTTTTAAGTTATAATATGATTCATAGTTACTCAACTGGTAATAGTTTATTACTACAATCATATCATTTATCAAGATTTATTTATTATTCTTCCATTGATGAAATATTATAATACTTATCTGAAGATAAATTATTAATTTTCTTAAAATTTATATATTAATGAATTCCTAATGTAATTTATTCATTTTATAACTGTTAGGTAATTTATATAATTAATAATAAGTTTACATTAAAATATAACTTTATTTCTCCAATCAGGTAGAAATATGTGATCTTTTAAAACAATGTTTTTAAAAAAAAATTAAAAAATGTTTCGATGTCCTATTATTATGTATAGAATACGTTTTACCCATGTTTTACCTTTTAAAAAAACCTTTATAAAAGAAATATTCCTATCAATTTCTAATCAAGTAACTTTTCTAAATTATTATGGTGAAAGTGAATGTTCGACATGTACTCACTTACCGACAACCATGACCACCATTTCTATGATTAATTAATTATAAAGTAAATTTTTTGAAACAAATATCCTAATATAATGTATTTTTTAATTTTAGGTTGTTTTAAAGTAAAATGGTACCAAAAATATTTAACATTTAAAAGGTATTTTAAATGTTGGTCTATGCTTCCTTAATATGTTTTCAAATAGATATTTACAATTAAAATTATTATATTAATTTTAATATTTCTTTACCCATTTTCAAAGACATTTTATGGAATGTGGTTTTCAAATTTATTTCAAGACATTTATTTAGGTATTCAAATTATTTTCAAAGAAAAACCCTTTCAATGTTTTTTTAGTATTCTTTTATATGTTTTAATGGAAAAAAGGATTTAAAAAATGTTATTAACATTATTTATTATTTCTTTAAGGATAAATGTTTTCAAAATGATTTATAAAATAATTTATAATATTTAAATTTTGTCTGAAAATATATTTTTTTTCAAATTTTATTACGTTTATAAAATAAGTTTTCAATAAATAAAAAATATTTTTCTCATGAAATGTTTTAAATGAAAAGGTAAATATTTCTTTTTAAGAAATTTTTTTCTGTTATGGTTTTTGAAAAATATTTTCAAGGAAAAGATATTTAACATAATAAATGTTCCATGTGAACTTTTAAAAATTTTCTCCATATATGAAGAAATATCTTTTAACGGTTCATGATTCACTAGGTATATGTTCTAAAAATACGATTAATATTAGTTTCCAAATTGATTATGTTTTGATGAATTGGTTTTTATGACACCTGTTTCTCTTCCACAAGTTATATTATTTTGAAACCCACTTATTTTCATGTGTTATACATTAGTGAAATTTTTATGAGACATGTATTTTTTTTTTGATGATATGATAAAATATTTATGATACCTATTTCATTTCATTTGAAATTATATGATGTTTATGAAACGCATCTATTATTATTGGTATTGAAATGAATCATATTGTATTAACATTTATAACATGTAAGTAATATTTCATTATGTTGCTAGTGTGGATCTTATTTAACTCAAATTAATTGGGTAAATAATTAAAGATCCTATGAAATATTAGGAAACAAGATGAATGGGTTGATCAAAAATGAGGACCCATGGTCTCCTATACCACTATGTGATGATGGATAAACTCAATCCAATATTGAAAGATTGGGAAACCCTAAAAAATATAGTAATATTTGAAAACATAATCCATTATGGGAATATATGGAAATGTGATCTCTTATATGGAATGGAATTTTATAGGGGTGGTTGTGTTTCCTTATTAGCAAGTGTATTCCCTATGATGTGACCAGATAGGTTTTTTACAATGATCCTTGATTTATAGGGAATGATGTTACATGTTTTATATATCATCAACAAATTATATGTCTTATCCCTTTGATATAATAAAATAGTTTGTGTTCATGATTACTTTAATATTAATTTCTTATGAACTACAAATCTTTATTCCATGTCTCATGATTATGATATTTTTATATAGTTTATGATCTTTAGATGTTATTATCTTGTTATCATAAATTTATGTTCATGTTATGCCTTCATATTTCATTTAGTTACCCTTATAGATAATCCTAGATAACCCCTTTATTATTTTTTCTATTCAAATGGTAATTAGGAAATGATTTATGTGGGATTTAAGGAGAGGATGTTCTTTATAGAAGATATTTAAGATAATTTCCCCAAATATATTAATGTGTTCCATGTTTCCAAAGAAACTAAATAACTATGGTCCCCTTGTATGTATATTAATAATGTGATGAATATCAATGTAAAATGATTTAATATAAATGTTTGGTATTCCGTCCTCGTTATAGTTTCTATCAAATGAATGGTTTAGTCATCAATTGGAAATTATTTTGATAACAATTTGGATATTCCAAGGGTATTCTCTAAAAAAGCCTAAGGATAAGTCAATGTATTAGAAAGTGTTTTATATTTTTGGTAAAATATGGGGAACTTGGTTTCCTAGAAATAAATCCCTATTTTGATTCTAAATATGTACTTGGTTCTTGAATATATATACATAGGAGTAACAACAACAACAAGGTGCTTCTGTGCAGACTTAAGCATAACCTCGTACATGACAACTGGACTTACTGTGAACCTAATTTGAAACTCTTAGGGGTATGATTTTGGGAAGTCATAAATAGCTTTTGAACCATCATGAAGGATATAAATATAAAATGACTATGAATAACCTAAGATAACCCTAATGTGTCATATAATAAATAATTTGGAGTAATTATTTAGACATTATATAAATAACTTTTAATGGTAACGTTTGTTTATTCTGTGATAAGTGTTTCTTACAATATTGTTTCATGTCATAGTCAATACCTGAAACTAGAAAGAAATGTGTAAGCATTGAATGGTTGAGATGTGGAAATGATGGGCATTACAAAAATGATGTCCCTAGTGGAATCATTATAGAAACCTGATATTGGTATGTGTATTCTATATATATCTAATGAAAAGGGGAACACAAATTACATGTTAATGGTATATAAGTTTCTTCTAGTATTTTATACATTAAATTCAAGAATCACTCTCAAATTAAGGTTGAGTAACCTTATAACATGATTCATATTTCATATTATCCAAAATTGACATTAATGAATAAGTTTATGAGGAATTATTAATGGATTAAAAATAATGTTTGATGATTTAAGTGTATATGTTTTGGAATTAAAATAATATATTATATTAATCATGAATTATATGAGGATTTTTTTATATGTTTTTCTATTTAAAATAATGTGTTAAATTATATTTATGACCTAGAAAATTAATTTAATGCAAAGGTTTCATTTTGGAAATTAATCCTTTGACATGTTCCTATGGTTTAGAAATGATATTATTTTTGGATAAAGAGGTGATGATATGAATAATATAAATTGGATAGTATTTATGACATCCAAACTGATAATTAATTTATTAAAAATGTCTAATGTGTTATCAGGGATGATGTTTAAAACTTCTTAGAATAATGAAATATATCTTATAATATATGGAAAAATGAATCTTGAAATTTTTCATAAAGGATTTATGGTAATTCAGGTTATCACCATTCCCTGGGAGAATATACAATGAGTGTATTCACAATTTTTTGAATTTGATAACCAAGAGATACATTGGGATATATTTTCAATCAATGTTATGATGATATAGTGTATTTATTTTTATGTTTCGGATTTTATTATTTTTAAGTGTTATATGGTTAACCATTAATGGATTTTTAATGATAAAATTAAGATGATATTTGTAAGAGTAATGTTTTATCTCACCACATGAGGATTTAATAATATTCGATAAAGTATTCTAACTACATTTTTTTATAAATGATGACATATGGGATGGATTATCATTTATCTCATAATATATTTGGGCTTCAAGAATTAAAAAATTCACCTTACTTTTTAGAGAAAGTGGGGAAGTGGAAATTGATGAAGGAATAACGAAATGTGATAATTTTCTGAATTCATTGATATAATTTTTTTGATGAAAATTATATAATTTTAGGAAAACTTTATATAAATAAATTTCTTTCTTTATTTATTAATTTTTGTTGAACTGTTGGCCATTTAGATCATCATATATTTATGACATTGAGGCCCAAACCATTCCATTGATAATTCAATGATTACGATTGATAACCTCAATAACACCCTCAAAATATTTATGTTTTCCTCAAAGACCATATTATCAATTTATTCCAATGTCGTCCCATGTGAAAACCTAGTTATGAGTTTCTTTGGGTAACATACATATTTACAACAATACCTTTTATAAGGTTGTTTTATTATTCATGTTACAAAGTGCATTTCTAGGAATGGAACATAAAATTATTAAACCTTTATTAATCTAGATCAAATTATATTGTGAAATTTATATTAAGGCTGGTATAAAATAACACCCTAATATTTTTTGAATTAGCCTTTTCAAATTAATTCTATTTTTTTATATTTTTTAACACCAAACTAATTATTTCTTTTCTGACATAAAAAAACTAATTGGGAATTACATTATATGAAAAACCAAGTCTATATTTCACTACACATAACACATATATTAGGTTGAGGTTGAAAAAAAATATGCTTGGCATGTATTACATACAATATTGAGTCCCATTTATAGCTTGTTTTACACACAAGGTTGATTTATTATGGACTAAAAGATATTATTAATATTATTAGTCAAATATTTTAATATCTAACACAAATCTAATCTAATAGAATTGATGAACAAGATTATCTAAATTGTGAAAAATATTATTGAAACATTTATATAAAATGATGCATTTGGTTATCAATTTGTAAAATTGAATGTAAGAACTATTTTGAAATAAAGAAATTACTTTTCTAGGAAAACAATTTTTCTGGAAACAAAAAGATATTTATGTCATTAGTTTAGGAAATTTTTATTTTAATTTTTTCTGTAAAATATATATATTCCATCAATATTTTTTATTCTCATTTAATATATTGTATTGTCTTTAGATAAGAATAAATCTAATTTTATGATTAAAAATATGTATTTGTATATAAGGTATGTTTAACTCCTATTAATGGTGAAACCATTTTTAATGTTATTTTTGAATTTCTTACCTTTTTTGGGAAAATAAGGAAAATTTTGGAAATAATAGAATAAAAATTATATTATAGTTATTTTTTTTGTAATTTTAAATGATGTTTTATTTTTTGACGAACAGTAAATAATTGTGAATTTTAATTGAAAATATCTTCTTTGTATAATTTATTTATAAGGATAAATTATGTTATTGGGTGGTTTTCTGTTTCAATTGTTGCAATTATACATCATTTTATAATATTTAGTTCATTATAATTAATTTCACTTTGATAATAGATATAAAAACATTCAAAACATTTGATGGTTTTTAGATTAAAACCCTGTTATGTTGTCCTGTTAGTGGAAAAAAATTAAAATTAATTTATACCAATTCTGTGATTGGAATTTTAAAAATGGATTCAATATTTGGGATCAAACAAATTTATAATTTCTAATAATTTCAACTTTATTTTTTTTCAAAAAAATATTAATGAGATTTATTAAAATAAATTATAGTGAATAAGAGAAAAATAAACTTAACAATGGAATAAACCACACACTTAAGGGGGAAAATGACAAATAATTTTGTTAAAATTTATGTTGTGGATTTATATAGACCCTATCATTAGATTGGTTGAATTTGGTTTATTAGTGGAGCCTCTAGTCCTGGGAAAATTTGGGGTGTAATTAACATTTCAAAAAATTAGAAAAATGTCACTCCTCCTCCACTATAAATATACACTCAAACCTCCAAATTATTCACACAAATAAAGCCCTTTTCTCCCCAAAAATCACTAAAATAATCTCCCAAAATATCTCCCTTAATTAAATATTATTCTCTTTTGGATGAAATGTATCCATGGATGTCCTTTCGTGGATAGCAAAAGGAGTTATCCAAAAAAGTGGTATTCTTATTCAATGATTATAATAGTCTTATTTCATTCTCCAATAATTAAATACTAATTATACCATGATAATATCATAAAAATATTATTCTAAATATACTAATATATATTTATTTTGATTTTTGGACTACTATTTACAGACACTTACATATAATGGGTAACGAACTTACTATTCTTGTGTACAGTGAACTATCGCCTAAAGAAATGATATTGCTCTTATTTCCCTTACCCCTACCATGGTTAGGAATTATGAAGATAAATATATTTTTAATGATATTTTTAATTTTTCATTATTTTTAAATTATTATGTAAAAAATACCTTCATTCATTACATTTTTATTAACACGATAACATCATTTGTGGACGTATTGACAACAACCTCCTCAAAGTGATGTCATTCATTTCGACCATACATGGAATGTATTATATATCTTTTAAGTAGACATGTATGATATATATATGAAACTATAAATATGAATTAATTGTATTATATATAAATATACATATATTTCATTTAAATTATTTCAATATGATGGTAAAACTGAACTAGCATTAAGGTGTACCTATAAGAAACTATCTTCATGGATGGTGTAGTTAATTTAATATTTTAATATTTTATAGATTACAATAAATACTTATATAATAAATATATTTTATATTCATATCATGTTTTACATTCTAGAGTAAATAATATAACTATGAGGGTAAACAATATAACAAATCGAAACACAAGATGCAAAAAAAGTGATTAATACACGAAACGAGACATTAACATTGAGTTGTTAAAAAATGAGTATTATAAATTCATAATAAAATAATGTATCATATTAGGTATTATTTTATAGTTATTTAATATATGTCTAATAAACATTTATTTATTATAATGTATTTTTTAATTATTATGAAGAGAGTCAGTAACTATGGTAACATGTTTCTCGTCTCACCATTATTTTCCTAGAGACACAAGCAATGTTCAACACATATTTTATACAAGTGGTGCGTTTAATTACTATATATTAATTATATTATTTTTATAATTAAATTTATTGGTATTTTCATATACATTTTTTTATCTTTATTTTATATGGTTAATGGTTTAAAAAGATTCCAAATATGTAAAGTAATTTTGTTTCATTTTCCTTCTTAGAGAAACATGTTGGGTTATGTACCTATATTTTAATATTGGCTCTATATAAATTCATTTTAAAATTTAAATAATAAACATACTTCCAATAAATATATTTTATGATTCATGTAATTTTATTATTTCATGGGGACTATGATTCAATATTACCAAATTGGTTACCATTTATCACTACAATCTCATCATTTAACGAGATTATTTATTATTATTCTTCTATTACTAAAATTTTATGATAAATATCTAAATATAATAATTAATTATCTTTTAAAAAATATATTTTTGATGCTTTAATATATTAGTACCATTCTTCCACTCTTTGTAACTTAAGATGATTATAATATGTTTTTATGAAAATATGACTTTATTTCCTTTCTGTTGAAAATTTTTATTCATTCCAAACCAGGTTTTATAAATTATTTTTAAAATAATTTTTATATTATCCAATTATATTAATAATAAATAAATCTATGTTTTAAATTTATAAAAAAATTTTTTCTTATAGTAATATTCTTGTTATTATAATTATAAGGAATGTTTATATACTTTTAATGATAAAAAATAATGTTCGGCATCTAAACAATTACCCATAATCATGACCATCACTTCCAAGAATCATACATTGTATATTTATATTATGAGAAATGTATTCCCAAAATTATTTATTTTTGAAATATAAATTTTTATTCAAAGAAAAAGGTTTTATGAAAATATGCTTAAAAGGTGTTTTAAATTTTTTTTAAATAAATGATTATATGTATTCTATAGTTTATTTTCAATGAAAATGATTTAAATGTTATAAATATTTATTATAATGTTTCAAAATAAATTTTCTATATAACGATTTTCCAAATTATTTTGAGCCTTCTGTTTAGGATTTTAATGTGTTTTCATATAAAAAGTTTTCCATTTTTTATTAAATCTTCTTTTATATGTTTTCAAGTATGAATGTTTTGAAACTAAATCTGGGATATTTAATATATTTTCAAGGGAAGGATTTTTCAAAATCTTTTATAGCCTCATTTATGTGATTCAAATTTAACCTTAAAATAGAATGGTTTTAAAAATAATTTATGTTTAAATATAAAATATTTTAAATAATACATTATATTTTTCTCAAGAAATATTTTAAATCAAATGTTAAATCTTTCTTTATAAGAATGTTACTTTTGAAATTGTTTAATGAAATGTTTTCTCAAAGAATTTATATTTTAAATAATATGTGAACAATGTGAAATATAAAAATCCTTATCCATATTATATGAAATAAATTTTTATAATTTATGATTTTATAGGGATATAACCCTTGAAAACCTTTCATATTCTTTCATGAATGGTTTATGATTTGATATTACGATGTTTATGATACTTGTTTCTCTTCTACAATTTAAATTCATTGGGAACCAACTTTTTTTCAAATGATATACTTTTACTAACTGATAATGATACCAATATTTTTCCCAAAGTTACTTATATGATTAAATATTTATGTTACACATTTCTTTCATAGGAAATTATATGATTTTTATCAATCCCATATATTTTTATGTATCACGATATGATGGATGTTTTATAACCTTTTAGAACATGTTTATACTATTATATTATATGAATGGGGGGACCTATATCATCTCTTAATGGATTATGTAAATATTTATATCTCGTGACATAATTCTGGAAAAAAAGTTAACATTCTTGATCCAAAATATGAAACATGTTCATCCCGATCCACTATGGGATAATCATGAAACATAATATAGTATTGGAATAATGGAAAACCAGATCCACTATGGTAATATGGGGAAACATTGTTCACTATATAAAAATCTGGAATCCCAATCCCATACAAGGAAATAACTTCGATTGGGTATGTTGGTGGTTCCCACCTAGAAGGTTTAATATATATTAATTGACCTGATAAGTTTTTCACAATGAGTCTTTCCATGTAAGGAATAATGTTTAATGTTTATATATCTACCAAAAATTCTATGTATATTTCTATTTATATGCTCACATGGTTCATAATCATTATTACCTTATGATTCATGTCTTATAAATATTTAATATCAATTCCATGCCTCGTGATTATGACATTTTTTCACAATGTATGATCATTATAAGTTATTTTTATGTTCTCATACCATTGTGTTCATTTTATTCTTATGTATCTTCATTATATAACATTATTAAGAACATGATCTCATTTCATTATTGTGTTCCCTTTCCAAAAGTCATGAAGTAATGTTTTATATTGTAGTAGTAAATGGGAAACCATTATAGATGATGTCAAATATATTTCAACAAACTAAAAGAATGTATTCTTGGATTCCAAAGACAGTAAATTATTAAATTCCTCAAGAATTTATATTTTTTATGTGATGATTATTGACATAAATGATTTCATATACATGTATTTTACAATTGGGTCATTATAATTTGAAATATTAGTTACATCATTATTAAATAAACAACTAAATCTCCCAAACAATTCTGGAGTTATCATTTATTTCAAATGATTATTTATTTCATTACCATATCCATTTTATAAGGAGTTATCAATCATTAAGTATTTCCCTAGAGATAAAAATTCATGTAATAAACTTGTGTCTTCAATAGGTTTATAATCATTACTATAATATTGTGTGATAGGGGAATGAGAATTTGAAGGTTCATCTGGAATTAAATTTTTTAAAAGTGGATTCTGTTATCTCTAATCTCAATGATGAGTATATCTTCATGCACATTGATAATGGTTTTTCTGTATTCATAAAGAGACTGACATTGATAATGTGTCAGTGGGATGGCTATTTATTTTCCACTATGTTAAACAAATAAAAATCAGCTATAATATTCATGTTTTAAACTACAACAATATCATCTTCTCAATCTCATCTGGAAATGTAATTTATTTTTTATAAGTCAAACTTATTTTATTTACGGAATAAATTATACCACTATTAAAAAATTATACACTGATTGATTCATTAATTTTATAAACATTTCAAAATGGAAAACTATATATGAAAATTTTATACATATAATAGTGTGAGGGATTGACAATATTCATAGATGTCTATATTTTCAGTGTATTTATATTGGGGCCAATAATGATATAATTAAACCCAATTTCAAAGGTTCATTCCCTTTTATCCTCCTTTTTTCAATGAATGTTTATTTGAGGAAAATAGAGAACTTGGATATATGTTTGAGGACCCCATGAGGGGCATATTGATTTCCTCTTTATAAAAAGTATCTAAAATTTCTATATCATGTTCCTCATCCTAAATCATCCATTTTAAAATATTTGTGATTGTAAAGGAAGGGGAAGGTCTCTATTCTTCAATTTTCCCATTTAAAAATGTATATTTTTTCTTTGTATATTTTATACAATTTTTATCATTCATTTATTTAATTTTTTACTACTATCTTCATGATGTTGGTTTTTAATATCTTTCTAAACAATCTATAATCATTCAACTTAATTTCAAGTATATTATATTTAAGGTGAGGAGTGGAGATTGTTTGGATTTTTTTTCCAATTCATATGGTAATCATACATATATTTTTCCTAGGGTTAGGTATTAATTAGGGTGAGATATTTATTCGAGTTGTGGAGTGAATTTGAACAAAACTAGTGAGCTTATATTTTAGTGATTTTACAGTATTTATCAACTAATAAACATTTAGTCCTCATTTTAGAGTTGCAATTTTTAATAAAATAGTTATGGGATGTTCAAATTTTTTATTTTCATAAAAATGACATTTTCGTTATTATAATTCTTGGTGTAATATTTATTGTATTTTAAATGGAAACTTGGTGGAATATTATATTATTATTTTTTATTTGATGATAGGTTATTTATTTTTATTTTTATTTTGGTACCACAAATAGATATATATTTTTAGTTCCCATTGATGTATTATACATTTGGATGGCCAATTAATCCATGATTATTTTGGGGATTTTTTGGGTATAATTTTGTTACAATGTTAATTGTACCCAAAACCTAAGAATAATGTATAATAAATTTCTTTCATTATAAATTGAGAACATGTATATTAGGTTTTTCATATTTGTTGATGGAAAAAGTTGGGAAGAAGAACTAGAGGGAAGTCTTCGGGGCTACCTTGTGAATACCTTTTGTGGAGTCCCATCGCCCCACACCCACCATAGAGAATGGAGGTGGGAGGCTCCATGAAGGAATTTGACATTCGCGAGCCTACCACAGAGCAAAAAAGGTGGGATGACCCCAAACCCCTTTGACGTTCGCAAGGCCTCCGTGAAGCAAGGAGCCAGGAGGCTTCACGAATAAATTTCACCTTCGCAATCATGCCGTGGAGTAAGGAGGTGGGACGCCCTGCGAACCCCTTTGACGTTCACGAGACCAATGTTGATCAAACTCTGTCTTAGCACCGATTGAGTTCTACCTCATAGCACGTCATGCCTAAAAATACAGGGTGCCCCTCGAGGCCAATGGACAGATCATCAGACCATTCACCTTATAAGCCCTCAAATCATAATGAACTTCTTGCTCTGAGAACCATGAGCTTCTAAGGGTACTTTTTAATTACAATGTGCATACCCCTTTGCTTTAATTCAACCCCTATTCAGAGTGGGATGCCTTTTGCAATGCCCATGGGCCTTTGCGATGGAACGGGATCCCCATAGGGACTCGAGTCATCATGATGCTTTTATGCTTTGAGAAACACCATCCATACACATGCGACCCACTTTCTAAGATAGGGTCACTATGCTTCTCCAAGCACATTTCATCACAAAACTGTTCCTCGCATGTCACCCTTTCTTCACGCGGCATTTCTTTGCAAATACCATTCCACTTCGTGATGCTCCTCTCATATGAACCTATTCCCTATGCTTGGACTTGGTGAATTCACGTCATGAAGAACATACCTTCACAAAGCCACTCCACTTCATAGAGCACCATAGCATCACAAGGGTTATACCTATGAACCCCTTTTCTCTGTAACTCATTTTCCCATGAGGCCCTTTAGGTTTTCATGAAGCAATTTCAATGTCCATTCGATGATACTTCCCATTATGTTGCTTCTCCTCATGATTCTTCGTATAGGCACACTAACGGATATTGCTTCTTCACATAGCCATGATAACATAGATCCCTTGATGGATCTCTTTATAACACCCCCACCGCCACGGTATTACTGATGCCTTCCTTCCCCCATGGGAGGGCGAGTATCGGTTATTTATGTCCTAGTGGTGCTGAACGCACCCACCTCGTCCAAGATGCAGGACGTTAAAATTCCATGTGCCATCATCCTTAGCACATGACGTTAAACTGTGACCTCGCCCCACGCCTTGCACACAGGGCGCCACACCTTGGACATTATCTATTCCCACTAGTCTCCATGGGAGTGAGATCATTCCTAACATGGAATGACATCCTCTTTATTGGGGTGATATCCGTCTGTGGGGAAAGGGAAACCACCTTAGTATAAGCCCCTAGATTTCCTTGCAGGAGGAATCACCCCTACTCCTCCTCTCTTCATAGGTGCCAAATCCCTCTCCCACTGGGCTTTGTCATCACCTGTGACTCTCTCCTAGAGTAAATCCCAATATCCATCACCTTGTTCTACAAACCACGCATAATCCCTATCTTCATCTTTTGGCTACTGACGATGTGTAAGCCCCTTTTCTTTATTGGGCTACTAAATACGTGTAACACCCACTCTAATTCCCATAGACACCCCTTTCGTGACGTGATCTACATGTCTTCGATGACTCTTGTTTCTCAAACTGTTCATTACTCGTGTGGGCTTAGAGCAATCATCGACCATGACATCATCTTTGGGAATCCTAGAGTGTATCCCCAAAACCAGTCCACCAGTACTATACTGTCTTTGCTCCTTGCCAAGGTGATGTACATAAGAAGCTTCACTGATGTTTAATCCTAACACCTGATGGCTCCAGCCCACTTCACATCGGTTCTCCCACTCATCTTGAACTATTTGGTCTTTTATCCTTGCCAAGGCAGGGTACATAGGAATCCTCCCTAAGGTTCTAGACCAACACCTAGTCTCTCCATCCCCCTTCACATCAGTTCACCCACACCACCTGAATTACGTGTTCTTTGATCCTTGATAAGTTGAGGTATGTAGGAATACCCCCTAAGTTTCATGCCCAACACCCGGTCACTCTGACCCCCTTCACGTCGGTTCTCCCACTCCACCTGAACTACGTGGTCTTTGATCCTTTCCATTGTGAGGTACGTCAAGTGCCTTCTTGAGTTTATGCTCACCATCCATTGGTCCCAGCCATCTTTAAATCAGTTCATCAGACACACCTAAACTACACGGTATTTGATGCTTGCCATGGTGAGGTACGTAGGAAGCCTCCCTGAGGTACAATCCCAACACCCAGTCGCTCTGGCCCATTCAGGTCGGTTCTCCCACTCCACCTAAACAACATGACCTTTGATCTTTTCCAAGGCAGTGAATGTAGGAAGCCTCCCAATGGTTCAAGCCCACAATACATTGGTCCCAACAATCATCATATCGATTCACCAGAACCTCCTGTACTACGTGTAATTTCAATCTTTCTAAGTCAAGGTATGTAGGAAGCATTCATGAGGATGAATCCCAATAACCATTCATCCTCACCATCTTCATGTCATTTCCCACTCCAACTAAACTACATGGGATTTGATCCTTTCCAAGATGATGTATGTAGAAAGACTCTATGAGTTTCAAGCACAACACCCAGTCGATTTGACCCCCTTCATGTCAGTTCACCCACTCCACCTAAACTATGTAGTCTTTGATCTATGCCAAGGTGATGTACATTGGAAGCCTCCCTGAGGTACAATCCCAACACCCAATCACTCCAAACCCCTTCATGTCAGTTCTTCCACTCCACTAATACTATGTTATATTTGATCCATACAAAGGTGGGGTACGTTGGAAGCCTCCCTGCGGTTTAATCTGTCAATCCATTGGTCTAGACCATCTTCAGGTCGGTTCACCAGACCCACATGAACTACGTGGTCTTTGATCCCGCAATGATGAGGTATGTAGTAAGCCTCCCTGAAGTTCGATCCCAACTATCGGTCGATCTGACCCCCTTCATGTTGGTTCACCAACTCCACTAGAAATATGTCATCTTTGATCCCTGCCATGGTGGGGTATGGAGGAAGCATACCCCAGCCTCAGTCCCACCATCCATTGGTCCAGATCATCTTATATTCGGTTCACTAGACCATCCAGAACTACATGGACATTGATCTTTTCCAAGGAAAGTTATGTAAGAAGCATATATGAGGTTCAAGCCCAACAACCATTGATCCCAAACGTCTTCACATCAGTTCCCACTCCACCTAAACTACATGGTATTTGATCCATGACAAGGTGAGGTACGTAGGAATCCTCCTTGAGGTTTAAGTCCAACACCCATTGGTTCTGACTCCCTTCACGTCGGGCCACCTCCATCCCGCATTACGTAAAACATCATCCCCCATTTAGAGGTAAGCCATTGTTATCCCATTCAGTGTTAACCCATTGTTAACCCATTTCGACGGTAAGACATCTTCAGATGAACTATGTGGACTTTTATTCCCGACAATAGGGATAATTAGGAAGCCTTTCTAAGGGTAAAGCAAATCACTCATGCCTCATCTTCTCTCACTCGAGCCTATGTGTTTTGGGAAGGTCATTACCCAACCTGGAGGTTCTATTTCCTCCATGTCCCATCCATATGTCCATTCTCCAGGGTCTCCTCCTCAGGTGTCCAATTGTTCCACAAAACTACATGGACACTGAATCCCTTCCATGATGATACATAGGAGGTCTTTTCGAGATTCAATCCCATCATCATAATTGTCCTCGAGTAGACTCCGTCTCATTTTCCACCTACGTCATTAAACCCTCCTTCATCCATCCTAATTCGTACCCAGGCCACCACATCCTGGTGGGATCATGCCACCGCATTCCCCATTCCACATAACATCAACCGTGAAGCAAACCACATGTTATCCCCAACATCAGTGTTCCCTATAGGGGTTACACCCATCTGATCCGCTCTAATTAGTGTTCTGATCATTTCAATCTGTCTCCTTTTAATGTTAAACTCATAGCATACCCTCTGTTAAACATGGGTAGCTGAGGAAATCCTTAGATAAATTTCAATGGCATAAAATTCCCTGTGTTCTATGGGGGATTCCTTAGGCTTCTACACCGTTGAGAATACTAAGGGTAAAACCCAGACGGGCCAATTTCCCAGTATCTAGACATTCTAGTGATTTCCAATGTGACTACTCCCCTAACTGAAGATAGCTGCCCTAATAGGACCCTTTGGATTGTCCCGACAGAAGTAGTGTAACTAACTAGTGTCCATGAAGATATGGAACTGAGAAGAATTTCACGAACAACGCCTTAAATCTATAAGGGAGACTCAGACTATGTGATGAGTGCCGAGGAGGAATCCCTGGATGGAAGAGCCGAAATCCAATCATCACATTTCGATCAAGGAGAAAATGTCCCTAAATAAGGAATGAATATTGCCCACCTTTGGAAAGAATGCATTCAGGGCAACCGACAGTGTCATCAAGCTCCAACAAGACGGACGCGTGTGCCTTGAAGAAAGCATCAGAAACAGAAATGTTGAACCCAACGTTATTTTGTTCCCCTCAATATAGATATTATTAGAAATTGAGAGATTATTAGACTAGCATGTCAATGGATCTATCAATCTAGCACTGGTTCCCTCCATTCAAATAGCGGGTTGGAGTGAAACTCACCAGAAGTTGGGACATTCAAAATGTTGGATGTCCCGGTCTATGATGTTGTCAGCATTGATCCATCTTATCAACCATGTAAGACAAAATGATGTTGGGGAATAGGTAATAAATTTCCTATTTATTCCATATCTAATGAGTTAATCTCCATCCTTTTTGGAACCATGTTGCTACTCTCAAAACTCGATCACCTCCTGCCCACCAACGTAGGGGTAGGGGCAGTACTAGCTGGGCAGTCCCACATGGTTCTGCCTCTTCTGAAATGGTCATAGTGGCCATGACCATTGGGTTCCCCCACCCCATCTCTCCCTCATATTTCATCCAATGAAGAGTGATCAATGACCTATTACGTTAGTAAGAGGAGGAGGGTATTATCCCGACTCAGGATTTTCCCCTCCTGGATTCAGAGGCATATACACCTCGTCGTCAACGCAATCCCAAGGGCTACACAATGAGCCACTACTCCCCAATTGAACATATAACTGCTTGAGGAGCCTCTTCTTGGAATTTCTCGAAGACTCCCTACCCTACACCGACGAGGTAGTGGATATCCGGGTCAACCCAGCCATGATACCATTCCAGGGGCTCCCAAAAAAGGCTCCCAGTAGGCCGCATCAACACCGCCACCCAATCATTATTTCTGAAGAAAAGGTAAGGCATGTACCAACACCACTGGCTCCAATCCATCTAACCCAATGCTAGCTTAGGGGATAATCCAATGAGGACATCTTCCAATTGTGTCAACATCAGCGGATACTGTGGACTGGGCCACTGCAGATGCATATCACCAAATCCATGTGTACACTGAGTAGGGACATTCATACGCCTGACCTGGATCGAGGCCCCAACCTCCCCATGGGCAGGCTGGGTCGATTCTCTTGGTCGCCCGCATAGGTAGTGGCCGCCTTAGACTATCCCATTGCGATGCCACCCAGTATGGAGGTCCTCCCCATACAGCTACCATTGAGATGGTGGACCTTCCAAACTTCCAGGCTTGGCATGGAGGTATGCCCCATGCCACCTTCAATCCAATTGAGGGTCCTCCCCTCAGTGGTGATGCTCAGTACGGAAGTCTCTCTCATTCCCACTATACAAGACATGGATTCATTCATCCTGCCATAGACCGTTGGCATAGGGAGGTTTCACATCAAGTATCTCTCCAACATGGGGACCCTTCTCGATTCCTCGTAGCATCTGGCGAAGGTCCTCCTTGCCCCAAAAATTAGAGGAGTGAGGGCTAGCTTTACTTCACCAGCACCCAGCATGGAGGTCCTACCCGTGTTCAGTTAACTAGTACAAGGATCCTCCTCATAATGATGCCACAAGGGGAAACAAGAATGGGGGTATCACCCGTGAAAATATTAGCTTAAGTGGAGGTCCTACCCACTCCAGTACTACCCACGAAGGTCCTCCCCATGTCCCCTTTGATATCTGTCCTGGTGCTCCTCACACCCCGGATTACTCTGGAAGATGTTCTCCTCACCCCAGCACCAGTACGGCCAAAGGACCTCATCATGTTAGAACTCTACCCTATCCTAAGGAACCATCTCGAGGCATGAGGGCAGGTTGTTTCTACCACAAAAGGAACACTGAGATGATTCAAATTGAGATCAAACCTATTTCCATCTCATATTTTGAAGCCGAATACAACTCAATGATGGAACTATCACCCATGTACACTGTTTCAAGGGTCGATGTATGAATAAGTAGAATCAGACTTGTACTCTCATACTTCAAGGTCCATCGGATTACCGAATCCCTCCGCGGTTATATCCAGGAGGAAGAAAATTTGGAAACCTCACAAGTTACGGTCGTGAAATAACCACTTTCGTCACTAGAATCACTCTCTACCTTCACCAGAGATCATGGAGAGATATTATGGGCTCCAATTGTGGGAAATTAGCAGTGTGGCCCATCACAAATAGCCCTAGCCCCTGTACCAGGAACTGCAGCCATCAACCCATCCTACCATGATGTGGTGGATAAGTCACTTCACTCTTCAATGGATATCCCAAGATTTGGTGGTATGTTAGCTCACTCATCGTACTCTCCACTGGCTGGACTACCATCCCAATGGTCTACTTCTGTACCGCTACCCATCCCTCAGCCACCTCCAGTTGATGAGTTGGGTAAAGAATGGCCAGACCCTAATTCAGATCCATGAAGCTTATGTAATATCCTCACAGTGGTCCAAATTATTGATATGTTTTACCCCATAGAAGTGATGAATTTATTCTCACCTAAATCCCTCACCACAGAAGAATTTGAGTGTTTCGGTAAAACCCTCTGGTTGACGCACTTCTGCCTTCATCACCAGTTAGTGACTTATCCGAAGGGACAAGCGCATTTTGAAGATACTAGTGAACAATTCTATCTAGTTGATTTGGATGCACTCCATGTGTCCTAGCACACCAAGTCACCAGGTCTCCATAGGGACCTCTTACACAATGCATTCAGAGATTCACGGTACTCCGCAAGATTGTCAAGGAGGCTTCCCCCCACCCGTAGATCTGTGGTTGGGGGAGATATGCCGCCCTTCTCTTCAGTCACATTCGACTACAATCCAACTCTCTTGGAGACACAGAGTACATGCCCCACAGTAGAGTTTCAGTCAACATCGCCACCCTATCGGAAGATAGAAATGAGATAAAGCTCGTGGATGGGGACCTACCCCATGAGAACATGTCGTCACTACTAGATCTCTTGGTAAGGGTTACTGGTCATTAGAGGAGCCTGTTGGGTCTCTCTTCACCCACTGAGGAATTAGTCCTCTACCAAAATCAAGGTAAGGGTAAATAATATCTTTGGGATGTCAAGTCCACCAAACCATCTGACTCAGTGCTGAATATGGAGTAAGACCCTATGAAATTTATGTTGCATCAACAACTTTCCGAAGAGAAGAATTTGGTCGACAACCTCCTCTCTGAACAAGCAGTAGAGCGCCGGCCAGAATACGGTGATCCTAAGACGGGGAAGCAGGGGAAGGGATAGCTTCCCCTTGGATAATTTCTTCCAGCTGACCCTGACTATCCTTCGCACACAAATAGGGATGAGGCCGGAGCTTATAGAAAGAGGGAGCGGTACGTATCCCTAGATCCTCTGGAACGGCATAACGACCCTAAGGATCTAGCTCGGGCTCCCCATCTACCCCACAGGTCGTTCCCCCAGCTGTAATATGAGCCAATGGGCCACCCTACCATGTTGAAGAACCTACCAATGCACTGGTGGTCAGGGATCCCCATCATGATAGGAACCCTCACCTAGATGATCAAATGGCGGCACTCATTTCCCATCAGGGGGCATTGGAAACGCAATTGGTTTCCCTCCCACTTTATGGAAAGCCATATATGGCGTGGTTGGATGATATGACAGTACCCCTAGGATTCAGGAATCCCACATTTTACCCCTTCAATGGGACAGGGGACGCACCACAACACCTATCCCACTTTACCTCAAGGTGAGGCCCCATGTTGGGAACTCTAGAGAATCAAGAAGCCACCAAACTCTAGGGTTTTGTGTAGACATTGGAAGGCCATGCATTTTTCTGTACATCCAACTCCCCATCAAATCGGTGATCGGCTTGGAGGACTGTCGTAAAAAATTCCTCTAACATTTCAGCTCCACCACATAGATAACGAGATTCATAGACCTCTTCCAGTGCAAACAGTGGCTTGATGTGCGCATCATCGACTTTGTTGCCTGATGGAAAGGACTCAGGTATTACTTCTCTATTAAGGCCCAGCACTAAGAGGAGGCCTTACACTAGGCTATACAGGAACGTCTGTTGCCTCCTGCAATCCCCGCAAGAAGGGCCACTAGGGATGATCCTGTCAATGTGTACCAAATAGTGGGCCACATGAAATACTAGTTTTTTCTATTAGAGTCGCCTTTAAAACCATATAGAGGCCCGCTACCACATGCACAACCTCTAGCCCATGATATGACACCTCAAAATTTACACTTTCTACAACACAATGCGCCGCCATTGCTAGGGAAAAATAACTGAGTTCCACCTACTCAACATGCTCCTCTACCCCCGTCAAAGTTAGGCTTTAAGGTCACCCTTTCTAGAGAGGGTAAACTGAACCTACTCATTGAAAGATACATAGGTCCCTAGTTACATCAGTAGTGCCTTGAAACCGGGGATTGTGTGTATTATTTAGTGTAGAAGATCAGAAGAGAAAAACTTACTTATCACCCTAATTAATGCCCCTATCAATGGATCTTGGGGATAACTCACAATATGTTCTTTGTGTTCAAAGACTGTCTCCAAGGCCAGGTCCACAACAACATAGTTAGGCTGGGCTTAGCCCTAGCGCTGGTAGCTTGCGTCTTTGTGAGGCGAGATAGCAACAATGATAGTGGGGGCAAGTTGAATTAGGTTTCCAGTCATGGGTCCTAGAAGTATGATGACTGGATGGCTTGAAAAATAGTCACTCATGCCCATGGTGTCATCTGGGCATGCATGAATCACCAAGAGACTTCAGAAGCTGCAGCCACCACTTCTGCATTGCCACCTCATTTGGCCTCTTCCCAGAAGATCAAACATCTGCGATGCTAGGGAACGCAATGTACACTGCTGATTCGATTGACATCCCGTAATATGGGTGACCTCATTCCCACGGGTATGGATATCTCTCCCAGAATCCTTCCAGTAGTGGAAGACTCTTCATGTGACAGTCAAGGGAATGCCTCATTTAACACCGTAGAGCTATTAAATTTCTACATGATTCTTGATGATGTGGAGCGCCATGTGAATCATCCCAACGTCCATAATCATTGACAGCATTGACAGATCCATGGCTATATGGGCCATCGTTGTGCCTCAGTTAGCACATCTAGCCAGGATGTTCATGCTACCAAAACCAGTCAACATGCTTAGCGCATTGGTCAGCATGCACAACCTTCTCACCTGGTGGCATCATGCCCGCCTTCGCCGTTGTTCCTGTTTTCAAATCAAGTAGAGCCACCTCGACCATGTCACGACCAACCATGACCTACTACATACCGGTCTCAGTCGTATGGCCCTTATCCAGTCGCCACTCTACAGAACTCGATTAGTGGGCAGCGGGATGTTCCCATTACTAGTCAGCCACCACTCCAGTCAGCAGGGCCCACCATACCTCCTATCATAGAGCGACCTCCAACATATAGAAGTTCATGCCTGGCACATATGTATGATGTTATTAATAATATTTCATGTATCCTAGAAAAATTCTTCATCCATGAGGCCCTTCTTTAGTATTTAGATATGCGTGAGGCCCTCTCTAAGGCTTTAAAATGCCCCCTCTAGTTTAATATAGATGTAGCAGCCGTAGATGATTTTCATGCTGATGTGGTCAATATTGATGAATTTTAGGACATTATATCTTACTCTAGAGAAGATTAAGTCTCCCCCATACATGGTGACCATTCACTAAATTCACATCACCGGCTAGTACAATGGTGTGGAGGTTCGTCACTATCTTGTTGATACGGGCTCAAGAATTAATCTAATCCCGACTCGAACATTGCAAAAGCTGGTATTGTCTAAAGATGATCTGAGTCACTCTGACTTAAGAATCCAAGGTAATGATATAATGGATGAGACGTCAGCCAGTAAGATCCATTTGAAGACCCATTTTGGTGTCCAAGTTCCTAGGACTTTATTTAAGGAGGTCTCCTAGGACACCGCCTGCAATGCGTTGATGGAAAGGTTGTGGCACTACCTGCATACCGAGGATCCATCATCATATCACTAGGGCCTAAATTACTCCCTTAATGGTCTAGTGGGGGTGCTTCAATGTGATTCATATCCCTTTGGTTCTTTTGAGACCTTCTATCTGGATTCCAACTACAACAAGATCAAGGAAAAGTAGATTTAGACCAACAAGGTTGAACATGCCATGGTTGCGACTGACCCGTGGATAGATCTAGATGATTCTTATGACTCCCGATCCACTGATTGGAGCCTAAAACCCCATACATGGGACAATGATTAGTTTTTTCTGGGATGAGGCGGGAAAACATTCCTAGGAATAAGCGACGCCAGAAAATCACCTCGTATTCCTATAAAAATAAAGCTCAGGTGATCGCGGAGCCTCCTACCCCCATAAGGTATCAGGATGTCCTCCCCATAGAAATGACAATACGTAATACGTGCTTGTTCTGACGAGATGGAATTAACCAAGTCAAGACAACTTTCCATTATTAAATTGATTTCATAAAGTGTTTCTCCTTGGGATGATGTCCTGATGGGATCAGATCAACAACCTTTAGCACTATAGTTGCAGAAGCACAACTATCATTCAATGTAGTGAACAATACCACTTAGGATAGTACCTTCCCCCCATCCGAATCTGCCAACTCAGAAGAAACTCCTCCTATTGATGATTCCTCCTCTACAAGTGAAGAAGAGGTTTTTGAGGATGCTCTTACCACATTTGAGCAGGTTGTCTCGGCCACAATTGATGAGTTGGTACAGGTGAACCACGGTAGCAAGGCAGACCCGAGACCAATATTGATCAGTCCCGCCATGCCCCTCAAGGAGAAAAATCAATACATAGACATCATGAAACAAAATTGTGTTGTGTTTTACTGGAGTTTTGATGACATGCCAGGACTAGATCCTCATGTATCCATCCACCCCCTCGGTCTTCCTGCAAATCATCGTGGGTTCAACCAGGCTCCCAGAAAGATGAACCCTTATCATGGTTCCATGATAGAGGTGGAAATTGATAAGCTCATCGAAGACAATTTAGTTAAGGAGTTACAGTAATACAAATGGCTAGAAAACATTGTAAAAATCAAGAAGTATGGACAAATCAGAGTCTGCATCGACTTCCGGGATCTCAACCGTCACTATTCAGAGGATGATTTCTCCCTTAATGTGACAGAGTTGTTTATTGATGCAACAACTAGATTCCAAAACCTTTTCGTTATGGATGGATAATTCGGGTACAACCATATATGAATGGCCCAAAAGGACAAGGAGTTCACAGCCTTCAACGCACTACAAGGTACATTCTATTACCAAGTCATTCACTTCAGTTTAAAAAATACAGGTGCCACCTACCAGTGGGCTATGCATCGCATATTTAAGCCGATACTTGGGATGTTGGGGGAATGCTATGTGGATGATCAGGTGGTTAAATCTCGCATGCGTCATGACAAAAAAAAGACCTTGATAAATTGTTCGGCTTCCTTTGTTCCCATCACATGATGATGAAACCATTGAAGTGTTCCTTCGGGTTCACCTCTGGAATGTTTCTCAACTTTGTTTTCAGATACAGGGGCCTTGAGATCAACCCAGAAAAGATCAAAGATGTTATCCAGATGTCTCCTTCGAGCAATATTCAGGAGCTTCATGAATTCCAAGGCCATATATCTTACTTATGTTGATTCATCGCGAATCGTTCTGGTAAGGGTAAGCCCTTTTACCAGCTCATAAAGAATGGCACCGTTTACAAATGGGACGAAGAGTGTTCAATTGGTTTTGAAGATATCAAGAAGTATCTTCTCCAACCTTATATCTTAATGCAACCCATCTCCAAAAATTTCTTAGTCCTTTATGTGACCACCTTGGAATGATCTCTTGGCACCCTTCTTGACTAGAATAATAATGAGAAGATAGAGAACAACCTTTACTACCTCAGTTGTATTCTCCCTGAAACAGAGACCAAATAACCCCCCATCAAAAAGATCATCCTTGTGCTGGTATTCACAAAACATAAATTGTGACATTACATTCATCACTACGAGGTACAACTTGAATCTTTGGTAGACCCACTGAAGTAAATTATGAATTTCCCTATACTGATAGGTTGTCTTTCTCGGTGGGTTGTGATTCTCTTACAGTTCGATATCAGTTTTTCCCTTAGAATGCTCGTAAGGGGAAAGCAATCGAAGACTTCCTTGCTGCCCATCTGGCCGCTATTGACCAGTCCATGGATCTTAATTTTTTTGATGAGTCGATCCTCTCTGTGGACCATGCCATGCCATTTTTGTATATGCAGATTGATGGTTCTTCCTAAATCCCCACTGAAAAGAGGCTCAATGTTCTTAGGATCAACAAGGTTGGCATGGGTATCGTCTTTATTACCCCGGCACAAGCCATTCTTCCATACTCATTCCTGTAGTGAGAATCCTACACCAAAAATGAGGTAGAGTATTAGGCTCTCATCACTGGCCCTAAGCTGGCCCGCGTGATTTATGTGCCCCATTTGCATGTGAGAAGGGATTCAGAACTATTCATCCAGCATATCAATGGTGACTATGTCATTAGAAAGGTAGAGATCATACCATTTTTAGAGCTCACTCTCTAAATAATGGACGAGTTCCCCTCTCATCCGGAATTTACTCTTGTCCCTCGATCTCAGAATGGTCGAGCTGACACCCTGGTCGGCCTGGCTTCATCACTTCCAGAACATGAGCAGTATTATTTGATTATCCACATGTAACATCAGAGATTCATTGATCCTATCTCCCTAGATGATGACTACGACCTGTAGGTGTGCCATCATACCATCGAATCTTCGATGTCAGGACACCCAGATGTAGTGGTTGAAGTGACTCTTGACTGGAGATCCCCATTTATCTAATATCTCTAAAATGGTTTCCTCCCAGCTGTTTGGGCTAAGCGCGAGCGAATCCAATGCCGCATGTTCCAATTTACCCTCCAGGATTGTCCTAGTCGGGATCATATCCCCTATAAGATGGGTTTTGAAGTTATTATCCTCTTTTTCATCCATGTAATTGATATTTCTCCAGTCATGCAGAAGGATCATGTGGATTTATGCTAGTTCCTACGGTGCCCACCTGAGTGGGTCGATTCTATCTCCCCAGATCCAGAGAATGGGGTACAGTTGGCCCTCCATAATCCATGATTTCATCAAGTTAACCATGAGGTTATGTGCATGCCAGATTCAGGAAAACACTATACATCGGCCTCCAGATCCTCTCCACTCCACCATGTACTCTTGGCCATTTTTGGTATGGGGACTCAATGTCTTGGGACCATATCCACTGGAAATAGATCACTAGGGCAAATTAATCCTAAAAGCTATAGATTTATTCTCCAAGTGGGAAGAGGTCGTTCCACTCAAGGAGTTCAAGGCCTATTCCATCATTGGATTTGTGAGTTACATCATAATATACTAATTTGGAGTTCCTCACGGCATCCCCACTGATAATGGCACAAAGTTATAAGTAGCTGAGCTGAATAAGTTGTACGCTACATAAAGCATATGTTCTAACCATACCTCCGGCTATCATGTGCAAGTAAATGGATAGATCATAGCGTTCAAAACAACCCTCTCTAAAATTTTACAGAAATGGTTGGTCAGAATAAGAATAGTTTTCTGGAAAAGCTCTCCAACACCCTATGGTCTTATCGAACAACAACTAGTAATACCTCCTAGGTGACCCCATATTCCTTGGTTTATGGAACTGAGGATGTCTTGCCCATAGATATTTGGTTTCATTAGTTAATCATAGTGGTCTATGACCAAAAGGCGCCAAATAAGGTAGCTGAAATCTCGTTGGCTGAATTAGAAGCACATAGAGAGAATAGGAATCGATCCCTGAACAATCTAGAAAGGAATAAAAATAATATAGGTAGAGCCTTTACAAGAAGCATCACCTCTGCTATTTCCTTCAAGGTGATTTGGTGTTGGCCATCAGGACAACAATGATAACTGGTAAGAAACCACCCATGTTGGGGCCCAAATGGGAATGACCATTCATTGTTTACAAGGTTTACCCCAATGGTGCGCACTCACTAGTAACCATAGATGGTAAGAGTATAACTCCTCCCACTAATTCTGTGTTCCTCAAGAAATACTTTTTTAGAGCCAACATGCCCGACAAGACCCTAAACTGCCCGGTCCTACATGAATTTAAACTGTAAAACATCCAGCATGATGTTAAACTGTATATCATTATGTAAGATGTTAAACTAAACCCATATAACTACATATAGCTTGATTCCCATCCACATGGGATACATAAGAACTCTCAAACATTTCATCTTGATTCTAGTTCTGAAACTCTTTTCTTTGACTATTCCACACCTGGGGGTAGAACTCTTGGAGGATCCATACATGGAATACTGAAGGCTTCTTTGGCCCCTTTCATGTCAGGATTATGATGATCGCACCCTATACTCCCTCCTTGTTCTTTTAGTCTCCGACGTCCTCACCGCACAACTTTAAACTTCATGGCCTTTAAGAACAACATCTGGCTTGATTCCCATCCTCATGTGATATGTAGGAACGCCTGAAAATTTCATCTGTTGGCCCACCCCAAACGTCAAAAATTCACACTCAAGTTGGGACACATTATATGGTACAATATTTATCCCCAATTCATGTCGAGCTCATCTCAATCCCACCAAACATCCCACTCCCCGGAGATGTCAATAACTTTAACAGCCATGCATGATGTTAAAGTGAATAGGAACAACTATGCTTCCCCCACTCCTTTTATTTGGTATCCATAATCATTCACATCAAAAAGGACCCCCGACTGGCATGGATTCTCATCCTAAAGGCTCTCCTACCACGTCGGGCAAACGACCTTGAGGATGATGAGAAAAAAATTGATACAAGTCCCACATTGAAAATATGGTAGCAGTTAATGCTCATTTGTTTTCCCAGTTCATGTCACACTAAAAGGATGTTGTGTTTAAAACATGGTCAGTGGATATCCTTTTTCGTTGTCACCACTACCATATATCTCAAACATTGAGTGTGGTGGTTCATCCTACCCAATATATATTCGAGATTCAATTCCATTTAGGCAATGCCAACAATCAGACCCATATATAATAGGGGAAGCTGAATCTGGCTCCTTGTTACCCACACCGATCACTATTCACGTGGGCATAGGAGCTGTGTTGAGGTGGTAACCAAACATGAGGTCATATGGATATAGTTGGCTGAGATTCCCCGCCTTAGGTCCTTCGATATATTCGGACCCCTATCACAAGTTCTCATTGAAGATTATGTTGTGCACTACAGACGCATGTCCACATTCACGTCAGGCTATTTATCCACACCACAAATATCCCATTGAGGAATCCCTTCCTTCATTTATCATTTATTACACGATCACATGCCCTACTGTGCTTGGCATAACATATAATTTCGGTTTACGTCACCCTTTATGTCCCGAAGGGCCCTCGAATGGCATGGATTCATGGACCAAGGGCTTTGCTACCATTACGAGATAATTCCCTCAAGGATTGCGAGCGACATGTTGATACAAGTCTCGGGTTACGAATATGTTCAGTGGTTGACTATCATTTTTTCACCCCTTTAGGTCACACAAGGGTGGATAATGTGTTGCGGACCTAGTCAACAACTTTCCTCCGTCATCATTTCCGCTTTGTGGTCTTCTAGAAGCACGATGATTCACCATCTATGTTCCACACATATGACATTTAACTAGGAATATATAGTCTGAGTTCTATGATCCTAAACTAAGATCACAATCTCCCTCACTACAATATGTTGAACTGCAAACTATCCGGGACATTCCATTTAAGGCCCAGACTTAGGCCCTGTGGCCTTCTCATGCCTCTGGCCCAAGTCCTCACTTAGGACTGTACGATGTGGTGCGATATTATGTCCTCATTCGTGTTGGGTTTCTAGTCATTCTATACACATCCCTGGAAGAGATATCTCACCCCTAACATCATCCTAACTTTAAGATGTTAAACTGTAAACTGCTGGGACTTTCTGTCTGAGGCCCAGCCTCTGGCCTCTTGACCATTTCAGGCCCCCAGCCCAAGTTCTCACTTAGGGTTTTATGGTATGGAATCAATTCCTTTTTCACATTTGGATACCCATATTTTCATACATGACCCTCATTTGGTTATCTAGCCCTTATTTTTGTCATCCAGTTCTCAGAACTACGTGCTGCTTGATTCCCATCCTCATGGGATATGTAGGAATGCTCAAACATTTCGTATGTTGGCCCAGCCCCATATCATTGATAACTTTTTGTTATATAGTGCCCTTGGCTTCAATTCTTCCATGAGATGGATTTATGGTGTGGTATGGAATTATGTCCTTATTCACATCAGGTTTGTAACAACCTCTCCATGCACCTCTTTCTCATAAGAGTTATCTGTCTATTTGTTCTATACTCATCTTTTCAAATTGGTTTCTCTCATGTAGAGCCACTAAATCCTCTATGGTGGTTCACCAATGTGCCCAAGACTACTCTCATTCAGTGTCTGCTGTTTCAGATGTTACTCAGAGATGTTTCCACCCACCTTTCAGGCATTTTGTGCCATTTTATTTGGGCTTTTATCATCTTTCACATTCAAAGGGACCCTCAAATGGCATGGATGCTCGGCCTAAGGGCCCTCCTACCATTACGAGCAACCTTCCTCAAGGGGTACGAATAATAGATTGAGATAAGTCCCTCGTTACGAATATGGTTAGCGGTTGATGCCTATTTTTTGTTCCCATTTTAGGTCACACAATATGAATAATGTGTTTTGAATACAGTCCACAGTTATCCTCTATCGTCACACCAACCCTATTAAGCCCAAAATAATAGTCGCATGACTCACATCATTTTCCACATCATTATGTCTATGTTGAATTTTGACACTCTTGACATTATAACTCAGTGCGCATTAGCATGCTAGTAGGAAAAAAGTCGTGGTAAAACCATCATTAGGGGAAACAAATTGACTTCCCTTTGGTGTGTGTTCTAGGTATTACAAAAACATCTTCAGCCCTTGTTTCCCACACCCTGTTTGCACACATGGGCCCAAAAATCTGGCTGATTTATGCGCCTACATGGATGGATTCCACCTCTCCATGGTCTGAGCTCCTTGAAAATAAACTAATATCTATTTTAGAACTACGTAGAGCTTGATTGACATTCCCATGGGATACGTAAGAATTCCTAGACATCTTGTATTTTGGTCCATCTCGAGTTCCACTGATTTATCTATTCTATTCTTCCATTGGGGCTTTAACACTTATGGGATATGTGGTGTTGTATGGGATTATGTACTCAATCACGCCAGGTTTCTATTATCCACACCACATATTCCACTTTCTATGAGTTATCCCTCACTTCCTATCCCACATGACATTAAACAGTATGTTATCCCGCACGATATTAAAAGGAACCTTCAAGAAATATTTGTGTCTTGATAACTATACTCATGGGATATATAGGAACACCCAGACATCTTGTCTTTTGGTCTAGCTCAACTGGGATATAGTTTCTCCTTCCCCTTGTCCTCTAACATTTCCTAGCCACTTGGACAGAGGTTCCCTCCTCGGAATTGTGCACCGTATCTTGTGGACCTTTTCCTTATTCGTGTTAGGTATGCTTTATCATAATGTGAGCATTCCCTATGGAACCTCATATCTATTGTATATGTTTGATCAATATGACAATAAACAATGATGCCTAGTCCCACATGACATTAAACTGTTGCATCTATACTTCACGACATTAAAATTCCTGGTTGGTCCTACCACAAGACCCTAAACTATGACATTATCTTCCTGGACGCACGAAAAAATGCATTACATCGTGATATCTTCACTTTAGGGGGAATCATGATTGGTATTAGTCTCACACCATACCGTTTTTCGATGATGACATTCGTCTTTATTCATGTGGTGATGTATGTACTTTCAATCCTAGGTCCATTGCCTAACAAATGGCACACATTCACCCTAAATGACAAATAAGATCTATCAAATATTTCTTCTTTCAGTGCTGGGGCCAGACCTCACATCCTCATTATCTTTGACTCTGGTATCCTACCGTGTATATTTTAGAACTATGTATGGCTTGATCCCATCCTCATGGGATATGTAGGAATTCCCAGATACATTGTCTCTAGGTCCAGCCCTAGGAATCCAAAATCATGTCCTGCCTCTTTGGGCCACTCTGGCAGAATTCTTTTGGGAATGTGTGGGGTGGCTAGTACCGTAGGGGACTTTTCCTCCATTCACATCGGGTATATAGCTACCTCGCCACACACTCCCTTCCTGGGATCTCCACTTTCACTATTCTTCCTACCACATTATGTTAAACTGCACGAGTCCTTATCTCTTTGATACATGACACTAAACTTTGGTTCTACCCTTAACAAGTTCAGGATGGCCCATGTTAATCTTGGGATGCACCAGATCCCTTGCTAGAGAGGATTTTACCAATCAGTGTTGGCCCCCACCCATGCCGTGTTCATGAACTACGTGTTGCATGGCTCTCATTCTAATGAGATACATAGAGACACTCAAGTGTTATGCCTCGAGTCCAACCCTAAGAATCATAAATCCCATTCCACCACTTTTTTGGTCCCTTGGCATGAACTCTTTTGGGGAACCATGTAGTTGGAGCTTTACCCTGAACAAGTACAGGATTCCCCATGAGAAACGTTGGGATGCAATAGCTTCCTAACTAGAGTGGTACTATCTAGAAGTAAGAATGATCCATTATCAGACCGATGTTCTCACATTATGTGTTTCCTCCACAGTGGCGTAATGTCAAGAGTATTGGGTTCTGTTCGAATAAACCATCACTCCACCATTCGCACTTTGTGTTCCCTTTATTCAGACTCTAATCCTTTTTCACATCTACAAGAACCTCCTAACAATATAGATGATCGGCCTATGGCTCGCCTGCTGTCCTGGATAATGTTCTGGAAGACAAATGGATGAAATTCTATGTTTGACCCCTTGTTTCAAACAATGTTAGAGTTCAACCCTCATTTTCTATCCCTGTTTCAGGCTAATGAAATACGGATACTGTGTTTTGATCATGGTCAGCAATTATCCTTCATTGTCATGCCACCCCCATAGTGTTCCAAATCTGGGGTATCGTGATCCACACCTTCCACTTCCTTTTGTTCAGATTTATTTCCAATTCCTCAGCATTACTCCATTCGTGCACTAGAGAACATTGTGAAAATAGATATTCGATTATCTTTAGGTCTTCCTCCTCCAGTCAAGCCTCTCCCCTTTTCTCCTGGGAATTCAGATCTACTATTTAAACCCCAAGATAGTTGAAGCATGGTTTTCACTCCCACATTTGAATAGAGTAATAAGGTGGTCATCCATTGTTTCTCACATTGGGCCCGACCCATGAAGGATTAGGGAATGATTGTTAGATTCTCCAAAAATGTCACAAGAATGCAATAAACCAACACAAATCATGGAACTCACGCATGAATTTGGCATAAAACAATCAAATCCTAAAAGTATGTTTTAGGGTTTTTAATCATTACAGTACCCAAGGTTCGATCCATTACATGGATTTATTAACCCCATCGAATGAAATTTTTAGCTCTTACACCCTCTGGCATATAGCGTCTATTATTTGTTGCCGCCTGCTCAACTCTCGATCCTCCTCGTAAATGATGGCGCAAAATTCATTAGCTGTAAAATGGGGCCTCTCTATGTCATTCTGGATGATGGTCATCTCTTTAGAGGTTTAATTCATGTGCTCCTCAGCCTCTACCAGCTGGGCCTTCAATATTAATATTAGATTTGATTGCACATCGAGGGAAGTTGAGTGCTCATCCTCCCAGACCTATAGACGCTGAATATTGTTTTCATACTTATGGAGCCTCTTGATGTCCAACGCATTCCTCAACTGATAACCCACACAAAGATCATCATCATATTCCCAAATCATCTCCACCATAAGATCTCGGACGAGAATGTGGGGACGCCGAGCATCCACTAACCCCAGCACACAGTTCACACAGTCATGAGTGATGTCTATCAATCTCATCCAACAATTTTGTTTGGTGGTGTCATTGATGAAGCACATGATTGGCTTCCATGATCAATGATGGACTGTTTTTCTATCCTCTTCATTAGAGGTCATCTCATCCCAATCAGCATGGTTGGCAGGCTCATATGCGGGGAACACCCAGAAGAATTCATCAGTAGGGTCCACATCTAGTGTCAGGTCGGCTATAGTGGGACCTGAACTGTCTGATCGATCCTCATCATTGGAACCCACCACTATTATTTCATGATCAACCCTACTGACGTTCCCACCATGGATTGGGAGTGTCGCAGCTTGGCCAGTCTACGTTTCTACCTATATAATTGCCGGCATTCTTCTGGGAATGAGGCTACCAGAATCCCCAACCAACCTTGCCAAGGTAGACCATGACATTTGAAGACTATGCGCACAAAATAGGGGCTTCAATGTCAGTTGAAATAGTCAATGGGTGAAAATAGTGAATTTGGTTGAAGATACTTACAAAGGTCAAATTCGTGGTCTCGTTCATGGGTTGACGTCATTGGGACCTCAAGGCTTGGCCCCTATATATGGTTAGAAGGTATGAAAGCTTCAAAGAAGCCACCACGGGTGTATGGGACTCTCCGAACATGGTAATCAATACAGCTGCAGGTGTAGAGATTTAAGGCCCCACATCTGTATCTTTTGAGGGGTGAGAACGGGTTCTGTGTATGAGAATCCCATGAACAATTCACATATTTGTAAGGAGTATAGAACGACATTGGAGCAGACCATGAATAAGGGGATTGGGATTTTACCTTAAGGGCCACTGAAAATTATTTATTGTCCAAATCATGATCACCAACTTCTTCGTCTTCCAATGGGCCCCCTCTACCGGGATCCTCCCCCTATGAAGACTCATCTGATTCCTCTTGCAAAGGAAAACACT
The DNA here is from genome assembly GCA_963277665.1 of Viscum album. NCBI lineage: Eukaryota > Viridiplantae > Streptophyta > Magnoliopsida > Santalales > Viscaceae > Viscum > Viscum album. The sequence goes on from OY728135.1 coordinate 554,728,249, forward strand.
ACCTCAGTTTGGAAGCTGACAACTGTGGAGGGGTTGTCTAATTTTACCACACCTTCACCCAGTCTGTCATTGGATGCGGGGTACCTTGGGAGTGGAAAAAATCCTCCAAATCAATCAGGTATCACTCCACCTACTCTCGAGATACTGCGAAACTGGCCCTGACATGGTCAATTCTTGGCAAGTCCATCCCGAGATCGTTCATGTGTTTTCGCATCTCAGAGCGGCCGACGAATCACCAGTTGACTTTCCGGACGTCCCAGACCATAGGGAAGATAACATTATCTGGAATGTCTATATGGTGAAGCATATTCCCCATATCATAGGTGGATATCCTCCAGAATCCTCTCGGTAGCCTCCCATATGGATAACCCTATTCTTTTCGGACCACAGAGTCCACTACCACTACTGGATCAGCTGCCACTGCCTCCCACTCAATCAGTGTAGGCCGCACCGCCAAAACACCCCTACCATAGAGATATTCCCTTTCCACATTATTTCCCTTGCCCTGCGGTTGGAAAGGCTCACCATCATTGACCTAAACGGGTTTTTGTTTTAGGATCTCCTCCGGGTAGGCCACCTCCCAGCTCTGGGCATATATCTTTACCAACACAAAAAATCTAGTAGGCAGAGGCAACTCCTTATGCATCTTCCCATCGTCCCGTGTGAACATTTGCCACATCTTCCTCATCACACAAGGGTGATCCCCTTTGAACACCCCAAGATAGACTTGCGGGGTCAGTCGCTGCAGAACCTGAAATATTTTTGGAAAATCTGCATGGGGTGTATAGCTTGAAGAGGAGACAACAGTCCCCTCTTTCCACCATCACTCCACCTCAAGAGGCTAGGAGATAGGACTGTTTCTCTTTTGTTCCTTGGCCATCATTGGTAAAATCCCTCATTGGAAGCAGAAATGGGTGAATGTTGAATTCCTCTACCCTCCACACTCAGTTCAGTACCAACGGAGTGGTCAGATTGGTCATAATGCTTCCCGTGACATTCAATATTAAGGGATGGATGTTAAATCCTAGAAGAGATATGGGGTCCAGGTATTCATCAAACCCCCTAACATGCACCACTATCCACCAATACCAGAGGTGGAATGGCCCGACTATCCTCTGCAGCCTCTTCCCCTCGCTGATTTCCCACATCATCCTGTATAGCATGGAGATCCTTAGGATCCTAAAGTTTACTTGACGTCATATCGCCAGCTTGGACGCCATGATGAATTTTCTTGGTTGCACTCCCATGTTTATATCCCTCACTGGCAGGATCCAACCAGAGATGAGATCCGTGACAAATTCCACCAGCCTAAAAATCGGCTACTGGTCGATGTTGACGCTAAATCCCCATGTTTTCCATTGTATTTCATCTAGGAGCTGCCAGTACGACTGCTCTATACCATGTTGACCCCCCTTTGGGAAAGTCCAAGGCCTCACCAGAAATTTCCTCTCCATTGGAATATACTGAAACTGTTTAAACCACTGCCTAAAATGGACATCCCTAAAACTACTTTTTCCTCTCTGGGAACCAGCCTCATCAATGCTAACTCCAGCGGTGAAATCTACTGTTGATCCCCCCATGTTCCCATAACGGGGATGAATTCATCGTACATTGCCCCAAATATCGGGATATATATGATCTGGTGAACATCCCACAAGCTGATGCCATCCTCCCCATGGTGAATGTGGAAGGTATTACACCTCAATGATCACCTTCTCAAAAATTCTGGAAGCAGCTTCTTTAGTTGGTAAATGTGGATTTGGGAGGCCCAAGTCGCTTCATACAGACCCACTATTCTCAACTCCGCTCGGAACTCCTAACACTAGGCACCTACCTAGTAAGCCCAAGCCCATTTATCTGTGAAATTGTCTCCAGAGCATAGGTCCCACTCCTCTTACTACCCCATACATGGGTTCCTCAAGGATTCCTTTAAATTTATTTTGTACAGAGGGGGATGACTCCGGTTGCAGTGCCTTACCATTCGTGTTGTTCAGGTGGTTATACAGGCCATCAACATTGAGGGGTGTGAAGTCTTATCGGGAAAGGCAGTCAGCCTCCCTGATCCATTTTCACTGACACGACGTACTCTTGAACCAGTACGTCGGCTCAACCATATTAGCTTCAAGAATAATGATGTCATACCCCATCCTGAAGCTATAAAAAGGCAGCCTCTTTCATGGTGGATAATTCCTCTGGATCTCTGATAGTATCTCCTCCAATGAACCATAGTAAGAATAGATCTATATTAACTCCCCTAGGCCCAAGTTATTGTCCATATCCTCCCTTCAGGCAGCATCCACAAGGACCCCCTGGAAGCCTCTCACTAAGCCATTCAGTTTTTAGTATGGGTGATTTTTGTGTCTGCCTCACGAAGCTCATTCACAGAGCACATTCGTGAAGACTCTTCGTGGAAACCTGCTCAGGCCTGCTAAGGCCAAGACTCAAAGTGCTCTGATGCAAAGTCAAAGACTTGCTATGCCATGCGAAGTAGAAGAACAAATTTTTGGAGAGCTGTCGTAGAGTACGTGGGAGATTCGGGAATCGAGAGTGATAAAATCCAAATTCACAGAGGAACGAAATGAGAAAGAGAGTTCATCTCCCCTATTTATAGGCAACGACCTTTGGAGCTTTGTGGTGTGTCCATATAGTGTCGAGCATTGCAGTGTGCTCAGATTACACATTGTATATTAGCCTTGCGATCCCTCTTCGCACAACTTCTTTTCATAAAGCTGAGGGATTTTGGTGAATAAACCTCATACATTGACCCTTGATTTCTCTTCACCTCCAAGTCTGAGGGGGAGGGGGGGTTGACACTATATGTTGGGAAGAAGAAGAACAATAGGGAATTATCTAGGGATACCTCGCAAATACCTTTCGTAGATCCCAATGGTGCTTCGCCCACTATGGGGTAAGGAGGAGGGAGGATCTGTGAATGAATTTGACATTTGTGAGCCCTCCATGGAGCAAGGAGGTGGGACACCCTGTGAACCCTTTTGAAATTTGTGAGCCACCCACGGAGCGAGGAGGCGGGAGGCTCTATGAACGAATTTTATCTTCGAAATCCCACCACAGATCAAGGAGGCGGGACACCCCGTGAAGCTCTTTGAAGTTTACGAGCCATCCAGAGAAAAATCATTGTCTTTGAGCTGAGTGAGCTATGCTTCACAGTGCTCTTGTCTATATATAAAGTGGTCACCTCAAGCCCAACTGACAGATCATCTGACCTTTCACCATATGATCTCTCATATCTCGAAGAAATTCATTCTTTGTGAACCATGAGCTTCTCAAGGTACTTTGGCATTGCGAAGTGTCTCCCCATTTCCTTTCTGTCAACCCCACATCTATGTGTGATGCCATTCGTGAAGCCGATAGGCCTTTGCGAAGGATTGGGATCCCCATGGAGACATGGGTCGTCACGATGAATTTATGCTTCGTGAAACACCCTCCATACACACGTGAACAACATGCTAAGGTAGGGTTACTCTACTTCACGAAACAGATTGATTCACAACACCCTTCTTTGTGAGCCACTATTGCATCCTGAGGCATTGCTTCGCGAATGACTTTCTACTTCGCGAAGCTCCTCCCATATTCACCTATTACCTATTCCTAGCCCAGGAAACTTCACATCGCGAAGCACATCACTTCACGAAGCCCCTATTCTTCATGGAGCACCGGAGCTTCACAGGGCTTCTACCTATGAACCCCTTTTCTCTGCAACTCTTTTTACTAGGCGTCCCTTCAGGTCTGCATGAAACAATTTCAATGTCCATTGGAAGGTACTACCCATTGTGTTTCTTCGCCTCATGCTTCTTCACATAGGTACTCTACCAGATATTTATTCTTAGTATAGACACGCTAACGTGGACCCCTCAATGGATCGCTCCATAACACCCCCACCACCAAGGCATTACAGATGACTCCATCCCCCAAGGGAGGGTGTGAATCTGTTTTGTACATCATAGGGGTGCGGTGTGCACCCACCTCATCCGAGCTACAAGACGTTAAACTACCAAGTGCCATCGTCATTAGCACATGATATTAAATTGTATCCTCAACCCATGCCTAGCATATATGGCGTCCGACCATGGTCGTTCTCTACGCACACTGGTCTCCACAGGATTGACATCATTACTCACATGGAATGACATCCTCTTTATCAGGGCGACATCCATACATGGGGAAAGGGAAACCACCCTGGTGTAAACCACTAGCTTACCTTGCAAAATGAAGAAACCTTGCTCCACCTCTCTTCATGGGTGCCAAATCCATCCCCCATGGGGCTTTGTCATCACCTGGGCCTCCCTCTTGGAGTATGTCCCAATATCCATCAAATTGGGCTGCTAACCACGTGTAATCCCCACTTTCCTCTTTTGTTTGTGGACCACGCATAAGAAACTTTATCCTTTTTGGGCCACTAAATATGTGTAACCCCACTCCACTTCTCACGGACACACTATTCGTGACGTGGTCATCAGATCGTTGTTGTCTTTTGTTTCTCACACTGATCATGACTCATGTGGGCTTAGAGTAAGCATCAACCGTGACATCCTCTCTGGGAAGCCTAAAGGGCAAGCCCCAAACCCATCCACCTGAACTACGTGTTTATTAATCCTTTCCAAGATGAGGAACGCTGGATGGCTCCCGAAGGTTCAATCCCAACACCTGGTCGATCCAACCCCTTCACATCGGTTCGCCCACTCCACCTGAACTATGTGGTCTTTGATCGTTGCTAATGCGCTGTGCGTAGGAAGCCTCTCTAAGGCTCAAGACCACCATCCATTGGTCCCGACCATCTTCACGTTGGTACACCAAACCCACCTGAACCATGTCGTATTTGATCCTTGCCATGGCGAGGTACATAGGAAGCCTCCCGTAGGTTCAAGCCAACACTCGGTCCCTCCAAACCCCTTCATATCGGTTCTCCCACACCACTAGAACTACGTGGACATTGATCCTTGCCAAGATGAGTTACATAGGAATCCTCCCTGATGATCAGTCCCAACACTCGGTTGGTCTGACCCCCTTTACGTCGGTTCTCCCACTCTTAGTAAACTACATGGTCTTTGATACTTGGCAAGGAGGGGTACGTAAGAAGCATTACAGAGGTCCAATCCCACCATCCATTTTTCATGACCATCTTCACATCCATTCACCAAACCCACATGAACTATTTGGTCTATGATCCTTGCCAAGGTGAGGTACGTAGGAAGCATCCCTAATGTTCAAGACGAACACCCGGTCACTCCGACCCCCTTTCTGTATGTTCTCCCACTCCATTGAACAATGTGGTCTTTGATCCTTACCAAGGAGGGGTATTTAGGATGCCTCCCTGAGGTTCAAGCCCACCATCCCTTGGTCCCGACCATCTTCACATATTGTCACTAGACCCTTTTAAACTAGGTAGACATTGATCCTTTCCAAGGAAAGGAACATAAAAGCCTCCCAATGGTTCAAGACCAACAACCATTGATCCCAACACTATTCACATCATTTCCCACTCCAACTGAACTAAGAGGTCTTTGATCCTTGCCATGAAGAGATACATAGAAAGCCTCCCTTAGGTTCAAGCACAACACCTAGTTCCTCCAACACCTTTCACATTGGTTCTCCCACTCCACCTGAACTACATGGTCTTTGATCCTTACCAAGGTGAGGTACATAGGAAGCCTCACTGAGGTTCAAGCCAAACAACCACTCGCTCCAACCCCCTTTATGTCGGTTCTCCCACTCCACCTAAACTACATGTTCTTAGATCCTTACCAAGTTGGGATATGTATGAAGACTCTCTGAGGTTCAAGTCCACCATCCCTTGGTCCAGATCAAATTCACATCGGTTCACTACACCGATCATAACAATGTGGTCTTTGATCCTCTCCAAGGCGAGGTATGTAGGAAGCCTCCCTGAGGATCAAGACCAACACCTGGTCACTCCGACCCCTTCACGTCGGTTAGCCCACTCCACATGAACTACATGGTCTTTGGTCCTTTCCAAGGTGGGGTATATAGGAAGCCTCCATGAGGGTCAATCCCACCATCCATTGATCCATACCATCTTCACGTTAGTTCAACAGACCCTCCTGAACTACGTGGATATTGATCCTTGCTAATGTAAGGTATTTAGGATGCCTCCATGTGGTTCAACCCTAAAAACCATTGATCCTGACCATCTTCACATCGGTTCCCACTCCACCTGAACTATGTGTTCTATGATCCTTGCCAAGGTGATGTACATAGGAAGCCTCCCTGAGGTTCATGAACAACACCCATTGGTTCCGAACCCCATTCACGTCGGACCACCTCTATCCCACAAGGCGTTAAACTGCATTCCCATTTAGCAGTAAGCAGCTATCACCCCATTCAGCGGTATGTCATTGTCAACCCATTTCAATGATATGTTGTATTCAGATGAACTACATTGACAATGATTCCCCACCATAGGGATATATCAGAAGCCTCCCTGAGGTTCAATCCCATCACTCATGTCTCATCCTGATCTCTTCCTCAAGCCTATGTGTTTTGGGAAGGTCATGACCCTACCTGGAGGTTCAATTTCCTCTAGGTCCCATCCATTTGTCCATTCTCAAGGGTCACCTCCTTAGGTTTCCCATCATCCCAACGACCTACATGGACTTTTATTCCCTACCATGGGGATACGTAGGAGGTCTCTTCGATACTCAAGCACAACATCACCCTCGTACTCGAGTCGACTCCATCTCAATCTCCACCTAAATCATGAAACCCTCCATCATCCATCTTAATTCTTACCTGAGCTGCCACATCCCGGTGGGATAATTCCACTTCATTATTTATTCCCCTTAACAACAACTAGGTAGCTAACCAGAAATCATCCCCAACATCAGTGTTCCCTCCAGGGGTTGCAACAATCTGATCCACTCTAATCAGTGTTCTGATATGTCGGATCTATATCCACAATATATTAAACTCACAGAATACCATCTATCAAACATGGTAACCTGAGGAAAACCTCAGATACATGTCTATGAAATAAAATTCTATGCACTCGACGTCAAATGCCTCGGGAATCCGTGCCCTCGAGAATCCTTATCGTAAGGTGAAGAACCCTAGACGCACTACTGTCCTAGCATCCAGAAATTCCAGTGACGTCCCACATGACAACTCCCCTGATTGAATATTTTGGCCCGGACTGGACCATTTGGAATGTCCCAACAGAAGCGGTGTAATTAACTGGTGTCCATGAAGATATGTAACTAGGATGATTTTTACAAACAACATCGTAAATTTATAAGGGAGACCCGGACTAGGTGACGAGCTCCGAGTAGTAATACCTAGAAGGAAGAACTGACATCCCATCATCCCATTTTGATCAAGGGGAAAACTTCCCTAAATAGGGAACATATACCACCCACCATTGGAAATCAGCAATGTGGGGTAACAAACAGTGCCACCATCATCCAACAAGACGGACGTGCGCGCCCCAAAAAATGTATTGAAAATATTATTGTTCACTAGGCTATATTTAAATTCATTTTTATCATAAATATGGTGATATTATACTACATAGATTCTATCATTATCGATGAATGATATGATCTTTCCTCGTGAATATATCTATTTTTTATACCTCTTATGAAAAACAATCATGAGTTTTATGAATTTTTATCAACCTATATCTTAGAGTTTTTAGCTATTTTTATATCAATTATCCTCTTGATGAATAATATAATATGATTATATTATGTTTCATAAATACATCATAAAATAATAGAATAAAATTGTGATTCATTATATCATTATGTGGGAAACCGACAAATAACTTCTTAAATCTCTACTAGAACTCATAGGGATTCTATCCAAAATATTTACTGATGGAATATATCTCTTTTTTATGGATGTACACCATGATTTGTGGATGAAACTATGAATAAAACAACTCTACATGTCTTCCAAGTCAACAAATTAGATTGGTTGTAGGTTTGTAAACTCATTCCTTTATACATTGTTTTGGAAAAATTAGATAATTAACTATAATTTAAATTCTCTTCAACCAAAACTTAGTATATTAATTTAGAGAAAAAAACATTAATTCCATTGATAAATTTGTGTTGATCCTTACCTATAAGACTAAGAAACATTGAAAAAAAATTTATTGGAAAAATTTTAAATTCAAATACAGTTTGCAATGTATGATTAAAAATTTGATTGTTAGGAATTCAAAATTATGGCACATATGTATTTTTTAATATTTTTTTTCCCCTAAATTAATTCTTCGGTCACAGTGGACACATAGATTATCACAGTTATATGTTAATGAAAATTACTAAAAATTTAATTTTTGTTTCATGCTTCACAACTTTTTTAATAATGTTTTTTAATTATTCTGTCAATATAGCCCTTAGGGTTAGTTTAATATCTTATAATGGAATATAGTTTTAGTGATTTGCAATAATTTACAAGAAAATGGTGTAAGTTTATTGATATAATTATCATGTATTTTCTCAAATAATATTTTTATTCATAGGATAATTGTAGTTTTAGAGGTAACCATTAGGTTGTATTTATACATGAGTTCCTAAAATTAATTTTTAACATAGAAAAAAACAGTTGTTCTGATATTGTTTTTAAAAGATTAGTGAAAATAGTAAAAAAAAATATTGAATGAAATGTAATATGAAGATAAAAGAGGGCATGTATTCTTTTCCAAATTCAATGATATCCTTGTCCTTAAATTGCTCTAATTTTATTCTTAATAAAATTCGAATGATAGGATTCATAATCACTTCCCCTCTCACCCACTTATAGATGGATTGGGTGAGAATATTATTCTCTAAAATATAATCAACGAATAAATTAAATTATTATTGTCGATGAGTTGTATTAAATCACCATCGGTTGAAATAAAACATACGAAATATGGTCATTTTCTTCTTAAACAGTTTAAGAGAGTCCACTTCCCCTTCCACCTGTGAAAAAATGTCCAGGAACATTAGAAATAATCCATAGATTATTTCATTATATATAGAATAAAACTATGTATTATGAGATTTTCAATTATTAAAAATGACAAAAACAATGAATAAAATTAAAACTAAATACTATAAAAAAATAAATTTAGAATAGATAAAAAAATTATTAAAATGAGTGAATAAAATGGTATGAATTTTATTCAATGAAGTGATAATACTCAATCATTACAAAAATGGAAACTTCCATTACCCAATTAATATAAATTTCACCTCTATTAAATATTTAGAATACAAAAATATGAAATAGTAAATCAATATATATAGAGACCCCAGGCATGACGTACATGGACATTTCATTAATTTTGCAGAATACTTAATGCATAATAATAACGGACACACAAGGATCGTAGTAGTTTAGTGTCTTTGGAAACTCAGAACATAATCTTCTAATCATGGTGAATGATATTCAACATCTTCCATAAAGATATTCCACTTTTTTTTTCTTACCTAATACCATTACTTATATCCTAGGGAAAAGAAAATAGATAAAGGGTGAGCTCAAATGATCATTAAGGTTAATCATGGATAAAATAAAACAAACCATATACATTTGACCTTAAAAACACGAGTATAATGTTTAAACGTCAAAATCTTGAGCAATGACATAAAACATGGCATTACGTAAGGAATAGATCATAATGGAACATAAATCATGATAAAATATCATGGGAATAATACAGGTAATTTTGTTAAACCACTAATCACTAAATAGGATTTCCATAGTAGCCAGGACATTACTGCTAAGACTATCATATTGGACAAAGTGCATTACAGAACCGTGTTTACATGCCATTCCAGCCCTATATTACTGAACTAGATTTACTTGTCGTTCCAGTTGTGTCTATCACATGAGATATAAATCTTTACCCAATGCATTTGAGGGAGATATAGGTCCCACAAATCTCATAATAAAACCATTTTTATGTCTTCGGCAAAATCATAAATCATACATCATAGCATAAGCCATGTAATAAAAATGGGATTTTTAAACATGATACCATCATAGCATAATCCATATAAGATAAAGGAATTTAGAAAAATAATTCCATCATATCATAATCATATCAATGAAATAACAGGTATATAATCCTAACCCTATATCATCTTAGATGGAAAATAATTTTGATAAAATACTTGAAAAGAATTTTTGGAGAAAATATTCATTATACTTCAAAATCAGTTTCACTTCACAAAATGCCATGAAATTTTAAAAGAAAGGTATTTTTGTTGAAAATAATCCTGAAATATTGTAGAGGAAGCTTTAGGAAAATAAGGTGTTATGAAATTGTAGAAATCGGTTCATGCCATATAATATAAAAAAAACAATATTCTGGTTCTTTTTCCATAAAAGTCATAAAGTACCTCATATGGTAAACAAACAAATATTCCTTACATACCATGTGGTAAAAGTCATATAAGGGTAAAAATGACTTTAAAAATACATATATGAATAGTAGACATTTTATGAAAACATTTTGAGAAATCTGGTACATGTATGATAAACATAAACCCAGTAAATACTTACGAATAAATAATCTTACATAAGAATGAGATTTAAATAATTATCCCATACCTTATGTCAAATATCTTTCATATGTGTCTGAGAATCATGTATAGTGTGTTTAGACATATTATTAACTTATAACAGAACCCTAATAATATTTATGATATCATATATGATTCACTTATGACTTTATATTACCCTTTCATTTGACAATTCCATGTTAAAGTTGCGTTTTGGGTAAAATCGTTTACTTCATCGTACGTGTTTTGACTTGTAATTATTCATATGATTACTTAGATAATGATTAATAATTTCCATAATGTAAAACATTATTTATATATAATAAATATTCATAGAATATATATATTATTGATCGATAAATAGAATGAAATACATTGTTCATGGAGACGATAGGTCGTACGTACGCATGAACGTTGTTTCCGTTTCCTTATTAAATTAAATGGAAGTAAATTACAAATACATATACATTTAGATAAATCAAGTGGAATTATTATGTCATATATTTCATGATTACATATTATATATACATTATAATCATTCTTTAATGGTTAACATGGAGAATGAATCTCATCGCATCGTTGAGACGGTAATCCGTACGTACACACGAGTGATGATATCGTTCCCATAATTATTGAATGGAATTGGAGAGGATGATATAATATCTCATTATTATAATAATTTTATAATAATCATATATAGTTATTATTTCCACCATTATACCAATCCACGTAAGGTGGTGGTGGGAAAACAGATTACACCACAGCGTGGAGAGGGTATTCCATACGTACGTATGCGCGGTGATTTCATTTTTCGTAGGATGGATAGAAGGTGAAATAGGGTTGTTTCATATTTATAATGACATATCATTATATTATTTATACTGATGTTTTCACATAATAATGGAACAACTAAATAATATGAAGTAGAAGAAAAAATAAATTTGAAATAATCATTAAAGGATATAACCTCTTCTTCGATGCGCCTCTTCTAAACCTCCTCTTAGGGAACTAAAAATGGACTTTGAAGAAATACAGTTCATCTAGTATGTTTCTATGGATGTTTAGAAGAGAAATACACAGGTTCTGGCCAATCGTGAAGGCCCAAAATGTTGGGAAGAGGAGATGGAGGAGGTTCCCTTTTATAAGATAGGAGAGGGGCAATTTTGGAAGCCTCTAAAATATTAATATATAATAAACTCAAACTCCACATAAAAACGTACAAAATGACTCAAATTAGAAGATGAGATGAGATATGGTTGTAATATCATAATAAAATAAAATATAGACATGTTGGATATTAATTTCAAACCTTATCAACTTGATCTATCATTATTTAATATATTTATTTTTATTTGTAATAATAATATTCTAAATTTTAAATTGGTATAAATAATTTATTTTGGGTAGTCAATTGTCCATAATTGGATACTTAATGACATGTTAGACAATTTAAATTTAAATTTATAATTTTTAAATAATTTTGTTATTTTTTAACAGTTTAATAATATTTTATTTTTATAATATATCAATAGTGTCAATTCTGACACTACTCAATTATTTGAATTTAAATAAAATCCACAGAAGTCATATATTCAAAACAAAAATATTTAATATATCCCTAACTTGTAATATTCATCTTTAAAATTCTTGGAGCACATTAAATAGTTCATATAATGTTTATTTTAATATTTTTAAAACCATTTATTTGATATTTATCTTAATAAAATAATTATTAAAATAATTATTTATAATTATATAATATACATATTTGTTGCAAAAAAAATAAAAAATAAAATACTAGGACACATATAAATCTAATATCTTTATTAATAATACTTTTACTCCAATTTAGAATCTTAAATTCACAACATTTAAACTGTTATATTTATTAAAGTTTTTAGGTGAAAACTTTGACATCTTTTAAAATAAAATAATATAAGTGTCATAATCACTTTTATAAGGCTCCATATGGTCCACAATTAGACCATTGGATTATTATGGTTTATATATACATGACCAATATGTTCTGGTCCAGTGTTTGAACCTTTTATGTGTATTATTATTTGAATAAAAACAATTTTATTGATTTGTCACTAAATAAATAATTTCTGCATTATTAATGTTTAATAAATTTAAGTAATTAAATATTTATTAAAAATTAAAAATAATTTACCATAAAAAATAAAAAAATTTAGATTTCAAATTAGTAGTTATAATCGTATTTATATTCTGTATAACCTTATATTAAAAATACATTAATTATTAAATATTTATTGAGACATATTTCATGTTCAGTAAATAAAATAAATAAAAATTTTTAATTACAACTATGTGGGTTCTAAAAGAAACCATTTATACCCAAGTATATTTTATGATGAATTAGAATCATCCAATTATATTAATACAATAGTTAGGGTAATTTCATAATATTATATTTACCCTTAATTTCCTAATTTACCTTTAACTGTGGTAAATAAAATTTACCGTAGTTACTATTAATAACGACTAATAATAAAAAAGTAGCCTATTAACATAATTTGGACCAAATGATTCCAAATATGGAATCCATTTTTCCAAATTCAATACACAGAAGTGGCGGTTTTTATTTTAAAATAAATCTCGCTGTTGAGAAAACATTTTTTAAAAGTTAAAACGTTGCAAAAGATTGAAATGTTTTTATCTATTAATTCAATGTAAAATTAATGATAATGACTTAAATTTTATTAAATAGTAAAAATATATTCTATTTATACTTTAAAAACAAAAAATATTAAAATTTGACCATATAAATTATCATGATTAAAAAAGTCATTTTTAATTAAAGTATAGCGTATTTTTACTAATCATAAAAATATGAAGGTTATCAAAAAAATATTAAAAAATTATACAAAGTAACTTTTTATATATTTATTGTAATGAATAACTTTATTTTTTTCAAATTGAACTCACAAACATGTCAACAAGTATATTTAAAGTGGGTGCGCCATCAAAAGGTGACAAAACTGTATTTTTTGAAAAATAAATATTTTTCCTAAAATTTGATTTTGTTCTCATAACATGTTATATAATACATGTAGGATGAATTATTCTAAAATAAAATTCAAAATGTAGTTAATAATATTCATAATGGATAGTTTATAACAATGTGTCTTTGTTTAGTGAAACTCAGTATTGAGTACAACACATGCTATTGAGGAAGGTCGATCTTGGGTGCAACCAAAGCTATGAATAGTGTTTGTGTATACTATAAGCTAATATGGTATAGAGTAATATAATCCTGGTATATCATACAACAAAAGACATCAAAAAAAATTAAAAATTATATTTCTTATAAAATCTCGGGGTGTTACATTCAACCCCCATTAAAATAAATTTCACCCTCAAAATTAGTATGGTTATAAATGGTTTACCAATTGAATGTTTCTTTCATAGAAACCCACATAGTAAAAAGGAATAATAAAACTTAATTTTAAAAACTAATGTATGAAATTTAATAGTTACCCAAATTAACACATCACTAGGTTTCTATGTAGGAGAACATATGTGAAAATATGGATATGGAAGAGAAATCTATCTATTAAGTTCTAAAGGAAAGTGGTAGAGAACATGGCTATGAAAAATCAAATAATAACAAATCCATACATTTGTGATGATCTATGGTATCATCTGATTCATTGAATATGAGGGTACTTGGACAGTGATTTTGGTTTTTAAGGTTATTTCCCTACAATTGATAAATTTTTCATATGGAGAAATATTTACTTGATTTCAGTATAATATCATCATTGGTCATTCCATGATAAATTTCCACTTCATCAATTATATAAATAAATGAAGTTGAATTTTTCCTTCTTGAAATGTTAGTAGATCATGTGGTAGAATGATAGGTTATTCGATCTGTCTCAAACAAAAAGTTTGAAAAGTTATTAAATCTACATAAGTCCATCTATGGTGACATTAACTGTATATGATTCCAAAAATGGACTTATACATCAACTATCATATTGATAAATAAAATAAAACTAATTTTTAGTAACCCAGGACTTCCTGTAGGCAAGTGGTAGGGGATAACGGTTCATCACACATCGGTTGTGGGTTCGATTCCCGCATCCTTGCCCAACGCGATAGGTTGTCACTTGTCCTCAAGATTGTCCTTCTTCTAAAACTATACTATTATAAAATTTCAAAAATAATTTTAAAAAGTTCTAGCCATAAAAAATACTATCTGATCTCTAAGTTAATCAATTCCAATATTTAGGCTTAACCAAGATACATCTATCCAAACACACAGTATAAGGAAAATGATTACCAGAAAGGTCACATAACAAGCATGTGAATATCATCATTTATCCCCAATATATCATAAGATATATCTTTTTGGTCACATTCAATACATATGAATACCTTAATCATAGATTCTCTTGAAACATGAATTACCATAAAACCTTAGTGAAAACATGAATGCTGTCAGAAGTTAATTATTTCCACATACCAAAATCTGAAAATTTTTATATACTCATACCATGATGTCACTTTTTCCTTATATCAGTCATGATCTCATTAATACTATCATACTTATTATATTCTCCTCATCTATTCATTATACAGATATCATCTTCTTTTCTAAATTATTTCAATCATTTTCACGGTTACTGGAACCATACAATTATTGAAATCCAATACATAGATATTACAATATTCCATAATGCTATAAAATAGATTCCACAACACTATTTTGGAATCCCGTTACATATACACTTAATCATTCCACCACTTCATTTCCATATTCAAAATCAAAAATAGTGATCGCATGTGACTTCCCTTTTTTCCTTTTCCATAAATGATTTTTGATTTCGATCATCATTAACTAATAGATTAGGGAGTTGGTTAGCAGAACTCCCCATTTCCTTGCGCTTGAAGGATTGAAGTGTTGGTGGTGCATTCTCTGTAGTCATTTCTCTATTCACATCATTAGCTACCTTTTTCCCATTACTTCGACACTCTGTTGCTCGGTGACCTCCTTTTCCATACTTAAAACATTTTTTAGTCCCTTTATGAGAATCTGCACCATGCTTCATTCCACACATTGAGCATAAAAAAACATGCATCTTCTTTTCACCATTGTTTGGATATTTTTCCTTCAACTACATCTTTCTTTTTTTGTCAAAACCATGAGATGGATATGTAACACCAGCTTCTATTTATATCTTGATTGCACAACACACAATTTCTTCATAGAAACTGACGTCCCTTTTAGATAATTCCCTTCGAATACATGAGTTTATGCCATTGTAGAATTGATGAATTTTACATTCAGGTTTGATGATAATGCCAGATGCATACCTTGCAAGCCTTGTAAAATTCCCCTCGTATATACCAACATATTCAGCATACTTTTTCTTATGTTCAAGGAACTCTTTTTCAATATTTGTTTGAATAATACAAGGGAAGTACTTATTGAAATACAAGTTCTTGAACTCATCCCATTCCATGGATTCAATTTCATCTTGGGGCCTTGTATTCTTATTTAGAGTCCACTACTGCTCTGATTCACCCTATAAATGATAAACAACCAGAATGAATTTTTCATGTACTGAGTAGCGATGTATGGAAAATATATTTTCAATGGTAATGATCCATTTTTCTGCAAAATGTGTATCAGAAGATCCATTGAAAGAAGGTGGACGTTTCCTCATGAAAGACTCAATAGAATATTGTTCCCCTCTCAGCTCATTTGGATGTCCAGAATGAGTCATAGCTTGTTTAAGTTTAGAAATAAAATTTTTCACTCTATCTCCCATAACATTTGGTTCATTTGGAGGACAATCATTGTATTTCCCTATACATTGATCATTAACATGTTTCCTTTGGGTTATATCCATTATCTAAAACTCAAAAAGAGTAATGTGAGAGGAAAACATAATACTATGAAAACAACATAATCAAGGGGAGTAATTTCAATCTCTACCATCTTATATTTAATTCTAAGACTGTTACCATAATTCTAGGACTATAACCTATACTTATACTCTACCATAAGGACATCCCTAGACATTCCTTAAAAATATCTCTAGGGATCTCACTAATGTTTTCGCATCCTAGTTTCCAAAGGGTAACTAATGATTTCTTAGGATACCAACTGAAGGGACCCAAGGCTTGATGTACATGGGTATTACATTACTTTTGAGGAATAATTAATACATAACAAAAAACAGACACCCAATGACCGTAGTAGTTTAGTGTCTCTGGAAACACAGAACGTAATCTTCTAATCATGGTGAAATATCTTCAATATCTTCCTTAAAGATCATCCACTTTTGTTTTCATACCTAAATCCTTTATTTATATCTTGTGGAAAAGAAATCATATAAAGGGTTAGATTAAATTCTTAGTAAAGATAATAATGGAGAAAATAAAGCAAACCATATTCATTTGATCTTAAAAACATTAACATAAATTTTAAACATCAAAATCTTGAGCAATGACATAAAAAATGGCAGTACGTAAGTCATAGATCATAATGGAACATAAATCATAATAAAATAGCATGGTAATAAAACATGTAATTGTGTCAAACCATTAAGAACAAGATATTATTTCCATAGTATCTAAGATATTTCTTCCCAGACTATCATAGTGGACAAAGTCCATTACTGAACTGGGCTTACTTACCGTTTCAACACTTTATTACTGAACCAGATTTATGTTCCATTCTATCCATGACTATCTAATGTGACATAAATCGTTACCCAATGAATTGGAGGGAGATATAGGTCCCACTAATATCATACTAAAACCATTCTTATGTGTTCTACAAAATCATAAATCATACATTATAGCATAACCCATGTAATAAAAATGGGATTCATAAACATCATGCACTCATAACATAATCCATATAAGATAAAGGAATTCATAAAAATAGTTCCATCATAACATAATAAAATAAATGTAATAATAGGGATATAAACATAACCATATATCATCTTAGATGGATGTTTTTTTGATAAAACACACTAAATGATTTCTTAAAGAAAATATTCTTTCTTCTTCAAAATCTATTTATTTTCAGAAATTACCATTCAGTTTAAAAAAAGGATTTTTGGTGAAAATAATAATTAAATCTTGTAGAGTGAGATTCATGAAAACAAGGCGTAATGAAATCATAAAAATCCATTCTATCTGTATAAGATTAAAAAAAATTCTGGTACATTTCTCAGAAAATTCAAAAAGTACCTTGTATGGTTAAAAAAGAAGGATTAATTCTATACCTTGTGGTAAAATTCAGAAAATAGTAAAAATGAATTCAAATATACATGGATGAATTGTATACATTTTATGAAATGATTTTAATAAAACATGGACATTGATGATAAACAGAACTCCAATAAATACTTACGAATAAATAATCTCAAATACGAACGAGGTTGAAATAATTAACCCTTACCTTATGTCCAATTTCTTATGTATGTGTCCAAGACTACTATATAGTGGTTTTAAACATATTATAATAGATCTATAATAATATTTATTATATCATATATGATTCACTTACAACTTTATATTACCATTTCATTTGTCAATTCCATGTTAAAACATCATTTTGGGTAAAATCTTTTCATTCATCATACGTCTTTTAACTTGTAATTATTCATATGATTATTTAGATCATTGTTACATACATCAATAATGTAAAAAATGATTTATATATAATATATATTGATAGAATAAATATATAATTTATTGATAAATGGAATTAAAAACACCGTTCCTGGAGACGGTTGGTCGTATCTACGCATGAACGATGTTTTCATTTCCTTATTAAATTGAATGGAAGTAAACGTCATATATATACACACACATAAATCCAGTAGCATTATTATGTCATATATTTTATCATTACTTATTATATATACATTATAATCATTCTTTAATGGCTAACATTGAGAATGAATCTCATCGCATCGTGGAGACATTAATCCATCTGTACGCACGAGCGATGATTTTGTTCCGATAAGTATTGAATGGAATGGGAGTGGATGATATTATATCTCAAAATTAGAATAATGTTATAATAATTATATATAGTAATTATTTCTACCATTATACCTATCCAAGTAAGGTGGTGCTGGAAAAACAGATTACACCATAGTGTGGAGATTGTATTCTGTACGTATGCACGCACGATGATTTCATTTTTTGTAGGATGGATAGAAAGTGAAAATGAGTTGTTTTATATCTATAATAACATATAAGTAAATTATTTATACTGATTGTATTACTTTATAATGAAACAACTAATGAAGATGAAGTAGAAGAAGAAATAAATTTGGAAGAATTGGTAATGGATATTACATCTTCTTCGACGCGCCTCTTCTAAACCTCCGATTATGGAACTAAAGATGGTTTTGGAAGAAATATAGGAACACTACTATGTTTCTAGATAAGTGTAGAAGAGAAATGGACAAGGTTTTTCGGAGCTTGAAGGCTCAAAATGTTGTGAAGAGGAGAGGGAGGTGGTGCCCTTTTATAAGAGAGGAGAGGGGCACTTTTGAAAACCTCTAAAATATTAATTTATAATAAACTCAAACCACACATAAAAAAATACAAAATGACACAAATTCAAAGATGAGATGATATAGGGTTTTAATATCATAATAAAATAAAATTCATACATGTTGGGAATTTATTTTGAACCTCATCAACTTGATTTATCCTTATTTAATCTATTTAATTTTATTTGTGATAATAATATTATATATTTTAAATTGTTATAAATAATTACATTTGGGTTGTCAATTGTCCATAATTGGATACATTATGATATTTTAGACCATATAAATTTCAATTTATAATCTTTAAATATTTTTGTGATTTTTTAATAATTTAATAATATGTTATTTTTATAAAATATCAATATTTGCAAGTTTGACATTGTTCAATTATTTGGATTTAAATAAATCCCACATAGAATATATATTCGAAACATAATATTTAATATATCTCTAACATGTAATATTCATCTTGAAAATTCATAGATCACATTAAATAGTTATATAATATTTATTTAAATACTTTTAAAACCATTTATTTGATATTTATCTTAATAAAATAATTATTACAATAATTATTTATAATTATTTAATATATGTATTTGGTGCAAAAAAATACCATTATACATATAAATCTAATATCTTTCATAATAATACTTTTATTCGAATTTTCCACCATAAAATCAAAACAGTTAAATTGTTATATTTATTAAATTTTGAAGGTGACAACTTTGACATCTTTTAAAATAAAATAATATAAGTGCCATAATCGCTTTTATAAGGATTAAAATGGTCCAAAATTCTACCATTTGATTATTATGGTTTATATATACACGAAAAAAATGATTGGGTCAGGTTTTTGGTCCTTCTATGGGTATTATTATTTGAATAAAAACAATATTATTGATTTTTCACTAAATAAATAATGTATGAATCATTAATGTATAAGACATTTAGGTAATTAAATATTTCATAAAAATTAAAAATAAATTACGATAAAAAATAAAAACATATTTTCATTCAAATGAGTATTTATAATCGAATTTATATTCTATATTACCTGATATTAAAAATACAATAATTATTAAAGATTGAGTGAGACATATTTCACTTTCTTTAAATAAAATAAATTAATGATCTTAATAACATTCAAGTGGATTCTAAAAGATACCATTTCGACAGGAGAATATTTTAGGATGAAATATAATAATCTAATTATATTAATAAATTGTTAGGGTAATTTCATTATATTATAATTACCCTATATTTCCTGACTTACCTTTAACTGCGGTAAATAAAATTTAATGTAGTTACTATTCATAAAGTCTAAAAATAAAAAGTATCCTATTACAAAAATTTGGGCCTACTGATTCAAAATATGGAATCCATTTTTTCAAATTCAATACACAGTAGTGTTAGTATTTAATTTAAAATTAATCCCGCTGTTGAGAAAACAGTTTCTAAAAGTCAAAACATTGCAAAGATTGAAATGTTTTTACCTGAATTCAATGTAAGATTAATGATAATGACCTAAATTATTTTAAATGGTAAAAATATTTTCAATTTATACGTTAAAACCATTAAATATTATAATTTAACTATATAAATTATATCGATAAAAAAAGTTGTTTTTAATTAGAATTTAGCATATTTTCAATATTCATCAAAATATAATGGTTATCAGAAAAATATTAAGAAATTATCCAAAGTACATTTTTATATACTTATTGCAATTAATAACATTATTTTGTCATATTGAACTCATAAACATGTCAAAAACTAGGTTTAAAGTGGGTGCACCATCAAAACATGCCAAAACTGTATTCTTTGAAAATACTTATTTAACCCGATGAAATTATTTTGTTCTCATACCATGTTCTAAAATTTGTGTAAGATGAATTATTATGTAATAAATTTCAAAATTTTGTTAATACTATTCATAAGGTCTAGTTCATAACAAAATATCGTTGTTTAGTGAAACTCGGTTTTGTGTATGATACACACTATCGAGGAAGGTCTCTCTTGCGTGCAACACAAGACAAGAATAGTGTTTTCATATACTACAAGCTAATATGGTGTAGAGTAAGCTAATATTGGTGTAGCATACAACCCAAGACATCAAATAAATTAAAAATAATATTTCTCAAAAAATATCGGGGTGTTATATTATTGCGCATAATAAGAAATAAATACAAAAATATAATAAAGTAAATTAGTTACATTAGAGTTCATCATCCTCAACTAATAAATCCTAGTTTCTAAAAAAACTCCCTCAATATTAATCATAAATTTTTAACTGTTGATACTCATTTACCATATTCTAATTAAATGGTAAAAACCTCCAATATAATTCATTTTCAATTTCACATATTTATCTTTTTTTATTTCATCTTTGAATTATCCATCGGTAAAATCTTCCTGAAATCCATATATTTAATTCCATTTTCTAAATCAATATATTTTGAATATTTTTATCCACATGGTATAATATGATTATTTTTCATATTTTGATGTGAAATCATAAATATATAACATAACCACGATGTTTATAACAACTACATTGTTATATATATTATATTTATAATAATGATTTACATTATAAAAAATAAATCATTCTATTCAAGAAATCATCATGCCTGTAGAATAAATATAAAACATGTTGAAAACAATTCCTATGAATAATAAAGTCTCATATGTGTGGCTAAAATTTCCTTCATGTATATAAAATATCATAATATTTATATGTTTCATTGGTTCTTTGAACTATCTCTTATCTCCATGAAAATTTCTTCCCCCTTGATTGATCTATTATTTTTTATTAGTTAATGGGTTTTGAAATGGTGTAAAATTATCATGAATATAGGAATTACGAATTATTGTTGTTGTTTATAGGGTTTTGGTGATCATATCCTGATCATTTTTGTGAGACCTTATATTTTTGTATCATAACATTCTATTATATATCCTAGGTGTATCTAATTAATTCCTTGAGTAGATTTTATTCCTATTTTTATTTAGTAATGATAATATCACTTTACAATGTTTGTTATTTATCTAGTAATTTTATTGATTTAATTTATATATTCGAGTTAATTCTATATTTGTTATGATTTGAATATTAAGGGTTTCTAGCATAACTTCGGTTTTAATGATATATATTTAAAACCCCCAAAATTGTGATATATGTAAAACCATGGTATTTGGTTACCTTATGAATGATTTAAAATGGAAATAAATTTATTAGGAATAATTTTTTTAGGACTTTATATTATTTTTGATGTCTTTATTTTTTATTCTTTATTGGTAAAACTTTTGAAATTGATAATTGATTGATTGGGTAAAATATTTCTTATTAGTGCATCTGTTTGAATAATTTAGTGAGTTCGGTATGAGAAATGATTGGGAACTATTGAGATAATAATGAAGGTATTGGTATAAGTTATTAATGATGTGTTTAATTTCGTTTGTAATATTATTTGTCTATGTTAATATATGACATCTACTATTTGTTTAGGGAAAACCAACAGTGGGTGTGTACTTTGATCACTATAATTAAATGTAATTGAATAATTATTTATTTATTATTTATTCATAAGATTATATTGGTTATATATTGACTATATAATTGGGTATAACATTGATAGGCAGACCATTTTTATTAAAATTATGGAATATGTTATTTTTAACAACTTCCTAGGATCTACATGAGTATTGTTATACTTATTTGTTTTAAAATATGTTAAAATATTTTCAATGTTATTGGGTACATTGTTCAGAGTAGGTATGTTTGGATTTTTAAAAGATCCATTTGGGGATATCCCTCTGATTTTTCCAACTCATCACAACTTTTACACAATAGTCAATAGTTATAAATCATTGGTTGTGATATATGTATGATAAAGGATTCAACATCTTTTCGATATAGAGCTTATGAATTTTGTTAATTGTTTTCATAGTGGTGTTTAGAAATTCATTATAGGTTGTGGTCCATTCCTTCTAGAAGAATTATTATTAATTGGTTATCATATCAGGATGCGATATGAGATGTTGTTTTTTTTACAATACTCAATTTGGAAATATTCTATTATATGGTATTTAAAAATTTAAATTTATTCATTAAAGGAAAATCATGCATTATGTCTCTTAAAAGTTTTGATTTATTTTGGTTGAAAATTATTCCCCAACAATTATTTTCTTCCTCAGCATTAGTTTCCATCCTGTATTGATCGGGGAACATGGTTAATGCAATGTGGAAGCTCCAACCCAACCATGGGATTTGGTCTCTTAGTTCCAGGTCATTAATTTTTATATGACTAGTTTTAATTATTACATTTATAAGAAACCATTATACCTTATTAATAGGTCCATTTATCATTAATTATGATGGATAAACTATTTTTTCAAAATATTATTTTCATCATCCTTAGATAATAAAAAAACACCTAAATCCCCAATAATATATTATAAATTTCCACTCTTACTTCCACCCCACATAATAATAATTTTGTATGTCCTTTTAATTTTATAACCACATATTTGGAGTTTGGGAGCATATCTGAAGTCACACACCTAACTAACACAACAATGATTATGTTAAAAGTCAATTATATGTGACACATAGACAACAGTTATTTTCCCATGTCTATATTATCTATATTTTTGAAAATAATTTTTAATACCCCATCATGATGGTAGTCAAAACCCAGTTTTCAATCACCTAATTTAAAACCTTGAAATGATATAGAGTGGAGAAACTAAGTGTTTTGTATTGAATTCCTCAACCAAGATTACATTAATATAAGAATATTCTCACCATATTCTCCATAGAATGTCAACAATTACAAACACTCATGAGAATTCGATCCTCAAAAGCATTTTTGTGAACAAAAAAACAAATATAATGGAAAAGGATATTTACGTGGTTTCAACATTTTTTCCTAAATCTACAAGAGAAACATTACTGATAGTATAATTAGAATTAGAAGTTACAAGTACCACAATTCAGTTGAAATAACTAGTAATATATTATTTTTATTGATATTATTCCCCATATAATTTTGATAAAAATTTCATTTCGAAATCACAACCCAAATGAAAATAAAACTAGGTTACCACTTCCCTTTTTATTGATGTTTTCATCTGGTCATGCGATTAGCACTGAGAGCCTAAATGTTTAGAGATTCTTGTATTTATAATTATGTCTACTGATATCTAGAATCATTTAAAACCTTTAATACAATTCCTAGTGAAAAATTTAATCGACACATTATTGTAACTATTTTTCTCCATGTTTGATCCATGACCCATGATGAAATAAATTTGATAGTATCATTTTCTGATTATTATGTCCTCATATAATTAACTCCATCACCTAAATCACAAGGATGATATATATTTCATGTCTCTAACATCTATTTGATTTACTTGGACTGTGAAAAGGCTTCACACTCCCAACAATCGTCCCTATGAAGACAAATTTGGAAGCTCCCGAAAACACTCCAACAATTACAGATAAAATAATTTCATACTATATCAATATAATTTGGATTTCTTAATTATTCATCTATTTTCCCAAGTACTATTGGGGAATAATATTGACTCATAATTAATTATAATTAAACATCATTGTAAATTTTTAATGGATTTTGGATTTTGGGTATATCTCTCAAATCTAACTCCATATCTTCTAAAAAGTTATAAATGATGTGGTATTTCATGTCCATATGTTTTCTCTATGATCTAAATTCCAGATTCATATCCATATGGATAAAAAATTGATTATCATATAATAGTACTCCTCCCTATATGATTAATTCATGAAAAATTATTAGCAACATTTTCCAAGACATCTCCTTTCTTTTTATCACTCCAATGACATACTCTAGTTTTTTTTGGAAAATGTAACAATCTATTATATCTATGATGCCTAATTCAATTCCATTTATCAAAATTTAAAATCAAACACTATGGTTCTCATTCCGGGATTTGAATCCTCAATGAAGATAGTATCAATTATTGCTTACAAGGTATCATGCACACTAAAAAAATAACGTGAATCTTCTAAATCTTTTTGGTATTGGACGATCCATTTCTTAACCTCCTAGTTTCCATGTCATGAATTAAACAAGAATTTAATAAAAACTACCACTAGAAATGATATTTTTTTATTAATATCATTGAATACATAAACCATCCTAAATTTTATGAAAATGGATCATTCACCTGGTAAACATCCAAAACTACCATTTGAGTTACCTATTCCCTATATAATTTAATGTGTATAGTCAACTGATTTGATGATAGTTTTCATCTTCAAAAACTAAATAATATAATGACTATCTTTATGTAATCTATTTATAATTTAATTGAATCCATAACTTCCCTAATTTTGATGATCTTAACTAAAAATATCATCTTATATTATCTAAAATATTAAATTTTTAACCATCCAAGAAAATCCTACATCATCATTAAAAATGTTTTATAATCTATTCAAGAAATCCTCACGAAATCCATATACATGAGAATAATGATGATGATCCCATCATCCCATTACTCCAAAATAAATTCCCCAGATTTATCAATGATAATACTTCATCCACTAAGAACATGTAATTATTTGTATTCCACAATCATAATATTTTTTTATTCCATATATGAATTTATTTTCTTATATACTATGCTCCACTACACAGTATCCATGTAATTCATTAGCTTATTTATGTAAATATCTTCCTCTAGGTCACCGTTAAGGAAGGTTCCCATTAAATCCATCTTATATATGTTAATAATATATTAAATTTCCATGCATAGTAGATACATAGTTGTTCCATGATTAAAATATGATTTCAATACATCTATCAAGTCAATTACCTCCAATTAAAATACCTTCACCCCAAGTCATGAATTAAACATTCTTCTTCTATTAGAATATTTCTTCAAATGCACCCCTCAATAATTCTCATGTTCTCATTTCTCATGTGGTTGTTAATTTATATCACATTTTCTAATCAATTAAAATGAAAATATTTCATCATTATTTATTGAATCCATTTTTAACGATTCATAGACAGTGGAAATATCATTAGGGATTTATATTTCACAACTATCCACTGATGGTAAGAAGTTTATGGAAGCCCCTGCCACAATTCGGGGTCTATGACTTGTGAATATCCCCAAAACTCATATTTAAATACAACACTTCCTTTTAATCAATATTATGATTATATAACATTAGTAATTATAACTTTTTTTAGTTCTACAATAGATTTATTAGACTTAGATATTTATATCATGTCATCGTATTATCCAGCATACTAAATTCTAGTGCATTCATATAAATTAAAAGAACATGTTTATATCCATTTTCATAGTATGGTTAATTAATAATATGGTAGTTGAACACATTCTTTAAAAAACCTTCTAATTTTTGTTAATCCTTCCTAAATATGTTCTAATTAAATAGTACATCCCTTGTCTTGATGACTTCTCTCTTGTCATCTTCCCATATCCAAAACAAAATATTTTCATCTCCATATCACCTATTTGATTATTACATATACATTGAATAATATTTTTTATTTTCATTACAAACATAACAATACATGAATGAATCCAAAAAAATAATTGGCCAATATATGGTCATTTACCTAACTATATATTTTAAATAACATCGTATCCCATTTGAGAAGCCACACGTATGGTGACTAGGTATGATTTCATGTTTACATTGCATTTCAGAAATTTTGTTGGGAATAACTAAGTGTATGAATCTACTTCTATTTTTTGAATCATCTAATAAAACATTTCTCCTACAGCATTTTTAGGGTATTATTGGAATAGTACACTCCAACTTGATTCATTTTTTCTACAAAATGTTATAAAAGATACTTATTTGGTACATATTACCATATTCAAACATAAATAATTTTATCTTCAAACATGATTCTAAATAATCAATGTATTTACATTGAATTATTGATGAATAATATTCCTGATTATGATTCATTAATTAAAACAATAAAATTATAGTAGTGTTATAAATACATGTCAAAAAATATGGTGACCCATCAGGAGATCAGATTGGGGTAGGTCCCGTAATTTGAGAGTGACATTTTCTAAGCCAATAATATATAAGATTTTATATAATCAACTTGAATTAAAACCTTTTATAGTTTCCAAAAACCCAACTCACACAAATTCTTATATTAATGTGACCATAATTCAACATGCCTTTTCCCAAAATAACATTTATATTTATCTCACTAGGATGTCTATGTTTTTAATACCACCTCTCTATATTATTGAATATTTTTTCTTTGAAAAATACTTATCTATATAATTATTCAATAAGAAATATGTTTTCATCCATTACTCATTCAATAACAACCACAGAACCTTGGGTCACCATCAAAACATTATACCTAAATCTAGTCCCATACCTTGCATCATTAATCTACTAAATAAAAAGTATGATCTTTAATATCCATGGAATGTGTATAAGTTATTTAAATTATCATAATCACTCATTATTTTTCTTGAAATTAACTCTCCCATAACTATGACTTCCTATGCTCCATCATATTACATTTTAGCATTTTTAAACAATTGAAAACCATAATTATCCTTGTATCTATGCTCTTCTTTTGGGAGGCATCATTCTCTCGAGGTAACCACCCTGGACACTACTTGAATATTGAAACTATATAGAAATATAAAACTTACCAAAAAATTATTAGAATATTTTTAATATCATGATATTTATACTATAGATGGATACTCGCAACTTCTATAATCCCTATTTTTGTTTCTATTCTTCCCCCAACTCCATCATGTAATACTCAAACAAACTAAATTAATCTATCTTATCACCATTTAATTTTCATCTGATTATTTCTTATGATTCCCCTTATAGGGTGACCATACACATTCATCCATATTGAATTAAACATTGGAGGGAAATTATACTTATATAATATAGATTTATTCATTGTGGAAACATTTTCGAGCATCTGTAAATAAAAATATTAATTTTCCCTTAATAATTATGCCCTATAATTACCATTATGTCACATTAATCAAGATGTGATTGTAGTAGTACAAATTACATATGTATCTATAAATGTTATAATTCTGGATTTGAGCATCCCATATATCATATTAAACTCATTATCATAATATTACACTTCTCCTAATTTTAATATCTTATTGAAGAATAAACTTATCATCATGAAGAAATTATTAAGTGTTTTAGGTTTTTCATTTATATCGTCAATGGATTTCATGGTCACAAGCATTATTTTAAATTCATGGACGTTAATTGACATGTTATATTCTAATGATATCCTCACTATGTATAGTGCTTCCTATTTATACATTCCCATTACTCTTTTTCCATCATATCATTTTAGACTATTGTCAATGAAAAATATATTTCCTTGTGATTTATATGATCCTATAAACACATTATCCAGAGGAGAAACTATATACTATATATCATATATACCAAAACTTACCATTATCTAAATTTAAACCTTCCAATTTTTGTATACTATAATTTATGTGAAATGAAATCTATGTAAAACTTAGAATTACATTATTCACCTCTTAGTGTTCATTGAGTGAGATAGATCAATTATAAGATCTAAAAAATGGTAGGAATATCTCCCCAACATATAATCTGTGTACATCAAACATCTGGACAATAAAAAAAATAAAAAAATACATCTAATTGTAATCCCTAAAATGAGTGTTCTATAAGTTATTAAACCTTCCACTCAAATAACCATATAATCTAAATCTTATTACAAAAGAATGTGAACTAAATGATCACAAATTTTCAAGAAGATGTAAAATAAAGGAAAAAGACTACATCATTTACATGGTTTTTAAAATATTCACAACATATATCAGAAAAATAGATTATATTCTCATTATAATAACATTTTAACAGAAAAACACTATAACTAAAACATCTTGTTAATAATGGTTATTATATATTTTAATCCCACCATATTTATCAAATCAATATACTGTCTAAATAAATTTTTATGTAAATGTAAAATATTTTCAACACATACATTTTTATATATGTTTATAAAAATTCATGTTAATAACAGTGAACATTAATATTCATAGAGGTCCCTCAATTATTAATGAAGAATATTGATCACAAGTAGCTTTCTAAAACATTATTTCTTGGTTCATAGAATATTACCCAGATAAATTATATTATTAACTCTTTGTTCACATGTTTATAAAATTACACATTATCAAATATAGTATATTGAATCCATATTTGATGACGCAATCATTCATTGGAGAGACTCACAACCCCTTTCAGAATAATATGGATGATTTATCATATGTCTCTTTAATGTCATATTGATTTACCCATAATGTGATCATGATTCAAACTCCTAACCAAACATTAAAATTTTAAACATTTATATTCAAAATTACCTTAACTTTCTCAACATATTATTATCTTAGGTATTTATGACTACAATACAATATCAAATACCCATATAACATCACTATATATTGATTATTGTCAAACATTGAGTATATGATCAATTTTACACATCTTCTATTACTTCACTTCATTCAACATAATATATCAATTATTTTAAAATTATCCTTAATGGATTTGTCTAAAAAAGGATTCATTTCTATTTATGAATCCAATTTTAAAAAATCATTTTTTTAAATGATCAACACATTCGTTATTCACTAAATTTCATGGTGTATAATATATTACATAAACTATTCTCTAAAAAATGATAGATATTATACCTACTAATGAACAAACTCTCTATATAAGAAAAAATATGTAGAGAATAGTTAAATGTATTATTAATAAAATATAATATAATTGCAAAATATTTTCTAGAACTATGATTCATTGAACATACTCAAAAAAATCTTACTTGGAACATTAAAATTATATTTTCCTTTTGAAAATATAATTCACACTAAATATATAGTTTGTTGCTATAGAAAATCACAAAATATTTCAATATTTATTTAATCTAAATGACCATATTATCCTAATGATAATAGAAAATATTACAAAAAAATATAATTTTATTATCACATCAAATCATGACTACCAATCCATTTGTTTAAATTTTTATAAGAGCTATTTTTGGTTGGGTGTGAACTATATAAACCATGATTAAAAATAGAAAACAAAACTGTATACAAAATTCCCATGAATATTAAACTAATTCAAAAATAAATTTTCCAAAAAACCATAAATGAAAAAATAACATTGATCCACAATTATAAACATCAACTAAATTATACATGTAATTCTTGATCGCATCACCTAAAAAATGAGTAATGACACATTAAAAATCTCCCAATGAATGAAATGAACACTATATCTTACCAAAATACATATAAACACTCATCTCCATCAAGAATAATAATACTATGGAATATAATCCTCCATAGAACAATATCAGCCATATAATTATAATAAAATAAAGAAAAATTTGAGAAAAATAAATAACATTATGAAACCCATAATAAGTGATATGATAGGTATCATATCGGGAGTAATAGATCACATGCAAGATGTACCTATTAGTACCCTAAAACCCACTCCATCATCATATATTAAAACTAGATTATAAAAAATTATACTATAAAAATATGTAGATGATGAATAGAACCGACTTTAAGAGTTGATATTAGAATGTCTAAACCACTAAAACAATAAATAACCTTAAACAATATAACCACCATATGAAAAACATTATAAATAACTAATATGATGAACAATTGACTTCAAAACCCATTTTATAATTACTATGAAAAACAAATTTTAACCAACACTACTATCATCACCATGAACCACAACCCTTTTGAACTACATCAGCATTGTACAAATTAAATTAAATAAAAGTATAAATATGATGAACCCACTTCCAACCCCACCATCATTGAATTAAATCATTTATGTCACCTTGTTTCGGTGCGGATGTGCATCGGTTTACGCTGTTCCGCCAGGACGCGTTCGCGCGTGCACCCGTCGACCCGAGGGGATAGGTGCGCGGCTTGTGGTCCCGCAGTCCCGCTTTCCAAGGGCGGGCGGCATCCGTCCCTTATTCAGGGGCGTCTGCTCCTTGATCGAAACCGAGATGATGGGATGTCGGCTCCTCCTTCCTTGGACGTCTCCTCGGAACTCGTCACCTAATCCGGGTCTCCCTCATAGACTTAAGAATGTTCGTGAATCTCGTTCCCGACACCATATCTTCATGGACACCGGTTAATTACGCTGCTTCCGCCCGGACGTTCCAAGGAGTCTGGTCGGGGCAGCAACCTGCGGTGAGAAGGCCGGGTGGCTCTGGGTGCTGGGGGCGTGTCGTAACACTGCGGCTCTGCACGTCTGTCTTCCGTCCCTAATAGGGCTTCTCGAAGGCATGATGGCCTGAGGCATCCCGTACTGGGTGCGGGGAACTGTGTCACCTGAGGTTTTCCTCAGCTTCCCATGTTTAACACGGGGTATTCCGCGAGTTTAACGTCCAGCGGGGACGGCATCGGACCGATCAACACGAAAAGTGGATCAGATGACAGAACCCCTTGCGGGGAACCTCCGACGCTGGGGCCAGCACATGGGCGGCTTCCCAGGTAACGTGGAGTGGAGTGAAGTGGCATGACCCCACCGGGATGTGGTGGCCCGGGTAAGGATCAGGATGGATGATGGAGTGAAGAGCTTGGGCCCCGTAGGGGCTTCTTACGTACCGCGCGTTAGCACGAATCAAAGTCAACGTAGTTCGGGTATACAGTTTAACGTCATGCTAGACGTCGGCAAGCCGACTCACGAAGAGGTCGAGGCCACCGGGCGGAGGATTGAACCGAACCACCTCGCACAGAGGGGGGTGGAACGGCCGGGTGGATCACAGTTTCACGTCATGCTGGACGATAAAAGGAGAAATGGAAAAAGGGGGGATGTGGGGAGGCACAGTGGAGATACACACGGGCCGTCTCCTACAGGGGCGGATTCATAGGTGAATCGACGCAAGCGTGAACCCTGGAGGGGTCCACTAATGGATGAACCGACGTAAATACGACCGGGACGACCAGGTGGCGGGCTTGGACCTCAAGAAGGCTTCCTACGTACCCTGTTTAGAAGACAGGGATCAAAGTCCACGTAGTTCATTCTTTCAGGACTTACGCACTTGAGGCAGCCCGGATGCGGCAAAACTCAGTTGGAAGGGACTTGGACCGAAAGCAGAAGACACCTCGATCCCAGTCACACCCTCTACTGGCTTCGGCAGTGGGGAGGCGCAATGGAGATACACATGTGCAGCCTCCCACGAGAAACTAGGGGTTTGTAATACCCTGCCACCGTAGGGAAAAGCCACTCCCATTAAATCGTCCCAAAAGCGGGACAATCCCGACATCCCTGCAGAGACGAGCGGGTGGGGGCCACGTCCAAACCGGGGGAGACCCTGCGTGCGAGGCACGAGATCGGGTGATGCGGACGGTTTAACGTCTTGCCGGACGAAGTACAGTTTAACGTCGTGTGTTGAGGACGAAGCGGACGGTTTAACGTCTTGCCAGACGAAGTACAGTTTAACGTCGTGTGTTGAGGACGAAGGTGCTTGGCAGTTTAACGTCTTACAGCGCGAACGTGGTACAGTTTAACGTCATGCTGGACAAAACACTTGGCAGTTTAACGTCTTGCAGCGCGGACGATATGCTAGGCAGTTTAACGTCGTGCAGCTTGGACGTACGCAGTTTAACGTCGTGCAGGACGTGGTGCAGTTTAGCGTCATGCAGGACGATAAAGCCGCCGGTAGGTCCGTGTCACTTCGCGCGAGCCTAGGGGGGGCCGCACGGAAAGACGACGCACGGTGCGGGCACCCAGGATGAGGATCATCGGGCGCCACGCAGGCGGGTACCCTCAGGGGGTCAAGGGAGGCGACCCTGGCGGATTGCGCGCAAAAGAGGAGCTTTGCGCGCAAAACCGCGGGTTGGAGCGCAAAATGGCGGTCTGGCGCGCAATTGGGCCAGCGCTTCGCGCGCGGATGATTGGGATTGCGCGCACCGGGCCTCGGGCAGCGCGCGGGGGCAACGGCTCATTCTCTAACGAATGGCCACTTTGAAGATGGGGGTGCGCGCAATCGGGTTGGATTGCGCGCACCCGGGGGCAATTGCGCGCAAGAGGCTTCTTTTGCGCGCAAAGGCCTTCGGGTTTGAAATTTATTCAAAGAAAATGAGCCAAGGGGATTGCGCGCGAAGGCGGACCCCAAGCTCTATTGCGCGAAAGAAAGGAGGTTACCTGAAGATCGGCATTGCGTGCGGAAGGGGTTGGATTGCGCGAACGAGCGACGCTTCGGATTCTGGCAACCTTCAAAACGTCGGGGGTCGCCTTATATTTATAGGCAACCCCAGGCGCGGAATCCGGTCTCGGGCGCGCAATTCGCTCCGCGGGCGCGGAATCAGGACTCAGCGCGCAAAGGCACCGCGCAGGCAGCGGGCGCGCAAAAGAACGCGCCGGCCCAGCGCATTGCGGGCATCCCGGGAGGATTGCGCGCCGCGACTTAACTTTGCGCGCGATCCTCTGAAATTTCGCGCAAGTCCTCCGGGCCCTCCGGAACGTGCCTCTGACTCCAAATATCACTTCGCTTTCCGCATCCGGAGCTTCGTTTGGGAACAACGGACTTTTCCGGCGTCTACAAAAGCCCCCACTCGGAATCTGGTCGGCGAGAGGTCGCAACGATCGGGTTCCGAGGGAGACGCCAGAATTCCGAAGTCCTGGGCTGCGCGGGACTTAGGCGCGCAAAAAGGGGCGCCGGGCGCGAAATTCGCGGCTGCGGTCGCGCAAAGCGCTTTCCGCGCAGCGCGGACCCTGGCCTCGCCTATAAATAGGGGCCCTGGGTCCCGCGTTCTGTACTCCGGCCTTCCGCGCGATAAGCTCCAAAGCTCTCGTGCGCGAAATTGCCTCTTCTGGTCGCGAAATTCGCCCGATCGGCGCGCAAAACCATTCGGATTTCGCCTGTTTTTGCGCGAAAACCCGGAACTTTGCGCGACAGTCTTCCCAATTGCGCACCGTCCACTTGGATTGCGCGCCAGCCTTCAAACTTCTCTACCAGCCTCGTCCGATCCCGCATGCTTCATCCCTTAACCCGCACGACTCCCGAAACTTCTGAGATGGCCGCGCACAGAGGAAATGAGGGGGATGCCGCCACTCGCAGGGCTGAGATGGAGACGAACGAGGAGGTTTACGGAGCCAAGGAGATTGTTTCCAACAATCAATCCTTGTTCGACTTACTGACGCCGGCCCAGAAGACATATCCCCTGTCGGACATCCTGCCGCTCTGGAACTTCGGCATCCTAGATGAGGTTCCGGTGCCAGGGTTCGAGATTGATGCGCCGCGGACCTGGGTGACCCGGGAGGA
This sequence comes from Viscum album, assembly GCA_963277665.1. Taxonomy (NCBI): domain Eukaryota; kingdom Viridiplantae; phylum Streptophyta; class Magnoliopsida; order Santalales; family Viscaceae; genus Viscum; species Viscum album. Next base: position 554,762,746 of record OY728135.1, read on the forward strand.
CGAGCTTCTCCGCTATAACATCACCAACAATGGGCATCCTGCCAGGGAGACCAGACACTTGGATGTCTATGTCCTGAACCCGAGGACGCGAACTATTGATGGGGGTGAGCCTACTGCGGGGAATTCTCCAGCCCTCTACTCGAGCATATATCGCCAGAGCGTCACGGACGACACCAAGGGCTGGCTGAAGGACTGGGACTTGCGGTCCGGGGGCAACTTCACCAGTGAGTGGGCCTGGGCGTTCTGGGTACGCCACACTTGCGATCACTTCGCAGAGGAGCTGCGGTACATCGGCCTGTTCGAGGCGGTGTGGACGTCGCAGTTCCACTTCTACCAGCAGTCCGAGCTCGGGCCGGAGCTGTTCACCCGATGGTCTCCGGATACCAACACCTTCAATCTTCACCATGGGGAGGTCGGCATCGGTCTCTAGGACATCCACTGCATCGGAGGTATCCCACTGGAGGGCTACCAATACGATGAGTTCCTGCCACCGAAGAACACCTGGGAGGACAGGTCACGGACTCCCATCCTGACCTGGCATCTGCTTGACCTGGCTACGCAGCGGCTCGGGATCAAAGACTTCCAGAAGGACATAGCCTACAAGGAATGGTTCGGCCAGTTCTTGGAGCATGACCCGGCGGTCAAGATGCCAGGTAGGGGGAAGCGGTGCCCGACCGCAGCTCAGAGGAGCCGGAACGGGTCGTACTGGCGGGTCCTGGAGACGGGCGACTACCGCTCATGGGGGTACCGTGTCATCGAGGCCCGGGACCCAAATGTCCGGTACGCGGCGTTCCTGGCCGCCTTTCTGAGTGGGTGGCTCCTGCCAGTGCGGGACGCGAGAATGGGCGTTCTCCCGGCGACTCTGGCGATGGCGGGCGCTATGGCCGCCAACAAGAGATACAGCCTCGGGGTCCCAGTGTTGGCGAGGCTGTATGCCATCCTGGGACGCATCTCACGAGGGGGGTCACCACGAAGGATCTGTGGGCCCTTTCAGTTCTTCCACGGCTGGGTGGCTGCTCACCTCGGTGGGTACACGTTTCCGAACGCCATCATTCCTCCGGGCAACGGCCTGCGACCCTCCCTGCTGAACATCGCGGGGGTCGCTCCGATGACCCTAAGTGAGGAGGGCGTGAGGATTCGGATTGGCAATCATGCCAATTTCAACTTCAGTCTGTTCCCCACTCCCGTCGGCCAGATGATCGACAATGGGCAGGGTCCGCTGGAGCAGCACGAATACTTCCTGAACATGCGGGGCGGGGTGCTCGTGGCTCGGATCGACGGGAAGGTGATCTGCGAGCCTTACGTGCCGACCCGGTTCGCCAGGCAGTTCGGGTGCCTTCAACGGATGCCGAAGAGGGTATTCACTACTGTCCGGGAGGAGACGAACCCTGGCGTCCTTCGTCAGATGTGGCTGATGTTTGCCGCTTTCGGCTCTGGCGACGTCATCACTCTCCCTCCTACCGGAGTTGACGCAGGCTTGGAAACCGAGTACGCCGAACACTGGGCCATCGCGTACCCCGAGGGGCTTTTGCGGAAGCTAGTTCGGCGGCTCGAGGTTACCCGTGCGGAGATCGGGCGTCAAGGAAGGAGGCGAGGCGCCGCCACACGGGGGAGAACGGAGGCGCGCCAAACAGCGGAGCCGGCGCGGGCAGGGACTTCGGCGGCGGGCACATCGCGAGCTGCCGCCACGACCTCAGCGCCCAGAGAGGGGGCACGTGCGGTGGTCGACGAGCGGCCCGGGAAGCAGGTGAGACGTCTGCTCGAACCTTCCCATGATGCGGTCTTCCCGGCGCTGTGGTCGGCCTGGATGACTCTGCGGCAGTCACTGGGGACCGACGCCATCTGGCGAAAGATACTCAGAGAAGGAATCTATCTGCCAGAGGTCAGGCGCCTCCAGATTGCCGACAGAGTGGACTTCAACCGGCAGTATGCGTATCTGACGGACATGGACGAGTACGCGCGCCAACGTGGTCAGCGCGCGGAGCCATCCCTTCTGGTGAAGGTGATGCTCTGTCTCGAGCCCGCTCCGGAACAGATGCCGCCGGAAGAAGATGACAGTAACAGCGACTCCGAAGAAGAGGAGGAAATGGGGGAGGATGAAGGCTCCGAGGGAAGATCCCATCAGGGGAGCCCACGGGAGAGCGGCGAGGTGGCCGGCTCTGACAACGTTGATGTCACTGAGCTCCTCGAGGTCCGCTTCTATCCCTACTCAATCTGCTTCATCCACTCTCTTATGCAGCTTCTAACCCATTTCTCCATCTTTCTCAGGAGCACATGGATGTCGGTCAGGCGTCCTCAGCGGGAGTAGGAGAGGCGCCAGCAGGACAAGGCGGGGGCCAGGCACCCATTATCGAACTGACAAGCGCTAAGGGGTCCCCTGCTGCAACTGTTCCTGCGGCGACCGGGATAAATGAAGATGACGCTCCGAACTCCCGTAAGTCCCCATACTTTACTGCTGGTTCTTGCCGTTGACGATCCGTGACTAACCAAGGCATGCCCTGCGCAGTGATCTCAACACTGGAGGCTCATCGGGTTGCCGAACCCGGGCCCTCCACGAGTGGACCGGTGGCAGACATGCCGCCTGCTCCGGAACAGACTTCCCAAACCGAGCCGGCCCCACCAACTGCTGATCAAGGGGCTGCGGACGTCGGCGGTGCTGCCATCGGAGAGAGGTTGGGGGCTGACGAGGGTGTCAGCGCCGCTGGGGAGAGAGAAGAAGGTCGCCCAGATGTTGGGGAACCTATCCCTCGTGAGGACCTCCCAGGGGCAGACCCTGCAGCAGACCTGCTGGCTGCCTTCCCTGCCTACCGGCATGCCGATCCCGAGGAGATGGACGACTCAGACACGGAGGCGGTCGAGGAGAGCCGGATAACGCGCCGTAGGGGGTGGAAGTGCATCCAGCGCTTCCTCAAGCGAGACCCGTTGGAGTGTCTGGGGCGCATGGGATCACTTCAAACCTGGCTGCGCTTTCTGTGTGCCGGGGGAGCTGATGCTCAACGCCTCCATCTAACGGTCCGTGATTTCATGGCCGAAAAGATGCGCGAGAGCTGCCGGCGTGCCGACGTCACACAAAGTCGGGACATGTCGGAGAGCACGCGGGCGCTCCTCGCGGCGGAGCAGGAAGTCTGGCGCCTCGAAGGGCAGGCGGCAGAGAAGGAGGCCTTCGTCGCAACGTGTACCGAGCTTGTGGAGCAACTAGCAGCTCAGCTGGTTGACGCCCAGGTACAGCTGACGGAGGCGGGCCAACAGATGGTCACAATTCAGGTCGAGCGGGAGCGTGCACAGGCCAGAATCGACGAACTGCGCGCTGCGACCGCTGACGAAGAGAGGGCACGCAGAGAGCGAGAAGCAGCTCTGGAGGCCACCAGCCAAAGGGTAGCGGCATTAGAAAGACTCATTCAGCACGCTAATCCCTAAGGTATTTGTTTTGCCATTCCCAAAACATTTGCTTCCGCTACTTTGATCCATCTGTATGAATCAATATATTTATCTGCATCTTTTGGTTTAACATGCTCAACCACAATTCGTTGTCTTGCGGGAGTGTTAACCAAGCATCAGGCATCCATAATTGGGCATGGGTTTCTGGAGAAAAGAGGGAGGTCATTCCCAGGAAAGGATACCTCAAGCCTAATCAATGTATCATCCCCCCAACTTGTTCCAACACACGAGCGGGACAACGCTAGGGGCGTTGAGATTTTATCCGAACATAGGGAAATGAGAAAGGGTGAATCGCGTGTCCCGAATCCAGACATCCACAACGGTCGGCCTTCCAGGAAATGCCCAAGACGGTAGGCGGACAGTGGATCGACCATAACAACTGTAATAGATGGACCGAAAAAGGCCATCATTCATATTGCAGGAGGCGGACCACATGTCATCATGAATACCGCTTTGGGGTTCCTTCAGACACAAGGGTGGAAATCCAGATCAACAGGGCATGCGAAGCGTGGGGCGAAGTGAAGATTTGTTCGGACAGAATCCAACGCTCTCAAAATTGCGCCACCGTGGGGAAAGCGTATTAGGCGGATGCACTAATCTGGCCGTGAATCACCTCAATCCTCAGACAGCACCTCTTTGACGAGGAAACCGTCCCTTCCCACCATTGCAATGGGGCATCCCGAGATGAATCGGGGAGAATATCACAACTGCACCACTCTACCAGAAGCCAGGCCAGACGGCCGGCGACGAGGAGCGGCGGGACTTAACGATCCCTGAGGCTGGACCCGAGTCGGAATGCCCGGGCGTTCCTACGTACTCCATCAGGCTGGAGATCAAGCCACACGTAGTTCTGAGAGTGCAGTTTAACGTCATGCAGGACGTAGGACCCCATTTGGGGAGATCTTAGTTTAGGGTCGTAGAGCTCGGACCATAGGGGTAGATCTTAGTTTAAGGTCTTAGAGCTCGGACCATAAGGGCTAGATCTTAGTTTAAGGTCTTAGAGCTCGGACCATAAGGGCTAGATCTTAGTTTAAAGTCTTAGAGCTCGGACCATAAGGACTAGATCTTAGTTTAAGGTCTTAGATCTCAGACCATAAGGAGAGATCTTAGTTTAAGGTCTTAGAGCTCGGACCATAAGGAGAGATCTTAGTTTAAGGTCTTAGAGCTCGGACCATAAGGAGAGATCTTAGTTTAAGGTCTTAGAGCTCGGACCATGGGGCTAGATCTTAGTTTAAGGTCTTAGAGCTCGGACCATAGGGGGAGATCTTAGTTTAAGGTCTTAGAGCTCGGACCATAGGGACCTCAAAGTACGCCGCATCGTGGTCCTATCCCCTGGATATGCGAAGATGCACTGAGGGATAGTGTCAAGAGTGTCGAGGTTTCGCCTGGCCGGAATGGGAGGTGGGAAATGTGAATCATGCGGCCATTCATTCAAGGACTGGGGGCACCGGCGCAACGATATGGGAGTACTGCCGACCGTGGCGGAAAAGCAGCATCAATATCGCACTAACCGTTGGTGGAATGAGGCAGCAAACGAGCATCGACCGCTCAATCGCAGGATTCATATCGATTTGCTGCCCGAGGCCATTGGGGGTACCGGCCCGAGTCGGTGGGAGAGCACTGAGGCATTGTGTCTGAACCGTTCACGGGGGCTCCACCCAGGGCGTAGACGATGGGTCCGAATGAAAGGGAGCACGAAGCCTGAAAAACGGAGGAAACCTGACCAAGCGGATCCTGACCCTCCTGGCAATAAACCAGAGTACTCTTGACACCGGTGGACCACTGAAAGGGGTCGGGGAACACGCCTTGAGGGTGACCTGAAGGCGGCGGGTTCCCCAGAGAAAGGGGAATCTCTAAGAGGTGGGGGGCTGGACCCGAAGTTTCAAACATCCGGGCGTTCCTACGTATCCCATAAGGATGGGAATCAAGCCGCACGTAGTTCTTGAAGCGCGGCGCAACACAATCGGGCACCAGCGCGGGGAAGAGTGCGGGTCTGACCCTCGCACACAGAAGGAGTGGCATTTGATATTTCTTGTTTGTCCTTAAAGATGAATGGTTTTTCTTTGTGCGGCGACATGCCTGTGATTGAGAAATCTCTGGCGTCGCCACAATAATCAAGCCATGGAAGGCATTGATGAATGGCGTGGTCATTAACCAGCGCCCAACATGAGTGTCCCCTGAGGAGGACATCACGATGCAGTGCCGTTTCTCATCGGGCGGCCAAGACGATCACAGTTTACGGTCGTGTGGTAGGACCAGACAACACAGTTTAAGGTCGTGTGGTTCGGACCATGGAGGAATCCACTTATTGCGGTACGGCGGACACGGCGGAGGTGGGAACATACCCAGCCCTGCGGTTACGCACGATTCCAGGAGAAGAGTCTTGGGATAGGGGTCTGCGTACGTCCATCACCCGAGGGGCAGAGATGCTAGCCTCCAGATATACTGGGCCCAGAACGCGATTGTTCGGGTGACTCCCTCCTCCTTATGGGGACGAGGGTCCAGCTGCGCATGGCCCTTAGGGAGGATATCCGCATACATCCCTGGTGCTCAGATCATGGGAGCCTCGAAAGACATCATTACCCTGGTTGGTCTGCCTAACGTGTAGAGGTGTACTGGAGGTCAGTATGAACAGAGTGTCGAGATTCCACTACAACGCATAAAGGCGGAGTGTGATGAGGACTGCGCAACCAATGTTCAGGGCCTGAAAGAGCCGACATGGCGATCAAGGATGTTGCTGACGCATTCGCAACACAACATCCGATCGCGTCAGCCTAAGACGGGGCAAGCAAACGAGCATCAACTGCTCAATCGCAGGATTCATATCGATTTGCGTCCCAAGACCCGCCGGTAAATCGACCCGGAGCGGTAGGAGAGCACTGAGGCATCGTACCCAAACCGCTAACGAGGATCCCTTTGAGTGAAGGCTCGAACAAGAGGAAGCGCGAGGCCTGACAAGCAACACAGGACTTGTAGGGATTGAATCTGACACTACGAGTCATAGACCGAAGTACCCAAAACATGTTAACGGGTCACCGGGAAGGGTCGGAGGACTCACCCTGAGAGCAACCAAAAGAGGGCAGATCCCCATGATCAACCAAGAGACGGGGCTGGACCTGAAACATAAGCGTCCAGGCGGTCCTACGTATCCCATAAGGATGGGAATCAAGCCATACGTAGTTCTGGAGAGGCAGTTTAACGTCATGCAGGACGATGAGGGGTGTGAGGTAGTCCCACACACGGGGGAGGCGTACGGTGCGGCCAGTAGACCGACGTGAATGAGGACATAATCCCCCGCTCACGCGATACGCCTCGCACAAAAAGAAGGGGAACTTGGGCCAGTGGCCCAACGCGGGATAGAGATTCCCGGGAAATGGGGCTGGGCCTGAAACATGAATGTCCAGGAGGTCCTACGTATCCCATAAGGATGGGAATCAAGCCATACGTAGTTCTTTGAGAGGCAGTTTAACGTCATGCAGGACAATGATGGAAAAAGAAGGGGGGAGCAGAAGGCATCCCCAAACGTGGGGGGCGTACAGCGTGGCGAGAAAACCGACGTGAATGAGGGCATAGCCCCACGCTCACACCATACGCAACATACCCAGAGGCAACTGGACCAAGGGCCCGGGATGGGATGGAAATTCCCGAAAGATGGGGCAGGGCCTGAAACATGAATGTTCAGGCGGTCCTACGTATCCCATAAGGATGGGAATCAAGCCGCACGTAGTTCTTGAGGGGCAGTTTTACGTCATGCAGGACGAAGCACTTGGCAGTTTAACGTCTTGCAGCGCGGACGAATGCTGAACAGTTTAACGTCTTGTAGCCTGGACGAATGATGCTTGGCAGTTTAACGTCTTGCCGCGCGGACGTATGCAGTTTAACGTCGTGCAGGACGTGGGAACACTCAGACAAAGTACTTCTTGAGGAACCTAGCGTTGGTGGGAGGAGTGACACGCTCATCATCCATAGTCGCTAGGGAGTACGGGCCATTGGGATAGACCTTGTGGACAACAAAAGGTCCCCCCCACTTGGGCTCCAACTTGGGCGGCTTCCTGCCGGGGATCATCGGCGCTCTTAGGGCTAGCACTAGATCACCCTGCAGGAAGGAGCGGAGGCGAACCTTCTTATTGAAAGCTCGAGCCATTCTGCTTTGATGCCTCTCCAAGTTGTGCAAAGCGCGAAGTCTATTCTCATCCAGTGCTTCCAACTCGACTAGACGGGCTTCAGCAACTCTATCCGGCGCTTGCTGGTCGTAGACCGCAGTGCGCAAGGACGGCAACTGGATCTCGATGGGCAGGACGGCCTCAGCTCCATACACCAGGGAATAAGGGGTCATCTGGGTGCAATTGCGAGTCGTCGTCCGATAAGCCCAGAGGGCGTTGGGGAGCTTGTCCGGCCAACTCTTCTTGTTCTGACCAACCATCTTTTTCAGAATGTTAGAGAGGGTTTTGTTAAACGCCTCGATCTGTCCATTCGCCTGCGCATGATAGCGAGATGTATGGTTCGAGCGAATGTTATACTTGGTGTACAACTTCTTCAACTCGGCTACTCGGAAATTGGTTCCGTTATCCGTGAGGATAGCGTGAGGCACTCCAAATCGATAGATGATGTTGGAGGTCACGAAGTCAGCGATCGAACAGGATTTGACCTCTCTGAGCGGAATCGCTTCTGCCCATTTGGAGAAGAAGTCCGTGGCGGTCAGAATGAACCGGCACTGGCGAGCTGTCGCCGGCGGGTAAGGTCCCACAACGTCCAGTCCCCAGACTGCAAAGGGCCAGGAATACCTTGTGGTATGGAGAGGCTCCGGCGACCGATGCACAAAGTTCGCATGAACCTGGCACGCATGGCACTTCCTGGCATACTCGATGCAGTCATGGATCATAGAGGGCCAGAAGTATCCCAACCTCCGAATCTGGTGGGACAGCTTCGGCCCAGTCTGGTGGGCGCCACACGAACCAGCATGAACCTCTTGCATGACTCGTGGGATCTCAACTCCCTAAAGGCAACGGAGGAGAACACCATCAAATCCGCGTTTGTAGAGGATCTGCTCCAGGCCGGGACTGCTCTGGAGGACGAACTGCGATGCGCGGCGTCGAACTCGCTCGCGCTCGGCCCGATCCGATGGAAGAATGCCATGTTGGAGGTACTCAACCAAAGGCGTCCTCCAATCAGGGGCTGATCCGACTGTCATATCTGGGGTACTCGGGGCTCCGGGCATAGGGGCAACCGTGGTGAGATTACTTACCAACGGGCCGCGATCTTCTTCCGGGATAACGGGAGCGATGAGCCTGCGGCGCGTCACGCGGACGATCAGGTTGTCCTGTTCAGGTTCCGCAAGTGACGCAGTAAGGCTGGCCAAAGCATCTGCTCGACCGTTCTGCGACCGGGGAACATGGACAATTTCCGGCCGAGAAGGGAACCGGGCCATCAGAAGGAGGGTGCACTCCAACAATGGCACAAGTTCCGGCTTCCTGACAACGTAGTCGCCATTGATCTGCTTGACGACCAGCTCGGAGTCCCCTTTCACGCACAGACGGGGCACGTCGATCTCGAGAGCTAACTCGAGGCCGGTGATGAGGGCATGGTATTCCGCCTCATTGTTGGTACAACCCTCTGACAACAGGAAAGAGTATGGCAGCACGGCTCGCTCCGGGGTAATGAAGACGATGCCCAAGCCCACTCTGTTGAGCTTAGGATTATCAAGTCTTCTACCGGTGGGGCTCCGGGATGCACCGTCAAAGTGCATCTTCCAGCATGGATCGGCTCGATCAACCGAGAGAATGGCCTCATCAGGAAAGCCTAGATCCAGCGGCTGATCCGCGGAGGTCGGGTGAGCTGCCAGAAAGTCTGCCAATGCTTGCCCTTTGATGGCCTTCTGAGACACATACCTGATGTTGAACTGCTGGAGAATCATAGCCCACCGCGCTAGGCGGCCAGTCAACATAGGCCGGCTCAGGATATATTTCAACGGGTCTACCCGAGAAACCAACTGTACCTCATGGTGCTGCAAGTAGTGCCGTAATTTCTGTACGGCAAATACGAGCGCCATGCAGCTCTTCTCGATGGGGGAATACCTAACTTCCGCATCGAGAAGCATGCGACTGAGGTAATAGAGGCTATTCTCTGTTCCCTCGTTGTTCTTCTGGGCGAGAAGGGCACCCAGGGACCGTTCCAGGGCGGTCACATAGAGGACCAGCGGCTTTCCGGATACGGGCGGCATCAGGACCGGAGGTTGAAGCAGGTACTGCTTGATTTCCTCGAAAGCGGTCTGACACTCTTTATCCCATACATAGGTGGCACCTTTCTTCATAAGCCAGGAAAAGGGCTTACACTTGCCGGCCAGATTCGCGATGAATCGGCGTATATAGACTAAGTGGCCTTGGAACCCTTGCAGTTCCCGGACGGTACCTGGGGGAGGCATCTGGCTAATCGCCCTGATTTTCTCTGGGTCGATCTCAATACCCCGGTATCTTACCACAAATCCAAGGAACTTTCCGGAGGTGACCCCAAAGGCACACTTCAACGGGTTCATCTTCAGGCAGCGAGACCGGAGGAAGCTGAACACTTTCTCAAGATCTTTGAGATGGTCCTGACGCTGGCGCGATTTGACAACCAAGTCGTCGACGTTTCATTCCACCAGTGTGCCGAGGATTGGCTTGAATATGCGGTGCATCGCCCGTTGATAGGTGGCACCTGCATTCTTCAGGCCGAAGGGCATGACCCCGTAGCAAAAGGTACCTTGGGGGGCCCTGAAGGCAGTGAACTCCTCATCCTCAGGGGCCATCCGAATTTGGTTGTATCCGGAGTATCCATCCATGAAGGAGAGGGCTTGGAACCCTTCCGTGGCATCAATCAACAGCTCTGTCACTGGAAGGGGAAAATCATCCTTCGGACAGTGGCGGTTGAGATCGCGGAAGTCGATGCAGACTCTAATCTTCCCGTTCTTCTTCCTGACCGGCACAATGTTGGCCAGCCATTTGGGGTACTGAACTTCCCTCACGAAGTTGGCTTTGATAAGCTTGTCAACTTCGGCCTCAACCATGGCACCATGGGATGGGTGCATCTTCCTGGGAGGCTGCTTGAACCCGCGATGGTTCGCCGGGAGACCAAGGCGGTGGACGGCTACCTGAGGATCTAGCCCCGGCATCTCGTCATAGCCCCAAGCGAACACATCACGGTGCTGCCTGAGAAAGTCCACGTACTGCTGCCGCTCCTCAGAGGGCAGGGCGGCACTAACCAATGTGGGTCTTGGATCGGCCTCGGTTCCAAGGTTCACCTGTATTAACTCATCGACCGTGGCGGGGACGCCCTCCTCAAAGGCTGGGGGTGCGTCTTCCATATCCTCTCCGCCCGGGGAGGGATCGTCCACGGGAGAGACTGCGTTGGAAACTGCATTGGGGCTACCAGATCCTACTGGGCCACTGGTGCTGGCGCGGGCGGTCGCGGCCATCTCATCAGGAGACTCGCGGACCGTCAAGACCATGGCGACGTCCAACCGGTGAATCGGGAGGACGTAAGCGTCATCCAGACTTGCCCAGGGATCGCTTGCAACAGCGACAGGCTCAACCTCACCTGCCAGGATCTGCTTATCCTTGCTCTTGTAATAGTCCGCGTCCAGATAGCGGGCTTCACATGAGGCAAAGGGAGAGGCATCTCCTTGAAGCACGCCTACTCGACCATTAAGGGAGTATTTGAGGCATTGGTGGTATGACGAGGGAACCGCCGCGTGAAGGTGAAGCCATGGCCTGCCCATCAATGCGTTATACGCAGTGTCCTGAGAGACTACCATGAATTCGGTGTTGGCAACCAAGTCACCGAACTGGGTCTTCAAACATATCTTGCCGACCGGGGTTTGCTCGGTGCGGTCGTACCCCTGGATCCTGAGGTCGGAGGGAATCAAGTCATCCTCAGACAACCCCAATCTCCGGAGCGTCCGAGTTGGAATCAGGTTAATCCAGGACCCCGTGTCGACAAGACAACGCCGGACTTCAAGGCCATTGAACTGGCCAGTGACATACAGTGGACGGATATGTCCCTGTATAGGAGGGTCTTCATCCTTACCAGAGAACGAGATAACTGCCTGACATTCGGCGTCCTCGATCGTTTCGGCGTGAAAGGCCTCTGCAGCCGCAACCTCTGTCTCAAACTGGAGGGGGCTTTTCAGGGCTTCAGTGAGTGCCTCGCGCATCTCAGATGACATGCGCAGAGCCTCAAGGATGGAGAGCCTTGCTGGGATGTCGGCCAAGTGCTTCAGGACATCATACTTTTTGGCCAAGCGCGAGCCCCTGGTTGCAGGAGGTTGCTCTGCGGTTGGTGGCATGACGGGCCTTGCCGGTTGGATCGGCGGCCGACTGGTACTTGGCGCATCTCGCTGTTCACTGGTCGCAGTCCGGGAAATGGTCACCGTACTGGAGTCAAGAGGCCGGGATGGACTCATGGCAGGGCGGAGCTGGTCGCGACGTGGCTGAGGCGGTTCTGCCTGGTCCCACACCACAAATAGTGGCAGAGGAGAATCCGTCATCCCCGGATGGGGGGGCTGCGCGCGCTGAGCTCGGTTTTGAGCCTGCTGCCTAGTCTCAGTGGCGTGCACGGCCTGGCTGGAGGTACCAACGGCTGTGCCCCGGCGACTCCTGCTGCTGCGGTTCTTCCGACGGTGGCGACGACCGGGGACACTAGGGAGGTCCACCTGGCGTTCTTCAACGTCGGGAACCGAAAAGGGATTTACCAGCTCGACGGTATTAACCGAAGCGTACCCATTACCGTCATCGGACGAATCATTCACCACAAGGTGGATCCGAGGAGGGATCCCCATCTCCGGGGGCATGAAATTGTCGAGAGTGCGGGATAGTGGCGGAACTGGCGGGGCGCGCTCTTCCTTCTTGCGCTGCCGCTGCTTGCTCCTTTTGGAAGAGGCAGGCTGGGACGACGATGCCGAAGCAGCACCCGCAGATTCTCGGGGCTCAGGCTGATTCAAGCGCGCACGGATGATTCCATGGGTGCGAATGATCGTCTTGTGGGCCATCCAGTTATTGTACTTCTGGGATCCGCGGTCGGAGACCAGCTGCCATTCGTCCTCGTTGCCACTATCGTCATCTGATCCCACGAATACGCCCGCCACTTGTGCCGGAGCTGGGCCCAACCTGATTACATTGTTGTTAATCTGGTCTTGGAGCCAGTCCTTAAACACATAGCACCGCTGGATGGTGTGCCCCAAGGCCCGATGGTAGGGGCAGTAGCGGGGGTTATTCGTAAGATGTGCCTCCTCTGGCTTCCAACACTCAGGCAGTCGCATAATCCTCTGCTCCAGGGTGCTCCGGAAATAACCGGGGACCTGATCCTCATGAAATGAGTAAGTCAGGTGTCGCGGGCCCCGGGGAGCGTGGTCTTGACGAGGGGCTAGAGGGGCCGGCCGAGGAGGTGGACCCTGATTATCTCGCCTGGGTTGCGGCGGTACATTACGCGGAGGGGCCGGCCGGTTCTGAGGCTTCCGCTGCTGGGCCGGGAACTGAGCCCGTGGAGGCGGATTCCTGTGAGGTTGTGGAGCTGGCCTCACCGGCAGCAGCTCCAACGGCCTGGGGGCCTCTATCTGGGCAACAGCAGCGGGCTCAGCCCTACTGACTCTCCTTGCAGGAATCATAGGAGGCAGCGGGTGGGCCTGGCTGGCCTGTTGCAGGGCTTCCTCAAGACGTTGAGCTTTGTCTGAGAAGTCCCTGAACCCTCTGGGGTAATTCTGAGTGATCAGGGAAGGGACCAGCTCGGTCTTGACGTTCCCGACGCACATTGTCAGCAACTGCTCCTGAGTCAATGGCATGTCAAGGGAATACGTGAGACCCTTCCATCGGGCGACAAAGTCCGCGACTCGCTCATCAGGCCTCTGCTTGCAATTGAAGAGGTCTGCGATACTTGTCTTCCGGGTCGTGGAACTGAACTGGTAGAGGAACTGTCTACGGAGGTCCTCCCAGCTGGTTACCGACCCGACAGGGAGCTGGCTGTACCAGACAAATGCTGGCCCTTCCAGTGTCTGAACAAAGCAGCGAAGCTTAGCGGCCTCCTGCTGCCCCGGAGTCCCCAACATAGGCCCGCACCTCGAGTTGAAGTGGGCTAAATGATGTGGCGGATCTCCAGTTCCGTTGAAGGGAGCGAAAGTGGGATTCCCGAATCCCGGAGGCGCCGACATATCATCCACCCATACTGGGTAGGGCTTGCCGTCCGGTGGGATCGCCACCTGCCGAGTCTCCAAGGCTTCCAAGCGGGCAATGAGGGCCGCCATCGGATCGTCCGGACATGGGTTCCAGTCCTGGCGAGGATCTCTAACCACGAGCGCATTGCATGGCCCTTCAATCGGGTCGTCGACCGGGTCGTCGAACTCGGCAGCTCGTGGGATGGCGGGCGGAGCGGCCCTTGGGGCAGCGGGAGGAATCCGAGCGGGGTCTCTCAGGTAGTCACGCCGCTCGGGAGGATGTGGCGAAACATACCGCGCCCTCTTGCCATAGGCAATGGCCTCTCTCCTGTCGGCGAACACGGCGTAATCACGGTTGCCCGGGAGAGTCTCATCGAGGAGCGGTTGTTCTGGTCCCTGCTGTCCTGGCCTGGGATCACCGTAGTCAGGCCGCTGTTCTGCAGCGCGCTCGGCGAGGAGCTGGTCAACCAGCTTCTTCTGTTCGGCGAGCTGCTGACGTAGCGTAGCCTTCTCGGGATCCTCCTCTGCCCTCTGCATGGAGGCAGATGGGTCGGCGGGCCTTATAGCCTCGCTGTGCTCTTTTCCTTTGCTGACGTTTCGGCTCAACGTCAGTGCTTCAGTGGGTGCGGGGAGCCCCAGGAGGTTCCTCTGATGACGAGTAACTCTCACCGATGGATCTGACGACGGCTTGTCTTCGGGGGGGAAGCCCCCGTCGAGAAGTTCCAAGTCGTTCCCCTCTCCCGACAAGTCAGCCATATTGACTGTTTCTGTCCCTGAGGATATACCCTCAGGGCCACCCAGCGAATCGGGGTGTCGGCGGATCACACTGAAGCGTAGGGCAGCGTACTTCCCCCATCCACGGATATATACATGGGGAGTGGCTTCCTCGATATTTTTGCGGAGTACTTGAAAACACTCAACGCATCGTTGTTGGAGGGCCTCGTGGTGCCCAAATGACCCGGGGTGCCGAACCGCGGGGAGCATGGCCAGGTCAATTTGACGGCACTGCTCACCAATATCCTCCAGGTGCGATTGAATCCCGGGGTATGGCATTTGTAGGCGGCGAAGACAGGAGCGAGTCTCCCGGAGAGTTCGGCGGAAGCATTCGAACTCATCCGGGGTGAGCGATTCGGGTGCATCAAAGCCCGGTCCTGCGACTGGCCAAAACTTCTCAGGGAAGTGGCCCTCTGCAAGGACGGTCCAGAAGCTCCACGACTCAAACTCGGGACCCAGATCTCCTTGGTCCTCTTCCATAGCTGGGAACGGACGGGGAACTGGTAGTGGTGCCGAGGCGGGCCGTCGGGCTGACGAGCTGGCCGGCGGTGAATACGGCGAGCAGGCCGATTGGCCTCCATATCCCGGGCCGCCCTCTGAGGGTGGCGGTGCCCTGGCTACCACATCACGATAGGACGGGCCGGCGAGCGAACATCCTGCCGTAGCATCGGTGCTCGACGAGGGTGCACCAGATCGTGGTTCGACCGTCGGTCCCCAGAAAAAGTCTCCGGCTTCTCCGATCGAGACGGAAGGCACTTCCGGAGGGGCTGGTACCAACCGCAAGTTTGATCCTTGGGGGTCTACCAGGCCCTCGTTACTCCGGATATACCTTCGGAGAGAAGCGGGGATCACATCGATCTCACTCTCGGGGAGCACGAGGCTGACGTGCCGCATTCCTACCCCTGCCCTTGACTGGCGGGATTGGGGAAGGGGCTCTGTCGCCGAATCGTACTCCGCCTCTGAGTCAGAGAAGCAAACCGGTCGGATCTCTGTCCGGAATTCCGTAACATTCTTCCCTCGGCGTCGACGCCTTGCCTTCCTGCCCCTGGGTGGTTCTTCGGGGCAGGGCTGATCTCTGTCCTGGCGTCCTCCGGCCGCACTGGTGCTGGGGCCAAGAGGACTGGGAACCAAGGTGCGAGGGGCACCGGGACAGATATCAAAGGGGACGCGGGGAGAGATGATTCCGGGCAGGCCTCCAGGCCAGGATCGGAAGGTGGGATGACCCATACCTCCTGGATCGGCCACACAGAGTAGATCCTGCCGGTGAATAGCGCTACCGCGAGGTGGTCCGCGGTGGCTACTGCCGGTGCCAGCAACTGGGAGAGTCGACCCAACCTGCCTTTGAGGCGGTCGGGGCCTCGATCCAGGTCGGGCATAGGAGTTCCCCCGCTCAGGATGCACAGAGGCCTGGCGACTGGAGCCAGCAGTGGCTTGGGCCAATGCGGCCGCTGTTGCTAGAGCCCCAAGGTGGGCATCCTCTTCCGCTCGTGCCCGACGTTGGCGTCGAGACAGACGAGTCGGGATGAGCGGCGCGGGCAGGTGGAGAGCCCGCTCTTCGACTGGAGAGGCCTGGCGGCGGTGTCGCCGTGGCCTGGCGGGAGTCCTTACCGTAGATCCCTGGAGCGAATCCCGGATAGGGTGATCCCGGGCATCTTCCACCTCATCCGCATAGGGAAGGGAACTGTCAGAGCGCTCCGGGGATAAACTCCCGAAGCGATTGGACGTTGAGGTAGGCAGCGGTGCCTCCCTGCGCGGCCCTCGGGGGCGGCGGTGGTGGCGAGGCGCAGCCTCCTCAAGGTCTAGGCAAGCCATTTCCCTAGTGGGGATGACTCCCTCTTCCTCGTATCTCCGCACCAGGGTGTTGATCACCCTTCTCTGGATGACCTCCGAGGGGGAGAGAGGGCGTGGTCGTCCCGCAATTGCGGCTGCTGGGACGACTGTGGAACGGGCAGGACCGCGCGGAGTAGCCGCGTCGGTGTTTCCCCTATCCCTGCGCCAGTGGGCGGGTGGCGATCGGGCACTGGATCGGGCGACCTGATTTCTGAAAGCAGGGAGAAGAACCCATTAACACTGACAGGAAAAAAGGAATCGTCAACCAACCATTAGCGCCACGACGCCTTCCGTGGGGGGAACCCAGGCCCTCGACGTTGCGAGACGGAGTGCCCGATGTCCCTTCCCCAGCCCCTGGCGGGTAAGACTGAATGCTTGGCCGGGCAACATTCCGGTCTTCCAACACCTATGAAAGCCATCGGTCTTCGTATCGAGGAGAAGAGATTCACGTCGGGTTCACCATTTTTCTGTTTCGGTGCGGATGTGCGTCGGGTTACGCTGTTCCGCCAGGACGCGTTCGCGCGTGCACCCGTCGACCCGAGGGGATAGGTGCGCGGCTTGTGGTCCCGCAGTCCCGCTTTCCAAGGGCGGGCGACATCCGTCCCTTATTCAGGGGCGTCTGCTCCTTGATCGAAACCGGGATGATGGGATGTCGGCTCCTCCTTCCTTGGACGTCTCCTCGGAACTCGTCACCTAATCCGGGTCTCCCTCATAGACTTAAGAATGTTCGTGAATCTCGTTCCCGGCGCCATATCTTCATGGACACTGGTTAATTACGCTGCTTCTGCCCGGACGTTCCAAGGAGTCTGGTCGGGGCAGCAACCTGCGGTGAGAAGGCCGGGTGGCTCTGGGTGCTGGGGGCGTGTCGTAACATTGCGGCTCTGCACGTCTGTCTTCCGTCCCTAATAGGGCTTCTCGAAGGCATGATGGCCTGAGGCATCCCGTACTGGGTGCGGGGAACTGTGTCACCTGAGGTTTTCCTCAGCTTCCCATGTTTAACACGGGGTATGCCGCAAGTTTAACGTCCAGCAGGGACGGCATCGGACCGATCAACACGAAAAGTGGATCAGATGACAGAACCCCTTGCGGGGATCCTCCGACGCTGGGGCCAGCACATGGGCGGCTTCCCAGGTAACGTGGAGTGGAGTGAAGTGGCATGACCCCACCGGGATGTGGCGGCCCGGGTAAGGATCAGGATGGATGATGGAGTGAAGAGCTTGGACCCCGTAGGGGCTTCCTACGTACCGCGCGTTAGCACGGATCAAAGTCAACGTAGTTCGGGTATACAGTTTAACGTCATGCTGGACGTCGGCAAGCCGACTCACGAAGAGGTCGAGGCCGCCGGGCGGAGGATTGAACCGAACCACCTCACACAGAGGGGGGTGGAATGGCCGGGTGGATCACAGTTTCACGTCATGCTGGACGATAAAAGGAGAAATGGAAAAAGGGGGGCTGTGGGGAGGCACAGTGGAGATACACACGGGCCGTCTCCCACAGGGGCGTATTCATAGGTGAATCGACGCAAGCGTGAACCCTGGAGGGGTCCACTAATGGACGAACCGACGTAAATACGACCGGGACGACCAGGTGGCGGGCTTGGACCTCAAGAAGTCTTCCTACGTACCCTGTTTAGAAGACAGGGATCAAAGTCCACGTAGTTCATTCTGTCAGGACTTACGCACTTGAGGCAGCCCGGATGCGGCAAAACTCAGTTGGAAGGGACTTGGACCGAAAGCAGAAGACACCGCGATCCCAGTCACACCCTCTACTGGCTTCGGCAGTGGGGAGGCGCAATGGAGATACACATGTGCAGCCTCCCATGAGAAACTAGGGGTTTGTAATACCCTGCCCCCGTAGGGAAAAGCCACTCCCATTAAATCGTCCCAAAAGCGGGACAATCCCGACATCCCTGCAGAGACGAGCGGGTGGGGGCCACGTCCAAACCGGGGGAGACCCTGCGTGCGAGGCATGGGATCGGGTGATGCGGACGGTTTAACGTCTTGCCGGACGAAGTACAGTTTAACGTCGTGTGTTGAGGATGAAGCGGACGGTTTAACGTCTTGCCGGACGAAGTACAGTTTAACGTCGTGTGTTGAGGACGAAGGTGCTTGGCAGTTTAACGTCTTACAGCACAGACGTGGTACAGTTTAACGTCATGCTGGAAAAAACACTTGGCAGTTTAACGTCTTGCAGCACGGACGATATGTTAGGCAGTTTAACGTCGTGCAGCTTGGACGTACGCAGTTTAACGTCGTGCAGGACGTGGTGCAGTTTAGCATCATGCAGGACGATAAAGCCGCCGGTAGGTCCGTGTCACTTCGCGCGAGCCTAGGGGGGGCCGCACGGAAAGACGACGCACGGTGCGGGCACCCAGGATGAGGATCATCGGGCGCCACGCAGGCGGGTACCCTCAGGGGGTCAAGGGAGGCGACCCTGGCGGATTGCGCGCAAAAGAGGAGCTTTGCGCGCAAAACCGCGGGTTGGCGCGCAAAATGGCGGTCCGGCGCGCAATTGGGCCAGCGCTTCGCGCGCGGATGATTGAGATTGCGCGCACCGGGCTTCGGGTAGCGCGCGGGGGCAACGGCTCATTCTCTAACGAATGGCCACTTTGAAGATGGGGGTGCGCGCAATCGGGTTGGATTGCGCGCACTCGGGGGCAATTGCGCGCAAGAGGCTTCTTTTGCGCGCAAAGGCCTTCGGGTTTGAAATTTATTCAAAGAAAATGAGCCAAGGGGATTGCGCGCGAAGGCGGACCCCAAGGCTCTATTGCGCGAAAGAAAGGAGGTTACCTGAAGATCGGCATTGCGCGCGGAAGGGGTTGGATTGCGCGAACGAGCGACGCTTCGGATTCTGGCAACCTTCAAAACGTCGGGGGTCGCCTTATATTTATAGGCAACCCCGGGCGCGGAATCCGGTCTCGGGCGCGCAATTCGCTCCGCGGGCGCGGAATCAGGACTCAGCGCGCAAAGGCGCCACGCAGGCAGCGGGCGCGCAAAAGAACGCGCCGGCCCAGCGCATTGCGCGCATCCCGGGAGGATTGCGCGCCGCGACTTAACTTTGCGCGCGATCCTCTGAAATTTCGCGCAAGTCCTCCGGGCCCTCCGGAACGTGCCTCTGACTCCAAATATCACTTCGCTTTCCGCATCCGGAGCTTCGTTTGGGAACAATGGACTTTTCCGGCGTCTACACACCTAGAAACCCAAAATTAGTTGTACTAAAATAATATCCAATAAAATAGATCTGTTTTGTAATTATGGACAAGTAACTTTCACCCAAGGATTAGAATACCGATCATGGAGACCAAAAAGAATCACAGAATAAGGTGCCAATGTAAATTAACTACATAAATTCCACTTAGTGATGGTGATATCTAATAAATGAGCATGATGATATAGCAAAATTTTGGATTAAAAAGAAATATAATACTAAAGTATAGTCATATTGATGAGTTTGAGGTGGAAATAACACCAGGTAAAGGGTTACATCCCTAGGTGAATTTGAGAAACCACTCTGTAAAATGAAATAGGATGTGATAAAAGAAGAAAACCTCTATAGGGAATAAATCCAAAATTTGTTCATTTTATTGGAAATAAAATACAATATAAGGAATTCCAAGGCAGAATTATATGAAGGTAAATAGGGAGGGATTTGATGCTAAAATAGTTAAAGATTATCTCTCCCCACAATTTTCAAAATCCTAATAGAACCTATGTTAGTAGAGGGAGAATGAAATTTATGATTCTGAGGATGGTGATAATAAAAATACCGGAAAATAAGATCATTGAATATTATAATAGCTAATTAAAATCAATATGTATTTTGATAACTTTTCCTATAGTTATTTAGATGAGACACTCACAATCATAATGTATTTATATTATAAAAGATTCTCTATTTATTATTCTATATTTCACATTCTTTAGGAAGCATTATCCCTTGGAATATAAATTCTTAATATTATTTCTACAAAGATTCCTATCTGGTAAATAATGATTTTTCAATTTCTTTAATCATTTTATTGAGAAAAATATTTTCATTTCATTTTCACCTTCCAATGATCCCTATTTATAAAATTAGTCATTATTAAATTCCTTCTTTAGTAAATACTCATTATACTACCTTGATAAAAATTTAGATTCATTTAGTGTATCTTTTTTATTATTAATCACCATTATTCCAATATTAATAAATTTATTTATGTTAAGTAATTATGGGAATGTTTTTCTTTTTCTAATAGACCATATGTGGATGTTATTAATCAAAAATGAAAATAAAGAAATACTCATTTTAATTTTCAAAAAAGTTGAATAATTTAATCTCTAATTCATTTACATGATTTTTATATATTTTATTATGGATCTTTTCATATGAGTTTCTCAAGTATTATATTGGAAATTCTATTGAAATGGATTTTTTGATATCGTTAATATAATTTTTTATTCATATTGATATGTTTTAAATATCATTTGTAAGTTTTTTGGAGTTTTCCAAAATATTTTACATCTAAAAAAGGAGAATAAAATATTTATTTTGAACATATTATTACTTATTATGAGTCTATAGTAATGAAATTTCATAATTAATAAAATAATAAGATTCATGGGGAATAATAATTTCCTATATACATTTTAGACAAATTTTTATGGGATGTTTTCCCATATTTTTACTTCAATATTCTACTCTCGTTTTATATATTATATCATGATATATAGATTTTCAAGAATAAAAATTCGTGAATATTTATATTTATCTACAAAGATCATTTAATTATTTTGAGGAGGTAAATACCATAAAATTAATTTAATTATACAATTTTTTTATACTGTCCTCATCATTATCCCATATATATTCAAAAATCATAAAACTCATATAAGGAATGGGTAAAAAAACACTGGAATGTACTTTAAGTTTTAAATATAAATATAAATGTCTAAAATTTCTAATTTTGATCATTGGGAAATTATAAGGCCATATTTTAATTTTCAAATGAAGGGTCAAAATGGTAATTCAACAATATTATTTTATTTTTTCAATTACTGTTTTAGTTAAAAAAAAATTATTTACATAGAGGTAAATATTGAAGGTATATCAAAAGTGTTTTTTAATTTTTCTACAGTATTTCAAAATTAATTAATTAAAAATTAATTATTATTTCATTAGTTTTAATATTGAAATAATTATATAATTATTAACATATATTAAATTCGAAAAACTCAGTTTATTCGTATTTATTTAATAGTGTTTCATTGAATAGAAAAAATATTCACTTTTTATTCCAAGAAGGACTTCATATTGTCTTGATAGAACCTTTTTATCATTAAACAATAAAGGAAATATTTAACTATGTTATTTAAAAATGTAAAAAATAAAAATTTATAAGATATTATACCAATAAATAGAGTAATGATTATCATATTTGGTAAATAAATAACTATTTTTTTATTCTATGCATAATCATAATACAATTCCCCAGCCCCATAAGCCAAGAGTCGGTGCCTTTGTTCATTACATTAGCATGACAATAATGAATAAAATCTTGAATAGTCGATAATTTTAGCAGTTTTGAAGAGCTAGATTGCATACATGATACCCATATTACATTGAGAAATAGAAAATGAAGCATGTTACATAATAAATTTAAATTACATGCTCTATGATACTCATTCCAATACTTAATTGTCATTAAGAAAGGGAAACAATAATAGCAAGATATAATTATCTATAAGGTAATTTTTATAGTTGCAGAAATCATGATTCAATGAGCCCAATAAATTTTGGAAGGTAAATAATTTAACATGATTTCCATTTACACAACTAGGTCAGGCCTAGTCAAAATAGTAATGTAAATAACTAAAACACATTCAATTTAATCAATAATATCAGAATGAAATGCATCCATATATTATGTAATAGTTAAAATATAATATATGAATAATAAGTAAAATTTAATAAAAGAAATTATTGATTTGTAGATTCCATGTTTCCTAGGTACAACATACCTCTATCATCATGATCGATTCCCAAGAGAGTTTAAAATACCCCTAACTAGAAAACTGATTCAGTCTATGAGAACTTATCGATGCATTGAGGGGAAATATATAAATGAGACCCACCCATTTAATACCTTTAAAAATAATTCCTCATATATAAATAATTTATTTTATTAAAAACTTTTTCCTTATTATTAAATATCCACATTGAATAAATGATTCAGACTTATAAATAATCCAACAGTTAATCAAATAACATTCAATATAAACACTATATTTAAAAATGGAATACGATTTAGGAAATAATCATACCCATCCTACCAGAATATGAATACTTAATATAAATTTAATTTCCCCTTATAATGTATTACAATAAATTGATTGTTTCAAGAGAAAGTTACAAATCACAAATGAAAGTAATAATTCAAAATAATTCTTACAGCCTGGTAATTTTAAAATTTAAAACCCCTAAGATAAGATAATTCAATGAAATCACATTAATACCATGAATATAATTGAATAAATGATATAAAATATCAATATGGGTAATAGGTACACTAAAAAAAATATATAAGTGATAAATATTTAATTTTTATCTTAGATGAAAAAAGTGAGATGAAAACCTCTTACCATACCTTGTCTTTTTGTTGAAAGCCCTTTAAAATCCAGAAAATTGGTTTTAAGAATGTTATTGAATATTACCAGAACCATATTTACATTTATTAAATCATTTCTGTTCCCTTTACAACATATTATTACTTATTATTTAATAGTATTTTATTATTTTCATTTTATTGAAATAGAAAGAGGTGGAGCTTCTTTTATTGAATGAAAATAATAGATCAGAGCCTAGAAGAGTATAGAATGACAAGGAAACCCCCCAAAAAACATCAATTTACATATCCTTTTCAACAGTCATGTAATAATAATCTTCATCTTCATGAAGTGAAAACCAATAGACACTTCCACAATCGTGACCACGACCTTTCAATCGCTCCCTACATGAAGGAAGATATTGATGCCTTTTATAAAGCATCTTAGAATCAGTGATTCCAGAATCAGATTTATCCACTTTTCATTCCTTAATTTTTTTTATGACAGAAATCTCTGGTCACATGAATCATCATCCCATAAATGGTCATTTCTTCAGTTAAATCATGATTCCCCTGCTGTGTTTTCTCATCAGCAGAGATCAGAATTGATCCCTACATCCCAATGTCACCATCTCTCTACTCAGATAAAAAACTGATGTTACATGTAATAAATTAATCAACCACTTCTAGGGTAGAATTTGTGGACTTTATCTTCTTATAGAAGAAAACATGATATTATTTATTATCTAGAATATAAATAGATGAAGCATAGATAGTTTTAGAAAGTACTGAATATTTATCTGCTAATATTTTCTTACCCTCTCGATTAATTGAAGCATCCATCATTTCTTGTGAATGCTGATGGTCCACCTCTAGTTTTATTTCTTCATTATTAACAAGTTCATCCTTTTAAGTCAACCTATTTAGGATACAAACAAGGTTGGGGTCTCTATAATTCACCAAATTTTCTTATGTTATAAGTGTCATTAATGTGAACATTAACCTCCATGGAAAATATGGAAGGACATTTTTTTTATCTTTTTTAAATTGGTATAAGCATAGAAACATGGGTGGTCACAGTTTCTAAGAAACAAAACACCACACATCATTCATCTTCTCAACATTTTCAATAGTATCTCTGATTACATAATCACTTTTACAAGGATATTTTCAGTCATCATGCTATTGTTGAGGAAAAAATAAACATTCAAAGTAGGTTCACTTTTTATATTTTTGATACATTTTTTCATGTTATGTCCACGCAAATGACAGAAGAGGTAAACTATAGAGCACCAACATGATTATGATTCAAGACCAATAACATTTAATTAATTGAAAAATATAAGAATTATTTTATAAATGATCTTCTGTTCAATAATATATTCATCATTTTCAAGTATTACCTTGTTAACAACTGTTAATCCTAGTTCAACCTCAACCAAGAACCTGTCGAGGTATTCAAAATCGGCCAGATCAATTGACTTATAATTTTTAATTTTCATACCAATGGATAATGAAATATCATAAATATATTGGGATTCTAGAGTATCCTATTTAAATCATGAACCCTTACCATTCTTTGATTAGTGGTATTACCATCTTCAAAGGGATTGAAATTTTTATCCCATTCAGGAAAATAAATAATCCCATGTTTGAGCACTATTGAACCAAAGCTCCTGGATAAGAAATTAAATTATAACATGGGTTAGAGCATATGGAAGTATCCCTATATTTTTTTATAGAAACTTCCATGATGAAAAAACCCAAATAAAAAAATACATTCTTTTAGTACATTAATTTCAGAGGCTAAGAGCATTTAGGCCAAAATAAACAAGAAATGATTGAGAAATCATGGATTTTATACCACTATAAATCCATTTCGGGGATAACATTATTTGTGAAATACTCCCATTAATTAAAATGGAATAATCAAACACCATTTTAAATCTATAAGAAGAAAAATTAATCAATTATCCTTCATCTAGAGAACCATGGATTGTTGGGATTCTAATCATTGTAGAAGATTCATGAGATCCACCCATGGGTGCACCTAAATTATGAGAATCGGTCGGATCCCTTGCGGTCTAACCCATGATTACAATAGAACTAGGAAGACCATCTTCACACTCAGGTCCATACGTCTCATGTGTATCATGATCTAATGAAGTTGTTTCATTAAACGTCGATACCACATGCGCCCAAGCCCCATCATCTGTTCATTGAGACGCTGTAATAGTCATAGAGGGCCGCATACTTGTCTACCTTAGCCACATATGAATATCTCAACACCAGAGTATGGAAAAATAAGTGAGTAATAATCATGAATGTATTGGAACAATATCATGGTTTCACACTATTATAAAGTGCAACCCGAAGATTCATGCTCCACAGACTCTATTATATTCATTATTTTTAAGACTTATTGTCTTTATTTCAGAGTATATCTCTATTTGTTATTTTTAATAATTATTACTCAGATCGTGATTTAAGAATATATAGTATTTAAACCATGATTTAGATACTATATATATTCAGTATATACATGTTTATAGTAATCATTAATGTGTGGGGATAAGAAATGAAATGTACTATTCATTAAGATAGTAAGTCATATGTTCGCATGAACTCTAAATCCAATTCTATTTCATATTTGAAAAGTATGATATGTATATATGTATATATATTTGTCTGTGTATTTTAAATACAGAATTATATTTATTTCATATATTTCCAATATTATTATTAAAATAATCATTAATACATTCCATACATATTGTAATCGAATCAGATCCCATTGAGGTGGCAGAAGTCCACACATACAAAAAATGATGTTATCATATTATCACAAAATTTAATTCAAAAAGGTACATGTTTTATAAAAAATTAAGAATAATAAGTACATTATAAATAATATATATATCTTATAAAAACTATAAATTCATCATTATACCCAACATTTAAATGGGGTACTGAAAAAACTAACAACATTAGTTTGTGAGGATATATTATGTCATACACATAAATAATGATTCTGTATCACATATTTACTAATTGTGTTGAATTTGTGGTCATGGAATTAAGATAAAAATAACTGAGAATAGATAGGATACATAACTACATATATGAGAAATACATAAGAATAATTTCGTTGGGGGATAATGGAAAAAAATCAAAATAACATGTTGATGAACATAACCTATTCTTTATATAATACTGTTTGTCTGTATACCAAGTGAATTACATTGATTTATGTATTACTAATGTGAGGCTTATAGGATGTTTGTACGGTTTTGGGAGAATATTTTTTCAGGTTTATGATGATATATGTTGTTTTGATAGGTGTTATAAAGGGGAATATTGATTTTCTTTTTTATTGTGGATGAGGAGTGGAATTCTTTTAAATATCAAAAGGTTAAGAGCATTGGGATGTATCCATTAACTATATTTTTTAAAAATGTAAAAATAATTGACTAAAGGGGTATTAGTGTCTAAAAACACTAACATGACACAAAATAATGAATTTTTATGATTTTTTCTCATTATTTATGATTCCTTATTTTTTTCATTTAGGTTTTTTATTTTGGTAACTATTTTTCTTACTTATGTAATTAATCCACTAAGACAAAAATAAAGTGATATTTTTTATAATATATAGATTTATTTAATTATAAATATTATTTATAAATGGAAAATTATACATTCCATGTGTTTTGGTAATTAATTTTAAAACCATCACATGTAATGCACAAAAAAACTACTTTAACTTGAACTGTGCTAACATATTTTTACTATTTTAGGGTCAATATATTTTTTATAGAAGGTCAATTGTTCCATTAATAGACTATATTTTTCATTTCTAACATATAAAAATCATTTTTTATAATATAGGATTAAATTTAAATTTTAAAACATTTAATTAAATATTATTTATTATAAAATACCATTAATGTCAAATTTGAAATAATTTAGAGAATTTAAATTTAAAAACAATTATGAAAATGATGTAATTTTAATATGTAAAGTTAAAACAAGTAAAAATGAAATTTATTTCTCTAAAAATCCTTAAATACAATAATTCAATTAGTTTACTTATTTGTTAATATTTTTTGTATCATATATTTTAGTTAATTAACAAATAAATTATTACTACATTGAAATTCCTTAATAATTTTATCTAACATACTCATATTTGAAAAATAAATATAGATTTATATGAAAACAAATCCCTTATAACATTATAAATTAATTTATAATCAAAATAATTTAGTTTTTTTTTTCATATCTCAATGCTTTATAAATTTTTATAGTAAGGAAGTTTCATTTCTTGTATTTTTCATTATATAACTTATTATATTGGTCAACATCATGGAATATGGGGATATGGTCAATATAATGGTATAGAAAGCCTTATTTACAAGTTTCTATATCATTTGACTCTTTAATATTGACATTTAACCACTAATTAATGTATTTTTTTCCTTTAATATATTTCATTAATTTTAATTACTTTCAAAAATACTTTTGGTAAAAAACTAAGTTGATATTATTATTATATAAATATTGTAATTATACCAAATATAGATTTACATTTTTAAAAATTGAATTCCTAAAATTGGACAAATTAAATTTAAATTCAATCTCGCAAACATTGAAAAGAAATCAGGTGTTTAATGTGATAAATATTTAGAAAATAAATATGTTTTATCTATTGTGATTTTACAAAAAAAAAATAAAATATAATTTAACATTAATAACAATTTAATCCCAAATTCAATATTCATCAAAAATGCAATTTTTGTCACTATTCATTAGAAAAATAAACATCATAGAAAAATAAAAAAGACAAAATAACATAATTTTGATATTATTAATTCATAAATTAAAATTATTTTTACAAAACAATTATACAAAATGGTTAAAATGTATTATTAAAATAGGTAGCCAATTAAAATTTTTTAAAACCTACTATAAGAATAATACAACTATTTATTTGTAAAGTTGTATTCATTTTCATCATATACACATCACATATGAAAGATTATTGTTAAAAAAATTTGAAGTAATAATATAATATTAAATATATTGTAATTTGTTTCGATATAATGTGCACTTTTAAGACTTGTCTTACATGTCTTATGCAATGTCGATGGAACTCAATATAGTTTGTAACAAAATCTAAAATATTGTTGTGCATAAAAAATCCTAGAAAAAATAAAATTTATTGTATAGGAAAAATATTGTAAAATATCTAGGTGTCACATTATCTCCACTTAAAATAAGTCAAGTCATTATAATTCCAATATGATATCGAAAATCATGAGTTTATATTTCAGAATTATATTGTTGATAATCCCAAATTCAAAATACAGTTAAAAATGTATATTATTAATATGAGGGGAAAAGGAAATGTGAATGATACCATACAACTAGTCTTTCAAATAGGATAACATGATTGAATACATGGATATGGAAGATAATCAAAACTATGATATTCTAATAGATTGTGACAGAGAACATGTTCAAGAGAATGTTGTTGGCCACAAAGCCATTAACTAGATGTGTCAAAATAGTAATTCATATCATCAAAAATGATTTGATTATTTATAATAATAAATTGTATCAAGACCCTTTTCCAAGGGTCGAATAAATAATTCATATTATAATAATGTAAGTAAATATAATTACTTTTTACATTTATATTTCATAAGCAAGATATCACCTATTAGTTGTGTCCTAAACTATTTTTACATTATCTCAAAGCCCATGTTTCCTCAAAGGTTGATGTAATACACCACTATTAAAAACCACATCAAAAATTAATCATAAACCATTTCATTTATGGTTAACCTTATGACCCTTTAATGTATTTTTATCAAAAAAATTATATTCCTTTCCATGGTAGTTAATATTGTAAATATAAATCATCACATCCATGGTAGTTAGAAGTACAAAAAATACTAGAATAATTTAATTTATCCATATAAATTTTTATTATCTCATAATTAGAAACACATTGAGTCATACAATTCCCTATACCATGTGTTCTCCAAAAATGGTTAACTTTTTACCGAATAACTTTTCCTGTTACTATTCAACATATGATCACAAATCTTTAATGAAAAAGTATTGCAGAACAATCCTTTTACCTTCAATAATACATATAACCTAGATATCATTGATAAAATACACATAAAAAATTATTTAAGGGTAAAGATATAGAATAAAAATAATCATTCTACATTAGATATATCAATATCATAATCTTTACCATGATCCATTAGTTTCCTCTGAGGTATATTATCTTGACTCTTGGATAATTATTGTTCAATGTGATATATCCCCTTGCAGTTGTATCACTGAATAATAGCCTTTTTATTCTTCTAATTTCATTCTTTATCATGGTTAAAATTATCTCCACACTTATAAAAACCCATCAACCCCTTCAATAAAGTTTGAGGGTATTTCGTTCTATAGTTATCACACATAAAAAATTCCATCATTACCTTATTCCTTTTATCCATAGTTTTTCTCATTCCCTCTACATATCAGGCTTCCATTAGATCCCATAGGACATTGGAAATTATTTCTCTATATTGATATCCCATAATACTATTTAATCATATAAATAAATGGATTTTAAAATTATTTACCTTTGGATAATTTTCCGAGGAATTTTATGTAAGTGGTCTATATTTCATTTTTTGTAAGGTCTAAATTCAATTTAAAATCATTCTAATTATGTTAGCATAACTTCATACTCAGAAACCCTTTCTTTCTCCTTTTTTGTTAAACAAAGGAGCATCCTATTAATCTCAGTTCCATGATCATGATGAAAGTATTTTTCATTGATTTTTTCATTAAAATATTTTTATTACAAGAGTTATATTTTCTCTTTCTCTTATTTATTCTGGTTCAATGACCACCATTTATCATCATCTCCATTGAGATAATACTCTTAATGTGTCTCCATTCCCTTTTAAACCCATAAAAATGTGATAAATATCTTATCTAATGAATGAAACCATTTCTAATATAATAATAGATATATAGAAATACGAAATGATGGCAACCTATATCACATAATTTGATCCATCATCATAAAATCTCATTATGGAGTAGGCTTCTCCATCCAGTAAAGGTTAGTTTTGATTACTTTATTAATCTACCCAAATATATTCATAACATTATCAATTATAAAATAAACTATATCATCTTTATCAATAGGTAATATTCTATATTTTCCATGTCTATGGATTCCATTCTTAATTACATGTTCTATTTGTAAACCATATCTACACTAGATAAGATCCTGACACTATGTAACAGATTGTATAATAAAAAAATTAGTGATATTGAAAAGTATATGTGTATCTAATATAAAAAAACTTGGTTTATTTAATATGTTCTTTAATAATTATACTCTACTTATATCGTTGTTCTATGATCCCAAATAAATAATTTTCCTAATTCTAGTATCCATGGATACTAATAAACATTCATTGATATTAATTATAACGATCTGAACCCAGAATCCCAGATTTGATGACTTATATTATTATTTTGAAATGATTAAATAAAATATATCTATAGGTAACTATCAGTTTTTATGTTTTGGATGGCAAAATTACATACATGATTATCATATTAGATTGGGAAATATAAAATAAAACATGATACATAATAAAATGTAATGAATTGTGTCCTTGTAACTTATTCTAATAATTCATATTCATATCTTAGTAAATGGATGAAATATAAGTATGATCTCAAATTCACTATAAGTTTAATCATACAATGGAAGATATAATAAATCAATGATACCAATCAATATGGAAAAATAAATATCTCAACACACATTACATTTAAAAAAATTTATAACAAATAAATAATATTGCAATGTAAATAACTGAATCACAGTACATTTAATCTATAGAATAATAATGAAATGAATTGATAGATAATTTCAAATAAAAAATATCATGGATAAATAATAACTGAATAATATTTGAGGAAATTATTTATTATTGGAAACCAGGTTTCCAAGATAAATGATACCTTTTCAATAAAGATCGATTTTTAACATAGTTAAAACTTCACCGATTTGTCCATCTATTTTGTCTCATGAGAACCTATTGACACATCGAGATTCTATATAAAAAATGGAATCCCCCATGTAAAACAATCCCAAATAATTACTCATATATTTAAGAATATATTTAATCAATAAACAATGTGCTTTATCACCAAATATCTGTACTGAATAAATAATACAGATTTATCAATAATTCCACAGTTAATTAAATAATTTTCAAAGTAAACACCATTTGTAAAAATTTATTATAGATTAAGAAATAACAATAAACCTAATACAAGAATATTTATATTTTATATAAATTTAATTTCTAAAGAAAAATTGTTATAATAAATTCATTTATTCAAAATAATGTTTTCAATCCCAAAAGAAAGTGAGATTTCAAAATATCTTTTACCGCATAGAAAATTTTCAGATTAAAACACTTTTAATGTGATAATTAAAATTAAAATATTAAATACCATTAATATTATATGATTAATGAAATAATATATAAAACTTATTAGTATATACCCCACATAATATAAGATTGTTTTTAATATGACATTTATCTCACATTTCTAAAAGGTGGCTTAACAAATACATACCTTACTATCGCTTTTGGTTGAAAGCTCTTTCACACTCCATAAATAGAGTTCAGAGTTATATAATCTTATATTAGAACAATAATAACTCTTATTATATCATATATTATCCCTTTGTAACATATTATTACTCATTTATTAATAGTTTTTCATTATTTTCATTGATTCAAATGTTAATTTCCTTGTTTTGCTGAGTATGTCTTGATTAGGTATATTTATTTATTATTAAATTGATAATAATTTATTAATCTCTATAATGAAAACAATTATTTATATTTTATATATATTCAGTAGATATTAATTATGTGTAATCCATAATATTATGAGATAAGATATGAAATGCACCATTCATGGGGGTGGTATGTCATACGTACGCATGAAAGATACTTCCATTTCATTATCGTATTCCGAAATTATATATATATATATATATATATATGATATTTAAATTATAATATTTAATGAATATATTTCAAATATTTTTATTAAAATAATCATTAATACACTCCTTGTATAGAATGAACTAATCATAATGCTTTAAGGAGACGGTAGTGCACACGTCCACCAATGATGTTATCATATTCCCCCAAAATGGAAACCAGAAAGTTATGTGTTATGTAAAATTTATCAAATAAAATATAAATTATAAATATCACATATATCAAATAAAATATATAAATAAATCATTATTCCTAACCTTGTAAGGTAGTAATATAAGAACGAACACCATCAATTCGTGAGGCAGTAGATAACCATACACAAAAATGATTCTTATGTATCCCATATTATGGACGTTTTCGAAACTGTAATACATTATTTTAATATAAACATACCTTAGTATATTTATTATGATAAGGATAATATATAATAAATATATAATAATAATTGATGTTGTAAATAAATAAGTAAAAAAGTGATTTTTGTGATGAACGTTTTCTCTTCTTCAGGTAACTAATATTGGTTTACATAAAAAGTCTTATTCTATTTCAATCTTACCAAGATATGTTTCTTGGTTGAAGGGATGCTTTTTGGGATATTATTTTTTGTAGTGGTTTAATTCTCCAAAGTGGACTGATAGGTTTGGGTAAGGGAGAGAGTGGATGCCTTTTTATCGTGAGTGAGGAGTGGGATTGTGGTAAATAAATAAGGTAAACACAATTGAGATGACTGCCTTAAATTAAACACTCCAAAATAAAAGAAACTATGTAATTGGTATTTATGGTTGATAAAAAATATCCAACCAAAAAAAATAAAATATTTATCATTTTTTCATCAGAATTTATGTTACATTATAAATTATATTTTTTTCATATATGGTACATGTTTTCAAAAACTATGTAAATAATCTATTATGAAAAAATTAACTTGAGAATTAATATAAAAAATTGATCCATTAAATTATAAATATTATAAAAAATTTAAAAAAATTATATCTCGATTGTGTTGGGAATTAATTTTAAAACAATAACATGTAACGCACTGAAACACTACTTTAACCAAAACTGTGCTAACTGTGTTTGTGTTATTTAGGGGTTAATATTTTCATTATTAAATATCATTTGGTATATGAATACAAAATACTTGATAATAATTTATATCTATTAATAATTTTCATGGATACAATTATTTATTATATACTATATCATTTAATAAAATATCATTTCTAATAAAATAACATTAATGTCTATTTTGATATTATTTACATAATATAATTACAAAAATATAATGAAAATTATGATATTTATTATATTATGTTCACACATGTGTTAAAATATATATTCATCTAATTGTTTTTTTCAATAATTCAATCAATTTACTTCACTTTTAATATTTTTGGTATCATTTATTTTAGTGAATTATTTACTAAATAATCATCAAATTGATATTCCATATGATATTTATCTAAATATTTATTCCCTAAAAATTTAATATAAATAAATATTATGACAAAAGTCCATTTACTTTCAATATAATTTTCATAACCAAACTAGTGTTGTTTGTGTCCATATATCAAGTCTTTAAAAATGATAATGGAAAGGAATGTTCCTTTTTCATGTTTTTTCTAACCTAAATTATTATATTTGTAAAAGTATATTAATATTATACCAAAACTAGTAAAATTATAACCAAGAGGGTATATGGTATAAATATTGACATCCATTGGCCTTTGAATATGTTTATAGGTGATTTTTATCCATAAATTTAAATTTAAACTATGATATAAATTAATTTTTACATTAATTGATATATATAATTTTAATTAAATTCACTAATATTGTAGAAAAAAATGTAGATACTATTAGACTATAAATATTTTAATGACTCCAAATATGTATATCCATATTACAAATTCAATTCATAGAATTGTAAAAATTAAATTTAAAGTTAATCTTTTTTACATAACGAGAATGAAAGTTTTTAAAAAGATAATTTTTTAAAAGTTATTTATGTTCTATTTCTAAGTTAAATATAAAAATTATTCCCAAAATTTAAATTGAATTATTATATGTATAATTAAAATATTGTTATTTTAAATCTAAAATGAAATAAAATTTATTATTGTTAATTATTTCACCTAAAAAATAAAATTTTCAACTTAAATACATTTTATTCATTATTCTTCAAAAAATGAAATTTCTAAGAAAAATACACAAAAACCCTCTGACAATTATTACAATATGAATTTAAAAATGAAGATTATTTTGACCAATATAATTTTTAAAATAATAAAAAATTACTTTGAAAAAAATATTTTCATTAAAAGGTGTCAAAACAGCCTATTGAAAAAATACAACTTCTTCTGTGTAAAAAAAGTTTTGTTCATATCATATGTTTGTCGAATATATTTGATGAATTTTAATAAAAATATTGACTATATAATATCGGAATAAATATATCTTAAATGTCTATGGAGGTTATGTACACTTATAATAATGGTCTTGCATGTCATATACGATATAGAGGGAACTCAGTATTGTGTTCAAAACAATCCAACTTTGTGTTGTGTATAAAGAAATCTACCCGCAAAATTGAATTTATTCTTCAATGAATTTATTGTAATGTCATGGGTTGTTACACATAATATTTAAATTTTTAGTTGATTAATAATATGTTTTAATCCAAGATAGATATATTATTAAGTTATTATTTTAAAAAATATTCACTATTCATCTATAATACATAGTGATCACTATCCATGAATTGAAAAAAAAATTCAAAACTATGTATTATGTGTAACGACCCAGAACTCTATCAATGATATTTCCCATAATATATATATTTCATTTATTCTTGACTATATAAAATCACTTATAGAACCTCATACAAACATAATAAATGAAGACTTAATGAAGTAAAAATTTATTATAGAAGTAAAGGATCCTATATTAATGAAATATTATAATGCCCTTATATATAATAATGTGACCCTTATGAATAGAAAATTAGACAATAAAATAGTAACCT
The DNA here is from genome assembly GCA_963277665.1 of Viscum album. Classification (NCBI taxonomy): domain Eukaryota; kingdom Viridiplantae; phylum Streptophyta; class Magnoliopsida; order Santalales; family Viscaceae; genus Viscum; species Viscum album. The sequence goes on from OY728135.1 coordinate 554,797,692, forward strand.
CAACAATGAAATTATAAATAATATTTATCCATCATATCAATTATATAATGATATAATTATATCATAGTGTATGTAAATAAATATTTAAAAATTAATATTTATGTCTTCGTAATTTTTGAATTTTTTATGAAATAATTTATTTTTTTGGGAAATGTAAATTGCGTTAATTTACAATATAAATATACTATAATATAAATATAATATTAATTGAGTCATGTATGATGTCTAATACCTTGGATCAAACTAACATTATCTTATTACTATATTTAGTCACAAGAATCAACGTTACAGCTTGTCTTGAGAAAAATAATAATATAATGAATAAAATAATGAGAAATCACTCCTCTCCTGTACTATAAGTAGCACCCCTCATCACCCCTTATCCTTACACCTATAAAACATTAATCTTTTCAGAATTGTTCCCAAATAATATTCTCTATTCTCTCCCTAATGTCAAAGAGATCTTGGTCTTATTAAAAGACAAGAAACAATCCCCTCAAGGAGGTTCTCAAGGAGGAGTGTTCAAGAGGTAAAATCCACTTCCTTTTCTGTTTAATTTTCTTTTCGTGATTGTTTATTTTTTATTATCATAAAATCTTCTCTATCAGAAAGATCATGATAACTCTATTAACATATATATACATTAGTTATATCTTGTTAAGGGAATATATTTAGTCAAACTCTTTTCTCTTTCCCTTTTATTTTTAAAACAAAATCACCATTAAAGAGGTGTCGATTTACAACCTTCACGATAACAAATTTTTGTTCCTCATTTTCTCCTTCAGCACTGGTAATGAAAACATTTTTATTACTAAACACGACTATAATATATATATATATATATATATATATTAAAATGTTTCATAGTTTCTATAAGTACCATATTTACATAATAGTAAATGATAAATGAAAATGAGTTTTTTATGATCAATAACATCCATATTAATGATAATGATTGTCAGTAAATGACTTATCTAATGATTCATCCTAATACCATGTAAACAATTATATATAAAAACACTTATTATATTGTATTTTCATTAATATCATATAATTTCAATTATGAAAAATTTTACCCAATCTACATGAATGTTCATATTCATAAAAAAGTAAACCGATCATGAAAACCAAGGAAATGAATGCTCTAAGAAAAACAATTTTTCCTTCTTAACACATTAAAAGGACCAAAAATGAAATTAATAAAATAATAATAAATTAAATTCATATATATAAGGTATAAAATTAATTATGTAATAGATTACATTTTATTATCCGTGATCTTACGGTAATGTGAGGAACACATTTGGACATAAGGTTCAGGTTTTCAATGCATACCTCTAATTTCATTTGGGATAATCTTTTTTATATCACAACGCCATTTAAATTACTAATTATTTTTATGTAATCTTTAGAAATTATGTTATAATTATATATATATATGTCCCTATTAGAATACATTTTTATTTTAGGGGGACTTATATATTTTTAAAGGATGTTTATCGAATTTATTCAGATAAAAAAGCTCGATTGAAGGGGACATCTTGAATTCTTATGTATTTTGAATTGAACTATATAATATATATTAGGATGATATTATTTTGATAAAATAACTCATTGTATTATTTATAATAGAAATTACTTCACTGTTTTTATAATGATTTTTCCAAAAGAACTCTTCTTTGCAATGTAAAAGAATATTTCTCTCAAGAATAACTCGATGATTTTAAGAGACTGTTTTACTATATTTTCAAATAAATTATGACTATTATGTTTAATTATGAATTTTTTTATAATATAATAAACAATATTTTATTTAATGGATTCTCAGTAGTTTGACTATGGTTGTGTTATCTTGATACCATTCACCATATTACTCTGAATGGTTAGTGTTTATGATTACTTATTGGGGAATGTTATTTAAATATCATATTTTTTTTAAATATGAATATATATGTTTATAATGTTCCTCCCCATTAATAGGAGTGATGAATTATACTTAGTAGGTGATAGTTGGTGCCCTCTATGGCCCCTCAATGCATTAGTATGTCTCATTATACAAACTAGCATGGGTTTTTACCCATTATATATTTTTTATTGGATAAGATCGTGAGGGTATTATTATGATGTACATCATTGATTGGTCCCCTCATTACGACACTAGAAATTTTTTTCCATTGGATTTTTTATCAAGTAGAATGAGTAAGTTTGTCACGACCCATCCCCCAGGGCCCATACCGTGACTACCCGAAGCATTCCATGCATAGGCCAGGGGCTGCAGACTATGAGAAAAGGCGCAATTACCTAAAACAGAGAAGGAAGTTCCTTTACAACCTGTATACACACACAACATAGAACAAATATGGATTAAAAACACTAAGTAAAACAATATAACAAAAGAGTGATGCAAGTAAAAGTGGCCGGAAATAGAATCCCAAGGGTAAAGATCAAGAAACTGAAAGTACTACTGGTGAAATGAAAAATTGTCGTTGGGTCGTCCTCCATGGTTTCTCCCTGAAGGGTATGTACAGATTGCATCCTCATCACTCCATGTTCATCCATCTCTTCCATGTACTGACTCGTCGTATGTTCCATATCTAAGTATCATCTAGTCTGGGTTCTCTCAGCCTCAGTTTTCGATGTCCGTCGTCTGCAACCAACACAAAAAGGTACATGCATATCCCGTGTTGGAGTGATTATAACGATACTTAGTAGGGACCTCGAGACCCTCAATGTCTCACAAAATCCAACAAGGATAAACCAAAACCCATTAAATCATTATATATCCTTAGATAGGTATATTATTATACATATACCAAAGTTATCAAGTGATCTATATCAATCATGAGGAAAACACAGAAAAACTGACTTAGCTTAAATAAGATTTTGTTCACAATATGAAAACCTTGGTTGTTGGATAACTACTGCTCAATATATTATAGTTGGAATACCATGTCGCATAGAGGAATTTCCCACTAACCTTGGACTACTGAGGTACTCATCCTGTCGAGTATTTTGGGTTAGCTACGTCACACAGAGGCGTTCCCCACCGTGCGTCAGCCACCACACCCTGGCGTTCCTCCTCATAGCCTACATAGGTACTCCAATTTTCGGGTATCATGGGTATGCCACGTCCCCAAGCACGATCCTCCCTCGTGGGTCTGCCGCCACAACCAGGCGTTCCCCACTAGGCATGTAGAATCACTCCGAGTCAAACGGTCAATAGTGGTCAGGTCTCATTATGCTACTAGGTCTCCACACTATGCTTGTTCGTCTCCGGGAGGATCCACTGCACAAGCAACGGGTCTATTCTCCACAATCATGATGTCCAACAAAAAAATATCCCAATGTTCTGCAACATCATAGGGGTCTCAATAGAACAGACGACGCGTCAATCGGACGCCCAGTCTGTTAGTAATTAACCTTTTATTCATGGGGGCCCAATTGGATTCATGCATGATCCAAACTGACTATATCTCAACTGTACCCCAAACATCAGTGGGGTAAACTCAATGGGACCATCACACTCCAAGATTACTACCCCAATAGACAGTTTATCAAACGGACATCCGGTGCCAATTATATTGCCAAAAGATGGTAAAGGTCTGTAATAGGCCCGGGTTTGGTCTGACCCAGTCAGACCGACCCGGCCCGACCTAGACAAGGCCCACCCAGTTCGAGTTGACCCGACCTGACCCGATGGATCTGTCCCATCCCATTGGTTGGGCCAGCCTGTTGGGTTCGGCCCGGTAGGCCGCGAGGGCGCAGACAAGGCATGAGGGTGCGGTCCAGCTGCCGGTCAGTGCAAGGGCGGTTCGGACCGGAGGGCGTCACGAGGGGGAGGATCTGGCTGAAGGGTGGGGATGGTTCGGCTGGGGTTCCACAAGGGTGTAGGTCGGTTTGGCTGGGGCACCGCGAGGGTGCGGTCCGGTTTGGCGGGGGTGCCGCGAGGGCACGTGTCGCTTCGACTGGGTCGCCATGAGGGGCGGGCGGGATGGTGCGTCTGAGGATGCTCGAGAGGCCAGTGGGTTGGTTCTTCTAGCAGCGGCGCAGGGCCCACAGGGCCCATAGACAACGGAGCTGTGGGCTGCACGGGGCACATGGAGGCCGCATGTGGCTTGGCTAGGGGCTTCCGCGAGGGCACAATGGGGTGGCAGCACCACAGAGCGGTGTCATGCGCCGTTTCCTTTGTCGCTTCCGATGATGGTGGGATCCACCTTTATAGTTATCCTCCATGTAGGTTGTCATCCATCTCCATCACAAAGAACACCAAAGGAGATCAGCGGAGGGGTCGGGCCATGTTAGTTTGGCCAACACCCTCTGCATTTAGAGTGGTAGAAAGCGGATCTACTTTAATCATGAACCAAGAAAAGTGATAATAATCGAAAAGGGTCAGGAATTCGATAATAACCCCCTACCTTGTTTGTTGTTCATCGATGGTGTCACGGGAAAGAAGACAGATCGTTGGTAAAAGACAAACATCAGTGTCTTCATCGTTTTCCTCGATCGTCGGTTTGTACGCCGGCTCGTCATAGTCTAATACATCCTACGTTGGAGGAAATCATGGGGAAGAAGGAAAGTGTTGGGGTCAACGTTCTTCGTTGGTGGAGCATTCTTTTTCCGGAGAGCATTCATCATTGGGAGATGAAGTTCTTCATTGAAGAAGTTTATTTCTCCGATTCTTTCTCCTCGCCAAATATTTATCCCAGGATCCCCCAAAATGAAAATGAAATGCCAAGATAATAGAATAAGTGATATATTATTTAATTGTTGACAAAAATTTTGAAATGGTTAAGTTGGAATAATTAAATGTTATAGGAGTTGGCACATTTAATAGGTTTGTTGGCAGAATTATGTTAAGGGAGGTGGAAGCACCATTAATGGTAAAGGAGGTCATGAGGCTCTCCCTCATTTAAGAGGGATTTGGGAGTCTTTCCTCAATTTAATGTGAGGTTTAGTACTTGGTGGTCCCCACACTGTAACCTCTCGTGGGCGGGTAGGTTAGGGTAGGACCCACCACCATAACCTATCATGGGAGGTTTTGGTGTGGTGGTCCCCACGTAAAACATCCACATTGGTTTTTATAATGGATAAAATAAAATAAAACATGTGTTTATTTTATTTAATTATTTCCATGAAAAACCCAAAAACTAAAATTCCCCCTCGACCAACTACTGTTGAGGTGAATGTCTTCCTAATCGAATATCGGCGCCGTGAGATCAACGGTGCCCCCAGATTTCAATACTGAGCACCAGTTCAAAAGTTATAAAACCTTCTCGTACATTTACTGAACGTATCTGAACAAAACATCAGAAATTTATTCTAACCACACTAGGCCTAAGAATCATGTGCCATCAATTTTTGCGGACTCGCAAAATTCTATAATATTTAAAAATAATTTACATGGAAATTCCAGGTATTTACATTATCCCCACCTAAGCGCTTTATGCCCCTGTAAGCAACAACTTGAACTAAGGGAACAAGTGGGGGTATTGAGCATGCATCTGAGCCACCCACTCCCATGTGCTATCCTGAAGGTTCCCATGCTTCTAGCGAATGTGCACCATAAGTATCGACCATCCCCGAAGGACCCACTCCTGTCAATCCTCAATATCTACTAGCACCTCTAAAAATTTCTCCCCATTGTCGACGTCCAGCTCACCATGGACAATGATGTGGGAACGGTCGTGCTGTTATCTCCTCAGGTGGGATATGTGGAAGTAATCGTGCACCCGATGCAACTGAGGTGGAAGAATTAAGTGGTAGTCCACCCCGCCTACTTTGTTGAGGAACTGAAAATGTCCAATGAATCTCGGAGATACCTTTCCTCCTCGGCCCAGTCTCTATAGACCACGTCGAGGTGAGACCTGTAGAAAGACATGATCGATATCCCTGAAATCTAAAGGTCTTTGTATCCAGTCAGTATACGACTTCTTGCGTACTCTGTGCAGTCTTCATCCGCTCCTGGATGATTTGCACCTTTTCGGTGGTAGCTCCGACCATCTTGGGTCCCACAAGTGCTGACTCCCCTGTGTCAGTCCAACACAATGTTGAAAACAAGGTATCCCGTACAACGCCTCTAAAGGTTCCATCCCAATGGTAGAGTGATAGATATTGTTTAATAAATACTACGCCAAAGGTAAGTCATCCTCCCATTTGTGACCTAAGACGAGAAGACAAGAACACAACATGTCCTCGATGGTTTGAATGGTCTGCTCAGTCCAACCATCCGTCTGAGGATGGAAGGCGGTGCTCAAATGAAGCTTCAACCCGAAATACTTCTGAAACCCCTTCCCTAGTTGGTATGTAAAACATGTTTCACGATCAGAGACAATCATCAAAGTTACTCCATGTAGCTGCACAATCTCTTGCACATAGATCCATTTCGAGCTCTCTACTAAACCCTGCTCTCTGATCGATATGAAGTGGGCCAACCTGATGATTCAGTCAATGATCACCCAAATAGAGTCATGTCCCCTAGATGTACATGGATGTACTATCACAAAGTCCATGGATATCCCATCAAACATATACTCTAGTACATCTTAATAATGAACCAAGCCTGTTGGTACCTGGTGCTCCAACTTCACTTGCCAAAAAGTGAGGCATCGAGAGACAAACTCTACAACAGCTTTCTTCATTCCCTGCAACCAGTGCTGTCGTCAGAGGTACTTCTACATCTTCACCACCTATGGATGTACCTCGAGAGGGGATTGTGGAACACCCTCAACACTTACTCACGAAGTGACCCTGGTACCATGGTATGTCCTCTTAAGAGGATGACGTGCTCCCCACATTCAGAAAATCCATCAGGTTCTAGCCCCTGTAGATATCTAAGTCCATCATGTCTTGCAGTCAGTGTCTCCATGTTGTGCCTCCCTGACTCTCTAAAGAAGTGGAGGACTGACTATAAGAGACTGAAAGAAGATTGCTCCATCTCTATCGACAAATGATATCTATAAAGAAGCCCACCGCTCTGTCGCCTCACCTAGCAGCTCTATACTAGATATCTTGCTGAGTGCATCTACAACAATGTTCCCCTTTCTAGGAGTACATACTTTCTTGAAGTCATAGTCTTGGAGGAACTCAAGACAATGTCGTTGTCTCAGGATTAGTTTCTTCTGAGAGAATATATACCTAAGACTCTTTTGATCATATAACACTGTAAAACGTTAGCCCATTAGATAGTGTTTCCACATCTTCAAGGAGAATACCACTGCTGGTAACTCTAGGTCATGGGTAGCACAAGTATACTCATCCTGTCTCACCTTTCAAGAACCATAAGAGATCACCACTCGCTCTTGCATCAATACACATCTGAGTCATGTACTTGATGTGTCCATGTAGACTACGTACCCTACGCCTTCCTCTGGAAGCCTCAATATGGGGGCACTAATCAGATTCTGCCTCAGCTCCTAAAATCTCTGCTTGCATCTCTCTAACCCCAAGAAATGTTTCCCCTTATTCATCAATAATGATAGTGGTGCTATGACTCTAGATAAATATGGCATGATTCTCTGGTAGTATCCATCAAATCCCAGGAAACTTCGTACTTCTGTCACACTTTTGGGTGGCTCCCATGCATGTACCGCCTGAATCATCGCTAGATCTACTGGAACTACATCCTCTGACATGACATGTCCCAAAATGTTAACCTCTCGGATCCATAAATATCACTTTGAGAGGTTACCATAAGGCTGGTGCTCTCTCAGTGTGTCCAGTACTACCTGCAAATGATAGGCATGCTCGTCCTCAGTAGTCAAGTAGATCATAATGTCGTTGATGAGGACTATGACAATGCATCGAGGTATGGCTGAAAGATCATGTTCATGAGCCCCATGAACACTTCTAGAGCATTGGATACACCTAATGGCATAACCAATAACTCATAATGGTCATACAGGCACCTAAAGGCTATCTTCTGCACATCCTCGTCTTGTACTCTGAGCTGGTGATATCCCGATATGAGGTCTATCTAAGACAACCACTGTGCTCCCATCAGCTGATCAAAGAGGTCATCAATCCATGGAAGTGGGTACTTGTTATTCATGGTCAACTGGTTCAGGATGTGATATTAAAAACAAATCATCAAGCTCCCATCCTCCTTCTTGGCAAACTGAATCAGGGTTTTATAGGGAGAAACCCTTGGCCGGATGAATCCCTTAACCTGAAAGCCCTCTAGTTGTACATGTAGCTCGTGATGCTCCGCGGGAGCCATTCGATACGCTGGTGTAGAAGTATGTGATGTCCCAGGGTACAATTAATTGTAAAATTATACCTCTATATAAAGGGTAGACCTATCACATCATCAGGGAAGACATCCGCGTACTAGTCCACCCATATAGGATAGCTCAGACTCTCTACATCAACTGATATGAGGGTAACACTATCCAACTGATGAGTGATCAGTTGCACTCTCATATGAGTAAGTCCATCTTGTGCTGCAAATTCTCCCTTCTCATCAGTTAAGGTAAACCTAGTCCCATCCGTGCAGACACACTGCACTTTGTACCAAATACAGTCAATCTGAGAATGAACTGTAGATAACCAGTCCATACCCATGATGGCATCGTAAGGCCTCGATGCTGGTACTGGGAGATCCCAACTGAATCTCTAACCTACTAGAGTAAGGTCACACTACTAGAACTAGTGTGTAATAGTTGAATCCACTCTTGTATGAGTCTCTAGCAGTAAGGATCAACCCAACAGTTCCGTCGGAATCTCCGAGCTCAAAATGAGGGAAGTGGAAATAAAAGAATGATTGGCACCTGTGTCTATAAGTACTACAACTAAGGTGTAGTAGACACAGATAATAACTCATATCATCTCTGGAAAACCTTGATCATAGGCCTCTCCTGCGTAGAGATGAGCTATCCCTAGTCCACCTTCTCCCCGCAGTCGGGGTGGACCTCATGGCGGTAGTGGCCGTAAAACCTCGAATCGTGTTCCACTGCCAATTGCACGACCAGATCCTATACCACATCCACCTGGTCCCAACAGACAACCTCGATCAAATCTATGTATCTACCTGGACGGTCCTTAGATCATCTTCTAATCATCCTAATGGTGGGTTGTAAAGTCATGAGCCATGGGACCCTACCCTCCGCACTAGTAACACTTCCTTATCCTTGAATTTCTATCTCCACTTCGGCTGCCCCGCACAACTGATTCTGAGTCATGCAGTTGTCTACCTATAGGTCTATTCCTCTTAGACCTCTATGAAATCTGTATGTTTCCTGCTATGGGAGACTCTGCAACATGTTTACTGGTGTTGGATCAAGATGTTGAAGACTGATCAACAAAAAACATTCTAATAGGAGGGCTCTCTCTAACACCCTCACCTGCGTCGGGAAGCTAAGTGAGATCACTGAAGCCCTGATCTCTCGCCTGAGTCCGTAATCGAAGGTATGGGCCTTGTAGAATGGGTCCTGAACCATATCGATGGAGTAGAGTGAGTGGTCTATGAACCTCCCTGAGTACTAAACTACTTTCATGCTACCCTACAACAGATGAAGTTTCTCCTATATGCTCACTTTACGAAGAGTCGGTGGGACAAACTCTGCCCGAAATAGGTTCTCAATGTCGATCTAGAGAAGATTCATCTCATTAGGAACCTATATCATCAAGATCCACCATCTTCCCATTGATTACTATAGGAGTATGGAAGAATGAATCACCAGTAGGTTGGCCGGTGTCCCTACCGGTCGTAAAACTCTCACAACGGCCTCCAGTCAATCAGCAGCTGCATGTGGGTTCATCTCTCCCCTAAACCTGGGTGCCCTCTGACACTATAAATTGTTAAATGTGCTCAAGATGCATGCATTTTATTCTATTGGGGTTGGTGGCGTTGGTGTCCTAACGGGGAGTGGTACCTCTGGTGCCTCCGCTGTCAAAGGGTCCTACATCGAGGCATCATCGCTCGGTGGGCTATCTGTGCATACAACTCTCAGAACACCAGTCAGTTGTCTGCGTGTAGGCATCCCGAAAAGAAACAGGTGCCCTAATGTTAAAATTTTATACCTGGCGAGCTTACCTAGTTGATATGACTTAAACAAAACATTTTAAAACAAACACACAATCAGTGTTTTTGTGTACAGAGTCGGAAATACGAAGTCAGGGTCTTGGTGTATGGATATGTTGACCGCTGCACCAAAATTGGACTCCCTCTAATAAGAACCACACTCCTTATCCTTAATACCATTGTTTCATAGAAAAAAAAGATAGATTTTATGTTCGGTGGTAGAACTGACTCCTCTAATACCAATTTGTCACAACCCTTCCCCCGGGGCCCATGTCGTGACTACCCCAAGCCCTCCTTCCATAGGCCTGGGGAAAGCGACTAGCACCAAAGGCATAATTCCCTAAAACAAGGAAGGCATTGCATTTATAACCTATATACACACACAACAGAGAAAAATAGTGGAAACAGAACACTAATAAAACTGTATAACAATAGAGTGATGAAGGTAAAAGGTGCCGGAAATACAAGACCTACTATAAAGTACAAGAAACTGAAATTACAACAAAAGAAAAGAACAATTGTTGATGGGTCGTACTTTGAGGTTCCAAACTAAAGGGTATGTATAGATCAACTCCTCATCACTCTAGGTCCATCCGTCTCCTCCTTGTACTGACTCTCCATATGGTCCACCTCCATGTATCGTCCAGTCCTGGTACTCTAAGCCTCAGTCAGCGTTGTCCGTCATCTACAACCAACCCAACAAGGTGCGAGCATAGACCATGTAGGGTTATGCATAACGATACTCATTAGTGACCCCAAGACCCTCAAGGCCACACAAAATAAAACAAGGATAAACCACACGGAATTAAATCAACAGATAACCTTTATTAGGTATATTCCCATACATATACCTAAGTTATCATGTGATCTATCTCAATCATGAGGAAAACCTAGAAAAACTGACACACCTCAACCAGGATTTTATTCACAATCTAGAAAACATGGTTTTTTATAACTCTAGCTCAATCTAGTACAGTGGGCCTTCCGTGTCACATATAGGTGCTTCCCACTATGGGTATGTCTCCACTTATCGAATATTGTGGGTCTGCTGCATAACACAGAGGCGCTCCCCACTGTGGGTCTGTCGCCACACCCATGCACTCCCCCTCAAAGCCTACAGAGGCCCACCTTCTATCGTGTACTGTGGGTCTACTGCATCACCAAGCATGCTCCACCACCGTGGGTATGTCTCCACAAACAGTTTCTCCCCACTAGGCTAGTAGAATCACTCCGAGTCAAATGATTTGTAGTTGTCAGGTCTCAGCCAGCTACTAGGTATCTGAACTATGCTTTCTCTTGTCCAGGAGGATCTGCTCCACAAGATTCTAGTCGACGCTCCACTATCACTAAGTCCCATGAAGAAGTATCACAAAGTTCTGCCACGTCATAGGGGTCTCAACTCAACAAAATACGCGTCAATCGGACACCCGATCTGTTAGTTTTTAGCCTTTTAGTCCCGAGAGACCTGTTGGATTTGTGCACGATTCAACCTGACTGTATCTCAATTGTACCCCAAACATAAGTGAGGTATACTCAAAGGGACCATCACACTCCAAGATTACCAGCGCCATAGAAGGTCCATAAAATAGACATCTGGTGCAAATGATATGGCCAAAAGAAGGTAAAGGGTTGTAGTGGACCCCGGTCCGGTCTGACCCGGGCCGACCCGGTTCAAGTCGATCTGGCTTGACCCGTTGGGTCTAGCCCACCACGTTGTCCAGGACGGCCCATTGGGTTTGTCCTGGCCTGCTTCGCCTAACCCAGCAGGCCGCGAGGGGTCATAGAGGGCCACGAGGGGTCGTAGAGGTCCGCGAGGGGTCGCAGAGGGTCGCGAGGGCGCAAATCGGCCACTGGTCTGAAAAAGGGTGGTTTAGCCTAGAGGCTTCCACGAGGGGGTAGCTCGGCCTGGAGGGCGGGGCCGGATCAGCCAAGGCGCCTGGAGGGTGCCGATCAATTAGGCCGAGGTTCCACGAGGGGTCGGCAGGAGGGCACGACTGGAGCGTCTCGGGAGGCCGGCGGGCCGGTTCGGCCAGAAGCGGCGAGGGGCGTGCGGACGGTAGAGATGCGGGGTGAGAGGGGTGCATGGGGCGTGCAGAGCCGTGGGGTGAGCGAGTCACATAGGGTGTACAAATCCCCGGGGTGCGCGGGGCACAAGGTCGATGGATCCACGGTCCACACGGGCTGCATGGAGGACGCGGTTGGCATGGGTGGTGGCAGCTATGAGGGCGTGGCGGGGTGGCGGTGCCACGGAGTGGTTTCATGCACCTTTTCTTTTTTTTTCATCCTGCGGTGGTGCCGAACACCATTCTTTTTCTCCTCCACATTGGTTTTCATCCATCTCAATCTCGAAGAACACCATAGGAGATCGGCGGAGGGGTCGGGCCATGTTTTTTTGTACTACCCCATCCACATTTAGAGTGGTAGAAAGTGGATCTATTTTAATCATGACCTAGAATGATGATAAAAATCTAAAAGGTTCAAGAATTTGATAATAACCCCTACTTTGTTTGTTGTTCATCGATTGAGTCGTGGTAAAGAAGATAGATCGTTGGGAAAAGATGAACGTCGGTGTCGTCAGCGTTTTCCTTGATCGTCAATTTGTGCGCCATCTCATTATAATCTAAGAAGTCCTATGTCGGAATAATTCCAATGGAAAAAGGTCTAAGTCTGGGTTGATGTTCTTAATCAGTGGAACTTTTTTCATCGGGATAGCGGTCTTCGTTATGAGATGAATTTCTTTGTTGGAGAACATTATTTCTCCCAAGCTTTCTAATCTCCCAATATTTCTCCCAAGTTCCCCTAAAATGAAAATGCCAAGCCAATATAATATATTAAGTTATCTATTATTTAATTGTTGAAAAAAATTAAAAAATGGTTAAGTTGGCATAATTAATTTTTAGAGGAGTCAAAACATTTAATTGGTGCATTGGCATAATTAAATTAAGGGAGGTGGTGGCACCATTAATGGTTAAGAAGGTCAAGAGGGACTCCCTCATTTATGAGGGACTTGAGCGGTTATCCTCAATTAAATGGTGGGTTTAGTACTCGGTTGTCCCCACTCTGTAACCTCTTGTGGGAGGATAGGTTCGAGGGCCCCCCACCCCCCACCATAACCTCTCATGGGAGGATATGTTGTGGTGGTCCCCACATCCAACATTCACATGGGTGGTTATAATAGATAAAATAAAATAAAACATGCATTTATTTTATTTTATTATTTCCCTGAAAACCCAAAAAGGTCTGATTAACCCTCGTCCAACTACTGTCGAGGTGAAAGTCTTCTTAAGTGAATACTGGCACTGCAAGTTCAACAGTGCCCTCATATTACAATTCTGAGCACCATTTTAGAAGTTAGAAAAACCCACTCTTATATTTACTGAACATACCCGGAGAAAACATCAGAAATTGATTTTGGGTACACCGAGGCTCAGAATCAGATGCTGTAAATTTTCACAGACTTGTAAAATTCCTATATATTTAAAATAAATTACATAGAAATTCCTAGTCTTTACAATGTTTATTTTTTACTATATATTTCTTAGTTTTTAATGCCTATCATATTATGATCAATATTTTTTTAAAAGAATATTTACATGTAGTTATTCAGCATTATTCATATTTTCCCCTATATAACTTACAATTTATGGGAATCTAAGATCAAAAATTTCATTTGATTTATTTTTTCCCTGAGATGTGAAGATGTATATTATGAATGACTAGAGAGGATAATCTATAATTTTATTGGTTTTTTGAATTAGTAAATATTTTTAACTTCTATTCAATTTGTTTCAAAATATTATGTATATAATTATGTTTCTAGTGATACTAAACTTTTCATTCATTTAGGATATGAAATCATTTATTATATATCAATGTCATAAAATAATTCATCGACTCTTGGAATGTAGAGTTTGTGTACTTATTGTTGGTATCATAATAATTATTTTAGAACGATGGAAACATTATTCAGAAAACCTAGATTAGGAAATATAGTCCTAGAATATACATTGTGAATATGCATAGAAGAACAGACTCTAATTTTTCTATGGTAGATATTATGTGAGACTTCCTAGAAATATATCCCTATCTGGATACTACAAGTAGACTATGTTCTATAACCTATGTACCTAGGTGTAAATACTCTATTAAGGTGTCTTGAGCATGACATGAGGTAATCTGGTACATAACAATAGTCCTTACAATGCACCTAGTTTGACACTCTTAGGGGATATACTATAAAAAGACACAATTTCATTCCAAACTATTATAAATGATTAAAAATTAAACATGTACCCAAAGATTCCATGATTATTATTATATAAATATCAATGCATAAAACTATAATTTCTGCTATGTTTTTTTCAAGTCTCATATTATTAATAACAATTAATAACCTAATTTGATGTATTCCATTATTTAGAAATAGTCCCTAGTTAAAGGAATGGAAACTATATAAATGCACATGTCCCATTTATGTATTTCCCTCCAATGCAAGATAGTGATGTCGGTATTTGAGCATTGAATGGTGATGAGAAACATATATCTATACTGAGATAGATGAATCAGGTTATAAACAATAACCTTACCTGTATAGAGTATCATAATCCACAACATGGAGGAGCAATGGTAGACCTCTTTATGCGACAAAAACCACTATCATTAAATCAGAGCACAAATCCATTTTAGCTGATCTGTGGATAATTTCTATAGAGAAGTTATTTCCCTCTTGTGGAAGTAATGAAAGAGATAATTTTACCCAAGAAGTTTATTATCTATCGACAGATTCATATCAATGGAGATCACTAATCCAAAACAAAAAGGAGGAAGAATTTAATAAAATGGAATGGGGGGATTTTAAAGAAATTTTCCTAGAAATTTTTTTTCATCATGAACAACAAGCAGATATGGAGAGATAATTTTCTAATCAATGGTAGAAAGAGGATGAAAATGCTTCCAAGTATGAATCCAACATTAGAATATCAGAAAAGACTAATGTAGTCTACACACATAATCCAATGAATATGATTGATCAATTATTGGATGGTTTAAAATAATTCCTTTAATGGGAATTGGAATCCCAAAATTTATCATCATATGAGGATTTTTCCTCATATGCTATCAAGAGAGAAAAATAATTCCTTATTTCATAAAAAATTAGAGGAATACATAAGAGAAGGAGGGATACTAAACACTCTGAGAAATGAAATAAGGAAAAGGGGAAGTATTTATGAATTTTTTTCCAACCTCGAATAATAGTGCGAAGAAACACCTTGGAAAATTCTTGAGTGGTGTGGGTGTTTGTTACAGTTGTGAAGGAAAACGTCACCAAGCCCTCAATTTTAAGGAAGTGAAGAATCTAAAAATGTTCACTGATACAATCTTAATGTGATTGGAAATTATGAAAATTATTTTCCTTAGATAAATGTAATATTTTATTAATGAAGGAAAATGGAGAAAGGATAAACATATACAATCACAATTGTGGATATTGATGTTGCTAATGATGTCATTGAAGGTACATTAACCATATCCTCATATTTATCAAAATCATTATTTGATTCTAGATCATCCCCTTCCATTATAACATATTAGTTTTCATTAAAATATATATACTTCCAATTCTCTATGACAAGGTAGTTGACAGTAAAAACCACTAAGGTAAGTCTCATAGCAAGAAATATGTGTCAGGTAGTTCCCATTATGCAATATAAACATAATTTATCTACTGATTTTATAATCTTACCTATGGTTTACATTAAAATAATCCTCATTTTTCATTGGATTTAAAAAGATGTTTTGAATGTATATTGTAAAAAAAAAGGAAATTTTGATTTGTGAGGATGGACCTAATATTTACACCCGAAACAGCACCACCTAATTCCCATGTAGGTCTACCCCTAGTAGCTCTATTGAATTAAATTATTGGGGAGGAAGAGAATGAAATACCTATGTATACATAAATAAATATTCAAATTGGTGATGTAAATATTGTTTTGGAATACATTAATATATTTTTAGAGGATATTAATAGAAATCTTCATGAGCGGGAAGTTTATTTCTCTATTTTATTACTTCCTAGTTCAATCCCTATATCAAAGAATCCATATAGAATGTCTGCAGTGCAATTAGTATAATTGGACAAATAACTATAACAACTGATTGATAAAAAATTTATTTACCCTAGTGTTTCTCCATTAGTAGAACTTTTTTTATTCGTCATGAATAAATATGTGTCCATGAGGCTGTGTATTTTCTGTATTGAAATTAATCATTTTATGTTAAATAAAAATTATCCTCTTACTCACATTGATGATTTATTTGGTCAACTTCTAAGAGCATCATATTTATAGAATATTTACCTTATATTTGGATAAAATTAGTTGCATGTGAGGAAATAACATATTCGAAATACATCATTTTACACCAGGTATGAAGATTATGAATTTACAATAATGCCTTCTGGACTACTAATATACCAAATATTTTCTTGGAACTAATGAACATTATTCAAATTAATTTTTTGATAATATTATTTTGGTATTTATTGATTATATTTTAGTATACTCCAAATACTTTTAAGATCATGAGAATCACATACACATTGTTTTGAAGACTCTTAGAAGTAATGAGTTATATGGGATTTTTACGAAGTGTGAGATGTGGAATCAAACAGTTTCTATTATTCACCATATTGTCTCTAATGATGGAATATTAGTTGATCTTTGGTATACCAATGATGTTGAGTAATGGAATACACTGAAAATAATAATTGAGGAAGATAGTTTCATTTTTTTAATAGGTTATTATTTATATTTTGATTCGAACATCATCAGATTAGATAACTAATTCACCAAGATTACACAAAATGGGTTAATTTTTTATGGAAAATATATTGTGAATAATGTTTTGATAAATTACATAGGGTATTTTTGAATGATCTGATCTTGACACTATAATTAGAAAATTTTGGGTTTCTGATTTATAGGGATGCATAAAACATAATACATGGTTGTGTGTTTATGGTGAATGAAAATATTCTTTCTTATTCATTAAGTCTATTAAAAATCATCAACACAACTACCCAAATCATGATCTTGAGTTTTTATCTCAAATTGTTTCTCTTAAGATGTGGAGACGAAACATATATGTGGAATGATGTGATATATATATAAAGGTCCCAAGAGCATGAAATATATCTTCTCATGGAAATTCCTAAACATTTGGAAATTGTGATGACTCGAGCTTCTTATAGAGTATTATTGTTACATACACTACCACCCTAGGAAGGTGAATAAGCTAGAATATTCATTGAGTAGGAATGATCATGGAGTTCTAAAAACATTTGGACTGATAAATATCTTATGTACATGGATTATGAAAATATATATACGAGAAATATCAAGGAAGGTGAAACATCATTAATTTAACAAATGGTTCCCATAATTACTTATTGAAATGGATTAAAATTTCATAGTATAATGATAATATTCCTCAAAAGAAAATTAATTTTGTGAATGACGGGTAGTTTTAAGACTCCATTTATGATGACGATATTCTAAAATTTGGGAAGAGGATTTGTGTTCAATACATACCTGAGCTAAAAGGGAGTAATTATATGATTACCATAGTTGTAATTTCTCTATAAACATTAGTAACACAAATATGTTCAAATATTTGAAGGAACAATTCTGGTGGGATAACATGAAGAAACTAATTAAAGATTATATATAAATATTTTTTGTCTTTCAATAATAGAAGACTGAATGAAACCATCGTAGAGGATTCATGAATCATATTCATATTCCTACATAAAAATGTAAATTGGGTTTTTAATATATTACTAAAATACCAAAGAATTATGAACACAATATGTGTGATTTTTTATCGACTTACAAAATATACATATTTCCTCACTTTTTGGGAGGATTTTTTATTATATTACCTTGAACGACTATATATTAATGAATTTTTAAGACATTATGGAGAACCTCTCTCAATTTTGTTTTAAATTTTCCCATTTTTCGCATTGATATTCTTGAGAAGTTTCCAAAAATAATTGGATATTGAGATTCAATTGAGTACATCTTATCACACTCAAACTGACGGGCATTATTAAATGATGATCTAAACATTAGAAGACAAGTTGAGATTATTCTCACTAGACTTTTATGGTCAATGGGATCATTATTTTCCTTTATTGTAGTTTCATAAAATAATAACTAATATTAAATTATTAAAGTGTAACCAAATGAAGCATTTTATGGAATCTAATTTTGTACACCAACTTGTTTGGATGAATTTGGTTAAAGGAAGCTTGTAGGCCCAGATAATGTGGAAGAAGCAACATAGTAGATAGAGACTATTGAAACTCATATCAATGATGGTCTATGTAGACAAAAGCTTTATGTAGATAGTTGAAGGGTGGATTTGTAATTTCAAGTGGGAAATCAATTTTTCATGAATGTATCTCCATGGAAGGTTTTTATATGATTAGGGAAGAAGGAGAAACTAAAAAAAATGTACTTTGATCCTTTTGTTTTTTTTGGAGATAATAAACTATTCATATTTTCATTTGGAAATGCAATTTATCCTTTCTAAGGTAGAAAATTTGTTCCACATATCCTTGTTAAGGATGTACATGAGAGACCCAACACATTTACTCCCATTTAAACAATATAATTTAAACATGACTTATCTTACTATGAAGAGCCTATCCGGATTATGGAAACTAAAGACTAAATGTTGAATAATTGGATGAATAAACTATTAAAGGTACATTGGGAAAATCATAAAATTTAAGAGGTGGCGTCGGAGCATTAGGATTTATTATGAAGAACTACCATAATATATTAATGGGGTGATAATCTAGAAATTTTGAGAAATTTTTTTATAGGATGGGAGAAAGTGGTGCCTGGACTCTATCTATGAAATTTCCCATCTTATGAATATTTCATATAGTGTATATCATATAAAATAAAATATTGAACAAAATAAAAACATCATAAATGAACAAAAAATGAAAAAGTGGTATTTCTAGATGATATTGAATATATAATGATTAAATAGTAATATTCAATTAGAAACAGTAATATGCCCCTTATGAATAGTGAACTGACCCATAGAATAGTAACATTACCAATAATATTATAAATAAAATATGGTCATATTATAAATTAAATTATTATATAATTATATAATATTATATGTAAATGAATATTTCAAACCATAATGTTTAAATGTTGGTAGTTATTAAGTAATAAATATTTAATTACAATATTATAATTAATAAATTTAGTTAAAATAAAATTTATTTTAAAAATAATTAATCAAAAATATTTATTTTCACTTCTTATGCTTTATGGATAAATTTATGAGACCTTATATAATTTTTTAAAGTGATATAAAATCACGGATAAATCTAAAACCACATTTTTCTCCTTACATGTTGATTTTAATTAAAAATTAAAATTCTCATCCTAATAATTGTTTTCCATAAAATAGAGTTCATGTTTTTATTTTACATTTTGAATATTGGTTAGGATCAATTTTTTAGATTTTTATGAAATACATTAATTATTAGTGAATAATAAAAAATGGTAATTTACAATATATATACATTATAAGATAAATTAATGATTCCTTGAGTTATGAATGAAAAAATAAACCTTGTTTTAACAAACATGAACTTATAACATTATATTGGAATAGATTTCCCCACTATTACCTATCTTGAGAAAAATAATAAAATAATAAATAAAATAATGAGAAATCACCCCTCTCCTCCAATATAAATATCACCCATTCTACTCATACCTCTAACCCTTGAACCTTGTAAAAAATATACTTAAATACTCTTCACTAGTCTCTAACACATTCTCATAATATCTTGGTCTCATCAGAAGACAAAAACCAATCCCCTTAAGGACGTCTCAATGAGGAGTGCACAAAAGGTAAAATCCCTATCCTTTTTCTTTTAATTTTCATTTCATGTTCATTTAATTTATTATACATTCCTCACCCCATTTATACAAATTATCATGACATATATAGTATTATATATATACCTGAATGAGATAATGTAATGGAATATCCTTACTCAAACTCTTTTCCCTCTCTCTCTCTCTCTCTTATTTTAAGAAACGATATCACCATCAAAGAGCTGCAAATTTACAACCTTCGTGGACGACATATTTTAGTTCTTCAATATCTTTTTCAAGGATAATAATGAAATAATATTCATAGTAAAAATAAAATAAAATATATTTATTAAACCATTATTATTTTCATTAATTAAAATATTTACATAATACTAAATTATAAATGAAAATGAGTTATTTATGTTCAATAACTGATGTAATAATGAAAATGATTATCACTAAATGTCTTATATAATAATTCACACACATACCACATAATCAAGAGTTTTATATAACCATTTACTATTTTTAATATTAATAAATATTATATATATTCAATTATTTATAATTATTCTCATTCTACATGAACTTTAGAACTCATATACAAGTATACAGATTATGATGACCAAGGAAATGAATTCTTAAGAGCAATAAACATGTGTCCTATAACTCATATAAAAGGTCATAAATGACCAAAATAAAGTCATAAAATAGAAATACATGCTTATTTAGTTATAAATTAATTAATTAATGGTTTTAATTTTGTTATCCAAGATGTTTAAGACTCGTGAAAAAACCCATATGTACATAAGGTAATGGTTTTTAACCAGAACCACCAATTTTTACAAGGTTACAATTCATCACCCTTTAACCTAATTAAATTAATAATTATTCTTCATTAATCGTCATCAATTATATTTGTGTGGTCTATATTTATATAAAAGTCATAATTGTTCTTTATTTTATTATTATTTACATGATTTAAATTGATATTTTTCCAACACTTCCAGGTAAACAATCCTGATTCAATAAAATATCTCAAATTCCTAACTTTTATCAGGAGAACTCTATAATATGATTTAATTGACAATTATGTTTCAAAAATAAATAATTTTATTATTAAAAAATATTTATTAAATTCATGTTTTATACAAATATTTGTTAAAAATAACTCTTCTTGGTATAGTAAAATAGTATTTCTCTCATGTATTAATTGATGATTTTATAATATCATTTCCAAATATTTCAAAACTCATGTTGATTATTTTTTTAATTCATATTAATATTTTCTGATACCATCTTAAATATTTTATTTAATGGTTTTGATTACTTTGAATACGGATTTAGGATCCGGATACCATTAAACATATTACTCTGAATTGTTAGTGTTTGTTTTTTTTGGTTGGGAAAGTTATTTACATTTTATATGATACTATCAACATTAATGTATATGTTGGTTATGTTTGTTCCAATTAATATGATTAATTCATTAGACTTAGTATGTGATGGGTAGGGACCACTATATCCCCTTGATGCATGTGTTGGTCTAATGAGACAAACTATCTTGGGTTTTTACCTATTATGAATGGTGCCTTGGTCAAGGCCTATATAGTATAATTATGATGTTTGAAATTATACATTCCCTTATTTTAATGATAGTAATTTGTTTTCCATCTGATTATAGACTATTATAATTTCCATGGTTATGATTTATTATGGAATTATAAATTTTAAATTCCTTCAATTTTAAGATCAAATTTATTTTTAATGGTGTGTTTACTTTATGTTATTCTCTATGTTTTAATTATTATGTTTTGTTACATAATCTTACTAAGAATACGATCTCTCACATTTCATATATTTTATTTTTCCCCAGGATTAAATGATTTGTATTACAAATAAATTGTGAGGATAATCAAATATTTTATTAGTGTTTCCATTATTGTTAACATGTTTTACTCCATTTAATGTTGTGATAAAAATTTTATGTTTGTATCTCCTTTTCAAATGTTTCTAGAATATTCATTCTCTTAGGATATAACTTCCTTGTTAATAATCCAATGTACTAAAATATGGAATTGGATCAGGGAAACATCATTTTAGGTCCTTAAATTATGTCATAATTGGTATTTATGAATCAATCATGATAAATATGGCGTTCATTTACCCAAAAAAATGAATGTCCTTATCCCAACAAATTTATTTTTTTAATAGTGATATAATCTATATAATTATGAGATGATACAAGAATAAAATACATATATTTTATAACACATTGACTTGTTAAACAACACATCTTCTAAAAAAACTAAAAACAAAAAGGTTCCATATCATTGATTACTAGATACAAAAAGTTCTTATTACACCTAATTTTGTCACTATCATGAAAAATATTGTTACTCATGTATTCTTTATTAAAATAATTATATATATAATTTCATAGTAAATTTTTAATTTAGTACTGATCTCATATAATAAATTTTGTAAAATCAATACAATGTTTTATAATGGATTATTTCATAAGCATGAAAGAAAAAGTGAAAATGAATTAAATATTTAATTCAAAATAATGTGGAATCAAAAAGTTTTTCCAAATGTCTCTATTAACGAACTTAAAACCTAAAAGAGACATTATAAATTCATAACACATAACAAGGAATAATAATATTGAAACATGATATAATAATTATAGAGCATAGGCATTACCTAGATAGGTGAAATTACATATAAATATGGTGAAATAATAAGCATATAAAATCATTACAATTTAAGAAAACCAAAATAATTACCTTGAAAAATTTTATGATATTTCTTAAATATTTTCCACTAATAATGTTGTGATAAAATCTAAACCAGGAAAAAAATAATTTTTTAATAAACTGTAATCTTCTACACTCATAATATTATTATCTACTGAGATATCATGCTTTACCCATAACATTAGTTTATATGAAATTACCTCCAATCATACCATTATAAACAAAAAATATGGTAGACACAATAAATCAATCATACAATTTACAATGAGCGTCCATGCAAATAAGATTTGTTACATAATGATTTCAAATGGTATTATATATAATGAAATTGAGAATTAGATCCACTGATACCAAACATTTGATATAAAAATAATTTATATCATAAGATAATAAATATGTTAATGATTAATATTACTACACATAGAATCGATTATTTGATATATATAAGAGTTAGAATATGAAATCATAAAATATATACTCATAAAAAAATTAACATTAGTGTAAAAGATCAAGTTACAAATTCATTAAAATTTAATTTTTATGAAGGTAATTAGAATAAGTTTTGAAAATAATAATATAATA
Source organism: Viscum album (assembly GCA_963277665.1). Lineage (NCBI taxonomy): Eukaryota > Viridiplantae > Streptophyta > Magnoliopsida > Santalales > Viscaceae > Viscum > Viscum album. The sequence continues at coordinate 554,820,968 of OY728135.1, forward strand.
GATCCTAGTAAATTTTTATTTAAATGCATTATGGTTATATAATGATATTGGTAGTGGAAGATATAAAAAATATGATGTTGAAATGAAATTAATTTCTAATAAATTTATATAGTTTTATGGAAAAATCACATACATAAAATATTTAAGAATCTTCTTTTTGAAAAGAGATAAATAACCATTATAATATTATAGTAAATATTACATATATTGAAGGAGAAATATATTATGATAACTTTTATGGTGTGATATATTATTTACATTAAGTTGAAAAAACTATTTAAGAGGATGAGAATTATTCTTTAAGATGGCATATTTTTAGGAACAAATAAGTAAAATAAAGTAGAATATTTTGAGATAAAAAAATACTTCCCCAAAATAAAAAGAGAGAAACCCATGTGAAATAATATAGTGTAAAGATATAATATATATATATATATATATTCATTTTAAATGAATAAATGTTATTACTCAATGAAATGTAAATTGATACAACAAAACCCATTTTTTTTTATAAAATTTATTTCTAAATAAAATAATTTATAAATTAATTAGTATTAAGACACTTATAAAAACAATGAATACATAAATAAGAATGTTCAATGCGAAAGCCAATGTTATTTTTGAGAAAGTTTAATAATGAGAAAACCATCAAAAATTGTTATTATATAATTCATGAATATTGAGTTTAAAAAAATTCCATATGGATTTGGTAATAAATAAATTACAAGAATATTTAGGAGGAAAAGTGAATTATACTTATAAATATAATGAATAAAAAATTAATAATTATAATAAAATTAAATCTAACTATAACTACAAAATAGAAAAAAATATTTGATGTATATTTTGAAATATTCCTCTATGATGTGAATTTCGGATGAAACCCACCATGGATTCCTTTTTGATCAGAACAGTTCTAGACTCATGTAAAAAAAATTTGGATTATTATTATTATATATAAACACAAAATTTTATTAATATTACATTATAACATTCATTTTTATTTTCAGATTACCAATTTTGTTTAATTATTTTTAATCAAATTTACATCGGGATGTTTATTTCCCATTCTTTCTTTACTAGCTTTAATATAATGGTTTTTTCATTGATGTTTTTTTATTTATTAATCACCTCTATAATTTTAATAACGGTCAAAATAACTTTTATATAGATTAATGATTTCCAATATTCCTTCAATGGAAATTATAGTGGTGGTTTGTAATGAGTGTTTAAAATTAAATTTTATGTAACTTTTATTAAATAAAGAGAATTGATATCTTAAATTAATATAATTATATATATTACAATTCCAAATTTATGTCAAAATATTAAAGAAATTTTTATTACATAATATTAATTTTAATATTTTATTAATCATTGATGACAAAAACAATATATCATTTTTCTTGTGGGTGTTATAATCCACCCGACATAAAACATATTACAGCAAATGAATGAAAAAAACATGATATTGTATATCTTTAATTTAAAAATTACATAAGAATAGTTGTTTCAAAATTAGGTTACTAATTTCATAAATCACATATAGGATTTTATTGACTAAATATATAACGAAGAAATGGATAGGGATTGGATAATACATTCATTTAACAATTGAATCTCATTTTCGATGTTATGGATTTAGGACTTCTTAATGTGACCAATGGTTTCCAAATATGAAATAGGGTTTTAAGGAGATAATTTAGGAAACAATTTAAGAGGAATCTATTGTATATTTTATATGACTTGTGTATGAGTGGGTTCCTTTTTTAGGTTATCATGAATAGAATTATTGAAAATAAAAATTCCATACTGACAAAATAATGAAATTTCTCTTAGAATAAAATATTTAGGTTACCCACATTTTAAAATATCTTATTATCTTCCATAAAAAATTAAACATCTCAGTTGAATTAAAATATTATTTTTATATTAGAATAAGTTATTATTGAAAACATGCCTTATATATGATATCAAATTATTTTCTATAGATTTTTAGTAACCATAACATCATCAAAATATTAATATTATTTTCCCAAAGAATAGGAATGTTTTATATTCTAGAACATTAGAATATGATTTCATGAATAGATTTTCCAATTACTTTTGTAATCGTTTCATCATAAATATGTCCCTAAAATCACTATAATTGACTCTACATAAATAGATATTGTGAAACCCCATAAATTATATCACCCTTAATTACCTTTTTTCATTGAGGCTCATCAAAAAATTTCTATTATTAATATGGATCTACCATTCATTATTAGTTAGATAAATAAGGATGGAAAAATTTTCAAAACCCAAAATCTTCCTTCAAATTATCATGATCATTTTTCCTACATCCACCCTAGAATTTTTAGACATTAAACCTATTAATTTTCAATGAATTATTTTTCCAGATTATTTTTGTTTGTGTAGTGTAGTTTTATTTTTCACATCTTCTTCTAAATATCATTCATCATTATTTTTGTTTAATATTAAACAATCTGATATATCAAATTATTCTACCAATGGAACTATTTTGTTATCATTTGAAACACAATTCCATTTATTTTTTTCTCAAACATGAGTAACCATGTCATGACATTTTTCTAAATGTGGAAAACTTCATTAAATATTCTACAAATATTATGTATACCCTTTAATGGTATCCTCTAGTTAATTGTATCTTCTTCTATACAAAATTTTCAACCAATTAAAACTATATTTTTCTTTTATAGATTTCTTTCATTTTGTGTTCTATACTTCTCTCATTGAAATTAATATCCATAACCTACCTTCAACATCCAATTATGTGTCTATTCTACCTGTATTATAAGCATTTAAACATAATTGGGACATATGCTATTTCTTTCTTTAGAGATGTGTTCTTATATTCCTTTTATTTTTTCCTTATATCTCGATAAGGAACTAATATCTTTGTTGAAATCATTTAATGTCAAATATTTTTCCACCGTCTATCTGTTTTTTTGTGATGTATTTGAAAACCAAAACTCATCAATAATATGACCAATTTTTCATAAAAGTCCATAGAATCATTTAAAAGTTTTAAAATCTATTAAATAAAATTGTATTTTCATCATAATGTGTTTGGTTCTTTTACATAGATATATTCATCAAAATTCACTCTATAACCCAATAATTTATAAATCCTACATTTGCATGTGGTTTATATGTTATTGAAACAAGCTAGGGCATGAACCTTACATTTATCATAAAAGTATCATTATCCAAAAAATCATGCTTTCATTTTTTTTTGGATGGTAGATGTATGTCATAAATCATAAATGCTAACGTCATCCATCATAACATAATAGGTGTAATTTAATACTTTAATTGTACCTCCAACCTCTAAAGAAGTGGTATGTTTATATTCAACATTCATCACAAATGTTTTTTAAGAACTACAACCTTTTCTATTTCATGAAGATGAATTAGTGCATAAAAATTTTATATAGCATGGGGTTACCTTCATTTTAGATCAACAAGGAGATGAAATTAAAATTATTTTATATTATTCTATCTTTTATATTGTTCCTTGTGACATAAATATATTCATTAGGAATTTCAATATTATATCATCTTTCGAAATCATGTAAGGATTTAACATGAATAGTTTCCTTGTTTAAATACTTTATTTCCAACTAAATATACATTATACTCATTTTTATTATATAATATTTAAGGAATACTAAATTCTATTAACAGTGAAAAATTTATCCTCTAATTAATTTCTCTATGAATTTTAATCTCAATCAAAAATAATTTATCCACCTCTTTTATCATTCTATATTACATATATGAGAGATATTTCATTGTGGATATAGTATAATTTGATTCATGTAAGACTTATGATAACATAGTCATTATATATTCCACTCATATATATTTCATTTTACATACATTTTTATTATGGAAAATAATTCAATATAAAATTTAACAGAATATTATTTAACAACTACATGTTTTGTAAAGATTTTTCCTTATCAAAACTTATATTCTAATGAATCTTCTATCTCGTCATATTTTGATTCATGAAATGATTTTCCCTCAAAAGGTTCATTAATATATGAAATCATATATGTTAAAAATTTATTAGGGTAATTCAGAATATACCACTTATTTTCAAAGAAAACTTATAAAAAATAGATTCAATGGATTCACGATCAAAACAACATAAACGTTTTTCCTCCACAGGAATAATTATGATGTATTTTTAATTTAAAATTATAACTTATTAAAATTCATGTAATAATAAATTTTCATAGAATTTATTTCGAGAGAAAAACATTTAGAATAATATTATTTATTCTACATCTATTTTTTCATTATTCTGGTTAAAACCGCTATATTTTCACTTTAATAAATAACATCTACTATTGTTTAGATTAGGCATAACTTCATTATCTTCTCTATATATCATTTTTTAAACAACCAAAATTTTTCACTTAATATGATCCATTGAAAATAAAATATTAATGAAAACATATTGAGCCAAACAATGGAAACATATTTTCTAAACCCACTAGATATTCCTAAAGAATCAACTAGTCACCAAATATGGGGGGATTAATAATTAGTGAACAATATTTTCCAATTAAGTCCTACAAAAATTCTTTCTATATTTAATTTTATTGAAAATATGCCAATTTTTAGGATATATGGATCTTATATATGAGCTCTTGCCACTTTTAACATATATTATACATATAATGCAATATTAATATAATACATGGATTCTTAAAAGTTTTTTCCTCAATGAAAAAAACATAATCCCATCCATTTCAACTCCCATAAAGTCGTATATTTTTCACTACTAAAAATTTTACCAATTACATCTTGTATAGGAGGGGTTCAACCATACCCAATATATGTTTCATATTTATAGTCTCCTAAAAAATTATTTTAATGGTTCCTACTATTTTACAATATTAAAATAGAAATTAATAGGTCTTTTTCTACCACATGAACATCCATTGAACTCACTTATAGGTTTTTTTATTATCCAATTTCAGTAATCTAATTTTCTAAATAACTGAATCAAATATTCAAAAAATCATGTGTAGGTCTTCTCACTTATTTAACCCATATCATAATATATTTCTTTCTACAACTTTTCTAGTTGGTGTTTCATTGATCATTTCAAAAAAATTATTTATAATCAACTAATTTCTAATAGTTTAGTATAATGTAGGGTATTTTCCATAGTGAAGAACTGATTTTGTGCTTGTGTGAAAAAACAAAAAATAAATAGGTAAAAAAAACAAAATAAGGAAGTGTGGATGGTGGAACAGTGATTTGAAAGAAATAGTTAGTTTTTGAAAAATGATAGTGAATTTATACCATAAAGAGAGTCAAATAGTAGAGTCCGTAAAAAATACCAATATGATAAGAATAGGAAATCAGTTGGACAACCTCAATTATTCATTTCCCTTGTTCATGCAATTAAATTAAAATATTTAGATCTGATTTATAGTGGATGAATATATTTTTTTTAACTAATAAAAAATAAACTCTGTATTTTATCAATTGTATAAACTATTTTGTCATCACATAATAAGAAATCATGTAACATTAAGTTGAAATTTTTGGTTGAAATTAGATTTATTCTCTCTCAAAATATTTATTCACCATTTAGTGGAATCCTATGATTAAAAAATAAAAATTTAAATTCTTTTTATTCAATCAAGATCAGTTTTCATTGATACTTGATGTTTTTTAAAAATATTTTCCTAAAAAAAGATAATAAAACATCGAGTTAAAAAATGCATTCATGAAAATTATATTTTCTGATCTAATTGCATGAGAATATTCCTGAGAGGTATATAAGTAATGTATCATGTTTGGATTGAAAATAATAATATATGATAAAATAATTTTTAGGTCGAATAAAATTGAATAGAAAAAGTGAAAGTTGAAAAGAGTCCTCTCTCCCAGCTCGATTTGTAGGTGCTCCAATGTTTTGTTCTCTGATCCCATCTTCTGTTTTCTATAATTTGGAATAAATGGTCTCTCTAGGTCTCCATCCCAAGGAATATGGATTGGGTGATGAGATATGATTTATATGGAAGTTTTATATTTAATTCCTATTTCTACTAGTTGTAGTGGTTTAGGAAGATCAAATTCCCTAGAAATCTCAAAGAGGTGATGAGAGATCATCGAAGTGGTATTCATGAATTCAATCCATGAATCTTCTAAATGTGGTGGTCTTAAATGATATCCTCCTCATTTAAAAATGGAACTCTCTTGAATGTGTGAGAAGTTCCCATATCTCCTATTGTTTTTTCATTCTTCTCAAGGTTTCACATTTAGTGTGCCACATGATCCTTTTTTCTGACATAAAAATAAACCTATTAACAGAATGATCCATAACCATGGGATATGATCCCTCCCCCTATCCAATAAAAAGGATTTGAAAAAATGACCAGAAGTTAGAAATGAATAACAGTTACATAAATAAAATTTAAATGTAATAAATTTTTTATTTATTATGAAACATAGAAAACTACTTATAGAAAACATAATACATATTAATATATTTATAAAAACATATTATTAATATTAAATTATGTATATAATCACTATTGTATTTATTTATTACAAATATACATTTAATTTATAAATATTAAATTATTTAAAGAGATGTTAAAATTGAAATAATATATATTATTTATAAATATATGTTATTTTTATTAAAATTGTTATATATGATTATGTACAAAATAAATAAAAATAATTATATTTTTTTGAATATATTTAATTAAAATTAATTTTATATAAACTATTATAGTTACTTAATAATAATAATTACTATATGTTTTTATTATTTTTATACATATTATGTTATATATTATAATTAGTATATATATATGTTAAATATATATTATATAAAATAATATAAAATTAAAAGAAGAATAAAAATCGGGGTGGGTCATGTGAATAAGGAGGGGGAGGGGAGGGTCGCATAATGGGAAGAGGGATGAGAGGGGAGGCATTCAGAAGAGGGGTGACAAAGCACTTCAATAACTGTGGAATTATTGAAATTCATCAATATGATTGGTGCCTCAAGATCAGGTCTAGATATGATGTCTAGCTGCCTTTATGAGATTCATGGGGGTTTGAGTAGTCGTTCTAGGTATACCATTGAGGTGGCTCAACATTAGCAATTGTTCGAGCATTGAATGTTGGAAGGATTTCTGCTATGGTCTAGTAGTAGATCCTAGAAGATGATGTGCTTGACATCAGATTGGCTGAATTCTTCATTACATATTCACATCATCAATGGTTCGGCATGAGGTTGGGTTTTGGTTCATGGATTCTTTATATATTGAAATAGTTTGTTTGATTTTTTTCCTCTTCAATAAGTGCAATAGTTAAATTTTGATTCCACAACTGTCTGCATATTTTTTTCTGTATGTTATAAAAACAATTCTATTATTGTATTAATTTGGATGATAGTCGAGATTCTAGGAGGAGTGATGAGTGGGGAGGTGAAGGTGCTAGTAATGATATTAGAGGAGGGAAATGTTGAGATATGGGTTTGGGGTAGATGTGAGAAATGTGAATGGTGGAAAAAGGATGGTGGTGGTGATACCGAGAGTCACCTCTTGAGGAATGGGAGGAATGGTGAGTGTGAGACTCACTATCAGTGAAGTTAGCAGTGGGTGCTGACTTGGTAGGGATACAAGGGAACTTGGGGTTAGTGATGACAATTGGGAATCAAGGAGTTGTAGTGAGACATGGAGTCGTCACTATATTGTTTAGTAGTTAGTCTTATATTGTGACATCAGGTGGCACCTAAAACAATAGCATTCATCACAAATTAAAAAAAGAATTAATTTTTCAAATATAAAATAATTAAAAAAATTAAATGAACGAAAAATAAAAATGAAAAAAATTTCATTTTAAATTAAAAAATTGAATGTGAATTCTAAAGTATCATGATTATAAATTATTTACCTAATAATTTAAAATAAATTATATCAAATTAAAACATAATATAATTTCTCAAGATTAAATTATTTAACAAATTGTTTAACTAAAATAATTAATAAAATAATATATTTCGTTTTAAATTAAATATAATTGTGAATTAAAATATATAATGAATATAATTAAATTATTATTATTATATTAATAATTCAATGTATTAAAAACAAATACAAAAAATTATTTATTTACAAATAATAAAAATTAGAATGATTTGAATTAAATAATTCAACATTAATGAAATAAACATTAAATATGTAAAAAATAATAATTATTTGGAAATAAATATAATAAATAAAGTTTTTTCTTTTGAAAAATAATCATGAAATAATTAGTGGAATAAAATTTTAAAATTTAAACCAAAAAAATATTAAAATATTAATGTTAAAGAAGAATGAATTCTTTAAGTCAAAAAATATTTAAAATGAAAATTTTAAACACTAAATTATCTATTTGAACATAAAAACTATATTTTAGTAATTATATACAAAAACCAAATATGTAAATTTTTTAATTAAAATATGATTTTGATATTAAAAACACAATAAAATAATAAAAATAGTGTTGAAAAGAGAATAAAAAACGAGTCACATCAGACTCCCCACGTATAAATGTTTGTTTGTCATCAAACAAAGGCATGCTTTTGAATTTTTGAAATAGACAAAAGTTGTTTTATAATAAATTATAAAACTGAAGCATGTTGGGACAATAAAAAAGGATAGGCTCAGGTATGACTTTTCAAGAGAGGTCAAGAAGTGATACTTCTTAGATTAAATCACACACTAGTTGTCTAGCGAAATAATAACTCATTCCCTTTCATTGATTTCAGGACTCCTACATGAAGTCACCTACATCCCTACATCAATTCCACATCATGTTACAAATAATGTAGTAGTAACATGTTAAATCAATTGCAATTAAAACCTCTACAGAAGGAACCTTCAATTTTCATGTTATCCATGGTTCAATATTTTTCAAAAAAAATCTAATCACCCTATTGATACAAATCAAAATATAATAAAACAAGTAAATTATCCCCTTCTCCATCTGGGATCAAAATTCTCCTCACATGAATGAACTCTTTTTTTACTTTAAGGAATATTATTTATTTATATATTTATTTATTTTTTCCCTTCCATGAGTGTGAAATTTATTTTGAAAAGGAACTTGTTGACATGTACACCAGGAAATCACACACACCTAATGCCAAGGGACTGATATATTCACTATGTGATCCCATTTTATTATTTAACTCCAATTTTAAGTAATTCTAAGATAGTCATTTGATAATGATCACTAAAATGATTTTATATATTTTTTAAAAATGACTCCCCTAGGTTCATGTTCAATATTTTGGTTTCTAAAATTCATGATCCAAATTCCACAACTATATATCTATATTACTCCATCACTCAATACCAAAACAGAATGTCCATAAAAACTATGTGTTAATTCACTCAAAAACCCCACACCCTCAAAACATTTAGACACTTTACCACCCTAAGAAAATAAAAAATTTAATCCACTTAGATGGAAATAATTAAATAGTAATGGAATCCAAATAACCATCCGGATGTGAAGGAAATTTTGAAAGAAGTTAGAAAAATGTGACTACTTTTTAGACAAAAAATAAAGGGGGAATATGATGTGATAATAAATGACCCTCTTCACCACACATAAAACTCAGCAATGTAAGCATTGTTAACTCTTAATGTGGGATGAAAAATTAAATGTTTGGTTCAAATAGGCTGGATAATCAATAGAAACAATGTGTTGTTTTAAGGGGTAGTAAGGAAGATCAAAAAACCCACTAAAAACATATATTCAAAAGAATTTCCACCAACCACCATAAGAAATCAACTATTTTTTTCTTTGAGGATTACCTAGAAATTCATAGAGTATACTACTATATTTGAATAAAGGTATATTAAATTGGTATAGTATGATTTAAAATTATATGCAACTAAATTTTCAACTCAATATTTTCTGGAACCTGAAACCCAAGAAGTTAAAATAGATTAATAATAAAAAAATTAAATAGTGGGACTACCCCATAGATTTAGATGAGATTCATATAGAAAACATGATAAAAAAATAAAAAAATGAAATATTTAACAACACTTCCCTAGATAAGAGTTAATTGAATATACCTACAAAAGATATTCTTTTGCAGTAATAAGTAATGTTATTTGGTTTCTCCAGTCGTATTTCAACAATATTCAGAAAATAAGCTTAATAATCCATAATTTAATGTTAAGAAAAATTAAACCATGGAATGAGTTGAATATATGTTATCCAGATAATATAGTTTGATGCTCCCATGGTTTTCTTTTGCTATGTTTTTGGAACCATGAACACTCAAGAAGTCTAATATCAAGTGAAACCATCAGAAATGAAACGAAAACTATCTCATGAAACTATGAGATTGGGGATTTATTTTTATTGTTATATGGAGAAATAATGAGAAAAAATAGTAAATAATGTTTATTTAGAATGAAAACCTGAATTTATTTCCTTTAGTTATACTTGAGACATATCCATCCTTCAAGAAGAGAAATGGATGCCAATACCTTTGGTTTTCCTTTAGTGATATGTTTGATCCTCTAAAAATTTTCAAAAAATTATCTTTTTTCAACCCCAACTAACTTCATATCTCAAGTTACCAAAACTCTAAAAATGGTGTAGGATCATAACCACTGGGTCTTTAACATACCTAGATAATCATTAAGGCTAATATTGAAAATAAATACCCTCTAACCAAAAATGAAATATCAATTTTTAATAATTGTCTTTTTATATAGATCTTGTTCTGTAAATATCATCATTCTCATAATACTACCTCTTTATTTCCTTTTGTCCACTCAATGCTATCAATCATCTCTCACCAGAAGACATGAAAACAATGTTCAGTGCCTTCACATCAAAATATGATTTTTGATGAAAATCTATCAGATGATGATATGTTTTACCAAATAGCATAATGTATGGAAACATCCCTTTGAAAGTCATGTAAGAAATTATATATGTCTATAGAGCCTAATCAAACATCATATCCAAACCTTTCCTAGATAAATAAAATATCATCTCAAAAATAATCACTATTATCCTCATTGAAACTTCTTTCTTCATAATATAATGTGGGTGATAAGTGTTATATATCCTATGAGAGAATCCATATTTTTCCATTAAATCCGTGAACATGTAATTCTTGGATGAGTTTCATTTTCTATGATAAAATATCTTGGCACTCCAAACATGGAAAAATTAATTTTCTAGATAAATCACCAAACTAGATGTATAGTTTTTTGGAATAGAAACTTCCCCAACCCACATGGACACATAATCCATATAAACTCTATTAAACTCATTCTCTAAAGAGTATGGTAATTTCCCTAGGACATCCAATCTCCATACATAGAAAAATTTAATCTCTATAATTCTTTTTTATAATTATCCTAACTTTATTATACATTTCAAATTATTTGACATGTTTAATAGCCAGTGACATAACATCTATAATCATTGAACAGTGTAAGCTAATAGAAACAATTATGTTTCACTTTCTAATATGTCCTCCATCCTCTATGTTGTCTACCCTATGTTGATGACTGAAAACACTCATGTATGGGTAGAATTTCTTCCATAACAACACATCTCCTCAATATATAAACTACATATCTCATTAAAAGAGGAGGGTCATAAAATTAATATTATTTCAACTAAGATATAATCCTATTTATTTAGATCTGTTAGATGACTTTGTTAGGACAACAATAGCCATAAAATTAGAAAATTATGAAAACTTGGAAGACTACTGTAGAGAAGAAGAAAATACCCATTCATATAGAAATGATATATTTATCTCTCTAAGGACCTAAAATTGAGTGTATTGAATCATAGATAAGCGGCATGCCAATATATTTTCATCCCCTTTAATATACATAATATCTATTTCAAATTACATCAAATAAAAATTCCACCTCATCATTTTTTGTTTTGGGTGATTATTGTGATTTAGTAATTGAGGGATGTATAGTTTGTGAAAATGATAGCTTTGGAAAAAATCAAGTATACTATGAATTTTTCCATAGTAAGAATCAGATCATTAAGTTCCATTTCATTGGTGGAATAGTTTTTCTATGCATCATCCAGTAGCTTTCAGGCATAGGAAAAGACCTATAGCATCCTATCATTCCACTTACCCAAAACAACACCTATTGATATGTTATTAGAACTATAAATCACATCAAATGGGAGCTACTAGTTTTAGAAAGTGATCACATGTGAGGTGTTTAGCTTTTCAATGTGAAAGTTAAATTCCCCATGTATTTTTCATCAAAAAACGGGGTTTCTTTAACCCGTTGTGAGTACTATTGTCTTTTGATATTATAAAACTACTTAATTAACCTTATGTAGAACCCATATTTTCCCTAGAAATGCCACACTTCCTTTTTATTTTAGTAAATAAAACATTTGGATCACCTCATCATTGGAATTACCAAATTCAAAGCTCTTCTTACACATATTGTGACCTAAAAAAATTCCCTTTGTAACAATAAACTAAAACTTTTCCCATTTGAGAACAACATTTTTCACTTGTCACATTTCTAGAGAAAATTACAAAAGTTAAATATAGTTTTAAAAATTACGTCCCACAAAAATATATTCGTCCATGAAAACATCAATTATCCTTTGAATAATATCTATGATAATTGAAATCACGAGTCTTTATAATATGGATGGATCGCCACATAGGTCATAGGGCATCTAATGGTAAAAGAATGTCTAAAATTGACAAGTAAACTGTCTTTTCTCTTGATTATAATGTGAAATCGATATCTAGATGTTACCAGAATAAGAATAAGGATAATATAACTATTATTTTCCAGGAAACCCATCAAACATTAGGTCTAAAAATGTCAAGGAAAATTGGACCTTCCTTGTGGAAGTATTCAATTTCCTATAATCTATAAGGACCCTCCATTTATTCAGATTTATTATTTGTATTTGCTCATTTTTCTTTTTGGGACCACATTACCTCCACTATTGTTTTGGAAAACATAGATAGGATGTTCCCAAGTTCTATAAAAAATGGAAAAAATAATTATATCATTAAGTAGTTTAATAACTTCTTCCCAGAACACTTCCTTCATGTTTGGGTTTAGTATCCTTTGGGCTTTCACTCTATTCTTAAACTCGGGATCCCTTGAGATTTTATATATAGAGAACAGTGGACTAATACCCTTAATATCATAAATTTTCCAACCAATTATAGACATGAACTTCAAAAAATCACCCAACATATTATCTTGTTGGGTTACCTCCATCTTAGACGAGATGATTAGAGGTAGTGTGGAACTCTCCCATTAAATTGAATATATATAATGTACAAGGAGGGTTTTGAGCTCTATAATGGGTGTTTATGGTATTTATGGAATACAAATTTGACTAGGTGGACCATGTTCATCATTCTTCCTCTTGGAGAAGGTAGTACTTACGTATTCATATACATCACTATTACTCACAGAAAAATTTTCCCCACATTTATACTATTATTTGGATGATAGAATATGTTCTAAATTAAACTCCTCCATGTGTTCCAAAAACTCCCCCACACCCAATTCATCAATTATATCATTCTCTATACATGACACATTTCTCACGAAAGTTGTTTTGCAGGGATCTCAGATTCACCATTGATCTCTTCTAACATCCTTCAAAACTCCACTTCCTCCTCATTTGCTGGACATTCACGTATGAACAACATATATACCAAAATGATTATATGTGGTGGTTATTTAATTTTATTTAACACATTGAATTATTTTTTTAATCACAAATATGATAATAAATTTGCTGTTAGAGAAATTAATCATTACTCTCCCTATGACTAGGAATGGTCTACCAAAGATGATTGGTACCTTATGGTTATACACCATATCAACAAATAGAATAGTAGCTGGTAGAAATTTTCTACTAACTCTTATTAAAAGGTCATTTACCCTACCAATAGAGTGATTAATGGGTTGATCAACAAGTAGTAACAAATATGTGGAGGGTTGGGGAACTTTTAATATCATTTGATTAAGTACAGAAAGAGGGATCCATTTATGGATTTACACAAGATTACACAAATAGTTGAACTTACGACTTATATATCAAATGTTTTATAGGATAAAAAACACCCTAACTCTAAAATAATAAGATCTATACAATTATAAAAAACATCCCTAAAATCCTCTTTCAGAAATTAGGTGGAAAATTCTTCCAAAGAAAATTTTTTAGAGAAAAATTTATTAATATATTTTAATTATAATGGGATTTTTATCAAGTCTTTACAGAACATGATGTCAATTTTCATCTTTTTATATACATTTAAATATTTTACCATCATTGAATTTGTATTTTCATTTTTTATTCATTGTGGAAATGGGATAAGGGGGAATATTGTTTATAAATTTGTGGAATCCCTTTGACATCCATTTCATTCATTTTCTTCCATGTATTATAATTGTTTCTGAATACATTATCATTTTTTTTCAGTTGGAATAGTAGGAGGCATTGTATTTATAGTGCTTTTTTATATTTTTTTCATTTTCATCATATTACATATTTTAATTTTCATAATCATATAGTTTTATTAATTTTAGATATTTAGGGGTACTTTCTAGGATCTTAAGGTGTACGTAGACTACATCTGGTGGTCAAAAAAATTACAGTTTCCTTGGGGGTTGGATTCATTAGTACTTGTAAACATTAATTTTTCTATAATTCCCTTGTACCAAGATATTTTCCCATTTTAGTTTCTATATTATTCATTCATGTTTCCATATGAACATTATCTAAATAATTTAGCATCTTTTTGTCATCAAATATATCTACCAGGTGTCAGAAAATTCCCCTCACTTAATCCGTGGAATTAGATGACTCTTCCTTGTGATGGGGTTGGAACTACGGCCTAGTTGGCTGTTAGAAACTAGGAAGGGAATCAAATTTATGGATCCCCTTCACCACCTAATAATTTCAATGGTGGTTCTTATACCCTTTTTTTAGGTGTTCGAAAATAGGTTATCCCAAGAGTGCATCCCGAGACCATAACCAAAATAACTGGAATCCTTAAGAAGCTAGATGGGAATATCAATGTTTTTCTAGTAAGTATGTGAGTTCCTATATATTCTCTAGTGTAAGAATTTATCCATATGTGTGTTGTGAGTGTTTTCATTAAATAACCCATCATCTTGGGCTTCATTCTTATGGAATATGGTAGTGTTCTCTTCTATTAATGGTTATTCTCCAAAGGTGTTTGTATTAGGAGTTTGTTATAGTTTGTTAAAAATTGGATTCAACTCCTCATTTTAATTTCATTAAATTATACTCCATCATACTAATCCATGATTTCTTGGTTGTATGGGTGAGTCTATTATTAAATGTTTCGATGAGAAATTGGGGAGTGCACTTGTGGTTTGCACTTTGTCGTAGTAATCCCCTATGTCTATCCCAATCTTCATGAATCTTTTCCCCCATATACTGTACGAACCCAATGATTTTATACCCAATAATATAGTTCATTATCCTAGGATATAATTTAATAGTTAAAACATTATAGAATTGATTCTAGGAGAAAAAAAATTATTCTTCTAAATATTGTAACCAATTACTATCATTGAATTAAGGTAGAAGTAGAACAATATAAATTTTTGTTCTTCCTCACTAAGGCCACTCTATGGAAGCTGCTATAAACTATAATTTAATTCACTAACAATGTCAAGGGAGTGTTGATTAGGAATCTCATTATATGTCTCCAGTGGGGAAATATAGATTTATTTATTTAACAGTTTATTGATTTTTGTGAGATCATAATACAAGAATGTTTTCTAGATACAGAAAGAAGTAAGAAATCACAATAACTGGTCCACTACAAAATTTAATTAATAGACCAATTTAGATTAAGATGTGGTGGATTTTTTAGGTTTTAGTTCTTATCTTCTCTATTAATTTCCATTGTAATTACAATTTTTTTATTTTTCAAGTATTTTATATATTCTTCAATTTTTATTATTTTGTGTTCTAATGTCTTAGGTTTAGACCTAGTGTACATGTAATAAATTATCAGATATATGTTTTAATTTTATTAAGAATTATTTTTATTTATATATTTTTTAATAGTTCATGTGATTTTTAACTTTTTTTCTATTTTATTTTCTTTCAATATTTTTTCAATATGTTATTTTTTATATTATTTTTTAATTGGTCACATGCACATTTCCTATAATGGTTCCATAATTTGACATGGATATCCCTGATCAAGTGAAAATATTTATTTATAAACACCTAATTTCATCTATTGTAATTAAAAGATGGGTATCGTGCCATGAAGAAGAACTGATTTTGTGCTTATGTTAACATAAAAAAAATCAAAACAATCAAAACAAAATTAAAAAAAAACAAAAAAAACAAGTTACATTGGATGATCAAATTGTCAAATAAATGAAATGTTGATTATGTGTGAAAAATGAGTGAGGGAATATATACAAGAAATCATATACAATAGAGTTTGCAAGAAAACAAAAAATATAATGGGAAGGGGAAATTTGGTTGGTTCTCTTGAATACTAACATTATATTCAACATGCAATAATATTAAATCATTTAGATCTGGTTGAATGTGGAAGAATATATTTTTCATTGGGTCGACTTCAAAAAATATAAACCCAACAGTTTATCAACTATTTATATAATTCCATCCCTATGCGAGAACAAACCACCTAACAGTGAGTTTAATTTTTTGACATAACTCATTGTGATTCTCTTTCCTGATCATGATTATCATTTAATTAGAATAATCATATTGAAATAAATAATAATTTAAACTCAATCAAGATCAGTTTTCCCTGATACTTTTTGTTTTGTAAAAATTATTGTTCAAAAAATGGGAGAGAATAACCCTGATGAAGAATTAATCCATGAACAATGTAAACATTTAAACAACTAAGCATTTCCACCAAGGGAGATTATGCATATATCATGTTTGGGATCAATATATTAATTTAAATTATATTAAAATAGTTCATGTTAAAGATATTTTCATATAAATAGATTAATGAGAAATAATACGTCTCCCCCTGCATAATCTCCCAGAGCCCCAATGTTGTTGTCTCTAATCTCGGCCCTTTTCTGCTGCAATGGTGAATGGAATTCTATATCCAGATCTTCCACCCTTGGAATCAAGAACTGGTTCAGAGAGATTCCCGAAGAGGATTTCATGAAGTCAATTCATTCTTCAGCTGGAAGTTGTGGTATCAAATGATCTCCTCTCTAATGATAAATGGATCTCTCTTTATTTTGTGAGCAGTTCCCATGACAATTTTTGTTTCAAGATTACTCTCATGGTGTTGCATTTAGCATGTATCTTCTTCTCTATAGGTAAACCATGCATAAACACATTAACGTAATGTTCATATTCCATTACGCACAACCCCACCCCCAGTGAAATATTAAATAAAAATATTAAAAACCACTTAGAAATAAATAATTGTTACTTTATTTAAATAAAACTTAAATAAATTATATATTTGTTATTAATAAAAAAATACTTATAGTGAAAATAATATTGTTTCTTATATTTATAAAATCAATTTTTAAAATATAAATATAATAAATATTTTATTTATTTATTACTAACATACCTAGAATCAATAACTATTTATTTTTTAGCATAGATGTTAAAATTTATAATATATATTATTTATAAATACTTGTTATTTATATTAAAATTATTATATTTATGTATGTAAAAATGAATATACGTAATTTTTTATATTTAAATATATTTAATAAAAAATGAATTTATATATATAATACTATGTTTATTGTTATTATAGTTGTTATTATTATTATTCGTATTATATTATATATTATATTTACTATATATTCGTTATATAAATTAATTTTATAAAATAATAAACAAATTAAAAGAAAAATTATAAAGGGGGTGGGTCAAGCGACTAAGTAGGGGGATATGAGGGTCGTGCAAAGGACATAGGGATGAGATGGGTGGAACTTAATAGAGGGGTGACAAGGGTCTTCAATATCATTGGAAGCACTATCCTTCATTAATTGGTGTGGTGGCTCATGTCTGGGTCAATATGTAGTGTCCTTCAGCCTCGTTGAGATTCAATGGGTTTTGAGTTGTGGTGGTCTGGATGAAACTATGGTGTCCCCAAGTAAGCTATAGTTCCGGCATCCGATGTAGGAGGGTGTCGCACACACCTATAATTGGTGTTATTGGAATAGGTATTGCTCCACATAATTTTCTTTGATTTTTTGGATCTATATTCTCATCTGGGGTGATTATTTATGTGGTTGGGTCTTGGTTTCCTATTCTTTTAGATATGAAAATTGTTCAGATGATTTTTTCCATCTAGAATTTTCGAATCTATTGAATTTGGATTCCAACTCTATTCAAATGGATTTATTTCAACTGGTCACAAGATTATTGTGATGTTGTTGTTTTAATTTGGCTACTGGAAGTGAGTCTATGATTATGGGGGAATGAGGAGGTGTGTGGGCTACTAGTGAGCGTGGAGGAGGGAAACAACGAGACAGGGTGTAAAGGTAGTGGTGAGAAAAGAAAATGGAGGAAATATTATGGTGGAGGTGAGATGTGTGAGTCACCTTGAAATGATATGGAGAAACAATGCATATAGGACTCACTACTAGAGAAACAATAAGTGACATTCTTTGTGGCAGTGAGACATAGGAACTCGGTGTTGGTAGTGATATGTGGGAATCAATAAGTGGTGGTGATATGTGGCTAGAAATGACTCATTTGAGTAACAGCTGGATGGTCTAGCGGTGAGTCTGACAAAGAGGGAGAAAGTGTCACCTAAAAAAACATTGGAAAAAAATTAAAACAATGAAATATTTTATCTAATAAAAATTACATAAAAAATAAAAAATTAAATAAACATAAAAACATAAAAATTTACATTTTCAATTACAAAAAACAAAATATTAATTAAAAATTATCAAATTGATAAATTATCATAATTTAATTGTTAGAAAATTAAATGATAAACTAATTTTACAGTCTTAAATTAGTTAACTCATTAATTAATAAAAATAATTAATAAAGTAAAATAATTAGATTAAAATTAAAGAAAAAATATTATTAAATTATAAACATAATAGTATTAAAATTTTCAAAATTATTTTATTAAACAATATAATAAAATTAAAGGTGAAAAAGTGATTATTTATAGATGACAAATTTTATAATAAATTTAATTAAACAATTAAATATTATTAAATGATCATTAATTACATATGGAATTAATTAATTAGGCATTAAATGAATAAATACAATAGTTAATTTAGAAAGCATAATATAATTAAATACTTAAAATAATGAAAATTATTTATTTAAAAAAATGAATAAAAAACTAATGTTATAGAAAAATAAGGTATTTCAAATTAAAATTATTTACAATTAAAAATTAAAACTCTAAAATAAATACTTTCACAAATATTCTTGTTTTATTAATTATACAAAAAAATTGCAAAATTTTATATTAAAATAATAATAGAATAAAAAAATTGATTTTGCAAAGAGAAAAAAAACCAGACACATCTTCCTCCCATTTTGTATCCTGATAATTTATGAATCTCTCTCAATAAATTCTTCTTAGTCTAATCTAACACTCAAATGATGTTCCCATTTACTATTTTAATTCTTGGTCTAATGTACGTAGAGAATGTGTGGGATTTTATTTTAAAATCTCTCCCACTATAGTTCATAAGTAAACATCATTGAATAGATTATAATGATATTCGAGTTTAACCTTTTCAAATAGTCCAAAACATCTGGGGTCACTTTTTCCAATTCATCAATAGATATCATCTAAAAACACAATATTTCTTTCACTAATAACATAGTATTATTTCTTATATATGCCTTTTCTTAATGGTTGTGACTTCGCAACATTTATATTAAGTCAATCAAACACTTTTGGATAATGTAATTTTGGTGAATGTAAATCATGTGATTATTCTTATGGTTAAGACTCAGATTTATTTTTACTCTTTACTTTACAACATTGAACACTTAGTAATGTTTCGATATTAAAATTTTAATCTACTAGTCTCAAACAAATACATTTACTCAATATTAAACTATTTTTTATAGTATATGAATTCTAATATTTTCAACCACATACATAGATATATAATTCCTATGAAATGAAAAATAATGTTTGGTGAAATTAGAAAACATCATCCAATGAACTAAAAAATTTATTCTTGTCAGCATATAAATATTGATTGGTATTTTTGTGCATATACTTTAATAGATTCTCACATTGATATTGTATAAAACCCAATTTATTTACTTCAATATTTTGTTATGTATTTTTATATCTCTTCATCTGGTATTCAAAACCACCATTTTACTCATCTTCTATAGAATGTGATTTTATCACTATTAACTATCGTTACTACTCTTTCATATGGTGCTTCTAAATGCCTCATGTTTTGAGAAAATATCATTGGTAACATTATCTAATCATTTGGTAATATTTTTATATTACATATTCTTTATATTTGTGTTTTTTAACATCAATATTCCTTATGTTGTATTTTATATTTGCTTCTTCACATAAACAATGAATACTGACATTATAAATACTCATATTCTATTATAAATATTATATAATCCTTATTTCACTAAATCTATCCTCAATTTGTTCTTCTTCCTACCATTACATGATCTGTGTTTGTTTATAATATTCCATATCATACCCTCAAAAACATTCACTCCACTTTCCTTTAATAATTATAGTGACATATGTTTTACAATTTCTAAATAAATTATTAACCATTTATGTAGGGAAATCATCCAATAGTAGAACAAGAAAATATAACATTCTTTTACATGATGAATATATATTCAAGAGTATCTATTTTGGGTAAACTGTTTTCTGTAACTCCCAAAGATAACT
This sequence comes from Viscum album, assembly GCA_963277665.1. Classification (NCBI taxonomy): domain Eukaryota; kingdom Viridiplantae; phylum Streptophyta; class Magnoliopsida; order Santalales; family Viscaceae; genus Viscum; species Viscum album. The sequence goes on from OY728135.1 coordinate 554,841,954, forward strand.
TCAGCATACATCAACATAATCATTAAATTCCCCCCAATACATTCACAACAAATACAATAACTCGTCCTCATCATCTATTGGTCACATAACCATATAAATGAAAGGGAATCATGTTATCTTTAATGAAATTTGTTGTATGATCCTTCTTGACAAGTAAATGTTAAAACTACCTTACACCTTCTCCATTACATGTTCCATTCCTGTTAAATACACTAAAAAATAATGCATTCCCCCAGATCATGTTGAAATTTAATCGTGAGGATCACATAATATGTGGTTCAATATTTATAATTTATTAAATGGGGTGAAGAATACTGAGGTTATTAATAATGTTTTATTGGAATGAAATTAATATAATATCATAAAAACCATGATATAATTCATATATTTTATTTTTTAAAATAGATTCAAATAATTTTTTAAAATAAAATGTATAGAATAAAAATATCTCAAAGTAATGATTCCATCTTAATAATATAGAATAAGTTATAGGTCACCTCTCTGTAATATTATATTAAAATTAGATAATAATTTTGAGAATGAATTTAAAAAATAATTCAATATTATTATAAAATATTTAAAATTAAATTATGTTATTCAAAACATATCAAAGTTAATAAAAATAGTTTATATTTAAATAAATTAATCCCCTAAAATCAATTAGTGGTTTAAAATTATAATGGGTATTAAGTAGTGATAAAAATTATTACAGACATATTATTAGTGGAAATAAGACCTACTAATAATGTAAAATATCACATAGATATGATCAAGTAACTAAGTTGAATTGTAATGAACTACCCTAACATTCTATTCAATAGAACAAAACCTAGCGTCATACTAAATTAATTAGAGTGAAATTTCACCTATAATTTTCTATCATATCAAATGTACCAAAATAAATTCAATAATGAAAATAATAATAAAATTCTCAATAAATTATAAATAATATCCTAATAATTCAAAACTCAGTCATACATACAAATATAACCATAAAAATCTCATGTTCCAATGCACGAAAAATACAATAAAAATTTTAAAATTTAATAAGATAGGAAAACCTCCACATGTCTGTAAATTCTCACATAAATAACTCCATGATATCTTGAGACATCATCTCTTATAATATATGAAATCTCTCATTTTTGTTGATTATCGTAAATAATATATATATATATATGATATATTAATGTATTTGGAGTCAAAATAAATCCATGACAAAATCCATTAAAAATATATTAATCCCTTAGAGTTCAATGTGATCAAAAATAGAATTTGTAATTATTTTAAATGAGTTTATATTAATATTTTGATAATTAAAATATTATGTTGGTTTTCAACCAAGTCACATAAATACTCTCATAATGTCATTGACAAATTTCTACAAAAAAATATTTTATATCATTCATTGAATAATGTAGTGAAACTTTGGTCTCATATAGTTCACTTGCTAAACAAATTCCATCTCATATGTCCCTTATCCTATCACATGTTATATCCAAATCAATGATTCATGTACCTATATATCTCATCAAAACCTAACCTAAGTATATTTAAAATTATAAAATATATTGGGAAATTTTAAAAATTCAATTTTTGTAATAATTGTCAATTAATATGTATTAATTTATTGTGAAATTACATAAATCATTCATTAGTTATTAAACATTAATAACACATTCACATTAAAAAAATAAATCACCTTTAATTCTAAATAATCTTTTAAACATTAATATAAAATTGAAAATGTATTTAATTCATTTTAAATTAATTATTTGTTCCACCTAAACCAACTTCTCAATCAATTAATTATTAATATTTTGATTATAATTTTATTACGTATTTAAATTAACATTAATTGAATTTTTTTAAGATAAATATCACTTTATAGGCCAAAAATTTCATTAGAAATATCATTGAAATATATAAATAAATCCTTTAGTTATTAAGTTTATTATACCCAATTTATATAAGATCAATCAAATGAATAATGATCATTACATCAGTTATGTCCCATCCCAATCAATCATAATATCAACAATTATTTCTAAAAAATCATCAAAATTCCTTCAATTGTGAAATGAATTTATATATTAGCAAAGAAAACCACAACACATCAAAAAAAAATTAAAAAATCAATTTAATCCTTCCATGATTCCTAATTTATTAAATAATTAATAAGTATATTAGAATCAATATTTATCATACCATTTCCTAATTAAGTCGCAATTTAAAAATATATGTTCTAAATTTTCATCACTTGAACACATTTATAAAAGATGTAAAACACATAAAAAATCATGGTAAAATATTCTAAACCATTAAATGAGTTTATCATTATATAAAACTCAAATAAATCAACATAAAATAATATGAGTGGAAATTTTAGAGAAAATCACAGCATTAAATTCAAAATATTGTATGTGGTCAACTTTCTAACATTAATTAAACAATCCACCAAATGAGGTATGGAACAATTTCATCCAAAACATAATAAATAAAAAAATTGAAAAAGTGAAAGCATATATGGATAAATAGAATAAACAACTAACTAAAAAATGTTCATTTTTTACTAGTTTATTGGTCTTTTATATATTATACCAATACAAATCCAACACCATTGAAGGAATAAAATTCTACAAAGATTTTTAGGAGATATAAACAATCTAATGTAGAAGGAGAAAGGAATATATTACGAAGAGAGAAATTTTTTAAATGATCCACCTATAAATTGGGATATAGATATTCAATCCAAATTTTTTCACTACAAATATATGATGTTTTTCTTTAATAAACAATTATGGTGGAATCCTAATGGGTTCCTAATATCTCTCCACCAATTGGATCACTGGCCACCTGGTACCTAGACATCGACATCTTATTATATATTGTAAAAGTCTATACAACAGTCACTTGATCTTAAGAACCTAGTTACCTATCACCACAAACCCAATAGAGTTTTATTATTATTATATAAAATTACACTTTTTTATTCCCCTATTCAATAATTAATTAAACTTGCATCCCCAAAATAAACTCAATCTTTTAAAAAATATGTTCAAGAACATAGATAAATGAAATAAAAATTTCCTCAAAACATGAATCCATTAATGTATCCCAACCATAAGGATTTTAATCTTTGAGAATCATTATCAATTAATATAGTGGAATAAATCTATCTATAGTTTACTCAAATATTGTTACTTTTCAAAAATACCCACTTGTACATGTCCATGATTCTTGGGAACATGTGCATGTTGAATTAGAATTCCATAAAAAATGTTTATTATGAACAAAAATAAACATGACTTTATTTGAATTTTGAATCCTACTCCATTTCCACATTATCTTAATGTATCAAATGTTCTATATTATTATTATATTTTCTTACATATTCTAAATAAAATATATCATCCATAACACTATTTCATAGGTAATGAAAAATTATAATCAAACTCATTAATTATTTATAGAATCTAAAAAATTCCAACAAATCATTTTCATCTCCCATAAATGAAATATTCATCAGTATCCTAACAATGGTGGGACATAGATGATGAAAAAATTTCTATTATAAAACTACGTTTTCCAATTTATATATTTTTTGTATGGATTATAAACACTTTATTCCATGGATATAAACATTCCTGGTAATTTTTACATGGAAAGAGGCATTTTAAACTATTATATATCCAAATAATGATCCCTTACTAGATTCCACAAAACACTATGTTTTATTAGTAGGTACATTAATAAATAGTAAAAAATTTATCCAAATGAATATATTTATGATAGTTTTTATTGTGAATAATCTCTACCGTAGACAAATTATCTTCCCATGAATTATCAAATCAAATAACTAAAGCATGATGCATATCCATAAGCATATAAACATCACATGTAGATTGGTTTTATTTCTAGGGATGATATTTTATTTGAAGCATCACTTGAGAAAAATGTTCTATTTTAAACAATTACAAAATCCAGATATGAATCTTGAAATATGGTCATTAATAATTAAATTTAGAATCATATGACGTCTCACAAATCAATGAAATTACCCATCCCATGCTCTTGTATTTTATGATATTGTTTGATCAATGTAAAACATGGATATTTATGAATCATCTAAATAAAAACCCAAATTTTATCATTCCCTAATTCACAATATCTAGAAACCTATAGAAAACCATCGTATGATCTTCACATTTACATTACAAAATAGGAAATGATTGAAACTAACTTATTAACCTTTGATGTTAACAATTCACATACAGATAGATATTACTTCATAAAATCATTACATCCACATCATGACTCATATATGGCTAGTAAAAAGTAATATAACACTATTATACATATTGGTTAAAAAAATTGAATTAACCATAACAAATATGAAACTTTCTCTTCTCTTCCACTAACAAATAAAGAATAAAAAATGAATTTTATTTAAATAAAATATACAGTCCTTACTATGTGAATTTTTAGTCATTCTATCCCCACAATATAATATTTCATGAAGAAAATGTTACTTAGATTATGAAATATGGCCCTGTTATTAATAAATTTTCAATGATAAAGTGATAGTAAAATTTTCATGTTAAAAAAAGAATTCTTTATTATATGCCAATTGTTTTGGATCTAATAGAAATAAAATATGTTTACACACATCCATTTACTCAAGAACTATATCAACCTTCAAATTCCTATATAGATAATCAAAAATGAAATTGTCATTTTTAAATGAATATTTATTCACAAAATCGAATAAAAGAATATAATCTACCCATGGAATATTTGGAACATTTATATCACTCTAAGAAAATACATAAATCATGATTTAATGATAATAAAATACTATAAACTTCATAGAAAATATATAATGAATCTTGTTTTTGTATATATGCACAATTGTGGAAAACATTAGATCATGAGTATGGTAATTCTTCTATTGTAGCCAAAGATTCTGAGAAACATATTCCACTAAATTCCCATCATGAATCCAAACACACCCTAATTCCTCATGAGTGGAATAAAAATAATTTTCATTAAGCATCCGTTGATCTTATATAATGTGAATATTTTTTAATGTTAATATAATTTTCCACTAAAATTGAAGTTTTCTATTTGTCATATCACTGAAAATATAATACATTTCAATTTATTTTTGTCATTGGTAAATTAAAATGTGATATTTCCTATATGAATGAATTATATTAACATTACAAAAACATGAGAAACTCGATATATCATAGAAATTATTGGTAATATACAAATATAATATTTCTTAAATGATTTAATGATTCACTAATGTCCTTGATTCAAGAAAACATGTTAAAAAAGGTTATATCTAAAATAAAAAAATGGGATTTTGACATCATAACATACAATAAATTTTATAGTAATTAGTCATGGATAATTTCAAATATTACCTATTCTCTACATATAATTCTGGTTATATAACCATTTCATAGATAATACAATTAATAATGAATCTGGATTTAGATAGAATACAGGATAGATCAAGTCTATAAATAACTATATTATTTTCATAAACCAGAGTTAATTTACTATGAACGTAAAAATGGCCAATATGTATTTGAAACATTTTCTTTGGATCATCCTTTCCTCACACCCTAAACTGATGAAAAAAAGATAAAACATCAATCTCTAAAAACAATTGAGCTCATCTCAATGAAAAAATCATTTATTAATTACGAAGTATATGGATTTTAATAGTATCTAGCCTAAATCTATGATATTAAACACAAAATATCAAACTCTTATTCACATTCATTGAAGATTACACTTGAGAACTCCATAGAGGTATGATGTTTTATTGAATCCTCTAAATTCAATATCTTTTTAATTAAAAATTAACTCACTATTCATAAATGGATTCATATGATAAAGATCCATATTGAAAGAATAATTACCTGAAACCAATTAAATCACTAATTATATATATCTTTTAGGTATAAATACTACAAATTCATTACAAAACTAAAATAAAAACAAAATATTATAGATACTCTCATCTAATCATATAGTAATTCCTCAAACCTAAGATATAATCAGTCCCAATGTGAAAAATAAAATATAGATCTACAATATTGAATATATAATAATATAATAATAATATATTACTCATCACAGGTTAAAAATAATGTCAGTTGTCTATAGTAACAATGATTATGAACCATACATTTAGTTTATCGATTATATAATCACATATAAATCTTTTATATTTAATGTAAAAAAAATTCTGATGATTTCTATATCTATTAAAATTTTGGAATTGTGATGACTATATTTTTATAGGATCATCCCATCTTCATATTAGTGTATTCAGAAAACAATTCATGAGATAAATTAAGTATCCAGAACAAGGATAGATACAAATCCAAAAGTTTTAAATGAATGAGGAATCATATAATATCCTAAGTAAGGTAGAGGTAACAAAAATCATTCAATAGTCCATATGATACCCTCAATAGTATCCTCTATATGCCTCTCCATAATAAATAACTCATGAGGACCTACATTTTGACCATATTCCTAGGTTACCCTACTCCCAAATAAATTATTTATTCCCAAAACATGTTCCTAAGAATCCTTATTAATTCCATATATATATATAATATGTCTCTAGATACATTATAGTGAAATATACCAATACTGATATGATCACATATATTTTGAATCACAGACTACTCTCTGATGATATCCTATCAAAACAATGTCTACTGATTTCCTACATTTACGTAATATTGATATTACATTGGCTCTATAAGAAAATAATATCAATTATGTACTCCTAATACCCACATATAATACTGTAAGGTTTCCTTAACCGATGATAAAGGAGATAAACAATTCATCACTGTTCCACTAGTTCACTCACCAGCACTGTGATATTCATCTCCCTTCCATGATCCAACAACTCCCACAAATACTTTGTTGTCTTCATTAAGAACCAATTATACCATTATATCCATTTTTACTAATTCTATGAATGTATGTAAATAATAAATTTTAATGATTAACTTAATCTATATCTGCATACCATACATATATCAATGAATCTTGTAATCCCATCTCCCCATATGCTTATAGAAAAATAGATCATGTCCACAAAATTTAAACTATAATCAAGAAGATATATATTTTCATAGTATAGATCCATAATATTTTGAAATTAAAAAATATATATCATATTTATGAATTACTACATCAAAAGAGATACTATAAATAATTTCATCTTAAACATTTTATATTTTTTTTCTTGTGAGATGATATCCCAACCTTGGCGAGCAAGTATTTCGATTATTAGAACATAAAGATTCAAATTTTTACCTTATTGTTTTAATATAATCCCAATGATCATTTACATCTTCAAAAACCATTATCATATCTACATATCCTAGAATCACCATCAAATAAAAGTGGGTGTTTCACTAAGAAATATTGAACCATGTTAGGCACCATATATTTAACTTGAAGAGGTCACCCTTATACGTTTTGAATTAATTTAGGGAGACTCTCTGTGATTTTATTCCCCAATAGAGTGTCATTCGCACTAATAATATCAAAATAATATATATCCCATTATGTATACCTATGATAAGAACAGTTATTCTAGCATTATCTCCATAATAGTCTTCAACTCACTTTTTAACATCCCTAATTCTTCATAAATCAACACACTAAATAAAAATTATTATTAATATTTTAAATAATTGAAAAAAAAATATCACCCTGATAAATAATCTCAAAATAATATATTAATAAATCTAATTAAATATCATCATAGATTTGTAACACTACAACTTTAATTATAGTATGGCTTTATTTATTTAGAAATAACAACACAATTCACATATCATTATTCAATAATATAATTAATAAATAAATTAAAATTTATTATTAATTGAATTTGACACGTTGAATAATATTTTTTTAATTAATCATTTCCATAATAGGGTGATTATTGAATAAATTTCATAAAAAGTTAATCATTGGGTGAATTTTGAAAAATAACAATTTTAAAAACTGTAATTGTTGTTACACTATAATGATTCTAGAATGAAATGAAAATTTATGAAACAATTTTATATAACATGTTCATATTTTATGTGTAATATAATCAATACGAAAACATAATTTTTATCCTGGAAATATATTTTTAGAGTTTTTTATGTAAAATTAATTTTTCTATTCAAATATATAATATTTTTAGTTCTTCTCTCTCAATCAAGTATATATAATGTTCCATTAGGTTTATCATTGTTTTGAAAGAAAAAAAATAATTTTATTCAAAAAAGATAGATTTTTTAATTTGATTAAATTTTTTTTATTTTTTGTAAAATCAATATTATTCTTAATTGACATTTTTCTACAAATAGTTTTTTTGAGTTTCAGTGTGATTATATTTAAAACAATTTCTTCCACATCGTCAAATTGAATCCATTAAAATAGAAACATTATTTTTAATTTGTTTTATCAATATGAGTAATCAAGGTTAAATTAAATTTTATTCAAAATTAATTGTAAATACAGTAAAACAAATTACCATGGATATGGTTAAAATGTGTTTATAGAGGTTGTTTATTAAAGAGATATTCATTATCATGTTAGATAAATATATCTAATATTTATTGGTTGAAGAATTTATTACCTTAACATATATTTTACTAGTAATCCACCCTTGAAAATGCACATGAATATTAATGTTTATTTCAAATAATTTGTTTCTTCATCATTCAAAAAAATTGTAATGTCACTAAAATCAATATAATGTTTATAATGAAATAATGACAACAAAAATATGAATACACGTGATAGAAACAACATGATATCTATTTTGTAGATATAGGTTCACTAAAAAAATGCATTAATAATAATATGGGATTTATAGTAGTTGATAATATTGAAAAAATATTTACCATGAAACATGGATTGTGTGTCTATATATTTTAAAAAATAACGAGTCTTCTGTGAAATACGATGGTCATAAATATTTGTAGGATATAATTAATTAATAGAAAATATAAATATGATATTGTATAGTAAGAACTTCTAGTTATATGTAGACATATTTAAACAATACATTACAAAGGACATTAAATGTATAATATATCGATGTAGTTGAATTGTAACTACATATTATAGTGTCATTAACCAGTAAATAATAATGTTTAAGAGAAATCATATTATTCATATAATGATTGTTTGAAATTTCAATGGCACATCAGATTATATATGATAAAGAATATTGATGATATTTAAGTCAAAAATAAATTTTATATATTTTTGAAATACTGGTGGAGAAATTATTGATACATTATTGATATAGTAGAAAATACTAAGGATAAATCTAAAATAATGGAAATTTATTTAGATTGTAGAGAAGTAAATTTCACGAATAAACCTACATTTCAAATAAAACTAAAAAACATTTACTTTTAATGTGAAATGAAAAGTGATGAAAATTAATATAGAATTTATTAGTTTTAATATTATATACAAGAGAAGATAAAATGAAAATTTTTAACAAACAGGTAAAAATTTGATCAATAATTCAGGAAAAAATATTCATGCTTTTATAATATCATTCATTGAATGTTACTATTATTTGATGAATTAACAAATTATGATGTCAGGTTGTACTAAATATTTAACTTCCAAATATTCTTCATTGTTTTACTATATAAAAAATAATTTTACAAATAAGAGAAAATATTCATGAATATTGAAATATGAAAATCTAAAATTTTAATGTTAATATAAAAGAGAGTTCAAAACTAATATAAGATTAAAAAATTATGGATAACATAAGGATATGTTTCACATTAATTTATGTTTGTTAACAAAAGTAAATATGATATTTTGTTATTTTATTATAAAATTTATTTTTAGATATATAATAATAATAATAATATATTTTTATATTATTTTAAATTATTATAATATTTTTTTAACAGATCATTTAAACTATTGGTAAATAAATCTGTTTATTAAGAATATCCATTTTATTAAATAACCTTTCATTGCATCCCAATAATTGGTTTTTCTTCATAAGTCAATAAATAAACATATTTCCAAACAAACAGGTCCTTATTCTCCAAAGTCATTATAAAAATCATAGAAAAAATACAATGATAATGAATGACCACAATTAAAATCTCAAAAATAATTTCATGAAAATAAAATGAATGAATAGATATTTAAAATTATATGCAATTTTACAAAAATTATTTAAAACTAAAAAACAAAATTTACCAAACAGGATCAGAATTTTGAGTTTAATCGCATGAATTAAATTTTGAAACCATGTATGGTGGGAAAATATATTTGAAATTGAACATATACACACTAGAGAAAACATGAAAAATAACACATACAATAGACCATGGGTATATTATTGTAGAGAAGAGTGATCCATTATAGTACCCCAGATTGAGATTTATTTCAAACTCAATACACAACTCAAACTTAGTCAAAAATTAGTTTTCAAAATGTATATTTGATTTTATTTTTAAAATTATCAAATCAAAACAACCCATTTAATCATAGCAATTGTATATTAAATTAAAATGAAAAAACATATAAAATAATTTATAAATATTTTAAAATAATATATATAAATTTTCTATAATTTATATTAAAAAATATTGTTTTATTAATATCGTTAAACACTAGATGAAGCTAACAAGGTACTCAATATAGTAGATTTCAATTCGTTTTATAGCATAGTATCTCAATATTAGGATCATCTTAACAAATAAAAATTGAAATTTATGGAATGTAAAGTAAAACTCATGGACATGATTATGACTATCAATTACCCCTTTAATTGTGAACAATATAAACATGATGCTTAATTAACCAAACATCTTATCCTGCTGAATGATTTGTTGGTAAAAAAAATACCAGGATCAAGCCTCTTTGTCCCATAAATGATATATATATCTTATGTTTCTCTTACATGTTTTGAATTGGAAGACATTCATTGCATAATCCCATGCACATTCATCAATATTTATGTTTTCCTTTACTCAGGGATGAAAAAAAATAAAATTTCATCTCGCATCTCTATTACATGACCCATTGTTCTACACCTTTTCATTTTTTTACAGATCCATTGACTTTTCCCATGAGACGAATATCCCAAAATGGAGATAAAATGACTGAATAACAACATAATCATATGAAAATTTTACCATGTTATGGTTTGGAAAATCTATTCAAAACAGAGTAGTCAGTAAAATTTAACACTAAACAAAACTAAAATTAACATCACATCAAAATAAAAATCATATTTAAAAAACACAAACTCACATGAAACTCTTAATAATAAGAGAAATAAATGTATAGATCATGATTCAAACAATAATTTATCATCAATTAATCAATGAGGATATAAAAGGAATATGATTTCACATCAAACAATTGAAGGGGGATGAAACTAAGCCACAAAACATCTTGAAAATGAATACACCCACCAAAACAACATGAACCATAGTAAAAATATAAGTTCTAATATTTGTTTGGAAGTTAAAATTAATCAAAAAATACATTTCTTACAAGCCATTTTTTCTTAAACTACAAAATTTTTATGTTTCGTTAGGCACATTTCAAGTAATGTGGTTTCGGTATTATGAAAAAATCCCAGGGAAAGTGATTGTAATTAAATTAAGCTTGATATGTTTGGAATAAAATTAAATGGTTAAATTTCATTTAATGGAATAGAAAATATATTAATATATTCACATTAGTAATAAATTCATGTCAAATTTCATGATTATCATTCAATTAAAAAGATAAATTAATATTTTTGCTGTAGATTTTACAGCACATATCAACTTACATAATAAAGATTCTTGGTAAATAAATCAGAAAGACAAATGGAGTGGGAAACTAAAAAACACTGAAAATATAATATAAGGAACTATTTTTCAACTTATCATTCCATTTATTCATAATTATTTTTATTTTAAAAACATATACTCATGGGAATACAATTCATTGCATTATATCTTATTATCTTTGGAAAATATATGTGGAGATAGTTGAGAAATGAAATTTACTTGAGATTCCAAGCATGAAATCACAATGTAAAGACCCATGGAGAAGTCTCACTTAGTTTGGACCAAGGAATATGGATCTCATTAAGTAATTTTTGATTCTATTATGACCCTCTACAGCTTTAAGTACCAGAACATTCTATCTTGTTAACCATTCAAACTAGTGAATAACTTTAACTTCAACAGTTTTAAAGATAACAGGGTTCAACGTAAATCATGAATGCATTCCAAAATAGTATTTTTTTTATTGATGAAATAGATGAATATATTTTCACGTATAAGAGATAATTTCAAATAACAAGCAACCAAAACTGAAGCATCCAGAATGTTATGAGTAGATGGGAAAAGGTGATAGTGATAGTTTGTTGAGATAAAAGATAGAAACATTGGAGAGAAAAACTATTTTTTTCATTAGAATTGAAAGAATATCCACCAGTCAATGGGTACAGAAATACATTGGAGGCTACTAGAAATGTAACTTTCTTCAAAGTTCTTGTTTTTCAAGTAAACCAATTTTGAGTCCTTAAATTTATTTTCAAGATTCATTATAAGTAGTAAAAATAAAAATATATTTCCCTTGAAGGATGAAATAAATACAAGGATTAACACCTTAATATGTACATATGTATGTATATAGACTATAGAAGGGGAAGTCGGGTAGGAAAAAATAGAATTTTTCAGATAATGATATTCTAATTTCCTATAATAAAGAAATGATGGTATCTTAAAGTTCTCTTCAATCACAGTTTTTTTATAAAAAAGACTCATAAATATATAAAAATATATAAAGTGACATGAAGGTGGTGCTAATTGAACAAAAAACTATATTGGTTCTATTAGGATAAATAAACTGAAACATGATGTTATCTTCAACTAACATTTAAAATAAAATAATAAAAGATAATATTCCCAGTCATGAATTCAAATAGATAAGTATAAATCCATCCTAGTTTACCAAACATTAACATTATTAAATATGTGAAAAATGGTCCTCACACACCAGTATCCCCACAGACATATAGTACCCACCCAAGTGTCCACCCACATGCTTGAACAGGTCGTCTGACTAATGAAATTCCCCATAGGCCAACACATGTCTATTCCATTGTGTTTTGTCCTCACTCACACACACACTAATGATCTTCCCAGAAGGTCACCCATCCTGATCACTACTCTGGGCCAAACACACTTAACTATGTAGTTCTAATCAGATATGCTTTTGAAAAGGAAGGTGCACCTTGTTGACATGGGTCATATCATTTAGCCATTTAAACCTTTATCATTCAAGAGTGTTACAACAAACACCCCTTTAGAGAACAACGTCCTCGTTGTAGTCCCTGCATCTCAACCCGAGCAGTGCACCACACTTATGGATGGGTGCCACCTATGATACCAAATGTAACCAACCAAGGTCAACCCTGAAAAGGTCACCTGATCCGGTCCGAAACATGAACTGAGAGGCGTTCCTGATCCTCCCAGGCTGGCGACACTCCGGCCAACTCGTAGCTGCCTCTACCTTCTACCCATGCCTCTTTTTGGCCACTCTAACTAGTTCTGGAGCCCCTATTGAATAGTTTGAAACCCCCCCCCCCAACCCACAGCCGACCTCCATTCTCCGGAAATAGCCAGCAGTCCAGCTTACACGACCCCACCTCTCAGTGCACCCCCTGCCATTTGCAACGCCCTCTTGGTGCACCTTCCACCCTTGTCCGCACACACCCATAGTAATTGTGACTCTCACTACTCTGTCCAGCCTCACCTTTGGGTGTGCACATTTTCCCAACCTACAATTCCTCTTGTCTGCCTCTTTTCCTGCCAATTCCCCTCCCTACCGATGCTTGATGCCCTTTTTGAATGTTGTGAGACACCACTGATCGAGCTTACCCCACGCCGACCTATGCCCTTTAAATTTAGAGGTATTTTGAGTTATTATATGACTTAATTTCATCTAATATGAATTAATTATTTTTTTAGTTTTCAGTGTATTTATTTTACAGTAAATTACGTGGTATTGTAGATAATTTTGTTTGGTTAATTATTTCGAGTAAAATTATTGATTCATGATGTGTTTTTTGAATAGTTATTTTGGTGTGAATTATATTTTGAAAAACATGCCTAGGTGGATCCTTTGCACTGGTTATTTGTTTGGATTGTTTTGGGTGTGTGTTTATGTACCTTTTTTGTTGTTCATTTATTGTAGCGCGTTGGCAGGGTAACCTCGCGTTACCGTGATCATCGGTTTGTACGTGCATGTGCGCCTGTGCGAGGCATGTCGTGTTTTCATGTTGTCTCATTAAAGATGCGAGTTGAGGTAGGTGTCCCACAACACATTCCTTCAAATCTAATTTTTTTATTGCATGATATTTTATAAATTTTAATAAATAATAAATAGTAATAGATGCCAAATTTTTAAATGATCACTCGATTTAAAAAGATTCATTTATTATATAAACGACCCATGAAGCATTATCTTGATGAGAAGACACCCAGTAGTGAAAGAATAGCTATTTGGACATTAAAAAAATCACATAATTTTAAATGTAGTTCATGTTTATTGATAAATGAATTATTTTGATTCGTGAACAACTATTTTGGTTTACATGAGAAATGAGTATTTTCTAAAAAATTGGCGAAGGCCCGTTTGGAACTATAATAAAATAAATTATATTCGAAAACTTGGTTTGGGGTGACTATGATTTGATATTTGGTGTACGTTGACTGCATGATTTGTGTGTGATGTTTTTTCTACATGATTAAATTTGTTGACTCAACCCTTTTCTATTTATTATATGTGTTGACAAGGGAACATGTCATAGTAAGTGAATCTTCTGAGAACTATTGCTGCACTAGTTTAGATTACACTCTCGCTAGTGGCCCCTAGTTCGGTTGAAACACTGTTGGGGGATTTGGCCTCTTGGTTAGGATATGTAGGGAAACGCTGAGTGTTAGGGAATTACGACATCATCGAGAGTAGGCATGCCTTCCGGACGAGTCAAATGTATAGTACGTTCGGGATTGTTTATGAGCTCTTAGGTTCGGCCCATGTTTTCTTTAATGTTTATTTGTATGTGGCAGACGAGTGAGAGGTCTAGTTTGGTTTTGGGTCCCTGTCTGCTACTTTATCCATTGCCCTTGGTGCGTTGTGGGTTATGTTTGGTTTTACTTTTGGATAATAATGGAAATTTGGATTTCTAAATTGTTCATAAAAATATTTTAAAATTAAATGCATATATTCCTTTCAAATAATAAACTTGTTTTTAAATTAAATAGGGAAATGGACTATTTTTTATTTTATAAATAAAATAATGTGTATGGAAACCCATATTTTATATAATTTAGTTCAAACCTGAAATTGGTAAATTCTTTATTTAAAGGTAGTGAATTGGGAATAGTTGGTTGGGAATGCCTAATGAGTTTTAATAATAACACCTATAGTTCTATTCTATTTTTAGGGTTTGTGTATCATACAACTTGAGTGTGCTCACCATGGGCGATGCTTGATCATTGAGTTGGAGAGTGACCCGTAGGGTGACACGGAGTTAGTTCGGACGTCGAGTTTGGTTAGTTTTATTTTCTTCTGTTCTTGTTTTTTCACTTTACCTGGTTTATTTATTCAATGTTTCCTTGTATTATTTCTTCTTCATTATTTATTTACATTGGGTAAAATCGTTCCCACAGCCTCCGTTGATGGCCTGGCGCTTGTCGCCAGACCCGGAGGATCGGGAACACCGAACGGTTCATGTTGCAGACCATCTCAAGTGACCGGTTCAGGGTCGACCTTGGTAAGTTTGTGACAAAGTAGTGTCATAGGAGGTTGGATCTTGAGCGGACGATGTTTTGCAGAGTTCCCATCATTATTTGGGTTTTTCATGGTAGAAGGTGTATAATTTTCAGGACTCGAGGTATATGGACAAGAAGGAAGTCATGAACCCTTACTCGTTCGGAACCTTGGGTTACCATGAGATATTCAGGTTGTTGGTGTCGTGTGGTTCATTTGAATTGTTTTATGTTTGAAAATGAAATGGTAGCCACGCAAGTGACCTTCATGAGCTCCCTTGGTCTAGCAAGCCATGTGGAGCTAGGGACATTACCCTATATTTCTTCTTGTGATGGTGGAGTGATTGGCGTATGGTCTCCAACCAGTTGTCTAAGTCACCCATCATCTCTAGTTCCCCATAGTGAATCATTTGAGTTTTCGTCATTCTGAAAATAGTTTTATAAGGAGTTATTTTGGAAATTGTGAAATGTTGAATGTGAAATTCAAATTACCATGTTTTTATTATGTTATTTGATTCCTTTTTCTTTGGTGTTCACCCCCATGATGGTTTGATGGATGCCCAAGGTGAAGCTTCTGGTGGTGCGACCCTAGATAGTCTTCCCATTGATCAGTCCATAGGATATGTTCTAAAGTTCCCAAAGTTGAACCCACCTCTCTTTTATGGACAAGAAGATTAAATTGAGGTGGAGGATTGGGTGTAGACGATTGAGAGGAAGTTCAATTTCATTGGGTTTCCATGGTTTTTAAAGGTGAAGTAGGCTACCTTTATGATTGAAGGACCATCTTGGAAATGGTGGAAGTCTATGTATTAGAATAAGGATCAGGAAGATCTATCATGGGAGTTTTTCAAGTCATCATTCATCCAACAACACTTATCTTTGTTTACAAAGATGAGGAAGAAGATGGAGTTGTGTTGTCTTCAACAGGGCATTGAATCGATACTGGAATTCTATCAACGTTTCATATACCTAGTCTTGTATAATCAGTGGTTTATTGCAAATGATCCTAGGAAGGCCCGAAAATTTGAGTCTTGACTCTGACCTGAACTGTGATCGAATGTGGAAGAGCTCAACCGAACAACCTTTTCAAATGTTGTGGGGAATGCCTTTCTTACAGAAGCTAAGTTGGTAGAGGGATATGAAGTGGAGAATCCTCCCCGACCATGGGAAAAAAGTGTAGAGGATGGTTATAAGAATAATGATAGGCGACCTAATGCTAGTAGTGCTGGTGGATGGATCAAGATACCTTCAGACCTTCAGTAATCTTCTTCACAGTGCAATGTCGTGATCTATCACCAGTATGGAAGGTGGGGTCACAAAAGTCTGATGTGCCCGGGTGCTCCAAGACCATGCCACACATGTGGACGTTGGGGACACTTTTAGCGATTATGGCATGGTATTTCCAAGAATCATGTTGATGCTAGACCTGGTTCATCAAAGGTCACCTCGGCCCGTTAGTTGGAGTAGGGCGATGTTTGGGGATTAGTTTGGGTTTTTTTCATTATAGTGTTTCTTGGGTGTAGTAATCATCTCATGTTGCATTTTCCAGTGTTTCTTTTTGTTCCCTTGTAAGAATGGTTGTTGTTGAAAGTCATTGAGACCTTTATTTTGAATATATGTGTGTTTGATAAAAATGTAGTTCGTGTGTGGTGTTTGGGGGTTTCTAAAGCGTAACTGTGAGGCAGGAGATGCTTCAATAATCAGAGCTCCAGGCTTAGGTCCTAGAGTAAAGCTGGTGCATAGTCAGGAGAACCCCTACGGTGGAGAAGGGTCATGGTTTAATCTTGGTCTTTAGTGTGTCATGGTTTGTGCTCTTCCAATTGTGTGAAGTTGATAGGGTAGCGAGGAAAATAGTATTGATACTCTATCGGTTGTGCCCTTCCTTTCCTCCCCTACCCTTGTGGTGGGGTTTTTGGTCTGTGCGGAATGTTTTAAATCTCGGTTAACCTCATCAGTTCTTATGGTGGGGAGACCCACGACGGATTTTGAAAAGTTACACATGAAGTAATTTAAAGTTAGCCCAATCCTTATGGTGGGGAGCCCGTTCAGCCTTCCCCGTGTTAGTATCATAGTTTCTTTTCATGTATCATTGGGTGGTAGGAGGTCTCATGTAGAACCACCTAATCTTGAGTTCGTCCTCTCAAGTAAACGTTGAGATTGGAGTACACCCAATGGTTTGGTTGGACTAATATTATAGGGATATTTCTCCAAGGTGATTTAAATTTGGTCTTTCCTTGGTTGAAATAGATGGTTTTGGTTTTTCTTGGTTGAAATTAAGGTGGATGCATCTTAAAGGATGATTTGTGTGTCATGGGTTTTCAGTGTCAGTTTCGATTGATCAACTGATGGCACTTAAACTTTTGTTGTTGGGTTACATTTGATAAGTTTTATCTTTTTTTTTTCTAGATATTGTTTTGGCTTTCTAAGGGTTGAAAGTGTTATGGTGGTGAAAATTATCACACTCGTGCTATATTTTATTTTATTTTATTATTTTACTTTCCTTTTTAAAATTTCTTTTGGGGTTTGGGTTGAGTCCCAGACGAAAGTTTTGAGTTTATTTAAAAAAAGTGCACATTTTTTTAGTGGACATAATTGGGTGCATGGGGAGAGTGACTTTTGGGAATCCTGCGTGGCTTCACTCGTGCATTGACACGATTCTCCTATCTTTATGAAAAAAATTAATATGAGTAGGTTTTGTAATTTTTCATGCCATTTATAATTTATATTGTTGTTGAAAATTCCATTACTATTAAAATGATGTGAATACATTCATTTTTTATATTTTAATTTTTAATTTTTTTTTTCATTTTGATTATCATTATTATTATTATTATTATTAGTGTTAGTACTACTATTAATACTTGGGCCACTGTGAGGGCCCCACAGACCTAGAGGAAGCTATGTGGTTAGCCTCGACACCCCTGTGGTTACAACATTTCATTTGGCAAAATAAAAATAAAATAAATGGATTAAAAAAAAATTAATATTTAGAATAAGTGACTAACAATATTGATGTTAGTATTAATTAATCATGAATAATGATATTATATTATTATTAATGAAACTTTATTATTAAAATTATTATTTTTATGATTTTTATATTATTTCTAAAGTGGTTTTATTTATTATTATGTGTATTATGATTCTTATTATTAATAATGTTTATATTAATATTGTAATTAGAGACTATATTTATTAATATTACTATTATTATTATTCTTTTCTTATTATATTTATTGGTATTATTTTCCTAATAGGTTAATGTTTTAATAAATTTTATTTTATTCTATTGATTTTGTTTTATTGTTTTTTCTTTCTCCTAACCATAGTGCCCCCTCCCCCAATTTTTTCACTCTCGGTTAGTCCGCACAGTTCCGCCACCCCTAGACTTCCTCCTTCCCTATCGCGAGCAGACCACCCATGTCACTATCCTACACCATCGGTGACCCTGTCCTATGCTCTTCCAGACATCCATTGCTTGGTAGCACATCGCCTCACATCCCTCGGCCCTACCCTGCACTGTTAGTGCCCCCCAGTGCTCATCTTTTTTCTCGTGCAGCTGACCTGGCCCCTTGCCTCCATGCTCCAGCACACCAAAAACCCGCTCCTTCCCCTTATTCTGTTTCTAGACTCCCCACACCCTCATACAACCATCCTCAATGCTGGTCGTACCTCCCAAACCTCTCCTGCATCACCCACTGGCCTCCCCTAATGCACCCCACCTCCACTCATCGCTTCCCAGTTCGGTCGGATATCCTCCTGTCGGCGACACTTCGACCAACTTGCGGCTGCCTCCACCTTCTACCGACGACTATTGCGGGCCTCACAAACTATTTCCAGTGCCCCACCGAAACAGTGTGCAACCCCCAAACTATAGCCGTCATCCATTCTCCAGCAATCACCCGTTGTATGGTGTGAATGACCCCACCTCCCAGTGCACCCCTGCCCTTTACAACTCCCTCTTGGTGTGCCTTCCGCCCTTGTTAGTGCAAACCCGCAATAACTATGACTATCACTCCTTTGGCCAACCTCACTAGTGCGGTGTACACATTTTCCCATCCAGCATTTCTTCTTTTCTTCCTATTTTCCTACAAACACCCCTGCCTATTGATGTGTGCTGCCCCTTTTTGATTGTCGTGCGACTCCACTGATCGAGCGTACCCCACGATGAACTCTTCCATTTAAATTAAGTGGCATTTGAGTTCTTATATGAATAAATTTAATCTAATATTAATTAATTGTTTTTTATTTTTTAGTGTAATTATTTAAGATCAAATTATGTGGTATTGTAGATAATTATGTTTGGTTAATTGATTGCCTAAATTATTGATTCATGACGTGTTTTTTGAAGCGTTGGTTTGTTGCGAATTATGTTTTGAAAAACATGGCTAGGTGGTTCCTTTGCACTGGTTATTCATTTGGATTTTTTGGGTCCATGTTTATGTACCTTTGTTATTGTGCATTTATTACAGCGCATTAGCGGGTAACCCCACATTACCATGATCATCAGTTTGTGCATGCTTGTGCACCTGTGCGAGGTGTGACGCGTTGTTGCATTGTCCCGTTCGAGCTGCGAGTTATGGTAGGTCCCCCAATAAACATGCCTTTTAATTTAGAATTTATTAATTGCTTGATATTTTATAAATTTTAAAAAATAATAAATAGTATTGGATGATAAATTTTTAAATGATCACTCGATGTAAAAAGAGATGTTTGTTTTATAGATGACACTTCAAAAAATTTCATGATGATCAAACACCCAGTAGTGAAAGAATAACCATTTGGCCTTTAAACATAATTCACATAATTTTAAATGTAGTTTTGGTTTATTGATAAATTATTTATTTTTAAGAGTGAAAAAGTGTTTTTCTTCACTTGAGAAATGATTATTTTCTTTAAAATTTGTGAAGACCCGTTTGGAACAATAAAAAAATAAATAATTTTCTAAAAATCTATTTACGGTGACTCAGATGTGATATTTGGTGTACATTTACTGCATGATTTTTTTGTTATGTTTTTGCTACATAATTGAATTTTTTGACTCACCACGTTTCTGTATATTATACGTGTTGACACGGGATCTTTTCATAGTTAGTAAATCTTCAAAGAATGATTGTTGTACAAGTTTAGATTACGCACTAGCCAGTAGCCCCTAGTACAGATGAATCTCTGCTGGGGTATTGGGCCCCTCGGTTAGGCCATGTAGGGGAACACCAAGATTTAGAGAGTTATGATGTCATCGAGAGTAGGCATGCCTTCAGGATGAGTCACATGTATAGTATGTTCTATATTGTTCACAAAATTCAAGGTTTGGCCCAAGCATTCTTTAGTGTTTATTTGTATGTGGTGGATGAGGGAGAGGTCTAGTTTTTTACTGGCCCCCTGTATGCCACTTTTTCCATTTCCCTTTGTCTAATGCGTCTTATGTGTGGTTTTCCTTTTGGTTAATAATGGATGTTTGTAATTTTATTTATTTTACAAATGAAAATGTGTGTGTGTGTAAAACAAATATTTTATATAATTTAGTTCAAACCTAAAATTGGTAAATTCTTTATTTAAAGGTAGTGCACTGGGGATAGATTGTTGGGATTGCCTAATGAGCTTTAATACTCATGCCTATAGTTCTTCTCTGTTTTTAGTGTTTGTGTAGGCTACATCTTGAGTTTTCTCACCTTGGGCGACGTTGGATCATTGACTTGGATAGGGACCCGCAGGGTCACACGGAGTCACTTCGGATGTCGAGTTTGGTTAGTTTTATTTTATTTTATTCTTGTTTAGTCCTTTTACATGGTTTATTTATTCTACACAGCTTTTTATTATTTCTGATGCTTTATTTATTTACATTGTAAGAAATCATTCCCAAAGCTTTTGTTGATGCCCTGGTGCTTGTCGCCAGCCCGAGAGGATCGGGAACGCCTCTCGGGTCATGTCGCAGACCGTCTCAGGTGATCGATTCAGGATCGACCCCGGTTGGTTCGTTACAAAATACATCACATTGAGGGATAAAAAATATCAAACAAAAAATCATTTTGCAAAATTGTATAAGCATACATATGAATTACTGCAGGGTTTACTGGTACTAAACTCAACTGAACTATTACTTTCCAATATAAATACTTATTCAATGATGCGAACTCATTCACTAAAATCAATATAATTCATATATAAAAAACCCAAAAAAATATCTACTCAGTCTACATCATTGAATAAACATATAAAAAATTATAGTATTCATTTATACATAAAAGAAGTTGTAAAGAAAAGAAAATTTTCACAAACAAAGTGTAATCATGTAACAAGTTGATATAAACCATTAATTTAAAATTAAAATAGTTATTCTTTAATGCAATCCCATATCCTGAAATTAATAGAATCAACACAATAAAAACAAAAGAAAGGTAAAACACTCATTAATTTTATATCTGAGAAAAATGAATTGCAAAATTCAGTAGGAATTTATTTTGAAGTAAATGATGTTTATAATAAAATAATTATAATAGATTTTGGAATTTCATATAAATTATTAATTTTAAATGATGATATCATTGAATATATACATTAAATTTTAGTATTGAATATATATATATATATATATTACCTAGAAAAAACAAAAAATTCAGAGGAAAATTTACGAGTTGAAAAAAACACGAAGTAAAAATATTATCATTAATGTGGAATTTATTAAGTATAAAAGACCTGAACTCTTTTTAAAAGATCTGATGCATGTCATTTTTGGAATAACTACCTAATTAGAAAAGAATAGTACGTAAAAATATGTAAATATAACAAAATAAATAAATTATAATAAATATATTTTTCTCAATACTTTTTTTTGATAAACAATTGGGGAGGAAATGATATATTTTATGTACACATGCATAATATGTGAAAATATATTTTAAATTTAATTTTAAAAATCAAAATTTTAATAGAATCATTATTATTAAGAAGAAAATGAATATAAAACAAAACTAACCATCAACTAATAATACACATCACCCATTGTCATGGAATGTTGGTATAATAATGATCCCATATAAATGTATGTTATACTGGATAATGTATATCATATAAAAATGAAATTGTATGTGGAAAGAATTAATGTAATAAATTAAATATGAATATAATTTTACTGAAAATTGATTTTTAGCCTCCCTATAACATAAATATTTTCTGTGAAAAACCACCTAATGGAAAAAAAATGTTTCAATGTATGAACTGGTTATTAATACACATCCGATATTAGTTGTAGTAAACGATACTCCCATATTTGGATTGTTCGTTGAAGACACAAATGGTCCTCATATTGACTTTACTAATTCATTATTGTCTTTAGAATTTTTTTGGAAACATCATCTACCACATGTATGGTATCTACTGCTTCAGATTATTTCTTATATGAACATAATAAATATATATGGAGAACATTCTTCAATGATCATTTAATGACCACAATATTACATTGTAGTTCCAATGTACATTGCTTCTCTCTAGGTATCATCTATTTGAAAAGATATAAATATATAGTTTTAGAAGAAACAATAAATTTTTTCTTTTTTCTTACTAAAATAAAATTTTATGAATACTTTTCTAGAACAACCCAATTTCTATTTTCCATCTAGGAAGATTAGAACACTATTGGTAAACTATAAAATAGAGATATAATAAATTATTCCAATATATGGATTTTTTTCATTACCGAATGTAAATAACCAATATGATACTTTTAAAATGAACTAACAAGTTATGGATAATTGTGGAAATGGAATGTCTTTTCGTCTTTGTGTGTTGTTCATTGGTGTGAAT
Source organism: Viscum album (assembly GCA_963277665.1). Taxonomy (NCBI): domain Eukaryota; kingdom Viridiplantae; phylum Streptophyta; class Magnoliopsida; order Santalales; family Viscaceae; genus Viscum; species Viscum album. Next base: position 554,865,623 of record OY728135.1, read on the forward strand.
TCTTCAGTTGCAGAAAAACATTGAATATTTATTGGTCTCGTTACAGTGATATTTTGGTAAAAATATATATTTTCAGATAGAAATAGGTTATTTTTACAAATTTTTAATAAATTTGATTTTATAATTGATGGAAATGAAATGCAATAGACACTATAATAAGATTTTCCCCTTAGAAAATATAGCTTACAATGTCGTACATGCTCCTCTTTGAGTGCATCAAGTGAGTGTTAGATGTTTAGTTGCAGAAATATTTTTTAGAGATATTTTACCTACACTTGGGTAAATATTCTAAATATGTGAGCATATTTAATGATAAATAAATGAACATTTTAAACTGTAAATAATATAAATAAGAATTTTTTTTCATTTTTTCCTAAGTAGTCTTCTTTGAATCCTCACTTCTTTACACGTCGAAGGTGATTACATGTTTGTTTTGTGTATATTTTTATTTAGTTTTCCTGAAATTGAACATAATAATGTATTGAAAACTGTTACATATAATATATATTATAAACCACTATAATTGGTATATTGTGAATTTAATCAATGATAATAATAATGATCTTAATGGAAACTCTATTTAATTAAAACAATGATAGTAGAATAATTATATATTGACTAGAATAGGTTACACTTATCATAATATGTATTAAACATTCATATGATGGGGAAATAGAGAAAAAAACTCCTAAGATTTATTTTTTATGAATGAGTGGTCGAACATATGTATGGTAGGGGGAGCTATAATGTCAGAATAGAATAATTATAGAAACATTCTCTCCTTTAATCTAGTATAACTGAAAATAAATCACGGTGGGTATTACAAAGTAAATTTACTAAACATTAGGAGAATATAACTTCTCTAAAACATTAGATTTGTAAGATCTCTAAATAACCTGACATTTATGGTAAGGGATTCCGGAAGAACTTATCAGGAATCTTCTGCAGTACTGGATGGTGATGCAGAATGTGGAATGTATTGTGCTAGTGGAACCGTAGGAGAAATTGTCCACATTTTGGAGTTCATTTTATTTAATAGAATGATTGTAGGAAGGAGTGTTATGGTACCTAAAAGCCAATAAATATGGTCAAAAGAAATGAATAAGTAGGACAAATGTTTTCAGCTTCCGGAAGTAATGATACAAGAGTCAAATATTCCATGGAATCAGACAATTATGTTAGACAGAGTAAGATATGATGCATGAATCTTAAGCTATAGTCGTATAATAGGTCACCGGATTGAAAATTTTGAGACAACCAGACATCAGTAGCAGTGAGAGTAGAAGTTGGTGTCACAATAATATGAAGTAATCATTGGCAACGAAGAGGGTATTCATATTTAGTTGAATCCCTAAGTCAACGATTAAGAAACCTTGACGAGAGGTTTTGAAATTTTAGAAATTGAAGATAAAATTCATGACAGGGAGAAAGGGTAATGAAAAGGAATAATGGTAGAGGGTTACAGGATAGTGGATGGAGTTGATGTGGAAGTGACACGTGGTGGAAGATAGTACATCTTTAGTAATTATATATATTATATTTCTTTTCCATTTCCTCAAATTTCATATGAAAATGATGTCATATTATTTAAATATTTAATGTAATTAAATGTGTGTCCCTCCCCACCATTATAAAAATGTAAATGTCTCCTCCCTTATTCACAAACATTTATAACACTATATTAGAAAATATATAAACAAAAACCATTATGGATTTCATATATTCATTATTGATATACTAATATTCTCCTAAAACTATATTTTTAAGGCTAACCATATAAGCAATTGGAGGCCTCTCAAAGACGAGTTAATAAAAATTATTGACTATTTTAAGGTTTATTTATTTTTATACATTCCCAAAAAAATAACCAAAAAAAAATAAAAAATCGATTATATAAATATACTGAGTTGTTATTATGTTTGTTGAAGAATCATTTTCCACCTCATATATATCAAATGTAAAAAATAAAGTATCTCTCATTCGTATGTGTGGACTATCGCCTCTAAATAGTGAAGTGTAACATTTTCCATCACCGTATTTAATTGTTATTTATTATGATATATTTAATTTTTAGATATTACATAACCATGTTTATGTAAATGTAATATCTTATCAACTATCATACCTTACCATCTATTGGGAAATGTTAATGTCACACATCCATTCATGTGGACTACCAAATCCATGAAGTGATGTTATTCATTTTTTATTTAGGCTTTACATAGATGGTAAAAAGAATATATTTAAGGAATATATATGATATTTATGAAATAATAATGACTTTTTTAAATTCAAATTTTTTTATTTTCTTTCATTCCATCCACCTAAATGTGAAAACATCACTCATGCATACGTACAGACTACCATCTCCATGTAATTTATGTAATTCATTTTTATAGCAATATTATATAGAATTGTTATAAAAGTGTATATAGTGAATCAATATTATAATTATGATATTTTTATTTTTCTATATATGATTGAACCATTATAAATATTAATGATCCAAAAATAACTCACTAATACAAATATAAAAAATGAAAATATATCATATTGAAATGATGATTTTAATAAATAATTTATAATAAGTGGCTGATAAAATAATATAAGTGTATCATATATGTAAATGTAATTTTTTCTATATATTTTTTATTGATTTATAATTTTTTTATATTTATTATATATGAGGTTAAAATCACTTACAATTCTTTTGAAACATTAGGTATGGTTTTATTAAACAATCTAATCTTTATATGGTATTTCTTATATTGACGTTTACATTATTGAAATTATGGGATATTTTTTTCTTAAACTATATTTATTTTATTCTCCATTGGTAATTTCTATAAATTAAAGGTTTTCCTTCAATTTTCCACTTTCAATATATAGAAAAGTCTGAAATAATGGTTTTTAGTAAAACTAACTTTTTTTCTATTCGGTGAGGTATCTTTTTTATCCATATCTATAATTTAATTAAAATTAATTAACTAATTTATTTACTATAGAGTGAATGAATAAAGTTATTTTTATATATATTTTAATATGATTAAAATATTCAATAGCATGTATTTTGTTTTTCTAAATGGAGAACTTTTTACCAACATGTAAATAGATTAACTGTTTCATCACTTACCACATCAAAAAAATTACCTATATAAAATTAATATTATTTAACATCATGTTCCATTATATTTTTCATTGTTCTTATAAAAGATAATTATCTCCATTACATTAATGAATGTTTTATATTTGAAATATGTGATCTAACACATGCCTGTTGTGGGGGAGTGGACAAAAACATTAATTATTTTTCCCAATGCATCAAAGTGGTTGACTATGGTCATCCCTCTCGAAGAGACTTCTCAAAATATTTAACATACTTCTTATATATCACCTAGACTGTCTATATTTTTGGGATTTTATTATTAGAAAATGACATGTAAAATAATATTTCTATATTTATAATAATATTGAAGTCTAAATAAAATGAAGCTATGAAGAACGACTTGGTTTTGGTGTTCAGTCTAGGATTCAAATATTATTTTCATTCATGTGTTTGATTTAGTATGATAATCCAATTATGAAATATATTGATTTATCACTTTTTTTAAATCGAAATTGTTTGAGTTTCATTTCATGGGGGGGGGGGCGTGTCACCACATCGGGGACACTAACCTCACCCATGAATGCTACTAAAATCTACCAAAAATGTAAATAAACATTAATGAAATATCATTAACACATAGAACACCTCTAAAACCAATTTTCATTGTTATCCTCTCATTTCTAAGATTCATGTAATACAATGGTGTAGTGGTTGGAGTACGGGGGAATAATATTGTAAGATATAATTAACGGTGGATTAATAAAATGAAAATGGAAGAATGGGGACACACAAATGCATGGATTAATTAAACAAAAATTTCAATTAAAATTGAAATAAAAGAAAAATAAAAAAACTATAAAATTGAAAAAAATGGGAGGATTTCAGCCATCCTCTCTTTTTTGTAGATCTCCACTTTGGAGGATAAAATAATTTGGAGTGGAATAGAATAAAATTTTGATGGAATAGAATTCCCCTGAGAGGTGGGAGCTCCGCTCCATTTATAAGAAGAATTTTCCATCCACAATTTGGCACGATTAATTAAGAATTAATGATTGAATCACAAGTTTATACTATCATGATAGTTCTTCAAAAGTTCTATTTCTATCCACCGTAAAAAGTTCAATGTATTTGGATGTTTTTTTTGGATTTATGGCCTTTTTACTCAAAGAATCCATTCTGTCTAGGCAGACTCTCCACATTTCACATATCAAGCATTAATGAAAATTAAAATGGGATATCAACAAATTTTAACCTTAATGAATTTTGTTCCTAATTAATTTTTTCAGATACCCTCAAAATATTAGTGCAATTGTCTACATCATTTAGGTGTTATGGATTTTTTATTTGCAGTTTATTTTTCTAGAAAAAGGATCTCAGAAATATTCTTCAAAAGTATAATATGAAATCGAAACTGTAATGACATCAAAACTCCATAAAATTATTTTTTGAAACAATTATATATTTCCTCATTCTATAAAATTTGTAATCACCTCCATTAAATGGGTTTATTCGAAGATGGGATTTTGTTTCGGTGGTAGGTTACATGCTGTCTGTCCCGAAACTTTTTCACTTTATTAGTTTTATAAGGTCTCTAGATACTGGAATCATCCCTTGTTCCAAATGATAATGTTGAAGGAAATAAATAAATGAACAAAAATAATCTATCAATTTAGAATTTCTTTTTTGAATTAAATTACCAATATACCCTGGAAGAAAAAATCCTCTAAAAATCCCAAATTATGCACTTTTAAAAATTTAGACCATTTTCATTATATAATTCAAAATACACATTATTTATTTAAAAAAATTAAATACCTATGTTTTATCATTAAAACAATAAAAAGACATCATTATTTCATTACAAATATTTACATAAATTTGCTCTGTCAAATACCTCAACAATTAAATAATGTTAATCCTCAAGCATAAAATCATAAAATTGAAATCATAGAACAACAATGTTACAATTATTTAAACATTGATTCCAAATTTTAAATAAAATGAAATGTCAAATCAAACATTAAAAATCTAGAGAAAATATCAATTTAATTTCCCAATCATTAATGAAATAATGAAATCATGCATTTTACTTTTCCTCTTTGAAGAAATAATGGAACTTATCATTTAATTAATTCATGTTCTTATATTAATTATTATTAAACATTCCAAAGTCAAGATGTACATCATGTTTGATTTTTTTTTCTCCAATAAATCATGATACAATTACAGTAGAGTTTTGATCATATCATTAGAACTTTCACCTTATCCATAGGCTTGTAAATGAACTACGTTATCCACATTATAATGAAAAAGGCACAGAAAATCATGAAGACATTCCAATAAAGGTTCAAATATCTATGAGGATTATGGTTTATAGGATTTCATGTTTGAAATATTACGGCTGAAGGTGGAGGTTTATCTCATATGTTCAATGCATGACATCTAAAATGAATATGTGCTTAAATTATCCCCTTAGAAGTAAAAAACACCCACTTCCTAGAAACTCAATGTAAGGTTTATGATCCTTTAAAGCATAATGAATGATTTTTTAACCCGCTTTGAAATATTTTCTTTGTAATTTTATTTATCTTTTTGAATGTTCTGATTAGATAAAACCTCACATCCATCACCTAACCACATATGATCTGACATTTGTTTGTCTAGAAAATAGTGATTTTTTATTTTCCCAAATCTCAACCCATAATTGTTTTTATATTTCTTGGAAGGTTTTTTAAAATTCAAGAGTGGGATAAAATATAGTATAATAAGTTCTTCCAAATCATTTTATTACTCCTTCAATAAGAATCCCCATACATCATCCTTGTAATGTAAAACATCCCTTCCACCATTATTTTTTTAACCCCACACATCAACTTTAAAATATCATGCAAATAACAAGAGTCGGGTAGTAATGTATAAAAATGGAATGAAATTTGTTTCATCCCTAAAAATGACTTTCATGGTATTTATATGCTAAATAAGAATTTATGTGCATGTGGTATTTAAGGATAAATTCATTTCATAATATGCCAAAATAATTTTAAATGTGTTTCTTCATAACATTATTTTTGACAAGTCTCAATACAAGTTATTGTCTATTACATGTCCCAAGATCACTCGAGATATATTATAAAGATATATAGGAAGTACATGGTCTAGAAATACTCTTGGTAATGAGATATATGATATTGTAAAATCAACAATGCAGGGTTAATATCAACAAATCAATTCACATAAACTTTAGAAGCCTAATGCAAGGAAATTTTTTGGGAAATTTCATTTACATGAATCACTTTGTTCCCCTAAATAATGAGTCCTCATTTTAAAATCCATGCTTCAATTAAAAAATGTAATTATCTATTTTAATCATTTTATAATATAAAAATTGAAATCTAAAACATAGATTCACTGAATTCTTAAGAAACTCATGTCTACTCGACCAGTTAGGTAAATCATAATTCATTTTTGGGCATTCAAATTTCACTATAAATATCAAAACATGTTTTTGGGAAAAAATGTATGATCCTAAAAATATATAAAACGAAAATAAACACCCTTTTCAATGAATCTTAGTTCTTATATTCCACTATTTGAGGCTTCCTTCTTCCATCATTAACATAAAAAATTATTATTATGTAATTAAGCTTAAGGATCATGTTTTTTAATATCAAACATTTATTTGGAGGGGACCCATGTTGAACTACATCCTATGAAATGATATTGAAATCTAAATCCCTAGAAAGAATGTAAGTATAAATCATGGAATAATCCCCCAACTATCTTCTAGCTTAATCTACTACTTCTAGAGGGTAGTACCAGTGTTATCCAAAGTCTGATGGTGGTTAGGGATTCTTTGACATGAACTAACACATGTATATTTTACCATCATCAACTGATTTTTTATTATTGAGGATGACTCCATCGATTGGGTACATGAGATATTCCCCCATCATAATTTTGTACAACTTTCATGGTGGTGGTAAGATCAATTATGGAACCTCCTTCTCTTTAGTTTTCACTTGTGAAAAATTCTATTTCTTTTCTTCTACTCCCTCTAGTGAATATTCAATGAATTATGGGATCCTTGGGTGTTCATCAATATGTGAAATTTATTTTTCCCCATCATCCTATAGGGTGCAACACAAGATGTTTGAATCTGAAAATTAAAAAATATTAGGTGTGATACTCAAATTAGTTTCAATAAAATTAATTTAATTTCAGTTCATGATTATATCATCTTCCTATGTTGGTTCAACATTAATCTACTCTTCAAATGAACTTTCCTCTTGGAGTTGATCATAACTTGATTGAGGTAGGTAGTTAGGCTCATATACCAAGATTTTGGCCTCAACATCATGAATGTATTCAGTGAAATAAAGAAGGAGCATTGTATCATTCTTCTTGGACTTTAATCTTTTCAGGTCAATTCAATGTTAATCGATCAAGATCATAAATAGTTTATCTGGGATCCATGTTTCAATGCCTTGTAATATTTTATTTTACATTTTAATAAGGGAATAAACTCTTCATTGTAGTTCCTCGTCTATATATTTATATTCTTCTTGTTACACATGTGAGATATTATTCCTTTTATTGTAGTAATGGTTGCTTGAAAACATCATAGAAGAAGATTTTTTTATAAAAATGGATTGATATATATCTATGATTTGAAAATAGGACAATTAAATGATTTATTGATTGGATCCCTAGAAATGGTGCTAGTTTTGTTCAATTCCTATCATGTTGTGTGGAAAAAAGAAAAAATAATTTTTCCTACTACAGTATAGAGGCAGACTATAGTCATCGTTCTTGAGGTGCCTTCTCAATGTATTTCACATACTTATTCTATATATCCTAGATTATATATTTTTGTCTGTTTTTAGTTTTAAAAGCAATGAAAAGTAAACTGTGAATTCTAAATTTATAATAGGATGAGAGTCTAAACAATATGAAGTTAGAAAGAAAGTACTTCGTTTTAGGGTTCAGTTAGGGATTCAATAAATATTTTTCCATCATGTGTTTTATTTAGTTTTATAGTAAAACATGAAATATCATGTTTGAATAACTATTCATTTATAGAAAAGAAATATATTGAGTTTCATGTCATTGGGGGTCCGTCACCACATCAGGGACATTCTCCTTACCCAAGTATGCTACTCAGATCTACCACAGACTTAAATAAATATCAAGGGAAATTCATGAACACATTGACCTCCCTCTATACCATGTTATATGTTTAGCCTCTCATTTATGATAGTAAAAGATTGCATTGATTAATCTTATGATGTAATAGGTGAAAAATTGACTAAGAAATAGGGAATTGTGGATGAATAAAATGAGAATTTAATAATATGGAAATCAAAAATTCAAGGACTAATAAAACCAAAAATTTGAATTACAGTTAAAATAAGGCTAATATAAGTAAATGTAAAGAAAATAAAAATAATAAAAGTAAGAGGATTGCAGCCAGCCACCCTTGGTAGAGATCTACTCCTTGGTTCCCAAAATGAGATGGAGTGGAATGGTATGGAATTGGGATGGAATGGAATGCCCTTAAGAGGTGGGAGATCCTCTATTTTTATATAACTAATTTTTCTTCCAGAAGATTGTGTATTTAATCCACAATTATTGACAAAATAACATATTTTTACCTTCATGAATGTTCATTAAAATTTTCTTTTCCATCCACCCTTAAAATTTAATAGTATTTGGACATGTTTCATATGAGTTATGAAAATTTTTCTCCAATATTTAATTCTGTCAAGGAAGAGTCTCCACATTTCACATATCTTGCATTAATGATAATTAAAATGTGATCTTCATGAAATATATATTTCATGAATGTTGTAACCCCATTCTCATTTGTGGAAAGCCTCCAATTTTAAGGGTAATTGTCTACCTCATATATGAGTTAAGAATTTTTTATTCGATATTTTTTTGAGACAAATATTATAAGAAGATTACTTAATAAGTATAACATCACATATAATCCATAGTGACTTAAAAACTCCCTAAAATTAATTTTTGAAACGTTTTTATTTGTTTTTGTTCTATTATAGGTAGAATCAAATCTGTTGGAGGTGTATTCGATGAGATATTATTCCATTACTATGGTGGGATCCATGTTTTCTACTTGGAAAATTCCTCAACATCGTTGATTTCATAGGCCTTTAGCTACTCGAATCATCCCTGGGTTCAAAAAAGAATTTTGAAAGAAATATATCAAGAATTATTGAAAAATAATTATTCAATCTGGAATCATATTTCAAAAAAAATTCCAAAATACCCCTGCGAAAAATATATGTAAATAATCTAGATTTCATCACATTCACGATTTAGAACATTTTCATTCTATAATTAAAATTACACATTATATTTATAAAAAATTTAAATATATGGGTTTATCACTGAAATATTTAAAAAATTCATCATTATTTTATTAAAAATTTTCTCATAAATTTTCTCTTTCATGATTTAAAAAATATATTGGTATTTTTACTATGAAATTTTCTATAGACCATTTAAAAGAAATTTCTTCAATGTCAACATCCTATGGTGAATATGATGATTTTATAGTGATAAAATAAATTTATATAACCCACTATACTAAACTAGAGTGATTATGATAATGTTTCTTTCATGATTATCTAGGTAAATTATTATCATTTGTATGTTTGTTTTTCAATATGGATGTTAATGATGATTATTGTTGACACTTTGTTACATCACAAAGATAAAAAATGAAAAAGGGAAATATATTTAAAAAATTGAACAAAATAAATGGACAATATCATGATTTTAAAAGGTTCAGAAATTGGATCACCCAAGGTAACCCGTATCATCAATGACACATAATTACTTAAGCACCCACCACTTGCACACCAAGTCACCATCCCTCAGGGTACCATATTTTATGATAAATAGACCCATGGGGCCTTCATTTGTACAAAATAATTTCCTTGAAACCCAATTGCTACTCTAATCACCCTATTGCTTCACCCAAGTACATAGAAACCCCAAAGGTAGTTTCATACAACCTAAAGAGAAGAAATTAAATGAGGATATTGAGACTTAGGTTCTCTAAGTGTTAAAAATTAATAACAGTTGTGTTAATCATTCACATAACCACCCTAATTTAATAACACTTATGTGACCTCCCATCCTTATATAGAAAAATGTGCAACCCACTTCATGGAACACATGTGATGACTCCTATAGTGTTTAATAATGTCTCTCCCATGACTTTTAATCCAGGTTTTTCATCACCTAAGTTGAAACCAAATTACCCATGTTTACATGCACTCCATATACATATTATTCATTTAAAAGACATCCCTTTATTGGTTCACCTCTCCAATTAATCATTCTCGAGACTTTCATTAGATGGATTACATAACAGGTATTATCTTAAAACCTCCACAAAGACCTTTTGATTTACCAAATCATAGGAAAATACATATCTGGGTGTCTCCCATTTCTATTTAGATATCTATAGTCATGTGTTTCCCATATTGTCCTACTGAAGGGAAAGGGTCCACAAGGTGTGTGTGGATTTGGATATATATGGTCACATATACCTGTACCCTAGGGATAGTCTGGAGGAGTTCCGAGTCAGGGATTTCGAGTATAGTACTATATCCTCCCCTTCTCATCTCTATGACCCAGATCCTCTAGCCCATGATTTGGAGGGTAAGGATCAATTTCTTTCTCTTTTGTGAAAAATTAGAAGTCTCCCACCCTACTATAGGATCCATTTTGTGCAATATATCATGGAGAAATCCCACAACCTTTAATCAATGATGTTTTGGTATTTCTCCTCTCTATTCATTCACATTCACACATTTCTAAAATTTGATCCTTATCTAATATAAAGTGAAGAGATGGATGTTCTGTTGCATTTGATTCTTCTTCCATACCATGGTGTCTCCCACCATCACCTCAACCACTTCCACCACAGGCCCGACCTCTTCTATCAGCAGATGAGAAAGTGTGTCTGGTTGGTTAAATCATTGACATCCTTCTATTTCTCAAACTATTCATAAATCACATTTCAATAGAGTTTTATAACTATTGTGAAACCCTCACAATCCAAAAAACGATTGAACTATCAGAAATCTGATTCTCACTGTAACTAATATACGTAGAAAGCCTTAACATGGGGACTGAGATCATTGTACATCCTCTGTAGTAGTCCAACCCTAATTCCCATAATTTAAGAGTCCAAAATTAGAATAACCCCCAGATTAAGAACCCATAAACAACCTGTGTTAAGACATCTCTCTTTGAATATGCTTAAAGTAAATCCTCTTTAAGAGTAAGCCGCAACCTATTTCTCTCAAAGGGACATATAGTACTATGGGTTTTATTGAACTATATGGTCTTTGATTCCCAACCAAATTGGATATGTAGGAATCCTCCCTATGTTTCAAACCCAACATACAAAACATAACTTTTTCATTGGGCCACATTCGCAGTATGGTCTGAGAAGACATAGAAACATATACCATTTCTAGGATCCTTGGGCTTCTTAGGAATAAGTCCTACACAATAATTTTACTAGGAACCTTCCAACTAGATATTATTTCTAGATGATATTGAACTATATGGTTGGGTCCTTATCACATTATCTTAAAATGAATGATTTCTCCCTTTATGTGGTACCAAAATTGGTAGGCTCTAATTCCTTGCACAATGATATATAGGAATCCCATTTATGGTTTCAATACCAATATCAAAACAACTTCTATCTCAATAGATGACAATAAACACTAGAGTAAGCTCAATTAAGTGTGATGAAAATAAACTCCAAAGTAAATTTCCATCTCCCTAGTTGAAAATAAATTCTAGATTGACATTCATCTAATTGGATGACCATTAATTCTATATTCACCCAATAATTTTCATAAAAATTAGAATTTATGTAATAACAATCAAATAATATCTATATAGAATATGAGAGGATACCATTTATAAAGAACCTCTAATATTTATAGATATCACTAATGATGAAGTACCATAGAAATATACAGATGATTCAAGTTTCTCGACACGCTAATAATTGATTGAAAATTTCCATGGAAGTCTACATTAATCATGTTAAATTAATAACTATTAATGAAAATATCATAAGTTTATAGGAGTTTCCTAGTGTATGAAATAATTCCCAAAAAAAAATGGTCTGATTAACCCGACCTTCCATCCACTCGACCAGTGTGAGTTCATAAACACTGTGTCTCTTAATACACAACAAGCACATTCCCTTGGAAGTCATGTCCCTTCAGATACAGAAGCATTGGGTGATTAAAGTTCCATAAAAAAACGTATACAAATAGTTCAAAAATAGTGATTCAAAACCCGAAAAAATGTTCTAAGGGAATCAAAAAATTAGTGAACCCGATGTGAATCCTAATCTAATATGATAGTGTTACCAATTTTCTAGGTCCCTATCAAGTGATATTGATGATCCAGAAAAGAAAATAAATCAGATATGTGTTCATCTAAAAATATTTTACATTTTTATAGTTTGTTTATGTACTTTTTATATTTAGAGTCCCTTCCTTCCATGAACTCCATTCATTCCAAACAACTTTCTTCAGATTCTCTCCAATGAACTCTCCAACTGTTGCTCAAGCTAGATCCTCATCAGTTCAAAGGACACCATCAATGACTAATTTTATTCAATGAATGGTCTATAATGAACTAGTTTGATAGTTCCATCAACAAATTACCATAAAAATCATGGATGTATTCTAACATGTCCTCCAGATCAAGAATAACCCCTAGTCGTTCGGTCAATGAAATCCAATGGTCTAGATGAAAATGGATCCAACCACCATCTTCAGCTATTTCAAGAGTTTATACTCAGAATAAAATCTCTAATCCCTCCCCTATTCCAAGGAGGTCGACCCATGGACAACCTACGACCTCATCACAAAGACACAATGGTTCTTCTTTGGGATCATGCGAACAATCTTTTATGCTAACACAATGTTGTAGCAAACCCTAAAAATGATGAGGGTGTTATTTTTGGCCTTCCAGACCAGATACCTTAGACCAAGGCACATAAGAAAAACCATAGAAGAAAATATCCAACTAACAGGGAGTAGGATCCTATGTTTTCTCCCTCAGAAGAATCCCACCGACCATGTTTGGTGGCAAATAGAAATTGGTCACATAAACCCATCTTCCTTAATTCGACAATCTATTAGAATCTAATGGTGGCACCCAACAAATTCCACCATCCCAATCTAGTTTAGTATCATGATAATGCAACTACACTAGCTTAAAATATTTCATCCATTTATTAGAATCATATTATTACATTCAAAGGATCCTGCCAACCAAATGTAGCGACAATTTGCAAGTTGGAACATTCACTATTATGCAATCACCAATCCTACCAGTAATATAATATAGAAGAATATATTTAATTATTCCAATCATGGTTAATGGGAAATATCCAAAAAACATATAGGTGGAAAAATCCATCATGTACACCAACAGTCTCTTTTGGATACACGGGGAGAATTTATTCAGAATGCTCCAATGATAAACCTTGGTCAGACTGAACTCTCTAACCCTACATAGGAGTACTGAATGTATGCACTTATTGCAATCAGATGAAAGGAGAATGTACATTCATGTAAAATAGATACGAAATTTAATATATTCATATTCACATCACTGAAGTCACCAAACATATTTGATAAATGATGAAATGGAAAATACAAATTCCATGCCATATTCTGGAGACATTCCAAAATATCATAACAAAAACATCATAAGTACCATAGGGTTGAACAAAATATTTTTTGCCTATATATGGGATGACTCACCATCATTCAATCCCATAGTAGATACACACCTATGTTCCTGTCTATAAGGGATATAGGCCACACCCCCATATCATAAGGACCGTAGGATCGTGTATATATACCCAATAAAATTAGAGATAATAAGAATATTATGATGTCCACTCTAAGGTGGTCACATACACATGCCCATGATAACCACATACCCCAGCAATTGGCCCCAATAGCATGTAAGAAGGAATCTAAGATTAAGTATCACAAAGAACAATTGGAGAATCATAAGATTATTTTCTATCTGAATCCTCTTAATGCTAGAGTTATTGAATCCCTTAGACATTTATCCATTGTAACCCAATATACTACCCTCCCATTACATAATTATGGGATTAGTAATAGTAATTAGGATGTTGCTCATCATACACTTCAGCATGAAGACTTTATTCATGAAAATTCAATCAATCTCGAAAATCTATCTCTAGATGATATCCATGACTACCCTCTATATGGCCAGAAGGATAAGTAGACGGAGTATTTATTTTTTTCTTTAATCCCCCATGGTGGTCCTCATCATGATGGAATTTTCATCTAAATTTCTATCAATAGTAGTGTTTTTCATTATCAAGAGATTTCTCTAACTGAAAAGTTATTGGTGATAAATCCCTACAATCAAGAGTTACATGAAAAAATAAGCACAACTGTGTCTTATTCATTGTTACTAAAAGTGAAATACTTCTCATTTATAAGATTTCCCAAGGTGATGGTCATTCTAGGAAACTCTCATGGGTCGTTTTCCATATAATATTGTAGAAGAAACACCAACTAATTCCATTACTTGTTGTAAAATATTCAAGAATCATCTCTTCTAGTCAGAATATGTTGCAATACCACTGGAGAAATATGAAGTGGATATGGTGATCATGATGAAGAAACTAGATAAGGGTGAAATATGGTCATGTAATGACCTTTTTCCACCTCTGAATGCATCATTCTAGAGATTTTTTCAGAAGATTATATTCATGATATCTACCTAAACATATGGAAAAATCTTCTTCATCTAAAATAAAATGTATTTATATATGATGAATATCAAATCCATGTTATGGTAACATAGTGGTTTTAGTTCCAAAGTGAATTGGGATCTCCACATGTTTCCTGACATCCAAGGATCAAGAAGCAATAGGGGGCCCTACAACATGCATGCATCAATAGATTAACGATGTTTTGTTGGTTAAACACATATATCCCATCTGGTGTTCATATCAGAGGATGGGGTACACATGGAGCATTGAATTTCACTATGCTCAAAAGCTATAAAATCTCGTCACAAGAGGTCTCATTTAATTTTGTTTTCCTAGGCTGACTACAATACGAAAATTATATTCCAGACTAAAGAGATGATCCACATGAACCTTCCATGACTAGATTTCACCATAGAAAACCCCCAATAGAGAAAAATATTGAGATAATTTTCCATCATTAATATGAGAACATTGAGTTGGCATCCCTCTTAGAGGATTTTATCTATAAGGTTTCAAAAATGTCTGAAATAGCACAATAGTCTTTTGAAGAAGGATATTTATGTGAGTTTTGGATAATGAACCTATCCAATGTTAAGACCAGAATTCATAAAACCAGAAGAGAGGGTACACTGATATCAACTATAGTTGTTTAGGAGCTACCCCGGCCCACCGAGATGGGGTATTTGTTAACCAAACCCTTGGAGTATACAAAGAAAATCCCGACATATTGATAAAGAAGAGAATGAATAGCCTCATCTTGTAGGGTTGAGGGCTTTTTCACAATCACAATCCTCTCTTAAATGGATGTTAGTTCTCTCCCAATTAAGGAATAAGATAAAAAATGAATGCATAAACAAACTATCTTATGATTAAATTCCATTTCTTTTTATCAAACTATTCCCTACGAACCATCAAATAGTGGAATAAAGTTTCATAGAGGGAACTTAAGAAAGCTATATCACAAAGATACTTACCGAATTCCATCAATGTATTCTACGTCAATGAATATCATTAATTCCATCATGGATAATCCTCGAAAAATATTTCTATTTTAAGGGATTTATATAATGAAGTTCTTATTCATTATACTATCCATACCAAACAAAATTAAAGATGTCTGTGTACCCGAAATCAGCAACTTTCCAAAAATTTAGATATCCCCACAAATAATCTACCTCCACCACTTTTAAAGGATCCTAATAAGGGATAAGGTAATGGCCATACCATGTCTCATATTTACCTCAGAGAAGGTAAATAACTTTCTCTTGAGTAAATATTATCTAATCAAAAGGATAATATGAAGGATTTAAGTGGACTCAACACAGAGTTACTCCGATGCATCAATCTTATCGAACATGCTCCCTAAGAAAATTTTCATCATTCACATCTAGTAGGATCATTTTAGACAATTAATTCCTCTCATAAGGTACCCATATAGAATTGGGTCGAGGATGTTCCTCTGGGGATATCCCCATAAGTTATCTAAGGAAAATACCACTGGTGTCACCACTAGTGGTCTTAAAAGTATCTGCACCAGTTCAGTGACTATCCACCACACCCAATCAGGTGCTATCACATCCAAATATTCCTCAAATTCTCATGAATACTGTTGAGTCACATTTAACTCAATTAGAAGCTATGGAATGATAGAGTGAACCAATACTCACATAAAATAATTTTTGTCATCATTTTGGGGATCTGAACCCTCCTCAGCCAAATTTACAAAATCCCACATTTCTATTATTCAATGGATCAGGAGATATAAAGGGGCACATAACACATTTTCTCTCTCACTGTTATCCATTGATGGGGAATCCCATGCAACAAGATTTAGTGAAACAATGATGTTGCGTACAATCATTGTAGGGACCTACCATTGTATGGTACACATGTTTTTAGTCATGATCAATCACTGGACGAGAAGATCTCCATCAGATGTTCTATTTCCAGTTCAGCTCAACACTGTAGAAAAAAATTAGTATTCAATCACACAAAAACATTAATGAAAAGAGAAATTGTGTAGTTTCATATTTAATTTTTTGATGGAAAGGACTAACATACTCCATGAATATACCACTCCCTCAAAAAAATGTTTCTACCCATTTCGGTTTAAAATCTATGTGTTGAATTTCCACCCCATTACTCACTCTGAAATATATAGGTGGGTTATGGGATTTAGATTCAATTTCACAATAGTTGAGAAACTCTATAACAGATAATAGAGCCAATTAGCTATTAATCTCATCATCTTTAGGAAGAAAAATATGAAAAGAAGATGCCATAATATTCACACTTAATTTGGCCCCTATACCCACTCCTACATCAATGCCCTAATTATACCATAGGGCTCCACCTCCTAAGAAACAACAGTAATTACCACATCATCAAGATGATCAAAAATAAAAAATGAAGATATAGATTAAGGAGATCAAAAATAAGGTATATTCTTGTTGAAATGACCAAGTCCTCTAATACTTCCTGTCAGCATTAGAAAACATTTTAGTTTAGTTTCCAAGTCCAATGAAACCTAAAAAATTAGGACATGATGACCTTCCAATCAATTTCCACATATATAAAATTTTGGGGTACCTTTTCCAAGAATGTTTTGTTATTGAGGACCACTTATAAATGATGGTATACATCAGGTTGGTGAAGTTGAAGAATTCACTAGTCTAAGTAGCAAGTGTCATTACTACTGATATAGAGGAGGAATGGGAGTGTTAGGAATTAAAAAGTAAGAATGCTCAGAAATTATATGATTGGATGATTATAAATACAATCAACAAAACTCATAAAATTATACAAAAAAATTAAAATATACAACTTTGCCTTTTGGAACATAAACTACAGAAAAGACAGCATAATTAAAATCCCAGCCCTTTAAAGGCCAATCCTAAAAGAAAAAACATCAGTAGAAGAATATGGATGAAGAAAAATAAGATGATTTTGTGGTAAGGAAAATTTTTTACTTGAAATTAGTGTATTTTATGCCAACTAACTCAAAAGAATGGGCACCACCCTGCTAGATAACACAACAAGAATCATCTTGTCAGAAACAATCCTCACTAGACGAGGTCTTGAACATTAATTCCATTAATTTTATTTATTTAATGGATCCCTAGGAAAATTATGATTCAAATTATGAATATTATTTACCCATAAATTATTATCGAACTGGGGGATGAGGTCTTCATGGTCATGGATACAGTGGATAAAATAGGTATGATAGAATACACCAGTTCAATTATATCCCTGAACAAACTGTATATATGGAAGAAACTCATGGGAGAGCCCTCCAACAGGATCAATAAGAATAATGTATGTATCCCACACATGACAGGGTCATACCTGACATGATATTCTTGGAATATTGATTAAAATCAATACCACCACCTCCTCAGAAAGTGTGCATTCCTTGATAGCCTAATCCACAAAGTTCAGAAGTATTCTCATCTTCTTCCCTAACAAATGATTCGTCCACATCAGAATCATCAGCTACCAGGGCACCTACAAATGAGAAAATCCATTTTGGAAAATGAAGACCTCTGGATCAGAAGTATGACGTGTTAATGAAATTTTCCAATGTGTTGTCCATGTTATGGATCTTGTATGATCTGAATCTTTAAAAAGATCTAGAGGAAACAATTACTGAGACTGTATCATGACCACAATAGTGAAAAAATGATGTTTCGTTTCTAGATGATTATCATATTTAAAATAACACACCAAAATTCTATGCAGTCATATCATTCTAGGAAAAGGGTGAGGATGTTTTTGTGCATGGACACATCAAACCCCAATATCTGCTAAGAATGATCATTGATAATTGAATCCAATGAGCCTTATTTTATAATGGATTACAGGTAAAACTCATTCCCATATATACACTACAATAATTGGTCCTCACTTTATCCCATTTTGATTCTACCAATTATATTTTATAGGGTTATGACAAGAATGCAAAAGGACCTCTCAGAGAGATTTTTCTCTGAACTCATTTTAAGAATCTCATCTCTGATTAAGAGTTGATGGTTGTTGAAGGATACAACATTAAAATAAACGGAGTGACCTTGAATACAAAATCGTGTAGTTATTTCATAATAATACCATAAATGACTCAAATATTTTTTGATGTAAAAATTGGCACATTACACAATGGTAAGGCCCCATTCAGAACCTATGAATCTATGTACATTGATGTGTAATTCTATCACATAAAGGCAGAACAGTCAATGGCGATTGATGTTACTATAATAGATTCAGTGAATGGTCTAGAAAAGATTCCATATAACCCATTTAACAATCTTTGTATACATTATGTGTTACCCATTAATCAAATTGAAAGGGTTACACAAGATCAAAGCACTCATTCGGTGGATTCCATAATTTATGTTGTAGAAACTGAGCCAAATAGTATAGGATACATAATTAACTTTCCTTGTGATGATGAAAGCCTAAGTAGATATATCTTTATTCCATACATTGATATTCAGATGGTATCTACTTCATCAATCATTCTAGATGTTGTTTTCATGCTCATGCAAAAATACATGGATGCTGATTTTAGTCCTCCCATTAGAACATCAAAATGACTTCTCCTCGTTAGTTGGGGCGATGATGGTTACCTCCTCTTTGGGATGTCAAAATACTTTTTCCTCCCATATTTATAAAAATATTTCTTCATCACCTACCCTCCATGTAGAGGTATGTGAAGTAACACATAAAGTGCATGATAAACAAGAGGACCTTAGAGATGCCCCTCTATTATTTGAGGAAGGCATCACCACCATTGTGCATGAACATAGAGAAATAAATATGGGTATAAAAAAAGATCCCAATCCCACTATTATTAGTGTGGAAAATAATTATGGAGCACAAGAGGTGTATACTTCATTTGTAAATAATCAATGGGATGTGTTTTACAAGAATTACATAGGGACTATAGGTATTGACACCAAGGTTTCCACCCATCATTTTGGTTTACCAGAATATCATTGGGGAAATAAGAAAACATGAAGAATAATTCACCCGACTCACACCTCCAAAATTGATGGTGATGTTAAAAATCATATCAAATTAAAATTCATCCGATATTTGAAATATCCAATGTGGTTTGGAAATATTTTCCTTGTGATATGTAAGAATGGTAAATAATAGTTTCCATTGATTTTAGAGATCACAACTGGTATTGTCCCAATGATGAAATCCTACTTCCAATCACAATGCTCATGATTGATGTAACAGCTGGCTAAAAAGGTATCAACTCCATTAACAACTAATCTAGGTATAAAAAATTTCGAATGGACCCATTCAATGAGTAATATATATCCTTAAGTTCCCCTTAAGGGATATTTCCCTATATGTTGATTTAATTATCTTGATGAATGTTGGTGCCACATACCAACGTGTCGTGCATCTTATATCAAACCCTTCATGGAAATTTTCATTAACTGATATTTTGATGATCTAATAGTCAAATATTGACAATGTTATGATCACCTAACTAACATGGAGAACATATTCATCAAGAATCAATACAAGAATATGAAGGTGATCCCATTTAAATGTTATTTCAGTTTAACCTCGGGAAAATATCTCTATTTTTTTGTATGACATCTCAGCATCGATGTTGACCATGAGAAAACCAAATCTATCCTTTGAGTGTCTCATCCTCCAATCTTGAAATAGTTTAAAGGAAATCAAGAACACTCAACCTATACATGGCGCTTCATAGGTAATGTGGCGGGAAAGTGTTTTCCCTTCACCAAATTGATAAAGAAGGGGGTCACATATAAATGGACCAATGACATTAATTAATCATCTGACACAATAAATTAATACCTCTTGAGGCCACTAATATTGATTCCACCTATTAAAGGAAGACTGCTCAATCTTTAAGTGACAACCATGGAGTGATCACTAGAAACATTCATTTCAAGGAAAAATGATTTTGGAAATTAAAAAAAATAGTATTATCTTAGTCGAACCATGTCGATGTAGGGACTCGATATAAAGTTGTTGAGAAGATATACCTTTGATTAACCATTGTAGTTTAGTAATTGAGACATTTTATACATCATAATAAGCTCTATTTGGCCTCTCATAATAACCCAAAAAATTTATCCTTATTTTTACATTGTTTAAAGGATGTATAGAAAGGTGGGAAATTATTCTATTGTAGTTTTATAGACAGTTTGTTCCTCATAATGCAGTAAAGGGCTAGGATTTGGCATACATCCCAGGTAAACACTCATCTAGAGAAGACGCATTATTGAACTCTAAATTATCTGATGAAGATATATTATCTATTCAGTATAGTCCCCAGACTTGGGAAATGTATTTTTATGGTTCTTCTAGATGTCCAATGTGGAATAGAATGGAAGACCCTGAACTAAAAAAAGTTGGGTTAGGAATAATGCATATCTCCCCAGAAAATGTAGTGTTTCTATACTGTTTCATGTTATCTCAAGGTGGTACCAAAAATGAATTAAGATATTAGGATATCATTGCAAGACTGGAATTAGAACTTCAAGTACCAATGAATCACCTGTAGGTGAATAATGTTTCAGAATTGGTAGTCAAACTGATCAATGGGGATTCCACTGAATGAAAAGAATAACTAATCCCCCTATAAGATTATTTACAAGGATGAATGTAAATGTTTCACATTGATCGCATATTGTCTTATGTACCATTATCACAAAACACCCATGATGGTGCATTAGAAAATATATCCATTGCCATAGTCGATCCAAAATCGGATGATACAATCCCCATCACTTCTAATCATAATGTGGTTTCACCTTTTATTATAATAAGAACATTGGAAATCAATGAAATCAATCCCATTACAAAACCAATTTTTCCTATCATGGGATGGATGAAACTAATTATAGAATATCTTCAAGAAGAACTAATTCCTCTAGATAGAGATGGAAAAGATAATGTCTGATGAAGAGATGTTAATTTCACACTTTATTATGTCCTGAATCATAAGAAAATCCTTTATAGATGAGGATTCTACATAATTCTCCTCATATGACTTGATTGCTATGAAATGGTAGATGTAATGAATGATGTGCATGCAGGATATGATAGTTCCCAATAGTTTTAGTATAGTCTTTCTGATCAAATCAATTTTCATGAATACTTTTGGTGTTCGATGAAGCATGATTACATATATTTCACGAAGAAGTGACATATTTTTCATTTTCATTCCAACATCATTCAACAACCCCCATATATGGTACACACAACCAAATATTCCTAGCCATATTATATATGGGGAATGGATGTAATATCACAATATCCTCCAGCTACAAAAACTTAGTTCATGTAAATCCTTATGGATTCCACTTTCTTCTCTAAAAGGGATGAGGAAGTACATATTGAAAATTTGGGTATAAAAGTATTAATTGCATTGTCAATTCTAATATCATTACCAGATTTTGTGTCCCTCATACCACATTAAAGGACACAACACTGGTTTCTATTCTTCTAAGGTAGGGAATATATTTATGAATAAAATATCAAATCCAACCATTCATGCCCCAATCATGCAGTGGGACATGGGAAAATAGAGGATTTCAACTAAACCATGTCCTACATACTATATAAAATGGTATATAAAGATATTAAATATTGTCATGATAAACTATTTAAGGTCTTACAGGCTTTCTGTACTACTACCCATACTGAAATACTATTAACTTTGTACCCACTGTTATAAGTAATTGAAAAATTCTTTCCTATTGAAGTATAATTTCCTTCACACCAAGTTGTTGTTTGTGTTTAGTTGTCTACAAATGAGCTGTCTCAAAAGCAACTAGATGAGCTGGAGTGATTGGATGAAAATTTATTCATACCATTCATCACATGGAAGTATATCAGTACTAAATAACATGATATTTCAACAATATTTTTTTCCCTTCATTCATTCATGCAAGGAAAATTGGTATTGGTCATTAAGACTCCCATGAAACCATGAAAGAATCCTCCAAAACATGAGCCAATATGGGAAGGAAATTATTCCATATAAAAAGTTTATTATAATAGATATTATTAGATAATATTAATTGATGGATAAATCAATACAACTCCAACCAATATAAGGTTCTTGAATAATATTTTTGTGTAATAGCGCAAATATTGTCCAAGTAGTATGATGATAAACTATGTAACAACTAACCTCCTGGTTGCATGATTTTAAACCGCATAGGACCTTATTTCTGTTTTGTATGAAGTTAAACTATGTATCATTTTCCTCCTTGTCACACTATGTTATACTACACAACAGGAGGTCCTAGTCTCATGACATGAAATGGAAAAACACCATTTTTCCTCAAAACATGACATTAAACATCATGATTAACATTTCCTTCATTTTAAATTAATGAATCTCCATACATTATAGAAATAAAAAATTCATTGTGCTTCCTTAAAAGATGCATGTTATTTACACGTAAGCATTACTCTAATCATTGATACTTCATAGTGGAACATTAACCACATTTTACCCTTTGTTTGAATCAAATCATCATAGGGACCCCTTTTTATGAACTACGTATGGTTTGATTTTCATTACAAAGAGATAGATAGTGACTCCCTGATATCCTATATTGGGACCATACACAATGATAAAAGAACCAATTTTTTCCTTGAATATGATTTAATTCAATACTTTGAACCCTTATATGAAATATGGCTTTATTCTCAAAAAACCATGTATTTTGGTTCCAAAAATTATTCCATAATGTATTAATGCGCTTGTTTCTCTCAACAAAATTTAATTGATGTGGGGAACCATATTAAATAACTTTCTATGGGTTGATTCACATTTCAATGAAATATGAAGTTAAACGTGGGCCTTGTACCCTGGTCTAGCTGTAATATTTCCATCCATTAACATCGTTTCATCTTCATCCATACCTCATGACGTTAATCTGTATTGAACATTTCCATAACTATGGGTGGATTGATTCTTCCCACAACATGATATTTAGTGATACCAAGATTTCATAACTCAATTAAAGTGGTAATATGGGAACAATACTTTCACCCATTTTCATATGAATAAGACCTTCATAGGGAACGCCTTCGAGAATTATGTGTGGCTTGATTCTTCCTCAACAAGATATGTAGTGACGCCCTGATCTCCAATCATGGTTCCAACATTAATTTATCATTAGTATTTTTCACTTATGTTATAATAATCATATCTATAAAGGGAACCTATCTAGAACTATGTGAGTCTTGATTCATGCCCCTATCAAGATACGTAGTGACACCTAGGTCATATCCCCTAGTCCAGCTGCAATGCTTATTTCACGTTGAGTTAAACACATGCTTGTTGAGTGATGATAAACTACACAAATTTAATAACTTATTCCTTTATTATCATTCCAATAATATATTTAGAGATTTCCATATATGAAATATTAGTTCTAGATGTTACATAAATACCCCTTCCTCGCCCAAAAATTTAGTTGGTGAGGAGAATCATCTCAAAGAACTATGTACTACTTGATTCTCATTTTTATGTGATCAGTAGTGCTGCCTATATCATTTATCTCGAGTCCATTCAAAAAAATAATTAATTTTCCCTTTGAATATGAATCAAACCAGATCATGGGAATTTTAAAGAACTATGTATGTCTTCATTATCATCCAAATGAGATATGTAGTGATGAATAGAACTCCAAACCTACGACCAACTGTGATTTTTGAAGAGAAATCCCCCATAATTTTACCCATTCTTGAGTCAGATCTTCCTAGGGAAATTTTCTAGTACATGTTAAAAAAATATAATTATAGTAATGTACATGATTAATCCTGGACATCCTACTTTAGGTCCAACAATTAGGTATGAAATTATAAAAAAAATGTCTTCCCCATGTCAAAACATGGTTGATATGGAGACTAATTTCAAGAAATAAGTATGATATGATTGATGTTCTAGTAAGACACGTACTGATTCCTAGGTCATGTACCCCAGATCATCCACCAATTAGTCATCATCCCTCTATCCTTCACTTTTGTTACCTTTGTGTTGATGAACAAACCATTCCTGCTCATTTTTTCTCATATCAAGCACAACACATGTGGTCTTAGCAATTGGGTAAAGATATTATCTTCATAAATAATGTATTTGAATTACTATTTGTGTTTTCAATGGTCCCTGAAATAAGACATTAAATGGATCACTACATTTCCTTACTGCATTACAATAAAATCCATGGAACATCATTCAATAACTTTGTGTGGTTTTATTATCACCCCTGTGAGATACGTAGTGACATATAGATTTTCAATATTGGGCCCAACTACTTCAGAACCTGAAAAAGAATATCATCTACATTTTATGAGTCTGATATACTTGAGGAAGTCTAATAGGTGTCATCACGTATGACATGAACATATTTCTTTTAGAACTATGTACAGTTTGATTCTTTCTCTGACAAGATGCGTAGTGATTCCTAGACCCTATTCACTTGTTTACCCACACTGTATTCTGATATTTAATGTAATGACAACTGAGTCCTTACTGAAACATATTAAAATTCTAGTATAATTTCCTTACCACATGGAATAAAACTACATGGATCCACTTGTTCCCATAGTGTTAAGAAATTCAATGTCCTTAATACATGAAATTAAATTGCACGGTATTCAATGAACTATGAATGGATTGATTATCATCCCATTTGATATGCATAGTGAAAAATAAGCCTCAAATTAAACACCCATACACTAGATTAATGAACATTTCCCCTTCTCATGTATACAATCAACATCAATATAGGATCTTTTTTTGTCCCTATCCTCAGAGAACCTATCAAGGAAATAAGTGGTGTCCCCTTTTATACATATGAGTCAGATACAAGAAAGGGACTCATAATTCATGGAATTTATTACTCCAAACACTTATTTTTTTCATTGGACAATTATACATTAACATATCATACTCCAAAATGTTAAATACCTTCATCTCATTGTAATCATTCATCAGTTTCTAGTGATTGAATATCTAATACATGATAACTCTTTTTACAAAACTATACAAAATGTTCCCCATATGGAATTGCATAATATTATCCTACATTACTAGATTGATAGCCAAATGATGTCACTATTTGGATATTCATCAACATACAAAATACTTCCCCCAAAATTGGTTTTTGAAATACTGGATACATCATTATTTGGAGAATCCTCTTATATCCCTTTATTCTTTTATGATAGTATGAAAGAGCCCCTCAATATAAAGTAGTCATCCTTTGTGTATTTATCTCACATCCATTATCTTGAACAAAAAGAATCCAAGACAATGGTTTTCAATGTCCATCTCCATGTATTCATAGAATTATGATATTACCATGCTACATTAGACCACATATCATCCGTTGTTACAATAATATTATGGTCTTAGTCATGTAACCTAAAACTACATGCACCATAATTCTTACATTTGGGTAAAACATTCATATACATCCTATTTATATAATTATTTGGAAATACCAAATAAAAATATTCCTACTATATTTATTTAATGATTCCCCTAAAACAAAAATCTATTATTGGGAATATTACAATATCTAAAAAATTATTCATTGTTTTTTAGGAATAGGTTGTCATAATTCTTTATATGTTCTTTTCCTAGCTATAGAGTTCATTCCCTAGTTGGCCTTGCATATAATTTACCTATATAAAGGGCCTATCAGACTAAGGATTTCACTATTTTGATATGCCTCACATTGCCTATTTTTTCCTACATAATATATCCCCCATAACAGTTATTTCAAATAGAAGTAACTTTATTCTTGAAATAGACCTCTCTAAATTCTATTATCCATTTTACCATGTCATTCTTCATATTATGAAATCCCCAAAGCAGATCTTACAATTATTCTTTCCATACCTAAATATGGAAGAACATTTACAAATTAATTACCAATAATTGGAAAACCATCATACCTTTGTTCAAAGTTAAAGACCATAAATTAAATCCCCACAATGTTCTTGATGCATGACATTAAACCACACAACCCCCAATATATTTATATCATGACTTTAAACAAAATATCCCTTGAATTTACATGCATTTACTTTTTATATTATTTTAAAATGTATAACATATTATAAAAATTTATCTTAATGCCTTTACTGCATTCCATGAAACTAAATAGTATAATTTCCATACTACATTACATTAAACTACATTTAAAAATAACAGAAAGATCATTTTTGAAAAATATAAAATCCTTTATAAACTAAATTTATGTAGGAGAGTATCCTTATTAATGGAATATATCGTGTCATATATCCCCCTTTATTGTTTTATACCATAACATTGAAAAGCTTCCCACTACGGTCTTGAGACATCTAAATCCTAAACCCTTTGTTTATCAGCATTAGAATGATAAATTCTTATGAACTAGATTACCTGATGATGCATTGCATAGACCCTATTGTCCTTACATAATGTCACCCATATAAAAGGCATATCATATAAAGGATTCCATGTTTTGGTATGCAATAGATTTTATATTTGGACCTAAATAATACAACCCCCATAACAGGGTTTTTCCGATTTCGGTAACCTTTTTCATCGATGAGACCTCCTCTATTATTTTATTTCAAATTTTAGATTTGGTGAATATAAATATCATGAGTGAGGATTCCCCTTAGATGTATCTGCAATAAATGATATCAGAAAAATCGTATCAATCAAGCCTAGTTTTCTTCCTAATTATAAAAATTCATGGTCAAATCTATTAGACATAAAATAGTAGATTTATTAGTCCTAAATGAATTACATTAAAATTCCCATAAAAATACATAGTACTAACTAGAATAGAAACCTAAAAAATGTAACTATGGAAAAAAGTAATTTCTCATCTCACTTAACCTACACATTGCAGTTTCTAGGAAATTTCATGTTATTAAAAAAATAAAAGATAAAATGTTTTTAGTGCTTTTCATGTGACACTTATAATGGTCATACTACAATCATTGAACCAATTAACTTTGGTAAATTTAGAGCTCATTTAATCATTATCATTGTAATAATGAATATCTAGTATAAAAATGTCATATTATGAAAATTAGTTCCATCATTAAAATTCCAAAGAGGATGAAAACATATATTATTACAAAAAAAATTCTTTTCATTTATGATTAATATAACCCCCTATATGATCATACACAAATTAGAGTATCTCTATTGTAAATCCCAATAGGTCATCAATATTGCATTTTATTTATTTAATGGCCTCTTATTCCCCATCATCTACCTCTTTAAGTCCCTTCAGTCAACCCGCCGCAGTCTCCTCACCCTAACACACAATTCCTTAGCATTTTTAATGGATTTTTTCACTTATTTTTGGGATTCTTCTATCATGTATTGAATATGTTAAGCCTGTTTTTATTAGTGTCTGACTCTTACTGAAGACACAACACTTGAATGGTTTTCTCTTTAGATTAATACATAAATGTTTCAAACTTTGTAGTAGGACTGACCTCTGGTTAAGATAACTCTACTTGAAAATCATTAATTTTATCGTGAATTCTGAATTTTACTAGGTCATGTTGATGTTTCAATTATTGATCTTGCCTCTAAATAGTCTCTTTCACTGCAGTATGGATTATAGGAAAATCAAAACCCCCAAATCCAAATATACTAAATAGAATTTACTATAATGGAATTCACGAAGGTAGTTACTCGAAGTATTATTCATATATAGGATTCCATATATCACTCCAAGCATTATGACGTGAATGGTATAGAGAATTCTGCAATTCTAGATCTGATTTAGAATTGCTATCATAATGAGGGATGTAATATGGGATTAATACAATTAATGAAGTGCCTTATTCTTCCCCTACCTAAATAGTGGCTTTCTAACCTCCTGATGCAGGTTGAGATGATGCATGAGCTTCACCTTCTAACTTATCTTCAAAAGATGATAATCCTACATGATAAATCACAGTCATGGTTAGCATCAAAATAATGGAATTAATGGAAATATTCACAATGGATGGTAACCCTTAAATATAAAAGGTGAGTAGCCAAAGAATACTCATCCCCAACATTCCCAGCCTTAGTAGTTTGTTTTGGAACCTCTTATTTGTGGATAATTTCATGAACCTACTCAATATTCTTAAGATCATCTTCAAGAAGATTCTCAATTTCATGGTTTACCTAAGCTGGATCTTCCTCAATATTGGGGTTGATAGTAATATCAAAATCACTTTAAGACACAATAACTATGAAAAATTTTGTAGTTGGAGCTTCACAATCTATCCAATTATGGTTAGGAAATGAGGCATTATATGACTAATTTGATGAACAATATAAACTCACATCTATTTGGTTCTATATAAGGAACATTAAATTCTTCTAATGTAGTGGATATATTTACATGTTCCAGTACTTATTAAAAAGACATGAAATAATTTTTCATAACATCCAATCACATCCCAAGCCCCGTGTTAGTCTCACCTATGGTAATACATGAAGCGGTTGAACATTGAACCTGCTTGGATGACATCAAACATCGAAAGGCCTCCTCGGTGATAGATGTCAGATCATCTTTAGTCATCATAGATTTTTCTGATGTATGTGACGAACCTAAGATATCACAGAACTAGAAGTTAGTTTTTGTTATGTATAGTTTCTAATGAATTACTTTTGACATACAAAATTCATCCTCTCTCCCAGCAGTAGGGGTAGGAGTGGTGCCGAGAGTAGATGTTGTTTTCAATGGCTTAGAAGGCTCTTTAGTCGAAGGAGTCACTTCATTGGCAGTAATCTACACTTGCTTAGATGATCCCTATGTCGTTCCTATAGGCTCATTAATAACTTCCCTATGAGATAAAATAGAATATGTTACAGAAAATCCATCACGTTTAAACACACTATTTTGATGCAACTAAATTTAATACTAACTGGAAGACATACCACTACTGCTAAATCATTTAGCTGTATCTCTCTTTAAACAGTGTATTTTATTCTTTTCCTTCATGGGGGACTAGAATCATCATATCAAAAAATAGTTATTACAACCTAAAAGCCTCCTTCCACCTTATACTCGATGGCCTATTAACTTAGTGACATTTCTTGGGATTCATGGGGTGACTCAGCAAACCTAATTGAAGTACCAATAGGGCTATACCATGGCGATGGAACATCAGTAGGTTTTCCCTTATACAACTACAATTTAAAGACGGTACTTTTTAAGAGTATTAATGATTTGACTAAATATAAATGGAAGAGATGAAAACAATAAGAGAAGAAGTAATCTTACATACTTAAGATTGAAAAAATCTCACCATTCCTCATGAGGTGAAGGGTCATTCCCTTTAGTGGTACCACAATATATGATACCAGTCACTTGTTTTGTGGGGAGGATTGAATTTTTGGTGGCATATATAAGCATCTCCAGCTACCAAATATAAATTATTAATTATTTAGAATTATTCTCAATTTAAATATCATATGAGGCCTGAAGATCTCATATTCTAGGAATATGAAACCCATAACATAAAATAACCCACATATTTTCATCGTTAAATAACAAATTCTTTGATTATTTAACCACATCTAGTCCTTCATAATAAAAATACATTCATGATTTCTATGAAGATGATTGAACACCCTTATACTTGATGATCTTCCCAATCGCTGTCGTCATAGATGGTTGATGAGAAAGAGAACCCGAAATCTCTTTTGGGCTATGATGACTAGGGTGCCTATGTGAAACATGGGTTGGTGATGGTGGTGTAGCTCACTTGATTCATATGGGTGGATTTTATATTGTATGACGCCTCCATGGTGTGATGGATCCTCATCATCCCCACCCTACATCAATGAGGAATCAGCCTCTAAAGAAGGTGAATCACCTTCCAAAAAAGATGATTCATTCCTACTCCCTCTCTTTTTTCCAACCCGAGGGACAAAATTGTTTAGTACCACATCCGAGTATGATAAAACCCTAGTATCAAAATACCAGATAGTCAATATTCTCTATACATCAACTATAGATATATTGAACACATCCCACATCTTCTTCATGGTTTTCAACAACCATATATATCAAGACACCATCGGATTTTGTTCCAATATAACATGCACTGGAGGATATATTGAGGTAAAATACAAAAAATTGAATTTGAATGTGAATATATAAAGTTCATTGGCCTCACACGTGATTTCAACATCAATCCTAGTGGCCAATACTCCATCCCTATAGGCTATTATATATTCCCTCAGATATAAATTGGTTTTCATGTCGTTAACCACTCTTCCCCTAGGCAGATTCCCTTAAGGGATGAAGTGGAACTCCATGAGAATACTCAATAATGTCATTATATCAAAAGGGGTAAGCAATAGATGGGTAATATGAAAGAGATATTGAACAAACAACCAGAATGAACTCCCTACAACCTAGATCCCACCTTTCATATCCTTGGTTCGAATGTGAGTCGTGATCAGTCCCACTATAAAATTGAATGGTTCTGATTTTCTAAAAGAAAACATCCCTCCCTGAATATGCAACAATATCTTATGAATCTTCTCCAAAATAGGGGTATCCAACCCCACTATCATACTCTTTACTAGCTTAGCCGCTATAAAAATTGATCTAGGACTTACACCACCATCGAATCTCAGAAAAGAAATATATATACAATGAGGAAAATTTTCTGGAAACACACAAGTCATTTCATTGATATAATTTTGGAGTGTAATTAATTCCCCCATGTTTAAAACTCTCTTTTATCTTTTGTTGGACCTATGATGCCATGTGAACATCACTTTTCATCCTTGCAACAGCTTGTTGGATGCATGAAGGTGAGACCTTTCTCCTTATTATTTAGAAGAAATATTTCAATCCTCTATTTTGGATGAATACAAAAATTTGAATGGGGCTTATTAGTCTTGATATTGTGAAATATTTTTAGTAGCTCATGTTCTAAGAATGGTGTATTTTCATCATTATTCCAGGTTTCATTTAGAGGAATAAATTCATCATAAATTTCTTTAAGGATTGGGTATTTAGGGATTTTATAAACATCCCACAAGCTAATACCCATGTCTCCATGTGTCAAATGGAATGTATTTGTCCCTTTATTCCATCATCTCAGTAATTCTAGAACAAAATCATCATTACAGTACACATAGTTTTGAACTACCCACATGGAATCCTAAATTCTGGATCCTTTTAGATCAAAATTAAACCCTACACACATTTTTATCACCCAGTATGACCATATCTACCTGGGTTTCACACCCCATCCTGGGAAAATGTCACAAAATTTCTTCCAGCCCATTGATTGTCCTATTTGCGAAACATATATGATTATTTAATAGAATTGTAGATTTAGATAGACTGTTTATGGACTCAAATCTAGTGAACATGGGTTATGATTCATAACATGGTCTTTTGTTTCCATTATAGTATTGATATATGGTCCTGCACAAGAAATGTTTGAAGATGAAAAGTTCTTGTAGTCTTGAAACCAAAATATTAGGACGTTGTTATTAGGATTTGGTATGTTGGCTTCATGGAGATGAACATTATTGAACCGTTTCAGGTGATTACTATTCATAATGTCATGGTGATACTTCTTTATATACTTAGGATGATTTGTTTCACAGACATTCTAGTATCATGCCTTATAATATCCCTCATATCTTCAGTCATCTTATTATCCAAATCATTGGAAGTAGATATTCTCATGGACAACATTCGAACCTGTAGTTAAATATCAAATTTTTCAGATTTGGTTTCTTTTGAAAACATTTCGTAAAAAATTAATAAAATTTGACAGTGGAATTAAAGAGCACAAGTGAAACTGTGGTGATCATGTATTATACCAAATATAGTAGCATGAAAAAATAAAATATTCAGAAAAAACAAACATCATAATTCTAGACATGATCCCAAAGATCTATATATTCCAAATCCATTTTTATTTTTTATGAAATAGTGCCCCTATTTACATACAATAAAGAGTAATTGAACATCACTATCTATCATGAAAACCCATAAACTTCTGTGGACCATTTCATTTTTCATCAAATTTTACCTCAAAATTATACCCACTTTATCATTCATATCCAATCTTTAGGGGGGGATTTTTTGGAACTCTGTTCCATAACATGGATAAAAATTTGAAAATGGAATTGCCATAGAAAAAATAGGATAAAATAAATGTATAATATAAAGATTTACAAATGGTCAAAATTTTGATTGCTGAAGGTATCCCAAATCATAGGTGGAACATAATTTCTTGTGCTCATCTCACTTGTGCACCACCCCCTCAAATGCATGTCATGTCCCCTTTGCTCAGGAAACCTTATTTATCTATAAAGTGTCACTTGGGGATTCATTTGTATGGATAAATATCCATGAATCTTGGTTTCTACTCTGATCACCTCAGTGCTTCACCCAAGTCTTATGAAACATCCAATGGATTTTTATAGAACATAAATCGATAGAATTAAAGGTGGATAGTGAATCATAGGTTCTCCATGTGTTAAAAATTAAAAGCAATCTCATGAATTGTTCACCCAACAACCAAAATTTGAGAATAGTTGTGTGACCACCCATCCATAATTAAGAATTTCAATGCCCCAAATTTGGGAATAACTATGAAGACACCTGATGGCTATAAACTTGTCTCACCCAATCTCATAATATGGAGTTTTCATCACATATGGGTCAACTAATTCACCCAATTCTACTATCATTCCATATAACTACATTCCCCATACATGAGATCCAATTATTGGTTCACCTCACCCCTTGAGTCTTCTTGAGCCTTTCATGAAGCCTCCTTGAATTCCACTCATGGTAGGGAATCTCCTTAATTATCACCCTTACCTAAAAGATATTGTGTTGTAACCTCCACCAAGACCTCTTAAATTTACAAAATCATGTGTAAGGAACATGTGTCTCTCCAATTTGGATTTGGATGTATATAGTTAATGGTATCCCACACATTTCCTACCAAAGGGCATGTGTCCTCGGGGTGTCTTCAAGTTTGGATATCTATGGTCACATAGACCATTGATCTCAGTGTGTCCTCAGGGTATGTGAAGGCTTCCTACCAAAGGGTATGTGTTCTTAGGGTGTCTCAACTTCTCATCTCTGAGACTCAGAGCCTCTAGTACCTGGTAGGGTGTGTAAGGGTTAGACATTATTCTTCTTTTACACAAAGGTAAAGTCTCCCTTACCAATACGAGACCCATTTTAGGAAATCCATACTAGTGTAGTCCCCTACCCATTGATGCTGGAGGTCCAAGTCATGCACCTCTCTACATCCGTCAATATCACTCATTTCATACATTGGACCCTCATCCAATGTAAAGTGAACAAACGGAAGGTTCATTGGTTCATCCACTTCCACTGTATCAATGACCTCTCAAACCATCAACCTTGACTCATTTTTCATAGGCTCAATTTCTTCAATCATCATAGAATAATGTGTGTGTGTTTTGTTGAATCATTCACATCCTCTTATTTCTCACATAGAGCGTGACTTGTGTGGGATTATAGGTTTTTAATGATTGCAACACCCTCACAATACATCCTAAGGATTGAACTACGATAACTATGATTCCTACCATTACTGGATATGTAGGAAGCCTTCACATATAACCCTTATCTCATTGGACATCCTCCTCTGGAATTTGACCCTCATTCAATTAATCTCTGAATCTTCCTTAATAATAGGCTGAAAATTTAGATAGCCTAAATCTACATGAGTTAATACAACTCTCATGAACTTAGTTATAAGGGATTCTTTCATAAGTGTGATCCCCAACCTACTTCTCTCAAAGTTACATATTTTTCAGTGACTCATAATGAACTATATTTTCATTGATTCCTATCCAAATTGGATACATAAGAATCCTCCCTAAGGTTCAAACCCAACATCCCAAATCTTCCTTATTCTCTCTATGCCACATTCGTAGCTAAGTATAACCATATATTAAAACTTATATCCTTTCATGGTTCCTTGGTATTCTTAGGAATATAGACCACACTATGTTTTGACTGTGCACCTTCATATTATATGTCCATGCCACATGAATTTCAATTATATGGATGGGTTATTATCACACTACCATAAAATGTATGATGTTTCCCATTAAGAAGCACCAAACAATGAGGGTACTTATTTCATTCATATGGATAGTTTGAATCCAAAATATGGGTTTGATCCCAACATCAAAACAACTTCTCCCACCGAGGATAATGATAAAATCCAGAGTAACATCTATTTACCCGGATAACAATAAAATCCAGAGTAGATTTCTATCTCCATGGATGAAAATAAATTATAGAGTGACTTTCATCAACCTATATGACCATAAATTCTAGATCCCCCCATGTTACATAAAAACAAGCATTTTCATAATAACGAACAGTAAATCTCTATGTATATATGAGAGGAGAACATTGATGGAGAACCTCGAATACATTCAAGTATCCACATTAATGAATAACCCCAAATACATACTGGTGATTATAATTTTTTTACAAGTTAATAACTGATAAAAAATTTCTAGGGAAACCTTTATTTTGCTTGGTAAATTATTATTTATTCATGAACAAATATTAAATATATACGATAGTCATGAAGTAAGAAATAATTTCTCACAAAAGGGTGTGATGAGCCTGATCTCCCATCCTATCAACCAATATGAGTTCTTATGCAACATTGTTCAAAATCCATAAAGAGATCCTACGCTAATAAATTAGTTCCCTTTGGATATAGAACAATTGGGTGTTTATATTTCAATAAACAAATCCATTGGAAATCATTTAGAAATAGTGATCCATAACCAGAACTCACATTCCAATGGAACTAATTATTTATTGAATTATTATTAATTTATTTCATATAGTGAATGAATTGGAAAAATTATGTGATGGTAGAGGGAAAATATATTTCCATCATTCATTGTTTGGTCTCATGAGAAAATCCCATCGGGTATTTAGTGTACTCCTTGTATATTTTTTTTATGATGTCTAGGTTAAGGCCCTTTATGTTATAATTTTGATATTTAAAATAATGTATTTAATAATTATGAAAATATTTTTTTGTTATTTTTTCTATTATTGATGTTTCTATGTCATCTGGTTATTTTTATACATTTTATGATATTAAGAATATATAAATCTTTTATTGTTTATCTTTTCCATATTATTCATGCTTTATTTTTTCACTGATAACTTCAATTGAATGAATTACCCTATTGAGAATCTCATCTCACCCTTTATTATGTGTTCATTTAACAAGTTTATCTATAAGGTAATTATGAATTATTTCCGGGGTATATTAGATGAATTTATACATTTATTTATAGAATTTTAGTTTTTATATTAGGTTTTTTACTACTTTATGAGAATCAGGTATCTACCTATTATCTCAAAACTACTAATATATTCCATACTTTAGGATGAAATATATTATTCTTGTTCCATTATAGTTAAATAGCAACTGGTTCTAGGTTAATAGAGTCAGTTAATTATAGTTTTTATTAGATAACGTTTAGTATAAACCATCAGAACTATATTCAAGCAATCATAGATTAGGGAACATAAAACATGTTGAACTACTCCTTAAACCACGTTATTTATTCACAATTATGATGATATGTATTTTCATATTTCATTTTAATTTCATCATACTTTTCATTATGTTATGAATAATTTTTTCCAAACTTTGATTGGGTAATAATATTCCATTTCTTAAAATATATTAAAATTTCATATTTTGATTGGTCATAACGTGTTATAAAATATTAATATACCGTAAAAAGGTCAAATAAGTTTTTTGGGACCATAAAATATATTTCGTGAGTATTTTTACTATTACCACATAAGTGATTAAAGTATAAAAATATCCCACATAATGGATTCACATAGTCAATTTTTTCCATGTAGCCATTTCACTATTCAAAACACTGCTAAATTCTTAAGATAGTTACATTCTGGAGTTAGTACATTACATTTGATACATATCATAAATTTGTTGGATTTTTAATGATTAATAAATATAAAAAATATCTACATTAATTAGAATAAAATATATTTTTAATCATTCTTAATCATTTCATAAATTAGGTAAAAATTCATAGTATTTTTTATGTCTGAATTCTTTAGTTTTACAGAAGAAATTCACTACAATATTTTGGTGATAAAATGAGATATATAGGTTTACTTAATAATATTCGTGACTCTATCAAAATAAAATTTAATTTTATAAATACAATTCAGTAGGTGATGAAGCAAAATATTCCATTTTTAGGGTCTTCGTCAGGTCTAAAATTATCTATGTCAACATATCTACATTTTTCAGAATTTGACAACATATATTTTTTCAAAACGTGATAAATTTTCTTATGTTGTAAATTTATATGTGAATTATTTTAATACATCATTAAAGGATACATAGATATTATTTTTTTGTAATAAATAAATAAATTTTTTATTTTTTTATACACCGAAAAATCATTAGATAGATTGTCTACATCGATTCAATTTTTTAAATTTGGTTACATCAATTAAATTATGTGAATTTATCTAGGTCGATTTTATTATTTGATTTTGATATGTTGATTCATTTACATGAATCCCCTAACATATTCTACAATGTGGATTTCACTAAGTTCTTTTTTGACTTTAAATATGATTTTCTAAAATATTTAATTATTATCTATTTTATGAAATACTTCATCCACCAAATTTTTTAATTTTATTTTAGGATTATTTAATTTTTATTTATTATATATTTACTTATTAATTAAAAAAATCCATGAAATGATGTCCAAAAATGTTTTATGATGAATTAAATGAGATTCTTATGGAATTAATAATTTATTTATACTCACATTGAAAGTTTTTCAAATTGAAATATCTAATTTCAAATCCGTTAAAATATGGAGTTCAGCCTCAATTACAATCAATGAGTATTCCATGGATATTAATGCATATTATTTCTATCTGATTTAATTATTCTAACAAGTTCCCCATTATAGTTCTGTAATTATTTTTCATAATATCATGGTGAGATTTATTAAATATTGATTTTCATTTATAAATGATATAAACATGGCATATCACCCAATAAACAAGCATATGCAACTCCAAGTTATTTATTTGAATCTAGAAGCATTATTGTTTCTTTCATAGAATAAAAGGTGAAAAAATATTTAGTTTTTAAATATGTTTTCCACAAAAAACTCAATATATTATAGAGTTAAAAAGAATAGAAAAATAAAATGGTTTAAGACTACCTAACTATACATGTGATTCAGATTTTAGTAATAAACTACTACACCCTACCGAACAACGTATAATTTGATCTTTTTATACTAGATATTTAACTACTTCCTCAAAAATCAATTAATGAAACTATTTATTTATTTTTGTGGTTCTAATTCATCCCATTATTATTTTATTTAAATTATTATAAAGGGTTATAATACCCATTAAAAGGTATTATTTTTGTTTTTTTCTCCCAAAAAACATTTTTGTATTGGGGTTGTGCCTATAAGGGAGAAAAGAAAAATGTCACGGATGTTCCCTTTGTCATAAAAAATATTGGTTGTGTTAGGGTTTATGAATCCGAAAAAAAAGGATATGTTATTAGTTAATGACTATAAGTGAGAAAAATTCATTGTATGATTCTGTTATATAATTTATAGTGGGCCCATATCTCACTATTTGTGAGAGTGGTGAATAATGGTGTAGTTTATTTTAGATCTAAACCACTTCAAAATCCCCAATGTTCTTTTTTTATTTTCTTCATCATTAGCTTTATAACTACTATATATTAATTAAATTAATTAATTCATTTTAAAAAGAAAATCCACCCATAATTGGATATTTTTTCATCTTATATTTGGGAAATAAATTAGTATTGGAGGAGGTTTCCTAACACTCTCTCTATATTATTTATTCTATAAAATTGCGAACATCACCATCAAGGGGAAAATATCTGCTTAAAGGGGAAAATAAAAATGTAGAATAATAGTTGGACAACTCAAAAAACACCTTATTTTGAGGTTATAAATAATGGATATTTTAATTCTCATATATAAGCTTTATTAAAGAACCATAAATTGATTATTGAATGATCGCGGTAAATACATACAAGATTACTATATATGAACCTGATTCATTGGTTTGAAATTATGTGTTAATGTATGTTCATATTTACAATGTGATTAATATAATATATTTTGACATACATTTCAGTGTTTATATTCATGTTTAAGCATGTCAAACGTCTCATGAAATTTATAAAAGTCTTCAAGATAAAAATCATGGTTTTACTAAACTTATTATAAATATGTTGGATATGTTTAGAATGGACATCAAGAATATTGAATGGTTGAATATGAATTTGTAAATCAAATATTCAATATATTCATTACTATTTAAAATGGTGTGAGTTATTTTTATGAAACTCTTAAAAATACTAATCTTGATAACTATTACTTAGAGAACTTCATATGAAATAGAATGACAAAATGGTAGTTATTGATGAAGGTAAGAATTTAATGGAATGTACTCATTATGATATATTCTAATCAATATTACAATGTGACTTATAACTGAAAAATACTATTAAATATTACAATTCAATGAATAAAGGAGTTTCTTTTAAATAAAATCTCTCTAAATACTATTATGATTCGTAATTATAAATTATTAACATGAATTATGCATCCTATGTTTCAAAAGGTGGAAATATAAGGAAGAAAGTCTAAAAAATCGATATAAAAAGACTATCCCAAGGATGATCATAAGGAGAACAAGAATGGTAATTCGATTTATAATGAATCTGAATATGGAATTTTTTGACAGTCATGGAAAATTGGGTACATATATCCCAATTTCTCATGTCTAAATAAGTGAAAAATAAGAAGAATAAATATAAGAATAAAAAGTAAGAAATGTTTACTAGATGGAGTTGTACAGAGAATTCATGTAATGATGGAGAATCTAGTTATGAAAATGATGATTCAATTATAGGATTAATATAATCATTAAATAAAGTTTCTGACTCAACATATTATTGAACATATGATTCTCAATATAAAAACTGTTCTATTTAGGAATATATTAAAAAGGTCTACAGAGTTGAACCTAAATTTTAAAAAGTTACTCCTTTATCAAATAATCATAATAAAAAACTTATGATTTTCATTATGGAAAATTAAATTCTAAAATATATCTAGGATTATGAAAATTATGCTCATAGAGATCGATAAAATTCAAAATAAAATATGAGAAATTCACATTTTGAGTAAATTAAAAATTGGAGTTGATTTCAAATAAAAATCACATGAATTTGAAATAAATAAATTTTAAAGCATTATTATGGATAATGAACTACTCAAAACCATGTGGCAATTTTTTATATAATTCTATCCATTTCTTGAAACTTGGGAAAAAATATATAAAATAATTAGTAAAAAATGAATAATAGCATATATGGCCTTTGGTATGATACAAATTTACCTACAATTAATAATACATTATTTATTAAATTTTCTAATAGATGTGAATATATAATAAAATTTTTTATATTTTAAATGAATGGTCTTATACTAATGAGTATTCATATATATTTTTAGATTATATTAGAGTAATTAGAATTTTATTTCTATTTATTTTATTTAAAAAAAATCCTAAAAAAAGATTGAATTTTTTTTGGGTACAAATAATTCATATGATAATCCCATTGGAACAGAATTTTCAAGGGTACCAAATATTTACTCAATATATTTTTCTTGGAAATATGTCTTCGGATCATCAAAACTCTTATCTATTTTATGGAATTTGGATTCTCAAGACACATGATTGGTGATATTTTTTACTTTTTACCATTCATTCAATGTGATTGAGGTAATTTTAAAATTGGTGATATTTCAAAAGGAACAATAAAATTCTTTGGTGAATTAAAAATTTATATTTCAATTATTATTTAAAATGTCTTATTAGTTCATTTCTTGAATTATAATTTTATACTCATTTCATAAGTGTGTTATGGGGGAGTGTTTTCAAAATTTCACAAAGATAAATGCATTATGTTTAAGGATAATTTTTTTATTTATTAAAATTTAATATATAATACTTATTCAAAAAACATTAGCTGAATTAAATGATGAAAATATAAAATTCTTATGATAAACTTTTTTGTATGTTGTGGTGATGAAATGATAATTTTAATTTGATTGAAATGATGTATAAGAACTAAACTACTCTATAGTTACAATAACTAAATGATGACAACAGCATTCTTTGTGAGTCTTTTTCGAATAGTAAACAACCTAATATATTTTCCAATTCAATAACATATGTAATACATATAAGGCTTGTTGATCTCATTTTTTTAGATTTATTTATTCCTATTAAACCACCTAGTGTGGAACATAAAATATATTGTTTTATTATTATATATAATTTTCTATGACACACATGGGTTTACATTAATACTTTTAATTCTAAAACATTATATAATATTATTACTTTTTGCATATAAGTTCAACATGAGAAACATAATTTATTAAATTAAATTAGAATTGATAATGTTAGGGAACTAAAGAATCTATAATCAATACAATTTAGTGAAGATATTTGTTTCTTCACAATTTTTCATCTGATAGGACAACAAAATGAAATGGTGTATTAGAGGGAGAAAATGGATATCATCAAGAAATTTCCATTACCATGATAAATATGTTTAAAATTATTAAATATTTGTTAGAAATTGTTTAAATAATTAATTTTTTGATAGAAATATATTTATTTTAAGAAACATATTGAAAAATACACCCTTAGAGTTTTAATGGTAGAAAACCTAAAATTTCTTATTTTTTTAATTGGAAAAATGATTTTATTCTTAGTAATAAGAATATCCTAAATATATTTGATTATAATTATAGTGAAGGTATTTCATTAGTATATTCAAATAAACATATGGAATAATGTTTTTAAAATAAAATATCCATATTTATTGATTAATCAATTTATATTATGTTTTACAAAATGATTTTTTTAAAAGGTATTATGATATTGAACAAATTTATAAAGAAGTTAGAGATATTAATTATGATAACAATTAATGAAAATATGCACATATTAGGGAGGTATTTTTACCAATATGATCATATTCATGTAAATACTTGGAATATGCATAGTAATCGTCTCATAGATAATGTAATAGCTAATATTGAATAAAAAGTTAAAATTTGAAATTATATTTTGAATTATTGTGCTTATCCTTATTTTATATTGAATTTTCTAATGAGAAATATTAATGGTGATTTGGATAATTCATATCAGATCAGGGATATACAAGATAAATAAAATCATTTAATTGGGAATACATAATGGATTTTATTAGTTCCACCAATTAATTATTATTTTATTGGGAACATGTTTTTTAATAAATAAAAATTAATAATCTATAAATAAATTTATAAATAAAGAATTATTATTTGATCAAGGTTATTTACAAGATGAGGGAATTTATTTTGAGGAATCAGTTGATCTTGTTTCAAGATTATAAGAAATTATTATATTATTTGATTATATTAATTTTCATGTTTTTAAACAATA
The DNA here is from genome assembly GCA_963277665.1 of Viscum album. Lineage (NCBI taxonomy): Eukaryota > Viridiplantae > Streptophyta > Magnoliopsida > Santalales > Viscaceae > Viscum > Viscum album. The sequence continues at coordinate 554,908,203 of OY728135.1, forward strand.
TCAAATAGATGTAAAACCCTCTTTTATAAACAGATATATTTATAAAGAATTCAATGTTATAAATCCAATTAGTTTTTAAAATTAGAAGCATCTTGATCTTGTTTTTAATCCATCTATGAAATTATATGATTTGGAAAAGGATTTCCGATAATTGTATTAATAGATAAGTAGTTCTATTTTGAAAATCAATTTTGAGAATGGAACGTTTGATAAACCATTTTTCTAAGAAATTTTGTGATGATATTTTTATTTTACAAATATTTTTTGATGATATTATATTTGTCTCATATAATGAAATTAAATTTAATGAATTATTAAAATTGATTACTTTTGAATTTTCTTTAAGTATGATGGGGAATTAATATGTTTCCTTGTTCTACACATTTTTCAACGATATACTGGTATTTTTTAAAATCTATCTATGTATACTAAAAAATTAGTTAATATATTTGGTTTAGAATCTTCTAAATCTACAAATTCTCCCATGGGTACTTCTTCCAAATTTGATTTAGATAAATATGTAAATCTTATTGATTTTTAAACCTATAGATGAATTATTGGATTTCTATTATATTAAACTGCCTCTACAAATGAGTTGAGTTTTTAAATTTTCACCAGTTAAAAAATAAATGTTACCCTATGGAAATTCATATTAAATTTGTACAAATAATTATAAAAAATGATAATGTTTCTATGATTCTTTGTTCATTTTTCCTTATGAAAGATATGTATTATTTGATTAGAAAATTTGAATTCATATTTTGATATATGAAATATAGATATGAAGATAACATCACGAATGTTACCTTTAATAAAAAAATGGTTAGTTTCAGGGGAATCAAAGATATTTTTTCACTTTAAAATTCTGAATCTAAATATATTTTTGTTTCATCATTTTATTCTTAATATTTTTTGATTAATAAAACTCATTAGGATTTTGGATTTATTTTAGATAAGCTTCATGTTTTATGTGAACAAAATTCTTGTACTTATTTTTTCCAAAATCCTTTAAAACACATTATAAATAAAGACATTGATGTTAAGAATAATTTTCTTAATGATCATGTACCCAAAATAAATATAATTCTATAATTTATTTTTATAAATATCCAACATCCAAATAGATTTAATAATCCCTCACTTTTTAATAAATTGTTTTAAAAAATTGAACATATAATGAGGGATATTTAAAATTAAATTTATACAAAATTAATTTATAGGGGTTATTTATATGATATAATTTTTAGATATTTAAATATAAATATTTTTTAATATTACAGTTACTTAATATAAGAACATATTTTTGAGTTATATCATTTCTTTACAACATCTTATACATTATAGATGACGTTAACATACTTTCAAAGCATTTTTTATATAAATGGATTATTTTATTAACAATTTTACATTATTTTTCATCCAAAACTTCAAAAAATATCTCCATTTAATTTGGATCCTTTAAAAATGTTTTTAAATATAGATGTTAAAAAACGTTTTCCATATTATTTGTATATATTATTATTTAATATAATATTTTAAATATAGGATTAAATTATAACATAAACATGTAGGGATAATTTATCTATTTAATATTTATCGATTTCATACTTTAAAAAATGGTCGATGTTTTAAAATTATTCTTTATTTTGAAATTATCAAAAGTGGGATATTGTTGAGTGGATCCAAAAATATATTATGTTTTAAAAATTAAATTTTTTAATTTTCATTATTTCATTTGAGTGTCTTGAAAAACATTTTTATGTATTGAATAATGTAATCTTACATTTAGTAGTTCATAATATTTCCTTACATAAATATCTTCGAATTTCATGTTTTGATTGTTCATAAATTTATATACAAGTTTCATATAGTTTTTCTAGTCCAAAAAAGTTTTTTGGACATTAAATTATCTTTTTTGGTAATTTTTTACTATTCTAATGTAAAGGACTCACATAGCCAAATCTTCCACGTAAATGATTCATGTAATAGATACTGTTAAGTTTCTATTTCCATGTTCACCCCATAACCAATTTTTTATAATCATGTACCATATATATATTGACAATAAAATTAGTTACATACATCAAAATAAATTTATTCTTACTGAGTTGGAAATATATCTTAATTTTATAAATTTATTTATAAGATACAAAAATTCTTAATTGATTATTATCATATTGTAAATTGGTTTTCAATTCACATTAGGTATTCTATATAAATTCATTAGTTTTAGGGAACTAATTTTATCTTGTATAAAGATGATAATATGAGAAATATAAAAGTCAGATTATGTTTATACTTCGTTTTATGAAATCATAATAAAATTATCTAAATTAAATACAACTATAAATAATGTTTATTTTTCAATTTTCAAGGTCTTATTTATGTGTTACACTATATAAGTCAAGCAGTCAAATTTTTTTATAATTTGGATCCATCAATTTTTTGTATTTGTGATGATTAATCTTATGTGTTAAATCACCGAAATGGGTTAATTGATTATTTGATAAATGGATATGTAGATATTTGGTTACGTAAAATATACTACCTAAAAAAATATTGGACACATAGTGAAAATTTATTACATAGATTGGCTACATCAATTGTCTTATGTAAATTCAGCTACATCGATTCACTTTTGTGAATTTGGCTAGATCAATTCAGTTATGTGACTCAGCTATGGCTATTTAGTTACCTTAATCCCATACCAAAATAACCTATGTGTATTTTCCTATATAGTTTTTTAATTTTATGCATAATTTTCTAAAATCTAAAAGAATGATTTGTTTTATGTAATAATAAAATTTTCAATTAATTTATGTTTATTATTGATATAATTTATTTTTATAATTGTTGTATAATTACTTATTAATTATATAGAATTCTTGAAAACATTTGTTTACATGTTTAAAAAAAAAGATATAAGGTTTTTCATGGGATTAAGTGTGTATTCACCCACACTGAAAATTAAAAAAAATTAAATATCTATTTCCAAATCATTTGTAATATGATTGCTGGATTTAGATTATTTTCAAGGAGTATTACAATGATATTAATTCCTTTTTACTAATAAATTAATTATTCTACTGTGTTCCATATTGTAATTATTATATTTTATAGAACATCGAGGTGATAAATATTAAATATTGTTTTAAATTTATAAATGACATACCTGTGGAAGAAAATATAGGAAACATGTGTTGAAAACATTATAGTAGTTTGTTGAATCATCACATGTAATTCTTCCTTCAAAAGAAAAATTGCAACGACATTCAATTTTTTATTTGTTTGTGAAAAAATAAAGCTATATATATTTTTTGGTTGATAGAAATAGAAAAATACAGGGGTTGAGTATTACTTGAACTATATTAGTGGTGAAATATTTTTATGATCAATTTCTATTCCTATCTAAACTAAAAATAATTTGATCGTTTACTAATGGATATTTAAATTCTTCCTCCTATTCATTTGGTTATAAATTATAATATTTTTCTATCCATGTGTGTAATTATAATGGGTTATACTAACCATTAATCGATATAATTTAGTGTTTTGATTTCTAATCAAATGTATGTAAATTGGTTTATTCCTCCAATGGGAAATGGAATATTGTTTTGTTTGTTCCATATGTGGTTAAAAGGTAATGATGTTTTCAGGTTAAGCCTCTAAGTAAAAAGGTTTTGTAATTGGGTTATGAATTCATGTGGGATAAGACATTGTAATATTGAATTATATAGATTATAGTGGATTCTATATCACTCAGTTTGATATATATAAAAATAATGGAGTATAATAATTTAGATTTAATCCACTATAATAATCTGCAATGTTCTTTTTCTTTTTATTTTATGCAACATTACCTTTATAACTCTAATATAACATTTAAATTCCTTAATTCATTTTTAAATGACAACTCAACCCCCAATTGTCTATTTTTACATCATAATTATGGACCAAAAAACCTATTTCAGGCTCTACGGAATATATATATTTGAAAATATGATATTGTTTTGTTAAAGTAAATAGTTCATGGTTTTTCTAGAAAATACATCCGTATCTGAATGCAAAAAGTGGTTGAAGCTATGGTATGGATGCATCTAGGGGTAATATCTCTGAAATTGGTGGATTTAAAACTAACGTAATCCAAAGTAGTTAATGAAGTGTGGTCCTAAGACTACACAACTATCTTGGCACTCATGGAGGGTATTCTTTTGTTTATTCACTATCTTTTCAAAAAAAATATGAAATATCTAAAAATTTATTTATAATTTCAAGATGTTCCCAATGATACCAATTATGATATTATTTATATCTAAATTTAAAAATTTATCATAATATTTATAGTATATTTTTAATTATTTAATATGACATTAAATAGATAATGTTTTCAGATAATTGTTTATTTTATATTTTTTATAAATAACGTACAGTGAATGGAATAGAAACATAAACAATGCACGTAGTCTATTTATGGATTTTCCTCATAGGAAATATAATGACATTATATATATCGATGGAATTTTATATGAAAAAATTATAACTATATTTATTTAGTTATCTCAGGGTATTACAAATAGCATTTCATATATAGTGAAACCTTATGATACACAACACGGTGAAATAGTGTTTTACTACATTATGTGATAACAAACTATATCATTCAATTGTAATAGAAATTCATTAATAGATTAGCAATGGATTTAGTAATAATATAATATATTTCTATCAATTTAATGTAGTAAAAATGAGAAATTTATCATCGAAGTTTAACTTCTCAAGGGTGATGAAGAACAATGTTGTTCATTGGTCCCAAATAGTATGGAGCAAGTGGAATTATATTGTATGAAGTGTTATAATTTTTTGTAATTGTTCTTTGATGAGAACATTTCTCATGGGAATCTTTTTAATATTAAGATCCAATTCCTGAATAAAAGGGAAAATGAAAGATAAATTTAATCCAAATATGATGATAACATTACATGGTTTTCAACTCATGTTGTGGATTATATGTTTATTCAAAGAAGTATGATTAATCACTTCCTTAATATGAAAAATCCAATCCTTTTATGAGAATAATTATCTAATAAATATTTAATATAAAATATATAGAATCATGTTGCAACAATATAGATATAGATTCCTCTAATATTTTTCTATCTATAGAAAACATGAAATATAGAAGGTGGATAAATACACTAAAAATGAAATATGGAAAGAAAAAATAACAAAAACATGGAAGATCCTAAATTTATTAATTTTGGAAAGAATAATTTTAGAACATTCATGATAGGAATGTAATTTTACATCTTTTTTTTTGAAAAGTCCATTAGGCTCTTGATATAAAAGAAAAATAAAAATTCTCTACTGTACAATCCGCAACTATAAGGGTATGGGTAAATATTTGAATGAAATCCCCAATAATCAAGATAATTTTCCGTAAATAATGAAAAGGGAGAATGGCCAAGCTTATTTGATTTCAATATATGAGGATGAATTTACCAATTATGTATAGGTATGTATGTTGATCGAAACCTGAACATTATCTAATGTTTTCATCGATTATTGATCTTTTACTCATTTACATAATTCATGTTTTCCAAGAAATTTATATATTTATATAGAATATTAATAAGAGTGTTTTCAATCAAAACTCCTAGTGTAAATATTACTATAAATATGAAATGATTGTATGTTTCCATTGTGACACATAAACATACTATATTTCTCAAAATGACTATTATATAAGACCAAACACAACATGTGAATGGGATAGGTATCCTTAAAAAACAAAATCTATATATTATTAATGAATATATTAATGTGCTTTTTAACTAAATAGAAACCCACCTTAGTGTGAGGTTGACTATTCCATTGATCTCATCCCTAAGTCTAAACATATATCCAATACTGTCTATAAGATGTCTACAGTAGAAAGAGTTAAACTGAAGAAAAAACTATTGGAGTTGTGTGATAAGAGATTTATACACACTATTCTTTCACCATGGCGATCCCCTATTCTTTTTGTAAATAAATATACTTGGTATGTGGGGTCCTATATTTATTATAGAGAAATCAATTTCATTATATTAAATAATAAGTTTCATCTTCCCTTTAATGATGACATGTTTCATCAAATTCAAGGAGCACAATATTTTATGAATACTGATCGTTGTGTTGTGTATCATCTAGGAAAGAGGAATTTTCAAACACAACATTACATATGAGTTATTGAAATCAATAATTTATATTAATTACCAATAGAATAAGTAATTACTCCTCTAGTTTTATACATCTGATGAATATATTATTAAAGGATTGTTATGATATTCACATTGTGCTGTTTATTGATGATATATTGATATAATATTGAATCAATGATGATATTAAGAGTCATTTTATGAATCATTTAAACAATTAATAGTGAAAAGGAGTTACATTGAAAATATATGAACAATGAATTATGAATTAAAGTGGTTTTTTGATGGAATATATTGTCTATAATGGCATAATTTCATTTCATAGGTCAAATAAAAAGGTTGTTAGGGAAAGGTCAACATAAATGATTATAACTATGGTACATTGTTTCCTTGGAATAGTATGTTGATATCTACGATGTGTCCAAAATTTGAAAATATTATCTAACCTGTTAAAAGATTTGATATATAAATGGGTTGTGTTCATATGGTTAGAATTATTTAAATAATTTTTTCAATAATTAATGGGGATATTGAAAAATTCATTGATATTGACACTACCATTATGAAGGGGTGGATCTGTGATATATAGTGAAGCATCAATGAAGTTATTTGGATTGTTTTTTGTTTTGAATAATGGTATATTTTTGAACTATGCATCAGTATAGTTAAAAATTACAAAATAGAATTATAAAACACATGATCTTGTTTTGGAAACTATAATATCTTCGTTGATGGTATGGAAACATTTCTTTTATGGGTAATAATGTGATATATATATGGATCATAAAATATTGATATAAATCTTCTCACCTAAATACATCAGTGTGATTCCAAGGTGATGGTTAGAAATACTCAAGGATTATGATAGCTCAATAAACTACCAACCATGGAAAGAAAAAATGGTGGTTAATTCATTACTAATGACTAACCAAGTATTTTTTTAACACCCAAAGATTTCATAGTATGTTATTTTTCAATGTAATTCAATAACATTCCCTACACGCAACACTGAGTTCAAGCGCACCACGACTTACCTAACTAGCCATTAAAAAGCAGTTATGAATAGTATTAACTGAATTCTAAATTTTATATAATCCTTATAATTTTATAATTCTTATTAATAGTTTATTAGACATCATATAAGAAAAAAGTCATTTTTTGCAGAGAAAAGAAGTATTCTTTTAGATGCAATTGTACCGCATTTTAATGTAAAACCCTTTTTAAATCTCATATTTGAATCTTATTTATATTAAATTTTTTCATAATAAACTTATAATTTTGAATCGGTCCATAAATATTTAGTATTGAAATATTTTTTTGTGTTTTTTTGATAACTTTAATATTTGGATGAATAGTGATAAATACTAAATTTTAACTGAAAACAAAATTTTAAATCAAAATAATTTATATTGTTCATATATACATTTGAATGTTTCGGAAGTATAATTGAATTATATTTTTTACATTTAATCTAATGTTTATCATTGGATGTTATTCCACTTTTAAATTGGACATAAACAAGTGTCAATCTTTTGGTTGTTATTATTTCTCAAATCTACGCTTTTCGGTTTGGACAACAAGAATTAATTTTAAATTAATTAATGAAATTTATATTTTTTTAATTTGGTAAAATAGACTTTATTTTTGAATTCAGAATATCAAAATTATCTTATGGTGAAATTTTGGTATTTTTCTAAAAAAATTCAATTTTTGATGAATAGTTAAAAAACTGAGTTATTGGTTAAAACTGACATTTTATTTAAATAATTAGATATTTTGATTAAATTTAATGTAGGTCAAAATAGATACATAATAACTATATATGTTCAATATAATTAATTGAGGTCATTTTATAATAAGTTTAGATATATAATAATTTTACTGAACTTTTCACAGTCTTTTTCCCACCTCTTAGGAGAATTTAAAAATTCTGATAAAACACAATTTTACTCCATCTTGGGATTGGATTTTAAAAAATTTGACACACATGTTTAACCTCAGTATGCAAAATGTGGTTCAAAAAGATGAAAATAATTTTTTCTGAATAGTGAATTTTCACTTTTATTTACCGTGGTTAAAGGTAAATAGGGTAATTCGAGGTAAAACGAATTTTATAATAATAAAAAATTAACATAACACTTGTTCTAACATTATTGTATGAGTCATTTCCAACCATGGGAATCAGTGGGTCGATTTTGGGACCTCGTTGAGTGACTTCTTAATGATAATAACACTTTATTATAATTAAAAAAAGTAAATGCAAAATTGACATAAACAAATATCTTTTAGTAAGTCAATTTTTACATGGGGTTATATAACTCATAATTTCGACTATAAATATTCATTGGAAATCTAAAACTATTTCCTACATAATGGTGGTTTATTTATATTTGTTAGACATTAAATATTTTGATTTATTTATTACACAATGATGATGCAGTAGTTACATATTTAATGAAATATTAAAATATTTGATATTATAAATATCCAATTAAACTAAATTTGAGACTTTTATTAATTAGACTAATTTTATAGCTTAATATCACATGTTAGGGTTTGTTAGATGAATTTTTTTCGAAGTAATAATGCTGTTATGAATTTAGCAAAAACAAAATACCATGTAGTGTCAAAGTTGACATAAAATTTTTTTTCAAACTAATATTATATTATTAACTAATATTCTATTCCTAAAAATATACGGTTCAGACAAAATACTTATATAATGATATGTGTATCATTAATTGACCACATGGGGTTATCTTATAAGTATAAATAAGGCTATTAACCATATAATATTAAAATACAAAAAGACATGGTAAATGTCAAACTATTCAACTAAGAGTTAAATCTAAATTATAAGGTTAATATAGTGACCCGAACTAGTCTAAAACCTATTGTTTGAGTGTTTTTAGACCCATAACCACCGTTTATTTTAAATAATTTATTTTGGATCCATTATAATCCGAATATGATATTATTATAAAAAACATTTTTAGCTTTTCCTAAGGTGCCCCTCACCCTTCTTTTAAAAGGTCACTCCCCCTTCTCTCTAATTCACACCATCAAAGCCTTTTGGTACTTCCAAAACCTACCCAAATACCCTTTAAACTATCCTCACTTCATCACAGTGGCCTTTATTTTGTCAGAAATCCAACCTATGGAGCCCTTTTTATGAAATCAAAAAGAAGAACCTGAAGAAGAGGTAAATATTTCATCACCTCTTTCATGTTTCTTTCTTCTTCCACTTCTTCATTCATTGTTGTTTCTATTCTAAAATAATAACTCCATTATATTCTATATATTGTGATGTTATTATGATTATCGTACAACTATATTGATTATTCTATCCATCCTTTGAATGACATGTCACCATACGTGCGTACGTATGGCATACCATCTCCATGTCGTGGTGTAATTGTTATTCAAAACATTATTATTTTGATGTGTATTATAATGATGTGTAATTCATTTAAATAATAAATTAAATATGATAATTATTATGTATATATAATATACCATCCAATTATATATTATTTAAATATAAAAAGAATGATATTTTCGGTTGTGTGTGCGTACGGATTACCGTCTCCACGAACGCGATGAGATTAATTCCCCATCATATCCATTCAAGAATAATTTTCATTAGATTATTAAAAATAAAGTTTAAATAATTAATATAATTTTAAATATGAATGAGATACATCTTATCCATATCAAATATTACTTACATAACAAATCATATAAAGGAAAAAAATCAGTTAACACCCGAAATGGCAATAATACTAAAATATTATTAACAAGGAAATATTAAAAGATCTTTTATGATATAATATTAATTTATAAGATTCATGTATAATTTAATAACAATTATTTCACCATTATAAATGAGTTTAACCTACGCTCGAAAAAGGAAAATTTAAAGGTAACGTTTAATTTCACAATCTATTTATTATCTAAGGTTGTTTTTATATAAGTATATACTGGGACATATTTATTATACATTTCCACGTCAAATAAAAGAGTATTCAAAGGGATTATTTTAAGGGAATTTTTTACTAAAATTTAATTCTAAATTTTTTAATTATTTATTCTTCTAAATCATTATCACTAATTTCCTTGTTATCTAAATGATTTTAATGGATTTATTTATATAGACATGAATTTTGTTAAGATATTAATTACATTCAAAAGATTCAAAGTGGTATATGAAAATTTGATTCAAAATTGTATTTAAATGTCTTCCTTTTTAAATTATGTTACTTTTAAATGTTTTTGTGAAAATAGATATTTCTCTCAAATAGTTTTGCAAATAATTTTCATCTACGTCAACATCCTATGATAGATTTAAACTTTTTTGAAAATGATTTATTATTATAAAAATCATTCATATTGTATTGATTTTTTTGAGATATGTATGATTGTGGATGTGTTATTTTTATACCATTCATGGTTTATGGATAAATTATTGACATTTTGTATGCTATTTTTAATAAAAATGTTTATGATATGTTTAAACCCTTTCATATCAGGAATGCATTGGACTTCGTAAGTGATGGGTGGAGCCCACTATAGCTCCTAGATGCATCGATAGGTCTCATGAGACAACTAGAAGTGGAATTGGATGAAGCCATTCCCAATTTGATATATGGTTTTGGATTAGGATTTAATATTATTTAGAAGACTTGGCTGAGGCCTTAACAAAATGTTTCAGAATGTCTGGCATTATAATTTCCCCCATTATGAAAATAATATTGATGGTTCATGTGGTCATTCGACTAGTAGAATACTCATGATTGTGTTTTATTATATAATTATTACTCAGATCATATTCTTTCCATAAATTTATTCATGTTTATTTTTTTAAAGGAATGTGGTTTCATTTATTCACCATTCTAAATATTTATGTTATCTTCTGCTGTATTGTTTACCCTTTCATTGAGTTTGAGCTCAACCTTTTCTTTTGTTTCCTTTTCACAAGATATGAAAAAGTTAGTTATGAGTGACTTGAAGGAATAATCTAAGAGGCATGGATGTTTCTAATTTAATAAATTCATGTTGTATTTCTTTTCACATTGTAAAGAAGAACTTATATATGAATCATGTTTCCAATAATACTAAACTGATCGGTCTTTCGAGGCATGATTTCCTTTTGATAATTGCAATGTTATGTAATAATTCACCAACTCTGGGTAACTATAATCGAGGTGTTACAGTTGGTATCAGAAAAAGTTTAGTATAGACCATGGAAACTAGATTTAGGTAAACTCTGATTAGAGAATATATCCCTAAGATAGACTTCGTGGATTAGAATTTAAGAACTTCCAAAAAAATTGGTATTGTAGAGATTTTGTTACTTTTCCAAGAAATACATCCATGTTGGGATATGAGCAGGCAAAGGCAGCTCTGGCACAGATGTAACTAGGGGTAAAACATGATAACACTATTTTGAGCTAGACTCGAACGGGAACTGGTGCACGAAAACAGGCCATGCTACACTCTTGGTTATGATACTCCTAGGGGATATGTTTAAGATAATTAATATTTTCATTACAAATCATTATGAATGGTTTATGAGTATATTCTTCATCAGAGGAAACATTTTTATGATTATGGATTATATCCATAAACTGCTAAATTTATGTTAAGTATTTTACAATTTTGGAATTATGTATTTTGATTCATAAACTAATATAGTTTATGCCACTGTTTAGAAATGGCACCTAGTAGATGGAATGAAAACTCTAGTAATACACATGATCCAAAGAGTAAGAAGGATCATATCTTTCATGGTGTTAAGATAAAATTTAGAAAGGAAATAGTCTCCCACATATTATCATCATATGAAGAAATAGTATCTCATGTTAATAAGATACGTAATGAATTTTCTATGTCCTATGGCTTTGAAGGGAAGACAGAGAAGAAGAAGATGGTACAGAGAAAGATGGATAAAGGGAATAAAAGAATGAAGGATTTTCCCATATGTGAAAACCGTGGAAATAATATCCTTGGTAAAACCTTGAAGGGAATGAGATATTGTTATAAGTGTGGAGGAAAAGGACACCAAGTAAGTGATTTCAAGGGTGAGAAAAATGTTTCAAAGGTACAATGCTTCACCTGTAAGGAGTTAGGACACAACACGAATCAATGTCCAAATCATCCGAGTATACCCCAATTACTGTTATTGGATAATAATCAAGTTATGATACTACCGAAGCTGAATAGGAATGATTAAGTGTTCTTATGTTGTTTGTAATGTATTGTGTCATTTGTGTATTTTATTAATGATTTACCTATTATAAAAATTATTGAGTATATAAGGACTGTACTGCAGTACTATTTCATTAATGACTAGAGATTAGTAGAACCAAGAAAATTGACTCAATGTAATGTTAAAATTCTTGGAAAATACATGGTATAAGGAAAGGAAAAACATAAATACGGTCATGATACTAAGGTACTGATTTTGGAATAAGAGATGATTGATTTGGATAAATTCTATTGGGTATTATTGACTACCGTGGAAGTGATTAATGGTTTGTTTATTCCATCATTGTTGGAGTATTCAAAATTTTTGGATATAAGAAATATAAATAGTATTATATATGGAATAATGGAGAATAAATGTAATCAATACGGTTTTATGGTAATTCATGGGGTTACCGTCTTTTAAAAGAATACATGATGATGGTATTCACATGTTATTATGTGGAAAAAATGATCTTCATTGTGTTTTACATTCTTATAAATTTTGGACTGTGAGTTTGAAAAGAAGTGTTTTGGATAAGTCTAAAGGTTATAATGGATTATGTTTGACATTGTATTCTATTGTTAAGGTAAAATAATTTCTTATGATTGTTTTTTTTGATTTTTTATAAAAGGAAAACCTGATGGTCGAGCAACAACCAGTCGCGTCCGGCAAGGCCGTGAGGCTTGAACCCACAACCAATGGTCGACAAGGGTGAATCACCTACCATTGGCCTATGTGATGTCCTGTATTGTATAAAGTAGTTTTCTTAAAAGGTCTGATAGATGTATTATAAATTAATTTTTTAAGCATATATGATTAGGATAATGAGATTATTTTTATGTTATATTATCTTTTATAGTGAAAGATGGGTTTGTGGTAGTAATTAGTTAAAGGATGGAAATCTAATTCTCATGTATATTTTCTTCTATTATTCTAAAAAGAAATAAATTCATAAACATTAGTTAAGGTATCTTAAAACCAAAAATATGTTAACCTAATACTTTAGGTTTTTTAAAACAGATGATATTTTAAATCATCATAGATTGATGGCTTTTTGGATCTCAATTTTACACTTGTTTGTGATTGATGACTTTAATCACGCCCAATAAATATTTATGTTTTTCATCCAATTATGTGTCTCTAATTACCACCAATGATCTCGTAATCGAGATCATAATTTGGTGGTGAATTTTTCCCTTTCTCTTTCCCTCTTATTAAGACTTAATTTTATTTACCCGATTTCTGATGTGGGTTCTCCTCAAAGGTATTTTTATATTATTAAAATTTTATTTTTGAAAAACAATTTAAAATTGCGAGGATTAAATTTATTGAAGGAAGAGAGAATGTAACACCCCAATATTTCATAGTACGTTATTTCTTCAATGTAATTCAATAACTTGCACTACATGCATCAAAGAGTTCAAGAACTCCACGACATAACAAACTAGCCGTTCAAAACCGGTTTTGAATAGTATTAAATGAATTATAAATTTTATATTATCCTTTTAATTTTAGAATCCATATTATGAGTTTCTGAGACATAATATAAGAACAAATTCATTTTTTCAGATAAAAGAAATATTTTTTAAAAAATTCCATTTTATCTCCTTTTATTGTTAAACCCTTTTTAAATCCAATATATGGAACTAATATATATTAAATTTGACAAAATAAACTTCTTCTTTAGATTCGGGAATTATAAATTTATTTTTGAAAAGTTTTTTGTGTTTTTCTAATAACTTTTATATTTGTGTGAATAGTGAAAACTACTAAATTTTAACTGAAAACAACTTTTTAAATAAAAAGAAATTTTAGTTTTCAACTGTACATTTGAATAGTTAGGAATTATAATAAAATTATATTTGTACCATTGAATCCAATGTTTCTCATTGGATGTAATTTCACATTGAAATTGGATATAAACAAATGTCAATCTTATGGTATATATTATTTCACAAAAATACACTTTCTAGTTTTGACAACGGGGTTTAATTTTAAATTAGTAAATGAAATTTATATGTTTATAATTTAGTAAAATAGACATTATTTTTTGAATTCATAATATCAAAATTATATGAGGATTATATTTTGGTATTTTTCTCAAAACATTCAATTATTGAGGAATAGTGAAAAACACCAAGTTATTGGTTAAAACTGACTTTTCAGTTTTATAATTATTTATTTTATTAAAATTTATTTTAGGTAAAAATAGATACATAATGCCTATATAAGTTAAATATAATTCATTGGAGTAATTTTATAATATATATATATATATAGTGTTTATTGAACTTTTCACCGTCTTTTACCCACCTCCTAAGAGAATTTATAAATTCTGATAAAACATAATTTTACCACTTCTATAAGTGGAAGTTCAAAAATATTAGAGACACTTTTAACCTTAGTAATTAAAATTTGGTTCAATAAGATGAATTTTTTTTGCTGAATAGTAACATTTGATTTTTATTTATCGCAGTTAAAGTTAAATAGGGTAATTTAAGGTAAAAATAATATTATAATAATACAAAATTATCTTAACATTTGTCCTAACCTTATTTGATGAGTCCTGGTCGACCATGAGAATCCTTGGGTCGATTAGGGGACCCCATGGAGCCACTTATGAATGCTAATGACACATTATTTTAATTAACTTAAATAAAGGCAAAAATGACATAAAGAAATATCTTTTAGTAAGTCAATTTTTACATGGGGTTATATAAGTCATAATTTCGACTATAAATATTAATTGGAAAGATAAGAATATTTCCTAAATAATGATATTTTATTTTTATTTTTTAGAAATTAAATAATTTAATTTATTTATGACACAATAATGATGCAGTAATTACCTATTTAATGAAAAATTAAAATATATGATATTATAAATATCAAAAATAAATTAAATTTGAGACTTCATATACATTACACTAATTTTATACGTTAATATGAAATGATAGGGTTATTTAGATGAATTTTATTCAAATTAATAATGCGGTTATGAATTTAGCAAAAACAAAATACCAAATAGTGTCAAAATAGACAAAAAAGATTTTTTAAAACTAATATTATATTATTAATTGATATTATATTAATAAAAATATATGAATCATAAAAAAGACTTATAAAATAATAGGTGTATCACTAATGAACCAATTGGGGTTCGCTTGAAATTATATAGTATGTTTATTAACCATAAAATATAAAAATACAAAGAGACATGGTAAATGTAAAATTATTTAACTAAGTGTTAAATCTAAAAGATAAGGTTAATATAGTTACCCGAATATATCTAAAACATATTGGTTGAGTTTTTTTCAACCCATACCTTCATTAAAGATTAAATAATTTATTATGGAGCCATTAAAATCTGAAAATGAATTTATTATAAAATAATATTTCTAGCTTTTCCTAAGGTGCCTCTCATCCCTCTTATAAAATGGAACTCCCCCTTCTCTCTAATTCATGCCATCAAAGCCATTTTTCTCAGCCAAACCCTACCAAAATACTCTCTCACTTGTTCTACCTTCATTATAGAGGCCTTTCAGTAGTCATAAATCCACCCTAATGATCCCTTTTGATCAAATCAAAAAGAAGAACCCAAATAAGAGGTAAATATTTCATCACCTCTTTCTAGTTCCTTTCTTCTTCCACTTTCACTTTCTTTGGTGTTTTCATTATAAAATAAATTAATCTATTATATTCTATATATTTTGGTGTTATTATAAATATGGTACAACGGTATTCATTATTCTATCCATCCTTTGAATGACACGTCACCATACGTGTGTACGTACGGCTTACCGTCTCCACGTCATGGTGTCATTATTATTCAATACATTATTATTTTTAAGGGTATAATAATGATGTGTAATTTCTGTAAATAATAAATATAACATCATAATTATTATGTATATATAATATACCATCTGATTATATATTATTTTAATATCAAAAGAATGATAAGTCGCTCGTGCATACGTACGGTTTACCGTCTCCACGAACGCGATGAGATTCATTCCTCGTCATATCCATTCAAGTTGATTTATCATTATTTGATTTAAAATAATGTTTATAGACTTAATATCATTTTTAATATGAATAATATACATCCTAACCATAAAAGACATCACTTATGTAACAAATCATATAAAGGAAAATGAATTAGTTAACACCTGAAACGACAATAGTACTAAAATATTATCAATAAATAAATATTAAAAGATTGTATATTATATCATATAAATGTATATGATTATTTTATAATTTAATAACAATTATTTCACCATTATTAAGGATTCTAACCTACCCTCGACCAAGGAAAAGTAAAAGGTAAGTGTTAGTTTTACAATCTCTTTATTATCTGAGGTTGTTTTTATGTAAGTATCGACTGGGAAATATTTGATATCCATTTACATGATTCATAAGAGAGTTTCCAAAGGTATTATTTTAAAGGGGATTGTTACAAAAACATCATTTTAATTGTTTCCAATATTTATTCTTCTAAATCATTCTCACTAATTTCCATGTTTTCTAAATGATTTTTAAGGATTTATATATATGGACATGAATGTTTTTAAAATGTTAATTCCTTTGAAAAGTTTCAAATTTGTATGGGAAAATTTGATTCAAAAATGTATCTAAAATTCATCCTTTATAAATTGGGTGACTTTTAAATGCTTTCATGAAAAATTGATATTTCTCTCTAAGAGATTTACAAATCATTTTCATCTATGTCAACATCATTTTATGGATTTTAAACATGAATTAAGTTGATTTATTATGATAAAAATCATCCATATTGTATTGAAGGTTTTGTGATATGTTTGATTGTGGATGTGTTATTTTTATATCATTCATGGTTTATGGATAATGTGTTGACATTTCATATTCTAGATTTAATAAAAAAATTATTTTATGTTTAAACCTTTTCATATGAAGAATGAATTTGAAATGGCCCAAACCTGATTAGTCCATCCCTTTTCCAAAATCTGTATCCTAAGGGTGGCATCTCAGTTTTAGGATTCTCTATCGGTGTGCGACCGATCGGTATGCGATCGATCAGTGTGATACCGATCGGGGTGCTACTGATCGTCGTGCGACCGATCATTGTGCGACCAATTGGGTTGCGACCGATCCGCCTACGACGGATAGGCGTGCGACCGATCGGCATGCGACTGATCATCGTGCGACCGATCAGCGTGGGAAAGATCGGGGCGTGCGACCGATCGGTGCGCAATCGATCGGGGCGTGCGACCGATCGACGTGCAACTAATCGGCGTGCGACCGATCGGCATGCCACCGATCGACGTGCCACCGATCAGCGTGCCACTGATCGACATGCCACCGAATGGCGTGCCACCGATCGGTGTGCCACCGATCGGTGGGCGACCAGTCGGCGTGCGACTGGTTGGCGTGGGAATGGTCAGCGTGTGACCGATTGGCGAGTGACCATTTGGTGTGCGACCATTCGGTGGGCGACCTATCGGTGGGCGACCGATCGGCATGCGACCGATCGACGGGCGATGAATCGGTGTGCGACCGATCGGCATGCGACCGATCGGCACATAACCGATCGGTGAGCGACCTATCGGCATGGGACTTTTCGGCGTGTGCCCAATTTTCATGTGACCGATGAGCATGAGACCGATCGGCGTGAGACCTATCGACGTGCGACTGATCGGTGTGCGCCCGATCAGGGCGCCATGATCAGTGTGTCACCGATTGGTATGGGGCACTATCAGTGCCTCACTGATCGGTGCGACCGATCAGTGTGTGGCATTGTCAGTGTGAAGCGATCAGTGTCACCGAGAATTGTTGGGTTATTCTTATACAGTTCTCCTATAACACCACATTTATCCCTTTTTAACCTTTTTGAAGTGGTTCAATGATGCTTTCTTTTGATCCCATAATCAATGTTCAAATTCATAAGAGTGGGGTGACCCTCAATGAACCCAGCTGTCTGTGTCCACGTAACATGCCCCTCTGTTTATATTAAAACCATTATATTATGCAGTTGTTAACACCTTTTTCTGATAGGAATCATTGAATAACAATTAATTCAGTCGTTGGTGGTCTTTACTTGCGCACTACTGAACCCCTGTCTTCTGTGATAATTTAATGACTCCAACATGGGAATTTGGTCAATCACGTAATCTCGTCTGATTAATTGAATATCTAGTGAAAACAAATCCTTATGTGATCACCCTGGTTAACCAAACACAAAGAATAAAGCATGGTGAATGATTTACTTGAGTCTGGAAACTTCCTTGTTCGGTATCGGTGGCATGTTTGTTTGTTCTGCATAATGCTTATCGGGTGACGTGGACAACGATGGGATCCTCTATTGTGGAATGGTTGGTGGTTTTGAATCTAAAGGTGTTTGGGGAAGTATCTCGAGGCTTGGTTTGGGTCCAGTACTTTACATGATCTCAATGATCCCTTTCATGTTGTGACTTCACAAGAGAACCGGGTGGGAATGCTTAAATTGTTGTTTGGTTGTTTCACATTCTCTAGCTTGTGGTTATGGCTGTTAGTTTCCTAGTAGTGCAGAATTCAACAAAACGTGATCACTTGAACATGATATCAAGAATGAGTTAAATGTGGCATTTGTTTTGGGAATGAGTTGTGACTTGGCCGTGAGTGTTGTGCCTTTCTTTATGAATGAATAGTAACGAGGGTGTTTTTGCTCAGGTTGGATTTGGGAAACCTAGATTGGGATGAGTTCTTGTTACATATACATATAATTTTAGTTCTTATGTTTCTTATTCGCACCCCACCCATGTTGAGAACTTAGTGGCGAACACCCCCATTTCATGGGGGATGGTGTTTTTTCCAAGACTCCTACGAGTGGCTTGTTATTAGCTCCTTTTTTTCTGTCTTTCTCGAATAGCCAGAGACTCGTCGGGCAGGCTGTGATGGCCTAAGGTCCATTATAGCCTATGATTCTTCATGCGGGGTAGTTGTGGTGGTTGGCCCAGGTGTGTGCGGGTAGGTTGTTTCCCAAGTGTCTTCGGGATAAGTCCCAGGTGTCTTCGAGTGTGGCAGTAGTTGTTCTGGCATAGGTGTTTACGGGCATGGTTATGCATGGTGGTTCAGGCCCAGGTGTTTGCGGGTGGGATGGTGGTTGTGACCTAGGTGTGTGCATGCGGGATGTGTGTTTGTGGCCTAGGGGTGTGCGGGCGGGGTGTGGTAGTGGGATTGCAGTGATAATGGTGGGATTGGTTCGATGCATAATATGTCTTCAATAACCAATGACAAAGTGGCACGGGATACCCAAATGTCGATGTGCTATTAGTATACATTACTTGACTTGCGTTATTTGGGGAGTGTTCCATGGTCAGGCTTGGGTGGATAGTTTTCCTTGATAAGATCTTTGTTTGTGTCGTTCTCACAGGGTATTAGAATGCCTCCTCACTTATGCATGAGAGTCTTCAGTTTTCCCTACTGAGTATAAATGTATTCTCACCCTACGTATATAAAACTGCTTTCAGGTTTTTCGGATGACCTCAGGGATCGTGCGGGGCTGTACTAGCTCAAACGTTGGGACAGTTGTAGTTGTTGTTTTTCCATTCCTTTGTAATTTATCTTTGTAGTCTCCTTGAACATTGTGTTATTTAATTTTGTAACATGCATATGGGAATGGTTTTCTTTTGGATTTACATTCACCCCTAGTTTTGGTGTTGTTGGGATTTACTATCTTATCTCCTGATCCTATTATAGAAAAATGGTAATGCCTTCTATCTTTTGTATGATTATATACGCTTCGTTCTAGTCGCCACTCAAGGACCTATTGAATTTAGGTCTCAGGGGGTCATTATCTCTCTTTCAACTTGAATAAGGAAGGGTCTGGCAATATTTTGTCCCTTACCTCATCTTGGTGATGTCGGGTAGTCACAGAGTGGAATCAGAGGAATATTGAGAGATAGTATGGGGTCTGGAGTTTGGCATAGTGAGGATTGCATGGGATGATAGGGAAACAGTGTTGGGTGATATTGGTGTGAGAATTAGGTCAGGGAAGTCCTTCTAGGACACATGATTTTCGAGCCCCCCATGATTCCATGAAAGGACTCTGGGCATACTAAACGACCAAGTAATGCTACACTGATTTCAGGGTAGAGATTCAAGGGAAGGAACATGCATCATAATGACTTGTGTTCTTCAGTTTCATGGGTTTTTTGGGGATATAAAATGGGTAATAAGTCTATGAAAAATTAAGAAACAATATTCTGCACTAATCAAGCTTTGGAATTCTGTATTTACCTTATAGTTATGGAACCTGGGAGATGACCATGAGTAGTGCAGGTGATCAAGGCCTAAGAGGTTGACATTGTCGATCGATAGAGGGCTGACCGAGAGGAGGAGTATGATCAGTGGAAGAAGACGCTTCATGCCTTTCAGTGGAAGACCCTTTTAAAGTTTGAGGGAAGCATCTCTGAGATGGAGACAGAGAGGTGGCTATAAGAGATGGTGATAGCTTTCAGCTTAATCTAGGATCCAATTGAGTAATGGGTTACACTAGCTGTAAGCCAGATGCACGGAGCAACGCACCAGTGGTGGACGCTTTATCTTGGGGAGAAGATGGAGACTGAGGTTACATGGGCTGACTTCGAGAAGGAGTTCTTGGCGGAATTCCTCTCTTACACTATAAAGGATGACAAGAGGCAGGAGCTACTCACCCTTCAGCAGGGGAACATGTTAGTGAGATAACTGGGGTTCAAGTTCAAGGATCTCTTTCTCTTTGCTCCGGACCTCTTTCCAGATGAGGAGTCTCAAGCGAGACATTTAGAGGAGGCACTTCAACCTTCTCTTTATTATGTTGTTACTCCCTTCACCTTACCAACATACTTTGAGGTCCGGAAGAAGGATGAAGTGGTGGAAAGGATGTACACGCTTCGAGGTGTATCGTGAGAGGGAATCCATTTGGGCTCGTCAAATGGGAAGGTCGTCAGTAGCAGGCCTCCAGCATCAGGACCCTCTAGGTTTCGACTAGCAAAAAGTAGGCCTCATCAGTTCCAGTTCTGATTTGCTAACACTCGCACTTTATTTTCAAGACCAGGGTCGAGATGCTTCATCTATGGAAGCTATGGGAACTTTTGGAATCAGTGCCCAGATAGAGTATAGTACAGAGAGGGTGGGAAGGTTCAACACCCACCTCGGTAGCAGCTGTTTCCAGCTAGACCCTTTCAACAGTACCATCATGGGAGGAAATATCTTGCAGCTCTGAGGTAAGGCATTGTAGGAGGAGACCGACCTCAAAACGCCCCTCAGGGACCTCGACTAGGGCATGGTAGGGGAGGCGGACGATAACTGAGAGGTAGGGGAGCTGGGCATGGACATTTTCATGCCGCGGAGGCAGTAGTTCCAGTAGGGCCAGAAATCATTCAAGGAATGATCATCTTATTTAGTACTCATGCCTATTCCATGTTCAATATAGGAGATTAAAACTCCTTTATTGCACCTAGTATGGCCCGTTCTCTGGGTTTATACTCTAAGAAACTTCCAGTGCCATGTTGTTGAGCACATCAATTGGAGGTCAAACCGCCTTGTTATAAGTTTTTTGAGAGTGTAGAATGATGGTAGGGCCACATAAGTCTATTAGAGATCTTCTACTATTGTAGATACAACCATAGGATGTCATCCATGACATTGAATAGTTTTTCTCTGTATGTGTCTTCATTGACTGCTTCTGAGGAAGGGTCGTGTTTTTAGATTTTGGTGGCCAATGTGTAACTTTCATTGGCGAGTGGGGTTGCCCAAAAAGAAGTAGGGGAGAGTAGCCCCTCCCTTCCTTGTTAACATAACTATTAGTGGATTCAGTGGATGCAGAGATGGTGGATGTCCAAGGGATCTTCAGAGAGTTTATGGACGTCTTCCCGGAGGAGGTGGTGGATCAACCCCCTCGATGTGATGTTGAGTTCATGATAGACTTCCAACCTGGTGCCCGTCCAAATTCGATGGATCTCTACCAGATGGAACCTTCCATGTTTCGGGAGTTGTGGACTCAGATTTAGGACCTGATAAAGAAGGGTTTTATTCGACCAAGTGAATCACCCTGGGGTGCTCCAGTCTTATTCGAAAAGAAGGCAGACGGTGGTCACAGGTTGTGCATAGACTACCAGAGACTGAATTAGGTAACAGTCAAGAACAGTTACCCTCTCCTGAAGATAGATGGCCTTTTCGACCTTTTAAAAGGGTAGGATTGTTCTACAAAATTGACCTAATTTCGGGATATCACCTGTTGAGGGTGAAGGAGGGTGACATCTCGAAGACTGCTTCAGATGCAGATATGGAAACTTTGAGTTTTTGGTTATGTCGTTTGGCCTTACAAACACTCCATCTTTGTTTATGGGGCTCGTGAACTCCATCTTCTGGGAATACCAGGATCTATTCGTAGTCGTGTTTATTGTCGACATCCAGATATACTCATGATCATAGGAGGATCATGCTGAGCACTTGAGAACAGTTTCAGAATTCCTCCGACAGCACCAATTCTATGGGTTGTTGGCCAAGTTCAATTTCTGGAAATGATAAGTGCACTTCCTTGGGCACATGGTGTCTGAGCAGGGAATAGTGGTGGACCCATCGAAGGTCAACGCGGTTGTTTCTTGGGAAACACCCAAGAACGTGGTAGAGGTTCGTAGTTTTCTTGGACTGGCAGGAAACTATCGTAGGTTCATGCCCAACATCTCTCGAGATGCGAAACCTTTCAAAGCGTTGACCAAGAACGACCAGGCTTTCATGTGGAATGGGTAGTGTCAGGAAGCCTTTAGCTATCTGGAGGAGATGTTGGTAAGTTCCCCAGTGCTGAGGTTTCTAGAAGAAGGGGTGACATATGAGGTGTTCTGTGATGCTTCAGGACAAGGCCTCAGATGTGTGCTGATGCAACGGAAAGGGGTGATCTCTTATAGGTCTAGATAGTTGCTTCCTCATGTGCATAATTATTCCACCCACGATCGGGAGCTTGCGGAAGTTGTTTTTGCACTAAAGTTGTGGTAGCATTACCTCATCAGGGAGTGCTTCATAGTTTTCATGGATCACAAAATCTTGAAGTATATCTTCTCCCAGTGGGACCTAAACTCACAGAAGCAAAGGTATATGGAGTTCCTTCAAGACTACGTCTTCGAGATTTCGTACACCTCAGGAAAAGGGATTGTGGTGGCTGATGCCTTGAGCAGGAAGCTGCAGAAGGATGTGGTTCGAGAGTCGGAAAATTCTTGGAAGGTGATGGAGGAGTTGGCTTCCCAACACCTGGATGTGAGGGTGTATGGTGGTAGAGGTGACCTGTATCAGATGACAGTGCAATCTTCTCTGTTGCGGCAGGTAGAGGAGTCTAAATGGTAAGACTTAGAGAGTGAAGTGATTCATGACCGAGTTAACCAATGTGATGCTCCTGAAGGGTGGGCAGAGGATGGTAAGAATCTGATTCTTTTCCGAGGAAAGATTTTTTTCCCAAAGGTGATGCACAGAAGGGTTATTGGTGAGTTCCAAAACTCACCCCTAGTAGTTAACCCTGGAGTCTCCAAAATGTACCAGAGTTTGAGAGGTCAGTTCTGGTGGCCTAGGGTAAAGTGGGTGGTGGCAGAGTCTGTGGCCAGGTGCCTAGTGTGTCAGCAGGTGAAGGCTAAACACCATGTTCCAGGTGTCTTGTTGCAGCATTTGGACATCCCCGAGTGGAAGTGGGATGACATATCGATGGATTTCGTCACAGGGCTACCCAAATTTCATGGAGGCTATGATGTTATCTGGGTAGTGGTAAACCGGTTGATGAAATAGGATCACTTTCTAGAGATCAATGAGTTGGGAGTAGTGAATTACTTAGCACAGAGGTATGTGGATGTGGTGGTGCGGTTGAATGGAGTTCCGAGTTCCATAGTCTCGGATAGGGATTCACGGTTTACCTCACAGATCTGGAGAGGATTGCTTCATGCTTTTGGCACTAAGATACGTCTTAGCACTGCTTTCCACCCCTAGACAAATGGGCAGATAGAGCGCACCATCCAGAAAATGGAGGATATGCTACGGGCATGTATTCTGGACTCTGAGGGATCGTGGGTGCGACACTTGGATCTAGTAGAGTTTGCCTACAATAATAGCTATCACTCTACCATTTTCATGGCTCCATTTGAATCCTTGTATGGAAGGCCATTTCACTCACCCTTGTGCTGGACTAAGGTTGGAGAAACAAGTGTTCTTTTCTTGAAGGAGGTGTAGAGCACGACAGAGAAGATTCAGCTTATACAGGAGAGGGTGAAGGTGACACAGGACCGACAGAAGTCATATGTTGATAATAGAAGGAGACCCTTGGGGTTAGAGGTTGGGGACCAGGTATTCTTGACGGTCTCCCCTCGGCGTGGGCAACCGAGGTTCGTCAGGGGGAGTAAGCTCTCTCAAAGCATCATCAGAACATTCTAAGTGCTGTGATAGATTGGAGAAGTGGCTTATCTGTTAGTGTTACCACTACCACTACTAATAATACATGATGACTTCCATGTGTCACAACACCAGCGGTATCTGCATGACGATTCACATGTCCTCAACTAGGGAAAGCTGGAAATCGAGGATGATGTGACTTATGTGGAAATACTAGTAAGTATCGAAGATTGTGAGGAAAATGTTCTCCACAGATGGACCATTCCTTTAGTTCGTGTGTTGTGGAGACATGGTGGGAAGGAAGAGAGTACCTGGGAATTAGAGGCATAGATGTGTGCCTGATACCCATAGTTTCTTTGAGTTTTGTTCTGTTATACTTTTTTGTGAAGGAACACCTTACCTTGTTACCTATGGAATGTATGGTATTCATTATTCTCTAAATGCATGTGAAAAGTCCTGACTGCGGGGAGGGGAGGACCCGATCCCTAATCAAGACGCATTAAGGTGGATGCGATTAAACTCGTGCGGGTGAGTCAATGCCGCCCATAGTAGACAGTATCGTGACATAGAGGAAGAAACTCCCAAACCCATATGACTGGACATATTGACCCTTTAATTTTGTATTTTTTCTTGAGGTATAGATGTTTCTAGATGTCGATGAGGTTCACTCCTGAGAGGAATCTTTCGAGGTTTTTGTTCGTACCCCCGCTATTTATTCTGGTTTGGTTTTAATTCTTGAGGGATAGAATTTTTTGAGAGGTATCTGATGTAATGTCCCAGACCCTCATGGTCCATCCCTTTACCAAAATCCGGATCCTAATGGTGGCGTCTCGGTGGTAGGACACTCTATCAGTGTGCGACCGATCGGCGTGTGACCGATCGGTGTGCGCCAGATTGGTACGCCATGATCGGTGTGACACAATCGATGTCACCCAACCTTGCCGGATTTTTCCACTATAGTTCTCCAATAACACCACTTTTATCACTTCTTAACCATTTTGAAGTGGTTCAGGGACATTTTCTTTTGAGCCCATAATCAATGTTCAAATTCCTAAGAGTGGGGCGACCCTCAATGGACCCAACTTTGTGTGTCTACATAATGTGACCCTCTGTTTATATAAAAACCTTTAAATGTCACAGCTGTTACCACCTTTTTCCAATGGGAATAAATAAATAACTATTAATTCAGTCATGTGTAACCACCCAAATGTGTGGGGAAACCACGATCCGACCTTATATCCATTCAAAATTTCATATCATGTGACAACCGGATCTCATCCTTATATCGCACGAGAATCTCTTATTCTTATTTTCTCTTTTTCCTCTACTTTCTTTCTAGTGTGTTTTGAGTTCCCCCTTCCCAAAGCGAGTGGTGAACCTATGATGATGATTTTCTTCTCACCCTTGGACTCCCCGACGTTCCTCCCCTGCAAGTCGCGCATCCCCCATTTTTGGCATGTGAAGAATAAATTGGATCCTTGATCATCCAGGTAGAGTTTTCCTTCGACTCTCCTTATTGTGTATCATGCTGGGAGGGTATCATACTAATTCTGTGGTATGGATGGAACCACAATGATAATGAATATAATAAATATACTTTTAAAGAATGAAGGGGGGGAGTGTGATCGATGTTCTGGTAATTTTTCCTTACCATTGATTATTTATGTTGTGAACTATATGGGCTCATGCATATTGAAAATCATGGTTGTTAGTGGTCTTTCCTTGCGCACTAATGAGCCCCTGTCTTCTGAAATAATTGGATGAATCCCACATGAGAATTTGGTTAATAATGTAAACTCGGACGATTAAATGAATGTCTAGTGAACAAAAATCCATGTTCGATCACCCCGGTTAACCAAACAGAAAGAAGAAAACCTGGTGAATGATGTAGTTGAGTCTAGAAACATCCTTGTTCTATCTCGGTGGCATGTTTGTTTGTTCTGATCGATGCTTATAGTTTTACGTGGATGAGGATGGGATCCTCTGTTGTGGTATGGTTGAATATAGTGATTCTAATTCTTTGTAGGGATGTATCTCAAGGCTTGTTTTTGTTCTAGTACTTTGAGGGATATCACTGATCCCTTTGATGTTGTGACTTCAGAAGATATCCATGTCTGAATTCTTAAATTGTTGTTTGGCATTTTCTCTTTCACTGGATTTTGGTTATGCCTGTTAATTTCCAAGTAGTGTAGAATTCACCTAAATGGGATCACTTGAACATGGAATCAATAATTAGTTAAATAGGGAATTGGTTTTGGGAATGAGCTATGACTTGTTCGTGAGTGCTATGCCTTTATTTTATGAATGAATAGTAATGAGGGTGTTTTTGATCAGGATGGAATTGGGAACCCTAGGTTGGGATGAGTGATTTTTACCTATACATATAATTATTGTTCTTATGTTTCTTATTCGTGCCCCACCCAAGTTGACCACTTAGTGCCGATCACCCCCATTTCATGGGAGAGGGTGTTTTTCCCTGCGCTCCTATGAGTGGTTGGTTATTAGATCTTTTTCTGCTCCCTTTCATGAATATCCCAAGACTCATCGGGTAGGCTGTAACGTCCTGAGGTCCATTATATCCCAATATTCTTCGGGCAGGGTAGTTTTGTTGGTTGGCCCAGGTGTGTGCAGGCAGGTTGTTTCCCAAGAGTCTTTAGGATGAGGCCCAGGTGTCTTCGGGCGTATCAGTAGTTGTTCTAGACCAGGAGTTTACAGTCATGGTTATGCGTGGTGGTTGTGGCCCAGGTGATTTTGGGTGGGATGGTGGTTTTGGCCCAGGTGTGTCTAGGCAGGATGTGTCGTTGTGTCCCACGTATGTGCAGGCGGGGCGTGGTAGTGGGACTGCAGTGAGAATGGCGGGGTTTGTTTGATGAGTAGGATATCTTCAATAACTAGTGGCAAAGTGGTGTGGGGTACACATATGTCGATGTTATTACTATACATTACTTGACTTGAGTTATTTGGGGAGTGTTCCTTGGTGAGGCTTGGGTGGATAGTTTTTCTTTTCTATGTTCTTTGGTTGTCTCTTTCTCACAGGGCATTAGAATGCCTCCTCACTTGTGAACAATAGTCTTTGGTTTTCCCTACTGATTATACTTGTATGCTCACCCTACATATATAAAACTACTTTCTGGTTTCCAGTAGGACTTTAGGGATCGTGGAGGGCTGTACAAGCTCTGACATCCAGACAATTGTAGTTTCTTTTTTCCAATCTTTGGTACATTATCTTTGCAGTATCCTTGTACTTTGCGGTATTTACTTTTGTAACATGCATATGGGAATGGTTTTCTTTTGTCTTTACATTCACCCCCAATTTTGGTGTTGAAGAGATTTACTATCATGTCTCCTGGTCCTATTAAAGAAAATTGGTAATTCTTTCCATCTGGTGTATGATTATATACCCTTGTTGCTAGTCGCCACTCCGGGACCTATTGAAGGCAGGTGTCGGGGGTCATTATCTCTAAATCAACTTAAAGCAGGAAGGGTCTAGCAATCTATTGTCCCTTCCATCATCTTGGTGAAGGCGGGTCAGGACATAATTGGACTTATTAAGTGACGGGTGGAGCCCGCTATCGCTCCTAGATGCATCGGTAGGTCTAATGAGGCAACTATGCGTGGAATTGGCTTAGGTCATTCCCAATTTGATATATGGTTTTGGCTGAGGGCTTAATCATTTTTAGATGTCATGGCTGAGGCCTTGATAACAAATTTCAGAATGTATGTAATTATATATTCCCCCATTATGAAAATATTACTGATGGTTCATGTGGTCATTCGACTAGTGAATACCCTTGATTATGTTTTATTGTGGCATTATTTTCTGAGTTCATAATCTTGCTATAAATATAATCATGTTTATTATTGGTAAAGTCAGGTAGTTTCAATTATTCACCATAATTAATATCTATGTTATCTTCCACTATATTTCTTACCCTTACTGAGTATTTGAGCTCAGCCCTTTTTTATATTTCATTTTCCAAAGATATGAAGAAGTTAGTATTAGTAACTTGCAGGAATAATCTGGGAGGCTTAGATGATTCTAATGGAATAAATTCATGTTTTATTTCTTTTCAAGTTGTAAAGTAGAACATATGTATGAATCTTGTTTCCAATAATACTAAACTGATCAGTCTTTCAAGACCTGAATTACTTGTGATATTGCCAATGTTATGTAATAATCCACCAACTCTAGGTAACTAGGGTCAGGGCATTACAATTTGTGACTATAATGAATCTTTTAAAATAAAATATATTCCTAGATTTAGTATATCATGATATGGGAATCTATAAGGAAGGGGAAACCCACATCTATTCCAAATAATTAGCAAACTATAATTATTAGAGGAAATAAAACTTTCTTTTATTAATGATAAGAATATTCAAAAGAAAAATAATGCTGGAATGAATGGACATTTTTAGAATTCATCGATGAAAAATGTATATTGAATATTATAAAGAGTATTTGTGACCCATATATTTCTAAGATTAAAAATGAATTATTAGATGAATATGATCTAGAAATATTTTCTATACACCATAGTAGAAT
Organism: Viscum album; assembly: GCA_963277665.1. Classification (NCBI taxonomy): domain Eukaryota; kingdom Viridiplantae; phylum Streptophyta; class Magnoliopsida; order Santalales; family Viscaceae; genus Viscum; species Viscum album. The sequence goes on from OY728135.1 coordinate 554,937,562, forward strand.
AAAAATATATCTATATTTGAAGGAATGTTTTTTGTTAGATTATAAAAAATGTGATATTTAAGTCTATGTATCAGGATTCTTGGTTTCATAATAGGGGAAGTCTAAGAAAAAACATCTTAAAGGAGTCAAGAAACCAATGCCTATTTCTATGTGGAAATGGGATGTTAATATTATAGATAGTTTCACTAGATTACTAAGGTATCTTAAAATTAATGATTCTATATGAGATATAATTGATCACCTTACCAATTCAATAAATTTCCTCACTAAAAATTAATTTCTACATCTCGAGAACCTCCCCAAAATTGATATTAATAATATTGAGAGACATCATAAGGAACCTCTTTATATTTTTTCAAATCATTATCCATAATATACATAAAAATTAAGGAAGTTTCATTAGAAGGCGATCAACACTGATCTTTATCTCCACACCACCTATTACCCTCAAACTGATGGTTAGTCAAGAATTACAATTTATAAAATATAATATTTTTTGAATTCATGCATGATTTAATTTAAAGGTATGTGGGATCAGTATTTATCTTTCTAAGAATATTTATTTAATAATAACATCCATTAAGAATTAAAAACCACATTATGAGTCCCTAAATGGAAATTGGGGCTTTATTTCAATATATTATTATGAATTTTATGAAATTAATAATGTAGAATAAAATCATTTTGGGTAGAAAACTGTGAATGTGAACACTATTCATATTCTACATAATGCATTTCAATGCTGATAAAAAATTTTGCTCATAACCAAAGTATGTTTTTATAATTTCATAAGGTTGATCATATTTTATTGAATGGTTTTTGTGTAAATGATTTATAAGATTGAGAAAGAAGAGGAAACTAATTCCTATTTACATATGGAAATTTGAAATTATTAAATGACTATGATATTTTTGGATTACAATTTAGAAATAAAACATAACCTATCCAAAGATAATAATGTGTTACTTTATCTCTTTATTAAAGAAGTTCATTCCAAATCTGACTCATGTGCTCACTTATGAGGTAATTGAATATAAACCTTATATATAACACTCTGAAGTTATTATATAGATTTGTAACCCTAAAGAAAAAGTGTTGAAGAATCTGATAACTCAACCAAACTACTATAAAATTATCTATGGACACAAAAATATAGCCCCAATTATATATTTAAATGGATATAGATTTATATATAACTAATTTTTAATTAAAACTATGAATATATTGGAATTTCAAGCCTTAGTTTACTAACATCATTGAAATATGGTCCAATATATTAGGAAACAACCCTCCTCTATATGACCCCCTCACAATAACCTTGTGAGACCCTTCAATATGCAACCCTACTCCTCCTTTTCTGCCCCTATAATGAACTCCTCTCTATGAACCACTTCTACCAATACTTACCAATGTGACAATGCACCTTACTGCCACCCAATGCGACCAACTAACCAGGAGATCTCCTCTATTTGACCCTCCTCCTTGATGATTCCACCCAACATAGACATCCCACCTCCCTTTCAATGCTGCTCTTATGTGGTATCCCTATATCCCCATTATCTAGTGTGCCTCCAATGTGGCCATCCCACCTCTCGGTGGTCACCCACCTCCTCATAAATCATGTATGGTCATAGATCCTGAATTTTCTTACTCACCAAAGGTATTTATGGTTATCCATTTCTAGGTTGATGAAAATATTTCTTACTATTATTCACTGGTTATAGTATCCTCTATCTCCAACCTTGGTTTTTATTCAAACATTCTCCTAGTGGGTGAATTTGATAATATTCCTCTAGAATGTAAAACTTTTAATAATCTCTAATAATTTAATGAGCATGTTTCATTTTTATTTTTATATCCTGAATATATTAAATATTATCCCTCAAACTTTTTATTCCATTTATTCCAATTAGACTCTATGTTTTCTCATTCTAGTATATCAATTTAGTGTCATAATTTCTTTTTTTATCATTGATGTTTCATATTATATAAATAATTATATTGGTTTGGGTAATCCATCGTGGTAGTGTGTAAAAAAATTGTATTTCAAACTAAGTATCACTTATCTTTTTTGTAATGAATTATGTGTACTCCCGCTTTATATAGGTTGGAATTATAATTATTTGTAAAATATAAAAGGACAATTATGTTATGTTAAAACTCCATTATCATTCTTTAAATAGAATTAATTAATTTTCATGGGTGTTACATTAATCTATATACAACATGAAAACTATAACCTTTATAATAATTCAAATAAATAAAAAACATAATAACCATATATATTGTAATAATAATTATATTTAATATCCCTAAAATCTAATAAATAATTCAACAGTTATCTATAAAAATTGATATTTAGGTCAAAATTACATTATCTATAATAATACACATTAATCACTATTAATAATCCATGAACACACATATAGGGATTCCTAACAAAATCATACCAATAATATTTAAATATAATTATTTTTACCAAATTATTTACTGTAGACTATGATTGATAATATATCAAACAATGATAAGTAATTAACCAGGCTTAGTCTGAGAATACATAAGAGTATCAATATAAGTATGTTTTAATCTCCCAAATCCAAAAAAAAAACAAAACTAAAAATCATCATGAACATTACTTCTAAATATTTTTATTTTGTATCACCTCCACCATACATCCTCCATAATATTTAAGAGTAGTTTCTATAGTTATGTAAGTGTTAATCATTTTATTGTTAGATTACAATCCATTATGTATGAGTTCTACCATTTCAATATTTCTAAAGTCGATAGTCATATATTGGGGTCCTTCAATATGAAATATTCCTGATATGTAATATATTTCATTGGAAAAATTTTAAAAATATTATATCCTATAAAAGGGTCCTTTAGTATATTAAAGTAAATTAATTTTCAAGAATTCAATGCATAATATTTAACTTAATTTCATTCGTAAAATTTTATACTTGGCCAAATTTGTTTTAATGCAATCATTTGAAGGATTTTCTCAAAACATAATACTAAACTAAAAAAATATAATACATAAATATTATAAATTTTCAAAATATAATAACATAATGTTTCCTTCTAGGTCTTATTAGTTTTGTATAAAATCTATATTGGGTATAATTTAATTACAAAATCTCAGAACAACTGGTAATAATAATCAAAAACAACTTCATCTGTTTGATGTAATAAAATACTAGAATTTACATTAATGTAAATTAGAAAAACACTATTTTTTATTTCAAATTCACTAAACCCCCTATGTTTTTTTGATTCACCACAATATATAATTAACTAATTCATTCAGGAGAGAATAATTAGGTAATAAATTTTATGAAGAAATTATAGGAAAACATGATCATTTGACCACATAATTTCTAGTCCTAGGAGATTCCATAATAAATTATGGTTCTATATAAAAAAGAGTATATGAAACTCTTTAACCCTTAATCACTATAAAAACACTCTCATCACTTAATGTAGATTAATGATTATAATTATTTGTTATTTATATTTTCAGAATTATTATCCGTGTTTCTTATTTTTATTTAATGGAACATTGATATCAATAATGTTCAGGGAAAATGGGCTCTAATATTTCATTTTGACCATTATTTCTTTCATATGATTGATTTATTTATGTTATATTAATTGTATCCATTGGGAATAAATTTGATCATTGGTTTATATTTATCTTTTTATTTTATTAATTCCTCTTATACATATATTCATTCATCCCCAATGGCATAAAAGTCATATTGGTCATGTAGTTAAGGTTCAATATATATATTATTTGTAATTTTTTTCCAAAAAAACTAGTATAGTTGAGAGAATGGTTGATCCATAGTGATGGAAATACAAATGTGTGCTTGTGTGAAAATGGAAACAAAAAATAATACAAAAAATAAATTAAAACTTATAAATATTATTTTATGAAGAAAGTGAAGATTATGTTAAATCATTATGGTATTAAGTGAGATAACTCAATAGAGATGAACATATCATCATGAAATTACAAAACATAAATTGATGAAAAATTAGAATTAAATTGGATGGTTTTAAAAATATTTTCCATATATTATGCATAATAATTAGACATTTTCTAAATATTTTATATAGTTTTGAGTGACTAACACCTTGCTCTATGCCCCATGTTGCATCTTCTCATAGCCTATACATCTTACTATTCCATGCACCATTGATGACTATTACGTCAGACATTCTCAAAATACTCACTATGGGTTTCTAATTACAAATGATAATCTCTTTAATAGATTTGGTTATTAATAGTGTGTTTCATGGGATTCCATTAGGATAAGGCTATCACTGGGGATCATGATGTCAGGAAATGATTTCAAAACTTCCCAACTATGATTTTTCATCATAGTGTGTTCTATGTTGTCTCATAGAACGATGTGGGGTTTCTTCCTACCATTACACAAACATTTTTATTTATCCTTTTTAGACTTTTTTAATCAGTTGTCCAAGCTATATTAAAGTGATAGATTATAAAAAACTATTTTAATACATGTAATTCCTTTCTTTCATCTCCTGACTCTATGTCATGTTTTTATCAGCTACCACAACCAAGAACAACCATCTTTTCTGTCACCATCTTAGTATCTTTACAATGATTGACTTATAATATTTTTTTTATTTTAATTACTAATTTTTCATTATTAAAAATTATATTTTTTAAAAAATAAAAATTAACAAATATATATGAATATTTTTTAAATTTTATTATTATTGATAATTTTACCCTATTAATTTTTATTAATTATTATTTTCAAAGATTTTATTCCCTTTATGAACTAAATTTTAATATTTCCACGTGTTTTATTCCATACATACGATTTTGGATTGGAATCCCTTATCACCATTGTGCACATTGAGTCGTAAATAACCTTGCTAATATAGTTCACATAATTCAAGAACCATAATAATTTTATTTTTGAAACATTTAAATTATGTAATGCATATGAAAATTATATTAAACTCAACAACATTTAGTATCTCCCTAGAGTGTGCACATATATTATTTTATATTCTATTTAATATATATGTTATGTAATTTTCATAAATATGTTACTGATGATTTGTATTTATCATATGAAACAATAAATTACAGTTAAATTCATTTTCTAGATTATTTAATTAATGTTTGTTTTTTTCTCCCAAGAGACACATATGTTGTATGTAGAATGTTTATTAAATCATTGACGAGATTAAGAAGTTATTAAAATATTTTTTGGGAGGTTTCAATAAAAAATGATTCAGAATGAGGATTTATTTGATGATTGTGTTTTGGCTATGCCAAAAATCCATGGTAAACAAATGGGGAAGTGATTTATCATATCAAAAAACAATGTTTAAGAAAAAAATATCTTCTCATGAATCACAATATATAAAAATATTATGTGGATAATGATATGATTCAGCTAAAATTATTGGTACATACATTTTGATTTATGACTACTATCCTTTTTTTTTCTAAGGAAAACTCTTCTCGTAGACCAGTGTAAGAGAAAATGAATACTGAAACACCGTTTTTATCAATTTATCAGAATGGTGATGATATTTTTGATATAAATCTTATGTAATATATCAATACCCCAGAAAATCATTCATTTAAAAAAATCTGTAAACATGAGTTTTTAATTCTATTATATTATTAGAAAGTTATAAATGGATATAGTAACACTATGTATGAAAATATCATTACATTTATTAAGTATTTTCTACTTGATGATGCATGTATTATTGAATATCATTACATGTCATCAATGTTTGTTGAATAATTTTTTTTTCACATACCATGATTCATTCTTTCCGAAATATTTTTGTCTTTTATGTAATGAAAATGCATTGTTTAGTTATTGAAAATGATGTGGTACATCAAGGTGGAAGACTAAAAAAGAAAAAATTCGGTCCTTCATACCATAAAAAGTGATGTGGAACACATATTTAATTATTAGGCTTCAAAAAATTTGTGAGAACAAAAGGAAATGAATATCATATGGAAAGAAGAATAACTAAATAAGGATAATGACAAAATAATTCATCCCATAAATGGGTTATCATGGAGAAAATTTGGGAGGTTACATCTTGATTTTTTAGATAACCCACAAAATGTTAGATTAGGATTATCTGGTTATGGTTCCAACCAATTTCTTGAAATGCATAATTTACATAAAAAATGCCCTATTTTTAATGTAATTTATAACATTCCTTTATTTATATCTATGATGAAACAATTTACTATGATGAGTATATTGCTATATGGACACAGTGATCTTAGAAATGATATTGACATATAATTGTATCCATTAATAAATGAGTTAATTAGGATTTTCATTGTTGGTGTGCAATCATATTATGCATTTATAAAGGATTAATTTATATTTCATGTAGCTATATTATTGATGGAAAATGATTTCCCTACAGAAAAATAATATATGGTTGGTGTAATGTAGGGAAATTAAAAAGTCTTACTTTTATGAGAAATACATTCTCTTAGAGATTAATATTTAGATTCGCATTCAACTTCATACGGAATTGATGATTTCCACTAATGGATCATCCATATCGAAAAATTCCAAGATAGTTTGAAAATGCAATAAAGGCAGATGAAACACATCAATGAATGTGGTGGAATGAAATTTCCAAAAAAAACATTATTGTTTGAATTATGTTATAAGAATAATTCAGTCAAATATCTAAATGTGAAATAATATAAATTTAGATACCAGTTGAAATTGTAGAATGAATAGTATATTCCTTGAGTTTTCATATTGGTGATAAAATTTATTGTTTCATTGTTTGAATGTAATACATGTTAAGAAAAAAATTGTGAGATGTTACATTATAATCTTTTAAATTTCAATGGAAATAAAATATGATTTGATGTCAAATCATGATTAACTAGATTGGGGTATGAGATAAAGACACCAACCTGATTTAACTGCTTAAAATTAGTGGAATGTATAATTATCTTGTTTTTCAATGAAATTGTGTAAAAATAATAATTTCGGCATGTTTTGGAAGTTTTGAAGGTACCATATGGTTTTTCAAATCACATTTTGAAAATGGATAATAAAAAAGTAGGGAAATTCAAATATCATAAAACCCATGATTACCACGTTGTATTACGTGAGTTGATTCCCATTGTCATTAAATATTTACCTTCACATAAATTTATTGTTGTGATTATGTTACATCATTTATATTAATACCATTTCTCCTGAAGACTGAGAAAAAGTATGATTCTAGAATTGTGTAGAGATGAAGAAATTATTTATTGTGACTTAGAGAACAATTTACCACTATTAAAATTTACTTGTATGTCACATCTGACACTATATCTTACAATATAATGTCTTTTTTGTGGTCCTTTTTCGAGTCAATTATTATATCTGATAGAATGAGTGATGCTTACATTGAAATATTATGGGAGAAATAAATTTCATCCTTAAGGATATATTATGAAAGCCTATTTAGAAAAATAATTCATGTATTTTTATACATCATACATTCCTAACATCACTGTGAGGTCTAATCTAATAATGAGAACTGAATATGAAAAAATGATCCAAGTGAGCCTATATTTCCTTCACTTCCCCAAACCGGGTTGATATCTAGATCATAATTTTTGTGTAAATTAAGTAATAATGAGTGGGAAATGGATTATTATATATTATTACTCAATTGTGGTGTTCTTGATGATTAAATAATATATGTAATTTAATAAATATTAATTTTCGTCGTTGTCTGATTTCTTCTTATCATTTAAAATTTTAATGACTTCTTATTTATAGGGAAATTTTATAAATTATAAGAAGGCGATATCATTCTCTATATATTTAAGGAAGGAAAAATTACACCGAATTGAATTTACTAATTTTTTAAATTCAAATGTAAGGGATTTAATTTTTTTAAACCTAGTCATAATTATCTATTTTATATTCCATGATGGTATCATTCATGATTTAACTTTTCCAATGATTATTCAGACAAAATAAATAAAATAATTGTTCTTTGGTCCAAATAATGTGGTAATTGATTATAATAAAATGGTGTTCAATGTATTTATATTCATATAAATATATGTGCAATTGAAATAGAAACAAATCATGATAGATTAAAGATAAATACCGTGAAATTTTTTTATGCTAGTGCATCAAATAAAAAACCTTGTTACAACAATATATTATCTTATAGGGTTATTGAAAGGCTCATTTTATTAGATTACCTTAGACATGGTCATGTTGTAATGATGAAATTCCTTTATTTTAATAAAATTACATGGGAAGGGATGTGTATAGGTTACTATAGATTGAGATTGGTTGATATGAAATTCAAACTTAATACCGATGAACCTTATATTCTTTCACCACAAGATATACTAGTGTTTTATGTAACTAACTCATTAAAACAAAAATTTGGTGTTATTATTAATGTCATTCCTAAAAATAATATTTTTTAATTCATGGTTGATAATGATGTTTTGGATGAAGCACTCATAATTAATTTTAATTTTTCATTTTATGATACAATAGATTTATTTGTTAGAGAAAACTGTGAACCAAAAATTGTCAAAGAGCACCCAATGAATTGACATATTGTTTAGTATTTTCTAGATATTATTTCAATATTTTATGTGTCTTTTTAAGATTTCATACATGATATCATGTTATCTTGTATTTCCCCCTGTAAAATTTCATGAGATATGATGTTTTATTTGAAAACTAATGTGTTTACTATGAATTAAATGTAGAAAACCATATATTATACCTATAAAATATTTAAACGAAATAATGATTTTTAAGTTAACATGATAATATTTTTGATTAAAAGTAGATTCTATATGTATTAATAAAAATTTATTTGTCATGTTCACAACATTAAATATAATTTAGTCAGATATTAGTGGTTATACAATACTTTAATCCAATGATCATTGAGATTTTTTATCTTATATTATTAATTAGTTTCGGATTTCTCAACAATAACCATTCACTAGTTTTCCATATTTGAGTAAAGAAAATGTCAAAATAAGAAACACATGAATATGTTATTCTGACAGAGCATTCTAAATGAATGATTGATGATATTATAATGAAATTTATTTCCATTAGATAGAACTGCTACAACATATTATAGATTCTTCCAGAACACATTTTTATAACTTCTTGATCCTTATATCGAAGTATGAACACAACATCATTATAAAAATTTTATATCAAAAGTTATCCATTTTTTTTCTAATAGTCATAGAATTTGACAACTCATCCTTTTAGTATAGATCCATTTTTAGGTATGGTATATTCATTTTTTATCCTTGTTAGTGAATCATAAACAAGTGGGGGTATGATTTTATTTTTTTATTTACACCCTTTGAATGAAATTTCATATATTATATAGTCATGTACTATTGATCTATTAGTGATTTAAAATAGGTTTTATAACTCACACATTTATATATCATCTTAGGTGTGTTTAGAATTTTTAGTATGTATCCATACAAGGGAAAAAGAACTATTTTAGGCTACTGAGTAGGTAAAACTAGTCAGAATTAGAATATATTTTATTATTATTTCTGGGAAACATTCCTAATCTTTTTTCTTAATTTAAAAAAACATCCACCCATCCATTGAATAATATATAGAGTTTAGTAGTTAATAAATTCATAAATAACATGGAAACCCTACAATTTTGGAAGAAAATATTAATGTTCATATAAAGAAACTCTCTATTAATTGTGGAAAACCTATTCACTTTAGTGAATCATCTGTTACAAATTAATATTTTTAACCTTCCTGCCAGCCCCAATTATAAACTTTGTTCAAGTCAAGGAAGTTAGTTTTATTACTGATGTGTGAAATCTACTAGTATTTTTTATTGAAAATGGTTTTTTTCTCACTGAATTGTGGCTGTCATTATTGTTTGAAACTTTTATATTATGAACTTATTGTATAAAATCATTTTAATAAACCTATAAGAAATCAATTCTATAAAAAATGGCCTTACAAAAACCAAACCAACCATGAACCAATATTTTATAACAACTATCGACCTAATAACATTATCAAAAAAAATTAACCTAAAAAACCAAAATACAAGTAACTTTAATATATGATATTATAAAATTATAATCAGGAACCATCATCTAGGAAAAAATAAAAAATTATCATTATATTCAAAATTATTCCACTAAAGATCTATGATATGTTAACAGAAACAGAGAAACCAAACTATGATAATTTAATTCTAAATCAGTTAAAATAAATAACTTCATTTAAAACCTAAATTGACAATCTCCTTCAATACCAGTTCAAAAAACTAATGGTAACATTAATGTAATCAAACAGTGGTATGGAAATATAATAATTAAACAATATTTTTTATAAATGACATAATTTTTGGAAAATTGTTTTGAACATTAATAAATAAGAATAAAATAATTTCCACCCATTCACTGAATGAAATTTAGTGAGAAGTAATGAATATTATCTTAAATAACATCAGAAAATATCTACTATTAATTAAAATTATTTAGTTGCATTTGAAAACCATTTTGTTCATTGTGGAAAACCTTCTCATTTTAGTGATTCATCCTTTTCTTATTCAGGTTTTGAATTAGAAAACCAACCCCTATTCGGAGAATTATTCCTGACCTATAATTCTGTTTCCCGTGATTTAAACATGGCTATAATCCCACTAAACATGAACCTATAGTGTGTGATATTTTTATAAAAATTGATTTAAATGGTCAATTTATTGAGGTTGTGGAAAAAATCCTTAAATATTCTATGTATTCAAATAAAATTTAATCCAATTAGAGAAATATTAAACTTTTTAAAAATATATCTAATTGTTTTATGTCATAGCGACATTAAATTACAATTTCATTATTTATATATATCATATAATATTATTTTAAATGTTAAAGTCAAACTATATGATTATAATGATGTTAGAAGATTAAGAATATTGTTACATGAAAAACATATTATAGATTTTGGCATGTCACCTCCTTTCACCACTATAACTAAATTTTATGTATGAATATTATGTTATTTTAAATTATTTATCTTGTTATTGTTCATTTCATTTTTTCATCCATGTTATTTCTGGATCCATTATCAAGGATATGGTTCGATTATGCTGGTGATTAAGATAGTTTAATAGGGTTACTGGTAAAGAAGCTTCTACAGTTTAGCCTATGAGTACGATGCTTCAGTCGCTGAGAGGTCACTTAGTCTACCCTCCATTCATCCAACTATAACCACTGGATTTTAATTCTTTAATTATTACATTTACTTATTTTCCATGCCAAAATTTTCTATATACTTTTTATCCCATTCCAATTTTGAATTGTAATTCACATGATCACATGCATCCTAATTACACATTCACACTATCCATTGTTCATGGCACCGCTCCCACATATATCCCACTACAATATCCATTTCTATATTCACCCTCATCTATACAGGTATATCTATTATATTTTGTCACTTCATCAGTAAAATTATCATCATTGAGTATATATTGTACTCATACTAAAGATATCACACATACCAAATTTGTTTAATAGTGATTAATGATAAATTCATACATATTATTTTTCATTGTTATTTATATTTCATGCATTTTATAGGATCATCTAGATGATGAGGCCACAAAAAAATGTGATAGGTCTTGAATTAAGATTCACATATCATAGTTCAATAAAATGAGGACAGTACTATAATTTTTAAAAATGTCCAAGACTGTAAAATTTTTATGGGAAGACTAGCTAAACATAGTAATATACTTCTAGTTCAACCCAAAATTTATTGGTATGTAGAATAAAAAACTAACTATTCATGGGAAGTGGTTTTGATATTTAATTATAATCCACATAGACACACACACACACACACACAGATATATATATATATATATATATATATATTCCTATGAGGAAAATTATACACAAAATTCTTAACTTCTCCACATTCAAAACATTTCAAGGGATGTTTTATATATAATTAAATGTACCTGTTTTATCATTTTTAGAAAACAAAGATAAAATTTAATTAAAATTTTTATATATCTAATTTTCCGAGTGATAAATTTTTGGTGGCGGTCCTTAACTTGATATAGCTGCTGCGGAGAGGGGGAATAGGTAATCTGATTGGGCTTTGTTATGCTGTTTATTTTTTTTGTTTCGGTGGATATGGTGGTTTCTCACTTTCTCCTTAAATCTTATTTGATAATAAAATATAAAATAATTTTCAGTCAGTCCTATTTCATAATGAATGTGATTTTTAAGAAAATATTCTAGATTGAATATTTTTAGACCTCAATCATTTGAAGAAGATGTTTTTGAATAATACTTTTCATTAAAAATCTCAAGATCTTTTAAAAATGTAATTTATTCTAACTTTTCACCAAGAAATAATATAGTGTTAACAATATCATTGAACCTGGTAAAGAAGTCACCATAATAATCATATTCACCAATCTTGAGATCTTTATACATTAGCCTCAAGATCTTTAACAAATAATTTTTCACTTTTTACTTCCTTCATAAAAATTTTTTAGCTAATCCCAAATAATTTTGGTAGTGGAAAGACCATTCACATTAAAAACTCACCTTCAGAAAGTGATATGAGTAAAGAATTCTTGGACGATCCATCATTCTCAATATTCTTCTTGTCAATAGAAGTAATAAAAACAGTATCATCAATATAAGGGAATCCATATATCGTATCCTCAAGAACAACTTACCAAATATACATAAGATAAGGAAACATTATACCATTTCAGCTATGATATTTCATAGATTCGAATATCGTAATCCACATAATATTCACACAATTGAGATTCTCCATTGTAAATTCTTCATTAAAACATAATTAAATATAAAATAAAGGAAATCATTGTCTTTGATACCACTGTAATTTTTCTATTCAAGACCAAGTATCCCATTTAGGATGAGGGGTGAATCAGTGGTATATGTTTATTTTAAATTTCATTTTTTAAAACAATATTTTCCTTATATTAAAGACATATTGTATTTACTAATAACAAAACAATCAAACAATCATAGGAACACAAAAATTTAAAATCTTTACTACTCGACAACAATAGATACATCTTTGGATTGGTTTTTAGGCAATATAATACCCCAAAAATCAACTAAAAAATTGTTTTTTGTGGAATAAAATGAGTATGATATGTCCTTACAAACATGTAGGAATTTATTTAATTAAATAGTATATGTGCATAAATTTTCATGAAGTGATGTAAATAATATTCATAGCAATAATGTTATGATTTTCATGATTAAATTTCTTAGATATGGTCTTAAAAAAATATTCACTTTCTTACCCAATAATAAGTAAGAACTTCCTAGACATCAAAATGATGCTCAGTTCAACTTACCAGTATGATACCAAAGTTTTATTTATCAATATGGAGGTATAGATATTGTATAATTTTTAGAGACATAACTGAACTACTTCTGTTTGAATCTAGAAATCCCAGTCAGATTCCTACTCTAATGAATCATCCCCATATGATGATAAGAAAATTTTCATCTTGTAAAACCCCAACCAAAGTTATCCAATGTTGGTGTACTATTTCATAACATTGTCATGATACATGGAATCCAGTCCTGAACGACCAATCAGTTTATCAGTCTCGGATAATAGATTACATACATGAATGTTACATTACACATTAGGAAGTAAAACCCAACATAAATGATACTTTGATAAAGCCATTAATCCTCTAGATTAAACCTACAAATCAATCATAATACACTTCTTGTAATCCTGGAAAATAAAACATAAGAAGATGGTGAGCTCAGATGCTCATTAAGGATAACAATATAGTGAAAACATTCATTAATAAACATAATCATTTAAAGCAATGTATAAGACTAAAAAATATGTCTCTTAAACATAAACTTATGCATAATATGGCCAATATAAATCAAATATTTCTATTTACTTATTAACATGGATATTCTACTAGTGGAATAATCACATGCAATATAAAAAACCAATTTCATAATGATAGAATGCATAATTTCAGACATTATATCCACATAGTCAGGGTCTTGTGCCAAGAATACAAAAAAGATTTTTTCAGTGCCTTGTTCCAAGACACTAGTTTTTCTAATGAGACCTACCGATGCATCATGGACTTATAGAGGGATCCACTAGTCACTTACTACTTCTAATGCATTCCTCATAAAAAAAGGTTCAAACATAACATAAAAATTCATACTAAAACTAGCATACAAAATGTCAATAAAAAATCCATAAAACATGAATGGTATAAAAATAACACATCCACAATAAAACATATCACATAACCTATAATACAATATTGATGATTTGTATAATAAATCAACCTTTATCAAGAATAATATCCAATAAAGGATGTTTACATAGTTGAAAATGATTAGTAAATTTTCTGAGGGAAAGATTCATTTTTCAGGAAATAATTTAAAAGTAATATAATTTATAAAGTAATTCATTTAAAATATATTTTTTAATCAACGTGTCCCATTCCACTATGAAACTTTTGAAAGTAATTAACATTTTTAAACATTCATGTCCATATAAATAAATCCTTAAAACCAATATAAAAACATGGAAATTATTGAAAATGGTTTAGAAGAATAAATCATTGAAACATTTAAAATTATTTTTTATTAAAAGAATAACTTAAAAGGAATACCTTTGAAAAATCTTTTACGAATCATGTACATTGAGTATAAATATTATCTTGTAGATACTTATGTAAAAACAACCTCGGATAACAATGAGATTGTGAAATTATCCCTAACTTACTACTTATCCTTGCTTGAGGATACGATAACCTATTGTATAATAGTTAAATAATTGTTATTAAATTATACAAGAACTATATACATAAATATGATATCATATATGATTCATTTATGACTTTATACTACCCATTTATTGATGATTTTTATCTCAAATTAACATTTCATGTAATAATCACATTCTTTATCTTATGTTTTTTAACATGTAATTCTTGATCGCATCATTTATATCATGATTTAAATACATATATAAATATACAACATGATTCATCATATATATATAGAATATAAATATGTATAATAGATTGATATAGGAATTGTAAAACACCATTTATGGAGACGGTTGGTCGGACGTACGTATAAACCTTGTTTCCATTTTAATATCGTATTGAATGGAACTAAGTGATGAAGATATATGTAAGTACATATATATATATATCTATTAAGTAGTATTATTATGAAATATATTACATACTTATTATTAATATATATTTTTATAATCATGATGGAATGGTGGATGTGAAAATAAATCCCATTGCGTCGTGTAGACGGTAATCCGTACATACGCACGAGCGACGATATCATTATATTAATGGGGAAATAGTTTGTACTTTTATTTTATATCATATATAAAGAATCATTAGCCTCTTATATTTATTATTTACATCAGTTATACTCATTATTATACCCATCCAAAAAATGACGTGTTTGAAAAACAAATTACACCATGATGTGGAGACAGTAAGCCGTATATACGCACATATGGTAACTTTTTCATTTATAGGATACATTCAATAATGAATATTGTCGTAACATATTCATAATAACATCACATTATATATAAGGAATTGGATTTATTATTTTGGTATGGAAACAACAAATTAAGAGGATGTGGAAGAAGAAAAGAACTTAAAAGAGGGTGTTGAAATTATTACCTCTTTTTCAGATGTTTCTTTTTGAGTAGATCAAAATATCTCCATATGATGGATTTTTGGACACATTATGGATTCTATGTTGATGTAATGGAATTTTGGAGGATATTTTGGCCAGGTATGGCCAAGCCAAATGGATTAGGAGGTGTTATTTTGAAAATCGGGTAGTGCCCTTTTATAAGAGGGGTCAGGGTCACATTAGGAAATGATTAAAATATCAATTTATTATACAATCATATTCAGTTTATAATGCCTCAAAATGAATTTATTTCGAGACTTAGGTAGTTATGGGTCAAAATATTCTCAACCAATAGGTTTCAGAAAAGTTTAGATTAATATTTAAACAGTATCTTTTAGATTTAACATTTAGCTAAATAGTTTAACTTTTACAATATCTTCTTGTATTCTTACACTAAATGGTTAATAAACTTACTCTAAACATTCAAAATAACCACAATTGGTTCATTAATTAAATATATAATATTATTTAATCCTTTTTGACGAACCATAAATTTTTAGGAATAATATAATTTAATAATATAATATTTGTTTTAAAAATTTGTTTATGTCCATTTTGACATGATTTAGTATTTGGTTTTTGTGAAAGTCATCAAAACCTGATTACTTCCAAAAGGATAAATTGAATCAACCCTAACATTTCATATTCTCTATGAAATCTCATGGATATCATAAAAACATTAAAATAATATTAATTTAAATATTTATATTACCATTTATTTGATTATTTCATTAATAAGGAAATTACTACATCATCATTGTGTCATAAATAAATTTAATTTATTAATGTCTAAAAATTATAAATAAAATACCATGATGTAGGAAATATTTTTATATTTCTAATTAATATTAATAGTCTAATTTATCTTATATATAACCCTATATTAAAAATGTTTTATTTATTAAACATTGTATTTAACACTTTTAACTCTTCTTTAAATAAAATAATAATAAATGTCCTAATTTAATCGAAGTGAACCAAAAGGATCATATTTTATTAATAATATTTTTTTGGTCGAATTACAGTAATCCAATATAAATAGGACATTTTTTAGGGTAATTATAATATCATTTTTACCCTTAATTACACTATTTACTTTTAATAATTGTTAATAAAAGTCAAAAATTAATTTTCACCTAAATTATTTGAATCTTATTGAAAAAAATTCATTTACTAATGTCAACTGTGTCTCCCTGATTTTTGAAATTCAACTCACAGAAGTGGTAAATTTATGTTTTATTCAAATTTGCTAACATGCCTAGAAGATGGGTAGAAAAATGGTAAAAAGTTCAATAAATATTTATACATATAATTTTATTATAAAATGACTCCAATAAATTAAATTGAACATATAAAGGTAATATATATATATATATATATATATTGGATTAAAATAAATTTAAATAAAAAATAGTTACTTAAAAAAATCGGTTTTAAACAATAATGTAGGGGTTTTCACTATTCATCAAAAATTTATTGTTTTCAGAAAAAGACCAAAAATTCACCCTATGTTAATTTTGATATTATGAATTCAAAAATGAATTATATTTTACCAAATTCAAAAAATATAAGTTCCATTAATAAATTAAATAATAGTTCCCATTTTAAAAACAAAACAAGTGGGTTTTTAAAAAATAAAAAACTATCAAAATATTGACATGTTTTTTGTCATATTTAAATGTGAAATTACTTATAATGACCTACATTGTATGAAATGAAAAAATATAATCTAATTATACTTAAAACCCATTAAAATCTATAGTTAATCACTATAAATTATTTTGATTAAAAAAATTGTTTTCAATTAAAATTTAGCATCTTTCACTATTCATCAAAATATGAGAGTTATCAGAATAACACCAAAAATTTATCCAAAATTCATTTTTATGTCCCAATTCAAAATAAAAAGTGTATTTTGTCAAATTTAACATAAAATTGTTAGATGCGGCATTTGAAAAAGATCACCATTAGTAGGCGGTAAAATTTCATTTTTGAAAAATACTTCCTTTATCTGAAAAATTGAATTTGTTCTCATATTTTTTCTAAGAAACACATAATATGGGTGTTAGTATTATAAATATTATATTAGATTTAAAATGACTTTCATACTATTCATAACATCTTTTTGAATGTCTAGATTGGTAAGTTGTGGTGCGCTCAAACTGGGTGTTGTGTGTATCGCAATCTATTGAATTACTTTAATGAGATAATGTACAATTAATTCTTGGGGTGTTACATTCTCCCCCACTTCAATAAATTTCAAAATCACAATATGATAATTTTATTCGAAAATAAATGGGTACAAATAGATAAAAACGTTTGTGGAAACCCCACATCAGAAATTGGGTTAATAAATTTTAGTATTAATAAGAGGTAAAGGGAAATAATAAAGTCACCACCAAATTATGATCTTCATTAAGAGAACATTAGTGTAAATTAGGGACACATAATTGGAGGAAAATGTAAATATTTATAGGGACTGATTGTGGTCATCAATCAAAAACAAGTGTAAAATTGAGTGCCTCAATGCCTTTAATTGATGATGATTTAAAATATCATCAGTTCAAAAAAACATAAGTTATTAGGATGAATCAGTTTTGGTTTTTAGATCCCTTAATTTTTTAGAATTAATTTATTAAAATAATACGTGAATGAAATATACATGACAAGTAGAGTTTTTTAGTTCAACTAATTCCTACCAAAAACACATCTTTCACTCCAAAAGATAAGAGAATTCAAAAATATTTTATATATCCTAATCGTATAAGGTTCCAGAAATAATGAATTTATAATTCATTTGTCAGAAAATTTAAAACAAACTACATTATAAAAACTAGGAAATCACATAGGCCAGTGGAAGGTGATTCACCCTTGTCACCCTTAAATTGCGGGTTCAAGTATTGCATCCTTTCCAGACGCAACAAGTTGTCGCCCGACCTCTAGGTTGTCCTTTTAATGAAAATCTTAAAATAATCTCATGAAATAATTTAACCATAATAATATTATCCAATGTCAAACATAATTTATTCCAACCATTAGACTTATCCAAAATACTTCATTCCAAACACACTGTTTAAAATTCATAAGTAACGTAAACATAGTGAAGACCCTTTTTCCACATAATAACATGTTAATACCATTATCATGTATTCTTCTAAAACACAGTAACACTGTGAATTACCATATAAACTTATTTATTACATTCATGCTCTATTATTCCTTATAGAATACTGGATATTCTCCTTATATCCAAAAAATTTGTAAACTCCAACAGTTATATAATATACAAACCATTAATCAGTTTCAATTTATTCAAGAATATCCAAAATAATTTATCTAAATCAGTCATATATTATTCTGAAATCACTACCATGGTATCAGAACCATATTATGGTTTATCTTTCACTCAACCAAATGTTCTCTAAAACAATTAACCTGCTATTGAGTCAGTTTTCTTGGTTCCACAAAATCTCAAGTCCTTAATGAAATAGTACTTCAATACAATCCTTATATACTCTATACATCATATAACATGTACATCATTAATACAATACTAAAATGACACAATACATTAATAACAACATAAAAACTCTAATCATTCCACTTAATCTTATGTAGTATCATAAATTTATTTTTATCCAATAGGAGCATTTGGGATATACTATGATGACAGAGACATATGATTCACCTATTATCCCAACTCATTGCCAATGAAGCATTGAACATTTGAAATTTTTTATTACCCTTGCAATCACGTACCTGGTGTCCTTTTTCTCTGCACTTATAAAAAAACACTCAATCCATTAAAACATTTACCAAGTTGATTCTTTCCACCATTATCACATATGAGAAAATACTATTTTACCCTCTTCCTGTTATCCATCTATCTCTCTTCCAACTTCTTCTTCCCTTTCTTCCCTTCAAAGACATAGAACTCGGAAAATTCTTTACATATCTTATTAACACATGATATTATTTATTCATATGATGAGAATACATGGGAAACTATTTCCCTTTTAAATTTCTTCTTAATACCATGAATGATATGATACATCTTAATATTTCAATTATGTGTATTTCTAGAATCCTTATTCCTTCTACTAGGCACCTTTATAAACAATGTCTTACACTGGGTTAGTTTATAAATGACAATGCATAATTCCAAACTTGTAAAATACCTAACATAAATTGAATAGAATATGCATATAATATATAATAATAAAATGTTTTCATTGATGAATTATTTACTCATAAATCCTTCATAATGGATTGTAGTGAAAATGTGAATTATCATAAGAAAATCCCACTATATTTTCTTAACCAAGATAGAATAAAGGCCAGTTGTCATGTACCAGGATATCTAGGGTCGTGCCATAAACTCCTTCTTGGAGTTTTCACACCTAGTTACATTTGCTCCAGAGATGCCTCAACCTAATCGTATCTCGAATGGAATGTGTTTTTTTGGAAAATTCATAAAATCTCGGCATTACCAAAATTATTGGATGTTCTTCTATACAAATCCTCAAATTATAACATATGGTAATGTTACCTAATTAGAGTTTATCTAAATCTATTACCAAGGTTGTTTATGAACATTATATAATACCAACTATAATGATTCGCCCCTAGAAGCTCGGGGTCGGTGCATTATTTTAATACATTCGGATGATAGAAAAAATAAAGTCCTGATATACTGATCAGTTTATCAGTCTTGAAAAATATATCACATTCATGAATTTTACACTTCAAATTATAAAATAAAACATAACATAAATGATCCTTTGAGAATTATATTAATCCCCTAGCTTTACCCTATTTATCAATCATAATACACTTCCTGGAATCCTAGGAAAATAAAACATAAGAAATGGTTGCGCTCAGATGCTTAGTAAGGATAATAATATATATGAAACTTTCATTAATAGAATAATCATTTAAGGTAATATATAATACAAAAACATAAGCCTTTTAATCATAAAAATCTGAAAAATATGGCCAATATAAATCAAATAAGGCCATTTAATTATTCAAATGGATATTCTATTAGTATAATAATAATATAAAAATATCAATATCCAATTTCATAATGATGGAATGCATAATTCAGACTTATAACCATATAGTGAAGGCATGGTGAAAATTATATAAAAAACATTTTATCAAGGTCTTATGCCAAGACAATAGTTTATCTCATGAAACATACTGATGTAGCGAGAAGCTATAATGAGATCCACCCAACCCGAACAAAGTTCAATGCATTCGTCATATGAAAAGGTTTAAAAATAACATAAAAATTCATATCAAAACTAGCATATGAAATTACAATACATTATCTATAATCCATCAATGGTATAAAAATAATACATCCAAAGTCAAACATATAACAAAACCTTAAATACAATATGTAATATTTGTATAATAAATTGACCTTGATCATGAATAATATCCCATAAAGGATTTTGGAATAGTTGAAAATTGTCAGTAAAGAATCATTGAGAGAAATATCCAATTTTCATGAAATCATTTAAATGTTACATAATTTATAAAGGAAGTCATTTAAAAGATGGTTTTGATTCTAAGGTTCACATACCACTATGAAACATTTTAAAAGAATAAATATGTTAAAACATTCATTTCAATATAAATAAATCCTTAAAAGCATTTTAAAAACATATACATTAATGAGAAGGGTTTAGAAGAATAAATATTTAAAATATTTAAACAGATTATTTAATAAAATATTCCTTTAAAATGTATCCCTTTGAAATATATTTTATGAAACATGGAGAAGTATAATAAATATTTCATAGTAGATTCTTACAAAAAAACATCCTCAGATAATAATTTGATTGTGAAATTAACCATGTACATTTCCTTGGTCGAGGGTACATTAACCTATCTTATAGTTATTAAGTCATTGTTATTATATTATAAAAATATATATACATAAATATAATATCATATATGATTTATTTATGACTTTATATTTCCCATTTAATAATGATTTCCATGTTAAATTAATATTTTGGGTAATAACCGCTTTCTTTATCGTACGTGTTTTAGATTTTTATTCTTGATCGTATCATTTAGTTCATGATTTACATACTTCAAGAATACAACAATTAATTCATCATATGTATTTATAATATAAATATTTATAATAGATAGATATATTAAATGGAAAACATTATTTATGGAGACGGTAGGCCGTACCTACGAATAAACACTGTTTCTGTTTTTATATTGTATTGAACAGAAGTAAGGGAATATGATATATGTAAGTACTTATATATACATATATCCATTCTGTAGAATTATTTTGTCATATATTACATATTTATTAATAATAATTTTTTTATTCATCTTTGAATGGTAAATGTGGAATTGAATCTCATCGCATCATGGAAACAGTAATATGTACGTACGTACTAGCGACAATATCATTATAATGAAGAAGAAATAGTATGTAATTGGATGTTATATCATATATACATAAACATAATCATTTATTATTTATTATTTATGTCATTTATACTCATTATTATACCCATCAAAATAATGAGGTGTTTGAATAACAAACTACCCCGAGATGTGGAGACGGTAATCCATATGTATGCACGTATGGTAACTTTTTCATTTATAGGATTTATAGAATAACGAATATGGTTATACCATATTTATAATAATATCACAGTATGTAGAAGGTAATAGATTTATTATTTTTGGTTGGGAAACAACAAAGAACAAGAAAGTGGAAGAAGAAAAGAACATGAAAGAGGGTGGTGAAATTGTTAGCTCTTCTTCAGGTGTTTCCTTTTAAGTTAATGAAAAGAGCTCATAAGGCTGGAATTATGATCTATGTAAGGAATATATTTTTATGTGAGGGAATTTTTGAGGATATTAGGGTAGGTATTGGCCATGAAAAATGGCTTCTAAGTGTGATTTGAAGTGAATGTGAAGTTCCCTTTAATAAGAGGGTGAGGGTCAGTTTAGAAAAACATAAAATATTAATTTATTATATAATCATATTCGGTTTATAATGTCTTCAAAAAACTTTATTTAGACACTCAGGTGGTTATGGGTAAAAATACACATAACCAATAAAATTTATCAATGTTCAGGTTGCCATTTTAACATTATCTATTTAATATAACTCTTTGTTAAATAGTTGAACTTTTACCGTGTCTTCTTGTATTATAACACCATATGGTTAATAAAATTTATCTAAAAATCCAAGAGAACCTCAATTGGTTCCTTAGTGACATATATAATTTTATTTAACACCTTCGGATGAATCTTAAAGTTTTAGGAATATTATAAAATAGAAAAATATAATATTTGTTTTAAAACTCATTTAGGTAAATTTTGACAGTATTTAGTATTTGGTTTTTGTGAAAGTCATCAAAACTTTATTACTTTGAAAAAGATACATTTAATCACCCCTAACATTTTATATTCACCCAGAAAATTCGTGTATGTCATTAGAACGTTGAAATTGTATTTATTTTAATATTTATAAAACCATATATTTGTTTCTTTCGTTTATAAGATAATTACTGCATCATCATTGTGTCATAAATAAATTTAATTAATTAATGTTTAAAAATTATAAATAAAATATCATGAATTAGTAAATATTTTTATTATATTATTTCATATTTATAGTCGAATTTATCTTATGTATAACTCTATATTAAAAATATTTTTGTTATAAAACTTTGAATTTTACAGATTTAACTATTTTATAAATAAAATTATAATAAATGTCATAATATAATCCATTTATACCAAAAGGATCATATTTTATTCCTAATGTTTTTTTTGGTTGAATTACATTTATCCAATAGAATGAGGACATTTTTTAGAGTAATTATAATATTATTGGTGCCCTTAGTTACCATATTTACATTTAACCATGGTAAATAAAATTCAAAAGTAAGAATTCGCCGAAAATTATTTTCATCTTATTGAACCAAATTATTCTTAACAAATTAAACCATGTCTCTTGGATTTTTGAAATTAAACACATGGTAGTGGTAAAATTATGTTATATGCAAATTTTCTAACGTTCCCAGAAGGTGGGTAAAAGGCGGTAAAAATTTCAACTAAATTTATACATTGAATTTTATTACAAAATGACTTCAATAAATTACATTTAACTTATATAGTTATTATATATCTCTTTTTAATTAAAAATAAATTAAAATAAAATAAATAATTATTTAAATATAATGTCGGTTTTAAACATTAACGTAGTGTTCTTCCCTATTCATAAAAAATTTAATGATTCGCAAAAAATACCAAAAATTTACCCTAATCTAATTTTTATCTTCCAAATTCAAAAATGAAATATATTTTACCAAATTCAAATCATATAAGTTTCATTAATTATTTTAAAATTAATTTTCGTTGTCAAAACCATTAAGCGGGTTTTTAAAAACTAAATACTATCAAACGATTGACATGTGATTATGTAAAATTTAAATGTGAAATTACGTATAATGACCTACATTTTTTTAAATGGTAAAAATATAATATAATTTTACTTCAAACCCATTCAAATGTATAATTTAACACTATAAATTATTGAGATTAAAAAAGTTGTTTTAAATTAAAACTTACCATCTTTCAGTATTCATCAAAATATGAAAGTTATCTGAAAAAACACAAATATTTATACAAACTAAATTTTTATGT
Source organism: Viscum album (assembly GCA_963277665.1). NCBI lineage: Eukaryota > Viridiplantae > Streptophyta > Magnoliopsida > Santalales > Viscaceae > Viscum > Viscum album. The sequence goes on from OY728135.1 coordinate 554,962,061, forward strand.
CCCACTAATAAATAAGAATTTTATATTATCAAATTAAATATAAAAGTGAAAGATATTCCATTTTAAAAAATTACACCATTAGTAGGTGGTAAAATTGAATTTTTGAAAAATATTTAATTTAATTAAAAAAATAAAGTTGTTCTCATATTATGTTTAAAAACACATAATATGTGTGTTCAAATTATATAGAGTAAATAATATTTAAAATGATGTTAATAATTTTCATAACTTCTTTTTGAACGGCTAGTTTGGTAAGTTGTGGTGCGCTCGAACTCAGTGTTGCATGTAGTGCAAGATTTTGAATTACTTTAATGAGATAACATATTATGAAATCTTTGGGTGTTATAGATTTTCTATCTTATACTTATTTCTTGTATCATACAACCATCCATAGGTAAGAACTATCTAAAAAAATAATATATCTATAATTATTTAGCACTCTACCTTATCAATTGAATATTAAATTAGTTCAAAAAAGTACTAATTACATTCCCAATTTATTAGAGATAAAGATATGGTTTGGTTGGGATTTTTAAAACCCTTCCCATTTAACAAAATTTCCTAAAAAATAAATTATCCTTTAATTTTGGGTTCATCTTTAATTTATCCTTACTTCCAATCTATTCTGAAATACTCTAAAATAATCTCAAATTCTCATCTTTTTTCCTATATTCTTTTTAATCTTTTCTCAGATTCATATTTTCATTCTAATCTGATCATTACGATGATGAAAACAAATTATTTTTTATGTTACTCTACTCTAATTAACATTCAATCCTATGTATTATCAGTATGATTCTCAGAACTAACTTATCATTTTGATTTATTTATTATGATCGAGATATTAGATTTGTTATTGTGATTATTTGTGGCAAATGAATCATATAAAAAGCATTCTTCAAACGTCTTTAATAGCTTATATGATCCTCTTGATAACAGTTTGATAATATTCATCTGATTATTGTTCTCTTATATTCCTAGGAAGATGATTTTTAGTCTAATATAGTCATCAGTGTAATCGCTAGTCTGATAGTCTTGACCCACATGATACGGAAAACACGTTAAAACAAATTAGTGTTCTTCCTTTCATTATAGACTCACAATTTAATGTAAATAGTTCCCGTTTGAAAAAAAAAATCAACAATTTATCATGATGAAAGTGGTTGAATCTATTATTGACCAATCCATAACTTTATTTCTGACATTGGTCCCAAATAAATAACTTATTTTCTTCATCGATGGTTCCAAAAAATTTAAGCACAAATGATTCTTCTTCCGATGATTAGTGGAATTCCATGTCCGATGGACCAATATTGGCTGCTTGTATTTATCAACTTCTTCACTTTTTTTATAATCATTCTTTCCAACTTATTTATCTAATGATTTAGATATTTTGTATTATTATTATAAATAAGAATCATCATCCTTGTCTTATTAAATACTATATAATCATTCCCATCCTTCATAAAATTCATCGTTTGGTAATATCACACCGATGAACTGAGACCATAAAAATTTAGATTTAGGTACATTCTTATTTCACCAAATTATTCTTGTATCTCAACTTCTTCATGACATTGAAAATGATTGAGAATGTATTCAACATCTTGTTGATTACAATGGAAGGTTTTCCAACTTCTCATTCCTGAAAATCATTCTTCATTCCAACCATACTTTATTCGAGTGACATAATATATTCTCCTCATTTCATTTATCAATAATGAATCATAATTTTTATAGAATAATTATGATTTTTTAATTAAAAAATAGAAAATAATCATTAGTAATAAATCTTGTCCATATAGATTCCAATTATCTTCCTTATTATGATTAGAACATCATTTCAGACCAAATTAGTTTCTAATGAGCCTTTTCATCCATAAAATCATTACCACAGTACAACAGACTTTCATAATCATTATTAGTCTCAAATTCGAAATATTTTGGTGAGATCAATCAAGAAAAAATAAAAATTGTTATTATTTCATTTATTGTAAATATATTGTTAGAAAACCTACAACATCATGCATCTTCCATCTTCCAAAAAAAATCCATCCAACTTAGTCCAAACATGCTTCACTCTGATAGTTATTATTTCAAATAACAGATATATTTCTAATTATTTCAATGGTAACTAAGTTTAACATTTCTGTGTTCAATCTTTATGGACATTTCTTCATCTGAGACACCTTCCACCTAAAGGTTTCCTTCCATTTTACTATTATAATTCTTAAGTTGTTCAAAATATCCATTGAACTATATCAAAATTTATTATATAAAATTCAATGACTCATTAACGATGTTTAATTATTTTGAATCACATGTTTTATTTTTTGTCATAACTAGAAGATTATAGTTTTAAATTGATTGTATCAATTGATTGATATTTATTTGGGGGAAATAGTTATACACTTTTTACCAGCCACATGGGATATATTGGTGGTCATTCATAAGATTTAATTGATTATTTATTCAATAATTTTCATTTCAAACAAACAGCACACATTAAAAAAATTAGCACAACCTATATATTCAAAAATAGATGGTATGTGATCATTTTAATATAGATATATCTAAATGATTATATTATATGATTATTTTCATTCCACTAAATATTTTTATTTCACTATACGAATCATCCAAGGAATATTGTGGTGTATTATCATTCATTTATAATTTTTAAAATACGATGATTGTATTAATTTTAGATTCTAAAATTTAGTGTTAATCTTGAATCATTTCATATTTACAATGATTTTTTCCATGTCTTATATCTTTTTAACATCACAATTTAACATAATCTCTCTAATTTTATCTTCTGGATTTTTTATATTTTCATTTAACATATGTTTGTAATGTACTCAACCCATAAGCCACAAACCCCTACACTGAGTTGACTCACCACATGACCCCATTAACACCTCCCTAGACACCAGAGGTTTCTGGGTAGTGGTGGGGGTCTAAAGTAACATTTATGGAGACTATATCCTCCTTTTCAGAGTAATTCACATCAGATATCCATAATAAATAAAAAAGAATTGACAAATAATTAGAAACATGAATTTCGAACCACTTACCATGATCGGTTAAATCATGACCCAAAAGTAAATATGTCATGACATGATAATCATTTCAAAAATGATGAAAACACAATATAAATAGAAATATATGAATATTAAGAATGGATCCTGACTCCATGTCTATATCCTCATTCTTGGACATCCCAATTCCATCTCAGCACCCCAGCATAAAACCTTTTTCCATTGTCCTAAAATGAAATAATGAAATATTCTTATATACCTAATGGAAGCCCGATAAGGGTGGGAGTACAAATTATTATGCCACCACGTCAACACTATACTCTACCCACCCATTCAAGACTAACTTTTCACTCCCCATCAGAAGAGTTTTGGTACCTTCACATTCCTCAAAAAGTTTCCAACCACCATAGATAACACATGGAAAATAATTTGAGCCAAGAAACATGGATTTGGACATCCATCCATTCCTACAACATCAATACAATTGTCCCCTGATACTCATTCCCTACTTCTGATAGTAGAAGTTACATACGTTGTTGACACTTGGTTCGTCCCAAGGAGCTAACCCATAAAATGCTAGTGGTGTACATACCACCATCTAGCACCACATATATAACACCATAAGAATAAAATCTATGATGCCCCATTTACAAAAAAACACATTCAAGTATCTTGGTATAAAACTATTGATTTATCAGCATACTCTAGATGATTTCAAAATATATGGCATGACCTTCACTGGCTAAAAATTACACTAAGAAGTTGTCTACTTATTATAACACAACATATCCAAAAATGGTTTCACATCCCACTATGGGAACCCATGAACAAACAAGATTTTTTGGCTTCACTACCCACACACATCTCATCATCACATAACCACCATCGCTCATGTGATATTACCAACAATGACTCACTATTTCTATATAAACATCCTCTAGACAACCGTGAACCAAAATTTCCCCTTGAACTGCTTCAAAAATACCACTAGAGTCTTTATTGAATGACCCCAGTATTTTAAAATTTAAAATAAATTGTCCACCCCACCAACTGAAACTAATGGCATCTCATATAATAATAATTCCAATTTCAATTTCACAGATAATGAAATCCTCTTATCCAGAGCCACCTGTTCTTCCTTCCCGAACAAACCTATGTATTACCATCACATGACCACACCTTAACCTCCTCAAATCAATCAAGGTCTCACACTTTCATATGACAAGAAACTTAAACTGACTTTAGATAACATATATCAAACATCACTAGATCCTAGCCCAATGCCCACTTACTCATCTGACCATGCCTCCTAGCCCATCAATCCCATCAACCTCACTGTATTCTCAACATTTAACCCAATAATTTGACCATTAATATGGGGAATCCCAACCACATGACTATCCACACTTCATGTCTCACCTTCATAACAAAGCATATAACACTGATTCATTCACCCTGGTCCTTATCTCCTAAAATCAATATTATGGACTCCATTAATTGTCAATAAAATAGGTGAGTCTGAAATATAAATGAATCAATACTTCAAAACTAACATTAAACCAACCTTAAGAACTCAGGTTCCCTTATGAATGATCATTGGAATGACATTACCATAAAACGAAACATGATGGTACCCATTATCAATCGTTTACACCTTTGAAGAATCTCCATTCTTAATATTACATGGTAGTGGTAATAGTAGGATAAACTCCCACGATGTCATCCTTGATCCCCCCAAGAATACCCACTCATCATCACAACACGTGTTGTGTCTCCTAACACCAGTAACCTTAAAAATTAGCCCTCTGGGCCAATAATCACTAGCCCAGTTTCAAAACATACATCTGTATCTCATGCACCAAATAATATAGGAAAAAGTATCATCCAGTCTCTCATGTATCTCTTGAGGGAAAAATGATGCCAACATCCCAACTAGGGTAAGGTAACAAGTAACTAACCCCACTTTCTCTCGAACAAGTACACCTATATTCTAAAAAGTCACCACTCATTGGTGTCTCTCTATACCGTATTCCAAAACACTACATCCATGCACTTTTCCAATGTTCACATTTGGTTTCACACCAATCATACTTACACACATACATCGGCACCATAATCCAAAAACACTACTCTAGTGTCCAAAATAGAACATGGAAGGTAAGAAATCACGTGGTTCACCATAACTATATAAAAACACCCACCAATAAAGATGTCAAAACTAATACACTCATTATAAAGTCCAACGTACAATAAATAGACTGACAATTCAAATGGGTTACACCGTTCACATTTTTAGCCACCATATCAAAACAATGAGGTCAACACCTTACTAAAAGTATAACAAAGAACACTCCATTATCCAAACATCTAAAAACCTCCAGGCCTCATGAATATAATAAACGTATCATCCTAGGGAACTCTCACTACCCAAATCGACCATACAATGGTCCGGATAAGAAACTACAGTAATACTCAGTATCATTATTCACCAAAAGTTCCATTAGTACATGCACTTTTATAATTAATATCATCATTTTGAAAACCCAAAGGATAATTATGTAGAATATTCTATTTACCCAACACTTCAAAAATATATAGTTAATATGATTAATACATTAAAAAAACTCCATCATCAAACCATCCAAGGAAAATCCATTCAGTGTTTACCACAACAGAATATACACTACCTTCCCTAATCCACCCACTCTACATAAAATTTCCCAACGGATGTGATCACATTTCTAATACATCCCTCAACCATTCCAATCACGGTCCATAGTCAGCATCGGTCAATCCAACTATTATATGTATGAGTATCTCATTATAAACCCCATTTTGATTCCATTTCCTCATTCACGTTGCAATCCTTCCCTCTTAGGAACCTATTCAATTTTTTAACTTTTTACAACCCATATTTAGCCTCATTCATAAAAATTAAAAATCATAATTCATTAACCATTTTACTATAAGGATATAAATATTCCCCTTTTAGAAACGATTCAATAAATACAATTAATCACAACCATTAATTTTAACCCATTTATAATGATTCTTTAAACACACATTTCTTCAAATTATCATTTACATTATTTCCATTTACCCATTTTCATAATAATTATTAGAAACCATTTTCAACAAATTTATAGAGAATAAAATTAATACCACCCTTCATGTCCCACACACCTATCTCATGTGTGCCTATTATAAATCATACCACCGATATCACTGGGTGCCTGAAATGATCCATGAGTGAACAACCTCATCCCATTCCAACCATGATAAAAAATATCATAAAAAATCACATCACACTATATGTGTGTAACTAAATTGTGAAATATCAATCAAATATAATATCACATATCAAGAACAACAACTCCTACCCTTGATACATGGGTCTTCCTTCATACAAGGTTTAGCTACTCCTATTTACATGATCATTACCATGCCTCAACATGTTCAATTCTCCTTTATCCCATCCCAAATAATAAGACTACAAAAAATAACCCCTCTAATACCACATTGTAACATTCTTTACTCGAAAACCACAAATGGGTGCCTCAAGTCGTGTCCCCACATGACATCAAGTGTGCCTCCGCGTACGCCTGAAGCTTCCGACTTCTAGAGAGGGTCTAAATAAATATTTGGGGGGTATTATACCCTCTTTATCAAAGTAATATATAATGCATAACCATAATAAATAACAAAAATAGAAATGAATAATCAGAAAAATGCATTACCAAATACTTCCCAAACATGGTCTAATCATGGCCAAAAAGTAAATTTGTCTTCTCATGGTAACCAAACCAAAGATGAAAAAAATAGAAATAGTTGAACCCACCGAATGGGTCCCAGATCAATAACCAGATAATCAACCTTGAAAATCATAATCCAAACTCTACTCCCTAGAATATGGGTTTTTCCCTTTTCCTATCCTACAATAATGAAATATACTCGGGTACCCCATGGTGGCCTGAGTAGGGTGTGAGTACGACTCAGTAGGCCATCAGCATTAGTGTCTACCAAAAAACCATTATAAATAGATAATGCATACAAGTAATAATTAAATAAAATGGTAATCAAAATATTAGTCGGATGACTTTGGTTATCAATATTAACTAAAACCATATCCATCCCTAAAGACTTTTCATCCATTACACAATCTTCATTACTATCTTAATTTTTCTCATGTGTTCCATGTCTTATGTAATTACATACTTCATAAAAAAAATTTCCATTCATTACAATTCATAATGGGATAACTCACAGACCTATCTCACTAGAAATAAATACATCATAAAAAACACATTATCCTCACATCCATTCCTTAATATAGGTGGGATTTAATTGTTAGGGTAATAGATGTTTATCCCCTTCCCTAACACATTAATTTTTTTTGGAGTATGGAGCCTTAGTCTATCATGTCCCATTGGTGTAGAACCTCAGTCAATCCCCCACACTACCATTCCATGTTCACATTCTTATTATCTAATCACCACACATGATATATCACAACCAAAAAAATGTAATACAAATAGTAATCATAATCCATAAAAACAGCAGGGGAATTAATATTACTCCATAACAAATTAACACATTTTCCATTTACATTACATATTAATTTATCAAATTCCCACTTTTTTATGCCAAATCTCATTATTAATATTTATTTTTTCTCATGCATTTCCTCATTTAAAAAATTCATCATTTTTGATATATTAAATCACATAATTCATTCATTATTTCTCAAGTGTTACCCCCTATACATTCCAAGTACAAGACACAACCATTTGAACATTTATATTAATCCACATTAACCCATTTTAATATCAAGTTAAAAACCCCTTAATCCATTATACATATATTGATACAACCACCAACATTACATTATTGATCATTAAATTAGACAATCAACATTTTACTCATAACTATACTAATTATCATGTCAATTTTAGACTTAACATCTCTGTTTTCCATGTTCGGGAAGGTCGGGGCACCCCATGTGTTTCAATAAATTTTCCACGCCATACTCAATTCATCTAATGGGGACCATGAGGGATTTAATTCTTCATTTAGACAATAATTTTATAATACCTCACTAATGACATGAAAATCGCAAAAAGGGGAAACATGAATGAAACACACATGCACAACCCCACATCAAAACTATGGGATATAACATAAAAACAAATTACATCTAATTATTTGATGAACTCCATCTTAATAATAGAATTGAATTCCAATACAAAGCAGTTTTAAAGCCCCCACACAAGGTTACAAAAGAAAATGGGGGATACAAAATATTAATAATAATATGGTAGAAACTACAAATACTAATCTGGAAAAGAAAACCAAGGGATGTGTTAAAAATACACGGAGCTTCGATCCATAACCAACATCACTCCAACTGGATTTGAAACAAATGATATCATCCCCTTGGAATCTTGGGTCTCTAGTGTTATTAAATTGGGATATGTGGAAGGAAATGGGGAAAAAATAAAGTGGAACATAATAATCATGAGGGGGAAAAATTGAATTTCATACTTTTTAATGGTCATATGGTTTTTATAACCATGCAGCAACCATGTTCCATCCCCTTCCCAAGAGAATTCTAAGTCACAATGTTACCATGTAATTATTTATGGTTTGACTAACAGTATGCCAGCAATATGGAACACCTCTATCTACGGGTTCAAGGTTTTCCTACAGAGGCCACACATTTTACATAACTATGCATCAATTGTGAGCCATGCACTGGTTGGCCCTATTTTACATTTTTTCATATCTTGTATCCCCCAAAAAAGCTAATTCCTTTCTAATCATTTTCCCTTTATATAATTTTTGTGAGACACATATTTTAAATATTGGTTCATTATTCCTTGAATTCCAAAATCAATGCATTAAATGTTTCTACTTGTATGGACATATTAAAACAAATTTATACCATTTCATTTAAAAATGTATCCATGCATTTATTTTAAACATTTTAATCAGTTATCCCTTCATGACTCTTTATAAATATTTATAAAATAGTAATGACTATTTCATTGGAAATTTTCATCATGGACTTCATCAAATCAGTTGCAAAACATTCATATTAGTTTATTTAAAATTCATTATTTAAATATCCATTTCATAATATTGTTTTTTCAAAATATTAATGTATGCAACAACTTTTTATCAAATTTATAGGAAACTAATGAATATGTTGTTTTAATTGGAACTAAATGATTATAAGAGTCAAAATAATGAATCTGTCACTCTTTTTTGAAACATTTGATTACTAATATATCTTTACAAATAGATTGTTTTCAAGGGAGTCATACCTGCCTCTAAATACACATTTATAACCTATATGATATGAATATTTTATAAAATTTATAAAGATTTATGTATTATTTCTCATATTGGAGTATATTTCATTGTTAAATGAATATTTATAGAACACAATGTATTTTTAAGAGAATTCTTCTTTATAGGACATGGTATCATCATATATGGTTATCTCCGTAAAATATTTATTCATAACATTATTCTGTTTATATCTATCAATAAGAAAAAAAATGGATTTTAATTTTATTATTTCATGATATAAATGATTCTACATTCTAGGTATTATACTTATTTTAGGATTAATTCGTGATTCATATTAATTTTTTTCCATTATATCCTAAATTTATCAAAAAGTGAATCAATTTATATGAGGAAAAATTATATTTTAGTTCTCTTTATAAAATTAATTCTTAACAAAACATACAAAACTAGATTCAACAAGTAAATTTACTTATATATAAATTATTATATAATATTTATTATTATTTTACATATGAAAAATGTATTTAAAAGTGATAGATTCTGTTTTAGTTTTTCAAGAATAGAAACACTAAAATATCTAGGTTCCTTCATTATTAGTGAAAGTAATGGTTTGGTTTCGTTATAATCAGCTTTATCTCTCAAACAACTATTATTAAAAAATTCATGAGTATCATCTCCCATATCATAAATATTTCATGAACTTCATTGATCATTAGTAATCCAAAATAATCACCAGTAATCGATATGGGATGAATTTGGCAAGGGTATTTTAAGAAACATATGTGTATTTATAAATGATATTAGGGATGAGTCTCAAGAAACAAAATTCAATAATAATTTTTTGGGATATGGAACCGATGAGAATGAAATTTAATTATAACCTTTATATTGGGAAGAATTGAGAGGAAACCACCCACCATAGTAGAGTATTTCCTTCTTAAATTCAATTATCATTTTACATCCAAGAATACTAATATTATTTTAATCAATCCAATGTTGGGATTCCATTATTAAAATTATTTATACCATTCACATATCATATTGAATATCTTATGAGTATTTATTTATTTATTAAAAAAATATTTTATAAACTTAATAAGATGGATATGAATGAAAATTGTTGCATGTTAATGATTTGAAAAAAGAGTTTGAATATAGAGTTAAAGAGTTCATCATATTTGTAATAGAGAATCAATAAAACCCTTCTCAAATAAATTATCCATGTTTAAACTGCTATTTAAGACAAATTAGTCTATTATAGTTGGAAGAAAATTTCATTTTTTAGGTAATATATCATTGATATTAATGTTATACTAATATTTGGGATAAACTGAACATTAACATTTATTAGGATGATAATATAGTTTAACGATCATTTGATATGAATATCAGTGTATATGATGGTGGATATTTCATGGAAGATATGACTGTGGACATTTAATATGACCTTTATGATTGAAATAATGGATTGAGAAGTTAAATAGATGTGCTAAGAGACCATTTTATACAATTTTAACTGATTACAAAAACATTACCAACTATATAGATGTTATATAATTTGATTTCTGTTAGTGGATAGAGTGACACCATTGATACAAACTACTTTTTATCATAGATGATATATTTCCAGAAGAAAATAAAGTCCCATGATGAACATATGATGAAAAATGAATGTTATGTTCAATGGGAATGATCTATAATAAATACATTATTTTTCCTAATAAATTCATTTTTTTTCTCACAAACTATGAATCACTCATAAAATTCCCTTCGTTTGGCATGTAATTATACTAAAAAAATGAATCACTACCTTCAAAATCTGTATAGTATGTTCTAATAATTACACAGTTTAGAAGACTATAGGGTTGTAAATAAACCAAAATACAATTGATGTGGCAAGATGATAAAATAATTACGGATGGGAACCTACGTCACCTAGAAAATTAAACAAAATGGATGAAAATTGATCACGAGTATCCTAAATTTTGAAAAAAATTATAATCTTTTAACGTTCATTATATATAGATGGAATAAATCCTATGGGTGTAAAATCTTTTAATCATGATACATGGAAAATCATTTTGGTAAATTATAAATTTCTATCAGTGTTAGGAATGAAGTGAAAATTATTTATTTTGTATCTACATATATCAGAACCAATGAAACCAGATAATGATATTGATGTCAGTTGGTATCCATTAATCGATGATCTGAAATTGTTGTGGGATATATTTGTTACTATGTATGATGCTCATAGAAAGGAAAAACTCACATTGTGATCCATGTTTTATGGGATGATAAATGAATTTCCTACTTACCAAACGTGGTGGAAGGAAGAAATCAATTTTCATTGAATTTCTATATTGTAATTTTCTTTTAGTTATATATTTTTTTAATTTGATGTAAGTAGAAAAGAAATTATTTGATTGTATTATTGTCATGTTGATAAATTTTCCTAGAAAAAATAAAGATGAAATCAAGGTTTTTTTGGACATGATGGTCTTAGGGGAAATGGAATAGATGGTCCTACTGAAGGGTATATGCATGAATATTCTTTTTCAATCAACAAACACTCTATCGAAAATGTAAATATTTTAATTTTACCTCTTACGTAATATTGAAATAGTTCCATATGGGTATTCATAAAATATTATGAATGTTATTCCAATGACTAATCTGATGTCACATGCACTAAAATCACATGGCTGTCATGTTTTAATATAATATTTAATGCTTGTTTCAATATATTTAAATCTTCCAAAAAATATAAGGCAAACATTAAACAAAATATTATTCCTTTTTTTAATCCTTGTAAATTAATATTAAATAATTTATTAATATTATAATCTAGAATAAGGAGTTTGTAGTCATATTATAAGAATTTGAGATATTCCTCCCACTACAATTCTTTTATATAATTGTTCACTAGATTGATCACATGATAATAGAGTTTCAACTATTTGGTCATGTCTATTACATATCTATGTACACCATAGAATTTTATTGGATGACTTGAAAAGGTTATGTCATTAATTGAAGTCGTTTTGAAAGTTTTATTTTAGAATAATATATTTTTTAAGAAGTTTTTGGATTATGTACTGATTACCTATAAGATGCGGACATCATTGCTCTCTAAAAAATTTTGACAATAGATACATTTTGGAAGAAGGTATTAATATAAGATATGTTGATATAATTACATTAATATAGTTGGATCAAGTAAACCTTTATAATTTATATTATATTGACTCTGTTGATCCATATGTTGAATCCCAAAAATAAATTCATGGAGATTAAAATCTTTCAAGGGATGAAAGATGGATATCAAATAAAAATAATATATGGTTTATTAGATGGTTCCAAGAAAAACTTTATTTTTTGTTAAAATGAAACTCAATTAACATAAATTAACATTACATAAATTATCAATAATACTTCAAACAATATACAAACAAACTCTCAAATATCGTACTACTTTAGTGCCCTTTGAAACATTGAAACATAAACACTGATACATAAGTGAGATATATTATCTTACAATAAGTTACTCTTTCCTAGAACCCTTCATAGACACATAAAAAATAATACATTTCTTCATAACCTTGGGAACAAAACCTAAAAATTGTTTATCCCAAATACAAATTATGTATAAAAAAGAGAGATATGAAAGAATAATCATGAGCATAAGGGTTTGAAAACATTATTATGATAATAAAATATCATACCCAACATATCAAAGATCATATACATAAATCAAGTCATAAATCATTGTAGTTCATAAGACATTAATCATATTTAAATAAATAACATAATCCATAATGGAAAAACATAGGAATAAAACATGGAATTATGGTAGACACATAAGTATATATAATGATTTACATAGTAGTCAATGAAATATTTTCAGGACCATCATATGGATAATTTGCTTCAATTAATCTATTTCTCACCCAATTCTAGTCTTGTATTACTGAATTGTTTTCTCTCTCCATTCAAAACCTATAATACTGAACCGAGTTCATTTCCCTTACAATCTTTGTAATGCAAAATCGAGTTCATTTCCCATTCTATCCATGTCTATATCATGAAATAGAAAGCATTACCCAATGAATATTAGGTAGATATAATAACCACCCATATCATAATGAAATCATACATAAATGTTCCATAAGATCATAAATAATCATATCATAACCCATAAAATGAAATGGGTATCATAAAAATGTAATCATGTCATAACCTATTGAAAAAGATAGAGGTTTTGAAATCATTTCATCAAAATCATAACCCATCGAAGAGAAATATATTGTAAAAATATATAACCCTTGAAAGAGATATCGGTTTTCTAAAGACCATGACATTAAGAATAAAATATTCATAGAAATAATATGAATTTAACTATTAGATAATTTCCAACAAGGGAATTAATAACATAAAGGGATATCATATTATATGAAAAATAATTTTCTAATATCATTCAAAACTATTTCATAAAAAAATATCATTTATTCTTTTGAAATTTGTTTTCAATACATAATAAAATTTGAAAATAGTTTTCATATAAAATCCTTGAAAACATATACATAATAGATGAAATAATTTTAAAAACTTTTTTCCTTAAAAACTTATAAAATAATATTTAAAATATTTAAAAACATTTTCCAAATACAACACTTTCAAAGAATATAGAAAAATCATTAATTTGTTTTGGAAAACAATTTTATATCAATAATATAAAATAATAATGAATATTTTTTGAAAAAATTTATTTTAAAATACTTTGAAACATATAAATAAGGATTGAAAACATTTTAAAAACAATTTTCCCTAAAAATATGTATAATAATCTTGGAAACATTTGGAATCAAATATTACCTGAAGAATACATTTAAAAAAATTTTATAAAAAAATTATCCTTTTACAAATTCAATGTATCCATTGAAGAAATAATGGTGGGAAAATATATATATATCGTACAAGGTAAAAAGAACATTCATTTTTCTTGGTAATAAGGTTATAAAAAATATTTGTTCAAAATGAATAAATGGGATTCCATTGAAATAACTGGTAAATAAAAAAAGGGTAAAAGGTAAATCTAATTAATATAAGATATTATTAAAATATTCTATGAAATCATTTTTGGATATAATGGTTTTTATGGAACACAAATTTCTAACTGAATATATGCTAAAGTCGGGCTTTCTTAAAAACACATTGTTAACTATATTATGTACCTAAAAGTAGAAATACTGAACCAATACCTAAATATATGATGAATAAAAAATGGATATTAAATTTCATGAGTTTTTTTATATGTTGGTTATAATATATCATCAATGAAGCAAAATTATTAACAATATTGAAAAGTTATTAGATTTTTTAAATAAACTCTTAACACTTGGTTACATGGGAGCATACTCTTCATTTAAGAAAAGGAAATAACATGAAGCATAAAATATCATTAGAATAAGTATATTTATGATATAACATGTAAAATATAAGTATAAACTCCTTTAAAAATAATTTAGGGTTATAAAAAAAGATGAGTGTTAATGAAGGAAAATTGAGTCAAAACTATTTTCCCGATTTGGTTACTTTTGAAACCTAAATCTACTGAAAGAAATTTCATAAAATGAATATGTAATTACCTATAAAAATAAGTTCATGAATAATTGAATAAATACATGGGTAGTATACACACCACAAAATAGAAATTGGTTGTGAATTAAGAATGTATCTCACATAAAAAAAGTTATACAAAATCCCTTTACTCTATGTCTTGACTCTCTTAATAGCCATACAAACCTCCAGTATAATAAATATAAATTTATTATACATATATAAAATAACCATACTATTATTTATAATACCATATTTTTTTTTTATTATTTCGTTATATTTTCATCTTGTTAAAAATTATATATTAAGGTTTCACATTGGGTAATATCTTCTTCATTTATCACATGTGTCTTAATTTGTTACATATTTGGACCTAATAATTATATTAAGATCCCTATAATTTAAACCAGGATTTAAATAAAATATTTATTCATTATATTTTTATTTATATAATACAGATGATATAAAATTACAAAATTTAATAAACCATCCATGGACACGGTAAGTTGTATGTACACATGAATATTATTTATTTTCAATTATCATATTGAATGAATGAAAGTAAAAGACATATATGTATGTATATGGCTATGTATATATATAATAATTAATGTGTATTTATAATATAATTTATATCATATATATTCACTAAATCCATCCTTAATACATTCCATGTTGTGTGTGAACAAATCACATCGCATTGAGGGGGAGGTAGTCCACCCATCCTCAAATGAAATTATCATATTAACACCAAACGGAAAATATAATTATATGTGTAGTAAAGTTGTTATAGAATATTAAATAAATAATAGACATAATATACAACATATATAAACATATTTAAAATCATAATATCCACCATTATTGGTTCTAAAGAAAAAAATTAACCATGGACCTCTTGTGAGGTGGGAGTTCATTGCACACATAAATAGTATGTTCGTTACCTGTTTGATGGATGTGTGTGTAAATAAATGGGAAAATATATCATAAAAACGTCCAGGTAATTTTATGATACTATTTTTATTATAATATTATGGAATAAAGTTTTTAATATTTTGGATATAAAAAATAAACAAAAGGATCTTGAGAGAAGATGTTTTCTCTTAATTGGGAAACTTCTTAAGGTTTGTGCCGAAAGGATTAATTGGATTGATTTCATCCCAAGGTGAGGCTTCTAGAATAAAAGTTGGGATTTTGGGAAGTGTATTGTTCAAATATTAGTGGATCATAATTCTGTTTAGATGAGTAAATTAGAGTGAAAGTTTGTGGCATTTTTTAGGGAAGGGAAATGACATAGTTGACATTTTGGGAAATAAGTTTTGTGTAACAAAATTTTTACTTAATAAAGCCATAAAAAACTAATAAAACTAATGAATAGTTGATAAATGGACAAATAATTTCTTGTAAATTAATTTTTTACATGTTTATAGGTCATTTTGGGTATTAAATATATTGTTAATTCATTAGTTATGTATAATTTTTCCTTAAATGATGTAATTAATTATAATCAATTTCACAAATATTTTTGGTAAAAAAATAAGGTGACCCTATTATTCATTATAATTAATTATGATTCCAAATGTAGAATAGTTTTTTCCATATTATATTAATATAAACGGTATAAATTAATTTAAAAATAATCACACCGATAGGACGACACTGCAGGTTTTTAAAGAAAAAACGTCCAAATATTTTATATGTTTTGATACCCTTTTCAACATTAATTTATTACAATGACCTAATATTGGATAATTGATATCAATATTATAAAATTATATATTTAAAAAAAATTACAAAAATTTTTCCTTATAATTAAATTATATAAAAAGTATTTTTTATTAAAATTCCGGATTTTTTACTATTCATCCAAAAATGAAGTTTCTCATAAAAATCACAAAAATTCTTCCAAAACTAATTTTTTCTTTATAAATTCGAAATTTATTTTTAATTTATGAAAATAAATTTCTTAATTTTTTCAAAATTAATTATATTGTTTTTAAATAAAGGAAATTAAAAGATGTTCAATTAAGAAAAAAAGTATTTTTAAACATATAAGAAAATTGCAAAAAAATTTATCAATCCTCATAAATATGATTTATTTATATAAAACCAATATAATTTTTTTTTAAATGTAGTTATAACTATACGTATTACTATGTTAAATGAATATATATTATAATTATATTATATAAATATTTATAACAATAAATATATCTTTTGTAAAACTTAGTGTTTCATGCAATGTATGTTATATCAATGCTGCCTATTGCATATTCGAAGATGATGTTGCATGTTTCGTACTCCAAGAAGGTGATTCATTATGCATACTCCAAGTTTGTTTTTATGTAACTTATTACAAGTTTCATGCTAGCCTAAGTGTTCTATCTAGTGAAACTGAAATTTTTTTTTCTGTATTACATGATTAACTTGGTTTTGTGTATAATGCAAGAGAAACATATTCATTTAATATAAAATAATGTATTTTTTTTGTTTCATAAAATGAAAAATATCACAAGGGGTAGATAATTTTTAAAAAAAATCACAAAATTTTAGGGTGTTACATTCTACCCCCCTTAAAATTAATTTCTCCCTCAAAAATAGTCTCGGTTGCAAAATATTAAATACATCTATGATTCATTCAATGGAACCTGGATCATAAAAATGGATACAAAAAACATCAATTGAAAAGAAAATTATTGAACCATAACAATCACCCAAAGAAACATATAACTATGTTTCCATATATTTGATTATAGGTTGGGAGGGAATATTGGATAATGAGGAAAGAATTAAGTATTTATAGGGAGTAATTGACGTCATCAAACAAAAATAGGTGAATAATAAAAGAAATTTTGATGCCTCAAAGACATAAATTTGTGATGATTTATAAGGCCATAAGTTCAAAAAAAATGGACAAATTTTATTATCATTATCATATACTTGAGTAATTCTTTTAATGACAAAAAATATAATGAAGTATAGTTACCTAGTATTTTTATATAAACGAAGTTTCATTTATTGGTTTTTCTTTTAAATATTTATAATTCATCCACTACATTATGAAATTGATTTCTCGAAATTAATTTTGATTCCCAAATCACTAATATCATATTTTTGTAGATATTAAGAATCATAAAATACTTAAATGAATAACTATTTATCTATAACTATTTTTAAAGATCAATATGGTTAATTAATTAATCACTCAGAATAAAAGGTAACAATATTGTTTCATGATATTTTTTATAGATTAGGTCATAAATTAATCCTATATAAAATATCAACGGACTTCACATTGGTTCAAACTCACATTCCACTTTTTATGTGTGATTATGATATAAAAATTATAATTTTATAGGTGAATCAATGATCGCACAACTGTCAAATTTTAATACCATTTTAGGGGATCTAATATGATGAATGTATTAATGTTATGAAATTAAAAAAAAATAAAAAAACATACTATAAACTCTAAAATATAAAAAATATCAATTTATTATGAAATATGATGACATAAGAGTAGATCAAAAAACATCTTTTAAATTTAAAAATGAATATAATTGATGAACAGAGATGTAAGAACATTTGGTGAATGATTACCAACTTCATTAAAGAATATCTTGGGTGTTTTTTTTTATTCCTATAAAATTAGTATTAATTTAGAATATTATTATTTGATCGTGTATTTCATATAAGAAATCCATTAGACATTTTATTTAACAAATTTAATGATTTTGAGATATTTTATATGGATACACTCACAAGATAATTTCTGAAGCATCATTGTGTTGAAAAATTATTGGAAATTTTGCAATGAATTAGAAATAGTTGATAAGAATAAAATCTCATATTTATAATATTTGAATGAGATAATTATGGAATTGGTGACCAATAACAGAAAATAATTTTCTAAATTTAAAAATTGTTACATTCCTAATTTTAAAAAATTAACGTTAACATGAAACTGATTACTGAATGATGTGATAAAATGAAAAATTCATATTGGGTTGTAAATTATTAAAAATATTAAACGATGAAGCTGTAATTTAATATTTAAAAATTCCAAAATGACAAATTTTACAAAAAAATAGAACCTACAGAGATTGATCTCAATGATTATGTTTTTTAAAACAATTATGCACTCTTTAGGACTAAAATTGATATAACAAATAAATATTTATTGAATTATTTTTCACAATGTTTGAAATGATTATCATTGATTAATTTTAAAAATTCAACACTACAAAACTGTTGGAACTCAAAATTGAGATTGCGTAAACTTATTTAGAATTTTTGGAAAATAAAAATATTTTTATATTATGTTTCAATCAGTTAAAAATCATGAAATTGGATTTAAAGTAGCACTTCCCCAAACCAAATTAAAGAACCCAACTATTTTCACCTCTATTTATTTTCAATCCAAGGGTTTTTAAAAAAAATAAAATCTTGGGATTTATCCCAAAAAACATTTTGATACTTTATTTCTCATCCACAACAAAATAACTTGAAATTATTCAATTATGTTTAAAATTATGGAATGTTCATTGAGAATATTTTTTCTAAAAAGGTAAAAAACCTGTATTATAACTTTTTCAAATGGTTATTGGATGGGATTGTGGATTCTTATAAGAGGCATTGTTAGTTCACTATAAGTTTAGGAGCCCATCAAAATCATATTTCAACAAAAAAATCTTTTCCATAACACTTATGGAGGTTCCGACTTTGTAAACCATATCCATCTATTGTGATTATTAGTTTTTAGGAAATTCTTTTTGGAGACTATAAATCTAGCAATTCATGGAAGTAAACTCATGATTACATATAATTTTTATTATTTTTATTATTATTTTGGTTTTAGAAATAAATTTTTTAATATTCAAGGTTAGTGTATTATTATAAAAATTAATGCTTTTATTTTTTAGAAATTGGATTTTGAATGTATTTTACATGGGCTTGAAAATTTTCAGCGCCTCATCCTCTCACTCTTTACTTTCCTTAATGCATATACCATCAATGGATGAATTCAATTATTAAACTAATTAACCTTGACGATAATATCATTAAGAGATCAATGATGTTATATAAATATTTATTAGTGTGATCACTAGTCATATTTTATGGGGAAATTATCATTTTTTGGGTTGATTTCTCTTGTATAATTCATGAATAGTTAAATTTATAAAACATTTCTTTGTCCCTGGAATAATGAGTTTTAATATGTATGGGTTTTTTAATTGTGTTTGTGATTGGTAATTAAGTGATTGGGGGTTTCTTATAGAAATTATATATAGTCTTCGTGTAAAAAAATGGGTGTCAAGATTTCATTAATATGTGTTGTTGAAAATGACATTGAACAAAAATTAAACCCTAATTTTCACCATTTAAAATTCCTTTGGACTCAACCCTTTGTTTGAATTTATATCACTAATTAATATGCTATATTATTTTTTTCAAAAATTTATTTTGTAAAATATAGTGTAATTAATTATTTATTTCTCATTTTGAATGAGCTATAACACATGGGAATTATTTAAAAGGTTTTATTTCAAGAAAGCTATGGGAAAAATTTGTGAAATAATGACTTATGGATGTTGATTATAGATGACTATGTTTTAATGAAGATGAAATATTATCCCATCAAGACACTGATTTGAAGTTTGATAATTAATCATATGGTTTGTTTTTTTTATATAGATACATGTTGTTTCAATTCTGAAGATCATAAGGGGTGATTATGAGGAATAATTACATCCACAATTGAAGAATCGAAGATCAATCATATTTTGTGATGCTGATGATGAATATTCGTGTTGGTGATTTGTGATTCCATTAATTATTACTTGTAGAAACATTTAAGTAGTCCAAGGAAAAAAATTATCACTAATTCTGAATCTAAGGAAGAAAAAATTGATATATTTCAATCTATAACCAAATATGAAGAATATTCATTTCTTCTTTGTGCCATGCGAAAAATCTTTTGTGAGGAATATTTAACCATGTTGTTCTTGGTTTTTTGGAAATAAGGATTTGAGGGTGTACAATTACATTTCCAACCAATATTTCATTGAAACTGAAGTCACAACCACTACACTGATCAAGTGTATTGAGTTCCTTCACAAAATAATGGGTTCCAATTAATGATGTGAAAATATGGGTAGATGAAGAAGTTAAAAAGTGGCCGAATTTAATATTTTGTTATATGAATCTATTATCAATTTTAAATTGATTCGTTACCAAACACGATTCAAACTGAAGGTGTTGATGAAGGTCATGCTTCCAGATAACACAAATTTACACTAGAGAAAAAATAGCCATTAAAATCAGGTTTTTCCTCCATTAACATCTATTTTCTATCCAATGATAACAAATCCAACCCTGTAAATTCTATTTCTAACATCTAATTATTTAACCGATGTAAAAAATTATTTTTTGGTCATTTATAATTAGTTATTTATATGCCCGACATCAAAATATAAAAAATTAAACATTGAACATTAGTTTTTTGGGATAACCGACATTGAAAAGTTAAAACAATACTTTCAATGTCATTTATATAGAAAAAATAATGTTAAAACATCATTACACATTAGTTATTTGGATAACTGAGGTGGAATTTATAATTTTATTTTTCATAAAATCTTTGTGTAGCCTAAATTCCTAGATAAAAGACCATAAATTTGGCCTAAAAATTGCAGAAAAAATTGAAATAATAAAAATAAACTCAAAGCATCAATTTATATTCATGTCTTATTGTAGAATCCTTCAAATAAATATATTTGTTCATATACTTCTTATTATTGGGGTAGAAAATGTTTCATAACTACAACATTGGTTGATCATAAATTTCAATCATTGGATGGTGAGTCTTATAAGGAAGACTTATCTACGTAAATCAGTCAGAATAACTCTACATAATCATAAAAAATAAATCATCAAAACATTCATCAATGAATAAACCCATAAATAATGAAATATGATGATGAATAAAATAACATACTATTCTCATAAAATAAATAATTGATAAATATTTTCTGTTAATTGAAGGCAAATAGAACAAAAGTATTGAAATAGATATTATGAAAATATGTATAATAGAAGTGAAAAATGTTCGGTAGTGATATGATAAAAGTAGGCGGGATTTGAAAATTTTAAACCATGTTGTTAAAAACTTGACAATTACATTTAGAACATTTAAATGTTTGGTTTTAACGTCAATTTTGTTCAAAACTAAAGTTAAATATATATTTTCAATGTCGTTTTATTTATAATTTGATGTGGAAACCTTCTATTCATAATCTATTTTGGGTTAGTTTTATATAAAACTGAAGTGAAACACATCCCCTGGGGGGATTTCCACATTGGTTTAAAAATAAACCGACATGAAAAACCAATTAAATTTTTTTTGCACATCAGTTTTATACAAAACCAACTCTGAAACTAGTCGGTAGGGAAGTTTCTACATTTGGTTAACTAATATGAAATCATTGGTGTGGGTGGATTTACACGTCAGTTTATTTTTAAACTGATAAAGAAATCCCACTGGGGATGGGTTTGGCATCGGTTTTATATAAAACTGAACAAAAACTATTTTTAAATATAGTTCTAAAATAACCAGTTTTAACCATTATTTTTTTATTTTAGGGTTTAAATATTGTTATTAAGAAAATAAAAAATAAAAACAATTGTTGAGATATATTTATTTGGAAACACTCAGGGCCAATTCCATAAGATAGTTTAGAGTATGTGACTGTTTTAACTAATTGGAAATGTATTTTATGGGTTAATATAAGTTCAAATATTATGTAATTCACAGATGAGGTGATTGTGGGTTTTTAGGTCAGTCAAATATATTTGGGTTATGGACTTAATGATGGATGACCATGATAGTATTGAAATTAATTGATGTTGAGGGAAGGTGGTACCAGATTGTAAAGACAACATGGTGTTTTTAATAAATAAAATTATCTAAGGAATAATTAAAAGAAGTAGAACTATATTATTTAATGAATTATGGGATTTGGTTGGAAAATAAAAATAATTTATGTAGATAAGTTAAATTATGTCAGCTAGGGAAATCATTTTTTTCATGGTTGTGAGATTTGTTTTGTGTTTTTCTAAGGTGAAAAATTATGGCGACTCTAGGAATGATAATTTACACTCCTAATTTACTATCAAGAAACAATGATGATGTTTTTTTAGTGGGAAAATAGAAATTTAAAAAGGAATCTTTTCGAAGAAATATGAAAGAATCAATACACAAATTATGGGAGAGGAAAGACAGTAAGCTCCAGAGCCAACAGAATGTGATTTTCTGGTTTAGTATAGATTTAATCGATGGATGAAATTCAAAGATGGTTTAATGTGATAATATTTATTTTTATATTTATTTTTGTTCATATGTATCTCGATTTTAATTTTCCCATATCTTTTTAATGAATTGAAAAATTGTCAATAAATAATTTCATCAAGAATTAATTGTTTTATTACATTTTTACTTCATCGCTTTATTTCTACATTACAATAAATATATTTAATCAATATGAAATATTCTTATAAATTCAACTACACTTTTTCTGAGTATTTTAAAAAGCATAGAATCCTCTAGTGAGATAGATTCTAATAACAATTTATTCAATGATTTCATGGTTGTGATAATTGTGGTATTATGTTATAAAAATAATCACTCCACTATATTGAGCTCATGGAGGGGGAAATTTATCATGTCCTTTTTTCTATTTCATCTGTAAATAATATTTCAATGAATGAATACATAATTTCAACCTAAGAGTTGAAATCCCCCATATATATTATATTTATACTTATTTTTTCTATATTCACTTATCAATCAATTTATTATTTAATCAACTTCTTTTTTTCATTATTTCAATTTCTATTTTTAATAAACAAAAATATAAAAAATAATTCATTTCCATTTCCAATAGTATTCAGTAGATTATATCATTAATTAGTCCCTTAAAATATATCACCGAACATCCCTTGAGTTCGACTTGGCATTCTACTATCCTAGTGGAAGTATGAGATAAAAATAATAATTTGACTGGCATATCATTGACCACACCGTTCTAAGTAGAAAAATTTCCTAACTCACTTGATAATCTTGAATTTTCTAACCAATATTGATGTTCTATTTCCTTTATTTTGTTTTGATTAATTACCTACTCAATTATTCACCCATAAAAAAAGTTCATTGCCCATAGAAAACATCAAGGGTCACCCATTCCTATTAGCATACAATCAATTTCAAATTAGATCAGTGATTAAGAACTTCAGGGTCAATTGTAATCTCTTAGAGTAACATTGTACCATTCTCAAACCCATGATAGCTACCTCACCCACATTTTTCCAACACATAAGTGAGTAGAACATGGAAACATAACAAGCCTCAAAAAGTACCAAATGAATACATATATTGAATGTGTTATTTCACATGAATTCAACCAAGGAAAAATTATTATCCAAATATCCACTAAAATCAATAATGCATTCTCATGTTATACCATCCAATATTTTTTGTTCATCCCCTCTAATTTTCCATCGGTCTTTCGGTGAAATATTTTACTCGATTATAACTTTGTATGAAAATCCTTCTATATTCCCTACCAAAAAATGTCAAGAACTGTGTGTCTCTATTAGATACCCTTACTGAGGGAACCACATGTAGGAATATAATCTAATATACATAAATATTTCCTAAATCATCAACTAAAAGGGTCTCTCGGATCAATTTGAAATGATCCACATTCGGTGACAAATCAACTATCACTGCAATGAAATCATGACTCCCCAAAGTCACTAGTAACCACAACATGAACACCATCATCACATCTTCACACATCCATATAGATATAGGAAGTGGAAAGAGAAACCCACCATGACACTTATTCTTAGCCTTTATCCCCTGATAGGTAAGACAAAGTGACACAAAATTGATGATTTCACTCTTCATACATGGATTAAAAAACTGAAATCAAATATCATATTATATCATTATTGAACCCGGATACACTATCCACTATGAATAATGTTATTCTATAATTAGATCCACCATTAAGAAAAAGTAATTATTAACCTTTCAGAAACATTGATCATGAAATCATCATTAAATTAGCACCTTGTAATATAATTATCCCATATAAATAATTCCCACATCACCATGCACTCAAGGAATAAATCTTGGATCCCTTTTACATGGTATACTAATGAAGGTGTTATAAATAAAATTTCACATTGTTACATTCCTTGAACCTCTGATGCTCCCACCAGTAACTCCACAATAAAACTAATTATAATCCATTCCACCTATGAAGGCTACTCTATATGATCTTGCACCTTCCATGATTTCGTAGTATGGTAATCCAAAATAACAATACCTTTCTCATGTAAATAATACATTCCAATCTCAATTTTTTTTGATAATCCACCCAAAAACTATGTCCCAAATTTACATCATTTTAGGATAAGATATATCACATGCTCGTGTACTATATATAGATGAAAACCCTCTCACCAACGATATAGTGCTTATAACACATTACATCATATATTATATTTCTAACTCTAAATAATGAATCATTTTGTATCACTCATGAGGTCAAAGTTTATGTGAAACATAAGAAACTACTTGAACTATCCCTATCTAAAAATCTCCTAACCCAACTCTTATGGAATCCCAATACACTATTTATAAAAATCATAGGCTCTCAAAGGTTCAAAAGTAGGGTTTTTGTCAATATCCATCTTAAATAAAGGAATACATATCCACAATTACCAAATCATTCAATATTTATCTACTATTTTATTAGCTTTATCATCAATATTACCATATAGAAGAATTATTGGTTTAAATATAGATATTTTCTTGATAACCCAATGAAACTATAGATCCTATCAACATTTAGATGGTGATACCAATACATCAAAACATATTCCTTCTTCATCCCACTGGGATCCCTAAATCAAAAATCATATTGCCATGGAAGCATACCATTGAATCCATAAGTAAAACATCAACAATTTAGTAATGATCTAATGTGAATGAAGTGTTCTCAATATAATCTATATGTTTCAAGCATCAATATCTAATGTGTTAGAGTATATATGATTTCTAACAATAAATAAAATGAAGAAAGAGTCATGATATGGATGGAAACCCAGGTTCGTGAGGTCCGTGGACACTATTAGATGATTTTTTATCCCAAATGACCTAAAATGATACATGTACATTCTATATCTACTCTTAAATGTTCTAAGAGAAATATCCTCCACCGTAGCACATATATGATTGTATCCCAAACAAATATCAATAATAAAGTACCATAGATCAACCTAAAATAGATCAAAGATATCACAAATCATGGTTAAAAGATACATGTTCATCACTATCAAACAATTCAACTTCCCATATCCTACAGATATCTATATACTAAAGTCTTCCTTCTTGTAAAATGACATGGTAGTACTCCATGATGAAGTTATCGGTTTAATAAAAACCTTCAACACAAAATCCTCTAATATTGAATTGAATTATTTTAACATATTTGGTTGTATATGACATAGAATAATCAATATCTATTAATCCATAATCTTAAACTCAATCTCAATTTCAATTCCAGTGTCGGGAGTAATATCTGATAAGTTATCTTGGAATATATCATAAGAATGATCCACCATTTGAGGATATGTATATGGACCTACTATAGACTCTATTATGAGAGACAAGAAGGATAAAAAAATTTATAGCTCTATCCAACCTTAGGTCTTATCCTATTATACTTTCTCCAAAATTCCACTCAATATTCAACACAAACCTTTCTCGTATAGGCATGTAGAAAGATACACTCCTCTATTTATAGTTTATATGATCTTCATAACTGGTCTTCCTATCCATTCCCAATATCATACTATAACCCACGATCACTAAGATCACAAATCCCCATATACTTCCATATATATATAAAAACTATATGACACTCTATTAATCTTTAGTTATGTTCAAATTTATCCCCAAGTGTGTGTTTATACAAAGTAACTCAAAAGGAAACTTATTTGTTATGTATATACTTTTTAAAACATTCGAATATAGGAAAAAATGGGAAGACCCAATATCTATAAATGATATTTATAATATAGAGGTAATTAATAACCATCATCTATCAATATAAAGTCCCTCACCACTAGTATCTGGGACCTCATCCATCATATAAATCTTTACTATCTCTTGAGCATGACATACCAAAGTCACTAAAATTAATGGTGTATGGGTTTATTACTGAGTTACCCATCCTCAAAAATTACCAGTTCTTCTAAAATATGGATGTGACATACTATAATAAATTCATTTATGTTAACCTATCTATCCAAATTAGGGGAATTTCATTCGTGGATTGATCTATGATGTTCTAAAATGTCTGTTTTCCTAGATTTTTAGAACATTGTCAAACATCTACATCAATGGGAGTTGAAAATATATATATTGATCTACCTATTTTAAACCCTATCACACCACATTTTACTTCCCCTTTATTCTTCCTGAATAAGAACCAATTTTTACATGGAGAAGTCTAATAACAAGCTCACTAAAAGAAAAAGAAAACTTAAAATCTTATCATACTCTACACCCTTCTCAAAATTTATGGCATTGTAAAGCACCTATGGATATGTAATCCGGTAAAATTCTTAAATGTAACCTCAATGAACTATAAAATTCCAATTTCAAACATCATTTCCTTTAATGCTTCATTATTATCTAAATGTGTATCAATTCATAAAAATTCATTTAAATGTTATGAGGATGAAGAAAATGTCATCCTCCCACACTAAAGCTTCATAAAATGATTTGGTTGGTCCATATTTTTTTTGGAGGTATTAAATACATAAATATAATATTATTAATGACCTCATAAATAATACCATCGCACAAACCATCCAGTCCAATGACACCCTACCACCTCCTAGTGAGTCACTAAAGTATAAAGGCTAAATGATTATCTCTTCTATCCTTAGTAGTCTATAATAACTCGAATAATTCCAAAATAATACCCATACATTCCAAACAAAATTTAGGAATACTGGTTCCCATGAAAACTGAAAGATACATGAGTTGAACTTCTCTACCATAGATAATAATCGTCCACTTTACCCATCCACCCTAAGCAGGTTCAATTTGTAAGACTCTTGGTTGGGGTGAGTTTATCTCCTAAACCACTAAACCAGGTGTAAGAAAATTCTCTAGTGTATCCTTCTATATATCCTATGATTGAATAAGAATATCACCCCATCAATGAGAAATATATAATCTCAATGGTTTCATTTGTTTCAAAATAAAAATGGAATATTTAATACACATATAATAACATTATTGTGAGAAAACATTGGCATTTATAAAGCACACATAGGGGATTTATATTGAAATTCGTAACATTATGATATACACACACATAGGGAATAACCCTCCTAGTTGTACAAAATTATTTCCCCATGTAATATATTTCTACATGTTATTCATTATCATATTCTTACAAAACCTAATACAATTCTCAAATACATCTATCTAATTCCAAAATAGATATATCACAATAGTAGAGAATAAAAATATATTACTCATGAATTAACACAAATCATGGTATTAATTAATGAACTAGTATGAAGAATAAAATTAGTATATTAATAGAATTTGATCATATTTTCCTAACCATAATGCATGAGAGCACCCAAAATCCCATGAAATTATCACAACAATCCCATCACCGGTAACTCATTGGCTTGTTGCACATGAGTTGGCCATGCACATGAAAACTCTCCCACATTATTTTCACACAATCAATCTCCTTTCTATTATGACACCATATAAAAAATATAAACCTTAGGCCTCTGATTCCATTTACTATCCCCTCAAACAGAATCACTATTTGCAAGATAAATTTCCAAATTAATTCATTTAAACCTCCCCATACACAATATCGATCCAAATATTAATATGCTCTTATATAACATTGGGGTATTATAACCATGTTAATAATATCCCTCAGAGGATAGTACAACATTACTATAACACAAAAAATTAAAATATCTTAATAATAACATGTGTAAATCCTATAACAGATGTCATTCCATGTCATAAAAAAGCTATAAATGGACACACAATGTGGTAGGTCAAGAACTATAACTCTTCAATAGGAAATGGGAAACAATTAATATATACTATAAGGAATTGGATTTGTGTCCAACTACTAAATAAATCTCTAATCTCCATGATCCTCATAAACCTATAATAGGATGAGTTTCCTTTCTTGGATACTTATTCATGAAATATGTATTCACATGAATATTCCCACACATGTTGAGAGTATAAACTTAGTAGGACACCATAACTTCATCTTTAATATACGTACACAGACACACATACACAGACACAGAAACACATATATATATATATATATGTAAGTGTATGACATGATGTAATGTAAATGTTCACCTAAGGGTTTAAAAAATCAAATATCGTGAAAATGTGCATAGACTAACCCTCCAAAAACCTCAGTAATACCATCTTTAACATTATTCAAAAATAATATCAATTATAGAAAACAATGTTACTTGGATCCTGCCATGTATAGATGATGCATATCCCACCTTTATGGAATAACTCAACACCCACCTTGTAGAATTATTATATCCCATGTCACATGACTATATTCAACACCTTTTATGGTGTAAAATCAATGAATTATTGAATAATGGACTCACTATAGCATGGAAAGATGACCCCCATCTGTAAGCAATACTTTTATTTATTGAAACTCCACTAAACTTTTAAGGTTTTCCATTGAAAAAAAAATTCCATGTAATATTATTAACCTTAACACATATTCCTTGTCTAATAAATCATGTCACCTATGATCTCCCTCAAATGAGTATGTTAAATCCATCAAGTTCACCTTTCAACCAAAACAATGAGAAATAGATTCTAGTAGCTATGTTGAAGACCATTTACAAGGAATAATAGAGAGTGGAATATTATAACACATTAATATATAATTTTCAATATGAAACATTATTCAAGTAAAAAAATTATATAACATGAAACAACATGGAAAACGATATGTCATAGGTTATGAAATACTACTCAAATAATAACAACCTAGAATGAAACACACAAGTTATCCAAACTGGGGTCTCCTGGAATCCCTAGTTATGTTAAAAATACCAACCAAGGATGGTTCTCTACCCAAGGAATACACATAAATCAAAATTTAAAAATAATTTGGGAGTAAGGAACTTGATGGTGAGGCCTTATTAACTTTACCTTCATAATGAAAATCATTGATAACTTTTGATACATGATATGAATGTCATGCATGTTTACAAACCAAATTCAATCCTCACACTATGGACCCCCTATATTTTGATATTGTTCATATGAATTCCACCAACACACTTGATATTTTACTAATCAATCGATGATCTAATAATTTATTGTTAGATTATATCAGAGTCTATAGAAATTTCCCCGATATACCAGATCTATGATTCATATCTAGGATTTAAGGGTAGATATATGATAATACTAATGAATATAAGATCATATATTATATACCATAGTTCCCTGATCACCAATAATATTGTATACACTAAAATTGATCCAAAAATGATGAAGTTCACTAAGGAGATCCACAAGAGACCATAGGTTAAAAATCAATAGGTTAAATATCAATAGTTTTAAGAAACAAAATTAATGAAATAAGAGAGTCTTTATGCTATATAGGGGGAATTATGATAATTTTATCATGAACATATGATTTGGTCACACAATATGGGAAACTATTTTCCTACCGTGGGAGGCATTCTGACTCTCCATGTCACCTACATGGTTTGGTCACACTATTTGGTAAACTATGTCTCCATATTTCTTTTATCCCCTATCATGTGGCACATATCTTATGGGGAATGCCACATAGTTTGTTCTAACCATGCACTATCCACCTCTACCCACTTCACTTCTCTAGATAATTATCAAGGTTTCTTATGGAGAACAACACAGTATCCACTAATCATACACCACCATTACAACCTCCAAAAACCTATAAAAACAACATGAACCCCTCTTAATAAATCCCAAAAAAAAATAATATTTAAAAAACATGAATAAATTTATAAATTAAATGATAAAACATCTAATAAATTCAGGTCCATTATAATATGAATAAATTTTAATACAATGTATTTGATTTTTGAATGACATGTTTTGCATTACTATTATTGAAGGTTGCTCACCTAGATTCCATACCTACATTGATTGGTTAAATTATTTACTAAACTGTATAATGTAACATTATTTCATTTTTTCGTTATGGATTCAAAAATAAAAAATTATTCCATTTATTCGTTGGGGAACTATTTAAAATATGTAGATTTTTTATTTCAATTCAAATTTTTATTGATTATATAGGAAATTTTACTCTGTATTGTTTAACCATCAACCTTATTTCTCGAGAAGGGTTAAGATAAAGTTATACCTTTTATTAACAAGTGTAAATGTTTTGAATTTCCATTTTTTTCTATTCCAATATAGAACATAATTTGAAGTTGTTTATTATGTATTGTTTCCTCATTATCTCAAATGATGAAAGCATTAAACATAAATGAGTAAATCGTGGATCATGACATAATATATCACCTCAGTGTATTGGTAGGTCTCTTTAGACAAACATGTATGGTATTTAGTATAATAATTCCAAATTTAGAACTATTTCTTGATTCTGGTCTTAATGGTATGAATTATGTATCGAAGGAGGAATTAACGCAAACTTCCAGATGTTCACTATTAGAATTCCATAAAATTGAATTTAATTATTTTTATCAATATAGTTTATTTATTTTCAATAATATCAATGTATATATTATTCATTGATTTTTAGGTGATTATATAATTATGAAGATTAATTATTATTTCTATATTATTTATTCCATGTTAATTCAATAATATCCCAAGTCGTATGTTTTCCATTTCAGAGTAACGGAGCTCGCCCCTTATTTTTTTAATTAACCATGTTATGAATAAAGCTATGAGACATTATATAAATAGAATAATACAATGTGTTGGGTAATTTAGGGAGATGATTAAGGTTTATTATGGATTATGTTCTTTTATATGTAGTAGAAAAAATATCAACTTATTTGAGAAAGACATGATCTTTATTTTTTTATGATATCTTCTAACTATATAAATATCTAAACCAAAAATGTATTGGGAATAGATATAATGAAAACATTTATTTTATTCATAAAATCATAATTTAGTAATGTTAGAGAATCTATATTTTGTATCAAATAAGTTATAAAATGTATGCGTATATGAGATCAAGAACATTGAGTGTAGGTTTGGGGACCCAAAATTGATATTAGGATCGGGGTGAGATAACATTATATATTAGAATAATATTAGTTGAGGATAAATTGGTAGTTAAAAATTTCATAAAAAGTAGATAAGTTATGGTTGATTACAATTTTAAGGGTATATGATAGCATCCGGAAATTTTTAGTATAATTGAAATGGTGCAGTTTTCATTGAAATTGCATCCCTTTCGGGGTGATAAATGTGGTTGCAGGCACTAGATTCGATGTATATAGTGGTAAACCCCTTAAAAAGGGTACATTGTGTGTTAACTCGATTTTCACATGGTGAAAAATAATGATGCCTAACTACACACAGGTTTGACACAACTGGGGGATATTATTTTCTAAACCACATTTCATTTATTAACCATTATAATGTATTTATTTCATAATTGCATTAAGAGGATATATTAAAACGTATGTGAAAAAATAATATAACATAATCTAGGTATAACTAAGAGAGTTTTATGATGAACCATGTATAACATTGTATCATATATTGAAATGATGGTGCCATTGGAGAAGAAACTATAGGATTGAGCTTTAATATTTATATAAATTGATTCTTATAGATATTATCATAAACTTTTTGGTTTTATTATTATTGAAATGGAATGATGACAGTGATGTAGAGAAAGGTATGTATATGGAAACAATTATTCATTATAACTATACAATTTATCAAACATTTATGGTTAGGAGTTTTAGTATATCTATGCTATGATGATAATATGTTGCATTCATTATCTAAACAATGCTAGTGAGTTTGAAATCTTAGTATACATTAAATGTCGAAACTCCTATATTTTTTTATTAATGATTTATATTAATTAATGATATTCGGGTATATTCTAAATTTTATGATGATCTTGTGAGACATCTAAGGATTTTTATTCAGTGGTTTTCTTTATTAATTTCGAATCATATATTAAATGGAATTAATAAAAATTAAATTTTACTTTAGGGTAGGGTTATATTTTTCCGGCAACTATTTAATAGCACATTTTTTAGTTCTGGAAAACTCTTAGGTTTAATATATGATTACAATTGATGTAATAAAGGATTGATTAATTTTGAGAAAATTGAGTTATATAGTATTGATGACCTTGGAATCTTTGTAGTGAAAAATGTCATTTATGAAACTTTTGGGGAATCTCATGTAATTTTTATGACTATTATATAAATGGAATATTGTGTGACCTCATTAAGTAGTGGTTAATTTCAATTCAGTTTTAAATAAAGTGACAATTTCTAGAATAATATATGGTTTCATTGTGGTTTTATGTATTACAGATTTAAATGATTCTTGGAACGGTATATATTGGAGAATATATAATTAGGTTATATAATAAACTGAGTATATGTTTGTAAACAATATTAATGTTTTTAAGGATAAATAGATAACTTAATCATGTTTAATATGGAATGGTAGATGTCATATTTGGAAATATATCTCAAATGATGAATAATTTATGAATATATGCAATGAAATTTTTTAATGAATAAAAAATAAAATTATAATGATAAATTTTATTTAAGGGGGATGTAACATCCATAGATTTAAATATTTTACTTCCTTTAAATTGGAAAAATGTGTTCGATAGATTTATTTTCACATAACACCAAACCAAAATGAAACTGATAATTTTTGAATAACCATATTAATATTAATATTAATTTAATGCCCTAGTAAGATAACCTTCTTTTTTGAAATATATTTATAAAAAAATAAAGAATTCATTTAATATAAATTATATCCAATTAGCATACCAAAAATAACTGATAAGATAATTATCTGTTTAGAAAAGTATCTCTTTATGACAGCTTCATTGGGGCATCTATTTATCCATGGGGACGTGGTGGTTTTCACCATACATTCCCATTTTCTAAAGGTAGGTTCCATCCATCGTGTATTTAGAGATTTTTTCTCCTAGATCGAAATGGAATTATGGTATTTTGGCATCTACTTATAGGGATTTCTCATCAAAAAATTTCACCTAGTCCAGGTCTCCTTTAAAGATTAAGATGTTGTTCATTGAAACTCTTCTTGATTACATGTATTTGTGGACACTGGTCAATTATGTTGCTTCTGTCAGGACATTAAAATGGGTCCTGTCAGGGTAGCAGCCTTTGGTTAGTGAAGTAGTCATGTTGGGAATCATTGTTGTGTCTAGGCATTGGAACACTGGTACACCAAGATTTACCCCATATGATAGGGATTCTCAAGGGCATGTAAGGCCATGGAATCCCATTTAGAATGGGGGAATTATATTCTACGGGCATGTATTAAATTTTTTACTCAGATTTCCATGTTTAAAACATGGTATGTCGCAAGTTTAATGTCTAATCAAGATGTATTAGATAGATAAAAACACTGACGGGAGTGGTTCAAATGGGTACATCCCTAGGTGGGATGACCTTGTTGGTTTACTAGATGGGTGGATCAAGACTCCCAATGAGGACAGATCCAAGGAATATTGGGTCCTGAAAAAGGGGACACCATGATTTATCATTGTCTATGATTGAACCTTAGGGAGGCTTCCTACATACAATGTGCAGAAGACAGGGATAAAAACCCATGTTGTTTAAAGGGGTGATTAATTAGGGTGTACACAAAGGAAAACAACTCAGATACATGTTGGGGCAAAAGCATGGTTATCACCCCATTACAAGATGATCGCTCTCGGTTGGATGGTTATGGATTGTGCTAGGCTTATTCATGATTAGCTACCCATGAAAATGGTGTGATCCTGCAGGGATTTGGTGGCCATGGTAGATTTCAAGAGGGATGATATATGGTTTAAAGAAGTCGATGGGAGGAATGGGATGGAACCAATGTGAAGATGGCAATGATTTTGGGAATCAACCTCAGAGAGGTTTCCTATATATCCTCTTGGTAGTGAATCAAAGTCTTTATAGTTCTAGAAATTGTATGATGAGTTACCTGATGAGGTGGATTAAGAGAATCAATTCTTGGAAGGGACCTAAAGAAAGTAGAACCTCCTGGTTGGGGCATAACCTTCTCGAAACACAAAAGTTGAAATGAGATTCAAATATGTTACATGATTGATGGTATTGAACCTCATGGAGTCTTCTTATGTACCATGTTCAAAAGGGAAATATCAATCTCCATGTAATAAAAATGTGGGGGATAGTATAGGGGTTTACAAAAATGAAAAAACACGACAACATTTTGGGGGATTACACATGGTTTGTAGCACATCGTAATAGGGACACTCTTGGATGGAGGATGATGGATTGAGAGTGGGGCGTATGCATGGTTAGCTACCTGAAAACTGGTCTGACATGAAAAATGGGAAGACCAAGGTTGTGGGTCCCAAAAACGAGGACACTGATGTTTACTTGTGTTTTGGGTTGAACATCTAGAAGTATTAATACGTTCTATGTCTTAAGAGAAAAGAATAAAAACACACATATTTTGAATTATTATATTCTAACATCATTTGGGAAAAAAGGGGTTTATAATTTAATGTCAGACGGGATGACGGTGATCTAATGTGAAGTGGTCGGGACTGATGGGTGATGGACTCGATCCTCGGAGAGGCATCTACTGTACCTTGCATGAAAATTTAAAGGATCAAAGTATAAATAGTTTGGTGTAAAGGGTAATGGGGTTTACAAATAAAGGCTCCCGAAGAGTATTTCATGGTTGAATTATACTCTAAGACCACATGCGTCATGCTCGGTGTGAGAAACAAGAGGCAAAAAATACCTGTTGATCATGTTACAAAAGATGGATCACTAAAGAATAGAGCTGGGATTATACATGGTTAGCATCCCAAAAAAGGATACATGGGATCTCTCTAAGAGGGAAGCCTGAGTAGTGGTCCAGATGTATGAGAAGGATATGGCCACTATACCCAGAACATTATATCATGTTGGGTCAGGGCATACACAATGACTTCCCGAGGTGTGCATGTTGATAAAGCTCAAAGGGAGAGGGGAGTGAGAAGGAGTTGGTTCACATACCCTTAATATTCCTCTCAAGAAATAACACTTATGTGG
Organism: Viscum album; assembly: GCA_963277665.1. Lineage (NCBI taxonomy): Eukaryota > Viridiplantae > Streptophyta > Magnoliopsida > Santalales > Viscaceae > Viscum > Viscum album. The sequence continues at coordinate 554,998,471 of OY728135.1, forward strand.
TGATCATAGTTTAACATCATGTTTTTTTAATGCAGGTTCTTGGATTTTTAACATCCGACATCTCAGATGGTGAGGATTCACTCCTCCCCCCTAGGATATACATAACAGGTGGACTTTAAACCTTGGTGAATGGAAGGCACCAGCAATCCCGTATAGAGGCGAGGTTGTGGTGTGATCAATTGAGGGTCTCACAATAGCGTGGATATGTTAGGAATAAATATATAATAGAATTCATATGTGATAAATTACATGGCAGGGCAACACCACATAAATCACTACCCAAGGGACTTTTAAATCACTTTGTACAAACCTGGAGGGACACACTTGAGAAGGGTTCGCGATCCAAGTGGCCTCACAAAGAGGGGATTCATAATGAAATAGGAGTTTTAGAGAGGGGATTTGAAAAGAAATAGGCCTCATGGAGAGGGGATTCACAATGAATAGCTGGTCGCAAATCATTAGGTCTTGTAGAGCACATGGATTGTAGGGCCCAAGGCTTCATAGAGAACATTGGATCGAGGAGCATAAAGGCTAGTAGAGCACATGGATTCGAAGAGCTCATGGATTCATAGAGCACATGGGCTTTAAAAACATAAGGGGTTATATAGAATAGGGGATCACATATCATAGGGCCTCACAGAGCATTGAGACTCTTCTTAATCATGTAGTACATTTTTATTTGGAGGGTGATTTGTGAATCTTGGGTGCTTTTTGAAGTCATGAGTACCCAAAGGGGTTTCTTTCCTTTGTGATGGACCATAGACCCCAAAAAGGAAATCCCTTTAGTAATAGGGTGTATTTTTTATTAAAGGGAATGGGATTTCTCATTCCTCATGTACCGTGGATGATTTAGTTTTCGGATGGTCCACATTTGAAAGGGTGTTTCATGATTTTAGATCTCTAATGGATAAAGATCTGGCTGTTGGTACTTCTGGCATGGGGGATTCAGTATTTATAGGCACCAGGTGGGAGCGATGGATAGAGTATGCATCGTGAAGTAATTCATGACATGCAATCAAGGGTAGACTCCATCATGTTTCTCGTAATTGTAGATTCAATTGTCAGTACCTCTACAGTGGTCAAAGTGAATTCTGGCATCCATAATGGTTTTCTTAACCATAGAGTGATCTGTAATTCCCTCCATTGTGCTTTTAGGGACCTCCACTTTTGGTCAATTTCATCATAGTCATAGAATCATCCATCACTTTTCTCTATAATTTTCATAGAGAATGCCTCTACTTTATGGTATCCATGGTGCTGGAGGGCTTTGTGACGATGCATTGTAAAGAATCCTTTTGGCATCTTTTTGGTGTTGTTTGCTTATTTTTTCTAAGGCACAGATTTTGGCGCCAACAAGTAACATGCTCAAAATAGGGGATGATGAGAAAACAAGGGTCATATTCTGAGGGAATGTTTCCAAAATTTAGTCATATCCTAAAGGGGAATCATTGTGAGTGACACAAAGCATGTGTTGAGATTGTCGTAGAGTTCACCGTGACGCTCACTGTAGTTTGACATGCCATGAAGCTTGAGGATCATCCCTTATAAATTTGGGATATATCTTCTCTTTTTCCCTAACATACCACCACATCCTCATTCATGAGCTCTCATATTCTGAGACTCCACTTGCTCCATGATCACTCTTTGCAAACCAGATTTCACAGACTGGTTCATCACAATTCTTATCATCAAATTTTCTTCACCTCGATCCTTGGCTTCACTACATACCACATTGAGCCCTTATTATTTGAGACTGCATGATCCACGAGTTTTATATGTGAAAGATCTCTTCAAAGATACTCTATGACTGAGATCTATGAATGTGTACTGCATTTAAGCTCTATGATAGAGCTCTGCGAATAATGATAGAAAAATATAATGTCTTGGTATAGAATATCCTACCATGAAGCTGCTCATAAGATCCTTGCTGAATCATCTTGGATGGAAGAAATGGAAACTAATTTGGGGATTGAAGAGTGTGTGAGAATCCAATCATATCACAAATCCCTGATATAACGGATGTCGAAGAGGAAATATTACTATATACTCTACAAAATACTACAATTTTTATGGATTTGGTTTGAGAGACTATGTTCTTAGCCTTGAGGCAAGTAGGGGAGAACCATCTTACTAATCTAGGAACATGTTGTGCCAGCACCAATTGTTCAAGGCTATTGTTGGCCATACATGGGAGGATCACATGCATGTTAATGTCGATTGTCTGTACAACCACACCAAAAACATTAATGGGAAATAATTTTAGCCCGAGGTATCTCCCCCACAATAACATACTATTCAGAAGGCGGCACTAGGTAACCTATAGAAGTGGTGGACTAATGAGTAGGAATAGTTCTAGGGTAGAAATTTCACTGATGATTGGGATTGTACCTACTTGGTTTGTGCATCCTTGGAATAGTTTGGGGTATTGGTAAAGAAAGTAGCATTATATGAAGCAATGTGGGCTTCCCAATTCAATAATTTTCAGCCAAATAGCATTATATTAGAGTTACTAAGATAGTGGTCACCAATGACCATCACTTTCCACCTTCACCATGGGGAAGTCGGAATTATCCTCTGGGACCTCTACTAGATTTTTGGGATCTCAATTATGGGGAAGTTGTACGATCAATTCCTCCCAAAAAAATGTAGGGGAGGATCTGGAGTAGTTTTCGTGGCTAGAAAAAGTGCTGACATACTTGGTTCTAGATGACGATAAGCAGTCAATGAGGGATGTCCACTCCAATCGGTGTTTTGAATGATTCATAAATTTCCCGCCGAATCACATTACTAAATGGGATGAAAAATTCAATAATCTAACTACAAGGAATCATAATTGTCCAAAAGAGGGATCTCAACACAGCAAAGAGAATTTTTACAGGTGCATCTTGGAGGACAGAAAATAAAAACATTGGGGGTATAGTGTCAACATTGATCAGCAATCGGTGGTTAGTCTGGATGGGTTTATTTGGGTGCTTATTTGTCGCTATATGATTCATTCCATGATACAAACACATGTGTGTGACCAATAACATTTGTTTTGGCATCCATGATGGTAATGGGGGAGAATGTAAATCTTGGGATCCCAGTGATGGCCATGTTTTATAAGTTGTTGTGGCACATCAGTGAAGGGAAAAGGGGACAATAGGTATGCGGGCCACTCAACCTACTATATGGCTCGATTATTCCACACAATAACACCTAAAAAAATTAAATCCTTTTTTATAATCCTAGTTCAAACTTTTGACTATTCATTCTGAACACAGTGGGCTGATTTCCATAATGTCTAACTCCACTGATTACAATAAATAAAGTATGGAAGGAAGATGAATTCAATTTCAATATATTCTCGATTCCTATGGTAGTATTCACCAATGATGGGAAGGTAATAGAGGAGTATCATTACAAAATCTTGGACCTTTGGGGTGGAGTTCTAGTGGCATGGGTGGACCATGGAACCATCTACGAGCCGTATACCATGTACCACCTTTTAAGAAAATTATGTTCCTTGCAGAGACAAACCCTGTAAGTGTACCTAGGGGTATGCCATGAGGATCACCCTTGTGTGATGAGGCATATGTGTATCATGTTTACATTGGAGGATAGAAATATGTGGAATGAGAGGAATCCACCTACTACTGTTTTCGATATGGGCAAGTAATATGCCAAGAGCAAGGAGTCGTCCAACCTTGGGGAGATGTTGAAGCGACAAACTATCCTTGTATAAGATGGGGTGCCTCCTCCGCCTCAAAGATGAGGTCATAAAATGGTGATGAAACATCATGGTAGCTGAGCTGATACATCTTATAGTGGAGGGGATACAATAGGGACAATGATTCCAAGGCCTGCCCCGAGTGGAGTGGATGCTACTGCAGTTGACACGAAGGCCATAACTGAACAGAGTGAGGAGGGAAGTCAAGCCAGAGGGTTCTATAGGATACCCACCCAGGCTCCGTAGAGGATACATTACAACATAGAAATTCCTATAAATGTTTCATTTACCAAGGTTGGGGATACCTGGTCTGTCAATATGAAGATTCACAGTCCCTCGGAGAAGTGAGATTACAACAACCACCTCGAGATAGATATATCAGGGATCGGTTTTTCCAAGGATGAATTTTTGGTGTCATGGAAAGAAAATGAGAAATATGTTGTTTAACTGGAGGACTATTTGAAATCTAGGGTCACTCCACATCCAATGATAAACAAGGTGAAAGTACTTCTTAACCAAATAGTTCAACTAGTTTTAATTTTGGCTGAGTTTAGGGTGTGTATCTCCTTACTTGAAGAATCATAAGAGTCCTCTAGGGGGGAGAAGTTGGTAGAGGAATCCCATCAGTGGAAGGCAAAGTTGAAACCTCTGAGCTGGAAGGGTTTTCTAAGGATCTTTATGTGAACCCTAAACCATTTCTATGTGGTCCTTATTCAGGTCATCTAGGCCTTCTCAAATGACATTTTCCCATTGAAATAGAACCTCATATGAAAAGTTTGTTCATGCATGATTGTAGATGTAGCTTTAGGGTATGCACCTATGACAATAGTGATTACATAATATAGTAGGTAGGTGACACCTAGGGTGGTTCTATTGAAATCTTCAGAGTTCCTAACCATATATGTGGGACCATATCCTGGGATTCCGATAATAGCAAATCAAGGGAGAGACCAATTATTTGATCTATGCATGTCCTCTACTTTGTAAAATCTATAACTATTGTCCAGTGAACCAAGCCAACAAACACCTGCATAGTTCTACATGCATAGTTCCTAAAATTTCATGTTCCACCCGACAGAGGATGGTTGGGGTCTAGGAACTCCTTTTCTGATGGGAACGCCGATCGTTGTTGAATCAAATGCTTACGCTGTAACACCCTGAGATTTTATGAGAAATATTTTTTTAACTGATATCTTGTACGATACACCAAGATTTACTTGTGCTATACACAACACCCTATTAGCTTTTAGTATACTCAAACACTATTCTAGGCTTGTGGTGCATGCCAGAAAAACATTCATCAATAGCGTCTGTTATACGCAATACCGAGTTTCACTAAACAAGATATTACTATAATATTATTATGAACTAGTAGTTATGAGTAGAAATACCCATTGTATGAAATTTTATAAATTTTATCTTTCAAAATGGAATTTATTTTTTGGATTCGGAATATCATAATTATCCTAGGGTGAATTTTTGAAATTTTTCTGAAAGCATTTAATTTTTGATGAATAGTGAAAACACTGGGTTACTATTTAAAAACCTAATTTTTATTTAAATAATAATTTATTTAAATTTATTTTAGGTCAAAATTGATAAATAATATATTTATATGTTCAATGTAATTAATTGGATTCATTTTATAATAATTTTAGATATATAAAAAGTTTATTGAAATTTTCACCGTCTTTTATCCACCTCCTAGGAGCATTTGCAATTGTACATAAAAGTTAATTTTACCGCTTTTGTGAGTTGAATTTATAAAATATTATAGAAATGGATAATATCAAGGATTAAAATGTTGTTCAATAAGATAAAAATAATTTTTGATGAATAGAAACTTTTTACTTCTATTTACCACGGTTAAAAATAAATAGGGTAATTAAGGGTTAAAATCATATTATTATTACACTAACACAAGTCCTAATTCTATTGGATAAGTGTAATTCGACCAAAAACAACCATAGGAATAAAAAATTACCCTTTAGGTCCACTTGGATAAGATTAGGACATTTATTATTATTTTATTTAAAGAATAGTTAAAATAGTTAATATCAAAGTTTAATAGGTAAAACATTTTTAATATAGGGTTATACATAAGATAAATTAGACTATAAATATTAATTAGAATGTTAAAAGGATTTAATACATTATGTTATTTTATTTATAATTTTTAGACATTAAATAATTTAATTTATTTATGACACAATGATGATGCAGTAATGACCTTATTAATGAAATATTAACATAATTGATCTTATAAATAAAACAATAAATCTAATTTGTGAAATTGTATGAATAAAACTTATTTTAGAGGTTAATATGACATGTTAGTATTGATGTAATTAACTTAGTTTGAACTGATCATGATGTTATAATTTTCACAAAAATAAATTACCAAATAGTATCAAAATTAACATAAAATAGATTTTAAAACAAATATTATATTATAAATTGTTATTATATTCCTAAAAATTTAAGGCTCGAAGAAATGACTTAGATAAGGATATATATATATATATATTAATAATGAACCACTTGGGTTCGTTTGACTTGTTATTATAAGATTATTAACCCTATAGTGTAAGAAAATAAGAAGATAAGGTAAAAGTTAAATTATATAACTTAGAGTTAAATCTAAATGATAAGGTTAAAATATTAACCTAAAAATGTATAAAACCTACTGGTTGAGAAGATTTCGACCAATCCCCAATTTCTCTACGAAATTAATCAATTTCGAGCTATTATAAACCGAATATGACTTTATTATAAAATAATATTTTATGATTTTTCTAAAGTGCCTCTCTCCTCCCTTATAAAAGGGCACCTCCTCCCTCTTCTCTTTACAAATTTTTGAGACTTCAAGATCAGATTAACCCTTCCAATTTCCCTTCTCATCTTCCATATAAACATTATAGAGGTTCTGATCTTCTCAAAATACCATCTCTAGTGCCTTAAGAGGAAGCATAAAAGATGTGTATCGAAGAAGAGGTAATCTCTTCTACTGGTTCTTTCATGTTTCTTTCTTATTCAACTTCTTCTACTTTAGTTGTTTCATTATAAAGTAATAACACCAGTATCACTAATATATTTATATGTTATTATAAATATTAAACACCCACATTTCACCTTATATCCATCCTACGGAAAATGAAATCACCGCGCGTGCGTACGTACGAAATACTGTCTCAATGTCGTGGTGTAATATGTTTTTCCACCACCACATTACATGGATGGGTATAATGGTGTAACCAGTCACAATATATGGTTATTATAACATAATACTAATTCTGAGATATTATAACATCCACTCTAATTCCTTTCACTAATTATGGGAATAATATCACCGCTCATGCGTACGTACGGATTACCGTCTCCATGACGCGATGAGATTCATTCTCCATGTCAACCATTCAAGAAGGATTATAAAGTATATATAATGAATAATAATGGTATATATAAGATAATAATTCTACTGGATTTATGTATATATATATGTATGTGTGTGTGTGTGTTTTGTTTGTTTCATATAATTACTTCCATTCAAGTCAATAAGGAATGGAAAACAACGTTCATGCGTACGTACGACCTACCATCTCCATGAACGGTTTATTTCATTTCATTCATGTATCTATTATATATATTTATATACTGAATATATATGATATATAAATAATAATTTACATTCAGGATTTATGTAAACCATTATATAAGTAATAATAATATCAAGAACAACAAATTGAAACATGTACGTTAAATGAAACGATTTTACCCAAAACACTGCTTTAACATGAAATTTACAAAATAACGGGTAATATAAAGTCATAAGTGAACCATATATCATATCATAACAATGAATATGATTCTCTAATAATTCAATAACATTATTTAAATCATTATAAATGAGGTTTGGATACATACGAAGCATATCGTACCTAAGGTAAGGGATAACTTTTCCAGTCTCATTTTTATCCGAGATTGTTTATTCATACTTATTTACTAAGGTTATATTTATCATCCATTCCCTATTTTCTAAAATTGGATTCATGTATTTTTAAAGTCATTTTTACACATTTTTTACTTTTACTACAAGGTATGTAAGGAATCTTTCTTTTTTTTACCATAATAGGTACTATTTGACTTTTCCGGCAAAAGTATGAGAAGAATGTTTTTTTAACTTATACGGTGTGTACTGATTTTTTACAGTTTCATAACGCCTAATTTTCATAAAGCTTCCATTACAAGATTTCACGATTATTTTAAAAAAAGTCCTTTTCTTTTAAAATTACATGTCATTTTGTGAAAAGAAAATGATTTTGAAAAGAAAAGATATTTTCTTCCGGAATTCATTTTATTCTTTGGGTTATGATGAATGATTTATGTTTATGTTGTGGCACACATAAGAATGATTTTATTATGATATGGGTGGGACCTATATCTCCCTCTAATGCATTGGGTAAAGATTTATATCTCATGATATAGACATGGTTGGAATGGTAAGTTAATCTGATTCAGTGATACAGGACTAGAACGAGGAGTGATCTCGATTCCGAAAGGGACTTTGTCCACATAAATGGTCTTGGCAGCAATGCATTTGCTACTATGGAAATCATATCATGTGATTAATTGTTTTCCACAATTACATGCTTTAATCCCCGACTATTGTATCATTATTGGTGTTCCATTATGATCTATGCCTTACGTACTTCCATGTTTTATTTCATTGCTCACGATTTTGATGTTTAAACATTATGTTCATGATTTTATGTTCAAATGTATAAGGTTTGTTTTATTTTATCTATTATTACCCTTACTGAGAATTTGATCTCACCCTTTATATTTTTTCTTTTCCCCAGGATATAAAGAAAGGTTTTAGGTATGAAAACAAAAAGGGGAAGATCTTTATTGAAGATGTTGAAGACCTATCACCGTGATTAGAAGATTGTGTTCCGAGTTTCCAAAGACACTAAACTATTACGGTACTTGAGTGTGTGTTTTTGTTATATATTAAGTATTTTTCAAAAGTAATGTAATGTCCATGTACGTCAATCTTGGGTCTCTATAGTTGGTATCAGAGGAATGGTTTAGTTAAACTTTGGAAACTAGGATGCGAAAACTTTTGTGAGATCCCTATATATATTTCTATGGTTTGTCTAGGGATGTCCCAAAGGTTAAGAATATGTATAGTTTATAGTCCTAGAATTATAGTAATGATATTATAATTAAAAATAAGATTTTAGATATTGAAGGTACTCCCCCTTTATTTTGTTGTTTTCCTAAAATGATTTTTCCTCCCATGCTATTTTTTTGGGTTTTAGACGATGGTTGGAACCTGAAAGAATCATGTCGATCAATGTAATGGACGATACAATGATTGTACTCCTGAACAAACCAAACGTTATGGGAGATGGAGTGGAAAATATTATTTCTATACTTACACAAGCTATGAATCATTCTGGACTTCCAAATGAGCACAGAAGGAAAACATATTCTATTGAGTCCTTCATGAGGAAACACCCACCTTCTTTCATTGGGTCTTTTGGTCCACTTGTTGCCGAACAATGGATCAGTACCATTGAAAAGATATTTTCCATACTTCGCTGTTTAGAACATGAAAAGGTAATTTTAGATATTTTCTATTTTTAAGGTAAATAAGACTAGTGGTGTACTCTAATTAAGAATACAAGGCCCCAAGATGAAATTGAATCCATGGAATGGAACGAGTTCAAGAACTTGTTTTCCAATAAGGAATTCCCTCGTATTCTTTGAACAAAGATGGAGAAGGAGTTCCTTGAGATTAAGAAAAATCAAGATGAATTTTTTGGTATATAAGAAGTGAATGTTACAAGGCATGAAAGGTATGCATCTAGATTTATCATCCCACCTAAATGTAATGTTGATCAATTCTTCAGTGTCTTAAAACCAAGTCTTCGAAGGGCATTAACGATAAGAGACTTTAGTATCTATGAAGAAATTGTGCGTTGTACTATCAAGGTAGACCTGGAAGTTGGTGTAACATATCCATCACATGGTTTTGAAATTAAACAAAAGATGGAGTTCAAGAAAAACCTCAGAACATTGGTGAAAAAAGGTGAATGTTTCTTTATGCTCAAAGTGTGGAAAGAAGTATGTTGGAGATTGTCTACAAGGTACTATAAAATGATTCAAGTGTGGAATAGAAGGTCATCAAGCAGCTGAGTTCTGAATTAATGGGAAAAATGTTTCTAATTACATGAATAGAAAAAAGACTACCAAGAACCCTCCACCAAAACTTCAATGCTTCAAGTGCCAGGAAATGGGGCTTTATGCTAATCAATTCCCTAATCCAAGGGTTAATGATGATCGATGTGAGAAACCTCTTAAGGAAAAGGACAAAGGGAAGACACATGTGATCACCATGGGAGATGTTTAGTATGACAACGATTTAGTGGAATGATTATTTTTTTATGTAAATGGATTCCAAAATAATGTTGTGCAATATCGTTTATAGTATTGTGGAGCATTGGAATATCTTTGTAATGGTTTATTGCAGATTTCAATAATTATATGGTACATGTAACTATGAAAAGTGATTGAAATATTTTTGGAATGTAAATGATATGCGCATAATGGATGGATAAGGATAGAATAATATGTTTGATAGTATTCATGAGCTCATGATTGATATAATGACTAAGTTTTATCGTGGTTTGAGTATATAGAATTATTGGTATTTTTTTATGTGGAAAGAGTTAACTTTTAACTGCATTCATGTTTTCACTGAGGTTCAATGTGTATTAATTTATCATGATAATGCATGATTAAGGCATTCGAATGATTGTAATGTGACCAACAATACATATCTTATGATATATGGGGGTAAATGACGGTATTTACATGCTTGGTAGATGACCTCTCTATTAATATTTTCCTTATACTGTGAGTTTGGGTAAGCATAAAGATTGGAATAGATTAAGTTCGACATCAGATAGTATTGTCTAAGTATAGAACCTTTTTTCGATATTATTTTTGGAATGTTATAATTGTTTAGTTTCAGAGAAAGGACGACCTACAGGATGCGTGACAACCCATTGGGTCGGATAAGGTTGCATGAATCGAACCCACAACAGAAGTGCGACATGCCTTTATCGCCTACCTCTGGCCTACAGAAAGTCCCTGGTTAGTATAAATTAGATTCAATTTATTATTTGGTATGATATATGAAGTATACATCTATTTTAGGGACCATATACAATTAATCTCTCCATATATGGACTTATGTATATTTAATAACTTTTTCTAACCATTTATTTGAGATATATAGAATGACCCAGCATTCTATCACATGATCTTCTAATGCTTCACAAATGATAAATTCATCTTTATTTCTTTAAGAAATGATATATAAATTGTTCAAGGCATGAAAAACAGTTAGAATGTACCAAAATCAAGTAAGTATTTCTTTTAATTCCACAATTCTTCAACATTAGGGAAATGATCTTGAAAACTAAAAATGTTGACCTACTGTCCTTATATCCGATGAATCAGATGGTACCTTAAATCATCACAAATTTATGGCTTTGTGATTGTTGGATTTTTCATATCCATGTTCTCTACCACTCTCCATTAAAACTTGATGTTTAGATTTCTCTTCCATATCAATATTTTCACCTATGTTCTTCTATGAGGATACCCAGTGATGAGTTAATTTGGGTAACTGTTACGTTTCATACATTAGTTTTTAAAATTAAGTTTTAGTATTCCTTTTTATGTTGTGATTTTCTATGAAAGAAACATTGATGTAGAAACCCATTTATATCCCGGACGAATTTTGAGGGCGAAATTCATTTTAAGGGGGGAAGAATGTAACACCCCAAGATTTTATGAGAAATATTTTTTTACTTGATGTCTTGTACGCTACACCAAGAATAACATGCACTATACGCAACACCGTATTATCTTGAAGTATATGCAAACACTATTCTAGGATTTTTTTTCATGCCAGAAAAACTTTCCCCAATAGTGTGTGTTATACGCAATACCGAGTTTCACTAAACAAGATATTACTGTAATATAATTACGAACTTGTTGTTTTGAATAGTAATACCCAATTTTTGAAATTTTATAAATTTTATCATTCAAAATGGACTTCATTTTTTGATTCGGAATATCAAAAATATCATAGGGTGAAATTTTGGCATTTTTCTGAAAACTTTCAATTTTTTGATGAATAGTGAAAACACTGGGTTACTATTTAAAAACCAACTTTTTATTTAAATAATTATTTATTTAAATTTATGTTAGGTCAAAATTGATACATAATACCTATATACGTTCAATGTAATTCATTGGAGTCATTTTATAAAAAATTTAGATTTATAAAAATTTTATTGAACTTTTCACCGTGTTTTACCTACCTCCTAGAAGCTTTTTCAAACTTACATAAAACATAATTTTACCGTTTTTGGGAGTGTATTTTCGAAAATCCGAGAGACACGATTAATATCAATGAGTAAAATGTGGTTGAATCAGATAAAATTAATTTTTGGTGAATAGTAACTTCTTACTTTAATTTACCACGGTTAAAGGTAAATTGGGTAATTAAGGGTAAAAATGATATTATTATTACCCTATCACATGTCCTAATTCTATTGTATAAGTGTAATTAGACCAAAATACACCTTAGGATTAAAATATTACCCTTTAGGTCCACTTGGATTAGATTAGGACATTTCTTATTATTTTATTTAATGAAGAGTTAAAATAGTTAAAATCAATGTTTTATAAATAAACATTTTTAATATAGGGTAATACATATAATAAATTCGACTATAATTATTCATTAGAAATATAAAAATATTTCCAACCTAATGCTATTTTATTTATAATTTTTAGAAATTAAATATTTTAATTTATTAATGACACAATGATGATGCATTAATTACATTATTAATGAAATATTAACATAATTGATCTTACAAATACCCAAATAAATGTTATTTGAGACCTTTTAGGAATTAAACTAATTTTATAGGTTAATATTACAAGATATTATTGATCTAATAAACTTTTTTAAAACTAATCAAGAAATTATTATTTTCACAAAAATCAATTACTAAATAGTGTCAAAATGGACATAAAAGAGTTTTTTAAAACAAATATTATATTATTCATTGTTATTATATTCTTAAAAATCTAAGGCTCTTCCAAATGACTTATATAAGGATATATATATTAATAATGAACCACTTGGGTTCGTTTTTCTTGTTATGGTAAGTTTATTAACCATATAGTGTAAGAAAACAAGAAGACATGGTAAAAGTTAAATTATTTAACTTAATGTTAAATCTAAATAATAAGGTCACAATAGTAACCTAAACTTGTCTAAAACCTATTATTTGAGATTATTGCGACCCATACCTACTTTAGATTTTAAATAAATCAATTTGGAGCTATTATAAATTGAATATGACTTTATTAAAAAATAATATTTTATGTTTTTTTCCTAAAGTGCCCCTCTCCTCCCTTATAAACGGGCACCTCATCCACCTTCCCTTTACAAAATTTTGCGCCCTCAAGCTTAGAAAAACCCTTCCCATTTCCATTATAAACTTCCCTAGAAACATTTTAGAGGTTGTGGGATTCTCAAAATACCAACTCTAGTGCCTTAAGGGGAAGCTTAAAAGAGGTTCGCCGAAGAAGAGGTAATCTCTTCTACTAATTCTTTCAAGTTTCATTCTTCTTCAACTTCTTCTACATTAGTTGTTTCATTATAAAGTAAAAACATTAGTATCAATAATATATGGATATTTTATTATAAATATTAAACAACCCCATTTCACCTTATATCCATCCTATGGAAAATGAAATCACTGCGCGTGTGTATGTACGGAATACCGTCTCCACACCGTGGTGTAATTTTTTTTCCTCCACCACATTACTTAGATGGGTATAATGGTGTAAATAATAAAAATATATGGTTATTATAACATCATACTGATTATGAGATATTAAAACATCCACTACAGTTCCATTCAATAATTATGGGAATGATATCATTGCTCGTGTGTACGTACAGATTACCGTCTCCATGACGCGATGAGATTTATTCTCCATGTTAACCGTTCAAGAATGATTATAAAGTATATATATTGAATAATAATGGTATATATAACATAATAATGATACTGTATTTATGTATATATATATTTTTGTGTGTGTATCATATACTTACTTCCATTCAAGTCAATAAGGAAAGGAAAACAACGTTCATGCCTACGTACGACCTACCGTCTCCATGAATGGTGTATTTCATTTCATTACTATATCTATTATATATATGTATATACAGAATATATAAGATATAAAAATAATTATTTAAATTCTGTAAGTAAGTAAATTGTGATATAAGTAATAATAATATCAACATAAATAAATCATAACACGTATTATAAATGAAACGATTTTACCCAAAATGCTGCATTAACATGAAATTTACAAAAGAACGGGTAATATAAATTCATAAGTGAACCATATATGATATCATAACAAGGAATATTATTCTTTAATAAGTCAATAACATTATTTAAATCATAATACATGAGCATTTGATACGTATTAATAATATCGGACCTAAGGTAAGGGATAACTTTTCGAATCTCGTTTTATCTGAGATTGTTTATTCATAAGTATTTACTGCGGTTATATTTATCATCCATGTCCCTATTTTATAAAAATGGTTTCATGTATGTTTAAATTCCTATTTACACTTTTTTTACTTTTACTACAAGTTATGTAAGGAATATTTATTTTGTTTACCATACGAGGTAATTTTTTACATTTCTGGCAAACATACGAGAAGAGTGTTTTTTTACCTTATACGGTGTGAAATAAATTTTTACGGTTTCATAACGCCTAATTTTTATAAAAATTCCTTTACAATATTTCATGATTATTTTCAACAAAATTCCTCTTCTTTCATAATTACTTGGTATTTTTTGAAAAGAAATTTATTTTAAAAAGAAAAGATATTTTCCTCAAGAATTCATATCAAGTGTTTTGTCCAAACTATTTCCCATCTATGATGACATTATTTAGTATGATTATGTTTCATGTATAATGTCACTATTATTTAAGCGGTATGATTCCTATTAAGATGAAATTATATCCATTTGTTTTATATGGACTATGTTATGATGGGATGATTTTTATGAAACCCATTTTATTCTTTGGGTTATGATGAATGATTTATGTTTATGTTGTGGCACACATAAGAATGATTTCATTATTTGATGGGTGGGACCTATATCTCCCTCCAATGAATTGGGTAAAGATTTATATCTCATGAGATAGACATGGCTAGAATAGTAAGGTAATCTGGTTCAGTGATACAGGACTGGAAGGAGGAGTGTACTCGATTCAGAAAGGGATATTGTCCACTAAGATGGTCTGGGCAGCAATGTCTTGGCTAATATGGAAATCATATCATGTGCTTACTGGTTTTCCCCAATTACATGATTTATTCCCATGATAGTTTATCATTATTTATGGTGCATTATGATCTATGTCTTACATACTTCCATGTTTTATTTCATTGCTCAAGATTTTTTTTTAAACATTATGTTCATGTTTTTAAGTTCAAATGTATATGGTTTGTTTTATTTTCTCTATGCTTACCCTTACTGAGAATTTGAGCTCACCCTTTATAGGTTTTCATTTCCCTAGGATATAAAGAAATGTTTTAGGTAAGAAAACAAAAATGGGAAGATCATTATGGTAGATGTTGAAGATCTCTAACCGTGACTAGAAGATTATGTTCCGAGTTTCCAAAGACACTAAACTATTATGGTGCTTGACTGTTGGTTTTTGTTATGTATTAAGTATTGCTCAAATTTAATGTAATTTCCATGTACATAATGCTTGGGGATCTACATAAGCTTACCAGACTAAATAGATAATGGATACAGATAGGACAGCTCGCAAGATAGAACCTAATACTATCAATGTGGAATCTAGTGACAATGATCTACCCAATGATGTGGAACCATGCATGTCTGAAAAGAAAACTTAATAAGACCCTAAGAATGAATTTTTGAGGAGTTCCCATCATAAATTCTTGCCAACCAAGAAGACGAGGATGAGACTGCTTCTAATGAAGTGGCTAGAAAATCCTTCTATCACTGGTCATGGAAAATGATCAAGCAATTCATTAAGGAGACCCCACAAGAAGAGTTGACAAAGAAAACCGGGATACATTTTTCTCAGATCTGAGAACTATTTTTTGGAAGAGTTGATTCCCAATGTAATCATATGCTCATTCATGATTACATGGTCGAGAAAATATGGGATCCTGACCATGACAACATGGTCAGATGCAGTAGGGGATGTCTGTAAATATCATGAAACTTAGGGATGCTGAGAAAGAGATCCAATGCATAAGGTAACGGGTGAATGAACATTTTTCATTCCTCGATGCACAATCGGAACTGATATCATGATTTAGTGCACAACTGATAGAGGAGGAGAGACATATGAGGTGAGCTTCCAAAGAGATGGCTATTATTTGGGCTGATTATGATTGAGAAAAGATCAGGGATGATGAACTATTCCCTATTTCTATCAAAGAGGAGTGGGAGCTGAATAGGTGATAGAAAGTCCTAGATGTTACAATCCAGATAGTGGTCGATCAGAGGCACTCCATTCAAGATGTAAACCCATCTGTCAGATGGGATAATCTATGGGATGTAATTTTCAAAAACTCACAAACATACATTTGTGTTTTCATGTTAATATTGGTTGTGTTCATGAGCCCCATTATCTACATTGATTACTGCATCTCAATCACATCTATTAAATATCCAACAATCAATTACTAAGCTCATGATGGTTATGCCCAATGTTATAAACAAGGGATGACCACACAATTTCCCCCCATTAATAGGAGAGCACAAAAAAATCTCTAGACATTCGGGTTCTAAATAAACACTATGGGATTCTACGAAAAAGGGGTCCATTTTTTTAGAATAGAATTCTCAAAATAACCAATATTCCTTATCCCAACATGATCTAACGCATGAGAGGGATAATTCTAGGGGTGTTGTAGTAAATCAGAACAAAGGGGAATTAGTAATTTGAATTATGATGCCAAAAATTCAGAACGCATTAAGGATGGTATGATGAAGGTGTATAGCTATTGACCAAATTAGAAACACAACATCCATATTGCATTATCCTGAAATTGGAACAATCAAACAAAGGGAAAACCACTCACCATAATCGAAACATGGGACCAAACATTATGTTTCTTCCAATGTCCTTCAAAACATTGGCACAGGATTGTAGGGGAGCCCAAAGGCTAAGAATCATAACCATTATGAAGTTTCTTCATATGTGAAATGGAATAGGGATCCTAAATATAGGTCACACAAAGAATGGTGAGGAATGTGAATTCTGTTTGGATAATGTCAAAAACACTTGAAATTATGCCACCATTATGAATGTACACTGAGTGAGCATATTGGTCTGAATTGAAATTAGGCCTAGTTTTGGGAGGGACCTCTCTAGATATGGCTTAAGATGGTCTACAATTTTATGCCTTTTAAATGGAGATGAGAAGGGTGATGTTTAGCATCAAGAAGTGTGGATGATGCATGAATAGTTTAACATCATCTGATCTAGACATTGCACATATTTTAAGGTCATACTTCCAGGACCCTGATCAATACATTAAAGTTGTGTTACGTAGAATACGAACACCTAGTGTAAGGTTATAGACGAAAAACCATGATTAGGGGAAAAGAACCCTGAATTTTAATGTTCATGGGGATGGGCCTGAGGGGAAATTTGTGGACATATCTATGTATCCCATAAAGATGAAAATCAAAACAAATATAGTTCTTGAGCATTGCATGGTTAGATACCAACACTGTTTGGTGAAATCCTCTCTGGAAAGGAAGACGACAAGCCCCATAATTATCATGGGTCATCATGAACTTGTTCAGGGAAGGGCCGCAGTTTAAAGTCATGCATCCATGACATGGGTACTCCAAAGGATAAGTATATGGTTTGGTTTATAACCTAACATGAATTCAAACCAAGGAGTTCCACACCAAATCACATGTTCTGGAAAGGGAAGTCAGGGCCGAGAATTAAAATACAAGGGGTTTACTAATAACTAGATAGACTTGGGGATCATATGCCTGAGTGTCTCTACATATACAATATGGGAAGGAAGCAATCCCTACGTACTTATTTTTATTCCAAATAGTTTAACGTCATGTGGTGAGGATGATAGTTTCACACTTTAAGGTATTATGGCAGGACCAACGGGTCACACCATCTCGTACATGAATATTACCCTACCACAACCCCAAATATTGATTGAGCAATGATCAGTGTAGAAATCAATGAGAATTTTCATGCCTTCCTCATCTA
This sequence comes from Viscum album, assembly GCA_963277665.1. Classification (NCBI taxonomy): domain Eukaryota; kingdom Viridiplantae; phylum Streptophyta; class Magnoliopsida; order Santalales; family Viscaceae; genus Viscum; species Viscum album. Next base: position 555,016,595 of record OY728135.1, read on the forward strand.
ACAAGTGAATGCAATGATGGAATGGAAATGTCTGGTGAGGAAAATCCAGAAAAACCAACATTCCTACTCAATGTGTTTGAATTCTTGGAGTTACAACAATAGCGGTTTCAGGGATCAATAATATTCAAAGGGGAATTAAACATGTGATTCAAAGAATTAAATATTTGGGATACAATGGGAGTGGTGTGACGATTATGGATTACTGTTGAACACATTCAAAACACATCATCCATTTCACATTATCCTGGAATGGTAACAAATAAATGATGGTTGACCTTTGACCTTATTAATGATGTGGTATTTGGATCAAATTTTCATTTGAAATCCTTTGGGGTGTAGGCCTAGGATGGTAGGAGATGACTGAGGTCTAGCATACACACCATTAGGGGGTCCCTTTTGATGAAAACTGAAATGAAGGAATGTGTGAAGTGCGAACATTACCCATGCATTTTAAGAATCATGAAGGATGAGCGCAATGATCGGTATGATCAAAGAGAGTATATGGAGTGATTATTATAAACCCAACATGAATTTGGACCGAATAAGTCTTCACCGCTCCACATACTTTTGGGAGAACCCAATCTAGAAGGTTTTAGGGAGTATAAAGTTGTTGCAACTGTACTATAGGCAGAAAGTCTGTGAATTACTACATAAACTGTAAGGATGGGAATCAAGACAAATGTAGTTCTTAAATGTGGTATTGTAGGTATCCAATACCAAAAGGGAGCGATATCCAACATTAATGTGGAATATCATAAGTGTAATGCAATTTAATCTCATGCAAACATAGGCGATAATAATCTTAGTTTATGGTATTAAATCTTGGACCATAAGGTGTATATTTTAATGTCATGTATGTGGAATATGCTTGTGAAGTTTTTTGTCAGGTGGTAAGGACTGAAAAATGGAGAACTCTCGAGAGAGTTTGGTGGTGTGGCTACTACAAACACAACATGAATGAGGATATAAGTCTGCACCACACCACACAATCTTGTAGAAACTAAGGCTTAAATGTATAAAAGGGTTTATTATTATGTGGGTAGACCAAAAAAAAAGTCTAACCATAACTATATATCCCATAAGAATGGGAATCAAGCAACACATAGTTTTTTGGGGGTGGTATGGTGGGTTTCCAATACCAAAAGGGAGTGATATCCTCCTTTAAAGTGGAATATCAAAATTGCTATGCAGTTTATTGTCTTGTGAACATAGAAAGTAAGAATCATTGTTTATGGACATAGAGCTTGGACCGTAATGTGCCCAGTTACATTTCATGTTTGTTGTACATGCATGTGCATCGTATCGTCGTGTGATAAAGATAGAAAAATGGATAACTCTCATGAGAGGTATGTGGTGTGGATACTATAAAATTGATGTGAATGAGGATAAAAGTCCACACAACAACACATAATCCCATGTAATCCCATACCAAATGGAACATAAGGTTTCAAACTGATGCTGCCGGACAACAAAAAATATTCTAGGTGTCACTATGTATCTTATAAGAATGGAGGTCATGTCGCACGTAGTTCTTGAAGGTGGCTTGGTAGGTGTCCAATACCAAAAGAGGAAACACCTTCCTAAATGAATACATCTAGTGGGTGGGTAATTTATTATTACACTACTTGCGTAAAAAAGAAGTTTTTTAGCATCATGTGATAAGGACATAAGGAATCTTAGTTTTCAGTCATAGAGCTCAGACCATAATGGAGAGATTCCCAAGGAGGAAACATGTAATGTGGTACTATAAATAAATCCCAATGAGAATGAGGACAAATAAGTCCACACTAATTCAAAAATTACTTAGATAAAAAACATATTTTAGATTTATGATTCTTAGACTTGGATGCCTAGTTTTGGACATGAACTCCTAGTTTTTTGTCATAGGTTTCAGACCAAAAGAAGTGTAGTTCTTCCATGGCGGCAGAAACCTTACCCACATCACGAATCCCACATGATCTAGGCTCGGTGTGGGAAACAAGGGTGGATAATATCTTTAAAACTCAATGAATATTATAAAGGGGGAGGTGGTGTGGAGTCAAATATTATCCCACGATGTTTATCCATCCATATCATGCGAAAAGTTGCACTGAGGGATAAAACCAACGGTGTCGAAATTTCACTTGAACATGATTGAATGGATAGGGATTTGAATCATTTGAAAAATATTTAGGGCATAATGGGGGTGGAATAATGATGGGGGATTGATGTTGAACATGTTCAAAACACATCATCCATATCGTGTGACCTAAAATGGGAACAACAAAAGAGGGCCAGCCATTGACCAAATTTTCTACATTGGACCTATCTCATTGTGTTGTTCAAAATCCTCTGTGATGTTGGCCCAAATTGGTAGGTGGTACATAAGGCTGGGAATCCATACCATTTGAGGTTTCCTTCAGATTTGAAATATGATGGAAACCCAAATAAAGGGATATGTTAAGAATGGAAATGGATAAAATCATGTCCATGTAGAATCCAGCACTATATGTCCTAAACCGAAATGCATATGATCATGTTACTTAGGCATAAAAATGGTCAATGGGTCTGATTAAGGGTGAATAAATCTAATAGGTGAGTGGAGGAAAAGGGAAAATGTATTGATAAGCCTAGTTCTGGACAAAAAGATGAAATATTTCGGCATTCCTACTTATTCCACAAGGGTAAAAATCAAGCCACACATAGCTCATTAATGTCATGTTGTTTAACATCTTATGGTAAAGATGTGAGGGAACATGGAATGTAGATCCCCAAATGTAAGTACATGGCATGGATATTATAAACCTGGCATAAATTTGGACCAAAGAAGTCTACCCCACACAACCTTCTTCCAATAGAGTATGGGAAAAGGGGTTGGAAAGAAGGTTGGATTTTAGGTACCTAGGAAGGACCCAATGAATAAATTATTGGGTGTTCCTATGTATCCCATAAGGATGGATATCAATCCATAATTAGTTCTTGATCACAACATGGTATGATACAATGTCAGGGGAAATACCTTAATGCAGGTTTGACCCATGCACTAAAAGAAGCAGCATTTAATGGATCATGTCTTTTCCATAGTGTGGGTGTGTTTCTTTAGAAAAAATTTCAAGATGGAGAATCCAATCATTGTCATAAGAATAAATCCAAATTTAGTCCTTGAAAAATATCATGGAAGATGATCAATGCCAGATGGGATGCCTTCTCACATGAGGAAACCACAATGCAGTGCCGTTTTTCATTGTCTATCTAGGATGATAGTGTCCATGTTTATGTTTGTATGTGAGGACCAACACATGAACCTTAACGTTGTGAGACAAAGACACAACAGTTTAATATCATGTGTGATGATTACAACATAGTGATAGAGCATTCTCGATGTGAATGAGGAAAAAACACCACACCGCACCGTGTGAAATCATAGGGTGGATGTAACAGCCCAAGATTTTATAAAAAATATTCTTTTTAATTTTATTAAAGTCTTGTGTTGTACGCTAAACCAAAAGGAGCTTGCACAACACGCATCCTTGAATTGCCTTGCATTACACGCAATCACGACCTTCCTCGATAGCGTGTGTAATACGCAATACCGAGTTTCACTAAACAACGATATGCTATTAAAATATTATTAAAACTAGCCGTTATGAATAGTAATAACCACTTTTTAAAACTCTGTAAATCTTATTTTTCAAAATGAACTTCATTTTTGGATTCGGAGTATCGAATTTAGCCTAAGGTGAAATTTTGGTACTTTTCGGATAACTTTCATATTCTGATGAATAGTGAAAATTACTAAATTATAATTAAAAACAACTTTTTTAATCGAAATAATTAATAGTGATAAATTATTAAATTGAGTGGTTTTAAAGTATATTTTGAATATATTTTTACAATTTAATACAATGTTGGTCATTGGATGTAATTTCATATTTAAACCATACATAATCAAGTGTCAATCTTTTGATAGATATTGTTTCTTAAAAAAACGCTATTTGTTTTAACAGCGGGATTTAATTATAAAATTAATTAATTCAAATTCTATGATATGAATTTGGTAAAATAGACTTCATTTTTGAATTCGGAATATGAAATATAGCTTAGGATGAAATTTTGGCATTGTTCTGAAAAACATCAATTTTTAATGAATAGTGAAACTCCTAAGTGGTAGTTAAAAAAATTAATTTCTTCATAAATCTTAATTTTACCGCTTCTGTGAATGGAATTTCAAAAATCCGAGAGACACGGTTTATGTCAGTAAGTAAAATGTGGTTCATTGAGATGAAAATAATTTTTGGTGAATAGTAACTTTTTACTTTTTTTTACCACGGTTAATAGTAAGTAGGGTAACTAAGGGTAAATATGATATTACTATTACCCTAACACATGTCCTAATTCTATTGTATAAGTGTAATTCGACCAAAAACAACCTTATGAATATAATATGACCATTTAGGTCCACTTGCATTAGATTATGACATTTAATATTATATTATTTAATGAATAGTTAAAATAGTTAAAATCAAAGTTTAATAACTAAACCATTTTTAATATGGGGTTATACATAAGATAAATTCGACTATAAATATTCATTAGAAAGATAAAACGATTTCATACATAATGATATTTTATTTATAATTTTTAGACTTTAAATAAATTAATTTATTTATGACACAACGATGATGCAGTGATTACCCTTTTAAGGAAATATTAACATAATTGATGTTATAAATGCTCAAATGAATGTAATTTGAGACTTTTTATGACTTAAACAAATTTTCTAGGTTACTATGATATATTAGTGTTGATTTAATCAACTTGGTTTGAACATATAATTCTGTTATGACTTTCACAAAAATCATATATCAAATAGTGTCAAAATTGACACAAAATAGTTTTTAAATCAAATATTATATTATTAATTGTTATTTTATTCCTAAAAATCTAAGGTTCGGCCAAATGACTTAGATAAGGATATATTTATTAATAATATACAATTTGGGGTTCGTTTGGCATGTTATAGTAAGTATATTAACCATATAGTGAAAGAAAACAAAAAGACACGGTAAAAGTTAAATTATTTAACTTAGAGTTAAATCTAATTGATAAGGTTAAAATAATAACCTAAACTTGTCTAAATCCTATTGGTTGATAGGATTTCGACCCATACCCACTTTATTTTCGAAATAAGACCCTTTGGAACCATTATAAACCGATTTTGACTTTAATATAAAATAATATTTTGAGATATTCCTAAGGTGCCCCTCTCCTCCCTTATAAAAGGACACCTCCTCCCCCTCCTCCTCACACCAATTTGAGCACTCAAGCTCGGCCAACCCCTGCCAAAATCTCTTCTCCACTTCCCTAGAAACATCCTAGAGGTTCTGGTCTTCCTCAAAGACCAATTTTAGTGCCCTAAGAGGAGGTCTCAAAGAGGCGCTTCAAAGAAGAGGTAATTACCGTTACCAATTCTTTCATCTTTATTTCTTCTTCCACTTCTTCTTCTTAGGTTGTTTCATTATGAAGTAATAACATCAGTATCACTCATATACTGATATGTTATTATAAGTATGAAACAACCCTATTTCACCATCTATCCATCCTACGGAAAAAGAAATCACTGCGCGTGCGTAAGTACGGAATACCGTCTCCACGCCGTGGTGTAATCTATTTTCCACCACCACCTTACATGGATGGGTATAATGGTGTAAAGAATAACTATACATAGTTATTACAACATCATATTGATTCTGATATATTGTATAATCCCCTCCGATTCAATTCAATATTTATGAAAATGATATCATCGCTCGTGCGTACGTACGGACTACCGTCTCCACGACGCGATGAGATTCATTCTCCATGTTAACCATTTAAGAATGATTATAAAGTATATATAAGAAATAATAATGAAATATATGACATTATAAAGCTACTGGATTATGTATATATATATATATATGTATGTCATCTACTTACTTCCATTTCAAGACAATAAGGAACGGAAAACAGCGTTCATGCGTACGTACGGACTACCGTCTCCATGAACGGTGTTTTTCATTTTATTTATCTATCTATTATATATATATATATATACTGAATATATATGATATATAAATCAAATTTTATATTCTGGAAGAAATTAAATCATGATATAAGTAATAATAATGTCAAGAACAACAAGTCAAAACACCTACGATAAATGAAACTATTTTACCCAAAACGCTTCTTTAACATGGAATTTACAAAAAAACGGGTAATATAATGTCATAAGTGAACCATATATGATATCATAACAATGAATATGATTCTATAATAAGTCAATGACATTATTTAAATCATTATACAGGAGTTTCGGACACATACGAAGCAAATCAGACCTAAGGTAAGGGAAATATCACAATCTCACTTTTATCCGAGATTGTATTTACTTTGGTAATTACTGGGGTGTATTTTATCATCCACATCCATGTTACCTCAACATGTAATATTATTTCCATCCTCCTACAATAGTTTATATCCAATTTTACCCTTCGGTGAGTTTTTAGTAAAGAATATGAAAGGAATCTTTTGTCGTTTTTTTCGTACGAGGTACTTTTTGACTTTTCCGACAAAAGTACGAAGAATGTTTTTTTTATACGGCATGAATGGATTTTTAAAACATTATTCCCAAGAAACATCCTTTACAAGTTTTCAAGTTTATTTTTAATCAACTTCTTTTATTTTAAAGTCGTATGACATGTTATGAAAGGAAAAATGTTTTTTTGAAGAAGAAAGGATATTTTCCTCAACAATTGAGTTCAAGTGTTTTATCAAAATTATTTTCCATCTAAGATAATAAAGGGTTCTGTTTTTATCCCTATTATTAAATTGATTTGTTCATGTTGTGATGGAATTATTTTTATGAATTCCTTTATCTTATATGAATTGATTTATGATGTCATGATGTTTCAAGAATCCCATTTTTGTTACATGTGTTATGCGATGATGCATGTTTTATGATTATGTGGCACACATAAGAAAGGATTCATTATAAGATGGGTGGGACCTATATCTCCCTCCAATGCATTGGGTAAAGATTTTATATCTCATGAGATAGATAGGGCTGGAACGGTAGGTTATACCGGTTCAGTGAAACAGGACTGAAACGAGGGTTACTCGATTCAGAAAGGGACTTTGTCCACTAAGATTGTCTTGGCAATGAGTCATGACTAACAAGAAATGATTTTCCATGATTATGTGTGCATGCCACAAAGTTTCAAGTTTCATGTTATGATTATGGTGATCTCATTTTCACTACTATGATTTGTTCCATGTTAAGATATTATGATCTCTTTTGCAGGTTATGATTTTCAAAAAGATATGATATGATTTTTATTTCTTTTGTATACCCTTACTGAGCATTTGAGCTCACCCTTTTATGTTTTATTTTCCCCAGGATATAAAGAAAGGTTTTAGGTAAAAAAAAGAAGATCTTTATGGGAGATTTTTAAGATCTTTCACCACGATTAGAAGATTATATTCCGAGTTTCCAAAGACACTAAACTATTACGGTCCTTGTGTGTGTGTTTTTGTTATGTACTAAGTATTCCACAAAAGTAATGTAATATCCATGTACGTCAAGATACGGGTCTCTACATTTGGTATCAAAGGAAAGGTTTAGTCAACCTTTGGAAACTAGGATGTGAAAACGTTAGTGAGATCCCTAGAGATATTTCTAAGCTATGTCTAGGGATGTCCCTAAGGATACGTATACGTATAGGATAGTCCTAGAACTATGGTAACGATCTTAGAATTAAACCTAAGATGTTAGATATTGAAGGTACTCCCCCTTTATTATGTTGTTTTCCCTATCATGATTTTTGCCTCTCACACTATTCTTTTTGGGTTTTAGAAAATGGCTGGAAACAAGATGATTCACAATAATGGAGGATATGATGGACAATGGAATGATATTCTTCATAATGAAATGGGATTTGGAAGTCCAAACATCATTATTATGTCGAATCACCAATCTTATAATATGATCAATAAAGTAAAATTTGGTAAGTTTCCTGACTCGGCTAATAATAGAAAGATGGAGTTTCATGATGATCATAGAGGAAAGAGAGTTCAGTTTCCCCTATGTAATTCATGTGGGAAGAGGCATCAAGGAGAATGTTTCAAAGGAACTGGAAGATGCTTTGGGTGTGGAAAAGAAGGACACAAAGAAATTAAGTGCAAAGGAAAAGGTTCAGTTAACACCATGGATGAGGATAATGGTATTGCTACGACATCAACAATGGTTAAATGCTTTAAATGTGGAATGTACGGGCATTATGCAAACCAATGCCCTAAGGGAAAGTCTCATGAAGAGAATCAGTATGGTCGTATGGGAAGTATTTATGTTGATGATGATGAAGAAACTACAAATGATATGTGAGATGAAAGAAATGTTGAAGCTCGATCAATGGTCTAAGAATGTAGTGGAATGATTACATGTTTATCATGTATAATGTTGTATAAGTAATCTCATGGAATAAGGAGACATCAAAGGATTGTTACACTATTGTCTTTCCTTAAGTTTTGAAAGTGTATGATGAATGGTACCAGTAACCATGAAAGGTTATTCAGATACTTTTGGAAATTAGATGATAAGTGCATAATGAAAGGATAAGAAGATAATGAGATGTTTGATTGTATTCATGAGCCCATGATTGATATAAGGACTAAGTGATATCATGGTTTGAGTATATATAATTAACTTTTGACAGCATTCATGTTTTCACTAGGGTTCAATGGGTATTCAAGAGAATACGTGATTAAGGCCTTTGAATATTTGGAATGTGACCAACAAAACATATATTATGATATATGGGGATCAACGATGGTATTAAATCTCTGAGAATCGTTTTCACTATATTATGAGAGTTGACTGCAGTATTATGGATAATCCTAAAAGATTGGAATGGATTATGTTGGACATAAGTTAGTATTGTTTGTTTTTTCGATATTATTGATGGGATGTTATATAGTTTTGGAAAAAGGACAACCTGCAGGACGGGAAACAGCCCATCGCTTCGGACAAGGCTGTGGGAATCGAACCCACAACCGAAGTGCGACTGGCCTTTATCGCCTACCACTGGCCTATAGGAAGTCCCTGTTTAGTAGAAACTAGTTTTATTATATTAAGCAGTATGATATATGAATTATAAGTCCATTTTAGGAACCATATATGATTAATCTCACTATAGATCGACTTATTCATATAATTTTTGCTAACCTTTTGTTTGAGACAGATGGAATGACCCGTCATTCTATCACATGATCTGCTAACACTTCATGAATAACAAATTCAACTTCATTTATTTAAGAGATGAAGTGGAAATTGTTCAAGGCATGAACAACAGTGAGATTGTACCAAAATAAAGTAAGTATTTATTCTAATTCAAATTTTAAACTTTAGGGAAATGATCTTGAAAACCAAAAATGTTGTCCTAGTGATCTTATACCTGATGAATCAGATGGTACCTTATATCATCACAAATCTATGGATTTGTGATTATTGGATTTTCCATAGCCATGTTCTCTACCACTCTCCATCAGAACATGATTGTTAGATTTCTCTTCCATATCCATATTTTCACCTATGTGGAAACCCAATGATTAGTTTATTTGGGTAACCGTTACGTTTCATACTTTTGTTTTTAAAGATTGGTTTTGATATTCCTTTTTACGATGTGGGTTTCTATTAAAGAAACTTTCGAATAGTAAACCATTTATAACCCCGACGAATTTCGAGGGCGAAATTCATTTTAAGGGGGGTAGAATGTAACAGCCCAAGATTTTATAAAAAATATTCTTTTTAATTTTATTAAAGTCTTGTGTTGTACGCTACACCAAAAGGAGCTTGCACAACACGCATCCTTGACTTGCCTTGTATTACACGCAATCACGACCTTCCTCGATAGCGTGTGTAATACGCAATATCGAGTTTCACTAAACAACGATATGCTATTAAAATATTATTAAAAATAGCCGTTATGAATAGTAATAACCACTTTTTAAAACTCTGTAAATCTTATTTTTCAAAATGAACTTCATTTTTGGATTCGGAGTATCGAATTTATCCTAAGGTGAAATTTTGGTACTTTTCGGATAACTTTCATATTCTGATGAATAGTGAAACTTACTAAATTATAATTAAAAACAACTTTTTTAATCGAAATAATTAATAGTGATAAATTATTAATTTGAGTGGTTTTAAGGTATATTTAGAATATATTTTTACAATTTAATACAATGTTGGTCATTGGATGTAATTTCACATTTAAACCAGACATAATCAAGTGTCAATCTTTTGATAGATATTGTTTCTTAAAAAAACGCTATTTGTTTTAACAGCGGGATTTAATTATAAAATTAATTAATGCAAATTCTATGATATGAATTTGGTAAAATAGACTTCATTTTTGAATTCGGAATATGAAATATAGCTTAGGATGAAATTTTGGCATTGTTCTGAAAAACATCAATTTTTGATGAATAGTGAAACTACTAAGTGGTAGTTAAAAAAATTAATTTCTTCATAAATCTTAATTTTACCACTTCTGTGAATGGAATTTCAAAAATCCGAGAGACACGGTTGATGTCAGTAAGTAAAATGTGGTCAATGAGATGAAAATAATTTTTGGTGAATAGTAACTTTTTACTTTTTTTTACCACGGTTAATAGTAAATAGGGTAACTAAGGGTAAATATGATATTACTATTACCCTAACACATGTCCTAATTCTATTGGATAAGTGTAATTCGACCAAAAACAACCTTATGAATATAATATGACCATTTAGGTCCACTTGGAACAGATTATGACATTTAATATTATATTATTTAATGAATAGTTAAAATAGTTAAAATCAAAGTTTAATAACTAAAACATTTTTAATATGGGGTTATACATAAGATAAATTAGACTATAAATATTCATTAGAAAGATAAAAATATTTCCTACATAATTAAATTTTTTTTATAATTTTTAGACCTTAAATAAATTAATTTATTTATGACACAACGATGATGCAGTAATTACCCTTTTAAGGAAATATTAACATAATTGATGTTATAAATGCTCAAATGAATGTAATTTGAGACTTTTTATGACTTAAACTAATTTTCTAGGTTACTATGATATATTAGTGTTGATTTAATAAACGTTTTTCGAACATATAATTCTGTTATGACTTTCACAAAAATCATATATCAAATAGTGTCAAAATTGACACAAAATAGTTTTTAAATCAAATATTATATTATTAATTGTTATTTTATTCCTAAAAATCTACGGTTCGGCAAAATGACTTAGATAAGGATATATTTATTAATAATATACAATTTGGGGTTTGTTTGGCATGTTATAGTAAGTATATTAACCATATAGTGAAAGAAAACAAAAAGACACGGTAAAAGTTAAATTATTTAACTTAGAGTTAAATCTAATTGATAAGGTTAAAATAATAACGTAAACTTGTCTAAATCCTATTGGTTGATAGGATTTCGACCCATCCCCACTTTATCTTCGAAATAAGACCCTTTTTAACCATTATAACCCGATTTTGACTTTAATATAAAATAATATTTTGAGATATTCCTAAGGTGCCCCTCTCCTCCCTTATAAAAGGACACCTCCTCCCCCTCCTCCTCACACCAATTTGAGCACTCAAGCCCGGCCAACCCCTGCCAAAATCTCTTCTCCACTTCCCTAGAAACATCCTAGAGGTTCTGGTCTTCCTCAAAGACCAATTTTAGTGCCCTAAGAGGAGGTCTCAAAGAGGCGCTTCAAAGAAGAGGTAATTACCGTTACCAATTCTTTCATCTTTATTTCTTCTTCCACTTCTTCTTCTTAGGTTGTTTCATTATGAAGTATTAACATCAGTATCACTCATATACTGATATTTTATTATAAGTATGAAACAACCCTATTTCACCATCTATCCATCCTACGGAAAAAGAAATCACTTCGCGTGCGTACGTACGGAATACCGTCTCCACGCCGTGGTGTAATCTATTTTCCACCACCACCTTACATGGATGGGTATAATGGTGTAAAGAATAACTATACATAGTTATTACAACATCATATTGATTCTGATATATTGTATAATCCACTCCGATTCAATTCAATATTTATGAAAATGATATCATCGCTCGTGCGTACGTACGGACTACCGTCTCCACGATGCGATGAGATTCATTCTCCATGTTAACCATTTAAGAATGATTATAAAGTATATATAATAAATAATAATGAAATATATGACATTATAAAGCTACTGGATTTTGTATATATATATATATGTATGTCATCTACTTACTTCCATTTCAAGACAATAAGGAATGGAAAACAACGTTCATGCGTACGTACGGACTACCGTCTCCATGAACGGTGTTTTTCATTTTATTTATCTATCTATTATATATATATATACTGAATATATATGATATATAAATCAAATTTTATATTATGGAAGTAATTAAATCATGATATAAGTAATAATAATGTCAAGAACAACAAGTCAAAACAGCTACGATAAATGAAACAATTTTACCCAAAACGCTTCTTTAACATGGAATTTACAAAAGAACGGGTAATATAATGTCATAAGTGAACTATATATGATATCATAACAATGAATATGATTCTATAATAAGTCAATGACATTATTTAAATCATTATACAGGAGGTTCGGACACATACGAAGAAAATCAGACCTAAGGTAAGGGAAATATCAAAATGTCACTTTTATCCGAGATTGTATTTAATTTGGTAATTACTGGGGTGTATTTTATCATCCACATCCATGTTCCCTCAACATGTAATATTATTTCCATCCTTCTACAATAGTTTATATCCAATTTTACCCTTCTGTGAGTTTTTAGGAAAGAATATGAAAGGAATCTTTTGTCGTTTTTTTCGTACGAGGTACTTTTTGACTTTTCCGACAAAAGTACGAAGAATGTTTTTTTTATACGGCATGAATGGATTTTTAAAACATTATTCCCAAGAATCTTCTTTACAAGTTTTCAAGTTTATTTTTAATCAACTTCTTTTATTTTAAAGTCGTATGACATGTTATGAAAGGAAAAATGTTTTTTGAAGAAGAAAGGATATTTTCCTCAAGAATGGAGTTCAAGTGTTTTATCAAAATTATTTTCCATCTAAGATAATAAAGGGTTCTGTTTTTATCCCTATTATTAAATTGATTTGTTCATGTTGTGATGGAATTATTTTTATGAATTTCTTTATCTTATATGAATTGATTTATGATGTCATGATGTTTCAAGAATCCCATTTTTGTTACATGTGTTATGCGATGATGTATGTTTTATGATTATGTGGCACACATAAGAAAGGATTCATTATAAGATGGGTGGGACCTATATCTCCCTCCAATGCATTGGGTAAAGATTTTATATCTCATGAGATAGACAGGGCTGGAACGGTAGGTTATACCGGTTCAGTGAAACAGGACTGAAACGAGGGTTACTCGATTCAGAAAGGGACTTTGTCCACTAAGATAGTCTTGGCAATGAGTCATGACTAAAAAGAAATGATTTTCCATGATTATGTGTGCATGCCACAAAGTTTCAAGTTTCATGTTATGATTATGGTGATCTCATTTTCACTTCTATGATTTGTTCCGTGTTAAGATATTATGATCTCTTTTGCAGGTTATGATTTTCAAAAAGATATAATATGATTTTTATTTCTTTTGTATACCCTTACTGAGCATTTGAGCTCACCCTTTTATGTTTTCTTTTCCCCAGGATATAAAGAAAGGTTTTAGGTAAAAAAAAGAAGATCATTATGGGAGATTTTGAAGATCTTTCACCACGATTAGAAGCTTATATTCCGAGTCTCCAAAGACACTAAACTATTACGGTCCTTGTGTGTGTGTTTTTGTTATGTACTAAGTATTCCACAAAAGTAATGTAATATCCATGTACGTCAAGATACGGGTCTCTACAGTGGAGCTCGGGCCTAGGGAACAAAAATGATCGTGAAGCTTAGGGATGGACCTGAAGATGACATTTCTGAGTGTTTCTACGTATGCAAAATATATGGGAATCAAGAAACATGGAGTTCTTGAAATTTCATGTAGTTTAACGTCATGCGAAAAGAACACGGGTAATGTGGTATCTCAATGAGGAATTTCTATGGCATGTAAAAATAAACCGAAGTGATGGTGGACATAATTCCACATACACCAATTCTAGGAGATAACTTTGGCCAAGGGGCAACGATAATGAATTGATGAACCACAGATGGACCTAAAGATGAATTTTTTTGGAATTCCTACGTATCCCATAAGAATGTTAATCAATCCCCAAGTATTTATTGAAATCTCATACTGTTTAATGTCATATAGTAGTGATGGAAAGAAAAGGGTATAAAGAGCTCTTAAGAGAGGTACATGGAATGCTTATTGAAAAACCAATGTGAATAAATACATAAGTCCACACTAAAACACATACACCTTGGATAATTTAGTCCAAGAGGCTAGAAGAAAGAGAAGGTTTCAAAAAACTAGGGCTGGACCTGGGGATGAAATGTCTCGTCATCCATACGTATCCCATATGAATGGGAACCAAGTCAGACATAGTTCTAAAAATGTATTGTAGTTTAAAATCATGTGGTAGGGATGTGGAAAAGGGAATTCTAGAAGGAGGATCATGTGATTGGGCTATTTTAAACTATATTTTAATGGGGAATAATAAATTCCAAACCAAACCACATGCAAACCACACAGGGAACTAAACCCTTGGGGTGAATAGGTTTGTTGGGATGGACTTGAAGATGACATCATTGAACGTTCCTTCTCATCCCATAAGGGTGGTAATCAAGACATACATTATTTTAAAAATGTCATTCACTCTATTTTCATGCATCAAAAACATATAATGGTGGAGCATCTCAAGTGGATGTGTGTGGAATTCCAAAATAGTCTGACATGAAAGTGGATAAAGACAATGTACCACACTGCACAATCTTAAGAAAGTACTTGGGCCAAGAGCCTGGCAAGGTTGAGGGACCTAAGGATGGGACATGGATGAAAGGTTTGGGAGTTCCAACCTATATCAAAAGGATTAGAATAAATCCATACATTGTTCAAAAAATGATGTGCAGTTTAACATCGTGTGACAAGGACATGGAAGATATTAGTTTATCATCATAGACCATAGTCCATAGATTCCCAATTCAATGTCTTGTGTGTGAGATCAAAGGGCATAAAAAAGGTGAATGACTACAATCGTCATTTGGGAGAACATGGGGACAAAAATAATGGTTTAGGATAATTTATGACCATATTTGAAACTCAATAACCATCTCATATGACCTGAAATGGGAACAAACAATTGAACATCTACCAATGACAATATTCACGACGTTCAAAATATGTATAATTCTTGTCCAAGATCCTCTAGGATGTTGGCCCCAAATGGTAGTTGATCCATGGTGGCATGAGACTAGGCTACAAGGGGTCATTTTAGATGTCAATGATTATGGAGACCCAAATGATGGGACACATAAAGCGTGGTGGTACCCATGTAGGTTAAAATATTTTGGCAAGGATGAGGGAGATCTTAGTTTAAGGTTGTATATCTCGGATCATGGGTTGTATTCACTGTTCATAGTTTATCATCATGAGTGATTAAAAGGTTCATAGATTAGGGTTGAAGAGCTTAGACTATTTACAGTTTAACATCTTGAAGGATGAGGATGAATAGTTTAACATCATATGGGATATAGATTACCTTATGCAAGTACATTGTACAGAATTTTTCATTGACAGGAAGAGTAATACGCTCACCATTCATAGGGACTAGAGATTATGTACCATTCTATTAAAACTTGTGAATGGCTTATGGTCCCTCTGATTTAGAATCTAGATTTGGTATCATCATACTGAGTATCATTGGTGTTTTAAGGGCCAATATCATGTCACCTTGTAAGAAAGAGGGGAGGTGAAATTTCTTATTGAAACCTCTAGCCATATTCTTCTGATGCCTCTTCAGATTGTGCAAGGAGCAAAGTTTGTTATCATCAAACAATTCTAGTTTATCCACAAAGATGTCAGCAACTTTCTTTGGGGAATGTTGATCATAGATGGTGGTTTTTATTTAGGGTACTTGAATATCAATGGGTTGCACTACCTTTTTTCCGTACACCAGAGAAATTTGGAGTCACCTGCGTGGAATTAAGGGTTCTCAACCGGTAATCCCGTAGAGCATTTAGGAGTTTTTCCAGCCAACTCTTCTTATTTTGACCAACCATATTCTAAAAGATGTTATAGAGGGGTTTTTAAACACCTAAATATACCCATTTTCTTATGGTTAATAATGACAGTTATGATTCGAACAGATATAGTACATGGTGTATAGTTTCTTTAGCTCAACTACCTAGATGCTTTTTCTGTTATTAGTGAAAATGGTGTGAGGGACCCTGAATTGGTGAATGATATTGGAGCACATGAACCGAACGATAGAATAGACTATAAAATACATGAGAAAAATTTCATATTCCCACTTCAAAAATAAACTTGTACTAGTCCGGATTATCCTACACTGGAAAGCTATTATTGGTGGGTATGGTCCTACCACATCAAGTCCCCAAACCATGAAGCGACAAGAGTAATTATTAGTATGAAGAGGTTCTAGTGTATAATGAACAAAATTAGCATGGATATGGAATTAATGGCATGTCTTAGAAAAGTTGATAGAGTTACAGATCATGGTGTGCCCAATATATCCCAATATTTATATCTGATGAGACTGTTTTTGCGCTTCATGATTAACCACGAAGGAACTAGAATGAAATTCATACATAACCTGAGAGATATAGACTCCTTGAATGAAATGAAGGATAATCCCATAAATCACATGTCTGTATAGGATCTAATCAATAATGGGACCACTCTAGATGGAGAACATCACTTGATGTCCTTATATTCTCTCATGTTTGGCTCATTCTTTCATAATATTACCATATAGATGACACTTGATAAATGGATTCTTCTAGTCAGGGGTCCCTTCAAATGTTTTGAAATGGGGGCCTAGAGGTCCCAATGTGGAGGCATCAGTAGTAAGGTAGATTACTTATGGGTCATCAGCATCCTAAAATGTGAAGGTAGTGATGGCTCTTTGATATGAAACATGGATAATCTAATCGTCCTAGTCAACATCTCTAAGAGATGAGGAAAGTCTAGCCAAGGCATCATCTTGACCATTCTGCAATCAATGGACATGAGTATCTTCTAGTCAAGAAAGGAACTAGGATATCAGCTAGAGACTACGCTCTAAATGAGGTATGAGCTCTGACTTCCTAACAATATAGTATTTGTTGATCTACTTGATGACCATTTTGGAGTCCCCTTTCACATGTAGGTGGGGAACAATAATCCTGATGGCCAGTTCGAGACCACTAATGAGAGCCCGATACGTTTCTTTGTTGTTGGTATATCCGTCTGACAACAAGAACGAATAGGATTGGATAGCTTGTGCATATGTGATGAAGATGATTCCCAAGCCCACTCTGTTGAGTCTGTGATTAGTTAGTTTTCTACCAGTAATTATTCGAGATGCACCATAAAATTGAATTTTCCAACATTGAATGGCTTCATCCAATTAAAGGATTGCCTCATCTAGAATGTCAAGATTGAGTGACAGATCTATGGGGCATAGATGGGATGCAAGTAAGTCTTCCAATTCTTATCACATGATATAATTGTATGGAACTAACATGATGTAGAAATATTGAAGTATACCTTCCCACTAAGCTAGACAACCTTTCAACCTGGGGTGGTTCAGAATGTACTTCAACTGATCCCCTCGAACATCACTTGTATCTCATTATGCTGAATGTATTGTCGCAATTTTTTCACTGCGAATACCAGTTCTTGTCAAATCATCTCTATAGATTAATATCAATTCACTACATCAAGGATTATGATGATGAGATATTATAAACTATTCTTCATTCCCTCATTCTTCTTCTGGGTGATAAGGGTGGTGAGGGATCATTCTAGAGAGGGCACATAGAAGACCAGTGGATTTATGGAAATAGGCTGCATCAGAACCAGAGGTTGTAGTAGTTACTACTTGATTTCCTCCAAATAAGTCTAAAAATATTCATACCATAAATAATTGTTACAATTATTCATGATCAGGGAAAAGGTCTTGCACTTTCCATCCATATTTTAGATGAATTGACATATGTAGGCTAAGTGGCCGTGAAAGCCTCAGAGAACCTAAATATTTCTTAGATGAGACATATGAAATATGGCCTTTATCATTTCTAGAATAATGTCAATGACTCTATATCGAATAATGATGTTGAGAAAAATTCTGAAGGTGACCCCAAAGGCACACTTCAAGGGGTTCATCATTAGATGGTGGTAAGAGAGGAAGCCGAACACTTTCTCAAGATCCATGAGATGGTCCTGATGTTGGTGATATTGTACCACTCTATCTTACATGTATAATTCCACCAATGTCTTGAGGATAATTATGGATATGCAGTGTATGGAACAATAACTGGTGGAAACTTCATTCAATGGATCTAAAGGCATTACGTGGTAGTAGAAAGTACCTTCTGGTTCACTGAAGGTAGTAGACTCTTCATACTCAAGGGCCATTTAGATTTGATTATATATAGAATACAAATACATGAAAGGGAGATCCTAGAACCCATTGGTGGGGTAAATCAATAGATTTGTTATAGGAATAGGAAAATCAACCTTCAAATAGTGGCGATTGAGATCCCAGAAGTCAATATAGACACTGTCTTGCCTGTTTTTATTCCAGATGGGCATAATGTTGGATTACCATTTGGGGTATTGGACCTACTTGATGATGTTGGGTATGATGATCATATCAACCCCACCCAAGACCATGGAAGCTTCAGAGGGGTCCATCTTTCAGGGAGGTTTTTTGAACCTGTGATGATTTGTTTTGAGACTAAGATGGTGGACTTCGATATTAGGATCTATCCTTGGAATCTCATTATAACTCAATGAAAATACATCATGATGTTTCCTTTGAAAATTTAAGTACCTCTATTGCTCTTTTATAAGTATATCTGCACTGATCAATAATTTTTTTGGATTTTCTCAGTACCATGGTTCACTTGTACTAATTCATTGATTGTAGTGGACACCCCCTTTTTGAATATGTGAGGGGTGTCTTCCAAATCCCCTTATTTATCCACGGTGAGAGAATCATCAGTAAGAGGAAACTCATCTGTGTCAATAGATCTGGAGGGGACACTGGTTCTAGTCTAAGTGGTAGTGGAAACCACATCAGTGGAATCTTTTACTAATGAATCCATGGTGACAAAAGCTATCGAGCCAATCCAATATGGCCTCTGACCCAAGGGGAAACATTTGATAATATCAAATCAATAGTGTTATGTCATCTTGATCCAATTTATCCCAGCCTTGAGAAACAAGAATGTATGACATATTATCATTGTCATGGGGTGGAAATACCAAAACCTTATAAGAGTAGGGGCTCTTGGATTTTCTGATCCTGATTTATGTATAATACAAGGTGATCTCATTGATTTCCATAGACTTGGAATCATTCTTCCCCCTTATCCCCGAGACAACAAAGCATTAACCCAAATCTGGGGATGTGGCTTCCAATTCATGAATTTAGAATATTTTGGTGTCATCCATGTCTTTCCATGGGACAGTCACATCCATAGCATGCTCAACCTCAATGACATGAATATTATTCCATTTTCTCTTGTAGTAGTTGGCATCTAGATAATGGGCTTCACAAGAGGAAAAAGGAGATTCATCACCATAGAAAACACATAATTTACTATTAAGTGATTACTTAAATGCATTGGTGATATGAGGAAGGGACTTCCACATACCGATGGAGCCATGGTTTTCCGAACAACGCGTTCTATTTGATGTCTTGTGAGACAACCATGAACTCATTGCTTCGAAATAGGCCACCAAACGGGTTCCTCAGTGAAGTTATAGATGTGGCTCTGTTGTAAATAGTTCCAGCTACCTGGTGACCTCTATTTTCACTGCTGCAGTGGTATCAACCTCATTTTATATTCTTTTAGGAGCTACAAGAGGAAATAGATGTTCTTTGTTGGATTTCTTCTGGGCCACATCAAAATATTGATCTTTTTCAAAGAAATCCCAGAACCCACCAGGTAAGTTTCGAGTAATGAGAGAAGGTACTACTTCGGTCTTCACATTCCCCATGCACATCATTAGCAGCTACTCCTAGGATAGTGGAATATCAAGACACTATATGAGGCCCTTCCACCTGGCAACAATGTATGGGACATGCTCGTTAGGCATCTCCTTTCATTTGAAGAGGTCAGCAATTCTGGTCTTCCGAGTCATCGAAGTGAATTATTAGATAAAATTTATAGTAATATATTACTAACAGGATATTAAAAAAATGGGTTACATGCTGAATAAGAAAAATTTGCTCCCTTATAGTGTCTGTATTAAACACTAGATCTTGGTGGTCTTTTTGTTGCACTGGAGTACCCAACATGCGTCAACACCTTGAAATAATCTGGGTCAAATGATTCAGCGGATCACCTATCCCATTCAAGGGGGACAAGGTGGGATTTCCAAAAACTAGGGAGTTTTGGAATATTGTACACCCATGCTAGATATGTATTTCTATTAGTCGTGATTTCCACATTTCATGTTTATAGGGCCTCAAGGCAAGCAATGAGTTCTGCAGCCAGATCATATGGACAATGATTTCGATCATGCTGATGGTCCCTGACCACCAACGCATTGGCACATTATTCAAATTGGTAAGAGATACCACTAGATCGTGTGGTTAGTGGTGTAATTACCAAAGGACCTCGGGTAATAACTTTTAGAGAGTTCATTGGAACCTCTTGAGTGGTTGGAAAAAACTAATTTGGGTCCTTATGAAGTTTTTTGTGCTATTAAGGTGGATTTGCTGATGCATATTGCGGCCGCATACCATAAACATTTCAATCTACCCTATCTAGATGTGAAGGGCATTCGAGGTAACCAGGAGACAACTCGCCCTAATGAATTTTTACCTACCCCTTACTATGTTTCCTCGGTCTAGGAATACCATAATCTCGTTGTCGTTCAACAATAGGTTCGGCGTGGAACTCTTAAAACATTTTTTCTATTTAAAAAGTTGTTGAGGCAAAACAACCTTTTCAGTTTCATCTTCAATATTTTTCACATATCCAAATGGTATTATGGGTTTGACTATCACAATTTTCTCTTTTCCTTTGTTGGGGTCTCGGCTGGGATGAAATGACTCAAAAGGTGTAGAAAGGAAAAGAAAACTAAATTGTTGGTGAGTATAGACACCATCTAGATATGCAACATGTTTTACTACCCCAGCGGGGTGTTCATATTCTTCAGGCCTTCTGAAAGGCCCCCCTTCAAGGTATATATCAATAACAACCATGTTCATTGTGAAAACACATGGAGGCATATCCTTGATAGCATTGGTTGAACCAGGATGGTGTAGGATATGACTGAAATGTAGGGAGACATACAACCACTAGCATAGGATATGGATTGGTGGGAAAGTCCCCATGATAAATTTTTACAGCACAGTGAATATCTATACACAATTTTTCCAGAGGGTCTGATGATAACTCGGTGATGCAGGGTCCTGAGCAACAAGAGGTTCGAAGAACTCGACCAGGCGGCACTTCTGGAAAATTTCATCATGGTGTTCTCATCTCTTAGGTTATGCTAACCACTTACAAGGGATATTGAAATGAATAATCCCTAAATATTGGAGGGGGCTCATAACCTCATCCATGTAAGGGACTCTATAATGTTGATGTTTTTAGTTGCAGTTTTCTAGAACATCTCTAGGAAATTGTACACTATGAGAATTTCCGAAAAACATCTCAGCTTAGACTTGGTATCTAATCCTTGATTTCCCAACACTTCAACTAGAGGTGGTTGTGGTACCAGTAATGTAACTTATGATAAAAATTGTGGTGGTAGATCGGCTGGTGGAGATTAGGCCATGCAAGCAGACAAGCCACTGCCTCTTGTGTTTTCTTATGAAGAATATACCAATTACACCACCACATCCCTTTATGACGGACTAATAATCATTGCTTCCCAATCTGGGGATGCAATCACTGACGGTGGGTCATTATTATTCTCATCCTCTATTGGTCTCATTAATAACTCTCTGTTATCTCTTATAGAGTAAGAGAATGATCATTTTGACAATAATGGGGATTCAATGACCCAGACACGGAAAGGGGCCAAATCTTCCTCTTCCCTAATGTATCTTCTGAGGGATGCATGGGTATGGTAGACCTCACTTTCTCTAATGATGAAGATAATATGCCTCATTCCTACCCCATCCCCTAACACAGATATTCAATGCGAAGGATCCATCATTAAAGGTCACTCCTAATCATAATATGAGAAGTAGATGGGTTTGATTACAGTTTGAGACCTCTCAAAAGTCATCTGTTGGTGGAAATGAAATGCCCTCCTTCCCCATGATTGTTCATGTAGCATCCCATGTGTGTAATGAATAATATATATATTTATCAATGTCTATTTATGAATTTTATAGTGTTTTAGAGGCATAAAATGAGAATAAATCCAACCGAATGTAGGAAATACTCTATTATTTTTAAAAGATTGGTTTACCGCCTTTTAATGGAGAATCATTTTTAAATCTAACATTTGAAATTTTTATAAGCTATATTTTTCAAAATAAACTTATTCTTTATGATTGGGACATTCAAATTTACTTTGGATAAATTTCTGGTATTTTTCTGATAATGTTCATTTTTTAATGAATAGTGAAAAGTGTTGTATTTTAATTCAAAACCTCTTCTTAATATATTTTATTTATATGATTAGATTATATTTTGAATTGGTTTTAAATTGAAATTAGAATATATTTTGACCATTTAATCCAATGGTGTTCATTGAAATTAATATCACTTTAAGATTGGACTTAAACTAGTGTCAATCTTTTGATATATATTGTTTCATAAAAACATTCTATTTGTTCTGACATCGGGAATTAATTATTATATTAATTATTGTAACTAATATGTTTTGAATTTTTTAAAATAAACATCATTTTTGAATTCGGAATATCAAATATATCTTAGGGTAAAGATTTGGTATTTTTCTAAAAAACATCAATTTTTATGAATAGTGAAACCACTAAGTGGTACTTAGAAAAACTGATTTTTCGTTTAAATGAAATTTTACCACCTTTGTGTTTTGAATTAAAAAAATCTGACATACATGGTTGTCATTAGTAAGTAAAATTTGGTTCAATGGGATTAAAATAATTTTTTTTTGGTGAATAGTAACTTTGCAGTTTTAATCGCAATTATAGGAAATTAGTGTTGTTTAAGGTAAAAATAATGTTTTAATAATATGAAATGACCTTGAAACATGTCCTACCATTATTTATGTGTCATGGCCGTCCAGGACAACCCATGGGTCTATTTTAGGGACCCCATGGAGCCACATGGTTAAGATAATGATATTAATGCATTTTATTTAAAGTAAAATTAAAAATGACACAAACATGTATTGTTTTACTAAAACAATTTTTACATGGGTTTATACAAGTCAGATTTTTTACTATAAATAGTCATTGGAAATATAAAAAGATTTCCTAAATCATAATATTTTTTTATAATTTTTATACATTAAATAAATTAAATTATTAATGACATCATGATGATCCAGTGATTACCTCATTATTTAACGATTTAAATAAAATGAAAAGATAATGTAAAATATAAGGACTACACATGTAAAAAACCTATTTTATGAGTATATTTAGAACCCTTATCCCCTTATCCTAAAAATACATCAGTTTGGCACCTTTAAAATCTGAAACGCATTTGAAAATAAAGTAACATTTTATACCATTCCAAGAGTGCCCCTCCTCTCCTCTTATAAAAGGCCCCCACCTCTACCTTCTTACCCACACCTCTCAAGCCTTTGGAAAGGAAAATATCTTATCATGTTGTCTCTCCACATCCATCTCCTCATCCTATAAGCCTTACCTTAGGCAGTAAGCTCTTCAAGTAACCCTTTTGGTTCAAACCAAAGGAAGTTACCCGATTTTACGGTAATGTCTTCACTAGTGTTCTTTTGTTTATTTTGCTTCTCCAACCCCCTAAACTATTTTTATTCATTTATTTTGTAACAAATACAGTATGTTCAATATACTAGGATGTTGTTATAAGAAGGATTTGAGCTACACATACACACACCTACATCTAATGGTCATAGAACATACTGTTTCTGTGGATGATGAATTTATGCCTCACGAAACGATGATTGTTCAATATTCTTTTAACACCTTCAAAGGTGGCCATTAAGATGTACTATATTTATATAAGATATATAATATGTTTATGTTTTCCTTAAGCCTCTTTATTTTTTTCATTTATGGAATACCTTTATTGTTTCTGTTATGGGTAAACGCGATATCTTCATTTTAGAAAGTGCGGACTACCGCCCCCTCAAAGTGATTTGATTCGTTAATACCATATGTGGTACGTATAAAGGATATATTTAAAGATTTTATATATAACACCATACTATAATTATAATACTATTATTTATCATTATGTTTTAATTCCATTAAATATGAAATAGAAATGGAAGTAGCGTTCATGCGTACGTACGGCTTACCGTCTCCATGAACGGCGCATTTAATATATTTCCTCTAAATGTTATATAATACTATAAATGCATGTATATATGGATATATATGATATATATGATATCTAAATAATGAATATAATTTTGGACATAATGGATATTTTACCACATTAACAACTTGTAATTTCTAAGATGTTTATTTTTGACTCAAGTACCCAGGGTCGAAAAAATAACCATTATTATACTAAATAATTACATAGTGTTAATGACATGGTAATAAGTGATATAAAATGAATAATGAACATAAAAAGGGTTCTTAATCAATTATAAATTAACTCATGATTATTATTTAGGAGGTTAAAGAACGATCGAGTCAAGTCGGACATGAGGTAAGGGACTTCGTCTCAATCTCCATTCATTGAAGCATATTTTGTTTTATACACACCTTTATTTTATACAGTGTATAAACCCCTTTGACTTTTACACTTATTCAAAAGTAATATTTGTTTATATGAATAATTTTACTAAACGACAAAAGAAATTTTTTGTCATACGTATGTGGTGACAACGACTTCTCCGCCACCGTGACCATTATTTGAGTTTCAACTTCCTCTACAAGCCATAACCAAACTTTTTTTTGAATTTAAAATAAATACCATGTTTTAATTTTCTATTATTTTAGTATTGAAAATGGTTTTCATAATGTTTTTATATTAATGTGTTGTATTGATATCTTGTGATTAAAAAGTGGAAATGTTATGTTTCCATTATGCATGTTTTATGTGATACGATTATGTTATGGATCTTGGGCATTGTTATGGAGATGGGTGGTTCCGTGATAAACTAAGGGCAGGTGAGCCCGATATAGTTCTCCAATGCATTGGGTAACGTGAAGTAGTTAAACGTTATGGTTTCTCCAATGATATTTAGGGAATATACTTTGATGGGTATTCCAAACGTAACCAAGCGGGTTACTCCCTACGTAAGAATTTTATGAATGACTCAAGTTACATTTATGTCTTATAATTTCTATGATTTATTCATGATTTGATGAGGTATGTTAATGTGCTTATGTTTTATGGGTAATGTATGATTTCATTATTATGTATATTTGAACTCGTGTTTCCTTTCCATATTTTTATAACCCTTGCTGAGCTTTTTATGCTCATCCCATGTTTTTGAAATGTTTTTCACAGGTAATGGAATGGTACATGATATGATGATAGTGTCAAGGAAGTGTCAAGAAAGAATCCATATTTTATTTTAAATATTTTTACATTTATGGGAAAAATGAATACTATCTTTTATGTAACAAGTTTGTTTAAATGTTGAATGTAATGCATGTTTTATGATCTAATTCTCTAAAACTATAAACCTGAAAACATCCTCAATGTGTATTCTTGAAATATCTCAAGATTAAGTAATTTTTAAGGCTAGGGCCTTATAGTTCATCAGGTAGGGTGGATTTTTTACATGAAGAAGACCCCATCTAGGGTTGGTTTTAGAGCGGGGTGGACTTCTACTTGGACAAACTATGGTTCAAGGAGCAACTGGGAAAATTTCAAATGGAAAAAAGGGAAGACCTCTATGACTAAGGGTGTTGGAGTGGGGAGGCAATCCACTAGAGATAGAATTAATAGGGGAGGACCTCCACGGTGATCATATATATCATTATTAGTACCTGCACATTAGATAGATATGGTAGATACAGTACAAGGAGGGATGTCTTAATGACCGTACTGGATATGGGAAAGACCCTCGTGATGATTGTTCTTGAAATGGGTAGGAACTCCACATGAGTCTGTGAGAACATGGGGAGGACCCCCATACTGGTAGGTGATAGATCAAGGAGGATTATCACATTGATAACTTGGTAGGAAAAGGAAGTTCTCATGTCTGAGACTAAGATCACATGGAGGACCTATGTGCTGAGTGTCGATGAAGTGGGGAGGGCCTCCACTTGAGTTGACAGTGGTGGCATGGCGAGAACCTCCATGATAGATGCAGTTGTAGGGTGGTATTCCACTCTATTTGATGAAGGTATGAGGAGGACCTCCATAAAAGACATCATCATCACATATTAGCCTCTGATGACTACTTTCTGCACTAGTGACCGGTGATTTCAACTCAACCTGCTAGTGAGGTGGCTGTTGCATCACTTGGAAATAGGAATGGAAGCATTCCTAATCTATGATAGGGACGTTCCCCTGCCATTAGACAACAACAGGGGGAAATAGTACCTACCAGTGGTGACTTGGACTACAAGTGCCACAAAAAATGATTACCCATAGCAGGTGTCTTCCTGAGATTTCACCTGACGTTGACTCTGAGTTAGCCGAACTAGGGTAGGATGTCCAATGGTATGAACCGCCAACTCCTCGACCTATGGGACTAGCTGGAAACACTAAAATGGCTTGGGGGAAGACCTTATCATTTTCTCTATAGTTGAACTCTAAGACATAAGGACTCAGACATCCCTTACGTCATCTAAATAAGGGATGGAATCGTAAGAGCGCTTTGGGGATATTTTCTCAAATTTTTTGAAGGTCGGAGTAGGGAGATGTCGTTCCTGACATGGATCTTGGGGGAAGTGGTGTTGATAGAGCACAAAAGCATCCGAGCCTAGATGGTCCATCTCCCTTGTTTTGATAAACCCCCATTATTCATATCGAATGAAAAGATTATTGATCACCCTCCATTGAATTAATTCAGAGGTCATTTGGGGCATGAGAGCCCAGTAGTTGTGTTAATGGAATTTTTTGTATAATCGATGAAGCCATCAAGGAAAACCATTTGGGAATTACCCCTAACCCTAAGTCATTATGAGGGAGGTGATCAGTTTCCTATAGTTGTGTATTGGGTCCTACAAAGTAGGAAAATCATACCATTAGTACAGATAGTAGGAATGTGATATATAGTTCTCTATTTTCATTTAATCATCCGACGATGGATTGAAAGATAAATGATGACAATGTTGCAGGATGGGATTCCCAACGATCAACTTTCCAAAATCCATGTGACTTTCATGCCAGGCCCAGTATTTTATTGGTTAGACCTGGCACTAGATAGGTGGATCTGGTGACTTGCTTATCTGATGATGTCTAAAACACAAATAATATCCATATTGAGGAGAAGAAATTCACATTGAGTTCACCATTTCATTTTCTGATTCATTGACCAGGGAGCGAATCCATATATGGGGATGTGTTGGTTTTTTCCATGTCTTTCCTCTTTACGATTATAGGTGGAAGTCGTTACTTATTCATGGATGTTTTCTCCTTGATCAAAAAATTTTTATGAGATATTGGCCTCTCCTTCTTTGGATTTCTCCTCAAAATTCATCACCTAGTTCAGGTATCCCTTATAGATTAAGAAGTGGTTCGTGAAACTCTTCCTAGTGACGTGTCTTTGTGGGTCCTGATTAATTATGCTAGTTTTATCAGGACATTCCAAGGGGTTATGTCAGGACACACACCTTATGTGAGAGGAGTAGTCTCATTGGGCGTCATTGGCATGTCTAGGAACTAGAACACTGGTAACATTGGATTTTCACATTATGATAATGCTTCTCGAGGGTGTGGAATCAAGATGAATCACACATAAAATGTGGTGAATTATATTCTGAAGTCATGTCTCCACGGTTTTCCTTTACTTCCAATGTATAACATTGGGTATTCAATGAGTTTAACATCTAGAACAGATGGATTCTACTGATGAAAACACTGATGGGAGTTGAACAGATGGGTAGATCCCTAGGAGGAAGAACCTTGGAGGTTTACTGGACGGTTTGATCAAAACTCCCGATGAGGAGGGATCTGATAATTATTGGGTCTCGACAAAGTCAAAACCAAGGTTTACAATTGTCTAGTATTGATACTCATGAAGGATTCTTACATACCTTTTGTAGAATAAATGGATCAAAACCCATGTAATCCGAAGGGGGTGATAAATCGGGGTGTACACAAAGGACAAAAACCCGATGACATTTTTTTGAATATGTATGGTTAGCGGCCCATCGAAAAGGGGAACACATGGTTGTATGGTTATGGATTGATTGGGGCTTATGAAATATTAGATTCCCAATAAAATGGTGTGATCCCACCAGGATATGGTGGCTGAGTAAGAGTCTGGATAGATGATGTATAGTTTAATGAAGTGTATGGGGGGATGGGATGGAACCAATGTGAAGATTATTGTGATGTTGGGTATGAACTTCATAGATGTTTCCAATGTAACCATGTGGTAGAGAATCAAATCATTTATAGTTCTGCAAATAGGGTGATGAGTCACCTCATGATAGGGCCCATGAGAATGGATGCAGGGATGAGACTAGAAAAAAGTAGAACCTCCAGATTGGGGAATGACCTTCCTGAAACACAATGTCTCAAGGAATATACCATGACGGGACATGAATTATGGGATTGAACCTTAGGGATGCTTCCTAAAAGCCATTCTCAAAAAGGGAAAAGATCAAGGACCACATTGTTTGGATGTGAGGGAATTGTATCTGGGTGTACACAAAGGAAAGAAACCTAATGACTTATAGGGGGCTTATGCATGGTTAGTATTCCATCACAAGACGGACCCTCATGGTTGGGGAAGTATGGATTGAGTGTGGGGCTTAGGAATGGTTAGTTGGATGAAAACTGTTCTGAAACCACGAAGGGGCGGACCAAATATGTGGGTCCCAGAAATGGCGACACTAACGTTTACGAGTGTTTAGAGTTGATCTTCGGGGAGGCTTCCTACATACCATTTCTTAGAAAACAGGGATCCAATCCCATGTAGTTTGAATTCATATAGTTTAGCATCATGAGAGAAAAAATGATTATACATTCTAATATCAAATGGGATGAAGGTGAGCTCACATGATGTGGTTGGGACCGATGGGTGATGGGTTGAACCACGGGGTGCCCTATTATGTACCTTGGGTGTGAAATGTAAGAATCAAGGTCAATAAAGTTATTTTTAAAGGGGAATAGGGAATACACACTAAGTAATCAAAAATAAAATTTCATAGTCGATGCTTACTCTTAGCCCACCAAATTCATGCTCGGTGTGTGAAACAAGAGGCAACGAAGATCTGATGATCGCATCACGAAAGGCGTGTCTGTGAAGAATATATGAGGGTTTATGCAAGGTTAATATCCTAAATAGGATATAGGGAATTACTACAATAGTGAAACACATGTAGGGGTCCATATGTAAGAGGATGATATGTCCACCATACCCATAACACTCTGTCATGTTGGTGAGGGGCTTACGCAAAGACTGACTCAGGTGTGCATAGTGACAAGGCTCATAAGGAGAGGGGAGTGAGAAGGCGTTGGTTCCCATCCACTTCAAAGTCCACTATGGACATGTCTTTTAGGCGGTGATCATAGTTTTACATCATGTGTTGTGGATTTAGGTTCTTGGGTGTTTGAAATCCTTTAGCTCAGATGATGAGGATTCACTCCTCACCACAAGGACATACATAACTGGGGCACTTTATGCCTTTATAAAGGGAAGGAACCTACAATTCCATATGGATAAAGGGTTCTGGAGTGATCAATTGATGGAATAATGTTAACATGGATATTAAAATAAGTAACCTCCCTTTGTGTGCCTATGCAAAGAAGAACAATGCAGGGAAATTCCACATGAAGCACCACCGAAGTGACTTTGAGATAAATTTATACAAACCTGGAGGGCCGCACATGAGAATGGTTCATGAAGGAAGAGGCGTATAATAGAGGGTAATTTCAATAAAATAGGCCTCATAAAGAGGGGATTGTAAAATCAAGAGGCCCTACGAAGAAGGGTATCTCAAAGAGTAGGGGTTCACAGAGAAAAATAGTTCGCAGAACACATGAGTTCACAGAGATCATGGCTTCGTAGAGCATAAGGCCTCATATAACACAATAGATCACAATGAATTTCAACCTAGATTATGAATGGTGTACACATGTATTTGGAGGGTGCTTTGTGAATCATGGGTGATTTTTGATGTCCCTGGTAACCAAAGGGGTCTCCTTCCTTTACGATGGCCCATTGGCTCCGCGAAGGGAACCCCACCATGATGAGGGGG
Organism: Viscum album; assembly: GCA_963277665.1. Taxonomy (NCBI): domain Eukaryota; kingdom Viridiplantae; phylum Streptophyta; class Magnoliopsida; order Santalales; family Viscaceae; genus Viscum; species Viscum album. The sequence goes on from OY728135.1 coordinate 555,047,332, forward strand.
TAAATATGAGTAAAGGGAAAGGGATTTAACAAATCTCAAGTACATTATATGATTCATTTTTATGATGGTTAATAGATAAATGGTTGATTCGTGATTTAAGGGCATGAAAGGTGAATGGTTGAGGTGTTGGTCCTTTTGAAGTTGGGGGAGCCTGGTATTTATGGGCATCAGGTGGGTGTGATGGTCATAGGATGCTTCATGAAGTAATTCATGCACTGCAGCCAAAGGAAAACACTATCATGTTTCTCTTAATTTCAAAGTATAAGATCACTACATTTATAGTGATTGAAGAGGATTTCATCTTCCCTCAAGGGTTTTCATAACCATAGAGTCATTTGTCATTCCCTCAGTAGCGCTTGTAAGGACCTCCTCTTTCGATCAATTTCGTCGTTGTCACAAAGTCGTCCGTCACTTTTCCCTGTGGTGGGTGCAGAGAAGGGATCTACATTTTAGTGACCACTATGTTGGAGGTATTTTTGAAGATTATTTGTGAAGTATACTTTTTGGAATCTTTTTTGTGGTCTTTTTTATTTTATTCTTTGGAAAATATTTTAGCGCCAACAGTATCCTTGTAAATATTTACATTTTATGGGACATAAATTTCTATTTCAATAAACATGATATTAATTATTATAAAATATATTTCATATTAGGAAATATTTAATACTAATTTAATTAATAAATGATATGAAATATTAAAGATAATGGTTATTATTCTAAGTATCTATATTCTAATAAAAATTTTCATTATATTTTTTATTTAATTTAAAAGTTAAAATTTTTACCTTTTTAAATTTATTTTTAAAAAATAAAAATATTTTTGGGTCCATCATTGTAATACTTTATTAGGATCTATTTTTTTATTTTTATTAAAAGATTGATTTTTAAATGAATAGTAAAAATTTCCATTTTTAAAAATAGCATGAATATTCTGACATTATTTGTATATAAGAATGAATTTTAATTTATTGAAATAATTTTATAAGACAAATATTTAATTTATAAGTGAATTTAAAATTTTAAAACAATTTATTTATTATAAAAACCTATATTATACAATTTATATCATTTTCTATATTTTTTAAAAAATTATATTGCATACGTTATACATTGTGTACATTAAAAATAATATTAATTAAATTTTGAAATTGAATAAAATAAATAAAAATAAAAAATTTCAATCATTTGGTCATAATTATGTATTAATGGCCATCTTTTTCTATATAAAGTATATGTTACCTTAAGTAAAAACTAGCTTCTAGAACACTAGAAAAAATGGAAAAAGAAAAGAATCAAAGAGTAAAAGATATAAAACATGTTTAAAATATGTTTGGGAATGTGTTTTGGATTCCTTTATCGACCTTATAAATAATATTATCCGTTAATATCAATTTTGGATCCACTTTACATGATATTTGATTCCCATTATTTAAAATATTTTGGTATTTATAGAAATTTTATCCCTTTTAACTTGTAAAAGGATCATTCCTATCCACATATACCCTCACATCAAAACCCTCATATTTAGGTCCAAATACTATATCAAAAACAACAACATAAATAAACTATACAATTATATTTAGCATGATGAAAATATTAGTATACCATAAATGATCATTCAACAATTAAATTTATTATAAAAATTAATTCCAATATCATGATTTTGTGAAATTAGATCAAAATGATCAAGTTGACTTACCTCTGAGATTAAAAACATATAATAAGACACTTGAATTAATATAGATAATAATAATAAATGATGATTAAAATGTAAAATAGATATGATTATGTCATGAAATAATTTATTAAGATAAAAATGTTTTTTTATATGTGATATTTGATTGCCATCGAGGAATCTAATATAAAACATAAGGGATTCTTGTCTTGATTTTCAATCCCATGAGACACATGTCTTATTATTCACCATGTTTTCTTTGTAATGATGTTTCCAATTCGATTTTAGTATTTTTTATCATGATACTATAATTATTAATTTAATTTAATGTTTTATTTTAAATCATGTACTTCAAGAAAGTTTTATTCGAAATATTGTAATGTTGTAAGGTTTTTTTGTCTCATTTTTTATTCTTTAAAGCATGTTACAAATTATTCACCTTGTCGACATTTTATAGTGTTCAATGATATAATTACTCATTAATGTTCAATAATATATTTTATTTTAATAAATGTGATATACTATAAAAATATGTTATTCTCTTTAAATGGATTCGGACTCAAGTGTTATCCAAGACGTAAGAGTTTTTGGTAACTCAATTTTCATACATATACTTATGATAGTTATCATAATATTATTTAATATAAATTGGGTACCAAATTATCTTTGATTTTATTATGTAGTATTCTATAATTTTTTACATATTTACTACAAAAATACTTTTTCAAATATTTCATTCTATATAGAGAATATTGTACATAATGGGTATTATAAATCTAATATCCTTTTTGAGTTAAAATTTAACATCACAAGCTTTTATTTTACATTATTAGTTCCTCCCATTAAAATAATTTATGGTCGTTTATCCTTATTTCAAAAAATAATATTTTAATATAAAGAATATTTTATATCTCTTTTTAAAATGTGTGTTTTCAAAAAAAAATGTGTTTTCAATGTATTAAAAAGATCTCTTTCATAATCAAATTGTTTATATTTATCTCTAAACAGTCTATAAAAACTGGATATCATTTTCCTAGATCTAATATTATAAATTAAGTTTAGAAGTAAAAAATCTCCACGTATTTCACATCAACTTTTCAAAATTTACATTTTAAAGTGACATATATGTTTGTAATTTATGTCAACATTAAAAATGATTTGTAAAATATATTTTATGTTTTCACCTTCATTATATATTTTCAATTAAATTTATTTATATTCTTCTGTTTAATATTTCATGATATTATCAATAATTAATATATATTAATAATTTTGAGGATTTAACTTGTGGTGTTAAAAAAATTGATTCTTCATCCACTCATTTGTGATATCACTAAAATAATTGTTTTTCAAATATTTTTATTTATCTATGTGAACAAAATTTTGAGATTCTATTATTAAACCAGGGATGGGTTATTTTGTATCAATCCTCCTTCGTTCTATGGATTTTTTTAATTATATTTTAAATCTAATATATAATTCATCATTGATTTTTTTTTCATATCAACCCACCATGAATAAAGATATCATTTCATCCAATGCCATTGATTTTTCAATACCTTATTTTCCATTCCATTGATTGATTACTATTCACCTAGATGTAATATATTGACTAATTTTTCAAATTATTGACTTGATTGTATACTATTACTAAATATGATTTTATATTGAGAGAAAAACAATTAGAAAGCTATTACATTCATTTATTGATGAACTATTATAAATCAATATATGTTTCATTGATATGGATGTTTATTTATTACATAATATAATGGTATATGTATTGCTTAACTATACAATTCATTTCTCTATATTGGTAATGATCAGGTTATAACTTTTATTAACATAGGGAAATTTAGTTTATTTCTATACAATATTATTCCAATATGGATGATTATTGGAACATTTTAATATATATTATTTAATTGTTGACTAATATGATGGATTAGTTAGACATGACCCCATAGTCGGTGGTGATAAACATTATATAACCTCTCATTGCATATGTATGTATCATGACTAAATTTTTTTTGGGTATTTTGTGTATGAATTCCTAGTTCATCAAAATAACTTGATCATTGACATAATCGATAGAATAATTTCATAGATAAGAGATTGACATTAAGATCAAGATATCTGAAATTATAAATTCCAACACTATGAAATCAATTTTTGTTGTCTGATTGATTAATCTATTTTTATTATTATCTATGGATATATTTTTATCTCAGTTTTATTAGATTATGAAATTATCATGATTGCTTATTCTAAACATAATATTTTTCCAAGATTATTCCCCAGTAACATAAATCAAATGGTTTTCATTACTAAGTGTCTATGTTAACCCCTTATTAGGTTTTCAATTCCTAGGATTTGAATATAAGTATTACTCATGATATGAAAATAATAATTTCTTGTGTTGGGTATGTGTGGGTGATTTCAATGACTTATTATGGATTTTTTTAGTTTCATATCTAGTGAATTTGTTATCCATTAGTTTAGAAAAACATGATATTTATTAGTTTATGAATTTTTTATTATTCTCTAATGATATAAACCTAAAAAAGTTTTGGGAATGTTTATAATGCAGTATTTTTAATAATTCACAAAATTATGGGATAATTATATCTAGGAATATTTTTTCAGAAATGAGGAGTGTATGATATGTATGTATAAATAAGAAAAAGATCTAGGAGTATGGTTCCGAGCCACCATAGTAAAAATTTACAATTTTAAAGAGATAGCCCTGATGCAAAATAATTTGATATAATCTAATGAAAGATATAAATTACCTATATTTAGATGCTCGTATCCCATATTTGTTCCCATATTTAAATGTTCCAATATCATGTGACAGAAATCACATCCATTCTATTTAGGCCATGTTGTGTTAATGATTACTATGAAATTTGTTAATCCAATTTGAGATCATGTTCCATAGTGTTAACCTGATATAGGTATGGAATTATTCTGACATGAGAATGAATACATCATAGATGGAATGGTTTTTGAGAAATTTTACATATGAAGAACATGTAGATGAAAAGAGGTTCATGAAGAAACCCCTATAGAAATAAATTATATGATATTATTGTTACTAACAGGTTTTATTCAAAATATTATTACTTAGTCCATGATTTATTGAGTGGTGAAGAGTATTTCAGCATAGTAAGAAGAATCACACATTAATCTGTTGAGAAATAATGGTTTGACAAATTATTGTCTTAGAAAATTTAAGGGTTACCATGTTGTAGTGAAGGTTTGATATAATATTATGTAATACATGATAAAAATTATGAATTTATTGTAGTACAAATTCATAGGTGTCACACTAGAAATCCTATAAAATATATATCAAGATACTTTTAGATCATTTGGATTTTGTATTCCATATATATTAAATATACATATCATGAAAGAAATAATGTTCTCATTCCACAATATAGGTTATGTATATAACTATATATATCACCTATTTAGAAAATGTGTGTGTGATGAATAAAACAGAGAACAATCTATTCTAAGAGCAGTCCATGGTGGATAATTGTATAATTTTGAGGAGAAGAATAAAGGATCAAGCCATGTTCAATATCTACAGGAATTTGAGTTTTTGGGAATATAAGATTGTTTTACTTATAGGAACATTTCATTCAAATTTAGGTAGATTTTAATGAAATATACATTCTCAATTCCTAATTCCATTGAAAATAAATCGAAACATGGTTAGTGGGATTTCATGAAATTAAAAAAAGGATTATCTGCCATAAAATAATTACATGTGAACCATGTTAGAACGCATATGAGTTCACATGGTTAATGGGAATAAATAAAAAAAATCTAGAATAAATTCCATTATATCTAAGAAGGATATGTGAGGGTTACAGAATATTGGATAGAAACATTTATTTCATAGTAAATGATGTATTAACAAGATAAGGAGAATCAGTTTTTTTATTATTGAATTTATTAAATATGATTGTAAACTAATTTTTAAGATTTTGTGATAAATATAAAGATCTATCCTTTATAGAGAATTTGAAGAGAATCTAGGCATTAAAATTTAATGTAATGATTTCATCCCTCGATGACCAAAACATGGAAGAGTGAAAAATAAAAATCCTTACAATATTTTTATCACCAATGAGATGATAATATAGACATCAATTTGGGGGAAAGTAAAAAATAAAACAAAAGGCCATGTTTAATGCTCTAAAAGGCATAAATCAATGTGAGTGAAAAATGTACCCCGAGGATGAATCAAATACTAAATATGATTCCATGGTCTTTCATTAATTTATCTCATTCATTAGAAATGGAATTCATCTTATAAAAGGTAATTAAAATGGAAATATTCCATTTGAATTATTTAATTTCTCTCAAATTGAATATTTTTTAGTACGTTTCCCTGTGAAATAAGAATAAAATAAAAATGATGATCAATATAAAAGATAATCATTATGAAATAAGAAGACTAGAGGATATAGTAAGGGATGAATTTTCAAATTAATAATAAAAATAAAAACCATAAAGAGGAAAAATAAATTCAAACAACATGATGAAACATATTATGATTAAAAATTAAAGTAAAAAATAAAACATGGAGGGTGAAGGTAAAACTAACTTCAGGGATATATTAGATTAGAATAATGATCAATTGAGAGGAGAATAATGGTGTAATTAAGATGTAACTAGTGATGAATAAAATTAAAATTAATTTCCTGGTAATTTTTACTTCATGTTGTGTTTAATTTAAAATATTGTTTCAAAAGATATTATGGACCATTAAAAACATAAAATTATTTTGTAAGGAAACCCCTTGATGAGTAAAAACCTAATGAAATTATGCATGTTGAAATATATTTTTAAATAAACAAGGGATATATTAATGAAATTATTTAATAATGACATAAAATTATTAAGATTACTATTAAAAATGTTTTTTCTAATAATGATAATATAGTGGAACTAGATGACAAGGTAACTGGTTTTAGTAATTCATTGAGAAAATCCAAATTTTTAGAGTTCAAAATTTGGTGAATAAATTCACTAAAAGATCATAAATAATTAATAAGGTTACTAATACAAATATATATCATATTTTCTATTCATTGGTCTAAATGAAAATTATTTCAATAACTAGGCTTAGGATTCTAATAGTGGGAAAAATAATAAGTAGAATAATGAGGTGATTACATCACCTAAAATACATAGCACCCCTACTTTGAAAACTGATGATAATTAAAAATAAATTATTTGTGAAACAAGAATATTTATAAGGGAAAATGCTTTTTAATGGTAATGGTAATGTATAATGCATTCAAATATGATAATTTTGAAAAAAATTAGATGATATCATATCTGAAGGAACAAAAATAAACACATTTTTAAGAACTAATTTTCCATTAAGGGATACTTATTATTGAGTAATTATTTTAGTGCTATGAATTTAATATGAATAAGTCATATATTAGCCTTTTAAATCTATAAATCTCTAATTCAATGATAGGTAATAATTTTTAGGGGATCAAATTTGAAAATATTGAAGGTTATTTCTGAAAACATTCAATATTAATGGTTAAACCTGTAAAATATTTTCATTTTATTGATGGTATTTGAAGGAGGATTGATCAACTCTAAATAAATTGTACAAAATTCATACTATTATACTATTTTTTATAATTTGAATATGTTCCATTAATTTTTTAAATATCTATAATTGAGATCGTGAACAGATTTTTGAGGTGGAATATAAGGTTGAATAAGATGAAAATCCATTGATCCTTAATAGTGGTTACTCATCATGAATTATTTATAATATAAATCTCTTGAATGATATCGGATAGTATGGTGGATGTTTTTTATGTTTTATAAACAATAGATCACTCAATTTTCATGGAGTTGGATACACTAAACATTGTAAGAATAAATCAAGTGATGTTTTATTTTCAAATGATGTAAAAGATAATATTATTTTGTGGATATAAAGATTATGATAATTGGAATGGATTGATCTTTTTAAAGAATTATCATGTCATAAAGTTTTTGAAAGAAATCCGGATTACATTTTCTTGTTAGTAAGAAAATAAATTTTTGTTCTAAATTTTTGAAATTCTAAATCTTGTGGAATGAGTATAAAAGAGGAAGAACAACAATGGTATAAAAACATGGTCATTTAGAGATATTAAATATTGAAAAATAAGTCAAACTTGATTCTATAATAAATCATTCAAGTATTAAATATGAATTAATCAACGATGTTTATAAATATCACAATGGATAAATGATGAATAATGGACATGATAAGTATGAAATAAAAGTTGACAATATTCTTGAGTTTGTAAACATAGATGTGTTTGAACCAATGTGTTTTAACTAAACCAATTAATATATGAACTTAATTTTTTTATGATTATATTGGTCATATAAATTATGTTAATTTTCTATGAATAGAAAACAAGGTATTTATAAACCTAATTATATTTGAAGGATTTTTTTGAATAAAATATGTTATTTCCTAAAATTATTTCAATCAAAAAATGTATCTAAATATATGAATGAAGGGGTTTTTTCAATATATTTAGAATAAATGTATAATACATAAATATATAACTCAATACACACCAAATAAATTAGTTTTCATTAGACGAATAATCAAAGATTCATGGACATGGGGAGAATAGTGAAATCAGATAATAACACATCAATTGTATTTTGAATAAAATCCACATCCATAGTTTTTTAAATATTGGATTATTATTTTTTTACCCACTTTAGTCAATACACCATGAGATTTATTGGTCAAAAATAATTAATGATTAAAGAACATCATGTTATTTTGCATCCCATTAATTTTCAATATTAAAGGAAAATATTTGGACATGTATAATGGGAGTGATGTAAAAGACATATTTAATATGTAAACACCCCGCGTAAGATATTACTAGTGTTATAAAAATGTTTTCTAGAATATTATTTATATATTTAATATCAGGGTGTTAGAATTTGAAAAATCAATACAAATATCATTTCCCATTAAGGATAACATTTTGAGACCATTTTAGTGGTAACTAGAAAACATTAAATGAATCATGATTTATGAACATATTTAAAATCATCTATGGATGATTTTAATAATTCCATTATTGATGAAGTCCTGTAGTAAATAGGATCTATATTCTCATGATAATGAAAACATGTTGTTCCAAATAAATTAATAGAGATAGCAGAATTGGGGTATAATATTTATTAATATTGTGAATTTTTAATCATACTCTTCGACAAATGAATGTTGGACCTTATTCTTAGCATACTCCCAAAAAAATAATAATTATATTTTTGTAATGGAATATGAACATAACTAAATTTAGAAGAAAGAAAAATAATTTTTATAGAGATATCCTAAAAAATATAATTATGAATAATTGGGAGTTTTTGGAATAAACACAATGAGAAATTTTTTTTATGGACAAGATCCCATAATGTTCTAAATTTTTACTCTAAATTTTATGTTATTGATATTGATAAGAAATTTTCACTACATGGAAGGTTATAAAAATATCGAATAATTATAGTGATTTTTTCAGTATGAAACTATATATTTTTACACATTTATAGAACATATGTGTTCATTGATGATGAACTTGGTGAAGAATTATCTGTAGAATAACTAAATGTTTTTATCCTATATAGTTTATATTCTCAGGTGTTTAAGAAGAAAAATAACTACATGGGCATAATAAAGATCCATGAGCATGGTATTGAAAGATAGAAAATCTCTTAAGGGGAAGAAGATTTAGAAATTGAAATCTGTAGTCAAATATATATGTTAACAGAGATGAAATAGATTATCTCATTCTAATTATGTTTTTTGATTAAATAAATGTTTCAAAAAATAGAGAATAATATGGGGTAGTGTTCTCAATCAAAATTAAGATATTTTTTTAAAATGAATATTTTTTTGAGAAAATTATTTTATGGACAATATGTATTGAATGTATTATCTTTTATCTATCACACATAATAAAATTGTACTCCTGAGTTACATGGAAATATTTTAATGGATTTACTAAGTGATGTTTATAAAACTATAAAAAACGGAAATAATTTTTTCTTAAAGGAATACGGTCTGTGTATTAAATATATTTTCAAAGGCTCATCTGTAAACTAATATATTTACAGACATTAATTCTATACATTTTGATTGCAGTTACACTTTTTTTCATGATTCCAAAGAAACTAGATGAGTCACATTTCATGGATGTAAAATGGAACTTAAGCTACATCAATGGGACTCTGAATTATGGAATGAGGCATGATACATTTTTTTTCTTCATTATAGACATAGTTATTCTTATTGAGAGAGGGATGTTTTAATTGACAATTTTACTTATAGAGCTGAATTATTTATCATAGAAAGTATTTTATTTATCGAACTCCAAAAATATGAATTAATACACAATTATCTTAAGAGAATATTAGTTTATTCTCATGTCACGAAAAAAAATCAAATGATATAGACATATTATCAACATTAATACTTTTGATTTAATGTATCATACACAATATTGATTTGGGGTTATTTTCCAAACATTATAAACTTTTCAGATAATTTGGTATAATATTTGAGGTTAAAATATAGTAACACCAAGAACAACCCTACACTGGGTAATGTTATGTTGGGAGAGTTCACATTTGGATATGTTCCATCTGAGTAATAACTCAGGGATAATTGGATAAAAACTTATTTAATTTATGAATTCCATCTCATTAGAATGTTATTGGAGTGCATTCATTACCACAATCCCTATAAATTAGGGATGATTTTTCCTCTTTTATTATGTTGTATTTATTGAAAAAATGAGATAATACCAAATTATGTATTATTGAAATGGGGATAGACAGTTAATTATTCATTGAAGGGTATAATTTCGTGTAAGAGGCTCTTAGAATTCAATGCAGTCTTTTATGGATTTTCTAGAAGATCTTGTGTTATTAATTTCATGTTTATAATAAATAAAATGTGTGAATTTAAAGATAACTTTGTGGGGTTTATGATTGAAGGCCCCTCATAAAATATAATTTATAATATTCTGTTGATCTGAGATATACTAACCTCAATTAATACATTTTCAATATGTTATTTATCTCATATGTAAGGTTTACCTTCACCCACAATCTATATTTTATCATATGATTATGTGTTTAGATGAGCTTTTTAGAGTCTTGTTTTTACATGTTTTGTGAGAAAATTAACTCCGAATTTTTTGTTGCATTCATGTTTTATTCAATGATAAAAAATCTCAATGAATATTCATATTCAATTTGAATATGAGCAGAGATGTCAAAAGAATAAATTAGTGGATTTCCAATTTAAAGAACAAAATGGAATTATTAAAGGTATATTGTATTTCTTTTCAACCATAACGGAGAATCATTTTTTCTTATTGAGGATTGAATTGACGTTTTAATAAATTTTATCAGATTTTTTTGTGATTTTAAATTATTTAAAATTATCAAAATATGTTTCAAATTCAATTGAATAAATATGTAATTCTTGAGTTAGAGAAAATCAAACAGGAACACATTACATAAGAATAATTTCCAAACTAATTTGATATATATATATAATGATTTCATGATCTGTATAAGATTTATCAATAATTGTTTCATAAATAACCTTAGAAACACCTCGTAGTCCATAATATTCATCCCGACTCTTCATACAAGAATATAAGTAAGGGGGAATTCCATAATGGTTATTGTAAAATCCTATCTAAATTTCATGTGGTTCATAATAAATTCTTTATGGTTCGACATAAATTATATAAGGGTCATTTCATGAGTTCATATAGGCCACTGATAAAATAAAAGTTTATATAAAATTAAGATTCATTTATTTAATGATTATTTAGGTTTTAACTGATAATGCAGTGAGTATTTTTTGATTATTGTATAGAATTGGTTTAAAAAGACACCAAAGGAAAATATTTAAAAACTAGAGAAAAATAATGATAATACATTTTAAATCACTTACATATTTTATATGATTAATTAATAGTATTTCAAACATTTTGAAGAACAACATGAATAAAATACAATTTGTTAAAAGATTACATGACGTAAATCTTTGATACACATCATGTATGATTCAAAGACCACCTCTTGCGTAATGTTCATCATCATCAACATGATAATTTAATTATCAGCAAAAAATCAAAATGTAAAATAATAAAACGATAAATTCAAATTGATGGAAAAAAAATATTAGGGGGCCTAAAATAATTCTGAAAATGTGTGTCCCTCTCACAAGGTTAATCTCCTCAAATTGAAAATTTTTCATGCTTGTAAAGAATGAAATCTCAATTCATTGATCCACCACTAATTCCAGAAAATATTTCAATTTATTACCCTCTAACGTGTTATGAAGGATGATTATTTTATTTTTGATTAAAACCATTCACCGTCAAGTGATATATAAAATTTACCATAGGATAGTACCCAATCCATGAAGATACTTGTATAGTTTTGTGGAATCCATTTCAACTTCTTCTCATAAGATATTATATTTTCTTCATAAGAGTATAATTTTATCCAACTCTCTCACCTCTACCTAAAATGAGTCAACGTTTCTAAATTATGTAGTAAATGAAATAATGATATCCATCCAAGGTCATTAACCACTCTGTCACCCATCATATCACCCAGGATGTTTGAACCATCCATTTTCAGTTTAAGACTCAAGCTATGAGGATTTCATCTTTCCTATTGTCTACTATTTATAGAAAAATTTAGATATATAAGAGAAGTTATAACCGAGAACAGTCATACAGAAGGTGAATCCACCTAGTTTTTAGATAAACTAACCATATCAATTTGTATAATGTGAGTTCTGATAACAGGATTCATCCATGTGTAGTAAATTCCATCAAACTAGGCTTTGTTACATGCCTCCCAAATGCAATAACAGTCAACTTAAAGGACCGGTACTCTATATTTCTTCTCAAAATATGCATCTGCACCTCCATGGAACCAGTTATTAGAAATTTGAAACATTTATCCCTAATTAGAAAGAACCTGTTATATAACCAAATTATTTCCAGACGTCAAAGCTCGAGCCTCATTTAGAGAATATGTGCACCATGATTTCACCCTACGGATCCGCACAACACAAACACTTGGACACCATATTAAAACATGAACATTTAATAAGATCATCCATAGGTAGAACTCTATTTATAATTCTCCAATCAAGGATGTTATGGGTTTTCGATAGATCATTACACCACAATTTATTACCCCAATTTTCAATATGGTCAGAAGAATTCCTAATTCAATAGAAATCAGTCATAGAGAAGAATAATGTTGTGAGTTATAGTTACATATTGATAGATGATTCAAATTTATAAATATCAAATATTCTAGTTGGTGTGAATTTTATATATAAAATAAATAGAAAAACCAAGGATTAAGATTACACGATGTGAGATTTTTACACGTCACATAATTTACTATCTATTACCTTCAATAGAGCGCACATAAACACAAAAAATTACGGTTCATAAATATTATCTCATTCCCTCTCATTTTTCTCCATTATTTACTATACCAATTAAACTCTAAAAAATTCCATTTTATATTTTGATTGAATTCATGTTCTATATATTTTTCTTAACACATTCTATATTTCATTCATTTACGTTTACCATTACGTCATATTTCTACCTTTGCAGTCTCCATTTGATAGATACATTACCATATGCTTTAGCATATTTATTATATCATGTAAATTTTTGATTGATTTGTTGATTAATATGATTAAAAGAATCTTGTATTTTGAATGCTTTATTACAAAATTTAATATTTCTACTATTTTATTAATCTTCAAACCTTGTTTGATGTTTTTTCTTTGATATTGATTATTTATTTCATGAGAGGATAAACCGATTATGGTAAGGGTTGTGAGTAATGGTGTTTTGAATTTAATAATTATTTTAACCATTACTCTGTATCCCAAAAGCAATTAACACATTTTAATACAAAACGTTTTCTCAATATTTTAAGGAAAACCAGACCATTGGATGTTTAAATGAACAAACCTTTCCTAATTGGAGTAGAGTAGGCTATGACCATTATCCTATGAAAAAATCTTCCATAGAATATACGGTTGATGAATCAAGGTAGGTAGATATATTAAATCCCAGGAATAGTCTCTTCCAAGATAAATCTAATTTTTTGACCATGACCAACTAGTGTTCTATGAACCACTTTACAGCCTATGTCTTATGATCATTCTGAGTTTGAACTAAGATAATCCTTTTAACCTGAACCATAAAATTTACCATGATCCATAAAATTTACCACGATCCCTACATTTTTTGTCAATATTAAACCATAATCAATAGTGTAAATCAAAAACTAAACCCAAAATAATTCATGAGGACTCCTACAGTGTGATTTCAATATTGTGGTTCATTATCTACCAAATTACCTCGTGTGTTTGATCTCACGCTCTCGATATACTATGACATTTAATCAAGTGTAGTTTGAGATGAAAATAAATTTTAATCAGAACGCAACCTAGGAAAATTAAATGAAATTAATTTTGGTTGTGTTTCTGGGGATTTGTTATACTATTATGAGGAATAGGAACCTTAAACATGAACATGGGATAACCACACTCATCCCCCTTTTATATTTTAAACCTGTCATTTTTTATTTTAGATTACACTACATCAACCTTCTAGACATGTTCACGTAATAGCCCCCCCTGAATCTTTAAATGAATATTGATTCCCAAAAACATATTACCTTCATGCCTGAAGTAGAATGGGGCCTTTTTTAAAGACATCATTTGATTACAGAAGACAAAAACAATCATATAGGTCCAAACACACCCAAAAAGAAATATTCTCCATCATTACTTCAATGGGATCGACTCAACATATAACTTGAGAATACCATTATGGATTTTAAATTTCTACCAATCAATGGTGATACACCTAGTACATGGAACCCTATTATCTTGGCACATACATTTGAAATCAAACTTCAACTCATCAGTGTGATCTTGAACATGGGATAGTGAAACTAACTTTTGAGAGAAGATACTCATCAACACATCTCTAACTTCTTAGAAGTCTGTGATACCTTTTACAGCCATATAGAATATCCTAATGAAATATGATTATGGTTATTCCCATTCTTCTTGTGTGAGAGATCCAAGGATTGGATAAAAATTCAAGATCTAGATTCAATCATGACTTGGGGTTATCTATCCAATAAATAATATAGATAAATATTTTCCACCTATACAGATAGAGAAACTTTATAATGGAAACCAAATTATTTTCAAAAAAAAGATATTCATAATGGTATAAATGGTATTTATTTATGTGACTTAACAAGAAATTATAACATCATTTACTAGATTTGTTTATCAAACTTAAAATAATTAATAAAGGTCTCTAACACATCGCTCGTACAATAGTCAATGATGCTTCTAGAAGAAAAAATAATGCTTATGAAACATGATGTAGGTCGATAATTGATAGATGTGGTCTCACAAAATTCCATTATATGTAAGTGTCATTTCAGACCACTTCAGTGCAAAATCTATCATGTTGAAGAAAACACTTGTCTAGCAGCACAACAGACGCCCTACCTATGATTGTGTAATACTTTCATATACGTAATTAAACACCTACCCATTCTATTCCTATAATAGAGATTCTATCAAGTTAAATATGTTGTGATCTACACACATATCAAAACTATAGGTAAGGAGTGGATGAATAAAAAATACATGAATGTAGTTATCTTAATTATATTCATAAAAACCCAATATACCAGCAACTGAAACAATATTATCAAAAAATGTTGACTCAGTAGCCATATAAAAACAGTCAGAGTTAATGTCATTATGAAATAGTCAACTACCACTCAGGAATAAGGGAAGACGTTGTAATCCACTATGAATCATATTATTACGCTACATAAATATGTTACCAAATAACCATTCCCTCCTAGAGTACCACAACAGTTTCGACTGACTATATAAATAGAACTACATCTAGCTTCACCTCTTTAATCAAATTGGGAAAATGTTATCATAGTCTTCATTCCAAAGGAAAACCAGAGATTTACCACATTATAATAATTAATGAAAAATCAAAGAACATCACTCTAAAATATTTATCATGAAATTAATAAAATCACAAATACATTGTCTAATATATTCCCATGTATGTTGTTAATTAATACTAGGAGATACACAAATGAAGAATTAAATGAATTGGTACTGAGGAGAATAAAAGTAATGAATTTTCAAAAACAAGGTGGGGGTATTTGAAAAACATTTAGGAACCTAAGAAACTGAAACACATATTGAACATAATGACAGTAAAAGAGTGAATCAAATTCATAAAGAGAACCCTCTAGAATTACCACCTCCTACAACAGCTCCAACACAAGAGCAACCCAAATAAGAATTATAAATTGTGCCAAAATATTAAAAATTATCATTAACCATTCAAAAAATAATGATAAAAGGAAGGAACAAATGGAAATATTAGATATTTTGTAGATATTAATTATATTTTACATCAACATTAATTTTGTTGAAGCTATTTCCAAAATTCCTTCCTATGAAACAATTTATAAGGAATTGATTTCAAAATTGAGGAATATGGATGGCTTAGCAGTTATTTCTATATATTAGTATTTATCTGTTGTTTTTCAAATGAAAATTCTAGAAAAAATTTAGATTCTAGGATATTATCCATTCCATTCACTATATGAGAAGAAAAATTTAGAAGATCCCTATGCAATTTAGTATCCAACATTAACCTTCTGTCAAGGATTATTTTTCACAAGATGGGAAATAAAGAACCATCTCTGACTAGACTGTAACTCCAATTAGATTATCGATTAGTCATATATCATCAAGGACATCTTGAGTATTTTCATGTAAAAATATGTAAATTAATTATCCCAATATACATCCACAATTTGGACATGGAAGAATAAGGATACAATCTGATTATATTTGTCCAACCATTATAAGTCACGCAAAAGGAACTTCTTGATGTCAATCAAAGAAGAATGGTATTTATAGTAGGTGATGAACAAGTATTTTAAAATCTAGTAAAATCTAAAAAATGATGAGAGGATTATTTTTACTGTCATGTTATTTTTATCAATGAAGAGAAAAATTATTACATGTCCTTCGATGGAGATAGTGATGAACTATTACCTACAGAATGGGTGGAGTATGACCTTGATGAAATAGACTACATAAAACCTTTCAAAAGGTAAATAATCCCTCCTTTCATACCATCGGTCATTCTACCAAAAATTATAGATATAAAACCTCTCCCAAGAACACATAAGTTTTCTTCTATTAAGAGTATATCTTCACTATGAGTCAGTATTAACTCATAACTAACACATCCATAAGATGAAATGTTGATATAACCCCTACAAATATGTAAATAGAAAATTTCTTTGGGGAATAACACATCAAAGTGGGTAGCCTCACATTATGCCCTCATAAGATTTTATTATAAGAAATCATTAAAACAAAACACCTACCCTAGAAGTGACTCACCCTCCAATGAAGGGGATGGTTAATAAATAATTACTGAAACTTTTAAAAGATGGAATAAATTTTTTAATCTCTGATATCAAGTTGCTAAGTTCTATAAAAATAATTATAATGAAAGGGGGGAACATAGTTATAAATAATGATGAAGATGAATTGATATAAAATCACATTATAACTAGATGGAGAGTATGTGTTGACTATAAAAATATAAATATAGTAACTTATAAAGATAATATCCAATTTCCATTCATGGATAAAATGCTTGTGGGACTCATAAGACTCGAAATTTACTATTTCTTATATGTATATTCAGGATTCAATTAGATTGTAGTTAGACAAGATGATTTCTCCGAAACAAAATTCACATGTCTATTCAGTGCCTTCACCTAAAAATGAATTTCATTCTGTATGTGTAATACACTAAAGATCATTTAAAGGGTATGACACGTATCTTCCACTATATGGTATAAATATTCTTGAAAATATTTAGGGATTAATTTTCAGTTTGGGGATGATCATTCGAAGCATGCCTAAGAAATATTAAACTATCCCTACAACACTATAAAGAGAAGTGTTTTTTTTACAATGAAAAATTATTCTTTATGGTTCAAGTATCCATAGTCCTAAAACCCAAAATCATAAAGGATGTAATGGTAGTTGATCCCATATAAATCAAGGTGGTCAAAGATTTACCTAATCCATCAACAAATAAATGGACAAGGATATTTCTAGGCCATGATAGATTCTACCATTACTTTGTGAATGATTTTTCTAAATTTTCCAACCTCTAACAAAAATATTGGTATAGGATACCACTTTAGAGTGCACTGAAGAGTGTCAGTGGGAATTCATCAATTTAAAGAAATGCATATTTGCCACTCGTATTATCATTTCACTAGAATGGGAAAATTACATTGAGTTTAGTTGTAACACAATAGAATTAATTTTTAGAACTATGATTGGAATATGGGACAAAATTATTTTCCATCCCATCTACTATGGAAATAAAACCTTAAATAATTCTTAGGTAATCTACAAAAACCCTAAAAAATAACTCCTAACATTAATATTTTCATTCCAAAAGTTTCAATCCTATATAGTTTTGTAAAATGTGGTTTTTTTACACTGATTAGGATTACACAAATATTTTGTGAGTAAAAATTATTCCAAATCTAGATAGATGTGGTGAATCTTATTACGACAATAATTATACATTTTCAAAAAACACGCTAAAATGACAGGAAATAGTTTCATTGATCATCTATCCAATCTCCTACTTCCCCTCATTAAATAATAGGATAGTTTGGATGTTGAGGTCGACTTCCCTGATGAAACTCTCTTTAGTATAAACACAAAATAAATCCAATGGTTTTCGGACATTAAAAACTATATATACCTGATATCCCATTACCCAAACCTCTCTTACTAGTAAAGGGAGATATTTTTAGTCCAGACATCACACTACTGCTAGGGTGAGAAGATATTTCTAAGCATTTTCCTAATGGAATAATGTGACTATGCATCCATGAAGATGAGATACAATGTTTCTAAGCCATGTGTCACAAATCACCATCTAGAGTGAAACATGGACCAGAACTAATAGTTGAAAAAATCAGGTGAAGTGGGATCTTTTATCACATGCCTAACCAATATGAAGGATGTTTTTCTCAATGGTGTGATTGGTTACAATGAACTAAAACCATTTGATGAAGAAAATAAATTCTCCAAAACCCAAGGATTGAAGTTAGATTATTTTATGTGTGCGGAATAAACTTCATGAGGACATTACCTAATTGATATTGAAAGTAATATATCCTTGTTGGTATTGAATACATCTCCAAATGGGAAGAACATGAAGCCAAAACTCATGATATAAAAAATGGGGAAATGTATTTATTAAATAAAAACATGTTTCATTATTAGAATTTAAAAAACAACTCAATAGTTATAGGGGAGCACATTTTTACAATAATGATGTTAAGGGACTACTATAGAAGTAGTCAATTCGATATGAAATAGTGACTCCCTACCACCCTCAACAAGTTGGAAAGATGAATATTCAAATAGGTCAATCATAAAAATCTGCATTAAGTTTTTGGAAAAAAAATTGAATGGTCTGGGGCCTCAAGTTAGTTAATTAACTCTAGGAATACAACACCACATAAAAAACACCCATTGGAACTACTCCCTTTCTATTATAATTTAAAATGACTTTACATTTACCCATTAAACTAGAATGTCACTCATGCTATAAAGTTAATAAGTCGAATATGGATTCTTAGAAATCTGGGAAATTTTGAATGCTACATTTGAATGAACAAGAAAAGACAAAATTGGATTCATATAAATATTCTAGGATTTATTAAGTGAAATACAAGAAATTGAATGATCAGTGCATAAAATGATGAATTTTTCTACCAAGGAATAATGTCTTATTATTCAACAGTAGATTAAAATGGTTCCATGGGAAGCTCAAATAAATATGGTTATGAACCTTCATTCTTATAAAAGTTTTCACCGATGGGATCATAATATTTTGAAAAGAGGATAACCACCATTAAAATTCAATGGTTAGTGATTAATGATTTATCAAAAACCATTCCGCAAGAGATGTGTCATCACAATGAAACTCATTTGAGCACCAATGAGTCAAGATCTAAACATTAAACAAATATTACACTAAGAGGAAACCTAGGATTCTTGATCCAAAGATAGAATAAGAAACAGTACTATTTATGTTAGCTTGGAGCATTATAAGAGAGAAGTTCCAGGATATGGTTCACAAATATGAAGAAAAAAATCTTATAGTACATGTCATATAAGGGATTACACTATGTGAGTAGTTCCTAGCTGTACTAATTTTATGTTCAAAAATAATTTTTTTTACTAAAATATATGTTGTATAATTTCATGTATTATTTATACTGTGAACCTAGGGTTCACAAAACTCAATTCCTCACCCTTCCATTACCTCTAATCACACCTGACTTCCACCACACATTAGTCGTTCCCATACCTCACCTCCCCTCACCAAAAAATCATTATCCCTTTTATTTCAAAACCATCCCTATATTCCTCTCCATATTCAACGATCTCCCACACCTATAATGACCTGCAAAAATTCGGTACACACTCCTTTTATTGAACCCTTTATTGTGCATGATGATCCACCTTCTATATAATATAATAGGTTTTGTATGCCTTTATCACTCCATGTATCTTCTTACTCCACCTCTGCTTCAACCTTTGTAGCATCATTAGCCTCCGAGGACTCCCACTAGGTATCTAGTGGTTGTAGGATGACTCTTTCCCAAACTTGAACCTATAAAATAATATCTCCAACACAAAGAATCATGTATCACAAATTCACTATAGGTAAAACCCATGTAGACCAACAAAAAATTAGATCTATCCATGATCACATGCCTTCACATTATCCAGGAGGACCTCTACCTCCCCGACCGCCTGTGTATCACATCCATTTTTTATGTTTATGTAGAGACCTATAGTGATATATTATTTATGTTCATGGAAACCTTCAAATTGGTCTTTGACAACCTCTAATTCTGGCTAGGTGAAATTCCACATGAGATCTCATTCAAAGTGTTTTGAATCATGAATAATATTTATTCGGACATTATCACCACATTTGAGGTTTTTTCATCATTGCTTATTGATCAATGAATGTCAAATAAAATGGAATCTGGAAGATGAATTATTTCGATAATTAGAGTGATCTTGGTCCTTAGATTAACAAAACCACACAGTTCATATGTGAAACACTTCATATTTTTCATTAGGTATTTACTCATGCATATTTTATCTCATGCAAAGTCTCATGGAAGCATCATATAGTTGGACATCTTCATCCTTACTAATTCCATTGGAGGCCTTTATTCACCATAGAATCACATTTCACATTCTAATACATGGATAATTAATATCATACACATGTCACACTGATGGGAGGGTCATTTATTACTCATCTAGCTCAGAATTTAGTTGTTTTTAACACCACCCTTCCGCTCACCTATCTCGTACCAATGTATTCAAATAAATATTTTCTTCTGAACAATATTAGAGTAGGGAAGATGTATTATGTTATCTATTATTGGGGTTTGGGATGCTCTGAGGACACTAATGAGGCAACATGAAAATATTTTTCCATCCCATTGCACGTTTCTACTACATCTAGTCCCACCTCCAACTAGTATTTCCATTTCCACCCATCCCTCCACTATAACTACTCCATATATCATGCCTCCTCTTACTCACACCATCTTCACATCCCCCTGAACCACTACAATACCCAGCACAATAGCCATTAATTACCTTTGTCTTTCACGTATATATATATATCTTGGTGAACCTTAAATAGTTATGTTGTCACAAATGCATCATATTCCAAGACCCACAATCCGTTACCCCCTCCCACCATCCCTATAATTTCCTACAGTCAATCATCCTCCACAACTAGCAGACCCTTCATCCTCCATAATTCCTGCCCCCACCTATTCCAACATACCACCTGAGCTGATAGATCCAGCTACGTAGTTGCAGTTTCTGGAAGAGCAAGCTTGGAGAGGCAAGATCACTACTCCTCTATTATATTTTTAGGTATCTTACATATATTCAACTTCTAGATCCATAACCCCAATCAAGATTATTAAATCACAACTAGAAACCACTGAGACAACTACCAATACCCTTACACCTCCTTGGGTTGTTAGACTATCATCCCTTCCTCCATTTCTACTATTGATTATATTGGAAATCTACATGCACCTTCTATTTGGGATAGGATTTTAGATGAGCATGTAGATGGTTTTGATTACACTTAGTGTATCCATGTACCCACCCCAATTTTTCTACTCCTTCTGGGTGATTATATTTTTTTAGTATCAATATTCCATCTATCTAATATATCATTTCACTTATTATATATATGAGTTACTAGATTTACCTCACTATTTCAGGGCTTATTTTTCATTTCATTACTCTTTTTTTATTACTATCTCGTATTCCTTTTCTCTGGTCATTGATACACCTATGACGTCACCAAATATAATTTTAAGAAGGATGGATCAACAACTAGTTGATTTCAAACACTAGCTTGAGGAGCTTTCAATGGAGATCTATGCTCAGCATCGATCATCACTATAATAAGAATGAATTATGTTTCTTCCACACTGTATTCATTCTCAATACACTCATGAGGAGGTTTATTTTTTCAAGAATCTATGTGATCTTGATGACACCACCTTCAATTCATGTAGGTGGCATAAGACTTCTGAGTAGATAGAATTCACTTGATCAATTATTATTTCCATTTATTTGGATGACGATGCCTTTGTTATTTATTTATAGGATGAAAGACATATTTCATTTTTTTTCTTCATTTTTACTATTATAATTAGGATTTTATGTTTTGCTTGTGGAAGGCTTATTTTTTATCATAGGTCTTTTTGAACTACATTATACATACATATCAATATGTATCTAAAATGACTAATATTGCTATTAATAATGTAAAGCTTGCCCTATTACACCATTCTATATATTTAAAACCTATGGAATAATGTTTTATCTTGTGTACGATTAGTCTATATTACCCATTATATAGGTTTTCTATTTTGATATCATGATTCTCCATGTTTACCCATGTCATGAAAATCATTACAGGGAGCCCTCAACACTTTAGTATTTATTTTAAAATTTCCCATTTCATTTTATATACACTATATTTTTTATATCTAACCCATATTACAGTATATGATAGTGTTTAAATTGTCTCATTTTAAGTGTGAGGTAATCCTTATTGAGCTTCACAGTTGATATAGTAGAATTTTTACTTACCATCATTTATCATGGTGAAATTTTACATTATAAGAAAGATTTAAACCTAAAAAATTCATTGAACCCACTAAAATAAAATATACATTAGGTCATTAATTTTAGAAATTCATTTTTCCCCTTTTTATATTTTTGTAATTATTTAAATTTTTTAATTTAATTATAATTTTAAATTTTATAAAATACTTTTGATTGACATATTACATAATTTTATACCTTGAGGGATTTATAGTTTTTCTTGCGTACTCCCATTCTTAAAAGGAATATAAGCTTAAAATTTCATTTTATTTTATAAACATATTTCTTTAGTATCACATAGTTTATTTTAAACTATCAAAATATGAATTGAGATCTTATAGATCATTTAAATGAACAATTAAAATTTTAGAATGATTGTGAAAATATTTTTTGAGAAAATATTTCTTGTGACCCACCTTAAATTTTTTCCTTTTTTATCCTATAGTTTCTATGAATGACATTTTTAGGATACAAATATTCCTTTTTAGTTTTCCCATCCTACCCAACTCTTGGTTTTATGCAGAATAAAATTTAAACAAGCCAGGGGGATTTTCAGCTGATTAACATGATATTTTTTGTTTGAGAATATGTATTGTGTTACTTTACTATACTAATTTTTTATGATACATGTTTTATTTCTATTATTTTAATCATACCCTATACCTTTGAAAATAAAAAAATAAAAAAACTATATTTTTGGAATATGTATTATGATGGTAGAAAAATCACAACTTATTAATTGATGAATCCTTTAAAAGATCATTTTTGGTTAGGGGAAGTATGTGAGATATGGGGAAAACATGACATTATAGAAATAAATTAAATGAAAATAATAAATAACATTGTATATTTTGGTTTCGTAAATGATACACTTATATATCTAGTTTGAGTTTTTTGGTGCATGGTAACTATTTTATCTCTAAGTAACTACTCCACTACACAATATATATTTATCATGCATTAAAATTATGAGGATTGCTTCTTTTTTAGCCTAATTTTTACTTTTTATCCACCATTCCACATCCTCAGAGTCATTTCCACAATTTTTCTATGCCATCATGATTAACCTTTTTGTCATTATAATTTGGAGATGATCGAACTAATGAAATAATATGGTTAGGAACATTAATTTGACATATAATCATAACCCTAGTCAATTTCATCCTTTTCTAATGAATAAAAATTCATTATGAGGTAATATTCAAAATGTGTTATAAATATAAGAAAATATTTTTAGATTATTATTAAAAGATTAAATATACAAATAAATAACTAAACTATGTGAGAATGAATGATTTTCTCTTCAATATTGATTCAACAAGTGTGACTTTTTCCGATTAAACATATTTTTATTTTCTTGTTTATAATTAATGTGTCTTGTTTTAAATTTGTTCATTTGATTTAACTATTGAGATGATTTGTTCATGAGGGAATGAAATTGTTCATGTGTGGGTGAATTTGATATTAAAAAAGTTTATATACATTATGGAGTCATTTGATTATCATTTATTCATGTTTTACTTGATAATGCTCTAGGTATTTGTGGATTATTTAAGAGAATATGAATCCAATGAATCCAAGGGAAAATATGTGAAAAATATCCTAAAATTAGGGTTACAAGTAATTAATCAATTACAATAAATGTTTGAGTATACTCATTGAATGTCAAAAGTCTTGAAGAATATTGTGATGAAATTACAATCCATGAAAATTTTACGTGATGTGAATATCTAATACATGTATTGTATGGTTAAATCTCTACATCCCTGTAAAATTATATGTTATGAGAAGTATAATTTCATGGGTTCTGATTACACATCATGAGATGAGTCAGATATCTGAATCTCAAAGAAACGGTTAGTGATTCACACCAAATACAAACATATTGATAAAAAAATGGATTGATATTGCACGAGATGAGAAATTTATAGGTCATGTATGTTTTTAATATTTAATTTCTAGATCATTCATAATAGATCATAACATTATGGTTTCACAATTGAATCTGGTTCTCTATCAATTTATTCATTTTTTTATAACAATTCAACTCTAAACAATTTCTTGTATTGTCTTGATTTAGTCAATGTGATGTTGATTGTTTTACATGTTTTATGCATTTATTTTATTTATGTTTACAATAAAAATATCCATATACCATTATTATTTATATTCTATAGTGGCTTCACTATATGTTCTTTCTTGTTTATTGTTTCCAGTATGTTTTTTATTGATTTAATTCTTAATCCCATTTCGAAATTCTTGATTAATGCATCCCTAATTACAAACTACCATATTTGAACTATTTTTCTAATTTATAATGTATGTATACATTTTTTATCGTTATTATTTCCATTACGAGTAACTAAACTTCTTTAGGTATGCATCGAGAGTTTGGGTGTTCTAAATTTAAAAAATCAATAAATTGAAACTCGATAACCATAAGGCAAGAAATCATGTTACATAAAAAATAATTCAATTATTTTAGGAAAACACGATTATGGGAAGATTAAATTAATGAACCGGGCCTAATTGGAGTAGAGTAGGCTCTGATCATTAGGATGCAACACATTTTAACATAAATTCTAGTCTTAATTTATTTCGGCTGTAAGATATATCTGGACCAAGGAATGGTTTCCTCCTAGATAGATCTAGTTTGTTTGACCATGACCAACTTGTGTTATAAGTGCTACTTCAAAGCCTAAGTATTAGGATCATTCCAATTTATGACTAAGAGTATTATTTTTATCTAAACCCTAAATTTGACCCTAATCCCTACATTGTTCTGTAATCGTAAACCAACATAGTAGCCTTAATCAAATTCGAAACCAAAACTAATTCTTGAAGAACCCTACATAAAGGGTTTAAAGTCCTCGTTACATTTCAACAAAACATTTCGCATGGGTTCAACCCAAAAATATATCTATGATATGCCATTATAGAAAGTGTGGTTTGGGATAACATTTAATTCTATTCTTACCATAACCCATGTGAATTAAATAATTAGTGCAGTCATATAATGAATCAATTGGTATAAATCACTAAATTAATTGGAAAGAAATATTTTTATTTCCAAAATTTATTAATATATATTTACTCAAAAGAGAAATACATTTTATACCTGGAATTTGGTGAAGGAATTGAATCTTTCTGATTGTTTCAAAAGAATAATTTTTTGGCCATAGTATGTTTTATAAATGATATCTATTTATAAGAATTATTTTATTATGGATTTCATAGAATATAATATCCCAAAATCATAGTAAATGATTTAAATTAATGGGATGGGGATGTTTTATTATAAAATTAAAAAATTGAAATGATATTGATTTTGATTTGATTCTTGATGAATCTTTTGTAATATTAAATTTGAAGAGGATAGTGTGACCCCTATTTGATCATTATATAGTGTTTAAATGAATATATTTAGATATTATTTTAGGGACTGATTCTTGGAATTAAGTAGCATTGTTTTATCATATAATATATTGAAATGTGTAGTTATATAAATTGAGATAATTATTGTTGAAACAATCCCACTAGAATATTTGAATGTGGAAACTCTTATACAATGGTGGAGAACAAATAAATTGGGGAATATTATGTTATTGTTGGAATAATCCGATTATATGTAGTTAAAAATTATTAGATGGTTCTTAATTTATTATATTTTATTAACTCATTATTGTAATGATATTTTATATAAATGAGAATCTTGACCAGAACTGAAACAAGAGGAAAAAAATAAAAAATAGGGAGTGATGCTGAGTGTTCCAAAGAGATAAAAAATAATATAAATTTTTATTATTTAGGGATCTGTGATCGAGAAGATGATCATTGAATTTATACATGAGGTGGGTAATGTTGATTCATCTAATATCAATGTTTATTATTAGATATCAATTTTTCTAAAGAGGTGATTGTATTCTTTATGGATTATTATTATTACTCAAAGTGAATAAATTTCATTTGAAACATTGATTTTGTTATGATATTTCTCAACATGTTCTAAAATACATTTAACTTGAATTTAAATGGTATAAATCCTATGATGTAAAAGGAAACATAGTGGTGTTTAATTTAATTACAAGATGAACATTGGGTTCAAGAATATACCCATTCTTGAAGGTCAAGATATATAGTAGAAAATCAATGGCTTAAAATAATTAATGATTATAGCAAGTATTAGGTCGCCACACTCAAACTTATTTTAATAAATATCATATCTACATTTTTCTTTTTAATTTTCAGTTTCATTAATGTACTATTGAGATTAATATTTTCAGTTCACCATAACATATTTGATCTTGAAGGTAAATTTTATGAATTAAATTGTAAAAGAAAACACCCCTAAATGATCCCCTCTATCTTAGCAAGGTAACCCAATCATTGGTCACATAAAATAGTATTAAAACATATATAGGATCCCGGTATTACATATCATATATATTGTACATATATAATATGAATTCAGCCAACATTATGGATGTATCTACTTTTTATGGGAATAACTATAACGTTGGGAACAATAGTATCATACCCTTTTTATACCACATGTCTTAATGGTTTCTGATGCAGTAAAAGTTGGACATGCACCAATTGAGAGAGATGCACTATTTTCATTTCTTGATTATAGAAAATTACAAGTTTGTGGGAATCTTTTAATTTACATTTTCAGGTTTTTATCATAAAAACATCAGAAAGGTTACACGGCTTTAAAAATTAAATTAAATTCGAGAAAAGATGAAATGAAATAATAAAGGAAATATTAAAGTTAATTTAGCTAAAATGACAATATAATTAAAAATATTTTTATATGAGATATGGGTATGGAAGAAACAATTGATGATAATTCTAAAAAGGTAAAGGAAATAGTAAAACAATATTTAATGTTATAGAGAAAATATAGAGGTGTTTGAAATTATAAAAAAACTACTGAGAAATTTTCTATACTATTTTGATCCAAAAAATTTAGCATTAGAATATGGATAAGATCATACATTTGAAAATATTAAAAATATTTTTGTTTCATATTATATGATAACGGATGTAGAATTTCAAATATATATATAATATGAGCGATAATTTAAAGATATGAGAAAAATCAAAATTGAGCCTGATGAAAATCAATATTTTAGTCATATTGATAATGACTGAGAAATGGATGTAGACAATAATAGAATAATATGTCTTTCCAAAAAGTACATCAGAAAATAAAACTAAAAACTTAAAATAAAATAACCATTAATGTGTTTTAAGTATATTGGGATTATGAAATTTTCTATAAACTATCTAAAGACAAAAAGTGGTGAGTATGATGATGATGATTAAGATGAGAAGCCTGCAAATAAGTAATTGGTTAAAAAATAAAAATAGATCCCCAAATATACTATGAAAAAATGAATTTTCTAAAAGTAAAAAGAATATGTCTTATGAGTGACTGGTAATAGGATTACTTCTAATGAAACATCCAATCAAAAGAATAAGTTGTTGATAAGATGAAAATCATCATGGAAAATGTTGAGAAGCACAGGTAATCCTCGTGCAGTGAAGATGAAGGAGGTAAATAAATATACATGGAACATGTTTTAATGTCTAGACTAGAAGAATGTATTTAGAATAATACCATACATAAAATGGATATAAGTCTATTTAATAAAAAATATGGTAATAAAAATGTGAGGAAATATGAGATTCAAAAGGGTGAAAATGAAGGATTGATGAGATTAAAAAAATCAAGGTAAATTTTTTAGTAAATAAATTTCAAGAATAATAAGGATGATAAATGAACTATAAAGGATTAATAGATATTCAATACATAAAAAATGATCTTTGAAGATGGTAATGGATTGAAAAATATTAGATAAGACTCAAACAATTCTATAAAAATAAAATTGCAATCCTGGCATGCAATTAAACAATATGGATTAAATATATTGTCCACAATATTCTTTCACCATATCAAAAAAAACATTATTTTAACTAACATTTAATGTTAAAATTAAAAATCAATACATTTTTTGTGAAAATATGGTTGACGAAAACCCCCATTTAAACCTCAAATAAGGGAATAAATTTTCAATAAATTTGGTAACCCTAAAACTAATTCAAATATAGTATTTTATGTGTTAATAGAAATAGTTTCAAAAATATAACACTAATGAATATAGGAGAACAACATATAATAGTTATTAGCATTTTTTGGGGGTTTATTCGAATAAATAACACTCATTATGGTATATAATTCCATTTCATTGTAAAAAATATTTATCAATTAGAAAAACACAATAAAATTTATTGAAAATTATAAAATATTGAAGACTACTAATAAAAATTCATCAAATACAAATATTGAGAATATGTTGGTTATTTGTAAGAATTTTTTGATATATGTCATTAATAGTTTCACTATTATAATGAATGAATAATAATAATACTAGGACCACATTCCTATAATGGAATGGGAATGTTGATTTATAAGGTATTTAAGGATGAAAATTTTGTAATAATATAATTTCCATGGACAGAATATAGCAATGGTGAATTAGATATTCAAAATATTGGATATTTACACTATATGATGGGTGATTAAAAAATATTGAATATTATTGAAGAATAATATAGTGGTAATATGAAATCGTTAAAAGATATCTATATGAACATTATAATATTTGATATTTCTGAGATATATGATCAAAAGAAAAAATTCAAAGATTTACACTATGATAATGGGAATAAAAAAAACTCTTTATGTATTATATATTTATGTTAGGATTGAAATATTTATAATAAATAATTATATCTCATTAAATTCCAAAATTGTAGAAGGATCATCATCTAAAGAAAAATATCATGTGAAATTACATTTCAAATTAGTTATTCTTCCAATTCTCTCTATTTTAGTGCCAATAATAAGAATCATCTATAGAAAATAAAGATATTCTATCTTGGTTTGAAAATGTATTAAAAATGTCAATGTATGAAATGCATGAGACAAACCCTAATTGAATAGAGAGTGATATATAGAGGGGGGGGGGGAGAGTGAGATTGTATTTGGAACATGTTATAATAGAAAATAATTCAAGCAACTAAAAAAGAGTTCATATATAGTCTAATATTTGAGTAGAAATATTTTATAGCAACATATATTTAAAAATCAGACAAAGGTATAAAAATAGTGATCTAATTTGTATTAAAATAAATAATTATTTCTTATGAAATAAATTATTCATGTTTATATTAGATTACTTCAAAAGATATAGATATATTCAAAATCCTTAGAGTTGGGAGTCAAAATCAAAAAGGTGATATATTATAGTGTAAGGGGATAAAATTATAATTATTTTGAAATTTATCTTTAAAATCATAGAATAAAACACTAATACAGGGAAAGCTGTACCCCCTATTATAATGAAATATAATAAAGAAAGAATCAATGTTTAGTTTAAATGGGTTGAATAATTGATTCTGATTACAAATATTCCTATTTTTTTAGAGAATCAATGTGTAATATTGTAAATATTTACAACATTTTCCTTTGTATACCTCTATCAAACAAGAAACCATTATAAATGTCGTCCAGGAGAAATAAAAAATACACTAATATATCAGTTTTCATTGTAATTTAGAGGTAAAAACACCAATATGAAAACTTTTTAAGAGAAATATGATAATTGGATATTCATGGGATATTTATCAAATTTTATAAGCTTTATATACTAGAATAAGTGGATTCACAAAAAATTTTATTTATTTTATGTGAAGATTATTGAGAATTAGTCAATATAATATGTGATAATTGAATATGTTTGGAAACATTAATAGTACATAGTAATAAGAAATTATTAAAATATAATTAATGAGAATAAGTGAAATACATAATTTATATTGAAATGGATTTTATGAAAAACTGGTGTTTAAGATAATGTTGCTGAAAATTAGAGGTTAAAAATAAAAGGATATAAGTAACATATTATTCGAAAAAAATACTTTCAATCAAGAGGATCAAATATAAAAAGGGTGAAAATTTATAACTTAAATTTAAATTTATCTGATTTCTTATATTAATCCATAAATAGTATTAAAAATTTATTGATGAGAAATGGATTAATTTAATGAATAAACAACTAGGATGGATTGATGAAAATGATATATGGGATCAAGTGCCAAGACCTGATGTTAAAATTTTAATTGGTATCATGTGGGTATTATACAATGAAATAAATGAAAAGGATTAGGTTTCTAGAAAAAAAATATGGTTATATTATTGTTATTTATAGAAGTAAGGAATAAATTTGGAGGATAATTTTTTACTTTTTTCAAGATAAGATCTTATTAGAAGGTTTCTTAAAGTGGTAACTCAAAAACATTATATATTATCTTACAAGGATGATATGTCATCCTTTTCATATGGAGAGCTATAATAAGTTGTTTTATTTTAGGAACATTAATTATTCATTCTTGATATAGATATCATTATGGTATACAAGATAAAGAACACATTATATGGGTTAAAAGATACACTTAAAACATGGTATTCCGTGAATTTTGGATACTTTGATCAAATGAATTTTACTAAACGATTTTTTTAAAAAAAATATATATTAATGTGATGACTATAGGAAGAAATATTTTTATACTTTATATGAAAGATAAAATATTATATCTGTATAACGATACCTATTATGACTTTGAAAAGAAGATGTTCAAATTTGAGATTTCCATGTTTGTTGAAATGAGCTATTTTCATGGATTATATGTAACCCAAATATATAATTACATATTTTAATTTAAATAAAAACATCCTTATATTTTTAGAATAAATTTTTAAAAATTTATTCCATAAGTTTCAACAAATATATTAATAGAATCCAAGCTATGAAAAGATGAAAGATGAAGCAATTTTGATTTCGAAATGTATTTAAGAGATATGTCAACAGAATATTCAGTTTTTATCTACTTTATAAAATTTCTTCCTAGTTAAAATTTCAAATATTTACAAACATAGTTGATACATTATATTGAAATGATAATAAATATATATATTTTTGGACATTTTTCTAGGTAAAAACTACATAGGGTTGTATTATAACAAGGATAATTTAGTTTTATTAATCAAAATATTTGTAGAATATATTATTGTAACTTATTTTATTACTATCAATTCAATATATTATTTTCTAAATAAGATGACTGTTGAAAAATAGGAAATCAAACATATAAACATGTGGAAAAAATACATTTATGGGGGTATAATGTAATGAATCCCAAGGGAAGCCCCACTAACAATGTTCACTCTCTCAGGGGGAAATTTACCCAAAATAAAGAATCTAGAGAACTAAAAACATTAGGTATCCATGGAAGAAAAAAAATAATAAAATGTATTCCATAATACTAGAAATTTAGTATATTCATGTGGTTATTTATAAGTAAATTTCACATATAGATTACATATTAAATAGACCATGTGATGGGGACTAATCCATGCAGAGAATATTCAATGGTAAGGAAGTTTGTTTCGACCATCAAAAGGTGATTATTTTTTTCCTAAAAAGATGGTAGCCTATTATAATCTCTTTATATTAAACCAATAGATAATCAACACATCAAAATTATTTAAAAAAATATACGATAACGGAACCCCATGGATCATGAGTAGTAAGCATCCACGCAAGACACCCATTTTACAAGAACCATTTGTGTGGATATTGAGACAATAATTGTGTGGTTACCAGTGGATAAAATTACTATGAGTGGAGAAGAGAACACTCTATAGGGGTGTTAATGGACAATAACAATCTATGAGATAGAAATATTCATATATCTTGAGAAGTTGAATCATATTGATTTAAATGTTCTTGGTTCTAAATGTGTGGTTTTTCATAGTACAAGGGGTGACATTTTAGTGATATTCATTCCTCACATATCATATACACCAACAACCTAAAGAGAGGATAAAATATCTTTCCTTATTCACTGGTCTTTAGATTCCCATTCCCTATAACCAAAAGTTATGAAAAATAAATTCTTTATTCCTACTGAGACAGCCCAATGAACTTTTTGAATGAGTTCCACAGTTTATTCCCCAATTAAATTTTAAAGAATAGTTTAGAAATGGTTTCTTCAAGAGGTTACCCAAAATATGATCACCATGACTCAAGGGTTATGTTAATATAGATGATATTCTCATCATTGGGTAGTTAATGTTTTCTAACAAACTTTATTATGAAGTTTAATTTTATTTTTTTCTTCTTACACCAATGAATCTCCCCGAAGTAGTCAGGATCATTATGAGAATCCACCACTCTATGAAAATATTTCATCAAGAAGCCTCTAGATGAAGTGCCTATGAAAACAGATTTATTTCCATCACAGTTAAGTATGATGAAATCAACAATTTCATGATGGTATATGTCTATAATATCATGGATGAAACTTGAATTATAACTTTCTTTTATGAATGTAATTTTTGAAGTTGGTAATCATGGAAAACCATGCGTGGATCCCGTCAAATTATGGTGTTAGAAATTTATTCATCACCTACCCACTATCTAATGAGTATGGTGATCGAGATTTGAGATGTGGGGTTAGACCATGAACCAAACATAAAAAGATACCCCTCATATAGTTTTCATATCATACGCATTGTTTTCTATCATATGCCTACCCCAAATAATCCATCCCTCGAGAACCTCACATTTCATCTTCACATGCAAGTATTGTATCATTCATGATATACATCATTTGTTAAAATCTCCCTACATCAAAGATATACCCATCTTGGTTTATTAACCCAGTGATGATTTCTATAAAAATGAGAATCTTATCTAAATTATGAAATGATTTTTTATTATAGTAGAAAGGACACATTACAGAACCATGAGGGTAGAAAAATATGTATATGAATGGAGGATAGGATGATACTAACCGGGGTAATTACTCCTTAAAATGATAAGAACGGTTCTTCCTATTCGTGTTGAAAATCACGATCCTATTAGAAACCTTTTCAAAGTGGTTAGTACATATTCATGTTGAGATATTTTAGAACCTATATGGTTTATAAGAAGTTTCCTTCTTTGAATTTTTTGGCTACTCTTCATTGACATGACCCACCTACTCGAATATCAATTGGAAATATAGATGCTACACTTCTTATGGTTGAAATTTTTGATGCCCCATTTCTAATATTACTTCAAGATATTTTTGATAACCTAAATTGATCTTTTAATCTTATTAAAAAAATTATTGTCTCATTAGTGAGCATGAAATGTGTAATTCACCTAGGATGATACCTACTATTATAAGAAAATCTATTTCTAATCGGGATGATTTTGTTAATGAGGTGACTGAGCATGTCATGAGTAAGGATGAAGAGGGTACGAGATATATGGTCTTCATTCCTTACACTAAATAATACATTTACTAATTCACACTCTTTCCCCATAAAATATTTGGAGACCGCTGAGGAACTGTAAAACCTAAAGAATATATAAAAGGATTAATGAAATAAACAGATACATGTGAGCTCCTTAAGTATTAAATTACATTCAATTTTGTTAGTGGATTTTTTCTCATATCTAATTTGATTTATATATTTGAGATGAGTTTCATTCAAATGATATCACTAAAATCCTCTTGAATTAGGACAATAGAATCATGTAATATCCTCTATTTTAGTAACTCGTTTTATTCTTTAGATATCCATTGGGGGTGTTATTTTCATATATTATTTTGATGAAACTGGACATCACCATATTACAAAAATTAAAAATACTAATTATTTGGTAGTGTTAGAGAGAATGAGGTTATTTAATTGTCAGAATGAAAAAAAATTAGTGGCACAAGAAACTTGAGGAAGGTTTCATCTATAGAATGTGTCTTTCACTACACAAACAAGTTCATTCCTAACCAAATACCATGAGGCTATGTAGAAAGAACCAGGTGAATCTTCTATAACCGGTTTACTTTCAGGGTTAAGAGACCACAATTCTTCATGGATCTATGTTTCCTCAAGAATATTATCCATGAATGCATTTTAAAGATCCAGAACAATATTGGGAATGTATAATTACCCATTATTAACATACATGGATATTTCATTATTTTAGATGAATAGTCGACATACTAAAAAAATACATTCCTAAAGACTATATTATTTTATTATCATTATAAATATGGAACACATTCTTTTATTAGTGATATATCTTTAACATCTTCTTTATATATCTTCCCCTTTAGTAATCCTGCTAAAAGTTGTTCTTCAAAACCTAGTGAATGGAAAAAATCGAAAGGGGTGATTTTTAATTCTGAGTAAGGGTGGATAATGGAAATATGTAAGCATAAATTGAACATAAAGTGTTGAGAAACAATCATCATGGTAACATTGTAGAGTTTTTTGGAAGAATGTGTTTGTTGATAAAGAAAAATTTTATGGCCATTTTTTGAGTTCTGGAGAGATTATGGATATGTTATGTTGATAAATATCCAAGAAAATGAATTTATACATTAGGGGTTGTGTAAAAATATGTGTATACATGGTGTTGTCGTTTCATAGTGTTTTCCATATTTTTTGGGGTCTAATATCTAGACAATGTAAAAAAACATGATTCTGGAAAATGAATTATATTTTCATTAAAATAAACTTTTGTGTGAAAGAGTGTTGGTGATATTCAATGATACATGAATGTCTAGATTTAGGATCATCACATAAAAATATAGCATAGTAAGAAGAGTTGAAAATATTTGAATATTCACAAAATATGATTCTATGAGAAAAAGAAAGAATTGCATGGGTTTACTAAAAAGAGATGGATCTTGTGCATGAAAGAATTTCATGTGAATAATGAGACATCAAATTGAGAGCTTCCACACTCAGGTAAATCAGATAAAAAAAGAGGAAATCACATAAGTATTTTTCACATAGGTTCATAAGGGTCTACAAATTGATTAATACCCCTTCCTTTTAGTAGCAAAAGCCATAGCAAAATTCAGATCTCTAAATAATGTAATATTTATACGAATTTAATTAAAGTTATGTGTGATAATATTTTAATGGGTCAACAAATAAAATTGTTTTTATGCTCAAGGATGGCATGTTTCATGAAATAGGTTTTTCAGGATGTAAAATATAAAAAAAATTTTGTGTAAAAAAAGGAAATTGATTATACATGACCAATGGAGTTGTGTGCAAAGAATTAAAGTTGTGCACAAGTTCAAAATTTGTGAAAAAAGTTAAATATTTCAAAAAAAATATTTTTGGGCACAAGACATCAAAAGTTTACGTGAAAGAAAATGTGGAAACTAATGGGATTTGCCAATAAATTTTTGGTAAAGTGGTATTCATCATGTGGACGAAAGTAAAACTGGATGATACACTAAATGTGTTATAAAACATATTGATTTTATAAATCAAAGTAAAATATTCCATATAAGTATTGAGAAGACTTCAGTTGAGAGAGCAGTGAGGTTTTATGTTGTGATTCATTGTAAACCAATAGGGATAGTGAGTCTGCTCATAACATTGTAACAATAGTTTACATTAGTGGATTGGGAACATAGGAAAATCTCTTTTGTATGCTCTATAGATATAGCCCAGTGTGGGTCCGCTATGCAAAATTTATGTATCTGAAGATGGATTTTATTTTTTACATATATTTATATGGGAATGTATGAGATGTGTGTTTTTTTAATGAAGAAACAAGATACAATGGAGCAGGTTTTATAAATATTTGTATTTCATAAGACCTTAATCATAAGGTAATCAATACAATTAACCATGTGTTCATATTAAAAAATATGACATAAAAATGGTGGTAGATACATAAACATGTAACATCATTCCCTATAATGCAAGGCTAATTTCCAAAAAAAAACTAATCAAGGAACTTCATTGGGACTACACCTGTTGGGGTGGACACAACTCCATCCCTCATTGCAATAATTTATTTTATGGGACTCTGTTCTCATATAATTATGTAGTGTATTGTGTTTCCCCATCTTCCCAGAGTGAATTGGGTTTCCCCATCTTCCCATACAGGATTGGGACACACTTCATTACCATTTTTGAATCAATGTATTCGACTTGTTTCCCATAATTATGTAAGGATATATAAATCATCACCCAATACATTGGAGGGAGAAATATATCTCACTTTTAAAAAAATAAAATCATACATACATGTACCATAATTTAATAAAACTTGAATCATATCATAAACCATAAAAATAGATGGGTTACATAAACATCATATCAAACCCATGAAATAAAATGGGTATAATTAAAATTTCATCATATCAATACCTATGGATAGGATATTGGTCTAATAATGCTTTCATTAAAGCATAATCTATTAAAAAAGAAGGTTTCAAATTAATATAACTTGTGGAAGAGAAACATTTTTCATAAACATCATTCTATCAAAACATAAACAACTAAAGAACAAATATGAATGGTAATCTTGTATCATATCACAATAAACCATAAGGTATAATTATTTATTTAATATTTTATGTAAAATGATTTAACAAAATCACATAGAATATTTATTAAGTTAGAATCATTTATTTTGAAATATATTTCATAAAACCATTTCAAAATCCTTTTCCTGTAAAGAAATTGTAATCATTTAATTAATACATGTATTGAAGAAAATATCATTCTATCATTGAAATGTTCTCTTTAAAACATAAAACTATTTGAAAAAAAATTTCATTTAAAATAAACTACAAAACATATAGATGAGTATAGAAAACATTTTGAAAGCATTTTTATTTGATAAAATATAAAAGAGTCCTAAAAATATTTTGAAAACATTTTCCCTTGAAAAGATAAAAAATAATCCTAAAAACATTTTCAATAACTTTTTCTTTGAAAAAAATTGTATAAAATAAAAACAGGGTGCAAAATCTTTTTGAAACCCCTTTAGTAGAGAATGAATTTGAAAAATTATAATGAAATCATGAAAAATTTAAAATCCTTTTCTTTGAAAATTTTCTTTTGAAATATATATAATTGAACCGTTGAAAATAATTTTAAACCACTTTTGAACATAAAATCATTTTGAATAGGTTTTTATTTGATAACAATTTTAAATTAAAAAAATAGAATATTAGGGAAACATTTTCATTAAAGTCATATTAAAAAGTAATATTCAAGTAAATGGCAGTCATGAAGGTGGGTATTTCATACATTGCAAACATTCCTTTTTCACCTTAAAAGTTTAAAAAGTAAATTGAGAGGAAAATGACTGTAATATTCATTTTAAACCCATTTTTTTAAGTTAAAACATGGGTAAAAATTTTCATTAACCATCATATGATAATATTAAAACATTTTTTAAAACATTTTTAGAAAATTATTTTTGGAAAAAATACATATTTCTGACCATAATGATAAATATAGTTAGATTTTCATAAAAAACATTTTAATTATATTAAGTACCAAAAACTGGAAAATGATACTCATATATGAATAAATCATGAAAATAAAAAAAGGGAAAATAATCATGATTTATATTGAGATATTGATCATAATAATCCATCAATGGAATTATAATAATAAACAATCTCTATAAATGATGAGATGGTAGTAAAAACCTATTACCACTTTAGGGAAATTGAATAATAATCTAAATGAAATAATAATATTAAAGAAATATTAAAATATAATTAACGTATATTCTTTATATTAAATTTAAAATTTTAATATATACACCGCATAATAAGATATAGGTGCATAAGATGGAATATATCTCAAAGGAGTCAAAGTGAGACAAAATTATGTTACTGATTTGGTAAATTTTTAACTATAAACCCTATGAAACAAATATCATAAAATAGATATTTAAATAACAATAAAGTTAAGTTTAAGAATCATAAAATAAATCCATAAGAATTAAAAAAGTCACATATAAGTAATATGTGGTGAACATGGGTTTTGTCTCATGGAAAATAAATGTTATATGAGAAAACCCTTGCGTTCACTGTTAACCCTCTTTGTACTCATTCAAATATCTTTTATAACAAATATATGTTTAATGTACATGTATAAAATAAATATATTATTATATCTAATAAAAAATATGATTTCATTATGACTTTATATTACACTTTTATTAATAACTCAATGTTAATTTTTCATTTTGGGTAATAATTGATTTGTTTTTCTCTTGTGTTTTTAATTGTTATATATTGCGTCATCATAGTTATTTCATGATATAAATAATGTAAAATGATATAAAAATAAATTATAATTATTATATATCTAATTATATTAATCTATAAATGACACCAATATTAAATTGAATACATCATTCTTGGAGATGGTATGTCGTACGTATGCATAGCGGTTGTTTCTATTTTAATGTCTTATTGAAAGAAAGAAACTAAATTTAATATATTTATAAATATAATATAATTAAATTATAATCATTATTTCATATATATAATATATATTTACTAAACCCATCGTTAATTAATTCCATGTAATGTGTCAATGAATCGCATCGATTTGAGGGAATGCTATTCCAGACTTCCACAAACGAAGTTATTGTTTTTACAAAAAATGGAAAGAATGAAGGTATGTTTTATATAATAATTAAAAAAGAATAATTTATTAATAAATATAATATATATCAAATAAAAATTGATTTTCCATCATAATTCCCATCCATGAGATGTTGTAGAGTAAAAATGAACAACATCATTTCATGAGGCAGTAGTTCACCATACATAATAACGGTATCTTCGTTACTCATTAGTTATTGGTGTGTGTAAGTGTATTAGGAACCATTAGAATAAAATCATATCAGTATATTTATGATATTTTTGTTATTATATTATCATTAAATATGTATAATTGAATGGGAGTAGAATAAAATAAAACAACTATTACTTTTAAAGAATGTTGCCTCTTTTTTAGGTAACTCTTTTTTTTCACCAAATGACATAATTGGATAGATTTATTACTTATGTTAGGATTATAGGTTGAGGATGTGAATATTTATAGTTTATTTTATCATAGTTTGTTAAATGAAAAATTCTTCAGATATTTGAATAATTTGGAGGGGTGAAAGCCTTTTTATATTGGATGTGGAGTGGCATTCCTATAAATTTTTTAAAAGGGAATTCCACCAATATTTTTCCTATCAAAAATATCTTAAATAATGAAAATTATTTTATATTAGTAATGATTGGATCTATTTACTTCTATCCAATTAATGTTCAAAAACATGCTAATTAATTTTGGTTCTAATGTGTATGGTTTAGTCCCTTCTTAAGCTGTTTTTTAATCATTCTAATTAATTTAAATCACATTCACTAATTTTTTTTTTGAAAACTATGTTTGGATTATTAGAACTTATAACATATTATTATCGACAATATTTAATCCATTTTTCTAAATTTCAATAAAAAAAGTGGTATAAAATAATTTAAATTTAATCCCACAGATGGGATGACATAACGGGTTTCTAAAGTAAACATATTCAAATGATTAGTGATTTTTTTATCCCATTTCCAAGTGAAATTGATTAAAATGACATAAAGTTAATTAATTAATATATAATTGATATAATTGTACTTCTAAAAAAATAATAAACAATAATTTAAATTATAAATTAATTATAAAAAATTTAGTTATCAATAAATATTCCATGTTATTCACTATTCATCAAACAATGAAACATAAAAAATACCAAACATTCACCTTAATATATTTTTTCATTTACGATTTCAAAAATCATGATTTTTTTATTAAATAAAAAAAATCAAATTTAAAAAAATCATACATAAAATGGGCTCTCCATTAAAAGATGGTAAAATTATTTTCTAGAAAAAAAACAACATTTTATCATAAAATTCAATTTCTTAATAGTATACCAATAAAATTATTTAGATGGGTTTTAAAATTATTTAATTAATAACTAAACTTTATTTAAAACATTAAACAAATTTTTATGTTTAAATTATTGAGATAAAATTGTTTTTTACATATAATAATAGTTTGTTTATAAATAGTATTTTATTTATTTTAAAATAGTTCTTAAATTAAATTTTACTAATTGATAACCAACAGATTCATTTTATATACATATATTAATCATATTTTCCCAATTTTATAATCTTATTCCAAAAATTTATTCCAATAGATAGGTGGTAACTATAATAAAACATTAATAAGAACATTAATAGTATCATGTAGTCCATTAAAACATGACCTTTCATGTACTAAAATCTATAGAATGGACTCAGTATTTTGTGCAATATAATAAATCATAGATTTGTATGTGTTGGAAGCTAATCAACATGTTCATGTAGTAAAATTGTGACTTGTTGTTGCATATGTCTCAATCGACACTTAATTATTTCATATAAAAATATAAATATTCACATTTGTGTGAAAAAAATAACAAAATATTAAATTAATTCCAAAATATTCATTCACAAAATAAAAAAGTGTTACATTATACCACATATAAAATGAATTTCACCCTTAAAATTAATCAGGGATATTAATGTTTAATACTTCAATTTTCCCTTTATTGAAACACATATCATAAAAATTAATAATTAAATCAACATTAAAAATGGAATGTTGGAAACATGATGGTATCCCAAAGTAACTCATAACTATGTTTCCACATGGGATAACATTAATCGAAAATGAAAGTGTGGACTTGGTTGAAATGTTTAAACATTTGTACGGATTGATTGAGGGAATAAATCAAAAACAACTGAATGATCAATTAAATATTTAGGGCATCAAAGTCATAAATATGTGACGATCTAAATGTCCATCAGTTCAAAAAAATAATGTATTATGAAAAAAATTTATTTCAATGTCATTTTTGTAAAGTATAATAATTTTCATGAAAGGTTATACCTTCTTTTTTTAGGAAAACATCTCCCCTTTTTTATCCCTGCTCAATTTCTACTTCAACTCATTCCTCAAAAAGGAAGGTGAATTTTTTCATCCCAAATGAACTAATAGATATCTATGATCCATGATAAGACATACTATATGTCATTAGTTATCACCAAAAAATAAAATTTAGAATAGGTTATCCAATATGCATAAATCGTCATCTATTAAGAAAACACTTTAATCTCACAAACATCATTCAAATATTAACATAAACATTCCAAAAACTGTTTAATTGATAACACTTCACAATAGTGAAAATAAAATGCATTTGAATGAAGTTATCTAGATTAATTTAATATTTATACCACATATACAATAAAGTATCACTTGGATATCACATTCCATACATGTGAATACCCTCATCGTATATTCTCATGGAGACACATTAATAACATAAATTACTATAAATCCTATTTGAAAACATGCATGATTCTTTATTTAAAATATTAATGGATAAAATTTTAAAATAAAAGAATTTTTGAACATCATCCATAATAACATTGACCTATTTTTCTAAAAATATTTTATCAATTCTAAAATCATGAATACATTATAATTTACATTATCCATATCATACACTCTTTATCCATAAAAAATATCATTTCATAATCCTCATAAACATGTTAAGAGTTATTGTACCTTAATGTATCCTTTCCATTAAATAAATTTATTAATTGATCAGTATCATCTAACACATTTTTCAAAATAAATAAACTTCTTCAAATAATTCATATATAATTCATAATTATGAAACGTAATATTTGAATTCCAAAACATATACAGTTCAGTCATCCAAATTTATTTGGAAATCATTACTCAAGATTTATCTTATTCCTTAAAAATAGTTTTATAGAATATGAAATATTAATAATGTATTATGGTTTTTCACCCTTAATATAATCCTTCTTCTAT
The DNA here is from genome assembly GCA_963277665.1 of Viscum album. Lineage (NCBI taxonomy): Eukaryota > Viridiplantae > Streptophyta > Magnoliopsida > Santalales > Viscaceae > Viscum > Viscum album. The sequence goes on from OY728135.1 coordinate 555,090,310, forward strand.
TTAATTAAAAAAATACTAGAAGAACTTTCCTTACCTTCCACATATTGTTTTTTCTCTCCATTTCTTCAAAAGTATATCCAATAATCATACCACCTTCATATTTTTATTCATAATTTTTCCACTTAGGAAATCAATTTTTATAATTCACATATATTCCTCATTGGAAACATTCAATGAAAACCATGTTCCTTTAAGATCTTTCTGTTAACTACAACAAAAAATCATTGGGTGAGAAACACTTTTCATAGTAGAAAACAGCATAATAATGAAAATTTAATTATTGGGTGTCTAAATAATAAAACATACTTATTAATGTCTATAACATTATGTTTATAATAGGTTATTCATTATCATTTTAAATAGATGTCATACCTGATTGTATAAAATGAGTTTTTGATTTACCAAAGTATGTACCCCGAGAGTGTAAAACACGGTCTGTAGTAAGGACCATGGCTGCGTACAAAGTAATGCTTGAGTCAGGCTCGATGCACCTTATCATAGTTTTTACACAAGGGTAGATATGTTCTATAACCATATACACTTGTATTATCTAGAAAGAGATGTATTTATAATGAAACACTCACTCAGTATTTTACAAAAAATCTAGGACATTATCATAAAAATTAACTCATCCTTAAACATACCATTAGAGACACCCCTAAATATATCCTTAGAAATATCCCTTGGGATATCACTAAAGTTTCTAATCTTATTTTCCAAATGTTGACTAAAATTTTTTTTCGATACAAACTATAACAACCCTGGATTAACATACAGGGATATTACATCATTTTAGATGACTATTCCACACATTAAAAAATACATTCCTTGGAACCATAATATTTTCGTGTCGTTGGAAACATGGAACACATTATTTAAGTATGGTAAAAAATAATAAACATATTAGTTAAAGATCTTCCTCTTTAGTACTTATAATTAAAATATTTTGTTCATAAATTAGGGAAATGATATATATGAAATGGGTGAGCTCAAATGCTCAGAAAGGGTAAATAAAGGAAATACATAATCATAAAATGAACATAAGGGTATGAGAACATTAGTATAACAATTTATGATCATACCCTACATAAAAATATCATAATCATGAGACATGGCATAAATATTGGAAGTAATTCAGACATGAATCATAAGGTAATAAAGAGAAAGTCACATGTGAGAATATCAAAATAATACGACATCAATTTTATTTCATATACCTAAACATTTATCAAAATTCTCTATAAGTCAGGGATCATTACCAAAAAATTATCAGGGCACTTCCCGGGGAGTATACCTACTGGGCAGGACACACAATCATCTCCAATTATAGTACTTTCTTTATAATGGATTTTTTTTACCAAAATTACCATAGTGTATTTGGTTTCCCCATATTACTATATTGGATTTGGTATAACCTTATTATCATATTATATTAGGTTTCCCCATCTTCCAATAGTAGGACAGTATATAGTTGTTTTCCATTTTGGATCAAGCTCGTCAACTTGTTTCCCATAATTATCTCATATGATATAAATCATTGCCCAATTTAATGGAAGGAGATACAGGTCCCACCTAACACATAATAAAATCATATATACATTTTCAACAGGATAATAAATCATTTATCATATCATAAGCAATAAAATATATGGGTTTTATAAACATCATATCATAACCCACTAAATGAAATGGGTATCATAAAAATTTCATCATATCATTACCTATATAAAATATATAGGTATCGTAATTATTCCATTAAAGCATAACCTATGAAAAGAAGAAGGTTTCAAAATCATATAACTTTTGGATGATAAATGAGTGTTAGAAACAACATTACATCAATACATAAACTATCCAATAAAGAATATGAATTGTATTATTGGATCATAACCCTGGAAAAATATAAAATATAAAAAAGGTTATTGACTTATATAGATAATGATTTTGAATAACTAAATAAAATATTTCTTAAGATAAATACCTTTTTTTTAAAAAAAATATTTTCAAAAAACCATCTCAAAAACCCATTTCTTTTAAAATATCATCACCATTTTATTTAAGACATTTCTTGAGGAAACATTCATTTATTCTTTAAAAAATATTTGAAAAATTAAATCATTTTAAATACAATTTCATTAAAATAAACATGAAAATTTATAAATGAATCTTTAAAAAAATTAAAACCTTTTTCTTTTGAAAATTATAAGATAATATTGATACATTTTGAAGAAAAAAATTTTTTAACTTGAGAAAGAATCTTGAAAACATTTATTCATTGAAATTATATTATAAACATAAACATAAGTATAAAAATAATTTTGAAACCCCTTTTCTAGAATATATATAAAAAATATATAAATAATTCATGAAATAATTGAAATCCTCTTATTTGAATATAACATATTTAAAACATATCAAGGAATCCTTGAAAATAATTTAAAACCCTATTTAGACATAAAAACATTTTGAAAACCATTTTCATTCAAACCCATGTAAAATTAAATAAATTTATTGAGTATTAGGAGTAAATTTTATTTATGGTAAAATTAAAATGTAATATTCAAGGATATTATGTCCAATATTGTGGGTAAGGCCTTACATTTCGAACATTTATTTTTCACCATAAATGTTAGAAAGGTTGATTGATCGAAAATTGAAAAGTATATTCCTTTTAAACCCTATTTTTAAAAAGTTTTAAAAAATGGGTAAAAATTTATATTAAAAAGTATATTTTAAATGTATAAAATTTTTGAATTTTTTTTTATAAAAAACACATTTGAAAGAACACAAAATTATGACTCAAAGGCAAAATAAAGTCATATTTTCATAAAATAGTTTATTTGTTATATTATGTCCTAAAGAGGGGTAAAATTGTAATTATACAATAATTAATCATTAATATGAATATGGTAAGATATTTCATGATTTCTATTTTTATATGGATCATTATATTTCATCATTGGAAGCATAATCATATATATTCAAGATAAATGCTGAGATTGTAGCAATAAATATTTACCACTTGGGTAACATTGAATCATAGTGCACATGGAATAATAAAATTATTTGAACCATAAAATATAATGAAATTAAATATTTTATGAAATATATTATTAAATGGAATTATATACACCCCATAAAAAAATATGTGCATAACATGGCATGTATCTCAAAGAATGAAAATTGAGACATAATTAAATTATCGACTCGGAACCATTTGTTTCATAAAGCCCATGAAAAAAATAATATAGTGGATATTAAAATTCCAATAAATTTAATTATAATAATCCTAGAATAGAAAATTGTGTATTAAACATACCACATATATATAATAGGTGGTGAACATGTCTACTGTCTCATAGAAAATTAAAGTGATATGATAAAACCCTTACCTTGTGTCTTAAATCCCTTCGCAATCATTCAAAACTGTTGTATAATAAATGTATGTTTATTATAAATCAATAACATAACTATATTATTATATCTAATACCATATAAATTTTTATTATGAATTTATATTAATATTTGTTTGACAACTAAATGTTAATGTTACGTTTTGGGTAAATATCGCATTGCTTTTCTCTTATGTTTTAATTTTTTACATTTTTTATCCTCACAATTATATCATGATCATCACAATGTAAAAAATGATATTTAAATATATATATATATATTATTATTAAAGTATTTATATTAATCTATAAAATAAAAAAATATTAAATGTAACACATCATTCATGGAGATGGTAGGTCGTACAAATGTAAGAATGTGTTTTCAGTTTTACTATCATATAGAAAGAATTAAAGTAAATGAAATATATGAATATATATATATATAATCATTAAATTAGAATTAGTATATGATATATATTGTATAAATTTACTAAACACATCCTTAATACATCTTATGTGATGTTTGAATGAAACACATCACTTTGATGAGGCGGTAGTCCACAGTTTCACAAACAAAGTTATCGTAAATACATAAAATGGAAAAAATGATAATATGTTTTATAAAATAATTACATAAGTATAAATAAATCATAAATATAATTTATATAATTGAAATTACATTTTTCATCATAATTCCCATCCATGATATATTGTAATGGAAAACCAGGGAACATCATTTCATGTGGCGGTAGTTCTCCGTACAAAAAATGGTATGTTTGTTACCCGTTAGATGGAAGTGTTTGTACTTGTAGGTAGATCCATTAGAATAAAAATAGTTAATAAAATTTACATTAATTGTTTATTATATGATCATGTAATAAGGATTATTTAAGTATTTTACAAATAAATAAAACTAAAGTGATCATTGAAGAAGGTTTCATCTTTTTCAGGTTACTCCTTTTGGTTTTATCCAGAGGACATCATTGGATCCATTTTTTTCAAATTTTATGATTATGGGATTAGTGTAGGGTTATAGAGAGGTTATTAGATCATATTTTGGGCAATAAAAAGGTCTTTATAAATGTGAATAAGTTGGAGGGAGAGTTCCTTTTTATAATTGTCGATGACTGTCATTCTTATAATTTTTTTAAATGGGAATTCGAGCATCATTTTTCCCCTGATAAGTAGCTAAAATAATTTAAATAAATTTAGAAAATATCGGATAAGGTCTAAATATTTTCATCCAATGGATTTTTGAAAAGTCTTCAGAACGTTGTTCACTTATGTGTATGTTATATCCCCTTGTTAAACTAATATTTCAATTAGTGTTTTTAATTAATTTTAATCACTTTCACTAATATTTTTATCAAATACTATGCTGAAATTATTATAAATTATAAATTATTCTAATCCAAAATATTGAATCTATTTTTAAAATTCCCAATGAAATATGTTGCAGAAATTAATTTAAATTTTATCTTGTATACAGGATGACGCATCGGATTTTTAATGTAAAAATGATCAATAGATTTCTATGTTTTTATATCTGATTTCAAAGTTAAATTGTTTAAAATGACATAAATTTGATTAATTAATATATAATTGATATAATTTAAGTTTTGAAACAATAAAAAACATAATTTATCCCTATAATTAAATTAATTTTACATAATGTTTGAATTAAAATTTAGTATTATTCATTATTCTTTAAAAAATAACTTCAGATAAAACTACTAATCATTAATCATAATCTAATTTTTATGTTCATATTTCAAAAATTAATTTTATTTTTCCAAATAAAAAATAAAAAATTATTAAAAAAATTATTTAAAATTTGTTCTCTATTAAGAGGTGGTAAAATTAACCTTTAGAACAATACATTTTTTTATTAAAAATTTTGAATTAATTTTTTTCTTATACATATTAAATATAATGGATGAGTATCAAAAATATTGATTGACTATATAAACATTATTCAAAAAATTAATCAATTTTTTTTACATTATTTTTAACACCCCAATATTTCATAGTATGTTATCTCATTAATGTAATTTAATAGCTTACATTGCACACAACACCGAGTTTGAGCGCATCACAACTTACCAAACTAGCCATTCAAAAAGCAGTTATCAGTTGTATTAACTACATTTTGATTCTTATATACTCTATAAATTTTTAACATTCATATTATGTGTTTCCTAGACATAATATGATAAGAAATTCATTTTTTAAGATAAAATATGTATTCTTCAAAAAATACAATTTTATCTCCTTTTAATGGAGAACACTTTTATTAAAACCAATATTTGAAACTTTTATAAATATAATTTAATGAAATTAAATTCTTCTTTAGAAATGGGACATACAAATATAGTTTGTATACATTTTTTGTACTATTCTGAAAACATTCATATTTTGATGAATAATGACAAATACTATGTTTTAGTTGAAAACAACTTTTTTCATCGAAAAAATGAATATTGTTAAATTATTCATTTTATATTTTTTAAGTATAATTAGATTATATTTTTATCATTTAATAAAAATTAAGTCATTATATGTAATTTCAGATTTAAATTTGACATTAACACATGTTAATATTTTGGTAGTTTTGGTTTTTAAAAACCAACTTTTTGGCCTTGACAAGGGGAATTAATTTTAAATTAATTTCTACAAATTCGTTGTTTTAAATTTAGAAAAATAAATTTTATATTTAGAATAATGAGGTATATATTTTTTAAATAGGTAAATTTTATTTTTAGTCATTATGAATATTTACATTAGTATATATTTTATTTACAATGGTTAAAGGGTAAATCTAGTAAATAAGGGTAAACAAATATTATTATAACAATATTAAATTACCCTAAAATTTGTCTTATTCATATTATTTCATACATGTCCGACCATTAGCATCCTTGGGTCTATTTTGGGGCCATGTGGAGCCACTTGAGAGTGATAATGGAACATTATATTAATTAATTTTATGTAATGAGAAAAATGACACAAACATATATCTTTTAGTAAAAAATTTACAATGTGTTATATAAGATATATTTTAGACTTTAAATATTCATTATAATGATAAACCTATTTAATATATAATTGTGTTTTATTTAAATTTTTTATACATTAAATAATTGAATTTATTTATGACAGAATTATTATGCATTAATTACCTTATTAAAGATAAAAATCAAATAAATGGTATTATAAATATTACAATATATATAATTTCTATGTTTTTATGACATCCACGAGTTACTAGGTGAATATGACATGTTATTATTGATTCAATGTATCCTATTAGAAATAATCATGTTGTGATGACTTTCACAAATACAAATTACTAAATAGTTCAAAATTGACAAAAATGAGTTTTTGAAAAAATTATTATATTATTAAAGTATATAATATTCCATAAAATCTATAGTTCGACTAAAATGCTTAAATAATATTATATATGTCTTTAATAAAGCACTTTAGGTTCTCTTGTATGTTTAGAGTAAGTATATAAACCATGTATTGGAAGAATACAAGAAGACACGATAAAAGATAAACTATTTAACTGAGAGTTAAATCTAAACGATAAGGTTAATATGGTGACCTAAACCTGTATAAAACCTATTGGTTGAATTTTTTTGGAACCATACCCACCATATCCAAAAAATAAACCATTTTTCATCCATTATAAACCGAAATTTATTTTATTATAAAATAATATTTCAAGATTTTCATAAAGTGACTCTCATCTCTCTTATAAAAGGCTACTTCCCCTTCTCTGTAAATCACACCCCAAAGACGTTTGGATTGGCCAAAACATGCTTAAATATCCTCCTAAATTTCGTAAAATAAACCTAGATTCCTTAATTTGATCATAAATCCATCTTAAGGAGGCCTTTTTATCAACTCAAAGGGAAAGACATGAAGAAGAGGTAATAATTTCACCTCCCTCTTTTCAAGTTCTTTTCTTCTTCCACTTCCTCTTTCTTTGTTGTTTCTATACCAAAATATAAATCTAGTACCTCATATATATTGGTATGTTATTATAAATATGGTATAACCATATTAATTATTCTATTCATCCGATAAATGACAATGCCACCAAACGTGCGTACGTACGGCTTACCATCTCCATGTCGTGATGTAGTTTCTTATTCAACGAAATCATTATTTGGATGGGTATAATTATTTGTATAACTAATGTAAATAATAAATATAACATTTTAATGATTATTTATATATAATATACTATCCAATTACATATGATTTCACCATAAATATGAGGATATTACCCCTCGTGTGTACGTACAGATTACCATCTCCACAACGTGATGAGATTCATTTCCACATTCACCATTCAATGTTGATTATAAATAGATATAATATTAATAAGTATTTATTATATGAAATAATAATTAAACTTAATATATATATATGTATGTATGTATGTATTTATGTACTTACATATATCTTATTCACTTACTTTCGTTCAATACGATATGAAAAGGGAAACAACGTCTCTGCGTACGTACGACCTACCATCTCTATAAACAGTGCTTTCCATTTCATATATCTATATATTATACATATTTATATTAAAAATATATATGATATATAAATCATGTGTTATATTTGGGAATTATGTAAATCATGATCTAAATGATACGATCTGGAATAAAAAATTAAAACACATACAATAAAGAAAGAGTTTATTACCTAAAATGTTAATTTAACAAGGAATTCATTATTAAATGGGTAGTATAAAGTAACAAATGAATAATTTATGATATAACAAATATTAATATGGTTATGGAATAATTTAATAACATATTATGGTCATTATATAAGTGGATAAACATACCCTCGACCAAAGGAAAGTGTAATGTAAGGGTTAATTTCACAGACATTTTATTATCCGAGGTTATTGTTATGTAAGTATCTAATGGGAAATATTTATTATCCATATCCATTTTTCATAAAAAAAATTCAAAGGTATTATATTTTGGGGTATTTTTACTAAAACATCATTTTAAATGTTTTAAATATTTCTTCTTTTAATCCTTTCTCATTAATTTCCAAGTTGTCAAAATGGTTTTAAGGATTTCTTTATCTGGAAAATAATGTTTTAAAATATAAATTACTTTCAAATGGTTAAAAGTAGTATGTGACACTTTGATTCAAAACTATATTTTAAATGAATACCTTTATTAAAAATGTGACTTTTAAATGATTTAATGGAAAATGGATTTTTCTCTCAAAGATTATTACTGATCATTTTCAACTATGTCAACATCTTTACAAGATATTTTTCATGATTGAGGAAGATTTATTATGATAAAAATATTTGATATTTTATTAAATTATTCATGATAAATTTGATTTTGGATGTGTTATTTTTATATTATTCATGGTTTAGGGTTAAATTATTGACATTTTGTATGCTAGTTTTAATACAAATGTTTATATTATGTTTCAAAATTTTTATATGAGGAATATATTAGACTTATTATGTGATAGTTGGAGCCCTCTTTATATCCTCAGTTCAATAGTATGTCTCATGAGACAATTATATGTGGAATTGGCTGAGGCCTTTCCCAATTTGTTATATAGGTTTGGATGAGGCCTTAATCATTTTTAGACGTCTTGGCTGAGGCCTTGAGAAAATGTTTCAGAATGTCTGATATTATACATTACCTCATTAGGAAAATATTATTGATGGTTCATGTGGTCATTCGACTAGTACAATACCCATGACTATTTTTTATTATGGCATTATTTACCCATCTCATATTCCTTCCATAAAGTGTTCATGTTTATTTTTTATAAGGGTATGTGTTTTAAATTTTTCACCGTGCCTAATGTTTATGTTATCTTTCATTATATTTATTACCCTTACTAAGTGTTTGGTCTCACCCCTTTCATATGTTTTATTTTCCAAAGATTCTAAGAAGTGTATTATGATTGATAAGTAGGGTTAATCTAGGGGATTAATGGAATTATCAAATGATAATTTATGTCGTGTTTTATTTTTCTGTTGTGTAATGTAACGTTTATTTATGTAATCTATTTTCCAAGAATACAAAACTGATTGAACCTTAAGAACATGATTCCTTGTAATCATGTCAATGTATTAATATAATGCACTAGTTCCAGGGTTCTGGGGTCAGAGCGTTACATTTTCCATCAAATGATGTTAATTAACAACCTTGGAAATAGATTCTAATAACTATGATTTGATAACATTACCCTAAGATAGTGTTTTAGGATTAGTATAGAAGAACTTCGTATAATTTTTTAATGTAGAGATTTTGTCCATTTTTCAAGAAATACATCCATGTCTAGATACGAACAGGTGGATGTAGCTCTAGCACAAATTTACCTAGGAGTGAAAACTCTGACAACGGGTTTTGGGTTTGACCCTGGGTGTCCTTCTACATGACAACAGGCCTTGCTGCACTCTTGTTTATGACACTCCTATGGGATATACTTAAGATAATTCCCATTTTCCTTACAAGACATTATGAAGGATTTAAGAGTAAATACTTCCTTAAAAAACATTTTATGAATATAGATTATATGCATAAGGTTTTTTATTTACATTAGGTATTTTACATGTTTGTAATTTTGCATTTTGATTCATAAACTAACCTACTGCATGCCACTGTTCTGAAATGGTGCCTAGTATAAGGAATGAGAATTCTAGAAATACGCATGATCAGAAGATAAAGAAGGATCATATATTTCATGGTATTTAGCCAACCATTAAAAGGGAAATAGTCTCCTATATATTCTCCTCATGTGAAGAAATAGTATCATGTGGTAATAAGACAAGTAAAGAATTTCTGAGTCCTGTAACTTTGAGGGGAAGAAAGAGAAGAAAAAATGGAAGAGAGAAAGATGGATAAATGGAAGAGGGGAAAGAAGAATTTTCCCAAATGTGATAACTGTGGAAAGAATAACCTTGGTAAATGTTTGATGGAAATGGGATTTTTTTATATCTTTGGGGAAAAATGACACTAAGTACATGATAAAAAGGGTATGAAAAAGGATTCAAATGTACAATTCTTCTTCTGTATGGAGTTAGAACACTGCACGAAGTAATATCCAAATCATCAGAGTATATAACCGAAATGCTAGTATTGGATAATAATCAAGTTATGATACTTCAGAATATGATTAGGAATGATTAGATTTATTATGTTTTCATTAAATTATTATGTCATTTGATTATTGTTTTAATGATGTACATGTTATATGAATCGTAGAGTATAAAAGTATTGTACTACAATACTATTTCATTAAGGACTTGAGATTGTGTGGAACCAAGAAAAGTGACTCAATAGCAGGTTATTTTATGGAAACTATAATGTTGAAAGAAAGACAAATAATAATATGGTTCTGATGTTGAGGTAGTGATTTTAGAATAATATATGATTTATATTGATAAATTATACTGTATTTTCTTAACTACCTTGAAACTGATTAATGATTTTTATATTCAATCATTTTTGGAGTTTACAACATTTTTGGATAGAAGGATTATATCTGGTATTCTACTAGAAATAAGGGGGAATGAATGTAATCAATATGTTTTTATGGTATTTTAATGTGTTATAGTGTTTTAAAAGAATACATGATGAATGTGTTCATGTGTTATTACGTGTCAAAAAGGATCTTCATTGTGTTTACCTTCCTTATAAATTTTGGACTGTGAGTTTTGGAAGAAGTATTTTGGATATGTCTAAAGATTGGAATCTATTAATTTTGACATTGGATAATATTTTTAAGGTGAAATCACATCTTGAGATTATTTTTTGGTTATCATAAAAAGGACAACCTGGAGGCCGAGCGACAACCTGTTGCGTCCGGTAAGGCCGTGAGACATGAACTCACAACCAAAGGGAGATAAGGGTGCATCATCAACCACTCACCTATGTGATGTCCTGGTTTTTATAATGTAGTTTTTTTTAAAATATTCTGAAAAATTAATTATAAATTCACTATTTTTGGAACCCTATACGATTAGGATAAATAGAATATTTTTTAATTATATTATCTTTTGGAGTGAAAGATGAGTTTGTGGTAAGAATTAGTTGAAAGATGATACTTTACATGTAATGTATATTTTTTCCACTTATTCTATGAATAAATTAATTCTTAAACATTAGGTAAGGGATCATAAAACCAAAAATGTGTTATCCTAATACTGTATGTTATGTTGAACTATTGATATTTTAAATCATCATATATTTATGGATTTAAGGTCCTTAATTTTACACTTTTTTTTGAATGATGACCTCAATCACTCCCTAAAAATATTTACATTTTTTCTCCAATTATGTGTCTCTGATTTCTAACAATGTTCTCTTAATCAAGATGATAATTTGGTGGTGACTTTTTAATTTCCTTTTCCCACTTATTAAAACTAAATTTTGTAAACCCCATTTCTTTTGTGGGTTTTCCAAAAAAGTATTTTTTATGTTAACCTTTTATTTTTGAAGAAAATTTTTAAATTGAGAGGATGGAATTTATTGAAGAAGGGAATAATGTTACACCCCAAGATTTCATAGTATGTTATCTTATTAAAGTAATTAAATAGCTTACGCTACATGCAACACCGAGTTCGAGAGCATCACAACATACCAAACTAGCCGTTTAAAGAGAAGATATGAATAGTATTAACTATATTCTAAATATTATATAAATAAATATAATTTTAACATCCATATTTTTGTTTCTTATAAATTATATAATAACAACTTCATTTTTTCATATAGAAGAATTATTTTTCAAATAATGCAATTTTACTTCATTTACTAGAGAAAACATTACTAAAACACATATTACACACTTTAATATACATAATTTAATAAAATTTAATTATTCTTTAGAATAGGGACATTAAAAATTAGTATAGATAACATTTAGAACTTTTTTGATAACTTTAATATTTTGATGAAAAGTGAAAAATTCTATGTTTTAGTTTAAAACAATTTTTTCAATCGAAACGATTTATTGTGTTAAATTATGAATTTTAATTTTTTTTGAAGTATAATTGGATTATATTTCTATTATTTAATATAATATATGTCATTATACATAATTTCACAATTAAATTTGGCATAACAACATGTCAATCTTTTGGTAGTTTTTACTTTTTAAGAACCCGCTTTTTGGCATTGACAACAGTAATTTATTTTGAATTAATTTCTGCCACTTTGGTGCTTTAAATTTGGAAAAATGGATTCAATATTGTGAATAAATAGATCCAAATTGTATATATAGGTAACTTTTATTTTTAGACATTATGTATATTTAAATGAGAAAATATTTTATTTATCATGGTTAAAAGGTAAATCTGGTAAATAAGGGTAAACAAATATTTTTATAATAATATTAAATTACCATAAAATGTGTCATATTCCTATTTTATAATATATGCATGGCCATCAGCATCATTGGGTCGATTTTGGGACCATATGGAGTCACATCAGATTGATAATGACACTTTATATTAATTAATTTAAAGTATAGAAAAAAATTACAAAAACATATATCTTTTAGTAAAACAATTTTTAAAATGTGTTATATAAGTTATATGCTATACTATAAATATTAATTAGAAATATAAAAATCATTACTACATAATTGTATATTATTTATAATTATTAGACATTATGTAACTAAATTTTCATTCTGACAGAATGATGATGTAGTAATTACCTTATTAATGAAAGAATCAAATAAATAGTATCATAAATATTAAAATAAATATAATTTCAAATTATTTAATACATACACGAATTTTATAAGTGAATATAACATGTTATTATTTATTAAATGTATCTTGTTCTAAGTATTCAGGTTGAGATGACTTTCACAAAAACCCAATACTAAATAGTGTCAAAATTACCATAATTATGTTTTTTAAAAAAAATATTATCTTATTAATGAATACAATATTACAAAAAAAATATAAGGGTAGGCCAAATTTCATAAATAATATTATATATGTAATTAATAAATCACTTTAGGTTCTATTGGATTATTAGAGTAAGTTTGTTAACCATGTAGTGTATGTATACAAGAAGACACGGTAAAACATAAACTATTTAACTAAGAGTTAAATCTAAACAGTAATGTTAATATGGTGACCTAAACCTCTCTAAAACCTATTTTTTGAATTATTTTCGACCCATACACACCTTATACTAGAAATAAATAATTTTTGAGCCATTATAAACCCAAAAGGATTTTATTATAAAATAATATTTCAATCTTTTCCTAAAGTGGCCCTCACCCCTCTTATAAAATTGTACTTCCCCTCCCCTCAAAATCACACCTCCAAAGACATTTTTCTCGGCCAAACCATTACCAACTATCCTTCAAAATTTCCTAACATAATCCAAGATTACTCAATTTGATCAGAAATCCAACCAATGGATCCCTGTTGATCAAATCAAAAGGAAACACTAGAAGAAGAGGTAATAATTTCACCACCCTCTTTTCAAGTTATTTTCATCTTCAACATCTACTTTCTTGGTTTTTTCCATACCAAAATATTATCTAAATTACCTCCTACATACTATGATTTCGTTATAAATATGGTACAACCAAATTCTTAATTCTATTCATCCTATAATTGACCAAGTCACCATACATGTGTACGTACAGTTTATCGTCTCCACGTCGTGTTGTAGTTTGTTATTCAAAAACATCATTATTTGGATTGGTATAATAATTAGTATAACTAATATAAATAATAAATATAACATGTTAATGATTTTTTATATATGATATAACATCCATGTACAAATTATTTCTCCATCAATATAATGATATTGTCTCTCGTGCGTACGTACGGATTACCGTCTACACGACGTGATGAGATTCATTTACACATTTAATATTCAACAATGATTATAAAAATATATATTATCAAAAAGTATGTAATATATGAAATAATTATTATACTTAATAGATATATATATATATACTTACATATATATTAATCAGTTACTTCAATTCAAAACGATATGAAAATAGAAATATCATTTATGCGTACGTATGGCCTACCATCTCCATAAATTGTATTTTCCATTTCACATATATATATATTAAATATATTTATATTAAAAATTTATATGATATATAAATCAGGTGTTATAATCTTTATGTATGTAAATCATGATCTAAATGATACGATCAAGAATAACAAGTTAAAACATGTATGATAATGAAAGAAATTATTAACCAAATTTTTAATTTAACTTAGAAATCATTATTAAATGGGTTGTATAAAGCCATAAATGAATAATTTATGAAATAATAAATATTAATATGGTTCTGGTTCTGGTTTAATTTAATAACATAATACTTTCATTATACAAGAGTTTAAACATACCCTCGACCAAAGGAAAGTGCAAGTTAAGGGTTAATTTCACAATCTCATTATTATTAGTGGTTGTTTTTACGTAAGAATCTACATTGACATATTTATTATCCATATCCATGTTTCATAAAATTGTTTTCAATGGGATTATTTTAAAGGTACATTTTACCAAAACATCATTTTAATTGTTTTAATGATTTATTCTTCTAAACCATTATCATTAATTTCCATGTTTACAAAATGGTTTTAAGGATTTATTTATAAGAACATGAATGTTTTAAAATGTCAATTAAATTAAAAAGATTCAAAGTGGTTTAGGAAACATTGATTAAAAAGTATATTTTAAATGACATACTTTATAAATTATGTGACTTTTAAATGATTTAATGAAAAAAAGTTATTTCTCTCAAATATTTTTACTGATCATTTTCAACAATGTAAACATAAATTATGGGATATTATTATTCATTGAGTTTGATTTATTATGATACAAATAATCCATATTTTATCGAAGGTGTCATTATATATTTCACTGTGGGTGTTTTAATTTTATACCATTCGTGGTTGTGGGTTTAATTATTTACATTTCATATGCTAGTTTTAATATTAATGTTTATGTTATGTTCCAACCATTTCATATGGGTAATGTATTGGACTTAGTAAGTGATGGGTGGAGACAGCCATTGTTATTCAATGCATCATTAGGTCTCATGAGACAATTAGATGTGAGATTGGATGGGGCCTTTCCCAACTTGATATATGGTTTTGGCCGAGGCCTTAATCATTTTTAGATGTCTTAGATGAGGCGTTGTAAAAATGTTTCAGAATGTCTAGCATTATACATCCCCTCATTATAAAAATATTGTTGAGGGTTAATATGGTTATTAGACTAGTATAATACCAATGACTTTGTTTTATTGTGGAATTATTTACTCATATCATATTACTACCATAAAGAGTTCATGTTTATTATTTGTAAAGGATGGTATTTTAAATTATTCACCATGCCAAATGTTTATGTTATCTTCTATGGTATTCCTTACCCTTACTGAGCATTTGAGATCACCCCTTTCTAATGTTTTATTTTCCTAGGATTTCATGAAGTGTATTATGATTGATAAGAAGGGTTAAGCTGAGGTATTAATGGAATTCTCCAAGGATCATTTATGTTGTGTTTTATTTTTCTAATGTGTAATGTAATTTCATGTATGTAATATTTTTTTCCAGACTACTAAACCTATTAGATTTTTGGTACTTGATTCCTTGTAATCATTCCAATGTATTAAAATAATACACTAGATCCAGGCTTCTGGGGTTGGGGCATTGCATTATTGGGATAAAATTTGGTTTTTATGAAGAAAAATAGATTACATAGAAAAGTAATTTCATTATTTTCAAATATATCATGAATTCACTTTAACTAGTTGATAATAAGAGGATTAATTTTATATACATGTGTGAATAATATTTTCATAATATAATTAATAATATTCATAACATCTATTATAATTTCTAGGTTGTAGGTACGATAAAATTTTTATAATATTATTGACAATATTTTTTACTTTGTTAAAACTCAGCTTTTTGTGTAACACAAGATATTGAAGGGAATCAGTACTGTGTGTAATAAAATCCAAACATAGTGTTTCAGATACCTCATGTGAATAAAAGTGTTGCATATAGTAAAATCTTCATGTGTTTTTTCATATAATGCAATACACTCTTAGTGTTTTTGTATAAAAAAGCTGCATTCGGTTTTGTGTGAAAAAATATCAAATTATTAAAATAATTTTAAAAAACAACAATTCAAAAATTATCAAGGTGTTATATAATGATTTTGAAAATCTATGCATCACCTCACAGTTATCTTCAATTCATGTGCTAGTCAAAACCTACAAGAAGATTTTTGAAGTACATCATGGCCACATATCCCACCACATCACAATAGTTAGTATTGGTTCTATTATAAAAGGTAATGTTAGGTATGTTGATGCGTTATTTTTCATTGACACGTGCAATAAATAAAGTTTTATTTTGAGCTGTATCCATTATTTATTTTATTCTAGAATGATCATGAAACATGCATTCATGTTTCTAGATTAAATCATTTAGAATGTTATTTCTATATGGAATATATCTAAATGTTGTTTCATTCCATTAATTTTATTGATTGGACTCTAACCTATTAACATCCATTATAATCGTATACATGTCTGGTTGGAATGGAGACTGATTTCTAAGCAAGGGTTTTACTTCACATTTCTGATTACTAAGTTTGTTATGAATATTTATCCAGTAGTGGACCAATATGTCTTGATCCATGACCCTTTCACAACCTAATGGTACCTCAAGGATTTATTCCATATATGGGAGAAATGAAAGTAGTCATCACTTTATTGTTTGGGGGGAAATTACAATAAATAATTGGGGGTGATCATATTGACAAAAAAAATAAAATTATTCACCATTATATATATATATATATATATTGGAGGAAATTTTATTCTAATTCAAGTGACACTAGTCAAGGTGGTACTAGGTATGATGGAGCTTTTTTGATTTTTACATAAGGATAAATGGTCTTCTGAAAACCCCAAAATCAAAAAAGGTTGGTGTAGTCAATAATGGAAAAAACTCCAAGTTGTCCTTCTAAGGGAAAACCCTTCCACCCTTTATTTCATTTAGATCAACTATGATGTTAATGTATCCACCCAATATCCACGGTAAATCATCCGAGTTTGGGGATTTGAGAACAGGGCACAATGATTCACGATCTTGAGTGTTGAATTCAGGGTAAACAAAGGAGATGAAATAAATATACATTCATGAGGTAATTTTAGTAATAATAAATAGATTACAAGAAACTAGAAATTCCAATAAGATATTTTTATTCTTGGAGATCCATATTTGAAGGTTTTGGGGTTATCAATTCATGTATCAACACATTCTTGATCTCTAACCATACCCTGCTAACAGGGAGGAGCATTGTTTAGGCTCAATCACAACTATAAGGGAATAATTAATGTTGTGCAGTTCATTGGATATGTTGTCCTTTTTAACATGGGATCCCAGTTCATGGGTGTTCCCAATTGTCATTGAATTAATTAAAAAGAATTAGGTATGGCATTGTCCCTGAGAATATTGACACAAATTATTAGACATTAAGATTGAACCAAGTTATATTTAGACTGGGATATGATGTAGACACCCTAAGTGAGTGGTGAGGAAGAAATTATAGAAAAGACCAGAGTCCCATGATCATGGATCTTGACCCCAATCAGACAACAACACATGGAATGAGACAAAGGAAAGCATGAGGAAAATTTGGGTAGATATAGAGTGTACAAACTAGAAAATGAATAACAACATGATTAATTCAAGTGAGGATGATATGTGTATTTCTCTATAGAGGTATAACTAACTTCCAAGAGAGAAATGTCCTCATGATCATGAGGTAATACACTATGGTGAATAGAAGTGGATATTGGAAATGAAAATATGGGTCATGGGTCCTAGGTAAGAGATACACTCGAGGGGGGTGGTTTTATGTATATGTTTATTCCTAGGATAATTTAATGGATTGGATAGCATATTTGACCCAAAAAAACCATAATCATTAGCAATGGTTGGATCCAATGAACTAAAGGGAACTAATGCTGGGTATGAAGGACCCAATTCTTTAGGGAGGCTATTAACTTTATGGACATGTCCCTAAAGCACTGATATGGACTTGGGATAGAAAACCAAAAATGAAATAACATATCTAAATCAATATAAGATCAACATAAATGGTCTAAAAGTGATAGAAAATCCATCGCCCAGTAAAATGGAGGCATTTTATTTTTTTTGAGAGATCCTGATGATGACCCTCTTCCCTAGTCTACTGATTCCTTATACATACTAGCGATGATTTTTATTTTTGGATGTGATAGGTTGAGAAAAACCTATTTGTTAAGGTAAAGTAAATATCCTTAAACCATACTTATGTAACCTCTACTATAAAAAAATACACACTAAAAATGGTTGATAAAGGACTATATCAACAATGATCTAGGAATCCTCTACATCCTCATTATATAGAGTAATATCACAAGTGAAATAGAAAAATATTAAAGATTCACCAATTTCTCAAAAAAAGTTGATCATTTGAAAATGGGAGTGTATGGCCTGTGGGGAAGACACATACCTAGGCATGGGAAGAATCTCATACATTGTGGATCACCATCATCCAACATAAGAGAAAGAAATTCTACCAGCCCAAAATCTATAAATCTTAAATTAAGCATTAATAAAATCTTTCATAGAGTCCATGATGATGTAAAATTCTTTATGATTCATAACTGAAACTATTTATGGGGACTCATGGCCCAAATAATTCACAAAATTACAAAATATAGATATAGTAGAGGGTTCTTCCCCAAATATCTGTAGTATAGTCCACTAGAAGAGGAAAAAACACAATTGAAGGATGATATGAGGACATTAATAATCCAGAAACCTCCCCCTAAGGATTTCATTATCTTTAGGGAGATTTCTAGAAATAAGTGACACTATGCCTTTTGATAAGAGGGATGGGGTAGGAGGGAATCCATAAAGGCGGATTCGGATAGTGGGACAAGAATGGGAAGAACAGAGATCTGATCCACCAAATACAGACTACTATCTAGTAGGGAGACCATAAGAGGAAGGATCGTGGCACTAGCCAGACAGGAGGCACCAAATTGTGTGAAGTTGTTCACAAAGGAGAAATAGTTTGGAAATATTGGGAAATTCCTGGAACACACAACACATTCTTATAATTCAAATCCACTATTAATATCAATAATTAATATGTTGTAACTCATTATTATATGTGTATTTTTTGTGTGAAAAAATCAGCTAGAGGATCTATAAATATATGTTCAGAAGACAATAAGGATTTATCTTTATAATAACTTCTATATTTTTCTGCCACATAACCCAGTGAAAAACTAATAAACAAGTCATGTTAATATCATATATTATTTCATCAAAGTAATAGTGGAAAAAAATATGTGAAACTATAACAAAATCCAATAAATGGACATATTTTTGATATATTTAAAAATCAATTCCTTGTTATAGGTTTGGAAATTTATGTCTAGTACATCTGATTTATATGTTCCCTCTCACATCAATATATATGGTGGGCACCCCAACTATGATTTTGGTTCTAATATCTGGGATTGGATGGAGTAAAAAACACAAATGAGAAAATGTTATATTATTCTCTTTATCAATTGGTTATATAAATTTATATTTAGTATTAATAAGTTAATTAAAATGTTCATGTAGTGAAATGATTTTGGTAGAGAGGTTTTAATTATCTTGGGGAAAAAATTACAATGTGATGGAATTATGTGAAAAATACATCCTTATATAATTTTGCGGTTCCAAAACATTTCTCTATGAGAATAGGTTTTGATATGATATCTCTATTATTAGTTCTTATGTTTATAATGTTTTTTAATGTTAATAACAAATACTATGGGATATTTCATGAAATTATAAAAATTATATTTTATATTTAATCAACCATTATTGAGATTCATACGAAGTTCTTGAGGCAAAACCATTAAATGTTAAGAATATTTTGGGATGTTTTAATGTGATTTAAAATTTCTCTAATTGATTTCAGGATGTTTCGAGTTCACTTAATGAAATCTATAATACCTGAGTTATAGAAAATTAAAAATGTACAAATTATGTAAGAGTTTATTCTATAAAAAGATAATATATATTGATTGAAGGCATGAGTTATATAAGAGTCAATAGGACTATTCGTAATATTATCTTTTAAATATCCTTGAAAAGCGTAAGATTCATTTTGACTCTGCATATAAGAATCAATAAAATTTGTAATTCTATAAGGATTAATTTAAAAGAATCAAGGGATATTTAAATTATCTAAGGGCCATTTGAACTTATGATGGGTCCATTATAGATTATGAAAGTGTCAATTTCTATGCTCATAAGTGTCATCTATTTTTGAAAATAGAAAAATTCATGAGACCATAAGACTAATCAAATGACTTACTATGATTAATTTATTTCTATGAGAAATCAGTTACTAAAAATAAACTTTTTGTAGGTATAGACATGATTTTTGTTCCATAATATTCATTTTTTGGTTACAAAAAGGTTTATAAGGTTTATCTACTTTATAAAATTTTGAGAGGGTGAATTTCATTGAATGTGATATCACTATATCATATTAGATGATTTAAAAAATAGAGAAATATTTTGTTGTCTAAAAATTAATGAAAATATAGGATATATATTAGTTTGTGTCTACATAATAGGTTGGTGGAGGATTATATTTTAAGAAGATGGGATTATTGTTCCTAGAACATTAAATTACTTTCAAATGAAATTATTTTAATATTATTTGGGTGATTGAATTTGTAAATTCATGAATATTTTACTTAATCATGTTGTGTAAAAAAATGGGTATTTTTGTAAATTGAGTTGAGGATCATGGAAATAGACCCAAATTAATTGTTGAATAAGGAAGCTCATGGATGAATATGTTGTATATATCTATTGAGAAATATTCTATGTTGGTACATATTTCTTAAATTTAATCAATTATGGAATATTCAAAAATTTCAAAAAAAATAGAGGTTAGATTAAGGAAAAAGATAAGAGATAATGAAGAGAAACATATTGTCTAGATTCTAGTTTTTTGAAGTTATAATGAAGCTTTTAGATTCTATTTCGTTTTTTATGATTGTGAATATGATCATTAAAGATATGGATGAATTCCAAACTGGGTAATAACTTAATTTTGACTATTATTATGAGAGGCCTATGATCTGGATGGTGGGAGTGTATTCTATTTTTATTAGCATGATGTCTTTAAGTGAAATATCATCATCAGTTATAAAATAAAACCTAATTTTTTGTGATTTTTATTTTCCTATCTTTAAATAATTATAAATGAAATTTGGATTCTATAAATCTAGTGAGATACGTTGAATCACAATTGGATATTTTGTAAGTGTAGGATGAACTATGGGTACAATATGGTAAGCATTATAGTAAATTTTTTATATAATATGAAATATATATTTTAGGATAAAATAATATCATAGAAACATGTTAATTACAAAACTACGTCTGAACTATTAAATTTTTTTACATGGCCTTTTTTTATTTTTAAATTCATTCAGATAGACAAAGATTAATATTTTTAGTCGATGGGACCCTAAAATATCATAGAGGTTAATTATTTGAAATAAATTGTAAAAGGAAGAAAGACTACTTTAACCTTAAATTTTTAATGGTGTAATATACCCATTATTAAATTCATGGTACTCATGCTAAATAAAGGATTGACGGAGAAGATGATGAAATAGTATGTCCATGTTAATATCACAAAGTAATGACTTGACCAAACATGATATGGAATCATTCGATAATTATTACTACACATAAGTGGTTCAATATCGCATGAGGGAATACAAACAGTAGAAACTGAGGTCACTCCATGATACAATTGATATAGAAATCAGTTAATCCATTGTGATTTATTGTACCATAGAGTTAGTCTAATAAAATTTTCAAATATATATAATGTGGGGAAGACCATTTATCAAATAGAATTTATTTTTTCTAGTTGTTCAATGTAGAGTTATATAATATTCCATTAATTAACCTCTGATGGTGTATATTCCTTGTTTTTATGAAATTAAATATTTTACTTCATCTTAGACCAATGATTTGTATTAAAATATATTTAGGTCTAATAAATGAAATGATATTTTAGGTTGAATAATTCCTCTAATATAATGACCAATACATATATAAATGAAATTCCATTTTGATTGAATAAATTTCTAATTATGTAATGTAGTAATAGAAAACAAATGCACTAAATTAGTAATTTTTGACCATTATAATATATAGCATCTCAAACATAAAAGAACATTAAGCATCATTTCCATTCCTAATATGAAAATTATACCGTGACCATTAAGATTAGAATATATTAAGGGTTATAATAATATATAATTAACATAGAAGGAATTATATAACTTCTTGAGAAATAGGATTCTACTATATAAATCCCATTTATTGTAGCTTGTGAGGGAGATAAAATCAACATGCATTACTATTAACCATGTCTAATTAGGGATTCAATGATTGAACCACAATAATAATTATTTATGCGGTAATATCAAGCTCATAAATATCACTATCCAAAACATTCTTTTTGAACCACAAGATTAAGGTACCTTTATCACACACATTACCATTAGGGTGTACACTAGTGTAGTAACATTTAATGTAACCAGAACCTATTTGTATGAATTTATATATTTTTATTTTTTATAAATTAACAATTATATTAATCCTTTTTCATATATACTTTATACACATAATTTTGTAATGAGAATAATAAAAACCATATTTTTATATAATAAAAAATTTATATTTTTGTTAAATTTAAAGATTCCTCAAAACACCAATTTTGATAATGTAAATACATTGAATATAGTTCCTATAATATAATAGTTACTTTATTAAATTTTCATGAAATATAATACATCTCATTCAAAACCCTATATAGATTATTAGTCTTGGTAAATGAGATACATACTTTAGTTTCACATTACACTATAAAACATAAATTAAAACATAATGATTGTAAATATTCTACATCATTGACCTCATTCAAATAATTCTCTTTTTAATCCTAGTTAAAAGTGAAAAATTAATGGTGATCTAAAATTCTTAGTAAGGGTTATGTAAATAGGACACCATCATGCCTAAATAAGGAAAAATCAATTTGTAATAGCAAATAACATACAACACATTTCATTTAACCAATAACTTGATAATGAACTATATGCATGGATAATACTAATGATAACATCCCATGAAAAATAATTACTAAATTCCAAATGATGTAAATTCTTAATGGTGCATGAATTGATTTTATACATGATGATATTTGTACCTTGGTGACCTTACACCATGAAAGCTTAGACCTATGTATAAATCCAAATTTAATTGGACTAAAAAATTTGTATCATGAGATCTGTCAATTAGTAGAGGGGATATATAATTATCTGCCCACACAAAATTATATTAACAAAGAATTCCTCATATATCAAATAATTTATTTATTTTCTTAATAAAAAGCGTTATTAACAATTATTTGTATTGGGTAACAATTATATATATAATAATTTTTCCCCATTAAATCACATTACATTTAAAATAAAAAATATTATATGAAAATTTAATATAGATTATGATCAAATCATATACATGAAACAAATAATATTGAAATTTATGAAAAAATTATTTTTAAATAGTCAAAAGGAAGTGAGTGTTTCAATATAATGTTAATGGTTACAAAAAATAATCCACAAATTGATTGTCAATACTATTTTTATACAAACTAATAATAACTTATTTGGGGAAAGAATATGGATGGTATTTCTAAAACATATCCCCAGGGTATTATAAGTAAAATAAATGTTTTTCCATTGAGGAATTAAAATAACATAAGTATATTATTAAAAAATTATTTAGAAAAATACCTTTTTCACATTGAATATAACTTTTGAAAAATAAGAAATTACATATTTTTAGGAAAGAAAATATCCCTTAAAATAATAATAAAATCATGAAATGGAATACTCAAATAAATTTGTGTTCATGATAGTATAAAATATTTTTTAGTAAAAATTATGTTAAAATAAATATTGTTTGACTTTTTTAACAAAAATTAAAAATGAACCCTCTTCCAAAAAAGATGTTATTATTTGGATTTTTTGAAAATAGTTTCTATGTCGTTTGAAGTACTAAAGGGAGGGATATAATACTATTAAATTAATACATATTATATAAACATATGATAATAAATTTAAATTATTTTCTCTTAAAATTATCAAATGGTTTCCTTGAATGGATATTTGAGCATAAAAATCATGAATAAAATAATATTGAAGAATAAACCAATAGTGCTTTGGTATATTTCGAATCATATCCACGATGAAAGAAATAATTTCAAATGGAATATTTAATATCAAGAATTTAAATTAATATTTGATATCATATATCAATGGGGATGTAGATACACCTCATGATAATAAATAAGTGTATAATATCAATAATGTCTCAATGGAGGGGAAAATGAGATGAAATCTCTTACAATGATTATACTGTTGAAGTGAGGATTATTCAGTGAATTGATTATAATTAAAATATATAAAACCATATAAAGTAGTTTAAGTATAATATAAAATAAAAAACTACGCACTTAATTATATAATATAAAATAAAATGAAGAAGTAATATACCCTAATGAAAATAGATTGAGTTATTAAATTCTTTACCGCTTGTTGACTTTCAATTCAAATCCCCTTTATTGAAATAATTAAAATTGAAACAAATACAACAAGTTGTTAATTATCCCTGATATTATATGAATAATTGATATTATATATACCATATAAAATAATTTATGTTCATAACATTAAAATATACTTCAATGAAGTGAAATTGTGACGAAGTTCCTCACTTTACAGTTCCCTTTAGTTAAGAATTATTTATCCGCATGTATAATTTTTTAAGAAAGTATTTTATTTATAAATAGACTTTATTCTTATTTATTACAACATATATGATCCTATTTTTACAATTATTACCCATTCATTAAAAATATTTTATAATTACCATTTTTTGGTATTAACTACTTCATTTTCCCAGGCATGTGTTGTTGTGTAAGCTTCATTTTTTCTGAATTTGATATAGATAAATCATATGAAAAATGATATTAATGTCTTAAATATCAAATTTATTCATTTTTTACCTTTTTATGACCATTATTGAATGATTTACATGGAAAATTAGTCACATTACTTTATAGAGATGGTAGGTTGTATGTATGCAGAAGTGATGAAATCATTCCATTAATGGGTGAAAGGGTAAAAAATTAGGTGATATAATAATATTTAAAAGTTAGTATCATGTCATTTGTATCATATATATTTATTATTACTATTATTATGAATATCTATCTGATTTGGAAATAGAAAAAAAATACATTGTTTTGTGGGGCGGTAGTCTACTCTACACACATGTGATGGATTTGGTTCCCATTTGAGGAGGAGGATTTGGATAAATATTATTCCATAAAATAATAAAATTATATCATATAGGACATATTTTTTTATAATATAGTAATTTTTAATCCATATTCAAATGTGATTAAAGAATAATTGAAACATTTATCTTAGTGAAGATGATTACGTTCCCTTGGAGAAACATTCGTCAGATATTTTATAAAGAACCTTAATATTATCCATTTGGGAAGAATAAGACCTATAAAATGAATCTATGAAAATTGGAGAGAATTTTTTTATGTTTTTGTAGATATAAATGTATTGAAAGGTGAAAATAATTGAGGGGAGGTGGTTCCCTTTTATAATTGAGGAGGAGTGGCATTTTGGTAAATACACAAAATTATTCAATAATGGGAAGTCACTCACACCATAAGTGCCTCAAAAATTGATAAATATTGTAATTTATCTATTTTAAGGAATATAAACACCTATAAAATAGAAAAATAATGATTTTTAAACATTTTATTCCCCTATCATATAGGTTGACTTACATTAACCATTTTAGTTCTAAACAGGATTATTATTTTTTTTATTTACCTATGTAACGTATCCTTTATAAATAAATAAAAATGATTCTATTAAATAATTTATAACGAATAATTATAAATAATAAATTCAATTTTTATAATAAAAATAATATGTTTTTTTGAAAATTTATTTCCACACAAGTGCATATAACACACAAAACCTTATTTTAAACATAACCGTAATAATTAATTTCTACTATATTTACCATCCATTATAACTAGAAAATGAAATAAAATTACAAACTATTAATATTAATTATTATGATCAAAAATATTTAATCCAATAGAATTCAGTTTACAAGATTTTTAAATTTTAATTTTAAATGAAACACAAAACTATGATGATAAATGTTGTTTTCTAAAGAAAACACTATCTAAAATACAAAACATTTTTCTAACATAATTCAACATTAAATTGGTACAAAAAACCTAAATTGTAATTAAATAAATTAATTTAACTATTCTTACATTAAGATTATTTTAAAACTAAATTTTACATTGTTCTTTTTTAAATGAAAATGAATTCTTTAATAAAAATCAGCATTTTTAACTATTCATTGAAAATTTACAATTTTTTTAAAATTATAAAAAAATATTATCCATGAATATTTTTTCTTGTTTTTTTAAATAAATATGTTGTTTTTTTCAAATATTTTTCCTCAAATTGTTCAAAAAAGTATTTATAAAATAAGTATTCAAAACACACCGATAACTATGTTTAGAAAAATAAATTTTTTAAGCATAAATTTGTTTTTATTATTACCCCATTCGTAGAGAAAATATTAGATGAATGATGAAATTATTGATTTAATATTTAATTAATTAATTTAATTAATTTAATTCACAAATAGTGACTGCTTTAGTTCATAAATATATAAATTCATTGGGTTCATAATAGGTTTTTTTCATAAAAAACATTTCATTTACATTAAAATGTTTTTTATTTTCATTTATAACAAATTGAAAACCAAAATAGTTATTTTATACAAGTGTAAACCATATAATTTCCATATAGTAGTTACTAATATTAATAGACACCAATTGAACATCTAGATTATAATATTCATATTTAAATAACATATTCTATGGGTTGTTTAAGATCTGTTTTGCCTATCGTATAGGTTATCTAACTTAATATTCTTATTTTAAAATCTCATTGTTTCAAATTAATTTAAACATAACTAAATTTCACCAATTAAATTTTAACATACAATCAAAATATATGTTTTTCTATATAAAAATACGTTTATCATAATCACAGATTATATAAAGGGATAATATAACATAATTATTATAATAAAGAAAGGGAAGTATTAAGTTCATTTAGAATGACATATAACAAGTATTCCATGTAGGAAAACATTTTTCGGAATTAAAAATATTTTCATAGAATAAAAACATAAATATTTATTAGGAGTGATATATATAATTGATCACAATAAAAAGAATGATCAAGAGAAATTTAATGACCAAAAAATAAATCTATGAGTTTTGAAAATACCATTGACTCATTGAAATTATAGGTAAATAAATAAATTTTCTCTTTTGAGGAATTTTTTATAAATTTTAAGGATGGATTTACAATATATATTGATAATACTTAATTTAAATCTTTTAAATTAATAATAAAAACATCTTCCTTTGGTTGTTATTTGATAAATTTTTAATTAATTTCTAACACTATGAAAAGAATATCCAATACGAATTTTTTATTTCAAAAGCAAAAAATATAAAATTTAATGGATTGTATGATACATAGGTTAGTGATAATTTTTTACATGTGTCTCTAAATACTAAACAAAAATAAGATCCTTGGAACATGTTATCCAATAAAATTCATCAATCACTAAAATATCAATGGTAACATCTAAAATTAAACATAATCCATTGCATAAAAAGTTATAGACATCTCACCCATGCCACCATCATATTGGGCCCCATGTCATTGTTGGATACCATGAGTCATCACCTGACATACAAGTTTTCCTCTTTATAAAACTATATTAATATAACTTCTGTAACATTCCCAAAAATATTATGAACATATTCAAAATGAAAATAATTATAAAATCATTTTTAGATAATATTATTTCCATATAACTTATTTTTTCCATAAAATAAAATATTATTAATTATCTATTATTAGTTTAAAAATAGTAATCATATTAATACTAAAGTCTATCAATACCTTTGGAAATATGAAGATATATATTCCTTAAATAATACATCATGTTAAACTAAAGGCTTACATATACCTTAACACAAATAAATATGACCCAAAATTTGATTAATCACATGAAAATACCATAACTTAATACCTCAAAAGTGGTGTCTATGTCACATCGCATTTCATCAAACTTAAACAATTTAACCATGATTTTATCCAATATTATTGGTTACTATTATAATAATATATATATTTTTACAAAAAAATGTAATCCATAGAGGTTTCATGATTCTTATAACCAAAATACCATTGATAAGAAATTCATCAACAATATATTTATGTAATACCAGTAAATAAATAATTCCATTTTACTTCAACATGATCCTTCTGTGGTTTAATATTTTACCTTTTAATGTAGGAATTCACTCTAATAATTATCATGTAACCCACATTCCAAACTACACATTATAAAAGTGTCTCTATGTTGAAATTTATTTTACTCTATCAAACTCCCCAATTTTCATCTGTAAATTGTTTCATTATTCTATTCATTTATACAATTAAAAAAATTCCATATTCTATTGAGACGTTATATTATGTTTCTCATTCCATAGTGATGACATAAAAAATAATTCCTTCTTTGCTCCATGCTCTCAACCAATCAAACTTTTAGTAGAATCTAACCTTCTCTTATTAGGTAATTTTGAGATTTAGTTAATGTACAATTTCTTAATAACATATGAGCGTAATAGATTAGGTATATTTAAGATATCTTTCACTTAAGTCATCATCAAATTTGGTTTCTCAGAATGACCATGTTTTTCAACATATTCAATATTAAAATTATTATTTAAGGCTCCATAAATTGACTTAAACAAAAAAAACCTAGTTTCAGAAACAATAATAATTGTGTAAAACCATATAATCATTTCTAGGATTTCTAAATCTTGAAACCTAATTATCAATATAATACACATTATATTTAACCTTGGTCACTAATTATCATCATCCAGTAAAATCATTTATGTTGGTTTGAAAGGAAAATGTGCATTAACCTAAGAATATACCATGGAAGTGTCAAATTAGCTATGTTGAAAGTCCAATTGACTTGTATGAGGTGATGATCAAGTCAATGCCCAATTAAAAGCATTGAAACTTATTACCCATATGTATGACTATTTTATAGTTATATTGACTTGTAGTATCCAAAAATATATGTAATTATAGTAAATTCACAAAATCTATAACTTAACATAACTTTATGATATCGTCATATACTTATATTTATCCTCAAATTCATTCATATGAATATGTACCCTAATTGATGTTTTCCAAAATTTATTT
Source organism: Viscum album (assembly GCA_963277665.1). Classification (NCBI taxonomy): domain Eukaryota; kingdom Viridiplantae; phylum Streptophyta; class Magnoliopsida; order Santalales; family Viscaceae; genus Viscum; species Viscum album. The sequence continues at coordinate 555,120,291 of OY728135.1, forward strand.
CCAACTTTTTCCCCTAAAATTTCCCTAATATAAACTATTATAACAACAAATTTAGTAGCTCATAGCCTACGGTTACTTTTTTGAAATGTCATACGATACAATTAATTTAATCTTAAATGTCTGAATATTTTAGAAGTCATGGTAATCTAGATACATAATTAATTTTTTCATTACATATGAAAACACTACTACAAAAACGGGCAAGGGAAGCGTGCCCTTATAACAGCGCTAAGCAAAAACGCTGATAAAGGATACCCTATATCAGCGCTAATATTACAGCGCTGAAAAAGCTAATTTTTATCAGCGCTTTCTTAGCGCTGATAATAGTAATATTTATCAGCGCTAGAAAAGCGCTGATAAATATGATCTGTATCAGCGCTAAAATATTAGCGCTGATACAGTTGGTCTTTATCAGCGCTTTTTGAGCGCTGATAAAGGTTGCCAATATAAGCGCTAAAAAAGCGCTGATACAGAACACCTCTATCAGCGCTCAAATTTCAGCGCTGATATAGGGTATCCTTTATCAGCGCTCAAAAAGCGCTGATAAAAATTATCTTTATCAGCGCTAAAAAAGCGCTGATAAAGAGACCCGGTATCAGCGCTATAATTGTAGCGCTGATACGGGGAATCTTTATCAGCGCTTTTCTAGCGCTGATAAATCATAATATTATCAGCGCTAGAAAAGCGCTGATAAAGCTAGATTTTATCAGCGCTATAATTTTAGCGCTGATAAAACCTTAGTCGACTTTTTTTATAAATTCGGTCGCACAGTGCCCTCGTTTTATCGCAGCTAAAGCTCTCGCGGAACCGTAACCCTGCTACTCTTCTCCCGAATACCGCTGCTGTGTTCGCTTCGCCGGAGCTTGCCGCCCTCGGTACAGTCGCCGTCCTCCGCCGCCCGCAACACCCTCGGCCGACCTCCACCGCCTGCCGCCCTCGGCTGCCCGCAACGCCCTCGGCCGCCGTTCTCTGCCGCCCTCGGCCGCCCTCCGCCGCCCTCGGCCGCTCTCCGCCGCCTCCGTCGCCCTCCGCCTCACTCGGCCGCCCTCGGTCGCCCTCCGCGGCCGCCTTCCGCAACCCGCAACGCCCTCGACCAACTAAGGGTATGAACTCTATTCTAGTTTTATTTATTTGTTTCAAACATTCATGGAATCCCTTCAAGTTGTTATGGAATGTATAAAACCTACTAGAATTTGTCTTATGTAATGGAGAGTTGAGGCATGGTGTAGTTTAATGTCCTAAAACCAGGACCTTTGTGCAGGTTTCCATTTTGTTCTGATAAGGAGGGGAAATGATTCACCCTTTTCACTATAGTATAACCAATAATGTTCTACCATAATCATGCATGAGGGGGGGTGGTAGATGTAAATTTTAACCCAGGGGTTCATGAATCCAAGGATTGATATGGTACTTAAATGTCATAGGGTGTTTGATGGTAGTAAAATCCATTATTGAGGACGAAATTGTCTTTGGTTGACATGCCTTTTTAGTGGGAAACATATGCAGATCCACCAGTGCATATTGTGATTAGTCAAATAAAGGTGACCTTAGGACGATGACCGCTCATTTCCGATGGCCATGGAAGGATATGATGATTAAGACCTTTTTGTGCATAGTGTATGGTTTTTGAAAGGAAGAGGCCTGAACATGAAAGGGTAGATGCAAGTCAAGATTTCCTAGTGAAAATGATAGAGATGTTTTCTCTTATAACGATGTGGTAAGGTTCCCTTATGTAGGACCGACCCATGCATAGGGACAGAACATTGGCCACACAGTTTAATGTCTTGTTATAAGGACCTACCTATATTACATCCTCCCATACAGATTTAGATTATTCATGGGAGTGGATAATTTTTTTCATAAGATATCACTAGTGGGGAAAACCTCACATTTCACTCCACTATGTAGATTTATTTAATTCATGGGAGCACAAGGGGAAAACAATCTTTGTTGTGTTTAAAATTTCATCTGTAGATTTGGCTCCGACATAGTGACAATGGGGAAATTTATGTCTCATGAATAGACCCTAAATATGATGTTTATGTATCACCATGTTTCTTGTGATGGAAAGAATCAAGCTGTACATATATATTTTAAGTTAAAACTACATGCATGGGTCTAACCCACACAAAGGGAGGGGGAATGTTTAGTTTTTGGGGTGTCTGGACTAGAACATAATGACTTAGGCATTACTATAGAATCAAACCAACTATATTACTTGAAATCATGCATTTTAGAATCATGCAATTAGAACTATGGTAGAACTTTTTAGTGTCATATTGTGGGGACTGATTCCTTGAAAATCCTGAGTAACTTAATGGAAAATCAGTCTAAGATAATTTGACATGCGCTGGACATGAAGGTGGAGAAAGGTGTAGACTATGACACCGGGGATTCTCGAATCGATAAGAATAAGTCCATGCACGCAACTTTTTACCATGCACGCAACTCTCTTTACAAACTCCTATTGAATGCAATTCTACGCGATTCAAAGCCTCATATTTTCTATAAAAGTTGAGATACTAAATTAAGGGGGTATCCTATTATTTATAATCGTTTCTGAACATGAACACATGTTTATCCCAAAGTGTGTAAAACCATGTTTGATGTCACATTAGGTGCATACGTATCTTTTTCTCCTAATAGAGTGATAGATAATCATCTTTTTAGTGAATCTAATATTCTTTTTTATGAATCTTGATTATAGGTTAGACTACTTGATCTCCATCAAAGGAAGTGGTTCCCTTCTACTGTATTTGGAAGTCTTCTTTTGTGTACTTGAACCATAAATACTAATATTTGAGATTCAAATAGGATGAAGATGAATAAAGATTGGATGGATTCTAATCGTTTAACAATAGAGTACGAGAACGGAGTGAAAGAGTTCATCAAGTTTGCAAAGGATCACACAAAGGATCCTTCTCAAATCCTTTGTCCGTGTTTACGTTGTTGTTATTCTAGACTACTTACTCCAGAGGAGTTGGAAGAACATTTGATATGTCACGGAATAGATCGGAGTTATAAATGTTTGAATAAACACGGAGAAAAAGCGAATGTAGCTACTGGCTGGGATAAAACTGCGTTTTATGGATCGTCAGATATGAATACAAATATAGATAATGAAGAAGACCGTATGGAGGATGTGATTACAGATGTCAATGATGATGAAGATCGTATTGAGGAAATGACAAAGACAATTCAAGATGAACCCCGTGATTGCCCAAAATTGTTTGAGAAGTTAAAGAGTTGTGCAAAGACGCCATTGTATGCTGCTTGCACTAAGTATACAACATTGTCAGCTGTACTGAAGTTGTATAAATTGAAAGAAGGCAATGGATGGAGTGATGTCAGTTTTACGGAACTACTTGCTCTCTTGAATGACATGCTTCCGGAAGATAATGAGCTCCCAAGCCGGACGTATGAAGCTAGACGAATGCTACGCTCGATGGGAATGATTTCTGAAAGAATAAATGCCTGCCCGAAAGACTGTATATTGTTTTGAAAGGAGAACAAATCACTTACAGAATGCCCAAAGTGTGGTTCTTCTCGATACAAGAAAGATAAATCCAATCCTACGAAAGTTGTATGGTACTTTCCAATCATTCCAAGGTTTAGGCGTTTATATGGAAGTAAATAAACTGCAAGACAATTGTCGTGGCATGCAGATAAAAGAAATAAAGATGGGTTATTACGTCATCCGGCCGACTCTCCTCAATGGAAGAAAATTGATCATGAGTATCCTGAATTTGGAAAAGAGCCGAGAAACCTTCGTCTTGCGTTATCTACAGATGGAGTGAATCCTTTTGGTTTTCAAAGAAGAACTCATAGTACATGGCCTGTTATGTTGCTAAATTATAACTTGCCACCCTGGTTATGCATGAAGCGAAAATTCATCATGTTATCTATGCTTATATCAGGACCAAAACAACCAGGTAACGATATTGATGTTTATCTGACTCCTTTGATCGAGGATTTGAAGTTATTGTGGGACTCAGGTGTAATGTTGTATGATGCTTATAAAAGTGAATACTTCACGTTGAGAGCGATGTTGTATGGGACAATAAATGATTTCCCTGCTTATGGAAATTTGTCAGGCTATAGCATTAATGGAACTCAAGGGTGTCCCGTGTGCGAAGAAGATACAGAATCAATTAGGTTGAAACATTCATCGAAATATGTGTTTCTAGGACATCGTAGATTTCTACCTCGTCGGCATAAGTACCGATCTTGGACGACATCATTCAATGGAAGTTCAGAAAAACGCACAACACCGTCTCCACTAACAGGTGATCAGCTGTTTGAGAAAGTAAAAGATATGAACACTGTTTTTGGTAAACCATTTTCGAAAAACCTTACGAAAATCGGTTGGAAAAAGAGATCAGTTTTTTTTTTGAATTACCATACTGGAATTGTTTGTACGTCAGACATTTTCTTGATGTGATGCATGTGGAAAAAAATGTATGTGATAGTGTTATTGGAACATTGCTAAATGCCCCTGGCAAAACAAAAGATGGAATTAAGGCAAGGTTGGACATGGTTGACATGGGAATACGAGAAGAGTTGGCTCCCGTGAAAGATGAAAATCGAATGTTTCTTCCTCCTGCTGCTTATACTCTTTCTAGGGCAGAGAGATATCAGTTTTGCAACTTCTTTAATGATGTAAAGGTTCCAGAGGGGTACTCATCAAATATCAAGAACATTGTGTCAATGAATTATTTGAAGTTAAAAGGTTTGAAATCACATGATTGCCATGTTTTGATGCAAGATCTAATTCCTATAGCTTTACGTTGCATTTTACCCAAGAATGTTCGTCATACGTTAACCAAACTTTGTTTCTTTTTCAAAGCTATATGTAGCAAAGTTTTAGACCCGGGGAAATTGCCAGCTATGGAAAAAGAAATTGTCATCATATTATGTGAATTAGAAATGTTCTTCCCGCCAACATTCTTTGATATGATGGTTCATTTGATGATTCACTTGGTGAGAGAGATTCGACTTTGTGGTCCTGTGCACTATAGATGGATGTATCCTGTTGAACGGTATATGAAGATTTTGAAAGGATATGTCAAAAATCGAAGTCGGCCAGAGGGTTGTATAGTGGAGCGATATATTGTTGAGGAAGCCATTGAATTTTGTATTGAATACCTATCTGATGTGGAAAGCATTGGTCTCCCGAAATCTCGTCACACTGGACGCATTGAGGGTGAGGGAATTTCTGGAAGAGAAGTTGTAACAATCAGTATTACAGATCGGGAGCAGGCTCATCTTTATGTTTTGCATAACAGTTGGGAGGTTGCTCCATATATTGAAACTCAAAAAGAAATTCTTAGGCAGTTGAATCCATCGAGGGCTGAAAAATGGTTAGCAGATACACATAATCAACAGTTTATAGGATGGTTTCAGGACCATATTTTTAAGCAGTTGGATGAAAATCCGAATTCAATTTCAGAACGACTTCGATGGCTAGCCGCTGGACCAAGTGTGTATGTATTATCTTACAGTGGGTATGTAATTAATGGTTATACATTCTATACGGATGAACATGATGAAGAGAGTACCATGCAAAATAGTGGAGTTACACTAGTGGCTGAAGCGATGCATGTTTCTGGTAGTAAGGATATAAATCCAATTTATGCAAATATGTCATACTTTGGCATTATCAAACTAATATGGGAGTTGGATTATACGACATTTCAATTGCCGATTTTTCAATGCAAATGGATTGATAACAATAGTGGTGTTAAAATAGATGAATGGGGATTTGTGAAAGTTGATTTTAGTAAAGAAGGGTACAAAGACGAACAGTTTATAATGGCATCACAAGCGGTACAAGTTTTTTATGTTCCAGATCCCGCAAACCGAAAGTCGTCGATTTTTCTGTTATCGTCCAAAACTATTGAGGGTTCCGATGAAAATTCAGTTGAGGACGATCCTTTTAGTGGTACGTCACAATCAATTCGGAGCGGTCCCAATGCAGATGATGTTTTGTATGTTAGAGGAGACCACAATGAAGGGATTTGGATTGTCGATAGAGGTGTCAAATCTCTTCAACCTTTGAAAAAAAGAAAGAGAGTTCAGTAAACAGGTTATATTTTGTTTGTAATATAGATCTTGTTATCTCATGTTATTATCTTATCATTACAGAATTTATGTAATTTGAATGAACTGTTCAACCACTTTTGCAGATAATGACTTCTGCACATTCTGGTGCTCCTAACCTTGAGACTGAACAAGTCTCTCAAGCAGCTGCTGCTGCGGCTGCTGCTGCTCCTGCAGCTCATGCTGCTGCTACTGTTGCTCCTGATGCGGCTCCTGCTGCTCCTACTGCTGTGGCTCCTACTCCTCCTCCTGCTGTGGCTCCTGGTGCTCCTACTGCTCCTGCTGCTGCTCTTACTGCTGCGGCTCCTGGTGCTCCTACTGCTCCTCCTGCTGCTCTTGTTGTTGCGGATCCTTCTCTTAGTGTTGAGGTCCAACAACCATCAGCACATGCCGTTGATATCATAGTAGATGAACATATAGATGATGTTGATATCGATGAAATGGTCGGGAATGAAGGACCGACGTCGCAGAAATCACAGGTGCGTCGTAGTTTGACAGTGTTAGCCAAAATTCTTAAGGCGAAAAGCAAAGGCATCAAATTTGAAGTCGGATGGAATGCACGAGGCCAACATGTGAATCCCAACAAGGCTATGTTTAGCAGTTACATTGGAGTTGTCACTCGGCAACGCGTGCCGATTGACGTAGATTCATGGCACCATGTTGTGTCCGGGTTGAAGGCTGTGATCTGGGAAGAAATTACGGTAACATTATGAATTTATTTCTTTAATTAACTAGCAAATAAAATGATGAAACAGTGTCTTACTCTTCTCAATCTCTTGCAGAGTACATTTATAGTAGACGACTCACACAAGGATTATGTACTAAGGCTTGCAGGAAAGATTCATCGAGGTTTTCGTACTATTTTAACAAGATGTCACCTGAAAGATTCTAAAGGTAAAATAAACCCGCACCCACCCATTGTCTATAAGCACCTGATATCCCAAGAAGCATGGGATGCATTTATTGGCCGTCGTGGGGATGAGAAGTTTCAGGTACATTGTGAGTGATAATACGTTGTTTGAGGATACCTGTATTCATCACTTTGATTGTCAATATTTCATTTATGAAACAGAAACTCTGTACTGAAAATAAGGAACGTGCATCAAATCCAACATACCCCTATCGTAAAGCAAGGATGGGGTACGCTTCATTAGAAAAGAAAATGGTACGTATTGTAAATTTACAGTAATATTGTTAGGTGCCAATAAACAACATCATAATTATCTTTCTATGTTTATATGTAGATTGATGAATCTAAAACCAAATGCACTTCTATCCCACGTCATGTGCTATGGAAGGAGGCACGTGTGAACAAAGAATGAAAGTTAATAGATGAGAACACACAAAAAGTGTGGGAAATATGTGTAAGTATGACACGATGATAAAAAGATTTGTTTAAAATTGCTATTACATAAAAATAATTAGTTTTTTTCCTATATCTGACAGGCACAGGAATCAGCTACTCCTGTAGCTGATACAGACCTATTATCGACGACTTTGAAGCAGCCGGAAAAATACGGTCGTGTCAGAGGTGCAGGGTTTGGGGTGACACCCCGAGTATATTTTGAGAAGAAGAAAAAAATAGATGATACAGAGAAAAAATTGGAACAAATGAGCGAAAAAATAGCAACCCTTGAAGAAAAATTGCAATGGCAGGGAGAGTTGCTAGCAACTTTTATGGGTGGGAAGCAAAGGGAGGACACAACTCAGGAACAAACACCGCATGAACATCCTGCCCCACCCCCCACCAGCTTTGAGGCGAGCCATTCACCTAAACAAAATGTCTTAGCCGTGGTAATCAATATTCTAATAACGGTTCCCATTAAATATGAATCAGACAAACACTGATAATTTATCTGTACTGATCTTCTACAGGGTGATAATGATTGTGATTTATATCTGTCAACACCCACCTATCGCCTTGTAGCGAGGGCTACAGTGTTCAATATCCCAGATGCCACACTGCATAATAGACCACTTTCAAAAGATCATCTGAATGTGATGATTACTGTAGCTCATGAGCCAAATGCAATGCTACCTATTCCACTTGATGACGATGATATTCATACGGTTGAAAAGGCTATTGGGACATTCATTGCATGGCCGGCACAACTTGTAAGAGTACATGCAGACAAAGAGGTATTTATTTCCTTTTATTTTCAAGCTAAACCCTTAACAATTAATGAAAAGAGTGTCTGAATCAATGATTGTTGTTATAGACGGAGAAAGGAAAGGGGGTGACTAACATCGGCTCGAAACCATCTAAAGGATCGACCAATCGATCCCAAGGAGCTACTGAAAGCACAATAACACCACCTGTTCTCTTTCCACATTTACTAGCATTGAAGACTCATGTGGATACGAAGCTAAAAGATGGTAATAGTCATATAGTGATTTTCGAAGATAATATATATGGAGAGGAAAGTCAAGATTTCGTTGCTGCTGAAAATGTAAATGAAATCCTTGAAAACGGTTGGTTAGGCGTCACTGTTGTAAATGTATAAATGAGGTATGTTTCCATGAATTGATTTTCTAAAAGCTGATCTAATGTGCAAATTATGACTAAATGCATTTTATATTGTTGACAGACGCATTTATGAAAAACAGTTGAAGGGATTTTCCCATGAGCCAAGATTTGGACTGGTTAGTCCTCATATCACATCAACACACCAAACAAAAATAGAGTCATCAAAAAGGGATGCAATAGTGAAGGACTTGCTGAAAACATTTGAACGCAAGATTACAGATGACAGACTTTTCCTAATACCAACCATGCAGGGGTAATACTCTACGATTAAAGCATATCAATTATATTTTCACTTTTTTTATTACTTATTCCTTTTTGTGTTTTTAGGCAACATTGGTTGCTAATTGCGGTGAACTTGGATACTCCGAAGATTTATTTTCTGGATTCAAAGCTAGGATATCCATCAAACCGACCATACATGATGGAGTTTGTGAATCTGTAAGACACTACATCTTACGTTTTAGGTCTAAACATCAATTTATATAATATATATTATCTTTTACTGAGGATTCTGTTATGATAGGGCGGTGTACCAATATCGTCTAAATCATGGTATGAGGACAGGGGCTAAGCATAAGGAGCCGAACAAGTACTACGTCTGGACAAATATCAGGGTATATATAATAAAATTTCACTATCCAAACACACCTCAACACAAGTTATTTATTCTCCTAATGATCAATTTTTTTGCAGTGTCCAAAACAAACAAACGATAATGATTGCGGTTATTAAGTTTGTAAATTTATGAAAGAGATCATTTTACATCAGCAAACAAGCATCCCTAAAGAGGTATTTTCAAAAACAATTACTAGTTCGTTTAAGTTATTTATTAATTCTTTATTTTTTTATTTTGCAGTACTACTATGACTGCCGAAAAGCCTCATACTCACAAGACGATATAGATGTGTTCAGAAACGAGTGAGCCGCATACCTGATGACAGATTGTACACAAATACAATGATGATCTGACTTGGGGACATGTACAATTGGTGGTCATTTTTGAGAGGGGTTAAGGGGATCAAAAGATGAAATATTGTTGTATGTAAATGTTCGTAGCAAAATTGTAATTGTTATTAAATAAAACATTCTTTCTCCAATGAGTCATTTTTCCATTTTAACAGATGATATGCACCAGCAACATGCAAGAATGTTGAACCACTAAAATGGTCGCTCTCTTGTTTAAAATGGACACCACTTTAATTGAAAACAACAACTAACCTACGGAAATCCGACCAGACGCATCTGGATTGCCTTCATCCTTTAGGAGAACGATCCACGGGTCCTTGGTGACGTGTACGAGTCAACTCCGCCTCAATCCGAGGCACGGTGTGACCGCTACCACCCAAAGGGTCGCTCTCTTGTTTAAAATGGACACCACTTTAATTGGAAACAACTGACCTACGGAAATCCGACCGGACGCATCTGGATTGCCTTCATTCTTTAGGAGAACGATCCACAGGTCCTTGGTGACGTGTACGAGTCAACCCTGCCTCAATACGAGGCACGGTGTGACCGCTACCACCCAAAGAGTCGCTCTCTTGTTTAAAATGGACACCACTTTAATTGGAAACAACAACTGACCTACGTAAATCGGACCAGACGCATCCGGATCGCCTTCATCCTTTAGGAGAAGGATCCACGGGTCCTTGGTGACGTGTACGAGTCAACCCCGCCTCAATCTGAGGCACGGTGTGACCGCTACCACCCAAAGGGTCGCTCTCTTGTTTAAAATGGACACCACTTTAATTGGAAACAACAACTGACCTACGTAAATCTGACCAGACGCATCCGGATTGCCTTCATCCTTTAGGAGAAGGATCCACGGGTCCTTGGTGACGTGTACGAGTAACATGCAAGAATGATGGACCACATTTCTTTGGCCTTTGGACAAAAAAACCAGTAAAATCTCCAAAATACCTTCATATCATGCATGAACCAGTAAAATCTCCAAAATACCTTCATATCACGCAGTTCTGAAAAGAGTCACTATTTAAAAGAAAGTCACAAATTTAGATACATCTCTAGATGGTCAGTTGTTGATTTCACTTAAAATTAAGTCCATTTTTAACAAAACAGTGACACTGTGAGTGGTGTCGGCCACACCGGGCCTCGGTTTGATGCGGTGTTGAATCGTACACGTCACACATGAGTCATTGATCATTGTGAAAAAGTATCAACGCAATCAGAAGCCGTTAGATCGATTTGGCGTATGTACGTAAAATATTGTCCATTTTAAACTAAATACATACACTTGGAGTGATACCGGTCACACCGCGCCTCGGATTGAGACCCCACCCTTTCCCCTCGGCTGTCAAAAATCATAACCAGATAGTCGAAGGGTGATTTTGACGGCCGAGGGGAAAGGGTGGGGTCTGAAGACATTGTAGGATATGTCGAAGGGTGATTTTGTGTGTGACCGGTATCACTCCAAGTGTATGTATTTAGTTTAAAATGGACAATATTTTACGTACATACGCCAAACCGATCTAACGGCTTCTGATTGCGTTGATACTTTTTCACAACGATCAATGACTCATGTGTGACGTGTACGATTCAACACCGCATCAAACCGAGGCCCGGTGTGGCCGACACCACTCACAGTGTCACTGTTTTGTTAAAAATGGACTTAATTTTAAGTGAAATCAACAACTGACATACGGAAAACCGACCAAACCCATTGAGATTCTATTGAAACTTAAGGACAACTATCCATGGGTCAAATGTGACGTGTAAGATTCAACTCCACCTCAATCCGAGGCACGGTGTGACCGCTACCACCCAAAGGGTCGCTCTCTTGTTTAAAATGGACACCACTTTAATTGGAAACAACTGACCTACGGAAATCCGACCGGACGCATCCGGATTGCCTTCATTCTTTAGGAGAACGATCCACAGGTCCTTGGTGACGTGTACGAGTCAACCCTGCCTCAATACGAGGCACGGTGTGACCGCTACCACCCAAAGAGTCGCTCTCTTGTTTAAAATGGACACCACTTTAATTGGAAACAACAACTGACCTACGTAAATCGGACCAGACGCATCCGGATCGCCTTCATCCTTTAGGAGAAGGATCCACGGGTCCTTGGTGACGTGTACGAGTCAACCCCGCCTCAATCCGAGGCACGGTGTGACCGCTACCACCCAAAGGGTCGCTCTCTTGTTTAAAATGGACACCACTTTAATTGGAAACAACAACTGACCTACGTAAATCTGACCAGACGCATCCGGATTGCCTTCATCCTTTAGGAGAAGGATCCACGGGTCCTTGGTGACGTGTACGAGTAACATGAAAGAATGATGGACCACATTTCTTTGGCCTTTGGACAAAAAAACCAGTAAAATCTCCAAAATACCTTCATATCATGCATGAACCAGTAAAATCTCCAAAATACCTTCATATCACGCAGTTCTGAAAAGAGTCACCATTTAAAAGAAAGTCACAAATTTATATACATCTCTAGATGGTCAGTTGTTGATTTCACTTAAAAATTAGTCCATTTTTAACAAAAAAGTGACACTGTGAGTGGTGTCGGCCACACCGGGCCTCGGATTGATGCAGTGTTGAATCGTACATGTCACACATGAGTCATTGATCATTGTGAAAAAGTATCAACACAATCAGAAGCCGTTAGATCGATTTGGCGTATGTACGTAAAATATTGTCCATTTTAAACTAAATACATACACTTGGAGTGATACCGGTCACACCGCGCCTCGGATTGAGACCCCACCCTTTCCCCTCGGCTGTCAAAAATCATAACCAGATAGTCGAAGGGTGATTTTGACAGCCGAGGGGAAAGGGTGGGGTCTGAAGACATTGTAGGATATGTCGAAGGGTGATTTTGTGTGTGACCGGTATCACTCCAAGTGTATGTATTTAGTTTAAAATGGACAATATTTTACGTACATACGCCAAACCGATCTAACGGCTTCTGATTGCGTTGATACTTTTTCACAACGATCAATGACTCATGTGTGACGTGTACGATTCAACACCGCATCAAACCGAGGCCCGGTGTGGCCGACACCACTCACAGTGTCACTGTTTTGTTAAAAATGGACTTAATTTTAAGTGAAATCAACAACTGACATACGGCAAACCGACAAAACCCATTGAGATTCTATTGAAACGTAAGGACAACTATCCATGGGTCAAATGTGACGTGTAAGATTCAACCCCGCCTCAATCAGAGGCGCGGTGTGACTGGTATCACTCCAAGTGTATGTATTTAGTTTAAAATGGACAATATTTTACGTACATACGCCAAACCGATCTAACGGCTTCTGATTGCGTTGATACTTTTTCACAACGATCAATGACTCATGTGTGACGTGTACGATTCAACACCGCATCATTCCGAGGCCCGGTGTGGCCGACACCACTCACAGTGTCACTGTTTTGTTAAAAATGGACTTAATTTTAAGTGAAATCAAAAACTAACATATGGCAAACCGACCAAACCCATTGGGATTCTATTGAAACTTAAGGACAACTATCCATGGGTCAAATGTGACGTGTAAGATTCAACCCTGCCTCAATCAGAGGCGCGGTGTGACGGGTATCACTCCAAGTGTATGTATTTAGTTTAAAATGGACAATATTTTACGTACATACGCCAAACCGATCTAACGACTTCTGATTGCGTTGATACTTTTTCACAATGATCAATGACTCATGTGTGACGTAACATCGCATCAATCCGAGGCCCGGTGTGGCCGACACCACTCACAGTGCCTCTCTTTTGTTCAAAATGGACTTATTTTTAAGTGAAATCAACAACTGACATGCGGCAAACCGACCAAACGCATTTGGATTCTGTTGAAACTTAAGGGCAATGATCCATGGGTCAAATTTGACGTGTAAGAGTCAACCCCGACTCAATCCGATGCCCGGTGTGGCCGACACCACTCAAAGTGCCTCTATTTTGTTCAAAATGGATTTATTTTTAAGTGAAATCAACAACTGACATACGGGAAACCGACCAAACGCCTTAGGATTTGTGTTAACACTTTAGTACAATGATCCATGGGTCATATGTGACGTGTACGAGTCAAACCTGGGGTGGATTACATGGCTTTCCTACATGGAATATATCCCACTACACGTCTTTAATGAGCCAGCTACGCAGTTTATCCCTTGTACAGATACACAGGAAGAATCACACGAGATCGACGTCATGTACTAACATAGGGCAAGGGTGCATAAGAGGACACAAGATCAAAGGGTAACACGTATATGTTTTTTAACATGCCATGTAATTTCCTATTGATATGACATGTATATTCACACAGGCAGCTGAACATTGGAGTTACCCAGGGTAAAGCGACAAGGCATGTGACCCTTTAAATGACACATAAAACCTGGGGTGGATTACATGGCTTTCCTAAAGTATTGTATATTTGGGTTATTAGATTCAATAAAAAGAATATATTATAAATCATAAGAAACTGTTTACTGAGAGATCTAATTGAAATCAATGGATATGATTACTTATTTAGTCACTATAATTGTGATATTTTTCAATTATTCAACAACTTGAACCAAATATTTCATATTTTAGAAAAATATACTGATTATACTTAATTTAATGGAATCTATGAGTGATTGTGGAATACAATTAGATGTAGGGCTGTTCCTGCCCATGTCAAATGAAACATGATATCTAATCCTCTAATTCAAGAAAGCCCATAGGTCATAGTTTCTTCTCTCATGTTCTGATCTGACAATATTATCTATTTTTGATTCGGTTGGTATATTATTATTTAGTCCAAACCTTGATGTTGGTCAAGATTTCTAGTTTTTTTGTCATTTTATTCCATTCACTGTAAGTTTTCATCATTTTAATTTTCATTATTCTATATTTTTCCTTCATTATTTTCAAAAAAAATAATTCTTAAGATACAAAGATATCATGTTTTGGAAATGTTTGCTTCATTATTATTTTTCATTTCAATTCTTATATGATATTTATTCTATCATTCAATTTAGGTGGTCTTCCTCTTCCATGAAACTAGAATTCTAGAACAAGATATTCATTAATTCACAGAATTTATTCAAAATTATTATACAATTATGAAATAAAAAATGTATAATTTTACAATTTGTTGAACTTTACCATTCAAATCCAAATAAGGTATTCATTTTATTTAGAACTTTTACTGGTTTTATGGTTACCATATTCATTTTATGTCTCAAATGAGAACTAAGCATTTAATATTTTCAAAGTGATGATTATTATCCAAATACTGATTTTCTTCTCTATGTCTTGATTTAGTTGTAGTCATATTAGCATGTTATTTGTTAGTGTAGTACATTTGGATGAAAATATTTGTATAATAGCGATATTATCATGTGTTTGGGTTGCACAATTCAATTTAATTGTGTATCGGGGGGTCTGTCAGGCATCTGACAGATGAGATTTGGAGGGGTTCTAGTGTGGGGGGTCTAGTGCTGGCCAGGATCTATCTAGGTTGGGAGGAGGTCTTTATAGAAGCAGGGTGATCTGTCCAATAGGGGGTCTAGTGTGGTGGGGGGTTTGTATAGGTGGGGAGGGGGATCTGTCCAGGTGGGGAGGGGTGTCTTTCCAGCATGGGGGTCTGTCTAGGAGGATCTGTCCAGGTAGGGAGAGGGTGTTTGTCTAGCAGGGGGTATTTTTCCATGTGGGGAGGGGTGTCTATTACAGGGGGTCTATCCAGTGCGGGGGGGGGGGGTCTACTGGGGGGATCTGTCTAGGGGGATTTATCCAGCAGGGGGTCTAGTGCGGGGCGGGGGGTCTTTCCGACAAGGGGATATTTCCTTCTGGGGAGTGGGTGTCTAGTGCAAGGGGATATTTCCATGGGTGTCTAGTAGGGGGTCTAATGTGGGGGGGTTTTCCATGGGGAGGGGGAATCTATTCAGCAGGGGGTCTGTCCAAAAAGGGGAATCTTTCCATGTAGGTATGGGGTTTCTAATGAAGGGGGTCTATCCAGGGAGTATTCAGCTGGGGGGTCTAGTTCATGGGGATATTTCCAGGGGAGGGGGTCTACTGCTGGGTGTGGGGGGGATTTTTTCCGAGGATGGGTGTCTAGTGTAGTGGGGAGAATATTTCAATAGGTGGGGCTATAGGTGTAGTTGGGGGTCTATTGTTGGGGGGATCTGTCTAGGTGAAGGTGGGGATCTTTCCATCAAGGAGTTGGGTTCTTTCCAGGGGAGGGGTGATCTATCCATTAGTGGGGTTCGAGTTCATGGTAGGATCTATCCTATTGATACTGGTTTTTGTGCAGGTCTGTGGTTGGTTTTTGTGCAGGTCTGCTCGGCTGGCTGTACTAGTGCAGGTATTTTATTAGCAGCAGGCAGGGATTTAACAGCACTTTTTTAGCGCTGTTAAAGGCGACATTTAACAGCGCTAAAAAAGCGCTGTTAAAGGAGATATTTAACAGCCCTAAAAAAGTGCTGTTAAATGCAACATATAACAGCGCTTTTTTAGCGCTGTTAAAGGTATCCTTTAACAGCGCTTTTTTAGCGCCATTAAAGGTGACATTTAACAGCGCTTTTTTAGCGCTGTTAAAGGTAACATTTAACAGCGCTAAAAAAGCGCTGTTAAAGGACCCCCCCCCCCCTTTATCAGCGCTGAGCTTTACAGCGCTTTTTTAGCGCTGTTATTGCCCGTTTTTGTAGTAGTGAAACATTAATTATAACATAGTAAAATTAAATATTCTACATAATTAACCTCATTCAATGATTTATTTACTTTTTCTAAAGCATGGAATCCAAATTAAAGGTAATATAAAATCCTTAGTAAGGATTACGTACAATAGAATCTATCATGAGTAAATTTTGAATAATCAGTATGGAAAGGTGAATAACTGAGAACCCATTTCATTTAATCAAAAAAATGAGCACAAAATAAATCAATGAATAATATAAATGTAATAAAATCAATGATAATAATAAATAAATTTGCATTGATGTAAATTGTTAAAATTAGATACCATTATCTCATACATCAAGATTTTTAAACATTCATGACCTTAATCCATGATACATTAAAACAATGGGTAAAAACTAGATAATTTGGACAACTAATTTTTCACATGATAACTTTTAATGTATCAAGGTGATATATAATTATAGGCCCCACCCAAAACATCATGTCCAAAACATCTCTAATATATATAATGATTTATTCTATTCAGAAACAATACGACTTGCCAATAAATATACATATTAATTATGGAATACGAATTTCAAAAGATTCCCCCATTAAATCAAATAACATTAAAATTAAAACATTGTATGAATATGTGGTATAAGGTTTCGAAAATAGTCATATATATGGTATAAATAATATTTAAATTTATGAAAAAATAAATTTCCATTGATCATAAGAAAGTGAATATTTCAAGATAAAGTTAATGATCATTAAATTAATTAGGAAGGTGAATATCAATACATTATCTAGAAAATATAATAATAAATGTAACAATATATGTTTTATTTGAATTATTATTTTTATAAGGACCCAGCCTTAAACATTACATAATCTTGAATTTAATAAATAATTCACATTGGGGATCTTTTCAAAATTAGAGTTTTAGAGAATTAGGCCATAACTATTACATAACAACATGAATGTTACATGTAGACACTACTACTCAGTATCCATTTTTTCCTAAAATAAACACTCTTAAAAAGACATATGTCTAGTTCCATGTTTTAGACAGCCTGACTTTTCCTTGATCCCATCCTTAAACCTATTCATCTTTAAGTCCTGTGGAAAACATTTCAAAAACATGGGATGAGAATAAAAAGCTCAGTAAGGGTTATAAAATAAGGAAGGAAAGCATTATCCCAATAATAAATACAAATCCATGAAATCATACTTTTCAATCATAACATACCTTATGAAATCATAAGATTTATGAATAACACACACAAATCATAAATCATAAAGGTTAATTATGGAATACATATCAAACATACATTATAACTATCACATCTACATAGGGTGTTACACTTGGAATACCCATAATAGTATATTCGATAAATCTCTTAGGAGAAACATCACGTTTACCTCTGTCACGTTACCTAATGCATTGGAGAGCTATCTCGGGCTCACCTTCCCTAAGTTTATCATGGAACCATCCATATACGTAAACAATGCCCAATAACATAACCATAATCATAACACATAACAAATTTATAAAGTAAAGATAACATTTCCACATTCCAATATATTAAAACAAGATATTTAAATAAACAATGCTTCATCGAATCATTTTCAAACCCATTTAAAAAGAGATGTTTGAATCAAAGTGTCCCATACCACTTTTAAGATTTTAAATGAATTATCATTTGAAAACAGTAATGTACATAAAAATATATCCAAAAACCCATTTTAAAAACATTGATATTAATGAGAAATATTTAGAAGAATAAATCTTTAAAACATTTAAAATGATATCTTTGTTAAAGAGTTTTTAACAAAAATATAAATGTTTGAATACAAATAAATGAGGAATAAAATTTAATCAGATCATTATAATATCTTGAGAATTAATGTATTCATGATATAATATGTCAAAGGACAGTATATACACTATATAAGAGTGTATTGGTGCATAACAACAATAAAGTCTCAATGGAAATGTAAATTGAGATGAAATCCATTATAAATATCGTATCCTTAAATTAAGGATAAATCAATTACATAATTATGTGTGAAAAATATTAATACACCCAATATAAGTGTATATTAAGTGTAAAATAATCAGAGGTTATTCACACATATTCATAGGATGACATATTCATGAAGTTCAAGTTTAACCCAAAGAATATGAAATTCGGTTAAGAAGTTCCCTTACAAAACATTGATAGACTAACATCATCACATTAAAATTAAGAAAATGAGTTGATGAGACAAAAAGGGTATTTCATCATTGGGAAATAACGTTTACATCAATAAGGATATTGAATAATTTATCCCAACATAATAAAATGTAATTTAAAAGACATAACAAAAATATGCCTTTTAAAAAGAGGAGGGTGAATGGTTCCCTTACCGATTTGGTAACATACAAAACATATGCCACATGAATGAAGGATCATACAATGAAGTTGTAAATACACATAAATATATGTATATTACACAAATAATATAAACATGGGCTGTACATACAATGATAATCATGGGAATAAAATGTGTCCAATATAGCATGAATCACTCGGGAATAAAAAGTGAGATGAAACCCTTTACTACATTGTAAACAACTAATTCATATGACCAAAAGTTAATAACCACAAAATTAATCACAGAATAAGATAAATATAATGGGAGTCATGATAATATATATCAAATTTCCGTACACAATACACCACGTGAAATGAATAGGTGGCGAACAATGGAAATCTCACAGAATTAAAAGTGAGATAAAAAATCCATTACCTTGTGTCCGACTTGACTCGGTCATTCATTAATCCCATGAATAATAAACTAAAGTTAATTTATACTTGATTAATAATCTTTTCCACGTTTATTATTCCTTTTATATAACTTATTACTATGTCATAAACATTATGTAATCATTTAAGTTAATAATGTTTGTTATGTCGATATTTGGTACTTGAGTCAAAAATGGACTTCTTAAAAATACATGTTGTTCACGTGGTCAAAGTTTCATTATATCCAGAATGATATTCACAATTTATATATCATATATTTCATATATTTGATATATATCCATTATATTAATGTATTTATAATAGTACATAACATTTATAGGTAAGAAATGAAATGCATCGTTCATGGAGACGGTAAGCCGTACGTACACATGAACACTACATTCATTTCTATTTATTACTTTAATGGAATTAAAACATAATGATACATAGGTATATTATAATTCCATTATAATATCATATATAATATCATTAACTCTATCCTTTATACATCCAACATAAGTCATTAACGAGTCACATCACTTTGAGGGGGCAGTCATCTACGCTTCCTCAAATGAGATTATCGTATTTACCCACTATGGAAACCATAAAGGCGTGCTATAAATGGTAAATACAGAAGTATAAAAAAAATAAACATAATATATATCATATATAAATACATTTCCGTCATAATGGCCACCGTGAGAGTTGGTTGGAGATATTTGAACAATCATCGTTTCGGGAGGCATTAGTTTTCCATCCACAGAAACATTATCTTCTTCATCCATCAGATGGAGGTGTGTATAAGTGTAGTTCGAATCCTTCTCATATAAACATCCTAGTATGTTGAGGATACTTTTTTTTACAAAAGAAAGTAATAAACTATTTTAGGGGTTGGATAACTAAAATAAACGAAAACAAATTAAGAGAAGTCGTGACCATTAATTTGGGTCACTCAATTTGGTATGAACCAAAGGACTTCTTGAAGGGTCATTTTCCTAAGTTAAGGCTTCTAGGAGGAGTAGAGGGATGTAGGGAGATTAATTGGGTATAGGTTGGATGATGAAAATGTCTTTAGTGGTGGGCAGAATTGGATAGATGTGGTCTCCTTTTATAAGGGGGAGGAGGGGCTCTTTAGGAAAGTGTGAAACTATTATTTTATTATATAATTATATTTGGTTTCTAATGGTCCACAAATAATTTAATATGAATATAATTTGACTCATGGCCGAAATAAAATCCTCTAATCAGAATCAGACATGTTTTGGATAATATTTTAATCATTATAATCGTATTTATATAAATTATTTACTAATGAGATAAATACTACATCATTATTGTGTCATGCATAATTTACTTTATTCGATATCTAAAAATTATAAAAAAACTACCATGATGTAGTAAATATTTTTAACTTTCAAATTAATATTTATATTAGAAAATATGACTTATATAACACCGTATACAAATTATTTACTAAAAGATTTTTGTTAATGTCAATTTTGTCTTTACATTAAATTAATTAATCTAAAGTGCCATTATCATTCATAAGTGGCTTCATGGGGTCCGAAAATCATCCCAAGGATTCCCATGGTCTGCCAATACTCATCCAATAATTTTAGGACAAGTATTAAGGTAATTTTGAATTATTATAACATTCTTTTAACCTTGAATTACCATATTTACCTTTAACTGTGGTAAATAAATGTCAAAAGTTACTATTCAACAAATATTATTTTCATCTTAATGAACCACATTTTACTTCTTGCTAACAAACATGTCTGTCGGATTTTTAAAATTCAATTCACAGAAGTGGTAAAATTTCATTTAAATAAAAAAGTTGGTTTTTTTAACTACCATTATGTGGTTTCACTATTCATCAAAAATTGATGTTTTTCAATAAAATACCTATAATTAATCCTAATATATATTTGATATTCTGAATTCTAAAATGATGTATATTTTTCCAAATTCAAAAAATATATGTGGAATTAATTAATTTTAAAATTAATTCTCATTATCAAAACAAATAACGTGTTTCTAAGAAACAATACCTATCAAAATATTGATACTTGTTTATGTCCAATTTCAAAGTGAAATTATTTCCATTCACTAACATTAGATTAAATTGTAAAAGTATATTTTAATTTTACTTTAAAAACAATTAAAAATATAATCTAACCATATAAATAAATTAGATTAAAATGCACTTTTGAATTAAATACAATATTTTTCACTATTCATTAAAAATGAACATTATCCGAAAAAATCCAAAAGTTTACACAAAGTAAATTTTGATGTCCCCTTCTAACGAAAGATTTTTATTTGGACATATAGAATTTATTACTTTAACCAAAACTATATATAAAGAGGGTTCTCCATTAAATGTCTATAAATCGGCCTTTTAATGTAAATTATGTTTAAAATTAGATACATTCACATTTTTAAGCCTCTAAATTTTTATTGGGTAAATGTAAATACATTTAAAAAAACAAGTATTATCATATTGTAGTTATATTTGTTCATTACAGCCAATAAAATGGCTAGGAGTTAACTAATATTTAAAATAATAATATTATATTATTAGTGTTCAACGTAAGATATCAAAGAAACTCGTTTTTGCATATCGGGTACGCTATCGAACATAGCAACCCCTTTAAAGTAAAATTAATTTTTAATTCACAAATATTAATTAATATGAAATATGCCTTATTTCTTATTTACCTGAGATGTTAAATTTTTTATTAAATTAAATTTTTATGAAATCTTTCATTATACACAAGACTAACTCCATCTTAGATTACATGTAACTTTGTCTTAGCATGTGTTACACCCAACACTTAGTTTAAAAAAATCCATGATATATTTTTAATATAGTTATTTAAATGAGAAAATTATAACCTAGACCATAATATTAGATAAAATAATAATAATAATGAATAAATATTACATTGTATTTCTAATGGGTTTATATAAATATAAAATATTTACTATTTATTATAAACTCTTTATAAGTTTCAAAAATACAGTTTTCTAAAAAAATTAATTTGAATTCATTTTTGTGAAAAATAATATAATTACTATTGAAAAGAATTATTAATTTAACTTGATAAAATTAAAATCATTTTTTTATTTCATAATGTTAAAATTACCATAGGGTTAATATTTGGGATTTTTCTGAAAATTTTCATTTTTTATGATTAGTGAAAAATAATGAATTATAATTCACAACTGCCTTTTCTTTAAAATAATTAGTAAGGATAAATTAAATTTTGAAATGGTTTTAACGTAAAATTTACAGATTTTATTATAAATTAAATGAATTTAAATAATTGGAATCAACTTTTATTGTTTATATAAATATTTTCAGAATTTTAACGTTTTCTCTTCAAAAACCTTCTTTCTCATTATTTCTATTGTTCTAAATTTATATAAAATTTTTCCTTATATGAATGGAATTTTGAAAAATAAATTTTATATTCTTAATCAGAATAATATATAATATATAAAAATATAACCTTATTTATTAAATAAAAAAATTAATAAAAGCAATAAAAACTATTTTCTAAAGTTAATGTAGAAATGGTTTTATCAGGTAGTTAAACTAAAAAGATGAGGGAAAACATTATCTATCCACTTTTTTTAAATGATTTAATTTTCAAATTTTTAATATTAAACCTCTAATAATCTATAATTTTCTAAATTATACCCTATTTACATATGATAAAACTGTGTTAAATTCTCACATTAAAAAATATACAAGTTTTCCACTCACGTCACTTGTAAAACGCCACCCCTATCCTATCCTATTTACAACTTAAATCCTATTTGTTTTATCAAATAAATGAAAAAAAATCTTAAAAACATACTTCCCCTAATTCTAAAAGAACTATTTTTTATATAAATTCAACCATGGAATGCTTTTTGTGCCAACCTAAGAAGGATACACGGAGAAGAGGTCACAGTCGTCAATAACCGTTTTTATTTTAAATCTTCCTCCACCTCCCAAAATTATTATTCTAAAATGATAACATTATAACCTCAGTATATTTTATGTACATATATTTTTTACATAATGGTATGACCTAAAACCACACACACTTACATCAAATGGATTATGAAATCTTCTTTCATGTGTACATAGGACTACCACCTTGCAGCCCAATGTTTGTTAATATTTCCATTACAACCTCTCAAGATTGGGAATAATGAAGGGTTTATAGTTTATAAATGATAAATATAATATTATTTATGTTATTATTATTCTTTTAATATTATATCTCACACTCCACTATTCTTTCGATTTTTTGGGAATACGATAACATCATTTGGGCATTTGGAAGAATACTGCCTCGTGAAGTTATCTGATTCATTCACACTTTAAATATAGTTTATTAAAAATGTGATTAATAAACATATTTGATATATATTAAATAAACTATATTATTGAATTATAATATTTATATTATTTACTTTTATTTCTTTCAATTCAATAAGAAAATGGAAACAATGTTAATGGGTATGTACAACCTACCATCTCTATGAACGGTTTATTTCATTTTCTATCACAAAATTTTATGGGTTACACTGAATAGTTATATACTAGATATATATGATAATTTTATCTTGTTTTAAATTATATATATTATCAAACCATTATTTTATTAATAGGACCAATATAACTATAGAGACCCATAGCTTGACGTACAAGCACATTAAATTACTTTAGCGGAATACTTAATACATAGAAAAAATAGACACACAAGTACTGTAATAGTTTAGTGTGTTTGGAAACATGGAATGTAATCTTTTAATCATTGTAAAAGATCTTCAACATCTCCCATAAAGATCTTCCCCTTTTTTTCTTACCTAAAAACTTTCTTTATATCCTGAGGAGAAGAAAACATAAAAAGGGTGAGCTCAAATACTCAGTAAGGGTAAGCATGGATAAAATAAAACATACCATATACATTTTAACTTAAAAACATGAACATAATATTTAAACATCAAAAGCTTGAGAAATGACACAAAACATGGAAGTATGTAAGGCATAGATCATAAAAAAACATTAAAAATGATAAAATATCATGGGAATAAAACATGTAATTGTGGCAACCATTAAGCACATGATATGATTTCCATAGTAGCCAAGGCATTGCTGCCAAGACCATCTTAGTGGACAAATTCCCTTTCTGAATCGAGTTCACTCCTCGTTCCAGTACTGTATTACTGAACCAGTTTAACTTTCCATTCCAGCCATGTCTATCTCATGAGATAGAATTCTTTACCCAATTCATTGGAGGGAGATATAGGTCCCACCCATCTCATAATGAAATCATTCTTACTTGTGCCACAAAATAAACATACATCATTCATAATAACCCAATAAATAAAATGGGTTTCATAAACATCATCCCATAATCAAATAATCTATATAAAAGAAATGGATATCATTTCATAATAAGAAAAGTGAAACCATTTAAATCATATAGACTTTATACTTGAAACATACACATACGAAATAACGTCATCTTAGATGGAAAAAGGTTTCGATAAAACACTTGAAATGAATTCTTGAGGAAAATATCCTTTCTTCTTCAAAATCAATTTCTTTTCACAAAACGTCATGCTATTTTAAAAGAAAGAAATGTTGTTGAAAATAGTCATGAAATCTTTTGGAGAAAGCTTCATGAAAATAAGGCTTTATAAAACTGTAAAAAATCCGTTCGTGCCGTATAAGTTAAAAAAAACATTCTTCTCGTACTTTTGCCGGAAAAGTCAAAAAAGTACCTCATAACGTAAAGAAAAAGAAAGATTACTTTTATACCATGTAGTAAAAGTCAAAAATTGGTAAAAAGGACTTTAAAAATACATGAAAACACTTTTATAAAACGTGAACATGGATGATAGAAATAACCCCAGTAAATACTGATGAATAAGCAATCTCGGATAAAAATGAGATTTGCAAAATTATCCCTTACCTTATGTCCGATATGATTCGTACGTATCCGAACCTACTGAATAATGATTTAAATAATGTAATTGACTTATTATAGAATCATATTAATTTTCATGATATCATATATGGTTCACTTATGACTTTATATTACTCGTTCTTTTGTAAATTCCATGTTATAGAGCATTTTGGGTAAAATCGTTTCATTTGTCATCCGTGTTTTGACTTGTAATTATTCATATGATTAATTAGATCATGATTACTTACATATACAATGTAAAATATGATTTATATATAGTATATATTCAGAATATACATATATATAATAGATCTATAAATGGATAGAAATACACCGTTCATGGAGACAGTAGGCCGTACATACGCATGAATGTTGTTTTCATTTCCTCATTGAATTGAATGGAATTAATTGGATGACATAAATATATATATATACATAAATAAAATATCATTATTATGTCATATATTTCATTATTACTTATTATATATACTTTATAATCATTTATGAATGGTCAATCATTGAGAATGAATCTCATCGCGTCGTGGAGACGGTATTCCGTACGTACGCACGAGCAATGATATCATTCCCATGATCAGGGAATTTTATTGGAGTAAATTTATACTATTAAAGAATAAATATCACTTTAAAATAATCATATATAGTTATTATTTACACCATTATAACCATCCAAGTAAGGTGGTGGTGGAAAATAGATTACACCACGGCGTGGAGACGGTATTCCGTACATACGCACGCGCGGAGATTTCATTTTTCATTGGATGGATAGATGGTGAAATAGGGTTGTTTCATACTTATAATAACATATAATTATATGATTTATACTGATGTTATTACTTTATAATGAAACAACCTAAGAAGAATAAGTGGAAGACGAAATAAAGGTGAAATAATCGGTAACAAAAATTACCTCTTCTTTGAAGAACCTCTTTGAGACCTCCTCTTAGGGCACTAAAATTGGTATTTCAAGAAGAAAAGGAACTCTATGATGTTTCTAGGGAAGTGGAGAAGATAATTGGGTAGGGTTTGGCCGAGCTTTAAGGCTCAATGTGGTGTGTGGAAGAGAGGAAGGAGGTGCTCTTTTATAAGGGAGGAGAGGGCCACCTTTGGAGTTCTTAAAACTATTAATTTATAATAAATATAACCCCACTTAAAAACCACCAAAAATTACTCATATTCAAATATTAGATGATATAGGGTTGTAATAGCATCAACCAATCAAATTTAGACATGTTTGGATCTTATTTTAAACCTTATCATTTTGATTTATCCTTATTTAATCTATTTATGTTTATTTTTGGTAATAAACTTCTAAATTTTCAATTATAACAAATAATTACTTATTTGTTGTGAATATTACGTAATTTTTTACTTAATAACATTATGGACTATATAAATTTAAATTTATAATTTTTAAATATTTTTGTGATTTTTAAACAATTTTATAATATGTTATTTTTATAAAATAACAATAGTGTCAATTTTGAAACTATTCAATTATTTGAATTTAAATAAAATATATACAGAATATATGTTCGAACTAAAAGCTTTAATAGATTTATAAAAGGTAATATGTATCTATAAAATTTTTTGATCACATTAAATAGTTCATATAATATTTATTTTATTATTTTTAAAACCATTTATTTGGTTTATCTCTTAATAAATTAATTGCTACAAACTTTTTGTATAATTATTTAATATACTGATTTATTGCATAACAATTAAAAATAAAATACTATGATTAAGTTAAATCTATTATATTTCACAATAATACTTGTACTTGAATGTATCATCTTAAAATCACAATATTTAAATTGTTATATTTATTAAATTATGAAGGTGACAACTTTGACATCATTTAAAATAAAATAATATAAGTGTCATAATCAATTTTATAAGGCTCCAAACGGTCATATATTAGTTAATTGGATGATTAAGGTGTATATATACACTACCAATAAGTTTTTCTCAGGATGTTGGGCCTTTTAATGGGTATTATTATTTCAATAAAAACTATATTACTTATTTTCCACTTTATAAATAATTTCTGTATCATTAATGTATCACCATTAATGACAATAATATAATCCCCAAAAATTCTAAATAAATTATCATGATGTAGATAATTTCATTATATTTCTGGAGACTATTCATGTTCGAAGTTTTATGATGTTTATCACTAAATTAAAATTATTATACTTATAAGATATAAGAGAGTGACATGTTGTCACTTTCTTTGGTTTTAATAATAATTAAATTATTTTCATGGTCAAAAGTCCATAAAATGAATCTAATCCGACCCTTAGGTTATATGGGTTTACTGTTAGCCATAAAATTGAATTTTTGCATGTTTTAGAGTAATTTTATAATATTATATTTACCCTTAATTACCCGATTTACCTTTAACTATGGTAAATAAATTTACCGTAGTTACTATTCATAATTCAAAAATAAAAAGTAGCATATTAACATAATTTAGACCCACTGATTCCAAATTTTGAATCCATTTTTCCAAATTCAATACACAAAAGTTGCATAAATTAAATTAAAATTAATCCCGTTGTAGTAAGAAAACAGGTTTTTCATTAAAACATTGCAAAAGATTGAATTGATTTAACCTACGAATTTAATGTAAAATCAATGCAAATTACATAAATTATATTAAATGGTAAAAATATATTCTATTTATACTTTAAAACAATTAAATATTATAATTTAACTATATAAATTATTGGGATGAAAAAAGTTGTTTTTAATTAAAATATAGGGTGTTTTTACTATTCATCAAAATATGAAAGTTACCAGAATAATCTGAAAAATTTAGCCTAAGTACATTTTTATTTCTTGATTCCAAAGAAGAATTTTATTTTGTCAAATTGAACTTATAAACATGTCAAAAACTAGATTTAATGTGGGTGCGCCATCAAAAGGTGGCAAAACAGCATTTTTTTAAAAATACTTATTTTACCCGAAAAATTTATTTTGTTTTTATACCATGTTCTAGAAAATGTGTAAGATTAATAATAATGTTCTAAAATTAAAAATTTAGTTAATACTATTCATAAAGTCTAGCTCATAATAATATTATAATAATATATTGTTGTTTAGTAAAACTCGGTATTGCGTACAACACACGCTATCGAGGAAGGTCGCGATTGTGTGTTATCCAAGAAAAGTCAAGGTTGCGTGTTGTGAAAAAATCCTTCGTTGTTTGGTATAACAGAATCCAACCATATTTCATTTATACATTGAATATATATATATATATACTCAATGTTACCTAGAATAACTATTATCAAAGTTGTGTGTAACACGATCCAAGAATAGTGTTGCGTATACTGTAAGCTAATACGGTGTTGCGTATAGTTCAAGGTAATCTTGGTATAACATAAAACAAAAGACATTAATGAAATTAAAAGAATATATTTCATAAAATCTCAGGGTGTTACATTCTACCCCCCTTAAAATGAATTTCTCCCTCGAAATTCGTCGGGGTTATAAATGGTTTACTACTCGAAAGTTTGTTTAATAGAAACCCACATCTTAAAAAGGAATACCAAAACATGGCTTTAAAAACTAAATTATGAAATGTAACAGTTAACCAAATTAACCCATCACTGGGTTTCCATGGAGGAGAACGTAGGTGAAAATATGGATATGAAAGAAAAATCTAACCATCAAGTTCTG
The DNA here is from genome assembly GCA_963277665.1 of Viscum album. Classification (NCBI taxonomy): domain Eukaryota; kingdom Viridiplantae; phylum Streptophyta; class Magnoliopsida; order Santalales; family Viscaceae; genus Viscum; species Viscum album. The sequence goes on from OY728135.1 coordinate 555,149,017, forward strand.
ATGGAGAGTGGTAGAGAACATGGCTATGAAAAAGCCAACAATCACAGAGCTATTGATTTGCGATGATATAAGGTACCATCTGATTCATCAGATATAAGGGAACTATGAAAACATTTTTGGTTTTCAAGATCATTTCCCTAAAGTTGATGAATTAAAATAAATACTTTCATGATTTTGGTACAATCTCACTGTTGTTCGTGAATTGAACAATTTTGACATCATCCCTTAAAGAAATAAAGTTTAATTTGTTATTCATGATGTGTTAGCAGATCATGTGATAGAATGATTGGTCATTCTATCTCTTTCAAACAAAATGTTATCAAAAATTATGAGTCCATATTATGGTTAGATTAATCGTATATGGTTCCAAAAATAAACTTCTACTTCATATATCTTGCCGCTTAATAAAATAAAACTAGTTTCTACAAACCAGGGACTTTCTGTAGGCTAGTGGTAGGCGATAAAGGCCAGTCGCACATCGGTTGTGGGTTCGATTCCCACAGCCTTGTCCGACGCGATGGGTTGTCGCCCGTCCTGCAGGTTGTCCTTTTTCTAATACTATATTATTATAACATCCCATCAATAATATTGAAAAAACATCTATCCTTAAACAATACTAACTTATGTCCAACATAATCCATTCCAATCTTTAGGCTTATCCATAATACTGCAGTCCACTCTCATAATATAGTGAAAACTATTACCAGAGATTTAATACCATCGTTGATCCCCATATATCATAAGATATGTCTTGTTGGTCACATTCCAAACATTCGAAGGCCTTAATCATGTATTCTCTTGAAAATTGAATACCCATTGAACCTTAGTGAAAACATGAATGTAGTTAAAAGTTAACACTTTCCACATACCGAAATCCTCAAAATTCAATATACTCAAACCATAATATCACTTAGTCCTTATGTCAATCATGAGCTCATGAATACAATCAAAAATATCATTATATTCTTATTCCTTCATTATGCGCATATCATCTACTTTACAAAAATATCTAAATAAACATTCATGGTTACTCGTACCATTCAACATATACTTTCAAATACTTTTAGGAAAACAAAATAGTGTAACGATCCTTAGATGATTCTTTATTCCATAGTAACATTAACTATACAACATAACTCCTGATAAACATACAATCATTCCACTACCTTCTAAAACAACCGACTGAGCTTCAACACTTCTTTCAGCTCATATATCATTTGTAGTCACCTCATTATCATCCACATAAATACTACCCATATGACCATGCTGATTCTCTTCATTAGATTTTCCATTAGGGAATTGGTTTGCATAATTCCCATACATTCCACATTTAAAACATCTAATGATTGTTGATGTCGTAGCAATACCATTATCCTTGTTCATGGTGTTAACTGAACCTTTTCCTTTGCACTTACTGGATTTGTGTCCTTCTTTTCCAAACCCAAAGAATCTTCCAGTTCCTTTGAAACAATCTCCCCAATGCCTCTTCCCAAATGATTTACATGAGGGAAATTGAACTTTCTTTCCTCTATGATCATCATGAAAATCCATCATTCTATTATTATCGGTGTTGGTAAACTTACAAAAGTTGAGATTATTGATCATATTATGAGATTGCTGATTAGGCATACTAACGATGTTTGGACTTCCAGATCCCGTTTCATTTGATTTCTCATGAAGAAAATCATTCCATTGTCTATCATATCCCCCATTATCGTGAATCTTCCGGTTTCTAGCCATTTTCTAAACCCCAAAAAGAATAGTGTGAGAGGAAAAAATCATGCTAGGGAAAAAACATAGTAAAGGGGGAGTATCCTCCATATCTAACATCTTAGGTTAAATTCTACGATCATTACCGTAGTTCTAGGACTATATCCTATATGTATACTTATCCTTAGGGACATCCCTATACATACATTGGAAATATCTCTAGGGATCTCACTAACGTTTTCGCATCTTAGTTTCCAAAGGTTGACTAATCTTTCCCTCTGATACCATCTGTAGAGACTCGTAGCTTGACGTACATGGACATTACATTACTTTAGCGGAATAATTAATACATAACAAAAATAGACACACAAGGACCGTAATAGTTTAGTGTCTTTGTAAACTTGGAATGTAATCTTCTAATCGTGGTGAAAGATCTTCAACTTCTCCCATTAAGATCTTCCCCTTTTTTTCTTACCTAAAGCCTTTGTTTATATCCTGGGGAAAAGAAAACATAAAAAGGGTGATCTCAAATGCTCATTAAGGTTAATCATGGATAAAATAAAACATACCATATACATTTCAACTTAAAAACATGAACATAATGATTAAACATCAAAAGCTTGAGAAATGACACAAAACATGGAAGTACGTAAGGCATAGATCATAAAGAGACATTAAGAATGATAAAATAGCATGGGAATAAAACATGTAATTGTGGAAACCATTAAGCACATGATATGATTTCCATAGTAGCCAAGGCATTGCTTCCAAGACCATCTTAGTGGACAAAGTCCCTTTCTGAATCGAGTTCACTCCTCATTCCAGTCCTGAATTATTGAACCAGTTTAACTTGTCGTTCCAGCCATGTCTATCTAATGAGATATAAATCTTTACCCAATGCATTGGAGGGAGATATAGGTACCACCCATCTCATAATGAAATCATTCTTACTTGTGCCACAAAATAAACATACATCATTCATAATAACCCAATAAAAAATTGATTTCATAAACATCATCCCATAATCACATAATCTATATAAAAGAAATGGATATCATTTAATAATAAGAAAAGTGAAACCATGTAAATCATAGAGACTTTATACTTGAAACATACACATATGAAATAATGTTATCTTAGATGGAAAAAGGTTTTGATAAAACACTTGAAATGAATTCTTGAGGAAAATATCATTTCTTCTTCAAAATCAATTTCTTTTCAAAAAATGTCATGCTATTTTAAATGAAACATATTTTTTTGAAAATAATCATGAAATATTTTGGAGGAAGCTTCATGAAAATAAGTCATTATAAAACTGTAGAAAATCTGTTTTTCCTGTATAAGTTAAAAAACATTCTTCTCGTACTTTTACCGGAAAAGTCAAAAAAGTGCCTCGTAACGTAAAACAAAAGAAAGATTCCTTTCATACCATGTAGTAAAAGTAAAAAATGGGTAAAAAGTAATTTAAACATACATGAAAACAGTTTTATAAAACATAGACATGGATGATAGAAATAACCCAAGTAAATACTGATGAATAAGCAATCTCGGATAAAAATGAGATTTTCAAAATTATCCCTTACATTAGGTCCGACATGCTTCATACGTATCCAAAACTCTTGTATAATGATTTAAATAATGTTATTTAATTATTACAGAATCATATTAATTGTCATGATATCATATATGGTTCACTTATGACTTTATATTAACCGTTCTTTTGTAAATTCCATGTTAAAGAGCATTTTGGGTAAAATCGTTTCATTTGTCGTTCGTGTTTTGACTTGTAATTATTCATATGATTACTTAGATCATGATTACTTACATCCAGAATGTAAAACATGATTTATATATAATATATATTCATAATATACATATATATAATAGATCGATAAATGGAAAGAAATACACCGTTCATGGAGACGGTAGGTCGTACGTACGCATGAACGTTGTTTTCGTTTCCTCATTGAATTGAATGAAATTAATTGGATGACATACATATATATATATATACATAAATCCAGTATCATTATTATGTCATATATTTCATGATTACTTATTATATATACTTTATAATCATTTATGAATGGTCAATCATTGAGAATGAATCTCATCGTGTCGTGGAGACGGTATTCTGTACGTACGCACGAGCGATGATATCGTTCCCATGATCATGGAATTTTATTGGAGTGTATGTATACTATTAGAGAATAAATATCATTTTACAATAATCATATATTGTTATTATTTACACCATTATACCCATCCAAGTAAGGTTGTGGTGGAAAATAGATTACACCACAGCGTGGAGACGGTATTACGTAGGTACGCACGCGCGGTGATTTTGTTTTCCGTAGGATGGATAGATGGTGAAATAGGGGTTTTTCATACTTATAATAAAATATAATTATATGATTGATACATTTGTTATTACTTCATAGTGAAACAACCTAAGTAGAAAAGTGGAAGAAGAAATAATGGTGAAATAATCGGTAACCGAAATTACCTCTTCTTTGAAGCGCCTCTCTGAGACCTCCTCTTAGGGCACTAAAATTTGTCTTTTAAGGAGACCAGGACCTCTAGGATTTTTCTAGGGAAGTGGAGAAGAGAATTGGGCAGGGGTTGGCTGAGCATGAAGGCTCAAAGTGGTGTTTGGAAGAGAGGGAGGAGGTTCCCTTTTATAAGAGAGGAGAGGGGCACCTTTGGAATTCTTAAAAATATTAATTTAAAATAAATCTAACCCCACTTAAAAACCTCAAAAAATGACTCATATTCAAATATTAGATGATATAGGGTTGTAATAGCATCAAAAAAATCAAATTTAGACATGTTTGGAGCTTATTTTAAAACTTATCATTTTGATTTATCCTTATTTAATCTATTTAAGTTTATTTGTGGTAATAAAATTTTAAATTTTAAATTATAACAAATAATTAATTATTTGTTGTTAATATTCCATAATTGTTTACTTTATAACATTATAGACCATTTAAATTTATATTTATAATTTTTAAATATTTTTGTGATTTTTAATCAATTTTATAATATGTTATTTTTATAAAATAACAAAAGTGTCAATTTTGACACTATTCATTTATTTGAATTTAAATAAACTATATACAGAATCTATGTTCAAAATAAAAGCATTAATAGATTCATAAAAGGTCATATGTATTTATAAAATTAGTGGATCACATTAAATAGTTCATATAATATTTAGTTTAATATTTTTAAATCCATTTATTTGTTTTATCTCTTAATAAAAAAATTACTACAACATTTTTGTATAATTATTTAATATACTTATTTGTTGCATAAAAATTAAAAATAAAATACTATGATTAATATAAATATATTACCTTTCACAATAATACTTTTACTCTAATTTATCATCTTAAAATCACAATATTTAAATTGTAATATTTATTAAATGATGAAGGTGACAACTTTGGCATCATTTAAAATAAAATAATATAAGTGTCATAATCACTTTTATAAGGTTCCAAACGGTCATATATTAGTTCATTGGATGCTTAAGGTGTAGATATACACTACCAATAAGTTTGGTTTAGGTTTTTTGGCCTTTCAGTGGGTATTATTATTTCAATAAAAACTATATTACTTATTTTCCACTTAATAAATAATTTATGTATCATTAATGTATCACCATTGATGACAATTATTTAATCCCTAAAAATTATAAATAAATTATCATGATGTAGATAATTTTATTAGAATTCTATATACTATTCATTTTTGAAGTTTTATGTTATTTATCACTAAATTAAAATTATAATACTTATAAGATTTAAGAGAGTGACATGTTGTCACTTTCATTGGTTTTAATAATAATTAAATTATTTTCATGGTCAAAAGTCCATAAAATGAATCTAATACGACCCTTAGGTTATATGGGTCTACTCTTTGTTATCCAATAGAATTTTGGCTTGTGTTAGGGTAATTTTATAATATTATATTTACCATTAATTACCCGATTTACCTTTAACTATGGTAATTAAAATTTACCTTAGTTACTATTCATAATTCAAAAATAACAAGTAGCTTATTAACATAATATAGACCCACTGATTCAAATATGGAATCCATTTTTCCAAATTCAATACACAAAAGTTGCAGAAATTAAATTAAAGATAATCTCATTGTCGAAAGAAAACGGGTTTTTCTTTAAAACATTGCAATAATTGAATTGATTTAACCTATGAATTTAATGTAAAATCAATGCTAATGACATACATTATATTAAATGGTAAAAATATATTCTATTTATACTTTAAAACCATTCAAAATTATAATTTAACCATAGAAATTATTGCGATTAAAAAAGTTGTTTTTAATTAAAATATAGCGTGTTTTTAATATTTATCAAAATATGAAAGTTACCAGAATAATATGAAAAATTTATCCAAAGTAAATTTTTATTTCATGATTCCAAATAAGAATTTTATTTTGTCAAATTGAACTTATAAACATGTCAAAAACTATATTTAATGTGGGTGTTCCATCAAAAGGTGGCAAAACTGCATTTTTTGGAAAATACTTATTTTACCCGAAAAAAATTATTTTGTTTTTATACCATGTTCTAGAAAATGTGTAAGATGAATAATAATGTTATAAAATTCAAAATTTAGTTAATAATATTCATAATTTCTAGTTCATAATAATATTATAATAATATATCGTTGTTTAGTAAAACCCGGTATTGCGTACAACACACACTATCGAGGAAGGTCGCGATTGCGTGTAATGCAAGCCAAGTCAGGGTTGCATGTTGTGGAAGAATCCTTCGTTGTTTCGTATAACATAATCCAACCATATTTAATTTATACATTGAATATATATATATATATATATATATATACACTCAATGTTGCGTAGAATAACTATTATCAAAATTGTGTGTAACACGATCCAAGAATAGTGTTGCGTATACTGCAAGCTAATATGGTGTTGCGTATAGCGCAAGGTAATATTGGTGTAGTATACAAAACAAGAAATTAATGAAATTAAAAGAATAATTTTCATAAAATATCTTGGTGTTACTTTAACAATTCAAAACATGTAAGAAAAACAAATCTGTTATTACCCAAAACCTAGCTTTAACATGAATTTGGTAAGAAACGGGTAATAAAAGGTCACAATAAAGTCATATATAGTATGATATATATGAATATGATTCTAAAATATATTTATAATAAAATTATATTTATTATACATGATTTTAAATTTCTTTGAGGTAATTTAATACTTAGTGTTAGAGGATTTATATTCTCACTATTATTTATGAGAGAGTTATGCAATATTCACCACTCATTTATTTTTTGTGGTGTATATAATTGCCTATGAAATGATAAATAGTGAATATAAAGATTTTTTTATAATTAATGTTTCCATTTATTTTAATATATCATCGGAATTATGAATCAAAAGTTTCTAAAGTAGTAAGGTATTTATGTATCACTTTTTACTTATGTGGGACACATGTCTTGTTCAACACCATTTTATTTTATGTGTTGTGTATAATGTCTATGAATGTATTCAATGATTATTATACTCTGATTTATTTTGGATTCAAACATTCATTCAGGTATCTCTCTTTCATAGGGTTTATAGTTAAAACATTATCAATTTTGTAAGGTATTTTTGTCTCAATTTTCTTTCATTGAGATGTATGTTATATTATGGACATATATTCTGTCACGAGGTGTATATAAATACACTATTAAATGTTATATAATGAAATTTATTCATCCTATTAATATTTTAGGTATAATTTTTTGTTATTTTTTCATTAGTATTATTATTCAACGTTTCAAAAGGGGTAATGGTTTTATGTTATAATCACATCATTTATCAGGATACATTATTATTATGTCACCGATGTTGAAATTTTATAATCCATATCTAAATAATTCTCTTGTATTTTAATAAACTCTAGTTATTAATTAAATTATCATATAATGGAACCAATTTTCAACACATTTTTACATAAAAATATTTATAAGTGTTTTCATAAAATCCTACTTTTTTCTCTCTTCATCTAGAAATATAATTTCTTCAAAAATGATATTTTCTAAATAATAAAAAAATTATTAACAACTTATGATTTGTAAAATAAATTTTACCCAATATTTATGTTTTAACATAAATATTTTGAAAGGAATATTTTTTTAATTTTCCAAAATAGTTCGCATTTGGATTTTCCCAAAAATATGGGAGGAATCATCATTTTATATTGTATGAAATGAATATAATTATATGATGTCATTGAAAATTATTTCTTTAAAAAATCATATAAAATTTTTCAATTTTATTTTCAAGAAAGAAAATTCTAATTTTTTTGGTTTAAAAATATATTTTTCAAACCATACATGATATTTTTATCATGAAATTTTTTAAATGATTAGTCGAAATCACACTCCATATAAGATATCCCCTGTTGATTTTACCTATTAATTACTAGGTACATGATCAATGAATTATATTATTATTTTTTCTATGAATGATTTATTTTTATGATTAAAAGTTGTTCATGAAATATGTTTCTTTTACATGAGTTATACAATAATAAAATGATTATGAAACCCACATTAATTCACAATTTATGCTCTGATGAAATGATTATGAAACTTGTATCATTTTTACATGTTATTATTTGATTGGATGTTTTTGAAGAATGTAAACTCGTGGTTAGACCAAGAAAAACATGTCATGAATATATTGGTGGGTATCCTTGACATATAATTTTTCATAACTATCTGTATTCCGCAAATCTTTGTTTTATGCCAATATCATGCTACCATGAATCATGTTATTGATTTAAATATGATTAATTTTTTATTAATAGCCAATGATTAATTCATGACTCATGATTATGTTCTTTGATAAGTAGGGTATGATTTTCAAATGTTATTATCATGTCCTCAAAACAATATGTTCATGTTATTATCAAATATCTCCCATGATTACCATTGATAATAATTTTAGCTCACACATTATTATGTTACCTTCCCCTAGGTTATAAAGAATGATTTTATGTAGGGTATCTTCTTTAAGATAACAAAATAGAAACATATTTAAGGAAAATGTTATGTTTCAAATTTTTTGTTTATTATTTTAAAATATAATATTGAATTATTTCGACACCGGGCACGAAGACGACACATCATTCCGAGGTCCAGTGAGCCCGGAATGGTGGTTTGAAATTTTTTTATGTTATATAAGTCGAAACTTTTTCACAGTTGTGGCAGTTTCCAAATGGATTCCTAGATTAAAAATCTGAGCATACCTTTGAATCTGGGACACCAACATTACCTAATAATGAGGCTTACATCGACCAGTGTGGGTCGGGGGAAAAAATTAATTTCAGACGTTTTAAGTAAAATAAATTAACAATTTTATTTTATTTCATTTAATGAAACATATGCTCTAGCGCGGCAACGGTGCACCAGTTTTCTAAATTAATGGCGCATTATAATAGCTTCAAAATGGTGAGTCAACATCGTTAATGCTTCCACGTAATTAAATGACAACATGTTTCTCTTTTTAATGGGTTAACCAATTGTTGATTGTTGGCGACGTTTGAGAGGAATCTCTGCTGAATCTGCGGCACGTTGGAGAAAACTCTCGGTGATGAATGACGATGGATTGAAGTCGAGAGTCATTCTTCCAACTACATTGTAGGATCATGATGACAACGAAAGCGTGGAGCCTTCATCAATGTTCGATCCTTTCAAAAGGTAGGTGTTTGTTGTTTCAATTTTTTTTCCCCGTATTTGAGTTTAAACGACGAACGTGGATCAACCACGCTCAAGTTGATCCAAAGATTCGTACGTTCTTACGAGAGGGTTTTCTTTGGGATGATTTTTGGGGAAATAATCCATGCTTTTCATTATGTGGATCTCTGATCTGTTTAAATCTATTAACAGGAGTAGATCAATGTCGTGACGTATGATGGTGGAGGTTCATTCCTCGATTTTTTTATTTGGATTTCTTCCCCCTTCTTTCCTCGCGTGTTCTTCGTGTTCTTCGCGGGGCGACGAACAATTGATTGTTTCGCATCTTTTCTATGACAGAACGATCCAAATCAATGTATCCACATCGCAACAACCTTGTGGAGGTGCAACGACGATGGATGATAACGAATCGGACCTGATCAGAAAGAGAGTTCTTCATGTGAGAATATCTGAACACATTTTCAGAGCCGATTTGAGGCCCGAAGAAGACGGAATCGGCTCTGTGTTGTCGGGGAAACCAGAAACTGGAAGTTTTGTGGCAATTGGACGGCCAGATCGATGATCGGAGCACCACGGGAGGCACACTGGTGAAGGGTGCCATTTTTGGAAATTTCCAGAATACACCGCATGTACTTCCGAAGAACACCTCATATAGTACTGGAAGTGGTGGCTAGGGTTTCAGGGTTACAGAGGAATAACACGGCGTATGACCCCAGTCACATGGCGTGTTGGAATTCCCCCGAAACTGGGTCTGTACTTTGGGTAGTACACGAACAGGAGATGAGTTATACGGCTTCAGGCGGCACGGCGTGTACTGCGTGGTAGAAGCGGCTATGCGGAGCTCGGCATGTTTCTCATGGATACGCGGACACAGGATGGAGTAAACGACCGTGTACTCCATCACACATCCAGGTGAGTCCAGTAGCACAGGTCAACCCATGTGCAGATTACATGGGTCAGAGTACACAGTTTGGTGACCGTGTACGAGCACATTGCCAGTGTGCATGGAGCCAACCCCAGTTACCCAAACACGGCGTGTACGCGATATTACACGTCGTGTACTTAGTTTTTTTCCTACACGACCAGCCTCCCGACACGGGACATTGTACACGGGTAGTACCTGGGGTCAGACAACACGGCGTGTATCCTTTCTACACGCTGTGTACTTTTTTGGAAAACGGCTTGGCCTCTTGTTCATCGTGCCTCGGACATCGTTCGTTTTTGTTAGTGCCCCTTCTTCTCATTCCCTGATGGCCAGGTATTATTTCATTTTTAAGAGTATGATCCCTTCAGCAGAACATTCTGGGATAGGGTCAGGCATCCATCCGAGAGGCCCAGATCAAGTTCCTCTATCCATTCCAGACCCCTGGTAGAGTCATGCATCGATTTGACCAACTCTACCGGGTATTGATCCTCTACCTTGTAGGTGAATTCCAGATCAGTCACGGTATCCGCCATGTCCATGGCAGTGATCCTCATCTATGTATCGTGATCTTTCCCACTCAAAAGTGTGTCTCCCGTAATGAGTGTTTCTATCTACCGTAACCTTCCCACTCACGAGTGTGTCTCCTGTAATGAGTGCAGATACCTCTCGTGATTGTTCCTAATTAACAGCACTTCTTGGACAGACATCATCAGAGCTATAAGACTCTTGGAGTGTGTTCTCTTGGAAAGAGTGCATCATAGAATATTCGAACAGAATCCCTAACGGGGGTATGAGTTTGTGTGACTTGTCCCTTGTCTACGGGGTCGGGTTTGAGTATATTTGGTTTTTTCTATATGTTCTGAAGACAGATATTGTGTATAGCTAACCATAACTTTACGTTGTGTACTGCTTTGTGGTTTTCGTGGTCCTCTACTGAGTATTGTTATACTCACCCTTGCATGGGCTTTGCCCGCACATCTGGTGTCTTGTGCAGATGAGCAGCCTTTTGATAGAGTCTAGGGTGGACTAGGACAGGACCGAGCATTCTGAGTTCCCTACAGGCCGAGGCATTCCAACGGCTATGAGCAGGAGTCCCAGTACCTTTTGTGATTATAGGTTGGACTTTGTAGTTTTCAGACTATTATTTGTTTGCTTTTTGGTGGGCTTGTATTTTTGGCCCAGCTTACTTTTACAGTACTATACATTTCGTCGTACTCTGTTGGATGGATTTATTTTTATGCATGCATTATTTTTCCTTAGTGGTTTTTACATTTCAGCATTTGTGGGCTTAGAGATGTGTGTGTGTGTGTATAGGTACATAGGAAATGCCTCCCATGTTAGTGATATGACTACTCGGTGCTAGTCACCAGCCCCAGGCCTCTTGGAGGCAGGCTTGGGGAGTCACAGTGCGGGCCACAATGGGACGGTTCGTGATAGAGTTGTATCATAGGATGTTGGTTCTGCCGTACAACCTAAATTCGATGAGTTTGGTTTGGGGAAACAATATTTAGTGTTTTGGGTTCGACTTTCAGGCTAGGGACCCCAGTGTTGGTGCAGGAGCCAACATATCCATACACCAGGACTCTGATAACCTACTTTTCGACTCGGTTCATGAAAACACAGGTTGCGGGGAAATAAAAGGTGCATGCATCATATAGGAATGGGTTGTGTTTTCCAGGCCCTTTTGTGTCAGTTATCCAGATATACTCGTTGACCATAGTACATCTTGTTTATTTACAGGATTCCTCTACAATTCATACCTAGTAGGATTCTACAGCATGATCAAGAGGATGACCCCCTCAGTGATGAGGATTCGATACAGGGGCCATCTCCCCAGGCGTGGCCACCAGGTGGTGCACCTGCAATACCATCGCCAGTGGAGCAGCCAGTGGTACCCGCGATACTGAACCATGAGGATCACAGGATCAGTGCGCTCCATGAATTTCAGATATAGAGAAACCCAAGTTCTGAGGCGAGCCCGACCCTCAGGTGGCTGTGGACTGGCTTGAGGTGGTGACCATAGTTTTCCGTCTAGTGAGGACACCAGCAGACCAGATGTTAATCGTATGAGCGAGTCTTCTTGGGGGTTCGGCGGGATGATGGTGTAGTCTGACCACGTAGACTCGTGACGAGGAGACTCTTTCATGGACGGAGATTGAGAGACTCTTCAGGGAGGAGTTCTCTTCAGTTACGCTGAGATCTGTGCGCATCCAGGGGCTTCTTCAGCTCCAGCATGGCAGTATGACAGTGGATGACTATTCATCGTGGTCAACCGACCTCACTAGGTACTCGATGGATATGGTCAGGGATCAGTACTTCAAATCTCAGACCTTTGAACGAGTTCTAAAGTGTGACATCCTTGCTTGTGTCGTGCCTCTATGCATTTCCACTTATGCTGTAGTGATCAAGAGAGCCTTGGTGAATGAGAGTTTCTTGGTGGAGCAGAGACAGCCGCCGGCAGTCAACAACAGGCAGACAGGTGCAGAGACACCAGCAGCAGGGATCTGGTGTCAGGGATAGGGATCTGGATGTGGGAAACATCATAGGAGGACCCAAGATAGGGGATTGATAGTCCAGGGCTCTCAGGATGGATCCAGTCCGCCCAGGGATAAGCGATGCTACGCATGCGACGGTAGGGGACATCTCACTAGTGATTGCCCGACCCATCGAGCTGTTGATAGGGAAGTGGTGGATGGACCAACGAGGTAGAGGAAGAGAATGGAACAGGCAGAACTTCCAGGTGGCCGACGTGGCAGAGGAGCAGGTAGAGCTGCGGGTGGTGGCAGACCCTTCAACTTACTTCAACCACCACCCCCAGGAGGTCAGCACCAGGCTCATAGAGCTGGGGGGACAGGGATGGGGAAAGCTGCATGCGGTCAAGGAATACGATCCAGGGTCTCCATGGATGATTCGAGGTATGATATGTGTATATTTTACCTTAGATTCTGTGATCATAGACACACGTTTCAATCATTCCCTTATATCCACATGTCTTGTACAAAACCCCGAGATTCCGGTAGAACCATTGACTCGATCCTTACGCATGGATACACCTATGGGAGGATACTCGATGATCACGCACCTTTGCAGACAGTGTGATCTTACCGATGGAGGTGAGAGTTTCGGTTGGAACCTCTGAGTGGTAGTGTCGAGGCCTTATGGCGTCATTCTCGGTATGTATTGGTTATCTTCGGTCTATGCCCAGATTGATTGTTTTAGGTGAAGAGTGTGGTGTATCCGCTGTGTTGGAACAAGGATTTCCTTTGTTAGAGAAAAGGAGACCCAGGCAGCACAAAATGGGCTCATGCATAAGAGGGTGCAGCCGATCTCTCTTGAGTTGGCTAGCCTTACCCTCGGAGCAGTAGAGGTTGTGAGCTCTCAGTTCCCAACAGTGGTGGTGGAGTATGAGGATGTATTTCATGAAGATGTTCCAAGATTACCTCCCCACCGGGAAATTGGATTCAGCATCTACTTCCACCCCGAGACGACACTGATTTCCTCATCGGCATATCGGATGGATCCCTTAGAGCTTCACGAGCGGAGGGTGCAGTTTGAGGATTTTCCGAGCAAGGGTTTCGTGAGACCCAGTGTTTCACCCTAGGAGGCCCCTATCTTGTTTTCTAAGAAGGCAGACGGAAGTCTGAGGTTGTGCGTGGATTACCGGTGCCTGATCTAGGTGATAGTGAAGAATAAATATCCACTAACAAGGATCAATGACCTCTTCGGTCAGCTAAGAGGGGAACAGTGGTTCTCAAAGTTTGACCCTCGATCAAGCTATCACCAGCTACGAGTTCGGGATGAGGATATACCGAATATGACTTTCAGATTCCGCTTCGGTCACTATGAGTACATGGTGATGCCTATCGGCATGACGACTTCCCCTACAATGTTCATGGGACTGATGAACCAGATCTTCCAGCCATACTTGGACTGGTTCATAGTGGTCTTCATCGATGACATCCTTGTGTACTCGGCGTCAGAGGAGGAGTACGTGAGACACCTGTGGATGGTTCTGGATGTACTCTGGAAGCACCATCTTTATGGGAAGCTCTCAAAGTGTCAGTTCTAGATTTAGGAGGTCCACTTTCTGGGACATGTCATCTCAGCAGATGGAGTGGCTATGGATCTTGCCAAATTGGAGGTTGTGATAGCATGGGAGCCACCTCGAAGCGTGAAGGAGGTACGGAGCTTCCTTGGGTTGGCAGGATGTTACTAAGGATTCATTCTTGATTTCTCCCAGAAATCAGCACCAATCACAGCCTTGACCAAGAAGGGAAAACTTTTTTTTTGGATGGAGAACTTCCAGCAGGCTTTTGAGCAGTTGATGCAGAGATTGACGAGCGCCACAGTCATGAGATTTCTGGAGGAGGGTTTTGAGTACGTAGTTTTCTGTGACACGTCAGGGATCGGGATCGGCTGTGTCCTGATGCAGCGGCATGCATTCATTGATTATGTTTCACACCAGCTTAGGCCACATGAGAAGAACTATGCGACCCATGATCTCGTGTTGGCAGCGGTAGACTTCGCATTGAAGTTGTGGCGACACCACCTCATGGGTGAGCAGTTTATTGTATACTATGACCACAAGAGCCTCAATTACATCTTCTCACAGAAGGATCTGAATCTGAGGTAGAGGCGTTGGATACAGTTCCTCCAGGACTATGATTTCGAGATCATCTATACTCCTGGAAAGGGGGACAAGGTGGAAGATGCCCTTAGCAGGAAGTTGAGGTCACAGTTGGTGAGTGAGGCAACCTGGCAGTTAGATGCGTTAGAGTTATCCTTTGTGGATATAGAGGATACAATTTACCTATATTCGTTGGTTGTCACCCCTCCACTCTTACAGCAGGTTAGGGAGGCACAGCTTTGGGATTTTGACTGTGTGAATTTATGTGCTCAGTTATCCACAGGACATGCTCCTGATGGATATTCACAAGGTGGGGAGCACATACTCATTTTAAGAGGATGCACTGTTGTACCAGTGGTGTTCTAGGAGGAGTTCCTAAGGGAGTTTCATACATCCCCTTTAGCAGTACATCCTGGAGTGTAAAAGATGTACCAGGATCTCCGACGATAGTTCTGGTGGTCAGGCATGAAGAAGGAAGTAGCAGGGTTCATTTCTCAATGCTTCACATGCCAGCAGGTGAAGGCTTAGCACTAGGTTCCAGCAAGGTTAGCTCACCCGCTGGATGTTCCAGCATAGAAGTGGGATGGAATATCAATGGACTTCGTGATAATCTTACCATGGATGTCCACGGGGCATGATTCCATCTGGGTGATCATTGACCGATTCACCAAGTCAGCCCACTTCCAAGCCATCAGGGAGTAGAGTTTCGTAGAGATATTAGGGCGCCTCTATGTGCAAGAGATAGTTCGGCTTCATGGTATCCCCTCGACTATATTCTTGGATCAAGATGCCCACTTCACATCCTGGTTGTGGAAGGTATTGCAGGAGGCTTTTGGGACTCATCTACGCTTGAGTACATCGTTTCATCCCCAGACGGATGGTCAGACGGAGAGGACCATTCAGGTTCTGGAGGTTATGTTGCGATCCTGTATCTTGGACTTTGGTCATAGATGGGAGTACCACCTACCATTGGTGGAGTTTGCGTACAACAAAAGCTACCACTCCACCATTGGTATGGAACCATCTGAGGCTTTGTACGGGAGACCCTGGCGGTCACCGCTTTTCTGGACCAACCCCGAAGAGTCAGCACTCATGGGTCTAGAGTTATTGCGAGCTACCACAGAGACGGTGCAGATCATCTGGGAGTAGATGAAGACTTCCCAGAGCTGGGATAAGTCTTATGCTGACAGACGTCGGAGACCTCTAGAGTTCGAAGAGTGAGACCACGTCTTTCTTCGGGTCTCACTTAGATGAGGGTTGCAGATATTTGGACGATGTGGAAAGATATCTTCGAGGTTCATCGGACCATTCAAGATTATGTGGAGAGTTGGTGAGGTGGTGTACCGCCTAGATCTGCCACCACAGTTGCATCAGGTACATGATATCATTCACGTGTCGTAGCTGAAGAGGTATGTGCATGACCATTCACACGTCATCGACTGGGGCGATCTGGACATCGAGGATGAAGGGACCTTTGCTGAGTACCCGATGGATATCGAGGATCGGCAGGAGAGGATCCATCGTGGGAAATCGATTCCCTTGGTGCGCGTCCGGTGGAAGCACAGGAATCTTCAAGAGAGCACATGGGAGTGGGAGTACCAGATCTGTTCCTAGTACCCTCATCTTTTTAGTAGCCTTTGTTTTGGCTTTTCAGGGACGTAAAGCCCCAAGGTTGGGAGAATGTAATGTATCGGATTTTCTATTTATTATTTTTAAATATTATATGGTATTATTTAGAGATTGGGCACAAAGATGGAACATCATTTCGAGGTCCAGTGATCCCAGAATGGTGGTCTGAACTTTTTTTACGTTAAGTATGTCAACACTTGTGTGCGGTTGTGGCAGTTTCCAACGGATGCCCAGATTAAAAATATGAGCACACTGTTGCATTCGGGACAACAGATTTACCTAAGAATGGGGCTATCCTCGACCGGCACGGGTTAAGGGAAAAAGTTAATTTTTGAACGTTTTATGTAAAATAAAATAACATAAATTAACATGATTATTTTATTTCATTTAAGGAATCATCCGCTGCAGCGCGGCAACGACGCAGTTGTTTCCTAAATTAATGGCGTGTCATAATAGCTTCAAAATGGAGATTCGACGTCATTAATGATCCCACGTAATAAAATGAAAACACTTTTCCCTTTTTAATGGGTTAAGAAATTGTTGATCATTGGTGACGTTTGAGAGGAACCTCTTCTGAATCCGCAGCATGTTGGAGCAAACTCTCAGTGATGAACGGCAATAGATCGAAGTCGAGAATTGCTACACCAATAATTTTGAAGGATCTCGACGACAACGGTAGTGTGGAACCATCATCAATGATTGATCCTTTCAAAGGGTATGGGTTTTTTGTTTCAATTTCTTTTCCCCGTATTTGAGTTTAAACGACAAACGCGGATCAACCACGAACAAGTTGATCCGCGAATTCATATGCTCTTGCGGGAGGGTTTTCTTTGGGGTGATTTTTGGGGAAATAATCCATGATTTTTTTATGTTGATCTCTGCTCCGTTTAAACCTATTAATGGGAGCGGATCAATGTCGTGACGAACGACGGTGGAGGTTCGTTCCTTGATTTGTTTATTTGGATTTCTTCCCCCTTCTTTCGTCACGCATTCTTCACGTTCTTCACGGGGCGACGACAAATGGATCGTTGTGCATCCGTTCTGCGACGCAGCAATCCCAAATCGAAGGTTCGACACTACAAAAACCTTGTGAAGGTGCGACGACAATGCCGTATAAAGAATCGGACTGGATCGGAAAGAGAGTTCTTCAAGTGTTCTTCGTGCGGGAAGATCAAAAAACGTTTTCAGAGCTGATCAGAGGCCCAAAAACGATGGAAGAGGCTTCATGTTGTTGGTGTGACCAGAACCTGGAATTTTTGCGGTGATCGGATAGACGGATCGATGATCGGAGCACCACGGGAGGCGCGCCGTCGAAGGGCGTCGTTTCTGTAAATTTCCAGAATACATGGTGTGTACTTCTGGAGAAGGTTCCATGTATTACTGGAGGCAGCAGCTAGGGTTTCGGGGTTAGATAGGAATAACACTGAGTGTGACCCCAGTTACACGGCATGTTGGACTTCCCCCGAAACTCGGCGTGTACTTTGGGTAGTACACGGACACGGGATGAGCTACACGTCTTTGGGTGGCATGGAGTGTACAACGCAGCAGAAGAAGCTACATGGATCTCGGTGTGTATCTCACAGATACACATACACGGGATGGAGTACATGATCGTGTACTCCATCACACGGCTAGGCGAGGCATGTAGCGCGGTTCACCCCATGTGCGGATTACACGGGTCAGAGTACACGGGTTGGTGACCGTGTACGGGCACATGGCCAGAGTGCACGGAGGCAAAACTAGTGACCCAGACATGGAATGTACACGATAATACACACCATGTACTTAGTTTTTTTCTTACATGACCAGCCTCCCGACACAGGCCGTTGTACACGGGCAGTACCCAGGGTTAGACAACACGGCGTGTACCCTTTCTAAACGTCGTGTACTTTTTGGAAAACTGCTTGGTCCTCTTGTTCACCATGCCTTGGACATCTTTCTTTTGGGTTATTGCCACTTCTTCTCATTCCCTGAAGGTCAGGTATCATTTCTTTTTTAGGAGTATGATCCTTTCAGCAGAACATTCTATGATAGAGTCTAGAATCCATCCGAGAGGCCCAGATCGAGATCCTCTATCCATTCCAGACCCTCATTAGAGTTAGGCATCGACGTGACCAACTCTACCGGGCATTGATCCTCTAAATAGAAATTGAATTCCGGATGAGTCATGGTATCCGCCATGTCTCTAGAAGTGATCCTCATCTGTGTATCGTGATCTTTCCCACTCAGGAGTGTGTCTCCCGTAATGAGTGTTTCTATCTACCATAACCTACCCACTCAAGAGTGTGTCTCCCGTAATGAGTGCAGCTACCTCTAGTGAAGGTTCCCGACGTACAACACTTCTCGAATGGACATCATCATAGCTATATGACTCATGGAGTGTGTTCTCCCGGAACGAGTGCATCATGGAATATTAGAACAGAATCCCTAATGGGGGTATGTGGTTGTGTGACTTGTCCCTTGACTACAGGGCCAGGTTTGAGTATATCTGGTTTGTTAAATATATTCCGTAGACATATACTATGCATAGCTGACTGTTGCTTTACTTTGAGTACATCATTGTGTTTTTCGGGGTCCTCTACTGAGTATTGTTATACTCACCCCCAACACAGGCTTTGCCTGCATGTCTGGTGTCTTGTGCAGACGAGAAGCCTTTTGGAAGAGTCCAGGGTGGACCAGGACAAGACCAAGATTTCTGAGTTACCTACAGGCCGATGCATTCCAATGGCTACGAGCAGCTGTCCCAGTACCTTTTGTCCTTACAGGTTAGACTTTGCAGTTTTCAAACTCCTGTTTGTTTGCTTTTTGGTGTGCTTATATTTTTTTCCCTGTTTACTTTTAAAGTACTCTACCTTTCTTCGTACTCTATTTGTTGGGTTAAGTTGTAGGCATGCATTATTTTTCCATAGTGGTTTTTACATTTCTGCATTTTTTGGATTAGATATGTGTGTGTGTGTACAGGTACATTGGAAATGCCTCCCATGTTAGAAATATGCCCACTCGGTGCTCGTCACTAGCCACTGGCCTATTGGAGGCGGGCTTGGGGAGTCATGGTGCGGGGCCCACTAGGACGAGTCATGATAGAAAATTTTGAATATATTTCCCCATTTTCGAAGATTATATATCAATTTTTCTAAAGGAACTAAACTATTATGGTCTTTAGGGCTATATCTGTGTAATGTGATAAATATTCATAAAACATTATGTAATATCAATGTATAAAAATCCTAGGTCACTATAGTTGGTATCAAAGGATAAGTTTAGTTAGCCTTTCTAAACTGTGATGACAAAAACATAGTGATATCTCAAATGACATGTTTATGGAAAAGTCTAATGATGACACAATGTATCGTAAGATGTTCTAGATTTGGGTGAAGGATAGAGTGGGTGTTTCATAAAATACTACAACTGTATCTAGATACAGAAATTTGATGTGTATCTAGCATATATGTGCCTATGGGTAACAACCTTTAAAATTCCATATTGATCTCGACTCGATTTAGAACAACAACAATCATTACTGAACAACTCATCCGATACTCCTTGGGTATATTTTTTTAATTTCAAAAAATCATTAGGAACCATCATGTAATATTTAAATAGAATATGAATATGAATGACATGGAATTAACATACTGTGTCATAGATTAAAAAAATAATATTCCATAATTTAGACATACTATGAGTGGGATTTCATGATTATGTCATTACTAGTTATGATTTTCATTTCTTATGCTATAAATTTTTGTTTTAGTCAATTTCTAAAATGTGATAGATCTTTGTTAATGTTGTGTGTGATGAAAAATGAAATGAAATTAATCTTAAGAATCTAAAAATTATTGGATTTGTAATTCACAATATCATTTTTATGATCACACAACATTCTCAGTCTATTAATCATTTTGGACATCCAAATCATAAAAGGCGGAAAAAAAATTTGGTTGAGTCCTTCAGGGGAAAATGTCCACTTTATTTTAGTGGGTCTTCAAATATACTAGTTTATAAACAATGGATCAGTACTGTTGAAAATGTAGTTATTATTTTCTAGTGTTTGAAACATGAAAATTTCATTTTAGATACCTACCATTTGGAAGGTGACGCAGATCAATGGTGGACTCTTATTAAGAATATTATGTAATATGATGAAATTAACACTAGGGATTGGGGTATGTTTAAGAAATTATTTTTTAATAAGTATATTCATCGTGTTATTCATTTTTATATAGGGAAAAAATTAATGGAGTTAAAGGAAAAGGATGATGAATCTATTACTGCATATGAGGAATATTTTAGATCACTTTTTAGGTACACATCTACAATATTCATTTTACATGAATATAAGATTGATATATTCTTCAGTGTCTTAAAACCATGTGCAATAATAGTGTTATCCATAATAAAATTCATTATATATTAAGATATTTTGTGTTTTCCTATACGTTGTAAATGGAGATCATAGTTATGTATCAATATCAACATTTTGAACAGAGAAGGAAGATTCTGTTCAAAGGAAAATATAAGAAATATGGATTGAAAAAAGATTATATTTCTATTAATATCAAAGTGTGGGAAGAAGCAAGTAGGACATTTTATTAAAGAGTCTAACAAATATTTAATGTTTTCAAGGGAATATCATTGGGAATTTTATTTCTTATGTGATGGAAAAAATTTCCTAATGATGCGTGCAGACATAAGGTTTTTCATAATGGACCACCCACACTTCAGTGCTTCCAATACATGGAGTATTGGCATTATGATAACCAATGCCCTAATCCAATGTTTAATGATAATAACCGACATTAGTAACCTATTAATCCAAGAGAAAAATGGAAATATCATGTGATCATTATTTTTAATGAGTGGTGCAATAATGATGTGGTTAAAGGTATACTTACCATCTACTCTCAAACTTCTAATCTTTTATTTAACTGTTGGTCTATCCATTATTTCATATTTAATGAACTTTATAACATTATCAAGATTTATCTCAAATGATTATATGTATAATTGGTAGTGAAACCCCCAAATATTTCACTGGTAGAATTTCAAGTCTATGATTCATCTTTAGTTGATGTAGGCAGGAATTTACATCTTGAAAATATTATCATTATTTCTCTGGTGGAATTTAAGGAATCTTAGGAATTGATTAGCTTTCTCTGCATAATTCTCAAATTAATTATCATGTAAGGGAAGTCTTGTTTGATTTTCCAAACCAACCTATGGTAATCTATTAATATAATGGTTAAATAAACTTCTTCTGTAGACTATATCCATTGTATGGATCCCAATTCACATTTAGAAGATGTGTTTATCTCAAATGGTTAAAGAGAACCTCAACATAAATGATATTCCTATTGTGTAGGATTTTTTGATGTATTTATTGAATATTTTTTCTAGTCTTCCACAAAAATTGGAAGGAGTTTACTCAATAGAACTTATACCTGGTTCCACATTAATTTAAAATACTCTATATATAATGGACCCGATTTATTAATATGAATTGAAGAGAAAACTCCAGGAAAACCTTGACAGTGGATTTATTCGACCAAGTGTGTCACCTTGGGGTAAAGAAATTATTTTTTATTAAAAATAAATATAGATCAGTGTTACTTTATATTTATTATGGGGAGCTAAATGAGATCAAAATTAAGAACAAGTATCCACTTCTTTATTTTGATAATTTGTTTGATAAACTATACAGACCTCAATATTTTTTTATGATTGAACTTCATTTTAAGTATCATATATTGAGGGTTAATATGAAAAATATACACAAGACATCATTCCATAAAATTTATGGACACTATGAATATATTTTTAGGTCATTTTGTCTTACAAATTTTCTTATTATCTTCATTGATTTAATGAATATAGTCTTTGTAGATTACCTTGATCAATTTTTGGAAGTCCATATTGATGATATTATTAGCTCTTTAAATATAAAAAAAGTGAATGAGGATTACATGAGAATCGATATAAATACACCAATAAATTAGAAACTATAAATAAATTACAAATTAATATGTTTTCATAAAAATGGTTTCATTTTATGATCATAAAATCTTAAAAGAGGGTATAATAGTACAACTATCAAAGATGGAAGCTATTGAATGTTTACCCAGACCACCTTGGTAAATGAGATCCATAATTTTTGTGGTTTATCTGGATATTGTATTTGGTTTTGGAGAACTTCTTTGGACTATCTAATCCTTTGAAAAATTTGACTTAAAAGAGATACAAGGTCAAATAGACAAATGAGTGTGGGGAAAATTTTTAGGAACTCAATAAAAGATTAGTCATTTCACCGGTTCTTCTAATAACTTTTAGTGTAAGAGGCTTTTTCATATGTAGTGATGCATCCAAGAAGTGATTGAGATTTTTTCTTACGAAAAAAATTACATGGTTATAGTTTATGACTCATGAGAAAAAATGTTTCATGAGAAAAATTTTCTAACTCATGATTTATTTTCAGTTCTGTTTATATTTCCATTAAATATACGGAGGGATTATATATATAGGAAAAATTATTATATATAGACCAATAATAAAAAATTAAAGTATATATTCACATAGAAGGACTTTAATATGCACTATAAAAAATGATTATAATAGATTAAGGATTATAAAAACCCAATTCAATAAGACCCTAGGAAAAAAACAAGGTGTTAGATGCTTTGAGTGGAAAGGACCATGCTAGATTATCCCTGATGAGGACTATAAATGATCCAATATATTAGATTTTAAAAGGATGGATCTATAAATCACTATGGAATGGAAAAATATTATCTTACTCAATTGAATGTTCAACCATCTATCCATGTTAATATTAAATATGTGTAGAATAAATATTTTGAGCTACAAAAAAAGGTTAGAAATGTTCTTGTGTTTAACATTGGTCATGGTGGAATGATATGTTTTAATAACTATGTGTGTGTTCCATCATTAATTTATGTGACAGATTTGTTAAAGGAATCTAATTGTTCTTCAATATCTATTCATCGTGGTGGTATGAATATGTATAGAGATGTGAAGGACTGCATTTGGTGAGATTGACTAATGAAAGATATCATAGTTTTTATATCACATATCTTGGTATGCTACAAAGTTAAGGATAAAATAAAAAATTCTTAGCTATGTTCAATCCATCACCCAAACTAGAATAAAAATGGGAAAACATCACCATGTATTTTTTTCATTCGAATACCTATAATGTCTAAAGGAAATAATTCCACATTGGTACTATTCAAGTGACTTACTAAATCTATAAACATAATCAATATTAGGGAATACTTCTCCTTGGAACATCTTTTAAGGATATATATTAAAGAAGTGGTAACGTTACATGGAGTACCATATTTCATTGTATCTGATTATGATCTGAGGTTTACACCAATATTTTGGGTGATTTCTTCAGTAAGATCTTGATAATGAGTCATGTTTCATCGTTTCATATAATCCTCAAATAGATATCATGTCTGAAAGAACAATTAAAACCATAGAAGACATGTTGAGATCATGTTTTTTGGATTTAATATGTGGTTGGGATCAACAAATTCCTCTACATGATTTTTCTTACATTAATGTATTTCACTAAATAATTTATATGTATTCTTATTAATACCTCTATGGAATGAAATTTGGAGCACTGAAATTCTAGAATGATGTCAAAGAATGAAATTTTTTGGGACCTAATATTGGCTAAAAATGGATGATTTGTTTAAATCCCTTTAGAAATACATCAAGGCATCTCAGTGTCGGTAGAAATGTTATGCTGATAACAATTGAAATAATCTTGAATTTGATGTTGCTGATAATGTGCTTCTAAGAATTTTCCCATAGAATAAGGTTATGACATTCTAAAAGAATGAAAAACTAAGCCCGAGGTATAATTCTCCCATTGAAATTATTGATCTTATTAGGATGGTAGCCTATCTCCTGGCACATCCAACAAACATCTCCAAAATGCATGATATCTTCCATGTATCTCTTCTGATGGATTACATACCTAACCCTTCAAATGTACTGAACTAAAAGTCCATACCACTAGAGAAGGATCATTCATATAAGGAACTACTAATGGATATTCTATATTATATAGAGAATGATATATGAAACTAGACCACTCACCTTGTCAATTTGTTTTTGTGAAACCACTAGATTGAGGAAGTTACATCAGATCTTGAGGATTTGATAAGGCATAAGTGCCCAGTTTTGTTTGTATTGGAGTAATGACTTTTTAGAGATAAATTTATTTTAAGGTGGGTATAATGTTACACCCGGATTTTTTATGAATTATTATTTTTTGAATAAATTAAAGTACATTATACCTTTAATTATACACAACACCAAGTTAATCATGTATTACATGCAACTCTATAATAGATTGTGTTACATGTACCATTAAGTTTTAACAAAACCAAGATATATCAACAACACTGTTATAACCTCTCCATTATATTTAGTGATATTAACAGAGATAAATACTTTTTATATATTAATTATAATGGTTTCATATAAATAAAATAAAATTATAATTTTTGTTAATGTCTATATATGATTCAAAAATACGATTTTATCAACAAAAATATTATTTCTTTTTCTGAACTATAAAAATATTATTTTTTGAAACATTTAGAAATTTATTTTGATAAAATAAATTTCTTTTTTTGAATTCAGAATGACATAATGAGTAGAGGGTGAGTTTTTTGGTATTTTTCTGAAAATATTTATTTTTTATGAATACTGAAAAGATACTTTATTTTAAATTAAAATATAATTTTCATTTAAATAATTTATAATGTTACATTATATTTAGAAATGTTTTTAAAGAAACATTACTTCATTTTTATAAACAAATCCACTTTAGTTCAGTGGGATCAATTTCATATTTTGATACACTAGTGTAGAAGGCAGCTATACAAATGGACCTATAGAAATGGTTTTCAGAAAATGTTTGTATAGATCCCTCTATACCAATTTTTTTAGCAAATATTCGTATATAGAAATTTTATTAAGGAGATATGAATGGTTTTGTGAATGTATTTTTATAGATCATGAATATATCAACAGTTATATATAAATATTTGTATAGGGTGCACAGTATAAAGGTATACCTATTGCTTTTTAAAATCATTAGGTATAAATTCTCTCTACAATAGGTTTTAAAAAATATTTGGAATAGAGTTACCCTAACTACACCATGGGAAGCACTTCCTTATTTTCCAAATAAATCAACATTGTTCCCTATGTGTTGATACATTTTCTTCCCCATGTGTAGCGACCTATCTTCACCATGCATGGTCATCCATCCTCATTTTCTCTTATCCTTCGATTGTTCATCAATATAAAATTACTGAGTTAAAAAGGGCTCATATCATTTACCAGTAATAATTTTAATTTTTTATCTATGTATAAAAAAATTCTGTATTCCATTCAATTTTATTCATCATCCACAAAAACCTCTCATCCCTTGAGGTTTTAATTTGATAATTCTAGAATATCGAATAGGTTTGTGCCAAATAATTCATGTATTCTATCAACCATCATTTTTGTTTATTTTATATGTATAAATATATAACCATGATTTTTTTATCAGATTACAGATTCATTGAATTATGGTTAGTTTTAATTGTATTTTTTATTGAATTTCATAATAAATCTGACTTTTTGTGGTGTAATTTTTTAATTCAATTTATCTCCACTTATTTTTAAATATAACAAGAAAAATTTATTTTTATGATATATATATAATTAAAATATAAATGTTTGTCTATTTAAATAATATTTTAACTGTTAAAAATATTTACTTCATGGTTTATTTAATTTCATTCCGTGTAATTTTGGGTGAGATTTTTATACTAATCTCGTTACATTAAAAAATGGTTGATAATGAATATAAATCAGTATTGTTAAGAAAAAATATCACCAATATTTGTCATTTTATTTTAGATATGTAAATGAATTCCAATGTATTTAATTAGTTATACAAGATATATTATTATTTTAATAAATATTTAACATGTTTAGTTCTATAATACCAGATAAATCTTGATTATATTATTTTTTATACATGATATATAATTTTGGGATCTACTGTGAAATGATTGATAAAAATTATAGTGTTAATAGGGTATTTTTCATCAGTAGAATCTAATGATATCATTTAACAATATGGTGTTTTCCCTCAATTTCTTGTCTATTAGAAGAACTATATACCTTAACCTCATCAAAACTAGCTTCATACCTATTTTATTAAATATTTAAATCTTAAATATAAATTTTGGAGGTGGTTAAAAAATATTTTATATTCTTAGAATGTTAAATAAACTTAACCTTTGTGATAAAAATATTTTTTATCAATAGTGTAAATTATGTTAGTATATTGAATAATCATTATCTATTGAAAAACACTATGGGATGGGGTATAATATTGTGAATTGTAATAGGCTAAAAGGTTGGACAGTTTCAAAAGAGGGATAGTCCATAAATATGATTAACTATTTAAGTTTATATAATATGGGAATCCAAATCACAATATTGGGTGAGCCTTAGTAGTCAATAAATATCCATAGAATGGTAATAATATCACATCCTATAAGATAGCATGTATTTGCAGAACACTCATCTATAGAAGAATTCAAACACAAATAGAAGCCTATTTAAAACCATACATGTCCCATGAAAATTATTAACAATCTATCGAATAAATAATGGTAAATAAAATTCAACAATAAATTACATTTTCATAGAATTCTACCTTTAAATAATACATGATTAAAACATATAATACTTATAGGTGTATAAACTATTAAACATATACACTTTTATGTGATAAGATTATTATCATTAAAAATTCTACTATGATAGAATTCATCACCAATAAAACCATTTTGATTTCATAATTCTAATACACTAAACAAATATATCTACATGAGGGTCACTATTGATTTTAAATATCATTATTTATTCAAAATAATTATCTTTATAAATTTAGACTTAATATTAATTGTTTCTCAAAAATTCTCCTTGAAATATCATTCTTTATAATATTATTTTACATCATATCCATTATGTTTCACAAAATCTCACAATTTATTCCCTTTTATGATAAACCACTATATTTTACCATTATAATCGATCTACAAAAAATATATTCTAGGATCCCATAAAGGTATTATGTCTGGAAAAACATTTGATGTAACCCATTTCAAATTCGTCTCTAATAGAATTATTTTATTAATTTCAATAATGAATTCATTTATGATTCAGTTACTGACATTTTTTGTCATATAATAATTTTCCTCACAATTTCATTACCTCTTAAACTCTATGTCACACACTCTTTTATTTAGTTTTTTAACTTTTTAATACATTTCATCAATTTGATCACCTCTATTTCATTTTATAATACTATCTTTGATTATATTTTGTACCTTTTTTATGGAATTATTTCCAGATGACAAATATGTTCCCTAAGACCATTATTGTTCATGGAAGCTGGTTGAAGAAATTAGATTTTCTAATAAAATAATTTTTTCCTAAAAATAATTAATCTTATTCTAAAAGGAAATGGTTTAACAAAATCGTGGTATAAAATGTTCCATATCCTTATGAAATAAAAATTATAATGTAATACTATCTCATTCTCCAAAAAAAGTAATGTGGAAATTTCCATTTATTAACAGCCTCTAGAATATTTTCTTGTATCATAAAATATCAATAAAAATGAAATAAAATTATTATAGATAAAAGCATAATTATGAGTTTCTCTATCCTGCTAATGGATTTTCCTAGAATAAATTTGATGTTGGATATCCTAATTTTGGATCTTACATGAATAATGTGAGTTTGGAACCATAGTGTGATGTTTTTAATCTATTTATGAATATTATTACATCACACAACACATGGCTGGTTTTCATACACACTTATTACCATCCATCATGGACCTGTATGAAAAAACCATTCACTTTTATGAGTACACTCAAATCTAGACCTCTGATCCTAGAAATGATAAATATGCATACATCAAACATTAAAAAAATTTGTTGAAAAAAATTTTAAATGGGGGTTTCGGTAAATATGATTCAGGTTCCAAATTCATATTTTAGAAACATGTTATGTTTATGTGTATGATAACTGATTTTTCTTCTTATGAAATGATTCTTGGATGGATAACTAAGGGAAAACTATCATATTATATTTGTATGATCATATTTTTAGTCTTATGGTAAATTTAAAATACATTCCAATAAATCATCCATGATGTAATAATCATCAAAGGATTAAATTTACCATAGAGACTCACAATCCCCTAGCATATGATTGTAATTATTGGGGTCAATGAACTAAAATATGTGAGTTTTTCAATTGGGATGGGTCAGATGAATTCTATAATGAAAAAGAATGTTTTAACTAAAACCAATTATAATTGGAAAAATAAAATAATATTATTTTTATTTCCTCATTTATCATTCAATTTATTACTTCATTGCTTAGAAAAAATTCACATTTAAAAAAATGTATGTAAAATGTTTCTTTCAATTATTATAAATATCAAGGTAATAGAATTACATGATTTATGATCTCAGCATGGCTTTTTGAATTAGGGTTTGAAACTATAATAACATCATGTCTGT
The DNA here is from genome assembly GCA_963277665.1 of Viscum album. Classification (NCBI taxonomy): domain Eukaryota; kingdom Viridiplantae; phylum Streptophyta; class Magnoliopsida; order Santalales; family Viscaceae; genus Viscum; species Viscum album. The sequence continues at coordinate 555,178,300 of OY728135.1, forward strand.
ATCATTGAAAATAAATGTAAATTTCTATGTGATTCTTATGTGATGAAACCTATAGAAAATAATCAATTTTTTTAATTACTAGAAACTATTAATTTTATTGATTTATATTTAAGAAGTATATCAAAACTTGTCAGAAGAAGATAGTTAACGCAAAACTATTTTATGACTCATGACTTTCAAATACTTTTATATTTATTTCTTCTAATTGAAATCCATAATCTATTATCCAATAATTTATGTGTTTCATATATTTGTTTTTCCATTTTTATAAATAACATTGTGGTGTGATGTTTTATATGTCTTTCTTGAAAAAATATGTTGGTATATACACCATTAATTTTGTCTGAGTTGGAGGAAATATTTCATCTATCATTTTTCACATGAATGAAACATCTAACAATCCATATTCAATTTATAACACATATTGGAGGCCCCTTTTTATTTCATTGTATGTATCCAACTGAATGAAATAAGTAAACATTGAGGTCTTATGTTCAAAAAAATTTATCCTGAAGTTTCAATTTTGAATGGTTACATAGATCATAAATGTATGGATTTATATTCATTGTATTTATCTGATGTGATTAGGAGATGGAAAATTTAATGAGAAATGTTCAATAACAGTTTGAGAAAAGTAAACCTATTTTTTCCATCACCTCATAAAAAATGGAGAATTACATTATCATCTAAATTGACTAAATTAATCCTTAAATAGCGGGAGAATGATCATCACATAGTTTTGTTTAACTATGGTTTGTTTGATGAATACATCAAGTATGTAAATTGAACATTTATATCTTATCTCACATAATTTATTTGTATATATGTGTTAAACTATTTCTATTTTTCTGGTAGGTAACGTGAATAAATGATAAATAGAAAGCATCTCTCTTTATATTTGATAAGGAGAAAGTATTTTCGTAGAAATAACATTATTTCATGGTCGAACATGTAGGTAGAATTATTACTATAATAGATCCATAAAATTTTTATTTAATTAAATTTAATATTCATTTATATTTTGTGTAATGAGTTCTCCTACTAAATATATCTCTAAGAAAATAAGATATCTATATTTTGGTCAAAATTCCACAGTTCATGAATAAAGATATATAATGGTAAACGGGTATAGAATTACTATCACTAAATGTGAAATTAACATTGTAACACAACAAGATGGAGTTATGGAAACTAGTACAATATACTTTTATGCCAGTGCATCGTATAGTAGACCATTATTGGAAAAAAATTCATATTATAGATTAATTGAGGAAATACTAATGTTGGAAAATTACCCTCATGGTCAAGTCACTATGATGAAACAAAATTGATTTGATTCAATGTTGAGGCATGGAACATTTATTAATTATTTTTTAATTTGATTTATTGACATAACATACACTCTTACTACTGATGAGCCATATATATTGGACTCAATAGAGAAAACTAATTTTTATGTGAAAGATCATATATGTTCTGAATTTGTGTTCATTATTAATGTAATCCGAATAAATGTTTTAGATGATGGAGATGATGGAATTAACACCATCCTAGGTCACATTGTCCATGGTAAATTTATTACTTATGATGAATCTAATAGTTAAAATTTTAATGTGGATAGAGAACATAAATTAATAGAGGAAAATATATATAGTCTCTCATCTTTGTTGTCAGTTCTTTAGGAATAGCTCAACTAAGGTTTTTAAGATTGGTACTATTTAAATATATTTAATATTATTACAAATATTATTTATCCAACTTGACCTTGAAGTGCATTTTCAATATATTTTTGTTGTAGTTTTATTCTAGTCACAATTTATAATATAGAATTAAATTTTATTAGAACCTACCAATCCAAAAAAAATAAAATAATTAAATTGGAACAAAATACAATATTAATTTAATTGCAACATGTTAAAAAAATTAAAATCAAAATCAAAACCAACGAAAATAACCACCTAACCAAAAAAATTAGAAAAAGAACCTTACCCAAAATATGAACCAAATGAACTAACCGAGAAAATGGATAAATAACCAAATCATTTGGTTAAAATAAACCAAATAAACTAACTGAAATGTAATTGTATCAAATTTAAAATAGAATAAAACAATATTATACGAATACTATACCTTCTAATTTGAATGTATTGATATTTTTATGACATGTTTTCAATGTTTTAATATTCTTCCCACTAAATATAAAATTATTTTAATATATCAATAAGTATCCTTTACATTTCATGAAAATGTGTATTCTTATATTAAGTAATTTCTTATTTTTTTCTATTATATATTACATGTTAGTTATGGATTTATAATTAATTCCAAATTTGTTTTGAAATGGAGGAAATGAAATACATTGAAGAGACATGAAGGAAAATGTTAACAGATTATAGTCGATAATGAGATATATGTGATCCCATCCTTTTGGTCATATTTTCAGTATTTTATTTCAAATATTTATATCAATAACATAAAATTCCTTGTGATTAATTTTTTTAACTTTTAATCAGGATCCACCACCTAAGAAATAGTTATTCCTTGATGATCCTAGTGGTACTAGTGATGATCTAGTAGACATGAGGGGTGCTACTAGAGAAATGTGCACCACTCGGCAAAATAGATAACACCTTGTACCTTGCTATGAAATTTCATCTAGTACACCATATAATCTTATAGTGTTTTTAGAGGTACCTGGTAAATTTAGGCCACCTATGTTTTCACCACCATTTTCATATGATCCACCCAACCTATCTTTCCCTAATCAAATAATGGAACCTACTCCATGTCTATATTATACATTAGCATAGACAATATTCTATATTTTTTCTATCTACATAATTCTTTCCCAAGCTTATACATTCATGAACCTTTGACATCTACTTTGACAAATTTTAAGCCTTCAGAGAAGACATTTTGTCCCATTCCTTTGGGTATATGATGATGATATTTCAAAGTCTATGGACCTAGTAGCACCCACTGATTGAACTAACTTTTTTATAATTTAAAAAACCATATTAAAAACCATTAAACATATTTTTTTAATTTATATTATTTATTGATATATGTTTTTTTCATTAGCATCTGGATATTTTACTAGTAGGCATGGGAATCCACGCATTCATGTGGTATGGAACTATTATATATAGCTAATGGTGCAATATTATTAGGAAAATAAAATTATTTGGAAAAATAGTGAATGAATTAATGAGTTTTATGTGACACTTTCCAAATACTCTAACATCATTCTTATTGGTCCACTCTCTTGGAGGCACATTCCAAATGATGTAAAGTATAATGCATGGCTGAAAATAAGGGTAAAAAAATCATTAGATTTAAAGTTATATTTTTATTCTTTTCCTATTAATAAATATTGTGGTTCTAGATTTGTTATAATTTTTTGGATAGAGTGGATGATAAGAGAGAAAAACTCATAATATTCGGTTACCTATGGAGATATTATAGGAATGAGCTATATAGTGGTCGGTATGGTAGAGTTTCTAGGGATTTAGAGGCCTCTCCTATCATGAATGGGTGTCCAGTAAGATATTATCTAGAAATTATTGCATATTAGAAGGGTACTTAGTTCAAGGTATTAATAATATTTGAGATATTTGATTGAAATTTACAATGTTTTAGAAAATTGCATAATTTATTATTTTTCATAATTATTTTTTAGAAAGAATTTTGGAGAAATAAGAACAATGATTCAACAAATACCTCCGTGCAATTGGGTGGACTATAATGATAGACCGTAAGAGGAAGCATTTATGAAATTCTTTTATAATTTTTTTATTTAAATAAATTATCGAAACAAAGTTTCTTCAATAGAAAGTTATATTGATTAATTATAATTTTTTCAAAAAAAACTTTATTGAATAATTAGATAGGGTGGGATATGATAGAGATACTTTTATTATCAGGAAGTTTAAAATGGTTTTTAAAAATAATATTTTCTTTTAGAATCAAATATAACATATTAATCATGTCTGATTTTTTTAAGTGTTAGTTCAGATACTTTGGGAAAATAGAGTTGGGTGCCTCTTATGATTTCCATTGTTTTATCAAGTACTACCAATTTAGTTTGTTTACTCCATATTTTATTCCATTTATAATTCATCTAGATAAATTACAATTTATTTTTTGGTTTATTATTGAATGTATTTAGTGTGTACTAAAATTTGAGGAATAGTTCTGTTATGTTTTTTATCATGTAATGAAATTTATTATTTTATTTGATTATTATTTATCAATAGAAACCATTAAAATAAAAAACATGACATCTTTAGACCATATAAATGATGAATCAAACATCTAACTAGGTAATTTCTACCCTTCCAATTATTTACCACAAGTTGTACCCCTTGTGTGATATATTGATCAAAACACACAAACCTAGTGTTTCTCTATAGAATTTTTCAAACTTAATATAACTTATGTTTCATTACTAGTATAGGAATCATTCCCTTCAAAAAGTTAATTTTACCTTTCACTAAGGAGTCTACTATTTAATAGTCTACCCTATGGTGGTACATCTAAAATGAAATTTCATTCCATGTCCAAACCACATTTCTATAAAGTTTACATGGGCCTATAAAACACTCTACTAACCTATAAACACATAAAAAACACATCCACAAGATTTTCACACAATCATGAATTCAATACGAGACATAGTGTTGAAAACAAACCCTACATAAAAACTAAATATTCAAATTTACTCAGAAAAACATAACCCGTAAAAGTGAGGGTCCTTAAAAATAAAATGATACATTAGAGTTAACCACAACGTAATAGGTATTCCACACATAAACTATGAATGGAACATAAATTTGGAAGATAATATCAAGGACAAATAGTGTCCTTATAAACGTTTGGTGTCACTTTGTTTTTTCCATTTCAAAGACACAGTATAATGAAAATGATAGATATATTGTATATAATATATATGGGATGATTAACTATGAAGTATGGATCAACTAGTACAAGATACCAATTTCAATCCTAACTATTCATTTACATTGTCTAAATAATGAGAATATTCCACTATAATGGTCAAATTTTAGATCATGGTATGGAAATAAAATTATAAAAATAATTTCCCTCAAGTTTCAAAACTACCAAACCATTATAAATTATATAGGAGGACTATAAACTATAATTATTTTCCTTAACTAATATGACCAATAATCTAGTATATATTCTCTATAATTAAAAATAAAAAATGGATATGTTTTCTATTTGATAATGTCATAGTATTTAATGAAATTCTCAAAAAACCTATTTGAGAGTCTATGCCTGAAAATATCCACACAATCTGAAACATTCCAATAAATATTACTAATTTGAGACATCCCATAACTATAAATATATCCAATTAGATACATTTGGTGTATATACACACTTCAAACATTTTTTTAGACACATTTTTTCTATATGATTTTAAATTTGGGAGGCATTTTTTCCATTCTCACCATCAACATTTACATGTAGGGATCCAATAATTTTTTAATGCAATCGTTATTGAGTATTTCTAAGTATAGATAAATTTAAAACTTCTTCCATTTCATAGATTCATACCACAATACTATTTCCAAAAAGTGGGGTCTTATCACAATAATCCTAGATATTGGAAATAGGAATGAATTCATTATTTAAGATTCCACTAATAATATTTCTTTTATGCTTTTAAATATCTCAATGGTGGAAAAAAATTATTTATACACTATGTGGGAGTTATAAACCTAAAGAATGTAATAATAATTCATCTATAAAATCAAAACATTATGGTTATAGATAAATTTGGTGGACCTATAAGGACTATTCATAGTAAACTCTAAAATTTAATCATAGGGAAAACCCCATTATAAAAATTAACCCCTACTCTCTTTTATGATTAATGGACTCAAAATAACTAACCAGAAAGGGATTATGGGTTCTCAAGCTTAATCTCAGTCGGATTCCATTTGGTGAGAGTTTCATAGGTGTAAAATCTCATTTTTTTTCTCTATATGGTTGACTTTTTCACTCAATAAATTATTTTCTTACACATGAAATATAAATTAAATATACCACAAGGATGATGGATTTAAATATGAAACTGAACAAAACTAAATTTATGAAAACTGAATCAAATATATATACACATTCATGAACTAAACCAAATTGAATGTAACCAAATCTATTTAAAATGAAATATATAATTAATACTGTAAAATAAAAAAACCAATATAAGACAAAAAACTATAAAATGCCCTATAAAAATTGAAACAAATAGAATAAAACTAAGATGAAACAATTTTACTTGAATTAAACCATCCTAAAATCAAACAAACTAAACAAATTCCTCTAGAATATAACATTAATTTATTAAATCTACATGAATAGGCCCAGAAACCCCAAACCAAGATGTAATAAAAATAGAATTAATCAATAAAGAAAAAAATTAATTAAACATAAATATTTTCAATGTTATAAAAATAAAATATAACATATCTATCATAAGATTAATGAGGAGAATCTAAATATACATGACTTGAATATCCCTAAATCAACAAAAAATCAATGCATATGAATCTATAGAAAGCAACAATAAAAGCATAAAACCAAGTCAATGAAACATAAAACAACTAATACCAAACATAAATAAATAAATAATGATAAAAAATAAATAATACGAAACTAAAATTATTTGATTTCGATGAAACTAAACCAACCTAACTATAATTGAAACCAACATTAAAAAAACCCAAATGTACTAGTATAAACATGATTCAAAAAAGTGAATTTCATTTGAAATAAATCACACTAAAATGTATAAAATTTTATTGAATAGAATTGAAAAAAATATAATTAATGAAAACTAAACTAAATGAATGTAAAGTAACATATACCAAATTGAATAATTATAAGGATGAAAAAAGTAAATAAAATTATAATGAAAAGTTATAAAAAAACATAGATGAATCAAAATAAATTAATATGATCAAGAATAAATAATACCTAATTAGTTTGAAAAAAATAATCCAAAAACCATAATATTTCATAAATAGAAATTCATTATACATGAACAAAACTAATCAAATTGAACAATACTTACAAAATTGAATTAAAAATAACTAGATAAAAATATATCATATATTACTAAATATGAATGAAAAGGATAAAAACCAAGATGGCCTCTTATTACTCTAATACTAACCAATAATTAACATTATTTTACCAAAAAACATAATAAATCAACTTCTCTAATGTGTGTTTAAAAAATACCAATGTTGACTATACATTTTCATCAATAGCCATCAATTAAAAATTTAACTTAATTTTAAATTTTTTAACCCCCCTTAAAATTAAATCATATAACCATAGTAAACAAAATAGAAACACATCTATCCTAGATTTCACCATTCCATTTTACCATATTATACATGTATTTAACTTGATTACTTGTTTTCAATAATGGAATTCCATTTCCATTATTATATAATCATGTTTCCCTTATATTCAGGGAAATACTCAATATATATAAACAATAATCCTTAAATTATATATTAAGTTAATTTATAACATCTCTATTTAATCATATAAAAAATTTCTTAATTTATTATGTAATTTTTTTTTTAACCAACTAATATCATACAAGAACAAAGAAAAAATCATTATAGAAAATCTTGTTGCATCATCAAGTATATCCAATAGAATTTATTTATGAAATAAATTATTAATAAAAATAAATTATTTTTTTTCTACAATAAATTTCATTGAAGATGGAGGTTTTTAATATTCAAGGACATTTGCCTCAAGAAAAAATTGTTTTTCTTGAGCAGAAAGAATAAATATCAAAAATTGGTAAATGAACCAAAAAAGTATAATATTGTGTATGTTTTAATTTTTTGATTTTAAATTTAAATATCTATTTTGTAAATAAATAATCCATTTTAATTTGTAAAAGTGTGGTTTGGAGGCCCTTTATGAGATAGAAATAGAAAACATTAGTCCAAAAGGTCACTTATATCATGTTTTGGGAGATGAGCACCACGTTAGAGTATGATATTGAACTGGGAAGAGTATTGTATCGAATAGATATTATATCAATTCATGTGCATGTTATGGTAGTAGTGAGTTTAAAAAAATATGTAAGGACAACATAGGCTCATTACAAGGAAGAAGAGGCCAAAAAGATGGTCAGACACGAGCATGAATGGAATCCAAGTGTCAATGTGAAATTTCTTAAGTTTATGAAATTATTTTTTCCATCCCTTACTCCATATGTTTAAATATATTTTGATGCATATATTTTTATGATTCATACATTATATAGTGTATCGGGTAGTGTACCTAGTAGTGGTTTAGATGAGGGTGTTCCTAGCGGGGGTGATGGGGATGAAGAGGATGATGATGAGGATAAAGTTGGGGATGATGGTGAGGATGGTTATGAGGATAAAATCATAGATTATGAAGAGGATTAAATTGAGTATTATGTTTTGGATGATAGTGGGTATAGTCTTGTTAATGTTGTAAAGATTTATCATTTACCTCTTTTACTGATATTTATGAAAATTGATGTCTAATTATTAGTTTTGAATGAATATATGTTATGTTTTCAATGTGTGTTATCTCTAGTAGAATGGATTAATTTTTATCTTATGTTATAATTTTTTAATATTTTATTGTGGTGTTTTTTGTATTTAATTGACTAAGGTGGGTTTCTTTGTGGATTTAAGTTGTTGTTTGAGTAGGTTTTGGTGGTTATTAGTGATAGGTGGGGTGTTAAATCTTGGGTAATTAGGGGGATATACCAAAAAAGAATTAACCAATGGTATATGAATATACTAATGGTTAAAAAAAATTTCTATATAACTATAACTATGTTCAAACCAAACTATCGATAAACTAAATTTCATTTATCCCTATATCAATTATTCATAAAAATTCATTGTTATAGGCCTCTCCCAATATCCAAATATCCAACAATTGGGATAACCCATGTTATAGGCCCTAAAAATGGATACAATTCTAATATAAATGGTTATTATCAATTTTTATGTCAATGAATTCTATCTGTGATATAAAAACAATGCAAAAATATTAAATTTCTCTCCATAAAAGCCCACTTTTTTGTCGCATCTACAAGATTAATTTGAAATTAAAAAGTTCCACTTATGTGAATGGAATTTTGAAAATTGGATTCTATACTTGAAGACAGAATAATTTATAATTTATTAAAAGTACAAATTAATTGTTTCCTAAAATTAACAGTAATGTAATAAGAATTATTTATCACATTAAAGGTAAAAATGGGTTTATTGGGGGTTACACTAAAAAATAAGGATAAAATTAACATATCCACTAGTCTAAAAACCAGTTTCTGGATATATTTCATCCATAAAACCTCTATGTTTCTATAATGTTTAAATTAGGACCATTTGACATATGATAAACGTGGGTGGAATTATCTCTTTAAAAATTTACAAAATTTCAACCCACCTCACTTATAAAAAGCCAACCCTATATTCTATTCTTCACACATTAAAACCTATTTGGATCAGAAACTATGTACCCATATCACAAGAAAAAATCCCTCCCCTCATCTTTAAATCCTCGGTTTTGAAATAAATCCAACCAAGGAAGGTTTTTAGTGAAAACCAATGGATGATACTCAAAGAATATGTAATGTTCATCAAAATGGTTTTTTATATCTTCCTCCACCTCATTCAGTTATTATTATAAAATTATAAATCAATAACTACAATATATTACATTTATATATATATATTAATATTAAGTATAAGACCTAAAACTACACACACTTCTAATAAATAGGTTATAAAATCATTTATCCTGTGTACAGAGGACTACCACCTCGCAATGCAATGTCATTGTTTTTTCCATTACCACCTCTAAAGGTTGGGAATAATAATTTATTTATAGATAACATATTAAATATATTATATTTACTACGTTATTATGATTATTTAATTATTATATCACAAATACCTTCATGATTTCTATTTTTTAGAAATACGATAATGGAAATCTAGTGTACGGTGGACTACTGCCTCCTAAAGCAATGTGATTCATTCACGCTTTACATGGAATATATTAAGGATTTTTTTAATAAAAATATTTTACATATATGAAATAACCATGATTCTATAATTTTAATATATATCATTTAATTTTATTTCATTCAATCCAATATGAAAATCGAATCAATATTCATCTGTATGTACATCTTACCATCCCCATGAATGGTCTATATTATTTTCTATCAGTAAATTATATTTCTTACCCTAAATAAATATATAATGAATATATATGACATTTTTTTCATGTTTTAAATTTTTTATGATAAATCATGGTCAATGTAGGAAGACCAAGAATAAAAAGTCAAAATATATAAGAAAACTGAAAAATTATTTCTCAAAACATGACTTTAACCTAAAATTATTAATAAGAGGGTAATAAAAGTTCATAGAAATTTAATAAATTATATGATTTATATGAATATGGTTCTATAATATATTTATAATACACTTATATTTATTATATATGAGGATCAATGTGTGTGATACAATTAAAGACTTTATGTGAAAATATTTGTAGTCTCACATTTATTTTTGAGAGACTTATGTAATATTCACAACTTATTTCTTTTGTGTGGTTTATATACTACGTTATTAAATGATATATCATGAATATAACTAATTTCATAATAATTAATATTTTAATTTATGTTATTATTTTTGATGGATTAGGTTTCAAAAGTTACTCATGGAGTAAGAAATTGTCATCTCGCCTTTTTACTTCACCGAGCCACATATCATGTTCACCACCTATTAATTTAATGTGGTGTATATAATGACTATGAGTTCATTTTATGATTATTATCTCTAGATTTATTGGAATTTGAAAATATATTTTAGTATCTCTCATAATGGGATTTTATTTTAAAATTTTATCAACTTGGAGAGGGAATTATGTCTCAATGTTTCTTCTATGAGATGTACATTATGTTAAGAACCTATATTCTTTCATAAGGTGTATATAAATATCCTTACACATTTAATATCATGAAATCTATTCATAAACAAGATATTTTATGTTTTATTATATAGTTTTTTTCTGGGGGCTTAGGATTCAATGTTCCCAATGTGGTAATTATTTTTTGTTAAAATATCATCATTTACTAGGACTGTTTATGGTTTGGTATCCAATAATGAAATCAAATGATCCATTAATAAATAATTATCTTTAATTTTATTATTATTTGGTTATTTATCATATATTCACATAATGGTACTATTTTTAAAATATTTAGTACTTGAAATATTGATGAAATTGTTTTTCATAAAATTAGAATTTATTTTTCTATTACACAAGAAATATATTTTCTTATCAAAACATATTTTAAAAAAAATCAAAACAATTTTATTAACATCATAATATTTATAAAATAAATTTTACCCATGATTTATTTTTTCTATGAATTATTTCATAGGAATCTTCATTTTATATCCCAAAATAAAAATTTTTTCTCTCTTTCTAAAAATGGGAAAGGAATCTACATTTTATCATGTACATCATGAACACAATTCTATAACACAATGACCAATAATGGATATAAATCGTACTTTAAATGTTTTTAAGTTTATTTTCAAAGAAAAATTCATTCAAAATTTTTTATGTTTTAAATAGTGTTTTTAAATTGTGAAATATTATTTTACTCACGAAATGTTTTAAATGATAGATCAAAATAATTCTCCCTATAAGATAGTGGTAATTGATTGTACTTATGAATTACTGGGGACAAGTTCCAAGGATACCATTATTAATCATTTTTTTGAGTGGTTTATTTTTATGAAGAGATGTTTTTATGAAATGGTTTACTCTTCCATGGGTTATACCATGAGAAAATGATTATGAAACCCACTTATTTTCACTAGTTAGTCTATTATGAAATGATTTTGAAGCCTGCCACTTTTCTAATGTTTAAGATATGATTAAATATTAATGAAACCCATTTCATATTATTGGTTTTTATATGATTTTTTTTTTGATTTGGTGGAACAAATAAATATTGGATTTAATTTTGAGAATGGTGTGACCTATATTTCTCTCCAATGTATTGGGTAAATATAAATGATATAAAATATTAGGGGTTACTAGGTGGTAATCCCAAGACCTAAAATGATGTTACATGGGTGGTAATCCCATTTCTATAATGGATGGTACATGGGTGGTTATCCCAAGATTGAATGTGGGTGCAGGGAATGTCATCTCGAGCTCGATGCAGGTATATGGGTGGTTACACCAATCATATCCATTTTTGAATGTATTGGTGGGAAGCCCTGAAATAAGATTTTATATGCTTATTTATATTAAAAAATATAGGTTTTAATCTAATGCCAAGCTTGATAAATCATGTTCATGATTTCAATCTGATTGATGCCTAATGAGCTGCCAATATTTATTCCATGACTTACAATTATATTCATTGATATAAAGGATATGATTTTCAAATGTAATTATTATGTCTTTACACGCTTATGTTCATGTTATTCTTATGTATCTCCCTTATTTACCCATACTGTGTATCTAAGCTTATTATTTCTTATGTTCCATTTCCCCAAGTCATAAATAATGATTTGAAGTAGTGCATGTTTTTTAATTGTTCCAAAGGGTAAGATCTTTGACGGTGATGTTGAAGATATTTCAAAAATTTTGAATATTATTTATCCATGTTTTCAAAGTCACTAAACTATTATGGTCCTCCAGTTTTTGTTAGTGTAAGGTAAGGAATATTCATAAAAATTGGTCTAATATCACTGTATGAAGAATTCTGGGTCACTATACTAAACCATCTTAAGAAGGAATAAGGTTTTTATAATTAAAACATATACCTAGTGTAATATATGTAAAATTAATAGTTTTTTCTTTCATGAAGATAAATACAATGAGAAAATCATTAAAAAATTCTTATTTAAATTACTAATTTAACTTTGAAAATCAATTTTAAAAACATAAAATATTTAAAATATTAATGAAAATAGTTATTTTAAAATATCCTTGTAAACATGTAAAGTAATATTCAAAAAACTTATTTTTCATAACTATGGGAAATTTTCATTTATTATGAGTATGTTAAAATACATATTACTTTCATATTTTCAATAACAAGTAAAAAATAACCTTATTTTGAAAAAAAAATGTTTTCATTTAAACAATTTTGTAAAAAATGAAAAATTGGTAAAAATGAATTTTAAAACAAAATAGGATAATTTTAAAAACATTAGTGAAACTTTTTTTTCAATCCTTGGATAAGGAATAAAAATCATTTTTGACTAGAAAGAGAAACAATGTTGTATTTTCCTAAGCATTTTATCAAATATTCTTTGTACCATTTAGTGGAAAATGTGACTATTACATTAAACAATTAGGAATAAATGAATGGTAAAAAGATTAATGGGGTTTATTAGGTAATGATAAAACAATTTCCTTCAATATAAATTGATGAATAAACAATCTTGATTAAAATGAGATAAATATGTAAACCATCACCACATTAGTTAATATTGAATCATATCCCCTGAAAGAAATAATATTAAATGAAATATTTAATAAAAAGATTATAATAAAATCATGATATCAAATAAAAATGGGTTTTTTATACCCCACATATAAATATGTAGGTTTATAATACCAAATATGTCTCAATTGAGTTGAAATTGAGATAAAATATTTTAAAAAGATCATAGCATTGAAGTAAGGATTGATAAATTAATTTTTTATGTATATAAAATATGATTCAATTTAAAATATGTAAAAATAAAATATAAAATAATAAAAATATATTACACACATAATATTATAATATCAGATAGAATGAATAATAATATAACCTAATAGAAAGCAATTGTGTTATCAAATTCTTTACCACCTAGTAACATTTTATTCAAACCCCCTTGGATGAAAAATTCATTTTGAAACATAAAATAACATTATTTTTGAAGTATTCAATATATTACATGAAAAATATTAAATATATAACTATATAAAAGAAATTAGGTGCACATAATTAAAATATACCTCAATCAAGGAAAATATAGATGAATTTTATTATATCACGCTTATAATTAGTTGAACATGACATAACCTCTTGTATAACAGTTTTAAGAATGTTGTTAATTTATTATCTAATAATAATATAATTTATAATATTATATTTAACCTATTAAAATATCATTGCTTCTATTCGTTAATAATATTTCATTATTACCATTGTTTTGTGTGTTACCTGCTTTATTTTCTCATGCTTGTTTTGTCCGGGAAGTTTCAATTTTTTTAAAGGATATATATAATTATTATAAATAATGATATTAATGTTATAAATATCACATTTATTCATTAGGTACCTTTACTGATCCATTTTTTTATATTTTATTTAGAAAATGAATCACATCATTTCGTGTAGAAATTTGGTTATACATATGCATAATCGATAATATCATTCCTTTTATGGGTGAAAGGTAAGTAAATGGTTAATGTATTAATTTAATAGATTTAATTTCATTTCTTATGTATTATATATATTACCTATTTTCTTCATTGTGGCTTTCTACATGAGTGGGTGATGGAAAAATAATTTCCTTAGTTTGCGAGGAGGTTGTCGGTCATACATACGAGTGATGGATAAATTTCCCATTTGATGGATGAGATGATGGATAAATATTATTCAATTAATATAATATAATATAAATATATTATAGACACTAATTTCCTAATATTTCAATTTTTATGATGTAATTTGAGGTTATAAAAGAAAAAATAAAAAATAAGGATCATATTGAAGATGATTACCTTCGCTTAGTGAAATATCCATTGGCTCTATTATTAATATCCTACGGATTAGACTTTTTGGAATAAAAAAAATCCAAAACATGGATAATAATTTTTTTATATATTTAGTTTGTTTTTGGTTCAAATAAATTGATTGAGTGGTTTGAATAAGTGAGGGGAGGTGCACCCATTTATAATGGATGAGGACTGAAAGTTTTGAAAATACCCAAAACTATTCAATAATAAGAATCCACTATCATCTTAAGTGCCTAAAAAATTTATAAAAAGTGGAGCGGAGGGAATTTAATGTTGATAGATGCCTCCATAGAAAACATTATTTTACTATTTTATTCTCTAATCCACTATGTTTACATATATTTACTATATTATTTTCACCATAGTAATTAATTATTTTTATATACCATAGTGATTTATCCTTTAAGCCTGAAAAAAAATTTATCCATATTAGATAATTTGTATGCACTGATTATAAATATTAAACATAAATTTTTAAATAACAGTAAGTTGTTTTTTATGGTTAATTTTAACACAAAAACATGTAACATGAAAAAAAAATTAACCATAACTGTAGTAATTATTATTTAGTGCCATTACTATTTATTATAAATAAAAATTGTGTTTACTTTATTAACTAATATTCATTATTGTGATTCCAAATATAAAATCTATTTTAAAAAAATAAATTCCATTAAAGTTCATAATTAAAATTTAAAATAATACCCATAAGCACGATGAAAAATATAGTTTTACAAATAAATATATTATTCCTATTCAAAAAAAAATTATCAAAATTAAACATAATACTAGTTAAAATGGACTACTTTTTTTAATAATAATATATTTTATTTTATTTTACTTTTAGAACAATTTTGAAAAATAATGGAAATTTCAATATTTTTTAAACTAAAATGATGTTTCTAATAAAAATCAATGTTTTTCACTATTCATCAAAAAATTAATTTTTTTAGAATATTCTCAAAAATTCACTTTAATTAAATTTTGAAATGATAATTAAAAAATTATTTTTATTATTTTAAAATAAAATTCCTAAATGAGGTAAAAATATATTTAACATAATTTAGAAAAATTTGATGAATCATTATTTTTGAACAATATTGTTTTTAAGTGGAAACCATTATTTATTCATATTACATACTTATAAAAACTAGAAGAATGAATAAAATAAAAATTGATAGAATATATTATATATAAATTTTATTAAAAACATACCTATTGTTATTAGTTTCATTCATTACTATATAAACACACAACACACATAAAATTGTTATTTAGAAAAACATTTCATTGGCAATAATATGATTATATTATCAACTATAATAAATTGATAAATAATGAATTTATTTAACACATTTTCAAACCACGTAATTTTAATAATTTAGTTCTTCATAATAATATCCACTAAAATAAAATCTAGGTTATAATTCCCATATTTGATTAAAATATTCCACAGGTCACTTTATCTTGTTGTTTCATGTCACATTTGTTATCAAACATAATGTTCTTCTTTCAATATCTTGGGGTGTTAGAGATAAAATTAACAATATTGAAATAAATTATATTTCCATTAATTTTTCTTAATAAATATTATTTATTAAAATAAAAATGACAATTTATTTTAATTAAGCCCGAAATTTTTTTTATTAAGGTCAAAAAGTTATTAGTATCCAAAAAACTAATATTTTCAAGTAATTATTTTTTTTTGAATTAAAAATTAATATATTCGGAAATTAATTTTGGTTATGTAGATATTATTTTTTAAATAATCATGTATAAATTATCTAATAGAGAATTTTTAAAAATTATAGGACATATTCAAGTTTATGGGTAAAAATTAAATATAGTACAAAATATATTATGTATTTTGACATCATAATAACCTAAATGTGATTTAATAAATACTATAATAGTAAATCATGACCAAACAATAGTTATCCCCAATAAAATAATGTATTTTTTTAATTTATTTTATTAATTTTACAATCCTATAATGAGTCATCCAAATACTATATTATATTTTAAGGTTATAAAAATAATTATACTAAACTTGACTCACCAGCACCTGATGAATGAAATTATTTTAATTACTTCATTTATTAGGATAATAAAATATTTAAACCCTCACTTATTTGGCAGAAACAATTAAAAAAACAAAGGGATGGTTTTTTGGTTTTGATTACTTTATCACATAGAGTCTGAAACCTGTGTTTATAAATCAATGAATAGTATCCCGATTTTTCTATAAATATCCAATGATCATATCATTCCTCTTCACTAAAATCTATTTGATCATGATTTTCCACTCCTTATACCTCTTTAAATCCATATTATGGTCTTTTTTATCTCTTAATAAGATCCTACCAATATTTTTAAACAACCTTCTCATTGTAAGGTATTCTCATCCTCTTCCTTTTTGTTAAGTACTTTTCTTTATTAATCCTTTTTATTTTATATTATTCATGTTGTATTACATTACCACTAATGCATTTATCTTTCATTGTTATTACAAAGTAATTATATAACACCTTTCACTCTCATTAAAACCTTACATGAAATTTTATGTCCACCTATTATGCTACCAAAATCATCCCATGATTTTCAATTTCAATGTGTTTGTGAATAACCATCCCTATTTCAACTAAACGGTATTCCACTTGCTTTACCTATGATCCATTTACTAGGTACATCCAGGAATACAAACCACTCTTTTTAATGATAGGATTAAAAGTGATGAAATATAACACAATATTGTATGATATATGTGCCACAAAAATGCATGAACATAATAAGAATGTGATGGGTGGGATAAAAACTATATTATACTTCAATAAAATGTGTAATATTATTAGATCATAAGATACAAGTTATAGTGAATATTTATTTATCCTAATAATGATATGTTATAATGTCTTCATTGTTATATTTGACATATTCTTATAATTTCATGTTTTATATTGATGAAACCATACTATTCTACCGAGATGAAATCGTCTTATATCATGGTTTTATGTTCATGATTATGATTAGAACGTTTTTATGTCACCATGATATTCCCTATGACTCATATGCACTAATTTACATCATTTAACACTTTTATTATTCCTTTACTGGTATTTATATCTCACCACTTTCTTCTGTATGTCCCCAATTTATCTCTTACTATTTTAAAATATAAATTGAATATAATGGAATGTATTATATTTTTTAAATAATTTCATTTTATATGTATTATAAGTTAAATGTTATGTATCTAATTACCCAAATACATTAGGCCTCTCTATCTTTTGGGATTCTATTATGTGTGTCTTTATGTAATAAATCATGATAAAAAATGTATAAATGATATGGATTATCATAGTTTGTATCAGAGTTAGTTATTCATATTTTTTGGGATTAGGATTCTAAAATCATAGAAACAATTATAAGGATATGTGTGAAAAAAGGAAAATATCCCTAAATTTTGGTTAATCATTGAGTGAGTGGTTTCAAAGCCTAAAAATTATTATTTAGATACAAATATTGGTTTTGGTTGGGGAAAAACTATTCCTAATGTGTAATAACATCAAAATGTTTTATTTAATAATAAATCTATCATCACCTAGTGAATAAAAAGGTGGTCATGTTACACACCTTCTTTAACACTCCTAGGGGATATGAGTTGATAAATTCACAAGATCATTATGAAATATTATGATTGTAATTAGATACATATGTAATTTTATGTTAGGAAATATATCATGAAAATATTAGATTAAAACCTTTAAATTCATTGTTTAAAGTATATATGTTACACCTCAATATTTAATTGTATGTTATTTCATCAAAGTAATTCAATAACTAACGCTACATTCAACGTTGAGTTTGAGCACACCACGACTTACCAAACTAGTTATTAAAAAGAGGTTATGAATATTATTATCTACATTTTGAATTTTATTTATTCCATATCAATTTTAACATCCATATTTTGTGTTTCTTAGACATAATATAATAAAAAAGAATTTTTTTAGATAAAAGATGTATTTTTATGAAAATAAAATTTTACAAACTTTTAATGGAGAACCATTTTTAAATACTATATTTGAAACTTTTATATATTAAATTTACACAATAAACGTCTTTTTTAGAATCATGAAATGATAATTTAGTTTCGCTAAATAATTGATGTTTTCCTAATAACTATCATATTTGGATGAATAGTAAAAATACTAAATTTTAATTGAAAACAAATTTTTAATAAAAATAATTTATAGTGTTAAATTATACATTTAAATGGTTTGTAAGAATAATTAGATTTTATTTTTATCATTTAATACAATTTGTAATTATAATTAATTTTACATTTAAATTTGACATAAACACAGATCAATCTTTTGATAGTTTTTACCTTTTATAACACCTCTTTTTGGTTTTGACAGCATGATTTAATTTTAAATTAATAAATTAAACTTTTATGTTTTTAATTTGGTAAAATAGACTTCACATTTCAATTCATAATATCAAAATTAGTTTAGGGTTCATATTTTGTATATTTCTGAAGACGTTCAATTTTTTTATGAATAGTGGAAAACACTGTGTTATTATTTAAAACCAAATATTTTATTTAAATAATTAATAATTTTATTTAAATTTATTTTATGTCAATATATATATAATACCTATATAATTTCAATGTAATTCATTGGGGTCATTTTGTTATAAATTTATATGTATAAAATTTTATTGAACTTTTTAACTTTTTTGTACCCACATTAAAGGTGCATTTGCAAAATTACATAAAACATAATTTTACCATATCTGTTAGTTAAATTTAAAAAATCCGAGAGACAAATTTGACATCAGTAAGTAATATGTGGTTCAATAAGTTGAAATTATTTTTTTGTGAATAGTAACTTCTTACTTTTCTTTACCACAGTTAAAAGTAAATAGGGTAATTTCGGGTAAAAATGATATTATAATTACCCTAACATATGTCCTAATTCTATTAGATATGTTTAATTAGACCAAAAAATCTTATAAATAAAATAGTATCCCTTTTGGTCCACATGGATTAGATTATAGCATTTTTTATTATTTTATTTAATGAAGCGTTAAAAGTGTTAAATTCAACAAATAATAACTACACCGTTTTTAATATGGGTCTAAAAACTATATAAATTCGACTATAAATATTAATTAGAAAGATAAAAATATTTCCTCTATAATGGTGTTTTAATTATAATTTTAATAAATTAAATAATTTAATTTATTTATGACATAATGATGATGCAGTTATTACCTTATTAATAAAATATTAAAATAATTGATATTATACATATCCAAATAAATGAAAATTTATACTTCTGATGAATTACACTAATTTTATATATTAATATTACATTTAATGGTTGATTAGATTTTTTTTAGTGATAAGTTTTTTTTGACTTTCAAAAAAAATACCAAATGTTGTCATAATGGACAGAAATGAATTTTTAAAACAAATACTATACTACTAGTTGATATAATATTCTTAAAAATCTATGGTTTGTCCAAAGGGATTAAATAATATTTTATATGTCATTAATGAATCACTTTATGTTATCTTGAAGGTTTATAGTATGTTTATTAAACACATAGTTTGAGAATACAAGAAGACACGATAAAAGTTAAACTATTTAACAAAGAGTTAAATCTAAAATATTAGGTTAATATGGTGACCTAAACATGTATAAAACATATTAGTTGAGTTGTTTTAGACACATCCCCACCTTATACTATTAATAAATCATTTCAGACACATTATCAATTCAAAATGACATTATTATAGAATAATATTTCAAGTTCTTCCTAAAGTGACCATCAACTATCTTGTAAAAGGGTACTTCCCCTTCTCTCAAAATCACACCTCAAAATCCATTTCGCTCAGCCAAGACCTGACCAAATATCCTACCAACATCCCTCACATCAACCTATAGTCCTTACTTTCTTCATAAAGACAACCTAAGGATCCATCCTGATCAACTCAAAAGTAAACACCAGAAGAAGATGTAATAATTTCACCACCCTCATTCAAGTTCTTTTCTTCTTCCACTACCTATTTCATTATTGTTTCCATATCAATATAATAACTCTCGTACCTCCTACATATTGTGATGTTATAATAAATATGGAACAACCATATTCATTATTCTATCCATCATATAAATGACAAATTCATCATACGTGTGTATGTACGATTTACCATCTCCACGTCGTGGTGTAGTTTGTTATTCAAACACTTCATTATTTGGATGGGTATAATAATGAGTATCACTGATTTAAATAATAAATATAAAATTTTAATGATTATTTATATATGATATACCATCCAATTTCATACGATTTCACCATTAATATGATGATATTGTCGCTCGTGTGTATATATGTATTACCGTCTCCACGACGCGATGAGATTCATTTCCACATTCAAAATTCAATGTTGATTATAAATAAATATATTATTAATAAGTATGTAATATATGAAGTAATAATTCTAATTAATATATATATGTGTGTGTGTACTTACATATATCTTATTCACTTACATTCAATATGATATGAAAACGGAAACGGCATTTATGTGTACGTACGGCCTACCGTATCCATAAATGGTGTTTTCCATTTCATATATCTAAATATTATGCATATTCAAATTACAAAACTATATGATATATATATCATGTGTTAAATTCTGGATTTATTTAAATCATGATCTAAATGATACAATGTAACGTCCCGGCTCTGGGTGCCACTCAACGGGTGCCCCGAAATCGGTTCACCACATGACCTCAAGTGCATTTCCCCAAATGTCAGAGGCTACCGACTAGCAGTGAGGGCCCAGGTCTGATAGTGGGGAAACTATGCCCTAATTTGTCAAAGTGTAGCACATTAGAATAAAAATAAAACATACAATGAACATCGGATGCAGTAACCCATACACAACTAAAATAACCAACATTAGTGAATATAACCAATAGTAAGTAAATGATGATGCTACATGTCTCAAGTTCAAAGAAAGTAGCTAGAACATGTTACACATCAATACAGAATAGCCAAAAGTAGAGTACAGCAAAACAAAGAAAAACAGTTGGTAGTGGCATCGCTATCCTAGGCTCGGTCCCATGGCCTCCTACTCCTCAGCAACAGTCAAGTACCTATGTATGGACTCTTGCCTCTATCCACACCTACAGAAACGTAATCTGTTTGGGCCGTAAAGCGTGACCCAAACAGGGTGTGAGAAATATATCTCAGTAGGAACCCACCAAAGGCATGTTCCCAACTGTGTGTAAGCATGTATCAATAGTTTGAAATAGTAAAATGAAATAAACCATGCAATACTCAAAAGTAACTAACTTACCAGTAATATTTCCATTTAATTATTTATTTAATCCATTTAATTTAAAATACCACTATAGTGAATATTCTAAATAACCAGCTAATTTCTTCGGACATGTAAACTCCTAACCTTTGGTAAAGATTATCCAAAAAAAGAATCTGCCCTCAAGCATAACATAGTTTTCCCTCAGGTGTAGGTAGTGTCACCCTCAGGCACAGAATCAACTGCCCTCAGGCACGGAAGAAGTTTCCCTTAGGCTGAAATAACTACTGCCCTCAGGCTAAAAAGTGTAGTGCCCATAGGCTAATCACAACAACGCCCTCAGGCTAAACAGATAACTGGGCCATGCCCAACAAGTCAAAATGTATTAAACAAGAAATTCCTCTCAAGGAAATTCTACAATTACTACATTAAAGGCATACCCTCAGGTATCATGGCCAAACAGCTAAACAGTGGAACACACCCCCGGGGTGGTTCCGGATCCAATCAACGATCACAACCAGAATTTTTATAAATTAATCAATTAATTTTAGAGTTCTAGTAAGTTAATATAGCCACGGACTCAGCCACACGACACCCCAACATGGGTTCCTGGCCCAAAAAACGCACAAAACACATGACAGTTGGAAAAATAAACACCAAGCCACCTACCTTATACGCTGACGAGCGTTATACCCGGACACCGACTCCAGAAACGCCCAAGAACGGAGTAGATATGACGAAGAACAAAACCCACTCAAATGTAAATAACTTACGTTAGGAGAAGAATTAGTAAGAAACACTCTAGGAGAAGAGAGGGCATACCCATGCGGTTCCAACGAGTTCGTCCGAGGCGGAAACCGATTCCAGACAAACACCCAGTGGATCTTCAAAGGTTCGGCCTACTCCCTTGGCTCCAAAATGGATCAAATGCCTCATATTCCCAATGAGGAGGCTACTGCCTGTTTTAAGCTGAAAAAACAAATTACACGGCGTGTACTTCCAAAGTACACGGTGTGTACTCCCTTCATTTAACTTCTCACCTGGCGGCTTCCCGCTAGTGTGGCACTGTTCACTTGGCGACATGAGTACACGACATGTACTCCTGTGTACACGGCATGTATTGTCACCCAGCTATCGGCTGATCCACCGCCTGACTATTTTGGCCTGCCGACTGACTACACGGTGTGTAAAGTACCAGTACATGGCATGTAGTCGGTTCCTACACCCTTTGTCGCCGACATGGCTACACGCCCTGTGTACTTATCCCAACATGGCCAGAAGTACACGGCGTGTGGAAAAGTACATGGCGTGTAGTTCCAAAATTTAGGATTTTTCCCCATTTTACATATTTTTCTAAAAACTCTTAAGGAAAAGAGAAAAGAAGAAGCTCGTACCTCAAAGAGAAGAACCGGGTTCTTACAAACTTCCCCCCTTATAGCAATTTGTCCCCAAATTTCCTTTCCAAGTGTGGAGAAGAAATAGCCACGAACAACTCTGTTCATTGGTCACGACTATTGGACTCCCACTCCCAGGTCTCGTCTTGCACTCAACCATGCTGCCATAGCACCCTTACGAGAGGAACCGACCGGCCTCCGAGAACCTTCGTGCTCCTGTCAATGATATGAATCAGATACTCCTCAAAGGACACATCTACCTCCATCTCAACCCACTCAGGCTGAAAGATGTGAGACGAGTCTGAATGATAGTGGCGTAACTGAGATATGTGGAAGACGTCGTGCATGGCTCGATACCGCTGTGGTAACCGCAACCGATTAGCAACCATCCCGACCCTCTCCAGAATCTCAAATGGCCCCACATACCGTGGGCAAATTTTACCCTGTCTCCTGATCCGCTTGTGTCCCATCCTCGGCGAAACATATATAAAAACCTGATCCCTGACCACGAACTCCAAAGGTCATCTGCGATGATCATCATATGACTTTTGACGAGACTTCGCGGTAGCCATCCACTTCTGAATCAACTGGACCTGCTCAGATGTCTCCTGTACGAGACGTGGTCCCAACAAAGCTGCCTCACCTGCCTCTAACCAGCACAAAGGTAATCAGCACGGCCTACCATATAAATCATCATATGGTTCCATCTCAATAGTCTCCTAGAAGCTATTGTTATATGAAAACTCGACTTAGAAAATGTGATTCTCCCAAGAGCCCCAAATTCTAGGACACATGCACACAACATGTCCTCTAGCACCTGTATCGTATGCTCTGAATGGCCATCATCATGAGGGTGGTATGCTGTGCTCAGAAGCACCTGTGTACCCAGTTCCCTCTGAAAACTCTTCCAAAAAAGAGATGTAAAGTGGGAATCCCTATCAGAATTGATAGAACAAGGGACCCCATGAAGACGTATGATCTATCAGATATACATCCTACTGATCTCATCAACATCGATGGTATCCTTGATTGGTAGAATGTGAGTACCTTCGTGATAATGTCCACAACAACCCACACGGCATCATTGCCACGAGGTGACCTCGGAAAACTTGTCACGAAATCCATCGCGACATCGTCCCTCTTCCACTGTGGAATGGGTAATTATTGTAATAGCCTAGCTGGTCTCTAATGCTCCGCCTTCACCTTCTGACAGGTGGAACACCCTGTAACAAAACTAGCTACATCTCTCTTCATACCCGGCCACTAGTACTAATGTCTCAAGTCACAGTACATCTTGGTAACCCCGGGATGAACTTCCCAAATTGAAGCATGAAACTCTCGCATTAGCTCCTCGCGTATATCCCCTGGAACTCATACTCGTTCATGGGAATGAAAAACCTCATCATCACCTATCATCCAACCAGGCAGAGGGTCCTCACTTGCCACCAAATCCCGCAGAACTGGGCCTTATAAATCAGATAGTTGTCTCATCCTCACTCTATCCAGGAGGGTATGAGTCATAGCAAAAGATGAATGATAGGTCTACCACTGACTTTCGTGCACCTCTATATGCATTTCAGATAACAAAGCCATGAAATGCCACTCACCACTGGCCTCCTGCACTTCCTGTATCTGAGTCTTCCTACTCAGTGCATCATCTACTGCATTACATTTACCATGTGTATAGGAAAGATCAAAATCAATGGATTGAAGTTATTCGACCCCCCTTCGCTTCCTCATATTCAAGTCACGCTGAGTAAAGATATACTTGAGACTTTTGTGGTCAGTGAAAACCACAAAATGCTCCCCCAATAGATAATGTCTCCAATAACACAACTCATTTACCACTGCTACCAACTCAAGATCATGTGTCAGGTAATTTCTCTCATGCGGCCTCAATTGCTGAGACCCGTATGCAACAACTCGATTGCCCTGCATCAACACTGCTCCAAGACCAATACCTGATGCATCACAATAAACTGTATAGCTCTTCTCCTGCTCGGGGAGTATCAGGATCGGTGCTGATGTCAACCTTCCCTTTAGGTCTTGAAAAGTTGTCTCCAACCTTCAGACCAAACGAACATCACACCCTTCTTAGTCAGAACCGTCAATGGAATTTCTAAGGGGGAGAAGTCCTGTATTAAACGCCTGTAGTAACCATCCAGCCCTAAGAAACTCGGTATCTCATACATGTTCTTAGGATGATCCCAATAAACTACTTCCCTCACCTTCTCTAGGTCTACTGAAACTCCTGCCTCTGAGATTATATGACCTAGGATGTGAATCTAGTCTATCCAAAAGGGTCACTTTGAGAGCTTAGCATATAGATGATGCTCCCTCAGTATACTCAATATGATCTCAAGATGGGTGGCATGGTCGTGTCAAGTGTGAGAGTACACCAAAATGTCATCCACGAATACTATCACAAAAGAATCCATATAAGGATGGAACACATGATTCATCAAAAGCCATGAAAACTGCTAGCGTTTTCATGAGTCCGAACGGCATAACCGTATACTCATATAGACCATACCTACTGCTGAAACCTCTGAGAAGTATATCAGATGGTCTCACGCGTAGCTGATGATATACTGATCTCAGGTCAATATTAGAGAACGCTCATGCTCCATGAAGCTGATCAAAAAGATCATCAATCCTCGGTAAGGGATATCGGTTCCTAACCGTCAATTGGTTCAGCTCCCGATAATCCACGCAATGTCCGAGGGTACCGTCTGCCTTTTTTGCAAAAAGAACTGGAGATCCCCACAGAGAAGTACTGGGTTGGAAAAATCCTTTTTCCTATAACTCCTCTAACATCTTCTTGAGCTCCTGCAACTCAGCTGTAGCCATCCTATATAGAGGAATGGACACCGGTGTTGCTCCTCGTACAAGCTCAATAGAGAAATCTACCTCTTGATTCGGAGGAATTCCTGAAAAGTCTGCCAGGAAGACATCCCTGAAACGATCAACCACTGGAGGGAAATACATCTGAAAAGTCCCCTGGTCATCCATAGATAAGCTCGCAATCTTGGTCGTGACTCCACCTTGCCCATGATGCTCTGGTCTAGCTCGACTTGCCTGAACATCCCATTGGCCCTTTTATAAAAACTCTATGCCCTCTGGTGATGTGAAATGCACCCTGCGACGATAGCAGTCTAAAGAGGCTCGAAAGGGAACCAACTAGTCCATCCCATGATTGACGTCATAGATCATCATCTCTAGGACATAGAGGTCCCAAATAAAGTGACACCCACCAACCTCAAAGGGGGAACTCCTTTCACTGATGCACACCAGCCGTTCTAGTTCCCAAAGAAGTGTCTAGCGTCATGATATTAGAAGAAGTAGAAACACAGAGCCCAAGGCACTCCAAAACAGGTACAGATATGAACCAATGTGTATCACCCATATCAAAAAAGTATTAAAGATAAGACAGAATCTACTAAAATAGTACCTCTGACTGTAGAAGGTCTGGGATCTTCCTCATGCTGGGTCTGTTGCACTGCATATTCCTACCTTGTGTCATGGCCCTACGACACAACCTGGCTACCCTAAGTTATCCCGCCCTACTGCCTCTGAGATCCTGGTGTCTGGCTACCATGCCCATGACCACCATCTCTACCAGCATTCCCTGACGTATTCCAGTTCCCTGACTGGTAAGAAGCCACTGGTCCTTCCCCCACATGCGGAGTCTGCACAGAACCCCTCTCACTAGCCACCAATAAAAACTCCATGTAAAAGCGCTGCAGATGACCCATCATGTCGCAATCTCGGCACTCCACTGGGTCTCGTGGAAATTGTGTTCTCTTGTGCCCCTCTCTACCACACTGGTAGAAAATAACCTGGCCACCTGAAGCATTTTTCTGACTGGTATTGCTGCCCTGAGAGAAGTCTATCTGTCTCTTCCTAATGCCAATAGAAATAGTACCAGTAACTGGTGTTGAACCGCCCACACCCACACCACTAGATTCCCACAGATTCCCCTCTGTGATCAGCACCCAGTTCACGATGGCGTGTATAGTAGGCAACCTGAAAACACTCACCAGTGCTCGGATGTCATACCAAATACAATCCTGAAAACTTCTGGCTCTCAGCATCTCATCACCCAGCAGCATGGGTGAAAACCGATGAATCTCTGTAAAACGAGCAGAATAGTCCATCACTGACATAGAGCCCTGTTACAGATTCATGAACTCTCGAGCTCTATCCGCCCTCAGCGTCTCTGGGAAAAAAATTTCATAGAAGACTGCCAGAAAGTCTTACCACGCCATGTCCCTGTGATGCTCGGACTGGGTTGTAACATCCCACCACCTCTTGGCGGAATCACGTAGCATATATGTCGCGAGCATGACCCTCCACCCTGGAGGAATCTCAAAATGCTCGAAAATAGTCTGTATCTATCCTAGCCCATACTCCACAGCCTGTGGTCTACCATCCCTTGAAACTGTAGGCGGATGCTGCTACTGGAAGATATGTGTCAGCTCGGCCATAGATGTGGCAACCTACAGTGCTCCCTGAAAGGTCTGCATGAACCGCAATAATCCTTCACGGAACTGCGCCTCCGCGCCTATGTCCGGTATAGAAGCTGCTGCCACATCTGGCCCTACTGGAGGTTCAACGGGTAGCCCATGGCCCACCATCTCCGAATTAAAATCGTCGCCGCTCTCCTAGGGAACAACGCGTGGTTGTCTAGGCGGCATGACACTACAAGCTCAAAAGAACGCCTTAGATTCAAAATTATTAAGGCTAAAAATAAGAAACTAAAAAGGTAATAAGAGGAAGAAGTCATCTCAAAATATGAAAAAGAAGACTACACGGTGTGTATACGGTCTACATGGTGTGTACTGGACTTCCCTTCCCCTGCCCGGGTCCTTCGACACGGCTAATCCACACGACTCCTATTAAACAAAACTACACGGCATGTAATTATTCTACACGGAGTTTATGGTGTTATTTTTCAAATTCTCGTGCCGCTTCGGACACGGCTGACTACTCGGCTTGAAACTACACAGCGTGTTACACCCGCACATGGCGTGTACATCACCCTGTTTCCCTAGCCACCCAGCTAAGTCCACATGGTCTGTCCTTGGACAAGACTACATAGCGTGTCCTCATAGGTACACGGAGTGTTCAAGGAATGTTGACATCGACCCATGTTGTTAGTTACACGGTCGAGTCCCTAGGTCACACTACACAGCGTGTTCATTATTGACACGGCGTGTTCTGTGCAGGAGTTCATCGACACGTGTTGTTAGTTACACAGCCAGACTCCGGGTCAAAACTACATGGCGTGTATTCTAGTACACGGCATGTTATACCCAAGCCCTTCCCTACCCTATGTCGCCGTCCACATCGTTTATGACATGGGAAGGAACTACACGGTGTGTACTCAGAGTACGAGGCGTGTACTTAAAAAGTTCATTTTTCTTCCCAAACAGAAGGCCATACACGGCGTGTGTAAAAATAATACACGGCATGTATACTGGGTTTCCAGACATTACGCCTCAGAAACATCCCTGAAACCCAGAAAATATCGAAAAACAATAGCTAAGTGTCAAATACCGACCCGTGAGGGCCAATACTCCCCAGGAATCAAAGTATGACATCTTATCAGTGTTATAACTAATAAACAGTCAATGATCCACCAAATTCCGGTAAATGGGGGCCCATACTCCCCAAAAATCGAAGTTTGGCATCCATTCTATGAAAAGCTTTCACAAAAATTACCCTATCAAATAGCAGGTATTTTATCAGTGCAGCTATCACTACAGCATACTTTTCTAGCACAACAACTATCACAAAAACATGCAATTCTCTAATGCTCCTGCATTGCATGGAAACTATGCATGGCATGTGATATCTAGCATGTGCCTAAATGATGAATGAGATGGCATACCCTCATCTCATTGGGTTTCAACTAAATAGAAACCACAGATAAAAGATATACAGCACAATACAAGTGCATCACCGAACGGTGAAAACATTTCAACAGTAAAATTTGCAGAACCGAAATAATTGCAAAAATAGGAGGTAGACTGGCTTTTCCCTGTACACGGGTTAGCTATGCCCGGGAACAACTTATTACCAACTACTGGTCCATCCTATCCCTGACTAACGTTCCAAATAGTAATTAAAATAAAAGAACCTGCTCTAATACTGCTTTGTAATGTCTCGACTTTGGGTGCCACTCAACGGGTGCCCCGAACCCGGTTCGCCACATCAACTCAAGCGCATTTCCCCAAATGCCAAAGGCTACCGACTAGCAGTGAGGGCCTAGGTCTGATAGTGGGGAAACTATTCCCTCATTTGTCAAAGTGTAGCACAGTGGAATACAAATAAAACAAACAACGAACAGCGGAAGCAGTAAACCATACACAACTAAAATAAACAACAGCAGCGAATATAACAAGCAATATGTAAATGATGATGCTACATGTCTCAAGTTCTAAGAAAACAGCCAAAACATGTTATACATCAATACAGAACAATAAAAAGTAGAGTACATAAAAACAAAGCAAAACAGCTGGCAGCGGCATCGCGGGCCTAGGCTCGGTCTCATGCCCTCCTACTCCTCAGCAACAGTCAAGTACCTCTATAGGGACTCTTGCCCCTATCCACACCTACAGAAACGTAATCTGTTTTGGCCGAATAGTGTGACCCAAATTGGGTGTGAGAAATATATCTCAGTAGGCACCCACCAAAGGTCGGTTCCCAACTGCGTGTAAGCATGCATCAATAGTGCACAATAGTAAAATGAAAAAACCAATCATTACTCAAAAGTAACTAACATACCAGTTATATTTCAATTTATTTATTTATATAATCCATTTTATTTAAAATACAACCATAGTGAATATTATAAATAACCAACTAATGTACTCAAGCATGTAAACTCCTACCCTCAGGTAAAGAGTATCCAAAACAAGAATCTTCCCGCAGGCATAACAGATTTTTCCCTCAGGCGTAGGTAGTGTTGCCCTCAGGCACAGAATTAGCTGCCCTCAGGCACGGATGAAGTTTCCCTCAGGATGAAATAACTACTACCCTATGGCTAAAAAGTGCAGTGCCCACAGGCTAATCAAAACAACTCCCTCAGGAGAAACAGATAACTGGTCTATTCCCAACAAGTCAAAATTTAGTGAACAAGAAATTCCTCTCAACGAAATTCTACAATTACTACATTAAAGGCATACCCTCGGGTATCCATGCCAAAAGACTAAACAGTGGAACACACCCCCGGGGTGGTTCTGGATCCAAGCAATGATCCCAACCATCATTTTTACAAATTAATTAATTACCTTTACATTTCTAAGTAGTTAATATAGACACGGCCTCAGCCACATGACACCCCAACATGGGTTCGGGGCCCAAAAACGCACAAAAAACATGACAGTTGGAAAACTAAACACCAAGCCACATACATTATATGCCAACAAGTGTTATACCCGGACGCTGACTCTAGAAACACCCAAGAACGGCATAGATCTGACAAAGAACAAAACCCACTCAAACTTAAATAATTTACGTGAGGAGAAAAATTGGTAAGAAACACACTAGGAGAAGAGAGGGATTACCTGTGCGGTTCCAACGAGATCCTCCAAGGCGGAAACCTATTATAGAAGAACACCCGGCGGATCTTCAAAGGTTCGGCCTCCTCCCTTGGCACCAAAACGGCTCAAATGCCTCCTCTTCCAAATGAGGATGCTACTGCCTGTTTTAATCCAAAAAAAAAACAAAGTACATGGCGTGTAATTCCAAAGTACAAAGCATGTACTCCCTTCATTTAACTGCTCACCTAGCGGATTCACGCCAGCGTGTCACTATTCACTTGTCGGCATGAGTACACGGCATGTACTCCTGAGTACACAGCGTGTACTATCGCCCAGCTGGAGACTGCTCCACCACCTTACTATTTTGTCCTTCCAACTGAATACACTGCATGTAAAAGACCACTACACGGCGTGTTGTCGGTTACTATACCCTTTGTCGCCGACATGGCAACACGCCCTGTGTACTCATCCTAATACGGCCAGAAGTACACGTCATGTGGAAAACTACACGGCGTGTAGTTCCAAAATTTAGTATTTTTCCCCATTTTCCATATTTTTTTTAAAACTCTTAAGGAAACAAGAAATGAAGAAGCCTTTACCTCTAAGAGAAGAACCAGGTGCTTGCATATGATCAATAATAACATGTTAAAACACGTATGATAAAGAAAGCGATTATTTCCTGAAATGTTAATTTAATAGGGAAATCATTTTTAAATGGGTAGTATAAAGTCATAAATGAATCATGTATGATATAATAAATATTAATATGGTTCTAGTATAATTTTATATCATACTATGGTCATTATACTAGAGGTTAAATGTACCCTCGTCCACAGGAAAGTGCAAGGTAAGGGTTATTTCTACAATCTTTTTCATTATCCAAGGTTGTTTTTATGTTAGTATCTATTTGGACCTATTTATCATCCACATCCATGTTTCATAAAAATATTTTCAAAAGGAATACATTATGGTTTTATGGAAGGAACTCTTTTACTAGATCATCATTTAAATTGTTTAAATATTTATTCTTCTAAATCATTCTCATTAATGTCAGTGTTTTCAAAATGGTTTTTAAGGACTTATTTTTATGGGAATGAATTTTTTTAAAATGTTAATTCAATTCAAAAGATTCAAAGTGGTATGGGACAGTTTGACTAAAAAATGTCTCCAAATGTATTCCTTTCTAAATTATGTGGCTTTTAAATGTTTTCATGAAAATGGTATAATTCTCTCAAAGATTTTTACAAATCATTTTCATCTATCTCAACATCCTATGATGGATTTTAAACTTGTCTAAAGTTGACTTATTGGGATACAATTCATCGATATTGAATTGAAGGTTTTGTGATATGTTTGACTGTGGATGTGTTATTTTTATACCATTCATTATTTACGGATAAAGTATTGACATTTCATATGCTAGTTTCAATACGAATGTTTATGTTATGTTTAATCCTTGTCAGATTAAGAATGTAGTAGACTTAATAAGTGATGGGTGGAGCCCACTATAGCTCCTCGATGCATCGGTAGGTCTCATGAGAAAAACTAGTTTCTTGGAACAAGGCCTTGAAAAAATCTTATTTTTGGTCTTGGGATGAGGCCTTGACTATGTGGTTATAAATTCTGGCATTATGCATTCCATCATTATTAAATTGGGTATTGATATTAAATGTGATTATTCGACTTATAGAATATCAATATGAATAAGTAAATGGAATTATTTGATCTATCTTTTCTATATTATTCTGAATTTTAAAAGGCTTTGTTTTAATCATATACATTTACTTAAATGTCTATGCTTATTTATGAAATTTTCCACTATATTGTTATCCTTAATGAGCATTTGAGCAGACCCCTTTCTTATGTTTTATTTTCCCAATATTCCAAGAAGTGTATTATGATTGATAAGCCTGGTTAGGATTGGGGTTTAATGGATTTATCAAAGGATCAATTATTTTGAGTTTTATTTTCTAATGTGTAATGTAACTTTCATGTATGTAATATATTTTCGAGTATTACTAAACAAATTGGTCCTTCGGGACATGATTCTTTGTAATCATGTTAATGTATTAAAATAATTCAACGACTCTTGGTAACTGGGGTTGTGGAATTATAGTTGGTATTAATGTAATCTAAGAAACAAACATGGAAATATATATAGATAAAATTTTGTTAGAGAACATTACCCTAATATAGAATTTAAGGATTAATAAAGAAGAGCTTCCTAGAATTTTGGTAATGTAGAGATTTTGTGTATTTTCTAAGCAATACATCATTGTCTAGATACGAGCAGGTAGAGGGGGCTCTAGAACAGATGTACCGAGGAGTGGAAACTCTAATAAGGGGTTTCGGGCTTGACCCGAGGTATCTTGGTACATGGCAACATGCCTTGCTACACTCTTGGTTATAACACTCTTGGGGGATATGTCTAGGACAATTCACATTTTTATTAAAAACCATTACGAAGGATTCATAAGT
The DNA here is from genome assembly GCA_963277665.1 of Viscum album. NCBI lineage: Eukaryota > Viridiplantae > Streptophyta > Magnoliopsida > Santalales > Viscaceae > Viscum > Viscum album. The sequence goes on from OY728135.1 coordinate 555,211,932, forward strand.
AAATACTTACTCAAAGAAAACATTTTATGATTATAAATTATATGCAAAATATTTTCAATTTACATTAGTGATTTTTCATGTTTTTAATTATGAATTTCAATTTATAAACTATCCTATTGTATGCCATTGTTTAGAAATTGTGCCAAGTAGAGAGAATGATAATTCCATCAATACGCATTATCGAAAGATTAAGAAGAATCATGTATTTCACAGTATTAAGCCAACATTTAAAAGGTAAATAGTCTCAAATGTATTCTCATCAGAGGAATAAATAATATCAAGTGTTAATATGATAATTAAAGAACTCTCTGAGTCTTATGGATTTGAAGGGGAGCAAGAGAAGAAACATATGGAAGAGAGAAAGATGGATAAATGGAAGAGGGGAAAGAAGGATTTTCTCATATATGATAACTATGGAAAGAATCACCTTGGTAAATGCATGAAGGGAATGTGAGTTTGTTATAAGTGTGTAGAAAAATGACACCAAGTACTTTATTTCATGGGTAAGAAAAAGGTTTCAAATGTACAATGCTTCGTCTGCAAGGAGTTGGGACACTACGCGAATCAATGTCCAAATAATCAGAGTATATCCCAAATGCTGCTATTGGATAATAATCATGTTATGATACTAGAAATTATGAAGAGGAATGACTAGAGTTCTTATGTTATTATTAAATTATTCAGTCATTTGAGTATTGTATTAATGATGTACATGTTATAAGAATTATAAAGTATATAAGGATTGTATGTCAAGACAATTTCATTCCGGTCTTGAGATTGTGTGGAACCATGAAAAGTGACTCAATAGAAGGTTAATTTTTTTGAAAAATATATGGTTGGGAGATATATAAACCATAATATGGTTCAGATACTAAGGTAGTGATTTTGGAATAATATATGATTGATTTTGGATAAATTATATTGCATATTTTTTACTACATTGAAACTGATTAAGGATTTGTATATTCCATCATTGTTAGAGATTACAACATTTACGGATAGAAGCAGTATATCTCATATTATATAAGGAATAAGGGAGAATGAATGTAACAAATAGGGTTTAATGGTAATTCAGGGTGTTACAATGTTTTAAAAGAATACATGATGAAGGTATTCACATGTTATTACGTGGAAAAATGGATCTTCATTATGTTTACCTTCCTTATAAATTTTGGACTCTGAGTTTGGACATAAGTTTTTTGGATAAGTCTAATGGTCTTAATAGATTAAGTTTGACATTGTATACTATTTTTATGATTAAATCATTTCTTCAGAGTAATTTTCGACTGTCCAAAAAAAGGACAACATGGTGGTCAGGTGATAACCTGTCGCGGCCAGTAAGGCCACGAGACGTGAACCCACAAATGAATGGCGGCAAGGGTGGATCATCTACGACTAGAATACGTGATGCCCTGGTTTTTATAATGTATTTTTTTTAATAGTTAGACAAATTATTTATAAATTAATTATATTTGGAACCCTATAATATAAAGATAAATTAAATATTTCTGAATTCTATTATCTTTTGGGGTGAAAGATGAGTTTGTGGTAGGAATTAGTTGAAAGATGAAACTCTTCTTGTCATGTATATTCTTTCCTCTTATTCTATGAAAATATTAATTATTAAACCATAGGGAAGGGATCTTAAAACCAAAAATGTGTTATCCTAATACCTTATGTTTTGTTAAACCGATGATATTTTAAATCATTATAGATTGATGGCTTTGAGTCCCACAATTTTACACATTCTTGTAACTGATGGCCTCAATCACTCCCTATAAATATTTAATATTTTACTCCAATTATGCGTCTCTAATAATTTGGTGGTGAATTTTTCATTTCCCTTTTCCCACTTATTAAGACTAAATTTTATTAACCCAATTTCTGATGTGGGTTTTCCTCAAAGGTATTTGTCAATTTTTAACATTTTATTTTTGATTAAAATTTTCAAATTGAGAGGATTCAATTTATTGAATGAGGGTAGAATGTGACACCTCAATATTTCATAGTACGTTATTTCTTCAAAATAATTTAAAAACTTGTGTTACACGTAACACCGTGTTCGAGCACACTACAACTTACCAAACTAGATGTTCAGAAGTCGTTATGAATATTATTATCTACATTTTAAATTTCATATATTCCATATAAATCTTGACACCCTTATTATGTCTTTCTTAGTCATAATATAAGAACAAATTCATTTTTTCAGTTAAAAGAAGTTTTTTTCAAAAAATGCAATTTTACCCCCTTTTACAGGATAAACCTTATTAAATAAAATATTTGACGTTTTTATATATTCAATTTGACAAAAAAACTTTTTTAGAATCAGGACATAAAAATTTTATTTCGTTAAATTTTTGGTGTTTTTCTGATAACTTTAATATTTGAATGAATAGTGAAAAATAATAAATTTTAATTGAAAAAAACTTTTTAAATCAAAATAATTTTATTGTTAAATTATAAATTTGAATGTTTTGGAAGTATATTTAGATTATAGTTTTATCATATAATACAATTTAGGTCATTATAAGTAATTTTACATTTTTTTGACAAAAAAACATGTCAATCATTTGACAGTTCTTACTTTTTAAAAACCCTCTTTTTTGGTTTTGACAACGGGAATTAATTTTAAATTAATAAATGAAACTTATAAGTTTTTAATTTTGAAAATAGAATTCATTTTTAAATTCACAATATCAAAATTATCTTATGGTGAACTTTTGGAATTTTTCTAAAAACATTCAATTTTTGATTAATAGTGAAAAAGACTAAGTTATTATTTAAAACCGACTTTTTATTTCAATAAATATTTATTTAATTTATATTTATTTTAATTAAATATATATATATATAATAACTATATAATTTCAATGTAATTAATTGAATTCATTTTATAATAAAATTAGATTTATAAAGTATTATTGATCTTTTAAATGATTTTTTTACCCAACTTCTAGGAGCATTTGCAAATTTGCATAAAACATAATTTTACCACTTTATTTAGTTGAATTTAAAAACATTGAAATACACGGTTGATATTAGTAAGTTAAATTTGGTTTAATAAGATGAGAATAATTTTTTATAATAGTAATTTTTTAATTTTATTTACCATGGTTAAAAGTAAATACGGTAATTAATGGTGAAAATGATATTATAATTTCCCTAACACATGCCCTTATTCTATTGTATAAGTGTGTTTCGACCAGAAAATCCTTAGGAAAAAAATATGATCCTCTTTTATCCACTGAGATTATATTTACACATTTATTATTATTTTGTATAAAGAATAGTTAAAAGTGTTAAATTCAATGTTTAATAACTAAATAATTTTTAGTATAGGGATACACACAATATAAATTCAACAATAAATATTCATTTTAAAAATAAAAATATTTCCTAAATAATGGTCTTTTATTTTGAATTTTTAGACATTATATAACTTAATTTATTTATGCACAATGATGATAGATTAATTACCTTATTAATGAAATATTAAAAAAATTATTATTATAAATATCCAAATAAATGTTAATTTATATTTTTTTATGAATTAAATTAATTTTATAGGTTAATATGACATGTTATGGTTGATTGGATAAATTTAGTTCGAAGTGATAAGGTTATTATGACTTTCACAATAACAAAATACCAAATAGTGTCAAAATTGACATAAATTAATTTCTAAACAAATACTATATTATTGGTTGATATAATATTTCGTAAAATCTAAGGTTATTTAAAAGGGATTAAATAATATTTTATATTTCACTAATGAACCACTTCATGTTCTCTTGTAAGTTTAATTAAGTTTATTAACCATATAGTGTAAGAATACTAGAAGACACGTTAAAAGCTAAAATATTTAACTAGGAGTTAAATCTAAAAGATAAGGTTAATATGGTGACCTAAACCTGTCTAAAACCTATTGGTTGAGTGGTTCTCGACCCAAAACCAAATTATCCTAGAAAAAATCATTTTGGAGACCTTAGAAACTGAAATTTATTTTATTATAAAATAATATTTCATGATTTTCTTAAAGTGACCCTCACCTCTCTTCTAAAAGGGTACTTCCCCTTATCTCAAAAGCACACCTCCAATGCCATTTGGCTCAGCCAACCCCTTCCCAAATATCCTCCCAAATTCCCTAACATAAACCTATATTTCTTAATTTGATCATAAATCCAACCCAAATATCCCTTTTGATCAACTCAAAAGAAAACACCAAATGAAGAGATAATAATTTCACGACCCTCTTTGATGTTCTTTTCTTCTTCCACTTCCTCTTTATTTTGTTGTTTCTATACCAAAATAATAAATCCATTAACTCCTATATACTATTATTTTATTATGAATATGGTACAAAAATATTCATTATTCTATCCATCCATTAAAGGACAAAGTCAGCATGTGTATGTATGCCATACTATCTCCATGTCATGGTGTAGTTTGTTATTCAAACACTACATTATTTATATGGGTATAATAATGAGTATAACTGATGTAAATATTAAATATAAAATGTTAATTATCCTTTATATTTAATATACCATCGAATTACATTCGATTTCACCTTTAATATAATGATATTGTCCCTCGTGCGTACGTACGGATTACCATCTCCACGACACGATGAGATTCATTTCCACATTCACCACTCAACGATGATTATAAAAATATATATTTTTAATAAGTATGTAATATATGAAATAATAATTCTAATTAATATATATATATATATTCACATACATATATCTTATTCACTTACTTCCATTCAATACGATATGAAAACAGAAACAGTGATTATGCGTACGTACGGCCTACCGTCTCTATAAATGGTGTTTTCACTTTAATATATCTATCTATTATACATATTTATATTATAAATATATATTATATATATATCATGTTTTATATTCTATAATTATTTAAATCATCATCTAAGTGACATGATCAAGAATAACATGTCAAAACACGTACGATAAAGAGAACGATTATTTCCAGAAATGTAAATTTAACATGTAAATCATTATTAAATGGGTAGTATGAAATAATAAATGAATCATGTATGATATAATAAAATTAATATGGTTTTTTTATAATTCAATAACATACTATGGTCATTATACAAGAGGTTAAACGTACCCTCGACGAAATGAAAGTGCAATGTAAGGGTTAATTCTACAATCTCTTCATTATCCGAGGTTGTTTTTATGGGAGAATGTATTGGGGCCACTTTATCATCCACATCCATGTTTCATAAAAATATTTTCAAAAGGAATATCTTCAGGTTTTAGGGAAGAGTCACTTTAACTAGATCATCATTTTAAATGGTTTATATATTTATTCTTCTAAATCATTCTCATTAATATCCATGTTTTCAAAATGGTTTTTAAGGATTTTTTTATATGGAGATGAATTTTTTTAAGATGTTAATTCCATTAAAAAGTTTCAAAGTGGTATGTGAAAACTTGATTAAAAAAATTCATTAAATTTCTTCCATTATAAATTATTTTACATTTATATTTTTTCATGAAAAGGGATAATTCTCTCAAAGAGTTTTACAAATCATTTTCATCTATATCGACATCCTTTGATGGATTTTAAACTTGTTTGAAGTTGGTTAATTATGATGAAAATATTCCATATTGCATTGAATCTTTTTTTTATGTATGATTGTGTATGTTTTATTTTAAACCATTCATGGTTTATGTATATTGTATTGGCATTTCGTATGCTATTTTTAATACGAATGTTTATGTTATGTTTAAACCTTTTCATATGAGGAAGGAATTGAACTTAGTAAGTGATGGGTGGAGCCCGCTATACCTCCTCAATGCATCGGTAGGTCTCATGAGACAAACTAGTATCTTGGAACAGGCATTGACAGAATATTATTTTTAGTCTTGGAATGAGGCCTGGACTATGTGGTTATGATGTTTGCAATTATGCATTCCATCATTATGAAATTGGATATTGATATTTCATGTGATTATTAGACCAATAGAATATCCATGTGAATAAGTAAATGGCATTATTTGATTTATCTTTTCCATATTATGTGAAGGTTTAAAAGGATTTTGTTTAATTCATATACATTGCCTTAAATGTTTATTCTTATTTATGAATGTTTCTGCTATATTTTTATCCTTACTGAGTATCTAAGCACACTTCTTTCCTATGTTTTATTTTCATAGGATTCCAAGAAGTGTATTATGATTGATAAGTAGGGTTAAGATAGGTGATTAATGGTGTTCTCAAAGGATCATTTATGTTTTGTTTTGTTTTCTAATGTGTAATGAAATGTTCCTTTATGTAATCCATTTTCCAATACTGCTAAATTGATCAGTACTTTAAGGCATGATTCCTTGTAATCATGCCAATGTATTAAAATAATGCACCATCTCTGGGTAACTGAGGTCGAGGAATTACATTATATGTTATTTATGAGTTATAAATTAAATGGTAATATTTTCCTTTTTAGTTTTTAACAATTTTAAAATTCTCAAACATAATTTTTAATTTATTTTAGTTTTTGGTATGAAATAATATGAAACGATTAAATAAACAATGATATGGGAAATGTGATGACTACCAAAATGAGATTCCAATCCTGATAAGAGAAATTGTTGAGAATATAATTAAAATACATACCCAATTAACTCATTTTTTGAATTTAAACTTGATTAAAGAGGGACACCCACACCTCCGAAAGAATGTTTATATTTTAATTGAGACATTAAAGTGACAAATGCCACTTGATTTAAGTAGGTATTCTAATCCCATAATCATGGAATAATAGAAAAAATCCATTGAAATGTATTTTTTTTAATAAATTCGTAGATAATGAGATGTTTTTGTTATCTATTCATCGCATGGAGGGAGAAGCTGATCAGTAGTAGAAGATGATCAATAATACAAATATGAAGGAATTGATTAATGTGGTCGAGTGTAAATTACTTAGGATCATGTTTTTTGACTAATATTTTCCACATACTCTCTAAGATAAAATAGAGATATAGTTCCATAGCCTTGAGAAAATCAATAACATTTCCATTATGGCATATTATGTGAAATTTATAAGACTTTTGATATATTAATTTAGATTTTTTGTTGACCCCAAAAGTAAATTTGACCATTTTTAGTGGGTTAAATATGAATCTATGAAAATACTTTGAAATTTCAGATGTTTATATATATAATGAATTTTTATAATTTTCCCACAAATTTAAAATAGTGATCGAAGAATCTCAATGTTATCATGGTTATAGAGATAGGATATAGATAATGGTATTTAAGGATGGTGAAGAGAGAGAGAAATATCATGGGGGTAAAAAAATTAGAAAAAGCACCCTTTGTAAAAATTCTAAGAAGAATTAGCCTCGAAATTTCTATAAGGTGATAAGTAAATTCATTAGGTTTATTAATGAGGGTAACCTAGATAGGGAATACTAATGATAGAAACCCACAAAAGTGATGGATGAAATGAATTCTCCTGTCAACCCTCAACCTATTATCTATAATTTAATCTATAAGGAATTAGGATACAATGTGACCAAATCCACTAAGCCAAGGTTTTCCAATGATAACCAATGGTACCAAAAACTAATTCCTAGAGAGTATGGGTGAGAATATTCCATCACAACTTCAAAGGTGGATGCTCATAATAATTTGGTGAAAGCTACACATGTTTTTAATTCAAGAATATTTTATATACTATTCTATTCTAGTTCAATGAATTCATTTATTTTATACATGTTTATTACAACTATTCAGACACAACCTCAAAACATCGAAGTAGAATTTTAATTAAAAATGGAAAATAGATCAATTATTGAATCCCAAAAAATAATTTAACCTCTATAAATATTTTATGGAGATTTTTCCTTGTGATCCTTGGGATAATCCCTTTATATGAATTAGATGTTTTAGTAGGCATGGATTGGATTTCCTTTAATAGAGCAAATATAAATTTATAGGAGAAATAATCCATCCTACATATCCTGAATTACGCTAAAATTCTATACATGTGTAAGGTGGAGGATGGATATACTTTGGAATAATCATATTAAAAAATAATAATATTACTTTATGATAATGTGTATCTAACTCTAATGATTTAAACTATAGAAAATATCATCCTTTATGACATTCCCATTGTAAGAGAATATGATTATGTATCTCCCAAATTTTTTTGGGTATTACTATTAAGCGGGAGGCTAATAAATAAATTAAAATCATACTTAGATATTTTCTAATATCATAGAATCCATATATAATGGAAAATGTTTAACATAATTATCTGAATAATAAACTATAGGAGAATATGGATAAATTGTTCATATGCCTAAGGGATTCACTAAGGGTGTTCTGATTCGTTTAATCAATAATATGGTTAGGTCAATATGACACTGCATTAATTATCATGAGCTCAAAATGATCTTGATAAAGGATAAATATAATATACCATGGACTGATAAATTTTTCAATAATCCACATGGATCCCATTACATCACTATGGTGGATCTTTGGTTGAGATATTTTCAAGTAAAGGTAAATAAGAAGGATATACCAAAGACTACTTTTCAATAAAGGTATGAGCACTATGACTTTATAATGATTCAATTTGGACTCAATAATACTCTATAAATCTATAAGGACTTAATGAATATGGTAATTAGGGATTACCTCACAAAATTTTTGGTTGTATTTATAAATTTTATTCTTATTTACTCTAAAATAATACAGGTTCAAGTGAAGCATTTAAATTTTGTACCAAAGACCTTGTGAATGGAAATGTTATATATAGAGTATATTAAATGAATGTTTTGGATAGATAACATAAAAATTGTAGGGAATAATATAACTAAAAAGGTATATCTTTTTATTATAAAAATATGGATGTAATTGAATGATTTATTAGACCATCTTTTAAGAACTAAATTGGTAGTTTCTTTGGGATAGCTGGGTACTACCATCGATTTCTGAGAAATATATCAAAATTTACGGACCCACTAACTAATATTAATGATAAAGGAGTGATGTCTATTTGGATCGAATAATGTGAGAATATAATTATGTACTTAAATAAAATGCTAATCACTACACCTATAGTAACATTAACTACTAGTAGGGAATCATTTGTGATATATAGTGATTCGTCCAATACGGTCTTGGTTTGTGTACTTAGTAAAAATTAAAAAATGATATCATATACACCCCCCCCCCACAAATTAAATATACGTGAGTAGAACTATCTAATTCCTGATCAATAATTATTTTTAGTTATATTCACAATGATGATTTGATGACATTGTCTCTAGGATGAGAAGGATGTAATATATATGGATCATAAAAGAATCAAGTATATATTTACAAAAACTGAACTCAATATGTTCCAATGAAGTTCATTATACCTGATCAAGGATTATAAATGTTTAATCCATTTGCATCTTGGAATGTTGAATAATGTTGCACACTCTATGAGGAGAAATGATAAAGCACCCCTATCCATGATGAGGATTCAATGGGATCTAATAATCATGGACATGTTAGGAATAGACATGAGTATCATATAAGGAATTCCATGTTATCTTATATAACTAATTTCTCAACCATACATTCTTGATAGGATCAAAGAGGCCTAAAAAATGTTAATAATCTATAGAAAAATGTTATAAATATTTTGGACATTAACATTGATTAAGATTGTGTTATAAGTTTTGAAACCATGATATGTGTCCCATCAAAAATAGAAATGAATTGGGAAATTCTGGATAATGTTCATATATTATTCATTTATATCCATCTAATAAACACTACAATTTATAAAGATCTAAAGATAAAAAAATATTGGGTTAACATAAATATTGAGATTGTAGAATCTGTATCTTGTTTCTTGGTATGCTGAAAAATTCAACGATAAATGTTAAAATACTAAGGTTATGATAAAACCATTTCCCATCCCCATAGGGAAATGGGAAACCATAATTTTGGATTTCATCATAGTACTCCTTAATAAATATAATGAAAATAACACAATTTGGATAGTAGCCTTCTTCCTTATAAAGTATGATCTTTCATTGATATCATGGAATATTTTTGTATTAAGAACATCAATAAAAAATGCATAAAATAATGGGTAAGACATCATTGAGTACCACTCTTCATTATATCAGATCAATATCTGAGGCTTACCTTGAGGTTTCGGAGAATCCTTCAACAAGCACTAGATACATAGGTGATTTTTGATACTATTTATCATCCTCATATTGATAGTAATTTTGATAGAAACATCTAAACTATGGAGGATATGTTGAGATCGTGTTCAATGGATTTACAATGGTTTTGGGGTGAGCACCTACCCCTAGTGGAGTTATAAAATAAAATAAAAATCTATTCTATAATTCAAATGGAACCTTGTGAGGCATTGTATAAGATGTTCTACTAGACTCCAAAATAATGGGATGTAGTGAATGTGTGGAATTTTATGGTACCTAATCTTATCCAATATACCATAGATATGTTTTAAACCATTCAAAATCATATGAAATTTTTAAAAATTCAAGAGAAAAGATATTAATATAATCATCAATGTGACAAAGAGTATAAGAAAAGAGAAAAGGTTTTCTTTCATATATCACCATGGAATAAATTCTTGAGATTTTGTAACAATGGAATGATTATTCCAAGATACATATATATTTTTTAGATACTTGATCACATCAGAGTTGTGTCATGTCGAATAGAACTCCCACCTAACCTATCTTATATACATGATGTGTTCCATGTATCCCCATTAAGGAAGTACATACTTGACCACTCATATATATTGAATCTGGAGGAGGTACTAAAGGTGAATGATCATTCATACGAAGAGAATTCCGTGATGATATTATATAGTAAATACAATTTTCTATAAAATAATACAACTCATTTCGTCAATTTATTGTAGTGGAACAATATGTTTGAAAAGAAACATGGAAACCAAAAGATGTGTTAAAAAATGTATTGTCACCTATTTTTTTATATAATGAAATTTCAAAGGTGAAATTTATGAATGGTTAAGAATGTAATGACCAAAAATATTGTAAAAGAAAATCCCTTTTAAATTAATAAATTCATAATAAATAATATAGTTATAGAAGTCGCATAGACAATATTGGTAACATTAATGTAATATATCAAATATAATAGGCCATTAAAAATGATTATCTTTGATAATATATTATTTTTAAAGTAACATTATAGATTAGAATATATTTAGGTTTATAATAATGTCTAATTAATATAAATGGAAGTATTGATGGATTCAACTAGTAGGATTGTAACCTGTAATGCCAATTTATCAGAGCTTCTGATTAAGGTATAATTATTGGTATTTTCCTTTGATAAATCCAAAACTGAGATTTAAAAACTAAAATAAGAGAGAACCCATTTTGGGGGAAGTTCATTATTATAAAGATCACTTTGCAAACCATGATCATCAAACCACTCTATTAAATTTCCTCCATCGCACACCATACCCTTGTTGTGTAAGCTGGTGTAATAAGGTGTTATGTATCTAAACCATAATAGAATAAATTTTTATATTTTAATTATATTAAAATAATTATTATATTTATAACATTTCATTGTATCATTATTCCAATAATTGTACAATTAGTCCAATAAATACTAGATTTGGATATGAGGAAACCAAAACTATATTTTGGGGAGATATATTATTTCAATTAAAACACACATTTTTATTAATAAGATAATTTTAAAATAAATTATATGTAAATAAATATTACTTGTAAATAATATTTATTTAAATATAAATGATAATATATTTTAATGATTTGTAATTTAGTTTTTTTAAGGGATATAATGTTATTAGAATTGTAAAAAATAGATTTTTTTAATTAAATAGATATGTATATTCAAAAGTTAAGACTCCCATATTTAGAATATTATTATAGTTAAATAAATATTATTTCATAAAACATCACACTGACATTATCTAATGGTGAATGATTCATAATTTTGCAAGAAATCCTAATTTTGTGTAAAAAATAAATATGGTATTAATGTATGGTATGTATTATGACATTAAAATAGGAAAAAAATATTTTATTAAATAATATAAACATTATCCACAAAACAATTCCCCTTTAGAATAATTTATATTTTAATTTACATTATAAATTTTACCAACCTATAAGGATTCCTCCAAATATATATTATATTTTAATGTTTTAGAAATAATTCTCTCTAAATGATACTCTCCTCAAATAAAAAATTAGAATTATTTCAGTTATATCAATTTATATACTAATATCTTATTTAAAACACTCATATTTAGATGAACCCATGGGGAAAAACTTGGGAAGGTTTCTGTTCTTGATTATTTTTTGTCTTTGATTCTGAAACCTATGTTTAGAAATTAATAAAGAATTATCGTCTCATTTTTTATAAATACCCACCCAAACTCTCATTAATCTCCACTAAAAACCCATTGAGAACTAATTTTCTCCTCTACATACTTTATAAATATCTATCAAGGTATTTTAAACCTCTTAATAAACCCCTACCAGGATTTTAGATGGTCCCTCTCAATGTAAGGGATTCTCTTCCTCTTCCTTCTATTCATGTACTCTCTTTGTATTGAGCTTTTAAATTTCCAATCATTCATGTTATAATTTACTTTTACACATCCCTTTACCATATTTGTGATTCCCAATCAATGATAAACCACTGATAACTCTCACTAAAACCTTCTATAGACCTTTATTCACACCCGTGATTCTGCTGAAATTAGCTTGATATTTTCCATACAAAACTTGTGTATTGTGAATACTCATCCCCATTTCCTCTTATTGGTATTAAATTAGATGTTCATATACTACATATAAGGACGAATTCCATTTATTTAAACTATAATATTTAATCATGGTATTAATATTGATTAAATATATTCTTATTTTGTTTGATCTATGTTTTCACACATCCATGTACATAATATAAATGTGATGGGTGTGTCAGAAATTATATTACCCTCCAATGCACTGGGTATGTTATTTATGGAATAATATTCCATTTATGGTGAACGATTGGTTAGCCTATGTACACTATTATTTTATGTAATGGTGGTTACCGTTGAATTGTACGTATGTTGTCATGTTTTATGTTATTTCCAAATTCCAATGATTAACTAATGTTGTTATCTTTTATCATGCTTTGATGTTTATGGTTATGATTCTCACATTTTTATGTCATTATGTGGCTCCTCTTGACTCATATATGTGTTAATTGACTTCATTTTATAATTTTATTATTCCCATATTGGGATTTATAGCTTGCATGTTTCTTATGTACATCCCTATGTTATCCCATGCAGTATTATAAGATTAAGGGAATATATGGGAAATTTATGTTGTTTTTGAAATAATTTTTATATATCTACATTTCAAGTTATTATGATATATTTCCAATTAACCAAATACACTATGCCTATCTATATTTATTTATTGTGTTAATTTAATCCTTTATAAAAAGTCATAAAATAATTTTTACAAAATATGTTGGTTTTCATTGCTACCACATGGTGTAAAGAGATTTAAAAATTACTGGGTTTAGAAATTTGAGGCATTCTACACCCTAGTGAAGGCTCCATACTGCAACGATTCATACTGGATAAGATTTGATGATTTTTTTAAAAAATTAAAAGGTGATATTCCATAATCAATGTTCCATGAAAAAATCCTATCAAATGGACGTTGATGTCTTTTAGATTTGAGGATCATACCACAACTAAAGGTGTTACTCCATAATATATGTTATATCTAGAAATAAAGAGGTGATCTACTAAGAAACTATGTATATAATTATAGTATGAGAGATCATCCAATTATAACAGTATTCCATGGATGATTTTGTATGCATTAAATAGAGGAAAAATATGTCCATAAAGTAAAAATTCCTATGTTACATGAGGTAAAGGAAGAGGAGATCATTATAAAAATAAATTATTGTTTTAAATAATATAATTAGAGTAAAAGAATTCTAATTTAATCCTTTTATTATTAATTTGATAATAATTTTAAGAATCTTTAGTGGGATCGAAAATACTTCACACCAAGGATTTATATTCAGATAATAGGTTTGTGAGAATATTTTTAGAAAATACTTGTGTTTTTATTAGTTCTTTCTCACATAATATCTCAAAATCACATTATTACCTCATGTGCACTAAAAGGGGAAATCATAGAGTATTATATAACTAAAACATTTTAATGTTTTATACATAATATTTATATTACACTATATAATTTATTGTAATCATAAAGAAACATATGATGTTTCATTTTCCTCTATCATATAATAAGACCGACTTGTGATACTTCATGCATGGGATAAGTGTGAATGCATCCAGATACCTCCCCAAGAATGGTTTAATCCTACCACATATAATTAATTTTAATTTTTTAATAAAGAAAATTAAAATAACATATAATATATAGGTTATATAAGATGTCACATGATATGTTTGACATGGTTAACATAATTCATTATATGAAGAGATTAAAGGATTCCCATATAAGGTAAGGGTTAAATGTATTAAATTATAACATTTTTTGAAAGAATATTCCAAAATTTCTTCACATTAGGTCACCTATTTATCATTGGAAGAATGAATTTTCACCCCATTTTAATCCTCAATATCATTATAAAGAGATCATAGATTTCAGATATGTGTAATTACCTTAACGTTATGATTATTATTTTTATACATGTGTGATCCACATAAATATTTAAAAATATAATAAATAATATGTTGGCTACTACTATCGTATTTAAGGTACAGAAATATTATCTAAAGTTTCTATAAATGATTTTGGTTTGCAATTAATCCTATTTATGTTGTTTTTTCTACTAGCGATCGTATGTTGATCCACAAAAACAAATAAATCCTCACCATAGATTTTATTTCTCACTAACTGATGAATTGATTCACATATTTTATAAGAGAGATTTAGTGTTTTGGTGACCACTAATTCCCCCCCACTCTTAGTGGTATTAAAATAACCCCTAGTCATATCAACCTTATTCTTCAAACTACCATATAACCCCTTATATATACACATTATTATAATATATATAATCATTCATAACATACTATTATTTTCGGTACAATGTTTATTACATTATATATTTTTTCAACATAAAAAATGTATCTTATATATGATTCGTGTTTTATAGTATCATCCTCTAGACCTCATGATTATAGTGGTACCAAAAATTGTCACTTGTTCTATAAGAGTAGTTGTATCTATTATAGTGAATTTAATATTCTAGTTGTGTACTATACTATTATAATAAAATAAGACAATAATTATTTTGAAACAGTTTGTGTGATGAAGAATTTATTTTCTATATTAGAATCTTAATTCTTTAATTCTACCACCATTAAATAATTTCATCCTCCAAATTTGTTTTATATATAATTTATAAAATTAATGTAGTTAATTGTTCATCAATGCATCCTCAGGCTTCCATATTTTTTCCTCTAACATGTGAATCCCCTAAATTTCATTCACCAATAGATTTTTACAATTTTGAAACACCTTCTATCTAGTGTCATGAATCAGGACATGTTCTTCATTAATGAAATATTCATTTTATAACTCTATATCTGCAGTGGTGAGTTTTTATGGTGGAACATTCATGTACTTCCTCAATAATGAGACAAGAATTTCATCATTTACCTTAGAGATTATTCTATGTAATTAATAAATAATAATCCATAACTCCTATTCTATTGATAATAAAAATAGTCACATATAATAAAAACTTAGCTTCCCCTTATTACCAAATCATATAACTCTTTGCCATATTGATACTTCCAGGAATATGTGATTCATTCAATAAAATATTAATTCCTTCTTCAGATTATCAACATATAATTTCTGATAATTGATTGGTACCATTAAATTATTTTATATAGATTTAACTTTCTCAACTTTCTCCTCAACATGTTCTGGGCCCAATACATTTATCTCCCAAAATTTATCCCATTATGTTGGATTATATCTTTTTTCCCATACATTTCCTCTAATACATCCATATTTATAACTGAATGGAATATATTATTTTATGTAAATTAAACTACATGTAAATAATAGTCCCATGTTCCTTTAAATTCAATATACTATAAACACAATATTTCCTCTAGTGACTAGATAGTCCTTCCAAACTACAAATTATTGTTATAATCATAGGCAGTGCTAAAATATTTATTATAACTTATAACCATATAAACACAACTCATAGATTTAATGTGAAAATTTGTTTATGATAATATACAATTTACAATAGAAAACCATGAATCCTCATACCATCATTGGAATTGAATTATATAATATCCTCATGGGGTATATCCTACCTTATTTATAGGAAATATGTATAATTTATAGGGTGAAATAGAATTTCCCATATAGAATTATTCCAATTATATCTTTGGAGGTCCAGTAAAAAAATACACTATAATGTTATCCCACATTCAAATTTTTGTAGGGTGTTTTTGCATGAACTCCTTTTAGATTTTCATCATCTCCATTACATATTGGCATGAAAATAATTTTAACCTATAATTTAAAATGTACTATTTCATGATATCCCACTACAAATTTTCTCTTAATTGTATATACATCTTGGTTCTACCTGGGTGTGTAGTTAAATTTTAACTACAAAAACCACATGTAAAACCCCACATTAAATAAAATACTAATAAAAAACATAGTCTCTTAATAAAAATTAATACACTATATTAATAGATAAATCCCCTAAATTTCATGGATTTTATGTATTTAATATTATTTTGTGAAGTATTATAATCTTATTGGGTTTTAATTATATTCTCATGTGAGAAAATATATAAAATTATTATGATAATTAATTATGCTTCCACCTCAACTAAAATTTTCATATCAAATATTAATAAATCCTTGAATATATGTTCATTTAATATCCCCTCATATATATAACTTGTTGATCTATCATACTCAACGCATGAAATACATTTTCAAACATCTCATGGTGGTTTTTGTTTCACATAGTAATAGTCATTATATAGTTTTTTCCATCTCTTTTGTCTCATGATGAACACTCTCTATGTGTATATATACTTCAAACTCTTGTGATATTTATATATGTTCAATCATTCACCATAGAGTTTAAATATGTATATTTTCAAGGTAAATATAATATATTCACATTTCAAGATCATGAGTTGGATAATTTCATACATGGTTAATAAATGTTTGTGAGTTATAGGAAATCACTCATCCATTTTTCATATGGGTGTATAATATTATTTTCTCTAACACATCACATTAATCAAAATTACTTCCATTCTTAATCGGAATGTTGTTGTAATCCCATTGAACAATAACTTCTTCAGTACCTCAAAAATTTAATCACATTACATTGGCCATGTGAATTTGAATCCCTTACATGTTAATATACTCAGAAAGGCTCGGAGCATGAGTCAAAACTCATGCACCCAAAAATTTATTAACAAAAATTAAAGGTCTAGTGATTACACGAGGTACAATGAGTTTGTACCACCAAGAGAAAAATGAATAGGAAGGGAAAGCGCCAAGAAAATCCGTCAAGTCATCCGTGAGAGGGAGAAAGAGTTCAGCAAGCATCAACCTCAATGCCCAGGTCACCATTGAAATATTCATGAAAAATACAATGACCTGTAATCATACCTCTGTTTTTTGGAAAAAATAAACAACATCAGTAGAATTTTGCAGGGTGTAGATTCTTCATGAAATGTCTGATCATGAAACAAGATTTCAGGCATGACTTGGTAGAGGCTTTAGCTGCACTTTCAAATCTTGAAATGCCGGATCAGGTTCACATTTCCACTGCAGGGTCATGCATTTACCATAAATTTTAGCATAAAGTGGGAAGTCTGTAATTCCATAAAAAAAGCTCCCATTACCTCATGTGTTATCATCAAGCAGCATGAGGGGAAACTAGCCACCAGATTTGGAGGTGTATAACACAACCTAAAAAAGTACAGGATGTTGTGCAGAACTGCAACTAGTGGCTTCACAGGACAAAAGTGAATGAAAAATTTAGACCAAAATAGGACATGAAGATCAAGAGAAAATGGTGAAATGCAAAGAAAAAAACTCCGGAATTGTAGCCTTTCCGTTCTTGATTACAAAACTTCCTCCTCAGAAAGGAGAACATGATCATGATCATCATGATTAATTTCACCGGACGCCAGACATAACCACTACTGAAAGGTAGAGGATAATATCAGCCACTTCTTAAGATACATGCTTCTGTGAATGAAGAGTATCCAGACGATAGCCTCCTGAAGCATGTGATCCATCTTGGTGAGTGCATGATCATTTGATCCTTCCTTCGGTCATATTGCTTCACAAATCACGCAACTTAAAAAAAGAAGTTGGAAATAGCACAACCACAACATCTCAAGGACTGAATTTAGAATCACATCTATGGATCAACTTCCCTGTAGAGACTCATCCTTGTAAATCTATTCCCAGGAATGTTGTAAAAAATCAATGTCAGGGTCTCTATCAAGTTCAACTTTCACCCTATCAAACATCCACCCTCTGATACTCAAATACTCATCTATGGTTATCTCCTTGTTAGTATATATTCAAAAATATTGTCTCTCTTTTCCTCGATCCCGGGGTAAAATTCCTCTTTATAACCTTCTTTGATAACAAGAGTGCAGTTTCTGATCTTAATAGCATCCTCTGACTCCTCTGAGTCCGAAGGCAAGGAGGAATCCTCTTCATCCGATGAGGAGGAGGGATCCCCACCAACTTCTGGCTAAAGAAGGACCACATGTTTTTCCAATTGGATCCCTGAGGATCTGGTGACAACACTTCTCTCCAGCTTTGAATAATCGATATGTTTCCGGGTCTTCATGGAGGGTGGAATAATAAATCCATTCGGGTCAACAATAATCGTCTTTCTTTTTTTAGCACTCGATTGCAGATATGCATCCTCAATTTGACATACATGATCAAGTTTTAAATATTCTGAACAAATTACTGAATGTAACCATATAATCTAAGGAAACTATTTATCTATGTCATATTAACTGGTGTTGGTCATTAATCAGCCATAATGGAATTTTATGGGTTTATAAGTACCATGTTCTCAAAGACAACCTCATAAAGAAAAAAATATTTTTCGATCCATAATAAAAAATTAAAAAAATTATAATAATACTTTTTATCACAAATAGTACATGGAAGAATTCACAAATGGGTCTTGTTCTTTTCATATATTTCGGAGTATGTATAAAAATATTATAATTAATATATTCAACACATCATGGATAATTATTCTTATGATTAAAACATCAAAAAGGATAAATGATCTGAATAGCCCCTAAAACCCCTTGATTGGTCGTAGACCCTTTGATTCTTAAAAACCCAATAGATTTGGATGAACTAAAATGTAGATAGCTTCACATTCGTAACCTAATAATAAATTTTATTTATCATCATAAAGATTTCTATATGATATCTTTAAAAAAGTAGTGGCATAAAAAGCGAATATGGAATTATAAGAAATTAAATACATTCCAAAGAAATTTTTTTGGAATTTTAGGAGAATACCTATAAAATAATGGCCATTTCCCTTGAAAATGTCCTGAGTTGAAGAGAATATTTATTTCCAATCATTATTCACATTATTATTACTATAATGAATCTTGATATTCTGTTGATTCCATGACTTCCAAGATAATTAGGCTTAATGGGGGTTTCCCATAAAAAATATGACTACCTCTTCCTCAACATCTCCCTTATAGGCTCAGCCTTCCACATCACATGGTAAACTGTCATGATCATTATGAAACTAATAAATGATATCATGTTAAAAATCCATGTTTCTTCATTCCTACCTTATTTAATCTCTATATACTACTTGAAAAAACTCAATGAATAGTCCATAGATCCATCTTCTAGTGAATCATTCCCTAACATGGGGCATGTGCTTTGAGGTGCACTCCACATCAATGTTGTGGCACTCACAACCAACCTCACCGATCTCAAATATTGAATAGAGCATTGAATCGATGGTCTACATAATAAAAATTGGTAAATAAATTCATTAAGGACATTAAAAAATTATGATCCAACAAATTATAGCACAAATAATTAATGCTATACATTATGTTATATTTAATAAATTATTGACTGTGAATGTAATATATTATATTTTGACCATATTTTTTATTGATTTTTTTTATGGAAATAAATATCCATGCATTAATACTACATTTTAATGGATTAAATAGGGGATATATAAATTATGCTCTCTTCACTCAATGGATACAATGGAACATATGCCGTCTTCATCCTCATGTAGAGTAAAGGAGAAATTTGGGTTCTGATTCTTTAATTTCATGCACATTACAATGTATAGAGGTAGGTGATGGTTTCTTTTCAAAAAATAAATTTACATATTATGTAATTAAATATTAGAAAAAATTTCTTGCATTTGGTATCCGAGTGAGTTTTACTTATGCCCTAAAATATAACATCACACACTATATTTTAGAAAAAACACCCTTTTGTATTTTTGGATTTGGAAATGATGCATTTTTCTTCTATTATCATCTTCTTTATTTATTTATCATTAGTTATTAAATATGTTTATTACAAATATTTAATTATTTAGTCATGATATTTTACAAAATTTATTAATATTCACTTTTTCCACAACCTCCCAAATTAAATAATATTTACATATTTTATAAAATCAAATTAAATAATATATACACTTCTATTAATTTTATTAATTAATATATATATATATATTGATTATTTATAAAATTAATAATTTAAATGTTGTTTTTTTAAATTTTAATTAAATTTAGGGTTTTATAAACATTCCTAATTAAATAAAATTTACAAATTATTTAAATCTCATTCAAAATATATGAATAATATAAAAAATTTCCCACATGAATTTTTATTATATTTTTATTACAATAAAAACTAAATTTTATTTTCATAATTCTTCGACAGGAATTATTAATATTAAATTGAATATTTTGACATATTTTTTGCTAAATTATAAAATTAGAATTCAAGACATTAGGAAATAAAATATTAATTAGTAATTCTTAATTAATTTCATGAATCTATTAAATTTAAATATTCACACACAATAAATTTTATGTTCTTTAGAATCATGTCAATAGAGTTTTCCGAATAAATTATCTGATTTTTACTAAAAATCATGTATTTAATTTAGAGTTATATCGTCATTTTTGTATGATATTCAATGTGACATTCATAAATTATAGGTTGATGAATATAAAATTGGGAAGGGGAGAATTATTATTTATTTGGGATGGGTGGATATTGATTATTCTAATCTGAAAGACAAACTACTTGTAGTTAATAATGAAAAATCACTAGATGTTATAACATTATATGAACATTCGTATTGGTCAAACCATCTCAGTATGATATTCATAGAAACTAAATTTTGTTCTAAAATTCATGGTTCAGTTGATATAAATAATAATTATATTAACATTCTAAACTGGATAGATAAATAGTTAATCTATGTAGATAAAGAATTATTAAGAAAAATTTCCATAAAGTTCCCATCTAAGAGACTTGTCACCATGAAAGAAGTGCATCAGATTATAATTCAGGTGAGATATTATAGAGAACTCTGATTTTCATTAAAATATATTACATCTTTTTTTATGAATTTTCATTACACTACATGAACACAAACTTCAAGATAGTAATATTTTATTTTCATTAGAGAATTAGTACACAATATTTTAATATGGTGAATGTTCTTCAACATCTCGCACAAATATCATATCACATTGTAATTCTACTAGGAATAACCTATCTATAACTTTCATCATAACCTATGGAATAAAACATAACAAAGGGTGGTCTTATATGCTCTGAAAGGGTAAACAAAGGTGATATATAAGAAAGGCATGAGCATAAGTTTATGAAACCATGAGTAAAACATTTTAAAACCAGACCATACATATAAATGATCATATTCTTATGTCATGTAATAAATATTAGCAGTTTATGTGACATGGATCATAAGAAAATGAAATAAAAAGAGCCTTTTGATCATAACCTAGGAATAATACAATGATTTTTGGTGCACACAAAAGAATAGAAAATATTATTTCAATGGTATACACCAAGACATTCAGAACATGTTAGGCATGGGATAACCACTAGAACATACTTTTTTCTTGAGATGACCTCATGTGTACCTTTTTGAGATTGGGATAACCTCTTATATACCCTTTGAACTCATATAACATTAATCATTAACCAATGCATTGTAGGCATATATAGGTCTCAGCAATCTTGTAATTGATATCACACATATGTGTTCCACAAGATCATGAAACATTCTTAATATCATAAATCATGAAATAAAATGGATTTTAAAAACATCTTATCATATCATAAACTGTGTAAAAGAGAAAGGATTCACAATAATTTCTTCATTTCATCATAACATAACCCATGAAAAAAAGTTGGTTCATTAATAATTCAATCAAGCTATAACCCATGGAAGATATATGGGTTTCATAAACATATTTTCACAATAATCCTTTTAGAGAAAGAATAATAGTGGTATCCATTGTTAATATCCCCAGAATATCCTTGGTAACAAAAATGGATTTCAAAATATATTGATTTTTTTCGAAATATCATTGAAAACATTTCCTGATGAAAATTAAATTTCATTAAAAATCATTAATTAAACATAAAACCATTTTCTAAATACATTTTATGTAAAATAAGCATGAAAATATAAAAACTAATTTACAATATATCTTGATGAAAATATTCTTTTCTGTAATGAAAATAACCTTTTTCAAACAATGTTTTAAAAATAATTTTATTTTAACATCACCTTCGAATATTATAAACTCAACTCAATTAAAAATAATGGTTATTATTAAATGATCTTTTTATAGCATAAATTTTAAAATAAACAGTCCTTTCACTTTTTTTGGTAAAATAAAAATAGGAATTGTTTAGAAAAAGTCTTGAATATTCATTTCAAAAAAAATAAAAAAAAATATGGTTAAAAAATTCATTCAAAAATTAAAATATAATAGTAAAAAAAATTAAAACTTTTTGGAAACCTCGTTTTGTAAGAAAATAGATTTCAAAATAAAGAGAGAGATAAAGTCATTTTTTTATAAAATAAATTGCTCTATTATTTTAAGTACCAATGAGTGGAAATTATTTTACTATTAATATCATAAATAAGAATAGGAGAATAAAATTAATGAGTTTCTTGGGATTTGGATCTTAATATTTTATCCAAAATCATAATAAAAAACAATCCCACCCACTAATGATATTTTAACATTAAATCTTTAATGCCATGGTAACATTGAAATAGAAGACCCCTAAAGAAATATCATTAAAACAAAAATAAAATACCATGATAAAAAATAAATTCATGATATTAAATATTAAATTGGAAATATATAAACCTTGTAAAATAAGGTAGGTGTGATGTATAACCATATGTCTCCAAGAAGGAAAATTGAGGCATAAATATATTATTACATTACTAACTTCTGAAACATAAACCTCATGAATGAGAGAGAATAAAATGGATATTTAAATCCCTATAATTTCAAGTATATAAATCATAAAATAAATTCATTCTTAGTATATATTCCTCATAAAAAATAGATGGTGAAGCGAGACGAAATTCCCTTGACGCTTTAGTAATATTCTCAATTGTAAGAACCAAAAAATAGTAACATAAAATGAAACATTAAATATCATGAAAATGAATTTTTTTTTGATATAAAATGTAATAGGATAAGTATATACACCACATAAATGAATTGAGTTGTCAATTTTCATATTCCTTCCATAAATTAAAGAGAGACTATGAATCTCCTACCATAAGTCCTGACTTCCTTCATAATTATTTAAAAATAATGAATAATAAAAATAAGTTCATTAAATACCTATTAATATATCTAGAATACATATATAATACCATATATTATTTAGCTATGTCTTATATTTACATGATTATTAACAATTCCATATTAAATTCACATTTAGGGTAATAACAATTTTGTATTTTTTATATGTTTAGATTTGTGATTTTTGGTGCTCTTAATTTAATAATGACTTTATAATATACATAATTTTAACTATTATATCTTATATATATACAATAATTATTTATTTAGTGTAATACAAATAAAATTGTGATAGAAAATGAAATACAATGTTCATGGAGATGGTAGGTAATACATACGAATGAACATTGTTTCTATTTTCTTTTATGGTTGATAGAATGAAATATAAAAGATATATTATTATTATATAATAATTTTTATATCATATATAGGCCATAATATCATTAAATCAATCCCTATTACCTTTTATCTAAGGTTTGAATGAATTACATCACTTCGCGAGACTATATTCTACCACACACACGAGTTGCGTTACCGTACTCCCACAAAATGGAGATTATGAAGTTATACGTGATATAATAATTAAATAAGTATAATAATATCATAAATAAAAAACATAAATAATAAATCCATCATTATTTAGAACCTTGAGAGGTGGAAATGGAAAAAGGAATTACATTTGTTAATGAGGTGGTTATACCCCGTACAAACAGACGATGATTTCGTAACCCATTTGGTGGAAGTGGAGATGGTTTTATGTAATGAAAAAAAACATAAAAACAAATAATTATTTATAATATACCAATGTTATTATATCATCAGGATATAATAAAAATTTAAGTAGGTGTATGTATAAATAAATCAAAAATTCTCGTTGATGAACATTACCACTTCTTTGGGTATCCTTCTTAGGTTTTTACAAAAATAATTCTTTAGTTTCTTTATGTAAAAAATAGGTATTCTTGGATTATAATATGGAATTTTGGAAGTTATTTGGGTTTTAATTTTTCAAACTAAAATCTTTTAATGGTGTGAAAGAAAGAGTAGTGGGGGTTTCCATTTACAAGTGAGGTCAGTGGCACTTTTGTAATTTATTAAAATAAATAAACACACCCATGTTTTTTCCTTGTAACAAGGATCATATATTAGAAAATTATCAAGACTAGAATATATATCAAATAAATATTTTTATAAAATCGATTTTGTAAAAAAAAATTGTTATTTTTAACCATTATTATATTAGTTGAACCCCCTTTGTAAACAGATATTTACCCTAACCATGATAATTAATTTTCACTCTTTTTACTATTCATTTTAGTTAGAAATAATGCTGAAATTATCAAATAATATAAGTTTTTGTGATTTTGAATATAGATTCCATTTTTCAAAATTCCATTCACATAAGTGGAAAATTTAAATTTAAAATTAATCCCGTTAAAATAATGGGAAAATAGGTTTTTAAAGAGAAAATGCTTGAAATATTTAATTTTTTCCAATGGCCCGAAGGCCTTAATTTTCTATTTATTTTGATAATCCACCCTTCAAGGGATAAGGTGGAACCCTTACAAGGTCCATAGACATATGTTTTACATGGCACTTAGGCCAGAGAGGAATTCATTGCCAGTAGGCTTCAAACATTACATATAACCCAGACAAACTACTTTTAACTGCTCCTCCCCAACATCTTCATCGTGATATCAGCTCTCCACCTTCGCATGGATTTTCAGATAGGATATCATGTGCATAGAAAAGCTTGTCCCGATGGCAGGATCCATACCCTTTTATTCTTGCAATCAATGTAGCTTATGTTGTGGTGAAAACTTATTACTCATCCTCTTATAGAGCTTATTCCTGGTAGGTTGCCTGGTTTATATCTACACATAAGGAGACCTGACGGCCTTGAGGTGGCCTGAAGGCCTTACTGTCCCAAAGTCTTGGGTGGTCTAAAGTCCATAAAGGACTTGGGGACCAAATCGGTGGCCTGAAAGCCCAAATGGGGTAAAATTCTTGGCTGTTACAGTACCAAACAGTGCCTACTACCATTCCCACTATAGTACGACACAGTACCCACTACAGTACCCACTACAGTACCTTCTATTTTACTGCTAGAGTAGTGAAGAAATTATTCCTTTGCTTTGATTTGTTCCCGGGTCTCCTGGATTCAATTAAGTGTCCTCGCCAACTGGGTTTAGGCTCATGTACTCTTGAAATATTGACTTGTTTTTATCAAAATTTAATATTAAATAGATTAAAATAACCTAATTTGAATTAATGTATATATAATTGAACTTATTATACTGTAAAAATTAAAATATCATTTAACATGTTCAAATAAATTAAATAAAATGGATGTTTTAAATTAAAATTTAGTATTTTTAACTACTCATTACAAAATTAAACATTTATGAAAAATCAAAAAAAATGTACCATTGTATAATTTTGATATTCAAATTAAAAACATAACAATATTTTCCTAAATAAATTCAAAAAATTGGTAAAAATAAATTTTAAAATAAGTTCACCCAAAGAGAGAAAATAATTTTTAAAAATGTGCATTTAAGCATAAAATTAGATTTTCTCTTATCTGTTGCCTAGAAAAAATATAAGATAAATGTTAAATATTTTATAGAATATTTAATATGAAAATTTAATTAAAATAATTCTTCAAAATTTATTCTTTTAATTTTTTTATTTAAAATAATTATATGAAAAAAAATTCAGAAAATGATTTCCTTTAGTTTCAAAGGTTATAATTTTCATTTATAATTTGTTAGTCTCTAAATAATTAATCATATATACTTATGTAAACTATATATTTTCATAATATATTTAATCATATTAATTACTTCCTTTATAATATCTAGGTGGAAAATATCATTGAAAATAATAATATATTACTAGTGTGTCACGTTTTGTTTAAACTTGGTGTTGTGTGTAATGAAATCTAAACCCATTATTATGTGTAATAAAATCCAAAATGTTTTTTCATGTAACACGAGATTAAATTATTGTTATGTGTAAAAAAATAAAGCATAGTGTTTCATGTAATAAAATTTAAAATCTGTGTTTCTAGTAATGAAAAATGTTAAAAAGATTAAAGTTATTTTAATAAAATCCGAAAATATCGATTTGTTAAATTATACCCAACATAAAATGAATTTTTCCCTCAAAATTCAATACCTTGGTACCAAAAAATTAGGATAACTCTACCTCTTTATTTCCTCAAGTTCCTACTTAGCTTCCTCAATTTGGTAGTTTAACCACAAATCATTGACTAAATGATTGGTCTTGTTTTAGAGAACATTCTTTATTTGATCCAGAATCTCTAAAAGTCATTCATCGTAATAAACGTCATTATCAAATAATAATACCTCGGAGTTTAGTTCGTGTTATGGTTAGGGTATGTACATCCATAGTAGATATATGTGGAACATATCATGGAATTTAGATAGTTTTTTAGAATCATTAAATGATAAGCTATTCTCCTAACACAATTAAGTATTTTGATATGAATGATATACCTAGGGATTAGTTTTCCTTATTTACAACATTTTTAAAATCATATAATTTCCATATAAATGAGTTAAAATTATATAAATTGTTTATTATTATCAGCATAACATTTTTTCAACTTTTTTTCTATACATATATGTTTTTTAATGGTTATAACCTTTACTATCATATCATTAGCTATCTTAGGTCCCAATTGGATTATTTCTAAAATATCAATCGAGTACATATAATAGCACTCATAAGAATACATATAAATTCTTGAGTAAACGATATCATTGTTGGAAAACTCATCATAAGTATGATGTTGATCCAACCACCTTTTAAATACATAAGAAAATATCTTAGAGTAACATTTAGGGTTCGAATTATTCTCTGAAAATGACCATATGTTCGGTAATGATATGTTTAGATGAAACTCAAATAAATATCAAGTAGTTTTTGAAAACATCACCAAACAAATTAGGTGAACTATAGATTCTAATAAAATTTAATTTAATTTTTACTCCATGAAACCTTACCACTTTTTCAATTTATATCCTAAAAATATGATCAAAAGAGAAATATTATCTGATAGAAATGATGTGTGCTGGATTCTTAGGGTGATCGACTGAACCCCATAATTATCTCAACATTAAATACATGATAAACCTTAAAGGTTGCTGGTACCTTTAATCATATGTCCACAAGATGTAAATAAATACCTCCTCAGTTAACTTTGTTACTAAATATAAATCAATGGGTTTCTTCCATAAATGTAACATAAAATATACTTACTCTTGATACTCAATCATCACATAAAACCTCATGAGGGTTTCATAAGAATTAAATCTGTTGATCTCCCTAAAACTTTTAAACCCTTTATGGAATTCATAACACTTAATATAAACATACTTGGAGAAAACTATTCTTCCAAAAATAAAAAAACATGAGATGCTTCTGAATACATACAACCCAAATACCATTTGCAAAAAACATCTAAAAATTGATCCTTGAATCCAAATACATAAATAAATAAATCCTTCCACTTAAATTATTTTCATGAGATTGGTTCTTCCTTGGTCTATATTTTAATTCTATTGCAAAGGAACTGAGTTGTATAGTTCCCATTTTCCACACATATAATAAATTGAACTCCTCGATAATATTCAATTTATGTCTATCTTTTTCACATAGAGAAAATGTTACCCTCCATTTGAGATATTCTTATAGGTTCTTCGTATGACCATTTTGACATGTTAGAATCATAATTTTTAATCATGTGGGTTTATTATTACATGAAATTTTATAAATTTTCATCTTTGTCTTGTTTTATTCTATTGTAATATCATAGAATTTTACATTATTAGTTATATATCATGATAGAAAATTAATAATAATCACATTATCAATCTCTTTATTCCTCAATGAATTTTTTTCCATTTTCACAAATTTTTGCATCAAATTCAGTGTTAACAACATTCCACTAGTTTCATCTATTTACTAAAACCAAAAATCATTTTGTGGGAAAAACTAATCATAATAGGAAACCAAATTATCATGAAAATCAATTATAAGATGTCTAAATTTTAAATCATTTGTTTGTAATCTGTGAAACCAAATGTTAATACTTGGTCACTCACAGTCATCGTCTGTTTAAATCTTTCATGAAGTTTTGTATAGAGTTCGTGAATTTCAAAAGCATATTTCATGGAATTTTCAAACCAAGTTTGAAAAAAGGATAGTTTTTATAAACAAGTTAGGGAATGATCCCAGCTCAATCCACCCTTTTCAAGTTATTTACCCTAGGTACCTCTGTGCTAGATCCTCATCCACATTTCATATCAAGAAAAGTATTTAATTCTTTATAAACCACATTCTCTATCCTTAACCAATATTTCAAGATATTTTCCAATACATTGACTCATCATTTGACTTATCCTTAGATATCTCCCAAGTTATATCCTTATAAATATCGATAAGTATCTCAATAATTTCTATTTATCATACTTTCCAAAGGATGACTAAATCACTCCAATAATACCAACTATAGAGACCCTAGCATTTCATTCATATATATTAAAACAATTTATATAAATATTTATTACATTACCTAAACACACACTTGAGGAACATAATAGTACTTTTTATTTGGATAATAGGTACAAAAACATCAATTTTTTTGAAATAACTTCAGAATATAACTTAAAGATCTTATCACATAATACTCCTATTAGTCATACCACACCTATACCATTAATCATAACATGGGGAAGTAAACATAAAAAATAGTGAACTCAAGTTCTCAGTAAGGGTAAATAAAGGAGATACATAAAAATAACATGAGAAAAAGGGTATGAAAAAATGATAATAAAATTTTAAAACCATACCATATATATAAAATGTCACAATAATTAGTCATTTAATAATTCTTTTCAGTTCATAAGACATGGATCAGAAGGGAATCAAAGAAAATGATCCATGAGATCATAACATGGGAATAAGACATGGATTTCTTCCATATAACAAGCATTGTATATATTATTAAAACCATACCCACCATGTCATTCATAACATGTTAGGCTTATGATAACCTCCCATATACTAACTTTGGTCTTGGGATGACCTCATGCTTACAATTGTTTGAGCATGGGATAACCTCTTGTGTACCCTTTGAGCACATATAACATTAATCATTACCCAATTATTTATATGGAGATAAAGGTATCACCCATAAAATAATTAACATCATAAATCTATTTACAACAAGATCATGAAACAATATTCAAATCATAACACATGAGATAAAATGGGTTTCACAAACATTTCATCATATCATATCATGTGGAAAAGACACAGGTTTCAAAATAACATCAACATTTCATCATAGAATAACTAGTGAAAAAGAAGTTTGTTTCGTAAGAATAGTATCATGGTATAACTCAAGGAATATATATAGGTTTCATAATCATATTTTCCTAATATATCATTTAGATAATTAATATTAATGTTTTCTTGGTTTATATCCCTTATAAAGAATAGGTAATATCAATTGATTGATGGTTCTAGTTACAGTAGAAGATTGTGATGGGTCATGCCGAGAATTTATTTTTTCCATGATTCAATTATTAATTCAAGATTTACATAACAATAATTATCATGTTCAAAATTATTAAATAAATGAATATAGATAATGGATAAAACATTAGATCCAAACATATTATTTATAATTAATTAAAAAAATTTAAGATTTACCTTTTATGAAAATATTTATTTGTTGATGGATCTAACTACGGATCAATATCATACCATTATTTCATTATAGGAATCAATATTATCTTCCTTTTAGATGTGATTAACACATGTATAAAATATCCTTGAAAGTCACATCCGGAATATTTATATGATAACACGATAGATTTGTCACATTTTTTAACACCTTTGATCGGCCAGATATTTTCATCCAATTTTTTCTCCTTGTTATATCTAGACTCGAGAGTGGAAGCTGGAGAAATATCACTATGTTATTTGGAGTGTTCTTAGAGAAGGGATCTCTCATGGGATTTGAAAGGACTATTCATATTTCATTATTCACAAAACCAAATGGTTCTATTTAAAAATAAAATAATGGGGTTTATATACAACTTGGGTTATAATAAAATAATTTCACAATTTCCATTTATTATTTGTTAAATCCCTATTCAACCCTATATCTCTAATATTATTATTATTATTTCTTAACATTTTCTAAATTCAAGAATTAAATTTAATATCATTATATCAAATAATATTAAATAAATATTATTTCTCATGGTTCTTATAAACACGGTCTTCCATTCGTACACAGTATTTATAAATCATTTAATAATGGTTTTTTATATAATTAATAAGTATCACTACATTATTTTTTGATAAATATATAAATATTATATGCACTAGATAGAAAAAATTATTTAATATTTTTCTCACATAATATTCTCTCAAATAACATGTGATCAAATATATGTGATCCACCAAACATGAATAATTATTAAACCATATGTGGGAATAATATTTATTCAACTTATTAAGTAAAAAATAATATTATATTATTTATCTGAGATTTAGGACACATTTACTGCATGACACTCTAGGAATATTTATCAAATGTAACACCCCAAGCTTCTACGGTACGCTTCTCTTTGAATAATGCGATAGCGTGTGTTGTACGCAACACCGAGTTCTAACAACCAATCAAACTAGCCGTTATGAATAGTAATACCTACTTTTTAAAATTATATATATTTTATATTTCAAAATGGACTTCATTTTTGGATTTGGAATATCTAATTTAGCCTAAGGTGAAATTTTGGTACTTTTCGGATAACTTTCATATTTTGATGAATAGTGAAAATTACTAAATTTTAATTAAAGAAAACTTTTTTAATAAAAATAATTAAGAGTGATAAATTATGAATTTTAGTAGTTTTAAAGTATATTTATAATATATTTTTACCATTTAATATAATGTTGGTCATTGGACATAATTTTACAATTAAACTGAACATAAACAAGTGTCAATCTTTTGATAGTTATTATCTCTTAAAAACACGCTTTTTGTTTTGACAGCGGGAATTAATTTTAAATTAATTTCTGCCACTTCTGTGTTTTGAATTTAGGAAAATGGATTCCATATTTGGAATCAGTATGTTCAAATTTTGTAAATAGGTAACTTTTATTTTTAGACATTTTGAATAATTACTGCAGTAAATATTTTATTTACCATGGTTAAGGGTAAATCCGGTAAATAAGGGTTAAAAAATAATATTATAATAATACTAAATTACCCTAAAACGTGTCTTAACCCTATTGGTTGATACATGGTCGACCATGTTCATCTTTGGGTCGATTTTGGGACCCCATAGATCCACTTGTAAGTGATAATGACACTTTATTTTAATTAAGTTAAAATGAATACAAAAATGACACAAGCATATGTCTTTTAGAAAAACAATTGTTACATAGGGTTATATATGTTGGATTTTAGATTATAAATATTCATTAGAAAGATAAACAGATTTCCTACATAATTTTATTTTATTTATAATTTTTAGACATTAAATGATGTATTTTATTTATGACACAATGATGATGCAATAATTACTATAATAGTAAAAAATTAAAATAATTGATATTATAAATACCCAAATAAATATAATATTAAACTTTTAATGAATTAAACTAATTTTGTAGGATAATATGATATATTAGGATTGATTTAATAGACTTTTTTCGAAGTAATCAATCTTTTATGAGTTTCACAAAAATCAACTATTGAATAGTGTCAAAATTGACATAAAAGAGTTCTTAAAACAAATATTATATTATTAATTGATATTAAATTACTAAAAATCTAAGGTTCGGCCAAGAGACTTATATCATGATAGGTTCATCATTAATGGACCACTTGGGGGTCGCTTGGATGTATATAGTATGTTTATTAACCATATTATATAAAAATACAAAGAGACATTGTAAAAGTGAAACTAATTAACTTAGAGTTAATACTTAAAGATAAGGTTAATATAAGTACCCAAAACTTTCTAAATTCAATTTTATTAGTGGTTTTAGACCTATCCCCACCTTAAACATTGAATAATCAACTTTGGAGCCATTAGAAACCGAATATGAATTTATTATAAATTAATATTTCTGGCTTTTCCAAAGGTGCCCCTCACCCCTCTTATAAAAGGGCACTCCTCCTTCTCATTTCTTCACACCTTCAAAGCCTTTTGGTTCGGACAAACTCTGCCCAAATACTCTCCCAACATCCCTCACTACAACCTAGAGGCCTTATTTTGATCATAAAGCCAACCTAAGGATCTCTTTTGATCAAATCAAAAAGAAGAACCCGAAGAAGAGGTAATGTTTTCACCACCCCTTTTCAAGTTCCTTTCTTCTTCCACTTCTTATTTCTATGTTCTTACCATTCTAAAATAATAACTCCAGTATCTTACATATACTGTGATGTTATTATAAATATGGTACAACCATATTCAGTATTCTATCCACCCTTTGAATAACATGTCACCATACGTGCGTACGTACGGCTTACCGTCTCCACGTCGTGGTGTAATTGTTATTCAATATATTATTTTTTGGATGGGTATAATAATGATGTGTAACTCATGTAAATAATAAATATAACATGTTAATGATTCTTTATATATGATATACGATCCATTTATATATTATTTTAATATCAAAAGAATGATATTGTCGCTCGTGTGTACGTACGGACTACCGTATCCACGAACGCGATGAGATTCATTCTCCATCGTATCCATTCGAGTATAATTATCATTTGATGATTTAAAAATGATGTTTAAGGACTTGATATCATTCTGGATATGAATAAGATACAAAAAACATGGCTTATGTAACAAAACATATAAAATAAAATGAGTAAGTTAACACCCAAAACAACGATAATTCTAAGATATTATTAACAAATCAATGTTAAAAGATCATATATGATATCATATTAATATATATGATTCTTGTATAATTTAATAACAATTATTTCACCATTATACAGGAGTTCAACCTACCCCAACCAAGGAAAAGTACAAGGTAAGGGTTATTTCACAATCTCTTCATTATCCGAGGTTGTTTATATGTAATAATCTACTAGGATCTTTTTATCATCCACATCCATGTTTTCTTAAAAATGTATTTCAAAACATTTTTATTAATTACAAGAATATGGGTTAATGTCATTTATACCCTTGTTTGACTTTTATAAGAGGAATCTTTCCGTCATTTTCAAAACAAGTTACTTTTTAACCTTTTCGACAAAATTAAGGTAAGAATGTTTTTTTAACTTATACGGCGGGTGTGGCTATTTTCTGCCGTTATAAAATCTTCAAAGCTTTCCTTACAAGATTATAAGAATATTTTCAAAGAAAATGTTTTATTTAATATGTCTCTTAAATGATTTCAAAAATAGAAAGAGATATTTCTCTAAAAAGAGTTTTGATTTCATCTATGTCAACATCCTTTGATGGATTTTACGCTGATTTATTATGATACAAAACTTCTATATTGTATTATAAGGTTTTGTGATATGTTTGACTATGGATGTTCTATTTTTATACCATTCATAGTTTATAGTGAAATTATTGACATTTCGTATGCTATTTTTAATACGAATGTTTATGTTATGTTTAAACCTTTTCATATGGGAATGCATTGGACTTAATATGTGACGAGTGGAGCCCGCTATAGCTCCTAGATGCATCGGTAGGTCTCATGAGACAAACTAGTGTCTTGGTACAAGGCCTTGACAAAATCTTATTTGTAGTCTTGGCACGAGGCCTTGACTATGTGGTAATGATAGTCTGGCATTATGCATTCCAACATTATGAAAGTGGTTATTGATTTTTGCATGTGATTATTCAATTAGTAGAATATCCATGTGAATAAGTAAATGGAATTATTTCATTTTATTTATGCCATACCATGTTGAATGTTCATGTTTGAAAGGATTTTGTTTTAGTTATACATTGCCTTAAATTTTTATTCTTATTTATGAAAGTTTTCGCTATATTGGTATCCTTACTGGGCATTTGAGCTCACCCCTTTTATATGTTTTATTTTTCCCAGGAAGTGAAGAAGTAAATTATGAATTACCTACAGGGATATTATGTGGGGATATGAGTGTGGATTATGGAGAAATTATGTTGTTGTAGTAGTTTTTTATTTTATGATGTAATGTAAAACTTATGAATATATCTAGTGTTTCCAAGGCTACTAAACCATTCGGTCTTTCAAGATTTTATCTTTCTTGTGATCATGCCAATGTTATGTAATAATGCACCGACTCTGGGTAACTAGGTTCGGGGCGTTACAGTTGGTATCAGAGGAAGTTTAGTACAAACCTTGGAAGCTAGATTTAGATAAACTCTGATTAGTGTACATAGACCTAAGATGAACTTTGAGGATTAGTATAGAAGAACTTCCTAGAATTTTGGTATTGTAGAGATTTTGTGAGTTTTCCGATCAATACATCCCTGTCTGGATACGAGCAGGTAGAGGCGGCTCTGGCACAGATGTACCTAGGGGTAAAACTCGAAAACACCGCTTTGAGCTAGACTCGAACGTGAACTGGTGCACGACAACGGGCCTTGCTGCACTCTTGGTTACGACACTCCCGGGGGATATGCTTAGGATAACTCTCATTTTCTTTACAAATCATTATGAAGGGTTTATGAGTATATACTTCCTCAAAGAAAACATTCTTATGATTATGGATTATATCCATAAATAGTTCAATTTATGTTAAGTGTTTTATAAGTATGGGATTATGTATTTTGATTCATAAACTGATCTAGTTTATGCCATTGTTTAGAAATGGCGCCTAGTGGAAGAAATGGAAATTGTATCAATGCACGCACTCCATGTAGGGATTTCCCTCATGCTCAAGAAAATTATAGTGGAGCTGGTGATGCAACTGGAGTCGATCAGCTAATCACTATACTGGGACAACTTACTCAGGTTATGAATAATAACCTTACCCGTATGGAGCACCTTGATCCGCAGCGTGGAGGATCAATGTTAGATCGATTCATGAGGCAAAAACCACCAACGTTCAATGGGAGTACAAATCCCTTAGTAGCTGAGCAATGGATATTTTCCCTAGAGAAAATATTTCAGGCTTTGGGGAGCAGTGAAAGGGAAAAAGTTATCATGGCAGTTTACCGCCTCACTGGAGATGTTGATCAATGGTGGTCATTGATTCAAAATACGAAGGAAGATGATGAAGTATCAAATATGGAATGGAGGGAGTTCAAAAATCTGTTTTTAGAAAAATACTTTCCTCATGACCATCGAGCAGATATGGAAAGGAAATTTCTAAGTCTGAGACAGAAGGAGGATGAGAATGTCACAAAGTATGAGGCTAACTTTACAAGGTTAGCAAGGTACGCTGGTGATTATATACGTAACCAAAGAAGTAAGGTTGATCGTTTCTTTGATGGGTTAAAACCATTTCTCTGTCGAGCATTAGTCTCACAATCCTTTTCATCGTACGAAGACATTGTCTCATGTGCTATCAAGACCGAAAAGGAATTCTCTAAGTCTTATGACTTTAAAGCAAAGCAAGAGAAGAAGAGGCCTGCTGATCAATCTGGGAATGGAAATAAGGGGAAGAAAGGAAAGGTTGAATATCCATCCTGTGGTAAATGTGGGAAGAAACACCCCGGTGCTTGCTTGAAGGGAATGGGAGTCTGTTACAAGTGTGGTGAAAAAGGCCACCAAGCTCGTGATTGCAAAGGGAAGAAGGAATCCACCAACGTTCAGTGCTACAATTGCAGGGAGATGGGACATTATGCAAATGAATGTCCTAAGCATCAGG
The DNA here is from genome assembly GCA_963277665.1 of Viscum album. NCBI lineage: Eukaryota > Viridiplantae > Streptophyta > Magnoliopsida > Santalales > Viscaceae > Viscum > Viscum album. The sequence goes on from OY728135.1 coordinate 555,248,816, forward strand.
AGAACTTACCTCAGAAAAGGACAAGGGATCAAGGCCAAGCTTATGCTATCACTACTACTGAGGTAGAAGCTCCGAAAGACGTGGTGGCATGTACTTTAATGGTTTCCTCAAGTTTAGCAAATGCATTATTTGATTCTGGATCATCGCATTGTTTCATATCTTCCCAGTTTGCTAAGAAAATTAGATATTTCCAATTTGATTTAACAAGGGAGTTGTCAGTTAAAACTCCTAAGGGAAGTATCATTGCAACAAAGTTTTGTGAATCAGTCCCCATTAGAGCACATAAATTTTCGTTATCTATTGATCTCATCGTCATACCTATGATTGAGTTTGACATAATCCTCGGTATGGACTGGATTTCGGACTATGATGCGAAGATTTATTGTAAGAAGAAAGAGCTTATGATTCTTGATGATAATGATAAGGAACACCTTATCTTTAGTGCAGAATCGTCACCACCTAATTCTTATTTAGATCCACCCTCAATAGCTCAACTAAATTCAATTATTGGGAAGGAAGAGAATGAAATAACTGCAGGTGAGGAAAGGAATGTTCAAATATAGGATGTACCTATTGTGAAAGAATTTGTAGATGTATTTTCGGAAGATTTACCTGGACATCCTCTAGAACGAGAAGTTGAGTTTTCCATTGATTTAATTCTTGGATCAAGGCCTATATCGATGACCCCTTATAGAATGGCCACTGTAGAATTAGTTGAACTAAAGAAACAACTAGAGGAATTGAGTAATAAGGGATTTATTCGACCTAGTGTTTCTCCATGGGGAGCCCCTGTTCTTTTTGTTAAAAAGAAAGATGGATCTATGAGGTTATGTATCGACTACAGGGAGATCAATGCTATAATGATAAAGAACAAGTATCCCCTACCTTGTATTGATGATTTATTTGACCAACTACATGGAGCTCAATACTTTTTAAAGATTGACCTTCGATCTAGATACCATCAGTTGTGTGTAAAGAAGGAAGACATTCCGAAGACAGCAATTCGAACCAGGTACGGGCATTACGAGTTTACTGTAATGCCTTTTGGATTGACTAATGCACCCTCTGTATTCATGGATCTGATGAATAGAGTTTTCAAGGAGTATCTCGATGAATTTTTGGTGGTATTTATTAATGATATCTTGGTATACTCCAAAACCTACGAAGATCATGAAAATCACATGCGCATTATCTTGAAGACTCTGAGGAGGCATGAATTATATGGGAAGTTTAGAAAGTGTGAGTTCTGGCTTCAGGAAATTTCTTTTCTTGGCCATATTGTCTCTAAAGATGGAATCTCTATTGATCCTTCTAAGACCAAGGCATTCCAAGAATGGCTAGCACCTACGAGTATAACTGAGGTACGCAGTTTTATTGGTTTGGCAGGTTATTATCGACGTTTCGTCCAGAATTTTGCCCGATTGGCTAACCCATTAACGAAGCTCACACGTAAAGGGGTTAAATTTGTTTGGACAAAAGAGTGTGAAGAATGTTTTGAAAAACTGAATAAAATATTAGTCAATGCTCCTATATTGACTCTACCATCGGGGAATGATGGGTTCGTTATTTATAGTGATGCATCAAAGAAAGGACTTGGCTGTGTCCTTATGCAGAATGATAGAGTTATTGCCTATGCATCACGACAGTTGAAAATTCATGAACAAAACTATCATACTCATGATCTCGAGTTAGCATCTATGATCTTTGCTTTGAAGATATGGAGGCACTACCTCTATGGTGAAAAATGTGAGATTTATACTGATCACAAGAGTTTGAAGTATATTTTCTCACAAAAATAACTCAACATATGGCAAAGGGGATGGCTTGAATTACTCAAGGATTATGATTGGACGATACACTACCACCTGGGGAAAGCAAACAAGGTGGCAGATGCTTTGAGTAGAAAAGACCATGGAGTTTTGAACAATATGAGAATTGAAAGGCATCCAATTCTCATGGATCTAGTGAAGATGGACATGGGAATAACCAGGGAAGGCGAAACATCATTTCTTTTTCAAATGGTTGCCAAACCATCTTTAATAGAAAGGATTAAGAGTACTCAGACTGATGATGAAGAATTTCAAAAGAAGATTAAAGCTGTGAATGATGGGATATTGAGAGACTTTGTGTATGAAGATAGAATTTTGAAATTTGGGAAGAGACTTTGTGTTCCCGATATACCTGATCTAAAAAGGGAATTGCTGGATGATTCTCATAGTTCCAATTTCTCTATACACCCTGGGAGCACCAAAATGTATAGAGATTTGAAGGAACATTTTTGGTGGGACAACATGAAGAGGGAGATTGCTGATTTTGTGTCAAGATGTATGGTTTGTCAACAAGTGAAAGCTGGAAGGCAACATCCTGGAGGAGTCATGCAACCTCTTCCCATACCGGAGTGGAAATGGGACAATATTATGATGGACTTTGTCATGGGGCTACGAAAGACTCCTAGAAGGAACGATGCAATATGGGTTATTGTTGATCGTCTTACCAAGTCAGCACATTTTCTTGCTATAAGAGAAGATCTACCCCTGGAACGTCTAGCAAGACTATATATTAATGAAGTTGTGAGACTTCATGGAGTACCCCTATCGATTGTTTCTGATCGTGATCCTCGTTTTACTTCAAGATTCTGGAAAAGTCTTCAGAAATCCCTAGATACTGAACTTCATTTGAGCACTGCTTACCACCCTCAGACAGATGGACAATCAGAACGGACTATTCAGACCTTAGAAGACATGTTGAGATCTTTCTCACTTGACTTTCAGGGTATGTGGGATCAATATTTACCACTGGTAGAATTTTCCTATTACAATAGCTTCCATTAGAGTATTCAGATGGCACCATATGAAGCGTTATATGGAAAGAGATGTCGTACACCAACCTGTTGGGATGACGTTGGTGAAAGAAAACCTGTAGGCCCAGAACTGCTGGAGGAAACGGTGGAAAAGGTGAAAGTAATCCAAAATCACATCAAAGCAGCTCAAAGTAGGCAGAAGAGCTATGCTGATAATCGAAGGAAGGATTTGGAATTTCAAGTCGGTGATCATGTTTTCCTGAAGGTATCTCCGTGGAAGGGAGTCATACGTTTTGGTAAGAAAGGTAAATTGAGTCCCAGGTACATCGGACCTTTCGAAATTCTAGAACGAATTGGGGTTGTAGCTTACTGATTGGAAATGCCGCCAAGTCTCTCCAAAGTTCACGATGTGTTCCTCGTATCTCTGTTGAGGAAATACATGCCTGATCCAACGCATGTACTCACCTATGAAGAATTAGAACTGGAACCCGATCTTTCCTATTGTGAAGAGCCCGTCATGATTCTTGATACGAGAGAACAAGTACTGAGAAACCGGACGACGCGTCTGGTAAACGTTTTATGGAGAAACCATAATATGGAAGAGGCAACGTGGGAACCCGAGGAACTTATGATGAAGAACCACCAGAGTCTTTTCATGCGATAGTATTCTAGAAATTTCGAGGATGAAATTATTTGAAGGAGGGGAGAATGTAACACCCCAAGCTTCTACGGTACGCTTCTCTTTGAATAATGTGATAGCGTGTGTTGTACGCAACACCGAGTTCTAACAACCAATCAAACTAGCCATTATGAATACTAATACCTACTTTTTAAAATTATATATATTTTATATTTCAAAATGGAATTCATTTTTTGATTTGGAATATCTAATTTAGCCTAAGGTGAAATTTTGGTACTTTTCGGATAACTTTCATATTTTGATGAATAGTGAAAATTACTAAATTTTAATTAAAAACAACTTTTTTAATCAAAATAATTAATAGTGATAAATTATGAATTTTAGTAGTTTTAAAGTATATTTAGAATATATTTTTACCATTTAATATAATGTTGGTCATTGGACATAATTTTACAATTAAACCGAACATAAACAAGTGTCAACCTTTTGATAGTTATTATCTCTTAAAAACACGCTTTTTGTTTTGACAGTGGGAATTAATTTTAAATTAATTTCTGCCACTTCTGTGTTTTGAATTTAGTAAAATGGATTCCATATTTGGAATCAGGATGTTCAAATTTTGTAAATAGGTAACTTTTATTTTTAGACATTTTGAATAATTACTGCGGTAAATATTTTATTTACCATGGTTAAGGGTAAATCCGGTAAATAAGGGTTAAAAATAATATTATAATAATACTAAATTACACTAAAACTTGTCTTAACCCTATTGGTTGATACATGGTCGACCATGGCCATCTTTGGGTCGATTTTGGGACCCCATGGATCCACTTGTAAGTGATAATGACACTTTATTTTAATTAAGTTAAAAGGAATACAAAAATGACACAAGCATATATCTTTTAGAAAAACAATTGTTACATAGGGTTATATATGTTTTATTTTAGATTATAAATATTCATTAGAAAGATAAAACGATTTCCTACATAATTATATTTTATTTATAATTTTTAGACATTAAATAATATATTTTATTTATGACACAATGATGATGCAGTAATTACTATAATAGTAAAAAATTAAAATAATTGATATTATAAATACCCAAATAAATATAATATGAAACTTTTAATGATTTAAACTAATTCTCTAGGATAATATGATATATTAGGATTGATTTAATAGACTTTTATCGAAGTAATCAATCTTTTATGAGTTTCACAAAAATCAACTATTGAATAGTGTCAAAATTGACATAAAAGAGTTCTTAAAACAAATATTATATTATTAATTGATATTAAATTCCTAAAATTCTAAGGATCGGCCAAGAGACTTATATTATGATAGGTTCCTCATTAATGGACCACTTGGGGGTCGCTTGGATGTATATAGTAATTTTATTAACCATATTATATAAAAATACAAAGAGACATTGTAAAAGTGAAACTAATTAACTTAGAGTTAATACTTAAAGATAAGGTTAATATAAGTACCCAAACCTGTCTAAATTAAATTGTTTGAGTGTTTTTCGACCTATCCCCACCTTAACCTTTGAATAATAAACTTTGTAGCCATTAGAAACTGAATATGAATTTATTATAAATTAATATTTCTAGCTTTTCCAAAGGTGCCCCTCACCCTTCTTATAAAAGGGCACTCCTCCTTCTCATTTCTTCACACCTTCAAAGCCTTTTGTTTCGGCCAAACTCTACCCAAATAATCTCCCAACATCCCTCACTACAACCTAGAGGCATTATTCGGATCAGAAAGCCAACCTATGGATCCCTTTTGATCAAATCAAAAAGAAGAACCCGAAGAAGAGGTAATGTTTTCACCACCCCTTTTCAAGTTCCTTTCTTCTTCCACTTCTTCTTTCTTTGTTCTTACCATTCTAAAATAATAACTCCAGTATCTTACATATACTGTGATGTTATTATAAATATGGTACAACTATATTCAGTATTCTATCCACCCTTTGAAAAACATGTCACCATACGTGCGTACGTACGGCTTACCGTCTCCACGTCGTGGTGTAATTGTTATTCAATATATTATTATTTGGATGGGTATAATAATGATGTGTAACTCATGTAAATAATAAATATAACATGTTAATGATTCTTTATATATGATATACCATCCATTTATATATTATTTTAACATCAAAAGAATGATATTGTCACTCGTGCGTACGTACGGACTACCGTCTCCACGAACGCGATGAGATTCATTCTCCATCGTATCCATTCAAGTATAATTATCATTTGATGATTTAAAAATTATGTTTAAGGACTTGATATCATTCTGGATATGAATAAGATACAACAAACATGGCTTATGTAACAAAACATATAAAAGAAAATGAGTAAGTTAACACCCGAAACGACGATAATTCTAAGATATTATTGACAAATCAATGTTAAAAGATCATATATGATATCATATTAATATATATGATTCTTGTATAATTTAATAACAATTATTTCACCATTATACAGTAGGTTAACCTACCCCAACCAAGGAAAAGTACAAGGTAAGGGTTATTTCACAATCTCTTCATTATCCGAGGTTGTTTATATGTAATAATCCACTGGGATCTCTTTATCATCCACATCCATGTTTTCTTAAAAATGTATTTCAAAACATTTTTATTAATTACAAGAATATGGGTTAATGTCATTTATACCCTTGTTTTACTTTTATAAGAGTAATCTTTCCGTCATTTTCAAAACAATGTCCTTTTTAACCTTTTCGATAGAATTAAGGTAAGAATGTTTTTTTAACTTATACGGCGGGTGTGGCTATTTTCCGCCATTATAAAATCTTCAAAGCTTTCCTTACAAGCTTATAAGAATATTTTCAAAGAAAATTTTTTATTTTATATGGATATTAAATGATTTCAAAAATAGAAAGAGATATTTCTCTAAAAAGAGTTTTGATTTCATCTATGTCAACATCCTTTGATGGATTTTATGCTGATTTATTATGATACAAAACTTCTATATAGTATTATAAGGTTTTGTGATATGTTTGACTATGGATGTTCTATTTTTATACCATTCATAGTTTATAGTGAAATTATTGACATTTCGTATGCTAGTTTTAATATGAATGTTTATGTTATGTTTAAACCTTTTCATATGGGAATGCATTGGACTTAATATGTGACGGGTGGAGCCCGCTATAGCTCCTCGATGCATCGGTAGGTCTCATGAGACAAACTAGTGTCTTGGAACAAGGCCTTGACAAAATCTTATTTGTATTCTTGGCACGAGGCCTTGACTATGTGGTTATGATAGTCTGGCATTATGAATTCCAACATTATGAAAGTGGTTATTGATTTTTGCATGTGATTATTCGATTAGTAGAATATCCATGTGAATAAGTAAATGGCATTATTTCATTTTATTTATGCCATACCATGTTGAAAGTTCATGTTTGAAAGGCTTTTGTTTTAGTTATACATTTCCTTAAATGTTTATTCTTATTTATGAAAGTTCCCGCTATATTGTTATCCTTACTGGGAATTTGAGCTCACCCCTTTTATATGTTTTATTTTTCCCAGGAAGTGAAGAAGTAAATTATGAATGACCTGCAGGGATATTATGTGGGGATATGAGTGTGGATTATGGAGACATTATGTTGTTGTAGTAGTTTTTCATTTTATGATGTAATGTAAAACTTATGAATATATCTAGTGTTTCCAAGGCTACTAAACCAATCGGTCTTTCGAGATTTGATCTTTCTTGTGATCATGCCAATGTTATGTAATAATGCACCGACTCTGGGTAACTAGGGTCGGGGCGTTACATCAATGGAATTAGCTGAAGGAGGATAAAGTACATGGTTATAATCTAGAAACACAACCAAGAACCCATAGAGAAATAAGATAAAGCTATAAGTTAATAATACCTCATAAAGATGATTATTGTGTAATATAATCTCTTTTTCATGATATCTCTAATCAAGTTGGTTTAATAGTGGTGCCATCAACCAATTTTCTCAAAGACTATTTATTTGAATTTATGGAAATAAAGCATGCCTATTTAACACCATGGACATGGATTTATTTAGGATATATAATTTACATCAATGGTCTATGATAGTTAAATTATATTAAATAACATAATCGAAAATTACTTTCTCTCATTATTCATTAATAAAATATTAATCATGACACACCCAACATAACATACCTCGGAAAAAATATATGTCATTGTGGTTTCCATTAATACATCATGTATGTGAATTATAACACTAATTAATAATAATATTAAATTCTATTGATCAAAAAATTAATCCACATATAGGAACATCTACTGACACATATAATTTTGGATTTCCTACTAGCGGGTCTCATTATCATAATATCCTACACTAGATATTACCAAGGGAATACACCATGATAAGGTGTCTCAAAGTCCTATGAGTCCCCACTACTGATTCTTTGTATCACTTATGTCCGTAAATGATATCATCTAGATATAGTAAATACATTTAGTAATATTATAATCGCACATATAGTTTATCATCATTTTTGGGAACTACCATGACCCTTTAGTATGATGGATACTCTTACGACATTATAGTATGATATATTACATAGATTAAAAGTAATGATGTTTTAAAGTGTTTATTAATTTTCAATGGATTTAATACATTGTATCTTAAAATACACAGATGTTCGTTCAAGGGAACCAAATAGAATAGAAACATATTTTCACTAGAGCGAACTGATAACAACCTTCAGTTCGGTAGCTCTCACATGATTCTCATTCTACTACAAAGATACGACTTTAGTAAGGGTGTCTACTAATTTTTATTCTTTTAGAATAATTCATACAACAACTTCACCTCATTTATAAAAATACCTCAATATGTCATACTTCTACAGTATGTTCTTGTTCTATTGGTGTGATCATGGATCTTTTACAACATTCACCACTATAGTATTATCATAATACAATGTGATAGGGTATTTACTGATAGGTACCACATCAATATCACATAAAATGTTTCATGTATAAATTTCTCCATGGATACATCTAAAGCTACTATATATGTGGAATCTGATGTAGAATCAATGAAAATTAACTGCATTGAACTCTTCAATCTCACAACTCCCCTGTTGAGATATAAGAAATATGCAGACAACAACTTCAGATTATTCAGATCTGCTTCAAAACTATGATATGTATGTCCCTCTATGACTAACTCCTCATATCCACTATACACTAGTGTTTCGTCTCCCTCGGAATGTGTGTTATGGTTAGGAATCTCTACTTTCAAGTAGTTTTCATTGTATTTAATTATGGAATCGGAAACATCAAATGTTTTTTTATCAAAAGGGACTAAAATTACAAAGGTAGGTTTTCTTTAGGTTTGGTCATACGATTCTTAAGAACATACATTGGTTGAGAGTGTGGGAGGTCGGACTCATCACACACTTTTTGGGGTAATTATTTTTTTCTCTGGGACCCGCTTATAGATTTAAGATATTTTTTTGAATCCTTATTAATTTACCAAGTATAACATAGGTTTCCCTTGAAATTTTCAATCAATTTTTAGCATGTGTGAAATTCATAATCATCTTTATGTATTCTATGTTCTTCATTAATGGGGACATCCATATGTATTCAAGGTTACCCATCAATGATATCCTCAAATATAATATTTAGAGATTCTTTTAACCGTTGTTAGGATAATAATGGTATTTAAGCGACTAAGTGGGGAACTCTAGAATTAATTTTCATCCATGGAGACAAAAGTTAGTTTTGATGTTAGGATAGTAACAAAATATAAGCTACCTACATATCCTTGTGAAAGTAATAAAAACCATCAGAGTTAGGTGCCACTTAATGGGACACATCATACCTTTTCAAGTCCTATGATAATGACATGACCATACAATTTAATGTTATGTGGTAAGGACATTTAAGTGAATGTTTTTATTCAAATATTCTTGTGGGACTTATTATTACATAGCTTAGGGAACCTGGATGAGATATGAGTTTCCAAGTTGAATTAGACTCGGTTAGGAATATGACCCACGAAAAAATAGGGTTGTTTTTGATTGTTGGGTTTGTACCTTAGTTATGATTCATATGTATCCCATTTTGATGGAAATCAAAAACCACGTAGTTCCGTGAGTCTCATAGGTGTGTGTAGCCATTTGGGGAAAATTATTTTGTGATTAATTCCTAAAAATTATTCCTCAGTTATTTTGTGGTTTTTAATTTAGGTATTACTTTTAAGGAGGATTCCCAATTATGGATGAAATGAGATGGATCATGGGCCTTTGGAAAGATTCCTATGTATCCCACTTTTTTTGGGAATAAGAGTTCTCGTAGTTCATTCAAATAAGTGTTTGAAAAAAAAATTTGATCATCACAAATCTCTAATCCCATGTAAGTCATGTTTTGTGTGAGAAAAAATAGTAAGTGAAAGATTAAACAAAGGCACACACACTTTTACTCCTCCATTGGTCGATGATTACAGGCCTATGAAGGCAATGGTGGATGAGGTTGAGGGAATGAACCATCCCCCTCTTTAGTTTACATAAGACGAGGGTCCATTGTAAGCAAGGATTGAATGTGAAGGATTTAGAGAGAAGCAAGACTGTAAAATACTATATGAATGGTTTGGGGCTTACACCAGGATGTTTGGTCTATAATTGGTCCAAGTAAGGAAGGGAGACTTCTCTGTTGTTTGAAAGGAAAAGTATGTGGGAATCATACCCTTCCTACGAGGGATTGGCTCTCCTGGTTTTACAAATGATAAGGGATCGGATTGTCCAAAACCCTTATCCTCCAAATTAATAACTCTCCAACATTTCTCTTAGGAGAAAAGTCAATGTAAATTTAGATATACAAACCCACAAAGACTCTAAGAATATAATCCCCATTGAAAAAAAATGTGGGAAACCTCGGACTGAGGATATTCAAACCCAAATAAGAAACACACTGATGTGACCTTCCAAAATATTTGATAAGTGAAGTAGTTTTAGTGGGGGTTTCAACATAATCCCTTTCAGACAAGGGATCCAATGAAGAGAAATCCTTGACATGAATGAATTTAAACAAGTCTTTATGAAAGGATTTTATAGGCTGGATGGATAAGGTTAACCAAAGAAGGACACCCAATTATGAATATGGTGTGTAGATATGGGTGCGCAAGTAGGCTTGGGTGACCTAATGTTTACTTAAGTGATGAACAACCTGGATGTTAAAACTTGGGAGAGACTTGACTCAATCCTTCAAAAGTATTCACAGGTATTCCTAGATATGGGTCACTCAAGTACCTTTGAGATGAATCAGTGGAATGAAAATTGTTTCTAATTTATGGATTTTGGGTTTGTTAGGCATGCATTTGTTGTGGATTTAAAACACTAAAGAGACTTACGTCCTATAATCCTCATTCAATTCTATATCTTTAGGTGTTAAATAACTACCTTGAAGTTTTCGAAAGAATTGGGAAAAGTACTATGGTGACCAGAGCAACAATTGGGATTCAATGAAATTCATCCATATGAATGATGACCCCAAGGGTCTTTTTATAGGAAAATAATGAACCCTAATTGATTTGTAATTGGAAGCAGAAGTGTCTTGTGTTCCAGAAATTTTTCACGCAGGTACATTGCATACTGACGATACCTTGGCTTGATTGGGGTGATCTGAATTTCAAAACTTTTCAAATCTTGATGGGTTCAATAATGGTTTTTTTCAAAAACACTGGGATATTATCCACAATGATGTTTGTAACACTGTTAAGAATTTCTTTATACATGGTTCGCTTCCTCATGGAATAAATGCCCAATTCCTAACTTTAATTCCCAAGGTGGAAAATGCCTCGGAGATCCATCAATTCAGACCAATTGCCCTGCTCAATACTCTCTATAAAATCATTACCAAAATAATTGCGAACAGACTCATGCCCATTTGCAACAAAATTGTCTCGTGGAATCAATTCGGTTTTATTAAGGGTAGGTCCATCCAGGATTGTATTTACCTTGCCTCCGAATGTACTAATTGTCTTAACAAAAGTTCTAGAGGGGGATGTGTGGCCATCAAACTTGATATCAGGAAGGCTTTTGACACCATTGACTGGAATTTTATTTTCAATGTTCTCTCGTCTTTTGGCTTTCATGATGCTTTCATCTTAAAGATTAAAACTTTATTTAACTCAGCTCTTATTTCTGTTCTGATCAATGTTTCCCCTAGAGGCTTCTTCAGATGTTCTAAGGGTGTCAGACAAGGTGACCCTCTCTCCGCTATCCTTTTTGTTATCGCTGAAGACTACTTAAGTAGACTCCTCATTCACCTGGTTGATCAAGGCAAGCTCAGACCTATTCAAGCTTCCAGGAATCTTACTACTCCTACTCACCTTTTCTATGCTGATGATATTATCCTTTTTCTCAAAGGTGATCAGAAAAATATACATGTTCTAAAACAAGACCTTAATCATTATGAAGAGGTTTCTGGTCAAGAGATTTCCTGGGATAAATCTTATATTTTATTTGGCAAAAGTTTCCCTGTTAGAAGAAAACCTAGAATCACTGTTTCTCTTGGTATCAAAGAGGGCCTCCTCCCTTTCAATTATTTAGGCGTCCCTCTATTTTGGGGTCGTCCTAAAGCCTGCTATTTCACTAACATTACTGATCAAATTATTAAACAACTCTCCACTTGGAAAGGGAAATTACTCTCCATGGCCGGCAGGATATGTCTGGTCAAATCAACCATTGTTTCCAAAATGGTCTACTCGCTCATGATCTACAATTGGCCTTCTGGAATTTTTAAAAAGATTAATACCTATATCAAAAATTTTATTTGGACAGGGAGCACTTTAGAAAGGAAGCTTGTCACTATTCCTTGGAATTCTTGTTGTAAACCTCTTGATAAAGGCGGCATTGGTATAAAAAATTTAAAACTTTTCAATAATGCTCTCCAATCCTGCCTTACTTGGCGCATCATTAATGGTTCCTCTAAAGCTTCAGAGTTCTTGAAGCATAGGTTTTTTCCTAAACTCGTAAAAGGGAATTTTTGTCACATCAACTCCTCGATCTGGCCCGCCATCAGAGACTCGTATCACTCTATCATGAAGAATTCTAGATGGATGGTCAGTACGGACTCTTCCATTAATTTTTGGTGTGACAATTGGCGCGGTAACCCCTTGATTTCCTTGCTTTCTACGAATACCTCTCCTGGAGATACTAGTCTTTCCATAAAGGAAGTCCTGCGATCCCATCGTCACACCCTCCCAGATAATATTGCTCAGATCATTGACAATCATCCTTTCTCCCCTGGCGGCGATTTTCTGGTGTGGGAACCTGCTCCAAATGGCATCCTCGATTCTAAAACCTTCTATAATCACTGCTTCTCTCGAGAGGATCCCAATTATCAATGGATGAGTTTTTTTAATAAGCCTTGGATAAAACCCTCTAGACTCACCCTCATTTGGCGTCTAGCTCACAATAGAATTCCCACTGATGCTTGTCTTCAAATCTTTAGCATTCAACTTTGCTCTAAATGTCGCATGTGTAATCAACATAGGGAGGATGCCAACCATCTCTTTTTGTCCTGTGCGACAGCCTCTGCTTTATGGAAATATGTTCTGGATCTCTTTAATTGCAGATGGCCAACTTTTGATTCCATTTGTATGTTTCTTAAATATTGCATCAGATATGATGCCTCTTTGCAGATAAAGAATATCTTCCTTGCAGCAGTAGCGGAGCTCCTGCATGTGATCTGGTACGCCCGTAATGATTTTATTCATAACAACCACTCATTTAGTCTCAATGCAGGTAAATCTCGGATCCTTATTGCGATTCATGAAGCCGCTTCAATCCAAAAAGCTTCTTGCAACAACTCGGCTAACGATTTAGTTATTCTTCGCCGCCTCGGTGTCCCGGGAATCTATCCAAAACCCAAGCGTTTCTTTGAAGTTTTCTGGCAAGCACCGATGTCAGGATGGATTAAATTGAACGTTGACGGCGCTTCCAAAGGCAACCCTGGTCCTGCTAGTTGTGGTGCCATCTTCAGAGACTCATCTGGTCACTGTCAAGCCTGTTTTTATGCTGGCTGTGGTCTTTCTTCTTCGCTTGAGGCTGAGATGCTTGGTGTCATCCATGCTGTTGATTTTGCCATTCAAAGAGGCTGGAGAAAGCTCTGGATTGAAAGTGACTCCACAACCATCGTTCAGGCCATATGGAACGGCGACACTCATCTTGTTTGGCCGCTTACCACTCTCTGGATGAAGTGTCTGAACTCGCTTCACGGGCTAGATTATATTGCTACTCATGCTTACCGTGAAGAGAATTCTATTGCTGATGCTCTCGCCAACAAAGGTATTCAGCAGAGCATGACTTGGCTTGACAATCTTCCAGCTGACTTATTGCCGCTCTTTGAGAGAGACTGTAACAAAATCCCATCTTTCCGAACTTTGTAAACCTCTTGCTTTCTTATATATCTTGTGCTTTGGTCTTTTGACCGAAGCATTACCTTTTAAAAAAATAAGGGTATCCTTAATAGAAGACTAATTTCACTCTCCTGTATTTTAATGATATATTATTACCATGATCAATGCATAGGAAAAATCAAGTCTAGAATATAACATGGAAAACATGATTTATCATATCATTTAATCATATTGGTTTTTAATAATTATTTCATTATTCTATTGTATTTGAGGCCACTTATTCATAGAAATTGTATACCCATGTGACACTAGAACCAATAAACTCTTGTTTTATTCTATAATAAATATATTTAGTACCTAGTCGAAGCATGTACTTCTTCATAGTCCAAGAAGCCTCTATGATCTATCATGAATTATATTTATCCTCAGAATACATGCTTCATTACATAATTTTTTCATAGAGAAACACTTCTTAATATAGTCCTTTATTGACTATAAGATAGGTATGTTATTTAGAATAATAATATGTCACCAATATATACCCATAGGATAAAAAATTAATTCCCAATATACCACTTGTAAACACATCACTCACATTAATTCATAATGAAATCAATTTTTTTTATAGCTTAATCAAATTGAATGTTTCATTACCTTGATGATTGCTTCAATCAATAAATGGATATTTGCAACTTGGAAATACTTTTGGAACCACATGAAGTCACAAACCCCTCCAGTTGTGTCATGTAGATATCTTCTGGATGGATTCCATTAGAGAACGATGTTTCAATATCCATATTAATTATTTCATTTACATGGTATAATGTTATAGAAAGTAGAATTCTGATGGAATTTAACATAGAAATTAGTGATCAGTTTTTATAATAGTCAGTTCCTTGAGGTTTTTTAAACCCATTTTCCACTAGCCTTGGTTTATATGTATTTAATTTAACTTCTATATATATTATTATCTTGAATACCCATTTTTACCTAATTGTATTTACATCAGTTGGCGCATGAACTAGAATAAAAACTCAGTTTTGATACATGTATTCCATTTCAAAATTCAATTATTTTATCTATTGTACAGCTTCTGAGCTCCTCACTACCTCTTTCAATGATAGAGGATCATCTTTTCCAACCAATAATGAGCCTCCATATTCTTGTTTGAGGGTTTTTATTGGTAGTATACCTTTGAATCCTTAGTATACCTTATAAAGATACACTTTATTCCATGAAGTGTTAGTTTTTTTATAAGAATTCTTTAACAAATGCCTCACAACCCAATAAACATGTATATGTCAAAATGAGTTTTTCTCATTCCATAACCCAAATGGAATTCCATTTCCTCGTTATTTGGTACTCTTTTTAGTGTGTATGCCATAGTTTGAAATTAATATCCCCTAATGGATAATGTAAGATCTTCATTACTTATCATCAACCATAACATGTCTAAAAAGGTATAGTTCATCCTTTCTGTGACACCTTTCTGTTGTGGAGTGTAATGTGTATTTAATTGATAATTAATCCTAAAATAAAGTAAAAAACTAGAAAACTCTTAGTTTAAATATACATAAACATAATCCAATAAAAGATTATTTATCTTTATTCCAAGTTGATTATCTACTTCATTGATGAATGAATTGATTTTCTTAATGGTCTCTAACTTATACCTCATCAACTATATATATCCTTATCTACGCAAGTCATTATTGATATTTATAGATTAAGAATATCCACCTTTATCTTCTTCTATAAATATTCCACCCACATTATTTTGTACTAGTCCCAAAATATCTATAGCCTTTCCACCTATCCACTGAATTGTGGTTTGTTCATTTTTCCATATATATAGGCTTGAAATATTTCAAGTGTTTTTAGATCAAATGTTTATAAATAACTTTCTTGATATAGATTTTTCAAATGATTCTTGTTTACATAACCAATATAGTGATTCCATGGATGGGTGTTATATGATTCATGTGATCATGATTCGTTATCGATTTTCAATACATAGTTTTCATAATTTAATACTTAAAGATTATTATTTAAATGCACCATTCCATAACATATGTTGTATTTATAAAATAAAAATGTTTTTAAAAAGACATGAAAACAAAACCATATTCTTTTAATAATGAAACAAAAAATATGTTCTTAGAAATAATTGGCAGATAATAATAATCTCTTGAAACCAATATCATTCATGTTAGAAATAAAAGGTGGTAGCCAATTATGGCTAGAGAAGCTAGCCTCACACCATTGGTAACTTCAAAACCCACCTCTTCTCTATCAATCTATCGAAATATACATTATCATTTCATTTAGATATTGATTTTAGAACAAAAATATATATCTAATACCGAATATGTAGGTATTAAATTATTACACACTATAAAAAACATACCATTATCTTCCCCTTTCTTCTATGGGTAGTTCTTCTTCCATCGACCTTTCTTTCAACATAGAAAACATACTACATCCTCTTTCATGCCATTCCACTAGAAAAATATTTTCATATATGGATGGTTATTGGGATCCTTATACTTTTTGTGATTCATGGCCCAATTCTCCTTGTTTTTCCTCTTCTTATTCACTATAATGACAACATGTTTTTAATTCCCAATGTCCTTATCCACATGGCTATTTAGAGTAAGATCTCTCAAAAACAATCTTCTAATTATTGATCATCTAATAATTAATAATTAAAATATAAAATACCTTGGGTAGTAAGGAAAGTATTAGATCTATGTTCAACTCATCTGGAAATTTATTCCCTAAGATATCCAAGTGTTCATTGTGGCCAAAAATCATGACTTCATGAGTCCTAGATAGAAATGACTCTCAAATATTATTTATAAAAAAAATTATGGATCTCAAATTCTCTCATCTCAACTTCTCTTCATAAATATACCAAATGTAAGACATAATTATATAAACATTCATGTCCTTATGTTTCTTCAAAATCTCATCGGTCATGGATAATATCATGAAACACTAAACAAATTTCAGATAGTTCAAATTTTTCTTGTAGAGATAAAACACTTCCTCACTAACAATATTAACAATCTCATAAATAATAGGTTCTTCCAATATATACAATTTCCTTTCATGGGGTTGGATAATTCTTAATCTTAGTTTCCATTCATAGAAATTTTTATGGATATCATTTTCAAGTACGAATCATAGTGATATATTTGAACTAAATTTTATTGGTGTTTCTAAAAATATGTTCTGAATCATTTTAGTAAATTGTCTGATAACTTTTAGGGACAAAATTATATTTATTAATCTCCCATATTTTATAAAAACCTAATATCCCTCACCATTGTCTTCAAAATATACTATTTCTAGGAAATTACAGTTCCAAGGATCCATATTCCCCTTATCATCACCCTATCTATGGTCATTCTACAAATTTGATGTGTTTTAGGTAGGAATTCTAAAATCCAACTACATTATCTCATAGTTACATGATCTATTTACGATACTACCCAATCATTAAATCCATAAATTATATTTCCATAACCCTTCACCTCCCATTTACACCATGTCCTTTCGCATTCATCCCTTGAGGTAAACTATGTTATGTAAACCCAAAAACATTAAGTTATATTTCCTCGATAATTGAAATCACCATATCTTTGGCAGGTTAAGAACATCAAACTACGGTTTGATTTCAACATAAGTAGAGGATGGTTTTAACAACATAATATATATAATTAATTTATTTTATGTTTTATGTATAAATTTAAATTTATTATCCTTTTTACATTCTTGTTAATAGTAACTGAACTTAATTAAGTGATTAACCATTTTAAAGATAATATTTACTCATAATCCCATTTATTTTAGTTTTTTCTTGTATGATTGTTAATTAATTTATTCATGTGATCATGTAAAAATTTCCATAATGAAATAACCATGAAACTAGATTGAAATAAAATAATAAATCAGTATGATCATGATCATTTACTAATGGTTAGTTTATCTAGTGGATAATAAACTAATTGTAACCTTAGGGAAAAACACCATGAACTAATTAAAGATCATAATGAAACATTCCATTTATCAACCTATTTATTTCTCTTATATTGGTTTCTCCTAGGATTCAAACATTAACCACCTCCTCTATCTTAGAATATATATCCATTACACATTCATTTACTCGCATGAAGGTGAGGGGAACCAAAATATTTGTTAAGGGGATTATATAAAATAAACCATGATCACACAGGCCCCTGCAGAATGATATGAGAGATAAAACTAAAGAAAATAGATTAATTTAATAATAAATTAAATTAAACTAGTAGCATAAAATGGTTTGGTCTAGGATCATGATCATCTATATGAATGAGATGAATAATGCAATTAATAATATAATAATTTAATTCTATTAATTATTATTTAAGATATATCCCTATCGAATTGATTAATTATCTTATTTTTTTAATCAATTATTTTATCTTAATTCTCATCTAAATTTCCTTGATATTAGCAAAAATAAATTTTTTGATAAAATTAAATAAATTTAGTTAAATTTAGTTTTTTAATAAAATGCACCTTTGAGTCAATACGGTACGTACTCTTCTGAACTACCAAATATGTATTATACTCATTTACTTTTTACTATGGAAGCATGTGGCACACAAAAATTATCACATAATATCTGGATGTGTACTATCAACTTAATGATCAAATGGTATACATGTTTTTTTATTTTATGTTGAATGTAATGCTTCAATTCAAGAAGAGTAATAAATGTAATATGACTTATACATGATATTTATATTCAAACATTTCTCATCAATTAATTAAAATTATAAATATCTAAAAATTCTATCACATGGTGCTACCTATGAACATAATGAAAAAAAATAATTTTTTAATGTTTTCATATTATAATAAATTCAGTTTAATTCTCTATAATTTATTAAAAGAATATGGAATAGACATTGAAGTGACACGACGTGTATATATTTCTCATTATCTATCTTTGTATAATACCTACGGACTTAGAATGTATCTATTTCATAGAAAAAATTTTCTGGAACGATGTGTACATGGGATACATGGAATTTCTTACATGAGTTACAAGATCGCATGTCATGTAGGCCATGTAAGAAGATACATGACCCATATATGACTAAATAACTACATACCATGTGCATATCTTACATTGATTGTACTCTATCTAGCCATGTGTTAGGATTATCCATTCAACATGTGGTGTATAATTAAATTCAGAAAATGTAGTAAATTCTCATGCCTTCAATTATTTATTGGTTCATTAAACACCAATACACTAAGTGTAACTCTAGGTTAAATGATGTGTACTCTTCTGTTATCCAGCCTGACTCCTTGGCACCTTTAAATGAGATATTCAAATTTATTTCATTCCTAAAATTAATAAATTTCATTATTCTAATGACAAATGAAGTGGATGAAATAAGATATCACTATTCATAATTATTACCAATTAATCTGTAATTTAAAACCCAAATAAATGTGTAAATATAATGAATTATAAATAATTATGTGACCTACTCTAATACCATATGAAGGTTCATGGTATATCAGAAGTATATGATGGGTAACTCCCAACATTTATTTTATTCATGATCATTTATTAATCTGATAAATACACAATGATAAACATCATGATCAATGAAACTAAATCAAATAATATAGTCAATGGATAAAATTCCAAAACCAAAGGACAAGATCATCACAAATTATTTATAATTAATTTAAGTAGTTAAATAATTGCCTTCCATTATATTCATTCTTTATTGATGGATCTATAAATATATCTACGTCATAACACAATTTCATTATACTAATAATGATTATATTAACTCTAGTAGGGATCCACACCTGTCCCAAAAATCATTGAACATCACAATTGGAATCTTCAGCTTCTAGCATGGTATATCCTATAACCTTGGTTGTTTCCCTCTGATTGGCCTATCAATCAATTCCAAATGATTCTCTTTGATCACTCTAGACTCAAGATTGGATGGTGTAAGAATATTACTCTTTGTTTCTTGAGTATTTGATAGGTAAGGGAGAACTGTAGGTCTTAGAGAGGATTCAATGGATTTCGTTGTTCCCAAATGAAAATTGGATCTATAGAAAAATAATATATTTTTGTTTATAAATCGCTATGGTTAGAAATAAATAATTACAGAAGCTCCCTTTATTATTTATTTAATCCATGTGAAACCTTGTTTCTATAATGATACTGATTTCATTATATCATGTCATGTGTTAAACTCTTGAATTAAATTAATTAATATTAAATCAAATAATGTTCAATATAATTTATTTCTCATTGGGCCTATGAACGTGGTCCGTTATTCCTCCACAACATTTATCAGGACTTGAAAAATGAGTATTTATTTAAAAAATAAAAATGACAACATTATTTACCAATAAATATTTTAATATTATATTCAATAAATTACAAATTGATATTTATTAAATATTTTTCTCACACAATATTATCTCAAATAACAGGTGACATAATATATGTGATCAAGAAAATTGAGTAATTATGAAACCACATATGTGAAGAATATTTATTCAAATTTTTAAATAATAAATAATAATATATTATTTAATTGAGATTTTGTATACACCTAGTATGTGACCCTCTAAACCTTTTTCATAGTGGAATTAGCCTAAATTATATGTCCAACATCTAGAATCGGGCCAAAGAACCCATAGGGAATAATTTAATTCTACAATGACATAATAATTCATACGAATACTTACTATGTAATATAATCACTTCACCATGATATATTCAATCAAGAAGGTTGCATGATGGTTCCATCAACCTATGTTTTAAATGTATCTTTATTTGATATTCTAGAAATTGAACTTACCAATAGAACACTGTATCCTTGTATTTATTTAGGATATATCATTTCCATCAAAGGATCTGAGATATAAAATTAATTTAATTAATAAAATGGAACATTCATTATCACATTATTCATTAATAAAATATTAATCATGACACACCCAATGTATCATACCTCACTGCGAACATATATCCTTATAGTTTTCATCAAATTGTCAATGTACATGACTTATAACACTCATTAATAATAATAATAATAATGTCTATGGTTGAATACACACATCCTCATTTAGTATTATTCAATAAAACATATAAATGTGGATTTCCAGCTAGAGGTTCTTTTTTACATAATATCCTACACTGGATATTACCAAGGGTATACACCATGAGAGGGGTCTTAAAAGATCCAATAGTATCCACCCCTGATAGCTTGTATCATTTTCTCCCCTCAAATGATTTCATCTAGGTATAGAAAACATATTTAAGAATATTATCATGGAACTTATTAGTTCTCATTATATAAGAGAACTATTCTAACCATTCTGTGTAGTATTCACTTTTACGACATTATAAAAAGCTATGTTATGCATAAGAACAATCATGATATGATATGGAATATATTAATATTCCAAAAAATGAATAATTGTTATCATAAATTATATAGAAGTTGGTACTAAGGAACCAACACCAGTACATATATCATCTTATATAGAAAATGTTTTTGAAAGAACATTTAAAGTATTTCATGATTATAATAAATTTTCTTTGAAAATAATTTTTAAATCATAAATAATTTTCTAAAATCAATTTTATTGAAAATAGAATTGAATTATTTTAAAGGATTGTTTTATTGATGTTTTTAAGAATATGACATGGGGTGGCACATTTTCTTAATGTAAAAATGAATTTGGTGAAATATTCTTTATGTTTTCTAGAAAATCACGAAAATGACTTCTCTTTTATATAGATTTCATTAAGATCATGGATGTCTATATCTGAGAGTGGAAATTATCATTTCTGGATCTGGTCTGTTAATCTTCAAAAATTAAGATACAAGCAATTGAAAACCTAAATATTTCAAGATATTTGAGTGTTTCAAACAGTATGGTAATTTCATTAATTGATGCACTTTGTGGTCTGATTGTCATCAAGTATGTTCTCTTTTTTTCCTTGTACATTACAAAATTGGATAATGGTGGTTTCTTAGTCACTTATAATCTTGAATCCCATTACTATAGACTCAATATATGTAAATTCTCAATTCTAGGTCACATTATATATTCCAAAACGGTGAAATCCAGTTATTATGAGTATCTAAAATTTATAATTTTTAATTTTTGGGGTGGTAGTTAATGTAATACAATTCCAATTGAAAGCGGATACTTCCATATACTTATATAATGAAAATATGATCTCAAATCAGTGTGTAATATTAGAAATATTAATTTGATTCATGGAACATTGAGTATTTATGATCAATATATTAATTGTTTCCTTTCAATAAAATAAATTCAATGGATCAAAACTAGGTTATATTACATGGAATGAACTGGTTGTACAGGCATCCTACAATCTTGAATGATATTTATACTTGTATTGTAATTATACTGGTAATGTATAACTGAACTCTTCATGGAGTTTTTAGATTATATGCAAAAATACTAGTTGATTCTCATTTTGATACCATGCTTCTAAATTCAACAAATTTAATTTATAATGAAAATAATATTAAATTAAAAGTTGTGAATGAATATATTCTGATATTTTTTTATTACTAAATAATTATATTGAATTATATCCCTAATTGAATATTTATTCAGAATAAATTGAAGCCCCTATCTGAGGCTAATACTTATTAAGAGATTAACATGAGGAAGAAGGGAAAGGATATTGCCCTAGAAAAAATGGTCCACCAAAAATAAAAACCTATTGTGTGGGTAAAAACAATAATGTATCTATAATGTTAAAAAAATCAATAGAAAATCATGGGACAATCTTGTTGATGAAAAAGATATAGAAGCTAATTTATCTTAGCCCACCATCTTATCTGGTCATTCTGATGGCAGTATAGATCATCATTGAGTTATTAATAGTGGGGTTGAAGAATTTATTTTGAAATTTCCCATGATATTTTATGCCTTGTTGACTCTCATAGAGCTTGTTATTATAATGCCACCTCTTGAAAATATAATGAAGTTACAATATCTTAACCTGGAAATAATAATTCATGTATTTTTTCTAGTATGTTAGTGGAGATACAGATGTATTAACATCACAAATTTATTATTATAAGATCATCATATAAGATCAAGAGGGAAACAATATCCTTCGTAAGGATCATGTTGATTATACTGGAATAATTATGGATTCTTCATGTCTAATTTTTTAAATGTTTGGACAAAATACTCTTTATGATGATATTCAGAAAGAACAACAACAAATCATTCACATTGGGGATAGTTACAAGATCAATGAATCATCCAATGGATCTATATATAGTATAAGTATTATGACTCTTCTAAACTTTATGAGGAACCAATTCCTAATGATATTTTAAGACAAATATATATTTTTACTGTCAATAATGGTAGCAATGATGAAATTGTAGTTGTGAATGGAGTTATCACCTCAATGAAATATAATAAAGGTAAAATATCTCATCCTAGTAATAAAAATTCATGTTTTGTTTCCCATTATTTTAGTTTGGATGCTAAGTATTTCGGTTTTATAGAAAATAAAGATGAATCCACTATATTTAATTTGTTAAATACATTTTGACTCTTATTGAGTATTTTTAGGAATAATATCTCATTGGTTTTTCAAACATGTATGAATCATTTTTAGCTTCCCATATTGATAATTATCATATTATATTATCTATTATTAAGGGAAATAATATTTTTTCAAGGTTTAAGTGGATTCTATTAAAATAAATATGGTTTTTACTTGGATAATTGTACATAAGAATAGATAGAATACTCTATCTGTTGATATACTATAAAAAGAACTATTAGTCCTTCCCATAAGAGATAGTATGAAGATCAATACATCATCCAGTGGGGGGTGTATAGTTAATATGTTTTCTAACTCTTCTCATCTCCAAAAGGACATAAATCATGATGAAATTTTATGAAAAAAACATTCTTCAGGTGTTAATAATTGTATCAATGCTAAAATTCCATTTTAGAATAGATATAATTTCTATAGTAATGCTTGAATTAGAATAAAGAAATAAATAAATATATGATAGGAACCCAAAGAGACATTGAAATGTTGTATCATAAAAAGGAACAAATATGGGCAGTCTAAATACAAAAGATGCATGAAAGGAAAGTGTTGTCCCATATAGGGATGGGAAGAAAGATTTTTATTTTATGAAATTAATAATAAATAATCAATATAGTGGTAATGATAATGTTACTTCTATATCTATATATAAATTAAATTAATATTATGTTATTGAACTCCTAGGGATTTCCTAATCTCAAAATAGTTATTTCTCTTAAACTTTTTCTTGATAATAACATTCCTAATCGTCTTGGATATTTTGAACCCATGAATATTTTGGCTATTAATTTTTATGATCTTCTCAATATGGGATAAAAGTTAGTTTTACCTAATCATTATAGTAATTATAGGGAAATTATTTGCGTTTTTTCCACTAGATACATGATGGGTCTTTTTATTAGTTATACGGACCATGTAGTTACTCATAGATATAAATTTTGGGGAATTACACAATTTTTATCTCTCATTTTCTTGACATTTAATATCAAAGAAGAAGATACAAATGGATGATTATTCTTGATTTACCTACAACAATGAATGAACCTAGGTTTGTTTTAGGCGATTTCAATGTTATTATTGATCTTGACGAAAACGTTGGCATGGTAATCCCCTTTACTTCATCCAGGTAATTCAATGATTTCATTAATGATATAAATCTGCATGAGGTAAATCAGGTTGGTTCTAAATACACATGGAGTATGAAGAACAAAAATAATGTGATTTCTAGTAAACCAGATATAGCCTTTATTAATGAAGATGGACTTGATGCTTATGTCTCCATTTCATGCTCTACTATTTCAATAATTAACTTAATGCATCATCCTATTTTGTAAAATCTACTCAACAGAGAATCCAAACAACCTTTCCCAATTAGATATAACATTTTATTGATTTTGCATCTTAAATAGAAAATATTAGTTCAATATCAAGTTATTAACTAAATTAAAATTATGATTCCTTATCTTGTGTTCTTAAGCTCAATTTCATTAAGAAAATACTGAAAATATGAGTCCTGAAAACTTTACCCAATTATTGGAGAATATTATTTACCTTGAATATTTACATTGTATTACTCATGTAAATGACAATAGTGAGACTTTTAAATAAGGTGCCAATCAGGATAACAAAGTTATACATGATCTCATCAGACATTTAAATTTCAAATAATGAATGCAAAGAATGTCTCTCAAATTCAAATGAATCAAAAATGGTGATTGGAACACCAATTTTTTAACTCTTTTCAAAGTGTCCAGAAGCTCAATATACCAATTTATATTATGAATGATACTGGGGTATTTCTTATTAATGTATAATACATGGATCCTTTTTTTGTTTCTTCATACACGAATCTCTTTGATTTTCCAATTGTTAGTATTGATATTATGGATGTTATTATTAATATAATTGTCACTAATGAGGATAATTGTAGGTATTATTGTTGTTCCCATTGAATTTAAGATTATAGATTATACTCTTATTTTAATCTCATGTAGAAATCCTAGTACATATGGGTCCATTGACTCATTTTGTCATTATTTTTTTAGGATTATTTATTCAGATGTTTTCAAGATTGTTAGTAATTTTTTCAAGGGTAGATAGTTAATCCAGGTAATAAAAGATAAATTCTTGGAACTCATTCCTAACATTTAAAATTATCATGATATTCAATTTTTCATACTTTTTTTATCTTTCCTATATTATTTATAAAATAATTTGTAAAATTCTTTCTAGATGTCTTTCTGTTATTTCTAACAGAACTGTGTCTCTAATTTAGTTTCACATTGTTATAGGGAGAACTATTCAGGATTTCCTAATTACTAATTGTAAATATATCAATATTCTCATGAAATCCACTATAATAGGTAAAATTACTATCATGATTGATGTTAAAAATTCTTTTGATAATTTAGAATAGTGTTTCATTTGTAAGATCACAATAAATTTTGGCTTTGATGAAATATTCATTAATTGTTCTATCACTCTCTTGGTCTCCTAACATATTTAAATTATTATCAATTCCTCCCTTATGGGCTATTTTACAGTTACTTGATGTTTTAGGCAAGGCGATCCCATATCATCCGTCATCTTCTCTGTTAATGAAGACTACTTAAGAATGATTTTTCTCAAAATTTATAGTGATAATAAAATCAATTCCATCAGAGATTCCAAAGGTCTTTTTTCCCCCACTCACTTGATTTATGATGATGATATTATTCTTTTCACCCATGGTAATAAAATAAATATCAATAACATCAAATCATCCTTCCTTCATTATGGAAAAGTATCAGGGCAGAAGATAATTTGGATAAGTCATTCTTATAAATTGGAAGAAACTATGAATTAAACCGAAATATTTGGTATTATTGGTGAACTATGAATTAGAGATGGTGTTTTTTCATTAATATACCATGGGGTCCCCAAGTTTTGGGGAAAACCACATGTATGTAACATTTATAATACAGTTATGAATTTTAGGAATTAGCTAGCCTATAAGAAGGTAAAGACTCTCCTAATGGATGGGGGGTTAGCCCTGTCAAATATAAGTTCATATCAAAAAAATTAATCCTTTATGGTTTAAAAATTTCTAATTTATCTTATTAAGAGTATAAACACAACCATAAAAAAATTATATGGTGGAATAATTATTCAAAGTAAACTTATGACGGTTCCTTGAAATCACTTTTGTATTAAAATTAATCAGGGGTATTTTCATTAAAATTAGATTCATATTCAAGTAAGCTCTATAGGATAATTTCTTGTGGATAATTTTCAACGAGTAGTCAGATTCTCTAGAATTGTTTTGATCCATATTCTTAAAAAGGTTAAAATTTAAGAATTTAAAGTATTTAGAATATTCTAATTGGAATTCTATTAAGATATATTTTTTAATATCTTTATTAATTGTCAATTGTTAGAAAATTCTAATACATCCTTGAATTTTTTTTAAGATAAAGGGATATTTAATCATATTCTAATTTTTTTTATCTCTGGCGATAATTGTTTTTACACAAATGTGTAAATAAAATATTAATTGGAAATTTCTATGGATGTGATCCATTTTGAGATAAAGAAGTAGGTTTTGAAATTTATTTGAAGATAGATAAGGATACTTTGTTTTCAAAACCTACCTCTTATGAGGTACTTTAATCAAAATATTTTTATAATGAGCAAGTGAAAGGAAATTTCAATTATTGGGCTAATGTTTTGAGTATATGTTTAAAAAATCCTTGTATATTTTAATTTTTCTGTATAATCGTGTACTGAAAACTTTCAATTGATTATTTTTTATAGGGTATTGGAATTATTATTGTGTCTATATGTTCTCTATGTAATTATTATAGAGATTACATTGATCATCATTCCATAGGATGTTCTACTACCTCTATGCAATAGAATTCAGTAGAGGATTTTTGTGAATCCAAAATCTTTAAAATGGTAGAATCCAAGATCATATATGTTCATACATATCTCTTCAAATTTCATACTATTTTCACAATCAATTTATTTTTTCTTCCTTGGAATTTATTCATTAAAGTTAGAATAGTCAAAATAAAATGATTCATGTGGATGTTTCATTCATTGTTCAGTTCAAATTGGCCTATATTTTCTCTACTATAAAATATGAAAATGATTTCAAAAATGGATATTGTGATAACTCAATTAATTATTTCTCTATTCCTAAATATTTTAAAATTAAATGTAACTCTCATCCCCTTTTGTTTCCTTGTAAATCATGTGGATTTCTCCTTTTGGGGGTGGATCAAATCCAACATTGATAGTGCATCAAGGGGAAGTCTAGTTTTCTATGGTTATGGTGCGATTTTTAAAAATCATGTTGGTGAATAAGTAGGATGATGTATGGTCTCTGTGGAATCACCACCTCTCCTTATGATTAAATTTTTGGTATTATCAATTCAGTGGTGATTGAAAATCAATAAGGCTATTATAATTTATTTCATGAATTTGAGTCCACATCCATTGTTGAAGCTATTAGAATGGAATAATTCATATTTTTTGGAAAATGGTTGCAATATGGAGTATATTCATGATTACTCATTTATCCATGAATTATATCATCACACATACAAATCATGTGAGAAATTAAATGTTTTATGGGATTTCCAATAATTGATTTAATTATTATGAACTAATATTGTGCACCAACGATCCTTATGGTCTATTTTATTTTTTGAAGAATTATTACACTAAAAAATATTATTTCATACTTGTGTAATATTGTTTTAATTCAAAAATGGATCCCTTTACATTTACAAAAGATATTATTCTATGAAAAAATGAATCATATAAAACATTTCTTAAGTAAAATATCCTTTCAAAATTGAAAAATATTTATTAAAGAATAAAATATTATGAAAAATATTTTATTAGAAAATAAAATTGAAGAAATATAAAATAAGATTCAAATAAAATAATTTTCATGATAATGTTAAGTTACATTCAAGTTGTAAATGTTAAAACTAAGATTCATTTACAATTTTAGTAAAAGATAAAGGGGAATTGTTGGGAGGAAAACATGATGATTTATTTCAAAAAATTATGGAAAAATTTCTAACAAGGATAAAAAAATCATTTTAAAATTATATTATAAAATTAAAACATTTTTTAAACATTTTTCAAAAAAAAAATTCTTTGGAAGAAAAAATAATTACAACCGAAGAAAGAGATAATGTAAAAATTTCACAAAAAAACATACATCAATTATGTTAAGAACCAAAAAGTTTATATAATTTACTATTAGTATCATGAATTACCATAGTATAAGATAATTTATTAATATTTTGATAGATCAATTATCATATTTTATCATCAGAAACATTATCATAAAAAAACTATGATAAATAATGATAATGTAACATAAAATATTTACCAATTTGGTAACTTTGAAATGTAAAAATCATGATGGAATATCATTAAAAGAAAGATAAATTATCATGAGTATAAATAAATTCATGATATTAAATTTAAATGGGGTTGTATATACACCTCGTAAAATAATAAAGGTGGAAAAGGTAACCATATATCACAAAGAAATAAAATTTAGACAAAAATCCCTTACTGCTTTGGTAACTTTTGAACCATATTCCCCGTGAAGGAGATATTTTTAAACTAATATCTAAATACCCATAATTGTAATTATATAAATCTTAAAATACATTTATTGGTAGTATATTTACAACATACGATAAATACGTTTTCAATATGGAATGTGTCGCATAGAAGTAAAAAACTGAGAAAACTCCTTTACCGCTATAATACTATTTTGAATCGTAATCCCTATAAAAATAATAACATCAAAAGAAAATAAGAATAAAATGAAAAATAATATATTAATGACATAAATAATCAATGGTCCAGTACATACCCTATGTAAATAAATAATTGGTGAATTTCCATATATCTCCATGAAGTAAAAGAGAGACTATAAATACCATGTCGTAAGTCTTGACATCCTTCTACACATTTAAAACACCTATATAATAAATATATGTTTAATATAAATCTATTAAAAAATAAAATATATCATACCATCTATGATTTAATAATTTCATTTTATTACCTTTTTATTGACAACACCATATTAAAGTCATGTTGCATTTAATAACCGATAAATTTTTCCGATATATTTGGATTTTATTATTTATTATCCTCTGAATTGGATCTTGATTTCATCATATACAAAATTTTAACTATTATATAAATATCTTATATATTTATTATATAATTATTTATATTAACAAAAAAAATTGTGATTAAAAATGAAATACACCACTCATGGAGACAGTAGTCGAATGTACACACGAGTGACATTTTCATATTCCCATAAAATTCGGAGTATGATAGTATGTATGATATAATTATTACAAGATTGTAATAATATCATAAATATAATATAAAAATAAAAAATCCATAATTATTTTTTTCCATTATAGGTGGAAATAAAAAAAATAAGGACATCGATTTGTGAGGTGGTAGTCAATCGTACAAACGAATAGTGATTTCCTAGCCCATTTTATGGAAGATGATGTGTTTGTAAGTTATTAAATTCACATTAAAAAATATAATTATATGTGATATAATTAATATATTTTATCCTCATGGTATAATAATAATTGAAGGAGATGGAGGAAGAAATAAAATAAAAATTCTACTTGATGAACATTACCTCTTCTTCGGTTATCTTCCCTAGGTTTTCACCCAAAATATTCTTTAGTTGTATTTTTGTTAAAAATGATTATATGATCAAATTATAAAGTTTATTATGTGTTTTGGTCAGTTATTATCTAAAAAATGGTTTTATATGTGATGAGGATCAGAGAGTTGATGGAATTTTATAAGAGAGATGAGTCAATATTATAAGGTTTTGAAATAAAGAATTCACCCTATATTTTTTCCATGAAAAAAGGAAGAAATAATCGAAAATCATTGATAATATAATATAAAATGATGAAACATTTCCATAAAATCAGTTTTTTAAGTGTTTTGGGATATTTTTATCCCTTATTGTTTTAGTTTAACCCCCACTATAAACCTATTTTTACCTTTACTATAGTAATTAATTTTTACTGTTTTTAAAATTGATTTTAGTAAAAAACTAATTTAACCATATTATATAAAAAAATTTATATTAATTAAAAATATGGAGACCATTTTTTCATATTTAACTCACATAATTAGTGAATAATAATTTAAAATTAATCTCATAGGCACAAGTATAAGGTGGATTTTAAAGAGAAATTGTTAAAAAGTTTGAAATTTTTTAAATTAAAATAATATAATAAATTAATTAAAATGAAATAAATTATATTAATTGGTGTATTATAGAACAAATATTAATTTTAAACCAATTTAAAACATAATTTATCTTTATAAATGAAATAAACGAAAAGTCATTTTTCAATTAAAATTCAGTATTTTTCACTATTTATCAAAAAGTGAGACATCTTAGAAAAATGTAACAAATTCACCCTAATAAAACTGTGATATTAAAATTTGAAAATTTATTTCTATCTTTTCAAATAAAATTATGTGATAAAAAACTATTTTAAAATTAGTGTGCCAAAAGGACAAAAGTGTTTTTTAGATAATTCATTTTTAAGCTACAACTTGGATTATCTCTTGTCTAGAAAACCCAGAATATGCATTTTTAATATTTTATTGAATATATAATATATTAATTTAATTATAATAATTCAAAAAAAATTATTCCATTAATTTATATAGGTAAAATGTGTTTATTTACATAAAAATAGTTTTTCATAAAATTATTTACATAATTTTCAAAAGGGTTTTATTTTTATTTCTAATAAATTGTTGACCAAATAATTCATTATATATGCATGTTTAAACCATATATATTCATAATTTAGTTAATCTTATTCATACTCTCTTTTATAATGACTATTTTATTTCTATCATATAAAATAATAATATTTTAATTGTATGTCACAATTCGATTGAACTTGATGTGGTGTGTAACAAAAAATAAATTCAGTATTTCTTGTAACACAACACATAGTTTTCATGTAACATAATATAAACTCTGTTTTATTTGTAACTAAATCAACGTCAAATATTTTTTGTTAAGAAATCTAAATTTAGTGTTCCATTTAATGAAAAATATAAAAAAATATTAAATTTTGTTGAAATAATAATTTCAAAAAATACCAGGGTATTATTGGTATATTATGTCTCAACCTAAGAATATTTAAGAAGATATATCTAAAACAATTATAGTGAATTATTTTATAAACACACTTAAACATTAATATAGGCCATTTAAAATCTATTAGAACACACATAATGATAATTTTTCAATTAATGAATTAATAACTATGTATGTTCAAATGGTGTAAATGCTTGTGGAAAATGGGAGAAACTACTTTGCTGAAAAATAACCAGAAACAAAATTTTAATAAATTTAAATATAGTATAAATGGTGAGGATAAATATATACCAAAATATAATATTAAAAAGGAACACATTTGTTTCTTCTACGTAGGAAAATGACATGTAATGAAATTCATTCCTAAATTCCAAAAATGGATCTAAAAGAATTTTATTTCAATATAATGGGTTTTTTATGAATAAAATATTATTGATAGCGTCCAAGTGTATATGTATAAAATAAATTAGCATACCTCCTCACCCTCATGAAACAAATAAATATATAAGAAGCCTACTGAAGTATTTTAATTTTTTCAGCACACATGAAGTGGTTAACATAAAACCAACCAATAGCTTCAGTAGTGATGATGATGATGCGGTTGACCTAAATGTGTGGAATAAATATCATATTGAGATTATTTTTGGGGGGGTGGATTTCAAATCTTGTTTGGACTAATAATATAAAGATTCATTAAAGAAATATAGTTATATAGAAATAACTATGGAGGAGTACCTTCAAATAAAAAAATCCGTGTTCATCAAAATGGGGGAGGGGTATAAACAATATCATAACATTACATTTAATAAATTTATATGGAAATTTTTTCATTATTTTTAACTTTATGTATATTGTATTTTACTCCGTAAAATGTCCCCCTAAGTTCTTAAATCTTGTAAATTCTCTTGAATTCAATGTATTGGATATTTCAAAACAGTTATCTCATATGTGATCCACAAATATTTTAGATTTTCATAGTGTCCTATACCAGAAGTTGACTAGACTCTTTCGTCCTTGAATTCTAGTGTAATCCTCATAATGGTATAATTATCAAGTCATTTTGATGATATCGGTAAGAATTTTTTTCAATTTTATTGAATATCAAATACACAGGAACCTTATTCATTTTATAATGAATGTTTAGACTTTCTTATTATGATTGGAAAACTCTTTGTCCTCTTCTTAACCTATATTTGGCAACAGAAGCTTATGTTCTTCCTTTTTGTTTTGGATAACAAATATTTCATGGAGTCATTTTTTAATATATGTGTCAAAATTTAAACATTTCATAGCCCCCCCCCCCCTAATATTTTTTTAAGGGACTTCATATAGACCCATGTGAGGGGATGTTATGTATATATAATGGCATAAAGGCTCTAAAAAGATTGTTCTAGACCCCCATAGAATACTTTAACAATGTTTTTTCAATGATTGGTGTTTTATGAAATTCATTTTTAATATATTATAGTTTCATGTTGGTTTAATCCCTTTTTTCCTTGTGTTTTCACTTTAACATTTTTTTCTTAATCAGTTTTTTGTGGGGAATGAATTGGGAGATGAATTGATATCTCAAATTGTTTAAAAATATATTGGTTTATATAATTTACAATACTTGTTGGATTTATTTTTTTATATAATTCATATTATTTAGACCTTTTATGTTCTTCAAATCCTAAGGATACAAAATAACATTGAATTTGGTGTCCAATCTAGAAACAAGATGCACTCACTTATGGAGGTTGTGGGGACACATGTTCTAGTGTTATTAACTGGGTTTAATTTGTTTTTAAAAAGAAATTTTGTATTCTATGTTTCTCTAGAAATATTATTTCAATTTCCAATCTTTTTTCATTTGTTTATACATTCAGTTTTTTTAAATATTTTTTCTTTGATATATTAAAAGGATCTCATTGGTTTCGATCCATTAAAGGTTGGACTTTTCTTCATTGATCTTCAAAGTAAAATTAATTTTCATAATATTCTTGTTTTTGATAGTATTAAATGAATTTTTATAAAAGAAAATTAATCTATGTTATCAAATTGTAAATTTGTCTATATCTCAAAATAATTTATTAAAATATTAGTTCAATGTGGGGGACCTAGTACTCTTGATTTAACTGATTTTGAAATGTGTGTGGATTTAATTGAGGGAAAGAAAAAAATAAATCAAGTATATATTTTAATATAAGTTCACTAATATTCTTAATAATACATAAAAATGTATATATCTTAGTCATGGATTTAAAAACCCACAGATTCATTATTTTATTCATTAATGACTATTCAAGTTATATATATCTTTATTTTCTTCACATTATAGAAGAAGAACTTGACAACTTTAATTTTTTTAAGGATGATGTAAATAAATAATGGAAAATAAATTAATATTGTGATATAAAATCTTATTATATAATATTATGGGATACACAATATGGGTGGGAAATTACCTGGTCTATTTTCATTGTTTCTTTATTAAAATGGAATAGTTTCACAATACCTTATACCAAGATCACTAAATCAAAATTCTGTACCAAAAAGAATAAAATAAGTGTTAATGGACATGGTAAAATGTGTTCTTAGTGACTCTACATAACCTAAATTATTTTGGACTAATTCACATATGGAGACATCATAAATTTTGAATCGGTTCCAATAAATTAAATATCTAAAACAACTTTTGAATTTTTTAATAGATGGAAACCAATTTTGAGACATATACATCATTGAGGATATCCTTCAAAAGGTCATGTTTATAATCCACATGAATTTATATTATATACGAAGACCGATAGTGGATCCATTATTGTATATGATGAAATTTATAAATGATATCATTTTTATTTTCCATCATTGAAAACTCCATTGATGAAAATAATAAATGAAACATTTCTTAAGAATGACAAGATTAATGTGAGTGATATTAATAAAAAAACATAAAGATAATTCAAAATATAAACCTATTAACTCATGTGATAGATTGATAATTCCTCATAGAAAACATCATTTTCAAACAAATATAATTACATAAATGGTAGATAATCATCATTTTGATCGAATATCTCAAGAACATAGATCCCTTGAAAAATAAATTGAACCAAAATATCCTCAACAAAATAATGCAGAAACATTTATAATAACCCTTATGATGAGAAATATTTCAACATATATTGATTATAGAGTGTATCTAAAGTAATAAGGCTAAAATATTTTAGTCCACATGATCTCAAAACATTTTCACACACCATTAGTTGTAAAGAGTAAAAATTTTATTATGATACCATGATAAAGGAATTTAATTCCATGAAGTATAATAATGTTCAGAAATTTTTTTAGATTATATTTGGTGTAAATGTTATGGTATATAAAAGGGTTTCTAAAATAGATGAAAAAAATTGAAAACATTAAGAAATACTAGTCCTGACTATTTGATAAAGGGTTCACTCAAATGAATGGTTCAATCAAAAGGAAGGGATTGATTATAATGATACATTTTCTCTAGTATCCTAAACATGGTCATTATTTATTATATTTGTATTAGTAGCTCATTTTGACATTGAATTACAAAAAATGGGTGTAGAAACTACATATATAAATGGTAATATATATGAGGAGGTTTACATGACAAAACATGGATGATTCATGTCTATTAATGGTGGGAATTTGTTATGAAAGATCAAAAGTACTATCTTTGGTTTTAAATAATCATCCTAAAATTATTATTTAGGATTTCATGATGTAATTACTTTTTTTGTTTTCAATAAAAATTGTATGGTTTAATTTATATACTAGAAAAATATTTGGAGTAAAATATTTTTATTTATTTTATATGTATACTGAATTTTACTTACAAAAAATGATAAGGGTTTGTTATATAAAGTTAAATAGATTCTCTCAAAAATCAATAACATGAAATATGTGGATGATGCATTTTATGTAATTATAATACATATTCATAGGGATAGGTTGATCGGAATTTTAATATTGTCTCAATAAATATATATTAATAATATCTTAGGTAGATTTCGTATGAAATGTTGTGCACTATGTATAAAACCAATAATGAATAGTGTCAAATTATACTTGAACCAATTCTCAAAAATATTATTTTTAATGATAAAAAATTAAATATACCCCATTATATTTATTTTATGGTATTTTATTGTATCTTTGTGTTTTCATGGGGCATGCCATTGAATTTTAAAGAGGAGTGTAGGGTTGATATCAAATTACTCAATGAATAGGCCACTCAAAGGCCAGGGAGAATGTGTCAATATACATTAAGATATAGAGGGACTACATTATTATATATAAGTGAACTTATGATTTAGATGTAATCAGACACTTAGATGAAGACTTTTTTGGATTTTTTGATTCATGAAATTTTTCTTTAGGATATAACTTTATGATGGATGGTGGAGATATGTCATGGAAAATTTCTAAACATAAACTAATAGAGACTTATACTATGGAATATGAGTTGTTTCATTTTTTTAGGACACTTCTCATGGTACATTGCAAGTATTTTATTAATAGACTTGATTTTATGGATTATATTTATAGTCCATTTATTATATGTTATAAAAACATAACTACTCTCTTTTGGGATAAGAATAAAAAATTGGAATGTAAGTAAGAATATCAAAATGTGAAGCCCTTTGAATATTTTTTCTATGGGATTCAGGATGAGATGGTGTGTCTTGCTCTGAATATATTGGTCCCTATTGAGGTGTTTTTTTAAAGATTATATATGTTCTTGTGATGGTTTGGGTAACTATAAGTGATTAACTCTTTCTACCAAATCCTAAAAGGATATGGAAAATTTTCTTGATATGTACACAAACCCATTAAAGGACATAAATGATATTTTATTAAAGTGACCCTCTCTAGAAATTGTTCTCATGCAGATAGAAATAGCCATAGAAGTGATTCCCTATTGAAAACCTCTTAAAGTTATGAATCCATGTCTTACCTGACCCACATAATTCCAAATAAAGAAGAAATGTGGGGGAGATATCTCATTCCCACACATTTTTCTTAAGAAGCATCATGATAATCACTATAATGAGAGTGGAAATAAACCCAAATGAACTAAACATTTATTACAAGAGACAATTATTTCAAACTAATTGTGTATTATGTTTTTAAAGGCTCTCACATTTATTGGATAAAAAGAAATAAAATTGTAACCAAACTTATTTTATGATAATAATAAGTGATCATGAGCAATATTACTATTATGAAAATATTTTATTAACCTGAAATACCATAGGTTTTTATTTTTAGGCTTCTTTCCTCCCTGATTTCATTTCAAGATAAAAATATTCCTTGAAGGTGGGACAAAATTGTGTTACCCCAAAGACCATGATTTGGGTTAATGGTAATGTACAATAGCATGGGGAAAGAAAGGTAAAAGACTATATACTATTTTAGGAAGATGTATGGGATTATAAATCCCTTTAAAAAATTTCCCATCATTGATGTGGGAAACAAGAAATAGTCCTGGGATGCAAGTACCTTTTAGTATATCCAAGTAATTAAAAAAAGGTTGAATGACCTGAGAATCTTGGTGTGTGTATTTATATATTAGATAACTAGGATTAGAAAATGAAAAAAACACACATCTAGACAACCTAGTGGGTGAATACCCTTCTCTCTCTATAATGAATGACAATCAATAAGTATACCTAAATTATTACGTATATATACCTAGTGTAAATGTCCTTGATGACCCCGAATACCCAATTTAATGTGCCTTAAAGGCCCTTAAAAGAGATTCCTCAAATTCTAAAATATGTAGGCTACATCAGGTTATGCCATCATACCCCCCTCCCCTTAACCCCATTAGTAATCAAATCACATGTATAGAAACAAGAATCTATAGTCAATAATTTTTATCGCAGCAGATAATGTCACAAATAGACTTTTGTCACCCCAAATGGAGGACCCCATTAGTCTTTCTATAAATACCTCAATAGAAACTCTCAATAGTGGCCAACATAGTTTTTTTTATTTTATTTTATTTGTTATATTTATATTTATATAACCATTAATTTTTTTCATTAGGGATATTATACATATTGTATCTCAAAAGTAAAGAATCATACATTGAAAATTTCATAATACAAAACTTATTAATATTATTAATTACAATATTAAAAATACACTACTATCTTATATTAATTTGTAAATCAATTAGTAAAAAATAAACTAATAACATCAATACATACAAATATCTAACCACAACATCTAACTGAAAATTATCTTTTTAAAGCAAGGAACACTTCAGGAATAACTGGAATCCTTATAGGTTCAGACCAGACCATCAATCAACACCAAAATAAATCACTAAATCTTTAAAAAAATGATTAAGTATATTAGAAACCATTCTTATATATAGCCTCCATCAGAGGGAAAATTCATTCATTTCTAAATAATACATGATAAGGTCTTATAAATTTTAGTTTATCTTTTCCTATGATTGTATAAACTCTTCTACACAGATCTTTCTTTCACTGAATCCATGTTTCAAAATATATTTTTTTACTGAATCATATACACTATTATTTTTTAATGTCTAGTAGAATCATCCCATCAACCATAATGATGAACTTTTATTGGGTATCATTGACCCAAAATTTATTCTCTAACATTTCTGCATTGTAGTGGATGATGATATCTGATTCTCCCATTTTTCCCCAGTCCCCTCTATTGTCCTAACCATCCTATTAAATACTACATGTTTCTGAATCTTGTCTTCCATCATACCACCACTTTGTTTCAATTCCTTGGCCTCCCCACACTCTACTGACTGAGCTTCTCTTGAAATAATTGATCTCTATTTAGCTTTCGGTACTTGAGAACTAGATTCACTTGCTGCCTTATTCCTCTTGGCATACCTTGTTTCCATCATCTTGGGTAATTGAGAGTAGTTCTTTCATCGTTTAAACTTATTTTCCTTTAACACAATGAAGATCTCTAAGTCTATTTTTTTTCTTTCCAAGCCATCTTCCTAATTGGGAAATGTATGCCTATTTCATGAAATTCTTCACCATTATCCACATAAATATGGATGGATATCTCATCCAACTAAATTTATCCCCTCACCCTATATTATCCAATCACAACATTAATGAATTTTTATAAAAAGTAATAAATAAAAAATAAAAAAAACAATAAATAGTATCAATAAAATCATACAAAATAATAATAAAAAGATTTATATAATGATTTATAGTTAAATTAAAAATATACAAAGTCCTCAAATCATTAAAAAAATGGAACCATAATGATCACCCCAGTAGCATTCCAAAAAAACATGTACACCTTAAGAAGGTACATAAAACCTATTGAATTCCATAAATTGTCAAATATGTGAAAAAATGAAACATATAATAATGGATAATTAAATTCAAAAATGGATTACCCAAATCATTAAAAATTCTGATAGCATTTCAATTACATATACAATTTAGAAAAACAGTCTATAGATTTAGAAGTACCTAAATACTACAGAAAATCCTAGTCCGGGATATATTCAAATGAATATCCAAATTATAACTAGGTATAGATTCATAAAATAACTAAATATGTTTCCTTATACATTCAAATGTATGTAATTCATACATAATTGGAAAATCTCCCACCTCATTCTAACTTCTCCCCAATTGACTCATTTTTCATATGCAAATTACTACCAATATCTATAGCATGTAATGATATTGATTTTTAGTTACTTCAATATTAAAGAACTATATTATTTAAAATTATATATATTTATAATTACTAATATATGTGTCAGGGAAAACATATAATAGTAATATTGGATAGCTTTCCTTCGCATTTAATCTATTTTCAACATTATTAAAATCCTAAAATGAAAGTTTTCCAAAAATATAATTGAATACAAAAATTACTCCCATAGTAAGTCCTAACTAATAAATTTATGACCTACCTAAATAAAATATATCACATAAAGTAAAAAATACTATTGCAAAAAAACTCAATATAAATATATCATTTTTAAGGAAATGATTAATCATTCCCAAAATTAATCAACATTTAAACAACCAATTGAAATTCAATGTCACAATTGAATGGATAAAAAAATTAAAATAAAAATTTAGGAAATAAAAAATACAAAGACATTCAAATAATCAAATAAAATTTAGTCCAGTGTATTATGGAACAAAATAAATAATTCAAATTTTAGATATGAATTTTTACCAT
Source organism: Viscum album (assembly GCA_963277665.1). NCBI lineage: Eukaryota > Viridiplantae > Streptophyta > Magnoliopsida > Santalales > Viscaceae > Viscum > Viscum album. The sequence continues at coordinate 555,288,735 of OY728135.1, forward strand.
GTGAAATGAGAGTGTGGAGTGTAGATAACATTTCAGAAATTAAATTTAAAAAAATTACAAAAATTTGAATGTTTAGAATATCGATTCTTCTAGGAGCTATGTCAAATAGAGTAACCAATAATAGGTATGGAATCAGGATGCAGTGGGTTTAGTGTGTCAACCATAGAGAAGTAAGATCATTGTGATGTGGTATATCAAAAAAATTAGGATTTTCGGTTAGGTTTCATGGATGAAATGGGATGGGTGTTAGAGAGTCATTCCATAGGGAGGTATATTTTTCCGGAATTGATAGGGGCATAGAGTGTTCCATCCAACAGGGGTTCTTAAGGGTCGACATTAGTGAGGATAACTAGGCGAGTGGCAATGGGGGCGAGGTCATGAGTGGCTGTAGGAGGGGTAGTTGAAATTTATTGTGAGGGGAAAGATTTTTTTAATGGATTTTTTGATTTTTTTAAATAGGAATTTGTTAAATTTATTTTTAAAAATTTGTAGATGAAAAGGGGCAGGCCAACTTCTTCCTTTCAATGAAAATTTAAAAAAAAATCTATTTTAAATATACTTTGTTGTATATTTAAATTTTTTATCTTTATTTTTATTTTATTTTTTGTTTTTTTTTGTTTTTATATATATATAAAAATGTTTATGGTATAATTTATATTTCATTTAATATCAATAATTACTATCATTACAACACTCTATATTTTTTACAGAAATCTTCACCTAGGGCCCTCTTTATTAAGAGGGGTTTCTATAGAAACAATTCTGCATTTCTGATGTGGGATCAATGTTCTATATTTCCAATAAATAATTAATAATATATTATTATTAATCATTTTAAATCATTTCATTAAAACTATTAATAAATATTTTATAATATTATTAAACACCTAATTAATTTCTAAATAGTTACTAATATATAATAGGTTTTAATTAATTATATATTAAATAATATATATTTAATGAAAAAATAATCTAAATAATAAGTAAATAATATTTCATAATTATGTAATATATAATTATTAAAAATTATACTGTAATTATTAATTATTAATTAATTATTAATTAAGAAATACTAAATTACTAAACAATTAATTAGATAATTAAAAATATTATTATTAATTGCATATTTATTAATTAGTTAATAATTAATTGTTAATTAATAAAATAACCGTTAATTATATAATAATAAATTAGTTAATTTTTAATATAATTATTCATTAAAATTATTAATTATTAATTAATTAGTTAATTTTTAATATAATAATTAATAAGTTAATTAGTAATATAATTATTAAATAAAATTTCTGTTTTTGTTTATAAATTAAATAATTAAGTAATTAATAATATAATTAGAAAATAATTATCATTAACTATTAATTATTAGTTATTAATTAGATAATTATATAGTTACATAGTCATATAATTAATAATAATATAATAATTAATTAGTATTACAATTTTATACTATATAAGGATCGATGGCCTCCATCCCTCACTTCTTTGAATCAACTCACATGGATGGTGGCTTGGATGTGAAATTTGAGAAGGATTCCCTTGTTGCTCGATTCAGATGGCGAGTGTGGGGTGAGGATGTACGTCGATCTTTTATGACTTGTGCTTTTGATGTTTTTATGGAAATATCCAAGTGTGATACGGTTTCTGGGTGATATAATGTTCATGTGGCGGTTTTTGGGAGCAATCGTGGTCAATTTGTGGTTTCCATACATGTAGCGGTTTCGGGGAACATGCCTATTTGTGTGGTGGAATCTATGAGGGATGATCTTATTCTAAAATTGGCTCTAAATTCTTTCTCATTCTTTATAGGGTCTTCTAATGGGTTGATTCATCGAAAGGGTACACTGCCCATGTGAGAGTGGATGGCACTGCTATCTACGCTCGAATGAAGTTAGCTATACACTTGGTCATTTCCAGACTAATATTACCCAAGGGATCCAAACCCAAGAAAATTTATGATTTGGTTAGTTGGTTATTTGTGATTTGGGGATTGAAGGATTGGAGATTTGTCTCACAAAGAAGTGGGATCAACCACATTCTATTTCCATCGAAGGATTAGAAATTGAAAGTGTGCAGGTTATGTTCGCTTTCCCTCAAGCCTTGTGACCTTTACCTTTAACAATTGGACCAAGGATTCATACCTTTAGAGGTTTCTAATTCTTCTACATAGCTATGGGTCAAGGTCTATTGTTTTAATTAGTTGTTGAGGAACCTAAAGATCATGTATGACCTCGCTCTTACGATCGGTGTTCCTATCAAACTTGATATTGAAACCAAAATTTCCCACTTAGGAAATTATAACATATTCCTATTTGAAGTTGATATAGGAGCTACAATGATTTTTGAAATATTTTGGTTCACTATCTTTGATGAGAATGAGTTGAAAATTGAGTATGAGAATGTTCTGAAATTCTGCTCGAATTGTAAGGAAATTGGGTATGATTCAGAAAATTGTAGAAAATTTATTATCAGTTATATTTTCTATACCCATGTCCATGTAGGTATCAATTGAAACAATAGGTGTAGCCATGTCCATGCTACAGATACTGGTGACTCAGTTAACAACATACCTGATGGGAAGCTATTGAACCAACTATCAGTGTTGGCTGATGAGGGATTAGAAATATTGGTGGATGATCAGCCAGAGACTAGAATAGATAATGTATCTTTGTAAAAACATGATGATGGTGGTAGACCTCAACATCTAGGTAGTGTTGTAAGGAATTAAAATTCCCTGATTAATGATGTAAATTTATATGTTGTGCATGATAATGGAAAAATGATGTTGGTATGCATGCATCCATAGAAACTAAAACCACTAAAGTGGAACTTGTGAAATGTTCTAGAAGGTTATGGTCATACATAGTTGCTAATAAAGTGTTATCTCCACCCATGCAGGGGGTTATGTTTTAGGATTCTCTTGTATGTGTGACTATGGATGCCTCCTTTATGTCAAACAGATTGGTTCTTATTGATAGGGAACCTGTGACTACATATAATATTACTTTGCATGAAAAATTACCTCTAGATGTAGTAAAGATTAACATAAAGTGGAAAATGGAGGGTTTCAAATGAATAGGAGGACAGTACATATCTCTTAGCTAACGTTTTTTCAGTCATCCCATGTTAACGATGTTATCAAATTATAGGTTCATGATTCTATTAATGACGTTCTCCGCCATATTCCAAAAACCTGGAGATGGGGAAGGTATACCAAATCTTTTGGATAAGCGAATAGGGATGCTTCTTAGGGGTATAGAGGGGATTCTCAATCTATGAGGGATCATCTCACACCATATTAGATAAAGGTTAATGAGAAATACAATGGTATTCTTAAACAAAGGAATTTCTAGTCAGAATGGGAGTCTGCTGATGATGGTGATGCATCTGATCGTGTCTCTGATCCTGATTATGGTGATGCTAATGCTTTTCTCATTTTCAATGTGGGATTTCTTTTTTTTCTATTCTTATTTGAAGTATAGTTTAATTTTCATTCATCTTAATATTTATGGGATTTCCCTAAACCCTCTAGTTTTTTTATAAAATTCGTGACATGAATTGGTCACCCAATTCATCTGGTAAATGAATTTATTGAAAAAAATGTAACATTGCAACCACAAGGTGTAAAGAGGTTACACCAGTGGGGAGTGATTGGAAAAAAACAAGAATGAACTACAAAAATTTCAAGTAAATTTGAAATGTTCAAAACACCTTATCAATATATATCCCATTATCTTTATTGCTGATGATGTTCTAGAGATGAGGAACCACTTCTCTAATGTTAACTGAAAAGAGTTCACAATACATCATTGAACATAACCAATGAAATCAAAGACCTATAAGAAAATAATAGTGATCCAAGAGAGCTACCAACAGTTGTAAAGATCTACAACATGTTGAGAACTATATTGGTTACATCATGATTCATCAAAGAAACAAAACTATGGTATGTCTTTCGTAAAATTTCTGTCCATTTCTGGTTTTTCATATCCAATAAACCTTGAAACAAAATCATCCCTCTAAGTATTACATTCACGATGAACAAAAACATGTACTTTAACCTTTGTATAATCATTCAATATAAGACATAATACATATCCTAGACACAGAAACCCATGTTTTATAGTAATGTTGAAGTTGAATTCATCAGTGTGCCAAAAGATTCATGTCCATCCATGAATAGGTCTACTCTAAAGCTATATCAAAAACATTGAAACCCAAATAATGCAAGAGTACTAAAGCTGAATGCATCCACCATCCCCAAGACACAACAAGAAACAATCCAAACTCACTAAAAATATAGCATCTCTCAATATCAGAAAAACAATCCACACCAAGAAGCAAGATCAAACATAAATAACTCTAGCAAGAAAACCATTAATCAATTATTCCTTCCCAAGGGATGTCTCTGAACATGAAATCCAAATATTTTTTTATTCATCAACCAACCTGATAAACATGTGGTTCCTGATTTCATGATTCATTTTTTCGGAAATTTCACCATTTTTGTATTTCCAGAAAGTAAATTCATCATGATCACCCATCCATGAATACACTGTATCACTCACATCATCACTAATTGTTTAGGCATCTCTATACACAAGGACATTGTTTGGATCGTTTTCCTCCTCTACTAAGTTAGGGGTTGCAACAGGTTCAGCAAAAATCAGTTGTTTTGAAGGCTCGGTGGTTTCCTTATTATAGGCTTCAAGTGATCTTGTAACTGTTGTTCTTTCAAGATTAGATTAGTCCCTACATTTTCTAGTTTTTTTGGGATTTGGGGTAATGTAACCATCAAAATCCACCATCATTTTTTCCCTCTCCTAACACATGATTTTAGATATGCTTCCTCAATTCAAAATGTTTGATCCTCATCCTCCTGTAAAGAACTAGAGTCAATTAGTAATATAATTATTTACTATATAATTATTAATTAGTCATATATTAATTAATTATATAATTATTAATTAAATAAAAAACAATTATTTTATTAGTAATTTAATTATTAATTATATAATAATAAATCATTCAATTAGAAAAATAATTATTAATCATCATTATTAATTACTAATTCTTAATAATTAATTTTATATTAATTAATTACTTAATTAGAAATATGATTATTAGTTCTTAACTATATAATAAATAATTAGATAATTAGTAATGTAGTTATTAATTATATAATAATTAATTAGATAATTAAAAAATATAATTATTTATTATATAGTAATTAATTAGTTAATTAGTAATATAATTATTAATTATATAAGAGTTAATTAGTAATATAGTCATTATTTATATAATTATTAATTTTTTACAATTAATTAGTTAATTAGTTTTATAATTCATAATTATATAATTATTATTTATATTATTAATAAATATTTTATAGTCCTTATAAATATATTTTTATTAATTACATATTATTAAATTTCTAATTAATTAAATCTTTTTATTTATTATGAATCACATAAAAATTAATTAGTTTATGGAAATTTTTATTAAATAGTAATTAATAGTTTTAATTAATTTATTAAAATTATTAATAGTAATATATTATTAATTATACATAATAAAGGGGGAACGTAAATCCCAAAATCGGAAATGTAGAATGATTTCTAGGGAAGAGAGTCTTATAAAAGGGAGACCTAGGGTTGGTGTCAGAATTGTTGACTACATTAATGGATAAAATGTTGGATATTAAATAACAGATAAATTATTCTAAAAATAATTTTATTTATATATGAATATATATAAACAAAACAAAAGAAAATTAAATTAAAAAATTTAAATATACCGAATGTATATTTAAAATAAATAATTTTATTGTTGAAAAGAGACATGCCCGCTTCCACCATTCATAAGCATTAAAAAATGTCCTAGAATTTTTTAAAAAAAATTCATGAAACACAAAAAAAAATAACTTGAGGGGAAACTGATATGTGGTTGTGAGGATAAGAATCGATGGGGTGATGTTGCATGAAGTATTAGCAGTTGTGGAAGAAAGCAACGATGAGGGGTGGTCTCATGAGAGTTAGTAAGGGGAGGGGTCATGAGCATCGGGCATGCTCAGGGTTCTGAATGAAGATGGGGAGAAGATTCATCTCGAGTAAGAGTGAGGTAAAGGATTTCATGAGTGGGAGGGATGAGATTTTTTTCTATTTTCTGTATTAAAAACTAGGTGATTTACAATGAAAATGGACAATATCAATTTTTAAAGACATCCTTTGGTAGCCACCCATTTCTAACCTCCATGAATACTTATTTTTTATAACCAATACATAAATGGATTTTATTGTCTACCAAAAGAGGTCACTAAAAGACTCATGTATCTATCGATAGTCACTTCTGTCTCATCTTATTTTTTTATAGAGATCTCTAAATAACAGTTGTTATAGGCCATACTATTGGCACATATTTCTATCATCGTTAGGTGGTCCTTTTAGACCACAATTCAGGGACAATGTCATCCATTTATTTTGTGGGAATAGCTAATACTGACCATATAACACCCAAAGATTTTATGAAATCCTTTTCTCAAATATTTTTAATGTCTTAGAAAATTTATGTTATACGCAACACAATGTTTAGAAAAACTAAAAAATACTATTAAAATATTATTAGTTATTATGACAATTATATCCTAGTCATTGGATTGTAGAAAATAAATAAGACTAACTATATTATAAGATACCTACAGTTTGTACATTTATAAAATAAATTCAACGGTTAAAAATTTGTTATAATTGAAAATAAAAATCATTTTAATGTAAGATAAATAATTTTAAAAAAATATTATCCGAGAAATGTGTTATTATCATCATAAATTAAATTAATCACTATTAATGAATTATTTTAATGAAATTTTATATTATATATTAAATAAAATGTTTTATTGTGAATCTAATATTTTTCTCCGAATTAGATAAGAATAAATCCCTTTTTATTCATAAATATTATCTTTTTCAAAAAAGTAGTTATGTTGGGTTTTGAAAATTTATTTTTAAATTAATTATTCCTAATTTATAAAATATTTTTTAATAAATGAACTTCATTATTTAAATATAAATATCAAAATAATCTTACATTAATTTTTTTAAAATTTTATTAAATGATTTATCTTTCAATGAATAATTTAAAATTCTTTTTTTATTAAAAAATGCATTTATTTTAAAGGATTCAGAAAATTCCATTTTTAGAAAAAATGGTTTAAAAGTAAAATTAATTAATTATATTATTATTATTCCAATTCAGTTTATTTGAATTATTTTCATGTTGAATTTGTTTATAAAACATTTTATACTTAAGGAAAATTTGTTTTGGAAACCTTATTTTTCATCGCAACTACGAGTATAATTTTTAATGAAATTTATAGACTTATATTAATTGAATTTAGTAAAATGGATTTAATATTTGTAATTATTATAATTAATATTATAATATTTTTTATCTAAATTTTTTGTCATAATGAATTTTAAAAATGATGAAAATATAATTACATCGGTTAAGGTTAAAATGGGTTTACGGGGGGGGGGGGGGGGGTTAAACGAAAATATCTGTTTAAGTTTTATAAAAATTAAATTTATAAATTCAATTGGATCTCCATATTCCATATTTATCATATCCAACCATCAATTATATTTTAACATATATGCATTTATCTTTAGAATCAATTTTTCATTATTTATTCATTTGGGAGATTTCCATGTTGTTTCCAAGTGGGTCATTTCCCCCACTTATAAAATGAGAAATCATATCCTCCCTAATGCACACTTATGAAACATTTTGGTTTAAAAAATACCTAATTATATCCCTTATTTACTTCTCTTTCCATATCATATAGTCCTTTTTTGATTGGTACACCCACCATAGAAGTATTTTTGTGCCAACCAAAATTGGATTTTCGATGAAAACGGGGTTTGAACGTGTATGAAGATTATATAGTCTTTAGGTTTGAGATCTTTATCTCACTTTTACTTCTCTGGTATACATTCCATACACACCAATTTGTTTATGTAGTTTTTATACTTCCCATTAATATATTTTATATTGATTCTTATGAAAATTATTAGTATTCAAATATATATCTAACTTTATTTCATTCATTGGGCTTATAATTTAAAGGATATCCAAATGTTAAGGGATTTAAGTTATAATATTATTTTTATCAGTACTGTTATTTATTATTATAATGATGATAAGATTTATTTATCTAGCTCTCTATACTCTCATAATTTTTCTTCTCCTCTAATTATATATACAAAATACATGATTTCGTACCATTTATGATCTCATTATGAACTGAAGAGACAAAATATTTTTTTTAGAAGATCTACTTGATATATCTCTTTAGTAAAAATTCCATTCTCTTACCTATAAATATTTTCTAATAAAAAAATTGGAATATTCTTTCTACTCCCCAATAATTCATTAAAGTCATTTTTACGTTTTTTTTATTTTTAAAAGTGTTTTAAAATAAATATTCATGTATCTTTCTAAATGCGTTTATTTTTGGTGAGTTTTTATACTTATGTAGAAAGAATGTTTTTTAAACATTATGATATGAATATAACTTCACACAATTATAAAAAATAACCTCATTGAATCTCCAATTATAATTTTCCAATTTTATTTTCAAAGAAAAAGTATTTTCACAATATATTGATATTTTTAGTTTTAAAATTGATGTTTTAGAATTTGAAAAGCTATTTTCCCCATCAATACATTAATGATCATTTTATTTAATTTATTTTAATCACCAATGAAAAAATTTAGTTTTTTATATTTTACTTGGGGATATGATCAAATGGACCGATACTACTTCTTTATTTTTAGTTTTAAAATTATGATGATGAGATATTTATGAAATCTATTTATTTTCTATGGGTTATGATATGATTTATTGATGAAATGTTTATGAAATCTAATATATTTTCATTGGTTATGATATGATGATATGATGAATGCTTAATGATTTTATGGAAAATGTATTTATGGTTTTTATTATGTTATTGATGATAAATAAATTATATATCCCTCTAATGCAGAGTTTAGATTATTATATTGTAAATACCAGGAAAATTCAAGGAAATTTTTTTCTTAAATTATTTGGAATTTTACGAGTCCGCAGTTTCTGATGACGCCTGATTCCGAATCTTGGTGTGCCTGGAATCAATTTCTAAAGTTTTGTTCGAGTACGTTCAGTAAACGTATGTGTGGGTTTTTCTATCTTTTGAACCATTGCTCGGAATTGAATTATAAGGAAATTGATGAACTCGTAGTGCCGGTATTCGCTTAAGGGGACCATTACAGCAGTTGCATTGTATACAGGATGGATGTTATAATTAGGGGTTACTAAATAAAATTATAGATTAAATAAAAATCTGTGTGTAACACATTTTTATTTGAAAGGTGGTTAAAGTATCTAGGTGGAGCTTAGGGGTGGGGCCCACCACACCATAACCTCCCTTGGGAGGATATAACTAGGGGTGGGTCCCACATGAACCCAAATCCTTCAACTCCCTTTAAACCCCCCCTTTTGACTCTATGACTCACCTTAGTATTAATAAGGCCACCACCCTTCATTTATTTAAGGTGAACTCTCCATCTTCCCCTCTCATTTAGTAATCCAACAAACTAATTAATGAATTGAACATATTCAATTAAATTAATTCTATATTTTGAATTATAAAAAAAATCTTGTCAACAGTAATATAATAGAAGTGCATATTATTTTAGTTGGGTTGTGGAACTTTGAGAGAGATTTGGGAGAAACTCTTGGTGGAATATTATTCTCTCGACGAAGAACATCATTAATCAATGAAGAACGCTCCACGTCTCGAAGAATGTAAAGCAACTCCTTCTACCTTCTTCAACCGAAGCAAGAACATGAGGCGACGCCCACAAGGAACGCCCGTCATCCTTACTCTTCATTCTCATCAAGGGAGAAGATTCCATCCGTGAATAATGTTTCCAATAATGACACTTCCGCCTCAGACGCACCCCGACATCAACGAATCGATGTCGTTGTCAACGAACGAACATGAAATCAAGTTAGGGGGTTTTGTATAATTTCAAATGAATAAAATTATACCCTTGTTCTTGATTTATGCTTTGGTTCATCTATGGCATTTTCATATCGCCTAACGTAGTGGGCGCGGGCTGAACGAACACGGCCCAATGAACCTCTGTTGATTCTTGCTTGCATCAACAAAGGAGGTGGAGCCGGTAGGTCACGGTGTCGTCGCATAGTACCAGAAGAAGGAGGCCACGACTACGCAGGCCATGGAGGATGGAAGAATCTATGGTGATCGGAGGCGGCGGCGATCGGAGGTGGTGAACGCATGCCAGCTGCTTGGAAGAAAACCACAGCCCGCATCCACGTGCCACTTGAGCTGAACAACCGGCCGGGCAGGTGGACCGCGGCACCAGCAGTTGCCACGCAGAAGAGATGCGGCTCGAAACCGTGGGCCGCTTGTACTGAGCGAAGCGGACAGCTACGGCTGGTCAGGCATAAAAATTGCGGCGCTGCACGGTGGGGGAACCGCGGCCCGCAACTGGGGGACGCTCACTGGAGAACCAGTCGGCAACCTGCCGGCCGAGCTAAAGACACGAGGCGCTGCTCGGCGCCACTGAGCGAACCATACCGGCCCGCTTCGTGGGTCGAGTCTATGGGTGGGCCATGCCCTACCGAGCCAGGACAACCCCTAGCCGGGTCGAACCCACCGAACCATGTTGGGCCGACCCGCTAGCCCACTAGGCTTGACAGGCTGGGCCCGTTTCGCTTAAATGCGAATAACATCTAGACCACGCGTCCGAATAATGTTCCATCTATGGGACTAAGACCCTTGAAATGAGGTGGTGCTTTTTCTATTCTCTATGTGAGTTTTTGATGAATATGTAAAATGGCCGGGTTTGGATCATTCGTAAATCCAACCTAGCCCCTAGAACAGAAAATCCAATAACTCTCAGACCAGGCGTCTGATTGACGCACCATCTGTCACCTTGGGTTTTATTTGATGAGACAGAACTTCGAGATACATCAACTCATGACTTCGTGATAATTTATGTATCGACCCCCTTTTTCTCGAGGAGCAGACCCTCCCAGAATCGAGCGTGCTCTTTGCGGGAACCCTAGAGATGGCTATGACTTCATCGACTACTGTAATAGAATCCTCTGTGGGTTCGATGACGACGACTAATGTACCAGAATCCTATGTGGGTTCGATAGTTCTGACTTCTGTTCATGTATCCTGTGTGGGTCCGACAGAATAGCTAGCATGTATCCTGTGTGGGTCCGACATCATAGAAGAGATAGCTGGTCATGTATTTTATGTGGGTCTGACAACTTAGACAAGATAGGTGGCATGTATCCTGTGTGGGTCCGATAGCTTAGCTGGTCCTGTATCCTGTGTGGGTCTGACAGCTTAGATGATCTGGTGGATACATCTGATCATATATATCTCTCTAGTATTGTGGCATACCTATGTTAGATGATTCATGTCCTTCAACCAATATCATCATGGTGATTGACTTTACATCCATTGTGGAATTGGTTTGTTCTTGAGATCGAGAGTTGGAGCCAGACTGAGATTGGTAACTCAGGTATATATATGGACATATACCTATGTAGGGTTGGTTGATACTTCGTGATTGTATATTTCTTATATTGTTTATCCTTATTGGATATTGTGAGACCTTTCATGTCTCGGGGTCCCTACTGAGTATCATTATACTCACCCATGCACGAGATATGCCCAAACCACGTTGTTTTGGATGCAGACGACGGATATCCCTGACGGATGCTGAGAGTGCCACAACTAGACGGTACCCGGAGGTGGACCTTATGATGAGTCGACACACAGATGGGACGGATGCACCTAGGGTGATGAGGAGGCCATCTGTACCCACCATTCAGGTGGGATTTCCGGATGAGGACTCAGTGGTTGATGTTTTACCTTTCCACGTTTTTACTACCTTTTTAGTTGTTTGTACTTTACTGTCGGGATTGTATTTTTGGCCCCTTTCCATTCAGCACTTTCATTTGTATACAGCTTTACTTTGTGTTTACTTCCAGTTGTGTACTCTATTGTTTTTTTTTCTTTTTTTTTAAAGGTAATGTCTTCCCTTTTTATCGGGATTTCTCCTTTGGTGCTCCCCGCCAGCCCCTTTCCTATAGAAGGCAGGCTTGGGGTAGTCACAACATGGGCCCCAAGAATGGGTCGTGACAAATTGGTTTCCGAGGGGTCGGTTCTACCGCATAACTTAGACTCTGATTATTTTAACAGGAATAGTGTTTAGTGTTTTGGGTGTGGTTATCTGATTTGGGAAACTGGTGTTGGTGCGACATCCAACGTATCCTTACAATAGGACTCTGACTTATGATCTCTGACTCAGTGCATGAAAACACTGATTGCGTGTGTGTTTCCTTGAAAATGATTTCGTCGTGATTACTTTGTGTCAGCTCACCAGGTATACTATTTTGACGGTGGCACACCTGTTTCATTTCAGGATGGCCCCACGAAGGAAGCTAGCTAGGGTTTTAAGTTACGTACGAGATGGTAGCCCACCGAGCAAGGAGGCCTCGGTGTAGGGCCCCATCAAAGCGGAGGCACCAGCGGTACCACTACCCACTATGCCGCTGATACCACCAGCTCCAGTAGCAGAGAGTGCATGCCACCTAAGTGCGTTGCATGAGTTCCAGCGCCAGAGGCCACCCAGGTTCTAGGGAGAGACGAACACACAATCATATGAGGATTGGCTGGAGACTATCGTGAGATTTTTTAGATTGGTAGGGACACAAGCCAGCCTCATGGTGATCCTTTCTGTGAGTTTCCTATGTACAACGGCAGGTATATGGTGGATCCCGATGCTCTAGGTGCATGTCAAGGCATCTTTATTCTGGACAAACTTCGAGAGTCTCTTCCGCTCAGAGTTTGTTCTAGCCACCCTTCGTGCGGTGCAGATTTAGGAGTTACTTCATTTCCAGCAGGGCAGCATTACAGTAGCTCAGTACTCAGCGAGGTTCACTGACCTCTCGCGCTACTCCATGGATATGGTATGGGCCCCATTCTTCAGGGCCCGGACCTTCGAGCAGGTACTCAGGCATGAGATCAGGGCTTCAACGATTCCCCTCAGCATTCCGATGCAGGAGTGGGTACTGGAGCGAGACCATCTAGTGGAGAGTTTTATCGCTGAGTAGTCACCAGTGGCGAGACCCACCACAGGGAAACACGTAGCGGAGTCTTCTGCTGCCGGAAATAGAAATATAACACAGAGGTCCAAGTGGACCAGGCCATCAGGTGGGCAATCCCAGGATACATGTTCAGTTGTGCGGGGCACATGAGACAGAGTCAGCTATATGAGGAGAAGGTAATTCTATGCATGAGGCGGGCAGGGCCACATGGCTCGTGACTGCCCGACCCGCCATGCAGATGAGTAGTAGACAGTTGAGGGACCTCCCAGGCATAGGCAGAGGTTCGACCATGGTGGTCCACTAGGAGCAGGCAGACGAGGTAGAGGAGTTGGTCAAGCAGCAGGCGGTGGACGATGTTTCAAGGCTCTACCACCACCACCACCAAGAGTTCCACCCTGACCATAGAGAGCTGGCGGACAGAGGCCAGCTCAACTTTAGGCAGTCAAGACCTATAACCACGGCGCACCTGAGATGATTTTAGGTACTATCGGTGTCTACTCCACCCTTGCTACAGTACTCATAGACATAGGTGTGAGCCATTCTTTTATTGTCGCTGCCCTTTTTTGGAGCTCGGAGATTCTGACAGAGCTGTTGGCTCGATCCTTACTGCTAGAGACTCCTACGTGAGTAGACTCGACGATTACGCATTGGCTTTGGTAGTGTGATCTTACTCTAGGAGGCGAGAGCATCATTTGGGATCATCATGTAGTGGGATCGAGGCCTTAGGATGTCATCTTTGGTATGGAAATGTTATCCACCGTTCATGCTCAGATTGACTGTATTAGGCCCAAAGTGTGGTGTATCCTCTTGGATGGGACCAGGTTCATCTTCACCAGGGAGAAGGGATCCTTAGCATCACAGGATGGACTTACCAAAGGAGGGGGCAGCCGATCACACATCAGTTGGCTAGTCTCATCCTCGAAGTGGTTGATGTGTGGAGTCTGAGTTTTCCTATTATGATGGATAAGTACGCTAATTTTATTCCTAATGTCGTTCTAGGACTACCTCCTCACAGAGAGATAGAGTTATACATTGAAATGTACCCCGAGATAGCACCGATATCTACTCCATCATATCAGATGGCTCCCCTGGAGCTTTGTGAGCTATGGGTACAGCTAGAGGACTTGTTGGGGAAGGGATTTATCTGACCCAGCGTTTCACCCTGGGCATCTCCAATTTTGTTCGCCAATAAAGGTGGATGGGAGATTGTGACTGTGTGTCGACTACCGTCACCTGAATCATGTGACCATGAAAAACAAGTACCCACTCCCGATGATTGATGACCTCTTTGATCAGCTTAAGGGATCACAATGGTTCTCGAAGATAGACCTCAGGTCAGGCTATCACCAGCTCAGAGTTTGAGACGAGGATGGCCAGAAGATGGCCTCCAGGTGTCGGTATGGCCACTAAGAGTTCTTGGTTGTTCCTTATGGCATAACCAACACTACATAAGTGTTCATGAGTTTCATGAATAGGATCTTCCAGCCTTACCTTGATCTCTTTTTGGTAGTTTTCATCGAAGAAATACTGATTTACTCGACTACTGAGGAGGAGAATTCCTACCATTTGCGGGTAGTGCTGGATTCACTCCGAGATAACCAGCTTTATGGTAAGCTCTCGAAGTTCCAGTTCTAGATTCGAGAGGTTAACCTCTTAGGTAACGTCATCTAAAAGGTTGGAGTTGCATTGGATCCAGTAAAGATCGAGGTAGTGCTTGATTCAGTGCCACCCAGGAGTGTGACAGAGGTGCGGAGTTTCAGGGGTCTGACTTGGTACTATCAGAGATTTCTGCCAGACTTCTCCAAAGTTATAGTATCACTTTTAGCATTGAAAAATTAGTGGAAACCCTTCGTTTGGTCATAGAGATTCTAGGAGATCTTTTATGAGCTGAGGCAAAGATTGACCGGTGCGCCCATGTTGAGGCTACCAAAGGAGGGTGTTGGGTACATAGTCTACTACTACACATTAGGGTCCGGACTCGGGTGTGTCCTGATGCAAGAGTGAGTGGTGAATGCATTTGGTTCATGGAAGTTGAGACAGCATGAGCAGAACTATGCTACCCATGACCTAGAGTTATTAGTACTGGTCTTTGCCTTGAATATGAGGTGGCACTATCTGATGGGTGAGTATTTTACATTCTATTATGACCACTAGAGTCTCAGGTACGTCTTCTTGTACAAGGACATGAACCTGAGACAGCAAATATGGATTGAGTTTGTCCATGACTATGACTTCAAGATAGTCTATACTCCTAGGAAGGGGAAAATTATAGTAGATTCTATCAGTAGGAGATCAGGCATTCAGCTGCTAGGAGATGCGACAGAGCTGCTGGCTACATTGCAGATATCCATTATGGAAAGAGACGGATCAACCTTTCTAAAGTCTCTCACAGTCACTCCTCTACTTCTTTAGTGAGTTAGAGAGACAAAGTGTGAGGACGTTTACTATGAGACGCGACGTGCTCAGATATCCTCAGGGCAGGCACCTGATGGATTTTCTGAAGGAGGGAGCACGTCGTTCTTTTCAGAGGACGTACCACGGTACTAGTTTCACTACAGGAGGAGGTGTTGAGGGAGTTTCACACTTCCCCTCTAGAGGTACATCGAGGAGTGGAAAAGATGTATCATGTCCTCAGACAATAGCACTGGTGGCCAGGTATGAAGAATGCAGTAGCAGAGTTTGTCTCACTATGCCTCACTTTTCAGCAAGTGAAGGCGGAGCACCAGGTTCCAGCTTGCTTGGTTCAGCCCTTATAGGTTCCTAAGTGGAAGTGGGATGGGATATCCATGGATTTCATGACGGGACTTCCATGTACATCCAGAGGACACGACACTATCTGGTTGATCGTACACACACTCACCATGTCGGCCCACTTACTACCGATCAGAAAGTAGGGCACAGTAGAGAGCTTGGGACGCCTCAATGTTCAGGAGAACGTACATCTTCATGGAGTTCCATCGAATATCTTCTCTGATCGAGATTCTCATTTCACTTCCCAGCTATGGAAGGGGATACAGGAGGCTTTTGGGAAGCAGCATCGCTTGACCACCACCTTCCATCCTCAGACGGATGGTCGGACTGAGAGGACTATTCCGACTCTCGAGGATATTCTCTGTGAATGTGTCCTCAACTTTGGCCGCAGCAGGGAGGATCACTTACCCAAGAGGCAGTTTCTTACAACAACAGCTACCACTCCACCATCAGGATGGCCGCTTACGCGGCACTGTATAACCAACCCTGCAGATCACCACTATGATGGACTGACCCGGGGGAGTCAGCACTTGTAGGACCAAAGATGGTGCAGGCTATGACAGAGAAGGTGCAGATCATCCAGGAGAGGATGAAGACTACACAGAGCAGACATAAATCCAATGCTGATAGGAGTTTGAGACCTTTGGAGTTCGAGGATAGCGACCACCTCTTTTTACGGGTCTCACCTTGACAAGGTATACGGAGATTTGGATGAGGTAGGAAGTTATCTCTGCATTCCATAGGACTTATTCAGGTCCTCAGCAGGTCAGGTGAGCTGGCTTATCGCCTGGTCATTCCACCTCGGTTGCATCGGGTGCACGATGTCTTCCACGTATCTCTGCTGAGAAGACATGTTCACGACCCGTCCCACATCATCGACCATGGGTAGATGGACATCGATGACGGGGTGATATTCACAGAGTTCCCATTGGAGATTGAGTATCGACAGCAGTGGGTCCTGCATGGATGGTCAATTCCCCTGGTGCGCGTTCTCTGGCAGCACAGGAACCTCCAGGAGAGCACATGGGAGCAAGAGGCTCAGATGCGTGCTCAGTACCCTCATTTTTTTCCCTAGTGTGTGTTGTATATTTATGAGGATGTAAATACCTAAGCTGGGTGTAATGTAAAGACCTGTAAATTTCATGGAAAAGTTTTTCTTAAATTTTTTAGAATTTTACGTGTCCGCAGTTTCTGATAGCACCTGATTTCGAGGCCCAGTGTGCCCAGAATCAATTTCTAATGTTTTGTACGGGTACGTTCAGTAAACATACATGTGGGTTTTTCTTTCTTTAGAACCAGTTGTTATAATTGAAATATGAGGACATCGATGAACTCGCAGCACTGGTATTCGCTTAAGGGGACCTTTACCATAGTTGCATTTTATATAGAATGGAAGTTATAATTTGGGGTTACTAATTAAAATAAGAGATTAAATAAAAATGTGTGTGCAACACATTTTTATTTGAATGATGGTTAAAGTCTCTAGGTGGAGGTTAGAGGTGGGGCGCACAAAACCCTAACCTCCCTTGGGAGGATATAACTAGGGGTGGGGCCCACACAAACCCAAAACCCTCAACTCCCTTTAAGCCCCCCCCCCCTTTAGATCTTGGAATCTCCTTAGTATTAATAAGGCCAGCACCCTTCATTTATATCGGGTGACCTCTCCCACTTCCCCCTCTCAATTAGTAGGCCAACCAACAAATTAATGAATGAACTTATTCAATTAATTTTTTTCAGATTTTTTTTTAAAAAAAACTTCTCAACAATAAAATAATAGGAGAGCCTATTATGTTAGTTCTGTGGTGTAACATTGAGAAGGATTTGGGAGAAACTCTTTGTGGAATATTATTCTCTCGATGAAGAACGCTCCACGTCTCGAAGAAAATGAAGCAAATCCTTCTACCTTATTCAAATAGAGCAAGAACGTGAGGCGACGCCCCCGAGAAACACCCATCATCCTTCCTCTTCCTCCGCGTCAAGGGAGAAGATGCTGTCTGCGAATAACATCGCCAACAACGACACATCCTCCTCAGACGCACCCCGACATCAACGAATCGACACCTTCATCAACGAACGAACTTGAAATAAAGGTAGGGGGTTTTGTATAATTTTAAATGAACAAAATTATACACTCATTCTTGATGTATTCTTCGGTTCTTCTTTGGCCTTTTTCTATTTCCTAACGCGGAGAGCGCAGGCCAAACGACCGCAGCCCAACGACCCTTTATTGATTATTAATTTCATTGACAATGGAAGTAGATCTTGTAGGGGACGGTGTCGTCGAACCGCAGCAAAATAAGGAGTTCGTGGCTATGCAGGCTATGGTGGACAGAAGAGTCGATGGCGACTGGAGGCGGTGGCAACTGGAGGCGGCGGTGACCAGAGGCAGCGACCACACGCCGGCTGCATGGAGGAAAATGGCGGCCCACATCCGTGGGCCACTCGAGCTGAAGAACCGGCCGGCTACTGCCAGCTGGGATGGTGGACCGCAACACCTGCAGGTACTGTGCAAAGGAGATGCGGCCTTCAACCATGGGCCGCTTGGGCTGAGTGAGCCGGTCGGCTACGGCCGGTTAGGTAGAACAATCGCGGTGCCCACAGGCACTGCATGACGGGGGAACTGTGGGCCGCTCGCCGGAGAACCGGCCAGCTGCCTAGCGGCTGGGCTGAAGTCTCGTGGCACCACATGGTGCCATCTGGGAAGGATAGTAGCCAGCTTTGCGGGCCGCTCGCACCATACTGAACCGGCCAGCCGGGCAGGGAGAGGCTGCACCGCCGGGAAAACCGGACCAGCCCGCTCCGCTGGCCAGGTCCGTAGGTGGGCCACACCCCACCCGGTTGGGCCGACCCCCCAACCGGGTTGGGCTGACCCCCAGCCGGGTCAGACTCGCCGAACCATGTCAGGCCGACCTGCCAGCCCACTAGGCTTGACAGGCTGGGCCCATTTTTCTTAAACGTGAATAACTTCTATACCGCACGTCCGAACGACGTGCCTTCTACGGCACTGGGACCCTCGCGATGAGGCCGTCCTTTTACGATACTCTAAGTGAGTTTTGTACAACATTAGAAAATGGACAGGTTTGGATCGAGCGTAAATCCAACTGTGCCCCTGGAATGGAGAAGCCAATAACTCTCAGATCAGGCATCTGATTGACGCATAATCTCTCGCGTTGGGTTTCTCTTGATGAGACGGAACTTCAAAATACATCTACTCAGGACTTCGTGATAGTTTATTTATCGACCTCCTTTTTTCTCTAGGAGAGGACCCTCCTGGAATCGAGCATTCTGTGTGTGGGAACCCAAGAGTTGGCTGTGATTGCATTGACTACAGTACTAGAATCCTATGTGGGTTCGATGATGACTACTAAACTAGAATCCTATATGGGTTCGACAGTTTTGACTTCTATTCTTGTATCCTGTGTGGGTCTGATAGAATAGCTTTCTTGTATCCTATGTGGTTCCAACATCTTAGATGAGATAGATGGGATTGTATCCTGTGTGGATCTGACAACTTAGACGAGATAGTTGGCATGTATCCTGTGTGGGTCCAACAGCTTAGTTGGTCTTGTATCCTATGTGGGTCTGACAGCTTAGATAATCCAGTGGGTAAAACTGATCATCTATATCTCTCTACTATTGTGGAATACATGTTTGATATGAGTCATGTCCTCCAACCATTATCATCATGGTGATTGACTTTACTTCCTTTGTGGAATTGGTTTGTGCATGGGCTCGAGAGTTGGAGCCGGACTGAGATTGGTAACTTAGGTATATGTATGGGCATATACCTAAGTAGGGTTGTTTGATACTTTCTGACTGTATTTTTATTCTTTTGTTTATCCTTAGGGGATATTGTGAGACTTTGCTGGTCTCGAGGTCCCTACTAAGTGTCGTTATACTCACCCCTGCACGGGCTATGCCCACACCTCGTTGTGTTGGATGCAGATGACGGACAGCGCTGACGGAGGCTGAGAGCGCCATGTTTGGACGATACCCGGAGGTGGACCTTGCGACGAGTTGGAAAAAGGAGGGGATGGATGGACCTAGGGTGTTAAAGAGGCCATCTTTACCCACCCTTCAGGTGGGATTCCCAGAGGATGACTCAGTGGTTGCTGTTTTACCATTCTACAGTTGTACTACCTTTTGATTTGTTTGTACTTTACTGTTGGGAATGTATTTCCGGCCCCTTTCCTTTCAGCACTTTCTTTTGTTTATAGATTTACTCAATGTTTACATCTACTTGCATACTCTATTGTTTTTGTTTAATTTTTTTTAAAAGCAATGCCTTCCCTTTTTATCCAGATTTCGCCTTTGGTGCTAGTCGCCAGCCCCTGTCCTATGGAAGGCGGGCTTGGGGTAGTCATGGAATGGTCCCTGAGGATGGGTCGTGGCATATATCTTATAAGATTGGTATGGGAAACAAGTCTATGTGCTTCACCCACAATTGGAAATGGTTCTATGGTTTTATACCCTATGGGAAACAATTCGATGTTCATGATATGATCTGGTAAAAAAGTTAATGTTCTTGATCTATTATATGAAACAGGTTTTAATACCTAATCCATTATAATTTTATAGTCTCAGTAGTTAAACATGACATATGAAATGTTTTCTATACCTTGGATGGTGAAACAAATTTATAAAACAATATTAGGTTTTGTGATTGATTTATGATGATTTCTCACTCTATTTATATTTTTGAAATGAAAATATTTGTGCTATTACTCATTTTTATGATCATTAAAAGATTTGTTATGAATATTATAATTTATTTTAATGATATTACACACTAATTATTAGTTTATTCTTTAATATGATCATTGATTGATATCTCTCATTTTTTCCCTTATAGATAATCTGATCTCACCATTTCTTTTGTTTCCTTTCCCAAAGATATGAAGAAAGGATATATTAAGTGTACGTCTATAAAGAGTAATAAAAAGGATTATCTTTGTGAGATATTTTTAATATCATTCATGAAATAATAATATTTTGTATCTAGTCTCCAAAGACACTAAATATATTTGGTTTTTTGGTTGGTATTTGAATAATGTATTGATAATTAATCTATTAAGTTGTAATATTTATTTATGAAAACACATGGTCTCTACAGTGGTTATCAAAGGAATATTATAGTCAATATTTTAATATTGGGACTAGAAAACATTACTGAAAACACTAGGGATAATTCTATGAATAGGATAACATCGTAAAACTTTTACAATAAAATATTTTTGTGTTTTTTCTGGAAATACCTCATTTTATAGACACTATAAGTGGAAACATTTTTTACAGAGATTCATCTAGGGGTTTCACCCCTAATAATAGTTGGTCGTGTAAATATAATCCATCATTCTAGTTTATGGTGAGTGTTACTGTACTATGCACCATGTTTGACACTCCTGATATATAATCATATATAACTCCCATTTTTTAAATGACCCATTACAATGAAATTGAATAGAGGAATAACATGAATTTACAAGGTTAAACCTAAGTTGTTATTCATTGAAAATAATTTCTTTCTATTTATAGATCCAATGAATTATTGATCATGCTGAAAAAATATTTATAATGGCTGTGATGGCCATTTTGGTTTTACTAAGGGATTCATGATAGAACAATGAAGTTGTGGTAGTGATAGGTATGATAAAATATTAAAGAATCTTATCTAATATTAATTATAAAAACTACCTTATATGATGAAATGAATTTAAAAAATATTTTTCCTAACCTTGATTATTAGATAATGAATTAGTAGTGAAAACCCTTTATAGTATGATGATTGTATCTCATGTCTATTATTCTCCTATGATTGAAATTTGTGGGAATTTTCTTCCTAAAAATATCATTATTATCCCTCTTGTTGAATTTGATTTTATCTTAGGAATGTATTTGATTTATCAAGAATAATTACAAATAAATCTTTGAGGATGGTAAGTCATGTTACAAATTCCAAACTAACCAATGATCATCTATAATTTTGATGATAAATATGAACTCCCTAAGAAAACTGCATCCATTATATAGTTATTGATTGCAATTACAAATGGATTTTTTCTTATATGGTTGGGGATAAAATCAATATTACTGATGTTATTATAGTTTTGGAGTTTATTTATATCATTCTTGAAGGGTTTCATAGTCTCCAATTAAATCATGATGTTGAGTTATAAATATAACTCATACCAGGTCCTACACAAATTTCAAAGACCCCTATATAATGGTTATGATTATTCTATAGTAATTAAAGAAGAAACTGAAGTAGAATCATGTAAAGGGATTTATCTGGACAAGTGTGTCACCTTGGGGTACACCAATTTTTTTAAACAAAATATTCATAAATGTAAATATTCATTGATTTTCATGAATATAAGAAGATCACAATCAATAACAAGTATCATCTACCTCATATTGATTACTTATTTGATCAACTACACATAGCTCAAAAAATTTCCCATATTTTCTTTTTTTGGATATCAAAAATTGAGCGTCAACAAGGAGGGTATATTTTAGACAATGTTATTTACATGATATGGACACTATGAATACATAGTGATTCCATTTGTTCTTACATGTTCCCCTACAATATTATTTAATTTAATTAATAATGTCTTTCGAGATTACCTTGATCAGTTTTCGGTAGCCTTTATATATGATATTTTTATATATTCCTAGTGAAAGGAAGAGAATAAAGACAACATGATAATTGTGCAAAAGACCCAGTTGAAGGATAAATTGTCTGAAAAATTTACAATGTTTAAATGATGGCTATAATATAACTCAATTTTCAGTCATATAATCTAAAGAGATGTTATATTAGTGGATTGGTCAAAGATAGAGGTTGTTGAACGTTAGAGCATGCAAACCACTTTGATATAGATATAATTTTTTCTTTTTTAGATACATATTATTAAAAAATTTGTAGAATTACCGAACCATTTTCAAATCCATTTAATAAATTTACTTGTAATGGTTTCATTTTTTTTAAAAGATGAATGAGAAGAAAATTTAAAGGCACTGAAGGGAAGGATAATCATCACACCTAAGATTACATTACGATACTATGGAGAAGGTTTTTTAATATATATAGATGCATAAAATAAGGTATTAGGATGAGTTATAATAATAAATGATATGGTTATATATTATTACTCATGACGGTTGAAGTTTCTTGATCCAAATTACCCAACTCATGATTTGGAGTTAGCTATAGAATTTCTTTTAGGAATGACATGGAATAATTTTATTTATAGAGAATGATTTTCTTTAAATATACTGATCTTTAATGTTTAATGTATGTATTAATATATAAATAGTTTAATATGAACTATAAAATATTGATGGATATGATTGAGGACTGTGACTACTCAATAAATTCCCACCTTGGGAAAGCGAAGAAGGTGGCTGATGCTTTTAACCAAAAGGATCATGTTAGATTTTATATGATGAGGATCAAAAAAGATAAAATATTTTTGTATTTGAAAAGGATGAATATTAAAATCTGAAATAAAGGGTATATTCTTTATCTTTCTAAAATAATTTTATCTATTTATCCATTTGATGATTAAAGAGGCACAAAAAGAAGATTTGGAGCTATAAAAAAAGATGAGAAATGATTTTGAGTTTAACTTTGATTATTATGGAATTATATATTTCACATACAATGTATGAGTTCCATACATACTATATATAGAGATATTAGAGGTGGATCATAGTTTATGATTCTCTATTCATCCCATAATTATGAGGATATATATATATTTGAAAGAGTATCTATATTGGGACAACATGAATAGATAAATTACTCAGTATGTATATCAGTGCTTGGTATATTAGAAAGTTAAGGATGAGAGAAAAATGTATAAGGGAACTTTATAAAAATTACCCACATAATAGTGTAAATAGTAAAACATCACCATTGGTTATGTATTTAGATTCCCCAAAACGTCTATTGTTTATAATGTTATTTGGGTTGTAGTCAATTTACATAAAATATCAACACACTTCATCGCTATTGGAGAAGATTTATATTTGGAACTGCCTTTTCTAATATACATAAAGTAACTGGTAAATTATAATGGTGTACCATATTCCATTTTCTTTGATTAGTATCAATGGTTCACCCTGATGTTCTAGTGATGTCTTCAGTGAGATTGGGGTATAGAGTAATGTTTTAGGAACACCCAAAGTTCTTATGAAACATATTTTGAATAAATTAATTTTATTTGATGTATTATGTTTCACTCTAAAAGATGTTAGTCTTACTTTATATATTAAATTAGTTATGCTTTCTCTACCTGCAACATCGATTGGGCTCGTGTTATACTCAACGCTAAGTTTCTATGAAATAGTATTTTATTATTATAATTATTTACGTGAGTTAGTTATAACCAAGCTATATAACCTAGTAATATTAATAGTAATATATAATTTTTAAATATTATTTATAATCAGGTTATATAATTAAAACATATTGATAATAAGTGAGGTAATTTTTAGTAAAGTCTTTATATGTTTGAATATATTATTTTATTTAAAGAATTGTTTTTAATGTCCTTCATTGAACAATAATAAAAATAATTTTAGAATATTTTAGAAACATAATTATATGAAATAAAATTATTTTCTTTTTTTATATTTTAAAAATTATGCTATGGTGTTTTTTAGTGATTTTTAAAAAAATACTATTTGTTGATGAATAGTAAAAAATACTGAATTTTAATAAAAAATTGATTTTTAATTTAATTATCTTTATAGACAATTATTTTATAATTTTTATAATTTTTAATTAGATAATTTTTAAATGGATTAATCAAATTTTGGTCATTGAAACAAATTACACATTGAAATTGGATATAAATACATTTCAAACTTTTACACAAATTCGCTTAAAAACTCATTGTCATGAAATGTATGAGGGATTAATTTTAACTTAATTTATTCAACATATGTGGCAGGAATTTTTAAAAATGGATTCCATATTTTTAGTCATCATAATATATAATATCAAAAATATAAAAATAATTTTTTATCAAAAATATTATTGAATGTTATTAATATTAATGACAGTGATGAAGAGAAAACTCAATATAACAGTAGAATAAGCCCTAAAATTTAGACCCAAAATGACCTAGATAATTATATAAAATACATTAGATGTATATATGTAGACCTTATAATCAATTTTATATATTTGAAACCATTATTTGATCCACTCTTTTGGGAAAAACATGGGTGGAATTCCCTTTTAAAAAATTTACAAAAATGTCACTCCTTCTTCACTACAAAAAGGTAGTCACTTGATAGAATTATTCACTCATATTTAGCCGAAAAGATTGTTAAATATCCATAAAACATCAATAAATTCATCCATGAATCATACATTCTAGATTAAATCCATCCACATAATCCCTTTGGTGCAAACCAAAAAGAAGTTTCCTATACAAGAGGTAATATCCTTCCTCGAGTTCCTTTTTTTTATTTTCATTATCAAACACCACATATATTATAATTACATTATTATATAAAAACATCGGTATCATAAATATAAATAAATTTTTTATTATAATATTTCACCCAACACTTACACAAATTTCAACTAATGGATAACGAACTTACAATTCTTGAAAATGTAGAACTACTGAATCACAAAAGGATGATGTTCTTTCTTTCTTTACCATATCTCATGGAAATTTCGATTAGAAATATAGTTTTATATGATATATATGGTATTAATTATAAATTTAATCTTCTATAATTATTAAATAAATCATAACTTCTTTATTTACATTTTTTGTATATAAGATAACATTGTTTGCGGACGTGCGGACTACCTCCACTTCAAAGAAATGTGATTCATTCATAATTTACAAGAAATTTATTGAGGATTGTTTTAGTAAACATATATAAATTAAATTAAATGATAATTATAGTTCAATGTTAATATATATATTTATATATTTTTTAGTTAATTTCTTCCAATACGACAAGAAAATTAAAATAATGTGTATGCCTACATAAAGCCTACCATCTCCATGAACGGTGTATTTCATTTAATATTTTTTATATTTAATAGAATATTATTAATAAATATATACTAACTATATATTATATTTATATCATGGTTTAAATTATATAAAAAATTAAATCATGATTTATGTATAAGGACCATGAAAAACATGTCAAAACATGTACGAAAAACAAGGCGGTTATCACCTTTAATGTAACTTTAGCATAGATTTATTAAATAACTAATATTATAAAGTCATAAGTAAATATTATATGGTATTATATATATTAATATTGTTATATTTTAGGTTTATAATAAATTTATACTTATTAAAAATGATATTTTAATGAATATAATGGCTGTCAAGACATAAGGTATGGGTTTTCTTGCCTCACTTTTATTTTTGTGAGACTTATGCCTCATTAAAAATTTATTTCTTTTGTGTGGTATATATAATTCTAAATAATGTATAATATTATTATTATAATTTAATTTATGTGAATATAAATATACTTTTTTGAATTCTATGACATAGGGTTTATGTTTCAAAAGTTACTAAATCGGTCAAGTAGTTTTCTCTCAATTTTCCTTCATTGAGACACATTTCATGATATTCACCTATGTTCTTCTATGATCTGTATACACTACACCTTGTCATTTTATATAATGAATATAATTATTTTCATTTTATTTTACGCATCATTTAATTTCATTTTTTACATGGGGAGTATGATTCCATGTTAACAAGTCGTTAGAGTCTATTGAAACTATCTCTTAATTTATCATGATTTTTTATGATTATGCTTCATTCATGAAATATTATCATCCATATCTCAATAAATCTAATTAATTTTATTCTATTATGTTAATTAATTATATAATTATGTACTAGTACAATTTTTCCACTATTTGTTAATTAATATAATTAATAAAATATTTTGAAGAAACTCTTATATCATTTCTTTTTTTGGTTGGAAATTTGTTTATTTAAAATATCTTGTTTTAAAGAATGTTTCCCAATTTTGTTTTAATAATGATAATTAAATATTTTTTTCATGAACAAAATATATTTAAATAAATTATAAGTTTTCAAATCTGTTTTCAAAAATTATGGTTTTTAACAAGATTTAAATTTTCCATAACATATTTTTCAATGAAAGGTGATTTTAAAAAGGATATATTTAAAAAGTCATTTTTCATTAAAGAAAGTTTATTTCCATTATGAAATTTTTTCGAAGGATATTTCTAAATTATTTTTAATCTAATAGAAATTCCATTAGTGTTACTTATTCGTTTATGGTAAAATGATCCAAATGTTTCATTCATATTCTCTCTCTAAATGGTTTAGGTTTTTCAGGAATTTTGTTTACAAAACATGACACATGACTATCACAGGACATGGAAAAAAGAAACATTATATTTTTTCTTATACATTGCATTAGTAGACCAGGTTTTTCTCACTTGAGGATACTTTTAGTTTGATTCACTTACATCTTCTAAATCACCAAATATTTTTTTTTTGTGGTTCTGATTAATTTATTAAAACAATCACAATGTTCTTGGGTTTTTTAAATACTTTAATAATGAAATAAAATATGGAAATTAAACTAACCTGAAATTATAAATAATATTAATTAAGGAATAAAGTACTTAAATTTGTGGTTTTGTTTAATTTTCAATCATTATTCTTCTTTAATTTTTTTGTTTTGGTTTGATAATCCAAACATGAAATCTCATTTTTTGAATTACTATTATTTATGTTGAAATTGTGTAATATTTGAGAGCCTATGAAATTTTAATTCCAACCCCTCTTATAATCACTATTGAGGATAAACTATGGTTTAATGTGTTTCATCTTTTAGGGAATAACTCTATCAATATAATTTCATCCACTAATTAGCTCAACTCCAATGTGTGAAGAATTAACCAATGGAGTGAGGGAAAAGTAATTAACTAAATTAATAGATATATATTTAATTTAATGTCATTTCGAATAGTCACCATATCAGGTGCATTCCCCTCACCCATGCATGATACTCAATTCTATCTATAATCGTAAAATTAATATTTAGGGAAAATTTAATAACACTTTAACCTCTCCCTAGGTTAATCCTCTGGTCCAGTTTCTCATTTTGGAGATTATGAGCTCACTTGGTGTAATGGGTAGAAGATAAGAAGATAAAATATAATAAAATAAAAAAGAATACAATTTAAAAATAATGGTGATGAGAAAAAAAAATTAAAGTAAAATAGAATTAGAATCAGAGAGATAGAGAGAGAATGTAAAATAAAATAAATTAAATTAAATTAAAAATAATTAAATAATTTATATAAATTATAATAGATGTTATATAATAATAATTGTTATTCTTTTTAGAGGAGTAATTTTTTTTAAAAAAAGATGGAGAATGATAATACGAAAATATAATGAATTTTAAATTGATAATATTAAATTGATATAAAAAACAATAATAAAAATAAAATTATAATATTAATATAATATTAATTATTATTATTATTATCATAAGAATAAAGCTAAATGAAAAAAAAAATTGATTGTTGAAATTTTTTTGAAATTTCATGAATTGTTTTATTTAAATCAAAATGTTAATTGAAATTACAGTTGAAAATAAAAATCATAAAAAAATTAAGAATAATAAAAAATAGGGGAGGAATAAGATTGTTCAACATGGATCTTAGTGGATATATCCTCCACTATGGTCTTTTAATTATTTTGGAATCTCTATAATGAAGGGGTTCACCTCCTTTTATAGGAGAGGAGGGAGGTTTTTCCAATCCATAATTCTTTCTCAAAATGTTTTTGCATTTTTGACCCATCAAATATCTGAATTGGGACATCGTGTCTTGATAAAAGGTTTCTCCAATTATCTTCTGAATTTTTTTCTTAAATATTCATCTTAATTTCCCATGTGTAGAGGATGTGATATGAAATTTACACTCAGTTTTTTGGAATAATGCATCCTGAATCGTCCTTCGATGTTGAGCATCCAATGTATGCCTTAATGAGTGAATTACTCCTTAATATTTAATAGAGAATTACAGAAACGAGAAAAATTTCAAATTGATAGTAAATAAACTTAATTGGAGGCATTAATCATGTTTTATACCTCTTTTCCATAGTGGGGTCAAATTTTTCCACCCGAACAATTTTTCAAATCAACTGATTTTTAGGGCCTCAAGATATTCAGATCATATTTTGTTCTAGAAGACAAATTTATTGGTAAAAATAAAGGAATTACAAAAAATAATCTCATTAATTATATATATAATTTAAAATTAATTTTCAAAATAAACAAGTGATTATAATATATCAAATACCTAGATATAAGTAATTTTCATATTTTATCTCATTTTCATTCTATAATTCCAATTACCCATTATTTTAATAAAACATTAAAATAAATGGGTTTTATAATTGAAAATAATGAATACATCATTATAATTATAATGAATATATGCACATAAATGTATTTAGTAAAATACCATTCACTAAACCATGGTTATCTTTAGGCATAAAATCATAATAAGTAGTTCAAGAAGTCACTGATGTTATTAATATTCAAATTTCAATGTAATAAATTTAAAAAAAACTCATTGATAAATATAATTTTAAAAAGAAAATATTAATTAGTGATTCAATTTATCATGTTTCAATGAAAAATAAATACATGTGTTTTACTTTTCCAGTTTGAAAATTTATCTAGCTTATCCGTTCATTCATTCAAACTCAACAATTAATTATTATCAAACATGAAAATTCACGTTTTACCTCTCTTTTGATTATTTTCTCTCATCCCTCATGATAATATTAAACTATATTTTTTCTCATATCATGGGAACAAGATACTTATACATAGTTTTTTATGGAACTGCTTCATCCACTTTGTAAATACAAAAGGAAAATAAAATCATGAGGTGTTTCTAATAATAATTCAAATGACTCTGTGGTTTAGGTTTGGTAGAAAATGATGTTAAAAATTAATTCTCAATGAGGATATTTATTTTTTCAAGCATAAATCATGATATTAAAATTAAAATTTTAATTGAATTATCCCCTTCAATTTATATCAACTCCAAGTTTCCCCAAAATTTCAAAATAATGATTATAATCAGTTTAAGAATAAAGAATTCTTTGTGCCTTATCTTGAATATTTATATTTTTAAATTTTTATACCTTGTTTTTTTTTCAAAGAACATTTCAATTTTTTATTATTTTATCAAAATTTGTAATATGAATAGACCTCACATCCACCACCTAACCATGTAGGATAAAAATCATAGGTCGAGTAATGGGGATTGTTTTCCCAAATCAAAACCCATTTTTATCTTTTTTATGTTTTCTTTCATTTTCAATTTTTTATATTCACGAATAAAAAAAACAAAGTACAATGAATTATTTCATAATGTTTTCAAATTCCCTCAATAATAACCCCCACACTTATTCCTTACAATTTAAATCATTATTATTATCATGATTCCCATCACCCCAACACTTCAATATTAAAATATCATGCAAATACTAAGAGTAGGGTTGGAATGGATAATAATATCTTTAAACATGGATCATTATTCCAATTTTCATTCACAATATCTATGGGATAAATAAGGATTGATGTAATTGTAGTTCATTAAGGGTAAGGAATTTTCAATATATTCCTCAATCATTTAAAATGTCTTTTTATATTTATATCTTTGAAAAGATAAAATACATGTTCTATGAGGTGGCATGTCACAATATCACTCATGAAATATTCTCATGAAATAAATATGAAGTACTTGTTCTAGAAATACTATTACGAATGGGAATAAGATATTGAAAAATTACCCAAGGAATGATTAAATGAAACAATAAATTCCCATAAATTTCAAATATTCAAAGCATGAAAAATGTTGGAAAATTTTCATTATCATTAATTAATCAATTTTTTTAAATCAAAAGTCCTTAGTTTAATATAAACTCTTTAGTTTAATTATCCAATTATCCATTTTAGTCATTCAGACTTATTAATATTCAAATCTAAAAGAAGGAATCATGGGATTTTGAAGATACTCATGTCTTCTATATTAGTAATGTAAAACATAATTCAAGTGTGGGAATGTAATTTTTTTAATTTCAAAACATCTTTTGGACAAAAATATAGATATTTTAAAAGATAAAAAATAAAATTTAACAATTTTTTCAATGAATCTTAGTCCTTATCTTTCACTGGTCTAATATTATTTCTACTATATATAACTCTATAAACAATAATCACTCAATTAAGCACAATGATGTTATCATTAAATCTAAAAGAGATCATAGGGATTGGGCTTCGTGTTATACAAATTCTAAAGAAATGAAATTAAAATATAAATTCATAGAAAAAAAGTATAAGGGGATAAGTCTTGGTATTATCCCCCAATTGGGACCTAAATTAGTACTACCCCATGACGGAAGTACTATATATTATCCAAAATCTTATTTTGAATGAAACTTCTTTGATTTGAACCACTAAGTATGGAGTTTTCCATCTTTGACTTCTTCTTATCTATTAAGGAAGATTCTCTGGATAGAGTACATTGTATACACCCCCTTCAAAATGTAGTATATCTTTCTTGGTGGTGGTAGGATGTAGATAGAATATTCTCCAATTTTTTTGGGACATCTACAACCTTTCTTTCTCCATTCAGTGTATGTATTTGGTATGCCTCAATAAAAGAATATTGAGAAGTAGAGTTCGGATGTAATTTTATTTAAAAAAAATTAATAACTAAAATTAACATTATATCCCTTTTATGAAAGAATCATGTGTATCTAGTTATTTTGGAAGATCCATGGTTATATCATCATGGGATTCCTCCATTAGATGTTCTATACGATCAGGGAGCACCATGTGTTCTTTAATTGGTGAATTTTTTTATTCATCATCTTTCTCCATGGAAAAACATGAGGCTTCCAAATTTTTAAAATCAAAATAGTAGGGAGTGAAAGTAAATTCAGTTTCAATGAATTAGGAATACAATGAGTTCATGAAAGGGTCAACTCCCTGAATTGGTTCAGCTGGAATCTCGTCTTCATTTAAAAGTTCCACTTAGAGTCAATCTTTACTAGATTGAGGCAGGTAGTAAGTCTCATCCATCCTTTCTTCAAATTCCTCAAATTTGGTCTATTATTCTTCTCCCAAGTCTATAGATATATGTAATGGTTTTTTATATTATAATTTGTATTGAATTTGGATGTCATGTTGAATTTCAATTTCTTCCCATTTTCCCCAAAATGTATCCAAGTTCACAATATATACATCTTGTAAATCAGAATCAAATGATCCTTCATATATATCATCTAGTAATGGTTGAGTGAGGAAGAATAAATCTGTAGGTTCCACCACTATTACCTCCTTAGGTTCTTCAATTTCAAATACTTGTTGTGAAATTTCATCGACCACTTCCTTATGTTCTTTCTCTAACTCACAGTAAGTTTTCTCAATTAATTCAAGAACATATTCAAATGATCTATCAAAATTTCATTTCATTAGTTATATTAATTCTATATGTTTATAAACCTTGGATTTATATAATAATCTTATTCTTTTTATTATTATTGTATTTTCTATTTCATGAGTGAGTAATCAAGCCATGAAAAATAATCATTTTCTGAATACATCATGGGAAAACAATTTTATTGCCTTTTAATGAAAAATAATGAAAATATATCTAAAAGTCATAAATATTAAAAGATAAGAATACATTTATTAGAACCCCAAAAATATTTTATGTTTTGACGCACGCCTGTCCTAGAATGTGTCAAAAGAAATATTATTTTCTTTCAAATATAGCATAATGTAATTATGAGGTCATCTCACTTGAGGATACTTTAGTTTGTCTCACCTACTTCTTCTAGATCTCCTAAACTATTTTTTTGGGGTTTTGACTGATTTATGAAAACAATCACATTGTTTCTTAGTAATTTTATTAATTTTAAAATGACATGTAATATGGAAATCTAAACTAACATGAATTTATAAGGGGGATTAGTTAAGGAAGAAAGGACTTGGATTTGTGGTTTGGTTTATTGTTCAATCATTATACTCCTTTAATATTTGGGATTTTTTTATAATCCAAACATGGAATCTCGGGTTTTAACTAATATTACTTATTTATAAATTGTGGAATCATTGAGATCTAATGTAATCTTATTTTCATATCCTCCTATAATCTAGGTTGATAACACACCTTATTCTAGGGTGTGTCATCTTCTAGGACTCATCTCTATAAATTATGGTTTATCCATTGAATATCGCAACTCTATTGTTTGAATAATTAACCGATGAAGTGAGGTAAGGGTGATAAAATAATATAATAAAGATATATTTAGTTTCATGTCATTGAGGGTAGTCACCACACCAGGGAAATTCACCTCACCCATGCATCCTAGTCAATTATATCTACAACCATAAAATTAAAATTTAACGAATATTCAGGAATACCTTGTGCTCCCTCATATCAAGCCTCAGGTTCAACATCTCACTCTTTCGAGTAAGATATCACCTAGTGGAGTGGGTGGAATAAATGAAGTAGAAAGAGAATAAAATAAAATAAAATAAATTTTATATATAATTATGATGAGAAAATAAAATATTAATGATAAATAGAATCCGGATAAGGGAGAGAGAAAAAATGAAATGAAAATAAAAGAAAATAAATTAATCATAATTACCAATTTTATATAAATTATAATTAATGTAAATTTTTTTTATTATTATTATTTTAATAATTAAAAGAATATTTTTTTAAAAATAAGAGGGAAAAATAAAATAATAAAATAAAACCGATTTTAAAATAAGAATTATAAAAAGTTATTAATAATTATAATAATAATTTAATAATTATATTAACACTAATATTAATTATTATCATTATTATTATAATTATAAAGTTAAAAGAATAAAAAATGGATTAATTATAAATTTAATAAAATGCAACAATTTAATTATTTAAAAATAAATTAAAATCAAAATTATAATCTAAAATAAAAATCAAAAATAATAAAATATATAAAAGAAACCCACAAAAGAAGAAGAAGAAATTTGAGAAAAATAAGATGGTGTTGTGTGGCTCATTGGTGGATATCATCTCTTCAATGGTGGACTGATGATCTGGGATGCTCTCGAAAAGATGGGTTTGCCTCCTTTTATAGGTGAGGTGAGTGGTTTTTGATCTTTAGAACTCTTACTCCAAATTTTTTCTCCTATTTTACCAACTAAATTTCTAAATTGGGACATAGTGTCTTGAAGAAAGGTAATACCAATTTTCTTTTCCATTTTTTATCCAAACTTTCATCTTCATTACCTACACATAGAAGAATATATTTAAAAATTGATTTAGGTTTTTATTTTGAATTAAGGAATCTTGAATAATACTTCAATTTTCAGCATCAAATGGCCTTTTTAATGAGTAAATCAATCAATAAAATCTAAGGGGGAAACACCTATATGAGTCCTCTTTCTAATCGATCTAGAATCACCTCAATTGGATGTATGTGTCATAATGTATACCTATTTTACATAGTGGGGTCCATTATTTATTCTTGAAGAATTTATCAACATGATTGATAATTTAGGTAATCTAGATGTTCGAATCACATATTGGTCTAGAAGTGAAATTTCTATCCCATAAATCAAGTAATTATAATAATAATTTAACCACATTAATTGGATCAAAAATGTAAATTTTATGAACAAAATACCAAAGTTATTCTAATCATTCAAAAATAAAGAATTAATCAGTGTTCATATTTTTTCTCAATTTCATTTTTTATTTCAAATTACCCTTATTTTATTAAAGCATTTAAATACATTGGTTTTATCATTAAAAATAACAAAATAAATCATCATAATTTGAATAAAAATATACACATAATTTTTTTCTATTGAAAATCATTTCGCATTCATGGTTTATATATCTGGGAAACTAGTTTATCTTTAAATGGTTATATTCTTATGAAACCCAACTCCTTTCATAGGTTATGATTTGTTAAAATGGTTATTAAAGATTTCTATTTCTTCATAGGTTATTATAATATTACATGTTTATGATAAAAATTTAATTTTATAGGTTATTAAATGCTTGTTTATAGTATTATGGAATACATATGAATGATATCATTATAATATGGATGGGACATATATATCATTCCAATTCATTGGGTAATGATTTATTTCTCATGATATATACATGGATAGAATGGGGAGTGAAATCAGTTATGTAAAGGAATTTGTATACTAATATGGTCTTGGGAGTGAACCATGACTGCAATATGGTCATGGTAGTGAACCATGACTAACAAGATGGTATGAGGAGTGAACCCATGCTACTAATATATCCTTAGTTCTGATGCCTTGACTACTGTAGAAATAATTTTATATGATTGTGTGTCTACCACAAATTCTATGTCTTATTACTATGTTATGATTTCATGAATTATTATCTTCATTCCCTTATGCTTAATGTATTGTGAACTATTAATAATTATGACATGATTGATGTTAATGTTCTCTCTTATGTAGGGTATTACCATATAATTTCTTGGTCACATTCTCATATCCTTAGGCTCATGATTATGTTTACATGTCTCCTTTGTTTACACTTACTGAGTATCAGTGATCACCCATTTTTAGGATTCTTTTCCCCATGATAGAAATATTTTTATTATGTATAATATTTTTAAAAAGGGTTCTATCCATGTAAAACCTAGTGGGAGATAATGTAGGTTGATTATTTACTAGTGTTAATGATTCAATGTTTCCAAATTAACTAGACTAATATGGTCTATGGGAATTTGTTTGTGTAATGTATTAAGTATTCTACAAATATGATGTAATATTAATGTTAAAAATGTGAGGGTCAAAATAGTTGGCATCAGAGAAAAAGTTTAGTTCACTTTTGGAAAATAGGATGAGAAACCATTAATCAGAACTATAATAAAATGACAAATGTTAAGAAAATGTACAAAATATTTCATGGAATTTTGGTAAAGAATAGAGAAAGTGGTTTCCTAGAAATTAATATATTTTAAGATACTATTAGTGGATGTGGCTCAGTAATATATTTACCTAGGGGTAAAAACATTGAAAATTTGTGTTTTTATTGACTTGATCAAAACCTATTACATGAGAATATTCCTTTCTACAAACCAATTTTGACACTCCTGAGGGATATGCGTAGAAAATTCACAAACTCTTCACAAAACATATTGATGAATTTTAATAAGATTTGGATATAAAGAACCTAGGATAAACCTAAGGTGACATTGATTAAAGAATTCTTCATAAGTTAGACATCATATATGTGGTTTTTCATGAATTTGTTGTTCCATACTATTTTTATTATTTATTACCCTCATATTTTTGGTTTTAGTCAATGGATGGAAGATGAAAGAACCATACCAATTTTTAATCTGATGCACAATGAAATAGCTTTTCTCTTGAGTATCTGAATTATATGGGATCGAGAATAAAAAATATCATTGTTATGATCACTAAAGTTTCTGAATCTATTGATCATGTTGGACATTCAAATGATTAAATGAGGGAACAACATTCTATTGTGTCCTTAATGAGGAAAAGTCCAACTTCCTTCGACTGGTCTTCTAATCGAATTGATTATTTATAGTGGATAAATAAAAATGAAACAATATTATCCATTATCAGGTGTTTTGATCATGATGAAGTCACTGTAGTTGTTTATTGGTCATAACGTGAATCATAACAGTAGTGGACACAAATCATGAAGAAAATGTAGCAGGATAAAATTGAATCCATGTATTGGGATGAGTTTTGGAACATATTTTTCAATAATTAATTTCCTCAAACTGTTTATACAAATATAAAGAAATATTTTTGTGAGTTAATGTAAATGGATAATGAATATATAGGTACATATGAGGCTAATTTCATAAGAATTCTGAGGTACTCTTCCAATATTATCATCCAAATAGAAATTAAGGTTTATCGATTCATCAGCGACTTAAAGAAAAGTATTATAGGGGAGTTTCCCATAAGATAATTTATTATCTAAAAATAGAATATGTGTTCATAAATAAAGGATGTAATAGTGTTTTGATTTAATTATCAATATAAAGGTTCTAAAAAAATAATGATGGACCTCAATGGAAGATCTAAAAACCATGAAGGGATAAAGGTGATATTTCTTATATGGTATATGTACAGAGAGAATCATAGATAAAATTTAATTAAGGTGTTTAATAAATTTTTTTATGTGAGGAAAGGAAGGTAATTGTCCATTTTATTATCGTAGAAATGGGAAGAGGTCTTCTAAAAATGCAAATAAAGAGAAAGCTACAATGAATTCACCTCTACCTCTTCAAAGCTAAAAGTGTTAGGTGACTAGGAATTATGCTAACAAGTTCCCAAACACAAGGGTTTGAGATTATTATTGATGTAAGAATCCTCATAAATATAGGGTAAAGTGTAAATCACAAGAAATCACTATCTCTGAAGAGAGGTGTGATAATTCAGTGGTGAAAGGTATACTTACCATTCACTCTAGAACAGCCAATATATTATTTAATTCTAGATCTACCCACTATTTGATATCTAAACTATTTGATAAGGGTATTATGATTCCAACCAAAAAAATAGATGTGTAATTATCAGTGCAAACCTCTAATGTCATTTTGATTTTATCTCAATTCTTTGGTTCCTCTCCAATTTACGTTTATGGAATTATGCTTCCTGAAAATTGTGAGATTCTTCCTTTGGTTGAATTTGATTCCAACTTTGGAATGGATTGTATTTCTCCTAATAAATACCATATGAATTTTTTTAAGGGAAGTAAAGTTTTATATTTCATTCCAACCTATGATCATATATCAATGTGATGATATTTATGAAAATCCTATAGAGATTAAATCTAGTGTATGGGTCTTGATTACCATTTATAAAGGGTTTTTATCTCAAATGGTTGGAAATAAAATCAATATTTATGACATTACAATTATTTGGGAGTTTGTTTATGCCTTCATATAATATTCTCCTAGCCTTCTAAAAAATAATTATTTGAGTTTTCAATAGATATCATACTTGTTTCCACACCAATTTCAAAGGATATTTATAGAATATCCCTAATTAAGTTTTATAAATTGAAGAAGAAAATCCATGGAAATATTCATAATAGATTCATCAAACAAATTTTTTCACCTTAGGTTGAACCTATTCTTTTTATGGAAAAAGATATGTGGTTCAATGAGATTCTTCATTTATTTTCATGAGTTGAACAAGATCATAATCAATAACAAGTATCCTCTTCCACGTATTGATGACTTATTGACCAACAACATAAACCTCAAGACCTTTCCAATATTGACCTTCATTATATATATCATCAATTGAGGTTCAAGAAATAGGATATACATAAGATGTAATTTCATAAAATTTATGGACACTATGAATATATAGTTATTCGTTTTAGTCTTACTAATGACAGTTTTATCTTCACAGATTTTTGGAATATAGTCTTTAGGGATTACCTCAATCAATTTTTTGTAGTCTTTATATATGATATTATTATTTATTCAAAGATAAATTAATATCATAAAGACAAATTTATAATTGTATTGAATACCCCAAGGAAGAATAATCTTCAAGAAAATAGTACAACATGTAAATTTAGTCTACAGAAGATTTCATTTTTCAACCACATAATATAAATAGATGGTATAGTAGTAGATCCATCAAATATGGAGGCTATTGAATATTGTCCTAGACTGACCTTGGTGGCGGATAAATATATTTTTCTTGGTCTACTTTGATATTATTAAGGTTTTTTAAGAATTTCTAAAAACCATCAAATCCTCAATATTGATTAATGTAAAGAAAATTTCACGAAACTAAATATAAGGTCAGTCAGTTCACATGTGCTTACATTAACCAATAGAGGATAAGTATTGTTTAATCTATAGTTATGAATCCAAGAATGGATTGGGATTTTTATTATGTATAATATCATGGTTATATCCTATGACTCATTATAGTAAAATATTCATGAGAAAAAATACCGCACTCATTATTTAGACATAGCAGTGATAATATTTTCATTAAATATATAGAGGCATTTTATTTGTGGAGAAAAGTGTGATATATATGTAGATCATAAAATTTTGAAATATAAATTAACATATAAAGAGGTGAACATGATCCATAGAGGATGGTTAATGATGATAATGGATTATGAATGATCAATACATTACCAACCTGGGAAAGAGAACAAGGTGGGTGATTCTTTAAGTCAAAAAGATCAAGCTATCTTATCTATGTGGAGCATCAAAAAAGATCCAATATTTCTGGATTTCCCAAGGATAGATTTTTAAATCCTGAAGGAAGGGGGAAATTCTTATCTTTCCCAATTATATGTTCAATCCTCTATAGAAGTAATGATTAATGGGGTTTAGAAGAAGGATGTTGAGCTGAAAATGGTGGTTATAAATGTTCCAAAGTTTATCTTTGATCAAGATGGAATGATGTGGTTTAAGAACTATGTATATGTTCCATACATACCTAATTTGAT
This sequence comes from Viscum album, assembly GCA_963277665.1. Taxonomy (NCBI): domain Eukaryota; kingdom Viridiplantae; phylum Streptophyta; class Magnoliopsida; order Santalales; family Viscaceae; genus Viscum; species Viscum album. The sequence goes on from OY728135.1 coordinate 555,328,292, forward strand.
AAAGGAGATATTAGAGGAAGCTCATAGTTCATCATTCTCTATTCATATATGATGTATGAAGATGTATAGATAATTTAAAGAATACTTATGGTGGGATAGCATGTAGAGGGATATCAAGGAGTTTATATCATAGGTCTTGGTATTCCAGCAACTTATGGAACAAAGGAAAAAATTATTAGTGGATATTGCATCCATTATCCATAGAAGAATGAAAATGTGAGAACATAACTATGTACTTTATCATTGGACTCCCCAAAAAGTATAGTGAGTTTAATAATATTAGGGTGGTAGTCGATCTCATAATTAATTTATCAATATTAATTACTATTAGAGAAGACTTCTCTTTTGATCATCTTTCCATGACATGCATTAATAAAGTTTTAAGGTTTTATGGAGTACCACACTCTATTTTATTTGAATGGGAACAACGGTTTACCTGAATGTTATAGAAAATTCTTCAGAAATCACTTGATATAGAATTGAGTTTCATCACTACTTATCATCCTCATATGAATGTTCAGTATGAAAGAAAAATTCAGACCCTAGATGGTACATTGAGATCTTGTTCATTGGAGTCCAAACGTGGTTAGGATAAACATATTCCTCTAGTTGATATATCTCACATAAATATCTTTCACTCAAGAATTTAGACAACTCTTTATGATGCCCCATGTCATATGAAATGTAGATCTCCATCATGTTGGTATTAATTTTTAGAAAGAAAGATATTAGGACCTAAGATAGCTAAAAAATGGCATAGAATGTTAGAACTATTCAGAATCATATAATGGTAGATCAATGTCGGTAGAAAATTTATGATGATCTCCATAAGTGTGACCTAGAATTTGAAGATAGTGAGAATTTGTTTCTATGAATGTATCCATAGAATAAGGTTATAAAGTTTTGGAATAAATGGAAATAAATCCCTATGTATATCGATAGCTTTAAGATTGTTGATTCTATTGGAATGGAGTCTTATCACTTGGAACTTTCTCTAAATATTTCTCATGTCCATGATTTGTTTCTATTTAAATATCCTAAGGATGTACATACTTAACCATTCACATTTATTGAACTCATATGTCATACTACTGAAGTAGGTTCTTTCTTATAAGGAATGACCAGTTGAAAATCGGGATCATCCACATAAAGTTTAATAAAATAATACCACTCAATTGGTAAATGTTTTTTAGAGAAATAACTATTTATAGGAAGTTACTTTGTAACTTTTGGACAAGATAAGGTAGAAATATGGAATCCCATCTGTTTATTACATAACTTTTCGTTCTATTGTACAAACAGGTGATCTTTTAAAATTTGGTTTCTTGGAAAAAAAGTTACATAACACAAGAAAACATAAAACATTATTCAAATACACATGAAATGGTCTTTTAAAGGTTCATACTATGTTAATTTACTAAATCTCATAACCTAGGGACAGACTTTATAATAAAGGGGTGATCATAAGGCCCTGTAATATAAACTAAGGGAAATATTTAAGAAGTGATTTTGAAGAATATCCATAAGAACATAAGGAATGTCATTACAACATAATAATGAGAACATTATGAATATTATAATAAAAGTTAGATTAATAAAAAAATAAAAATGTGGCTACAAAACTTAAAAGATACATTCATAAGAATATCTTTATGTTTTTTCCCCGAGGTGTCATAAAAATAAACAAAATTATTCACCAATGTCTCGTAAAACAAGTCCTCTCTAGAGATGAAATTCATTACCCAATGAATTGGAGAACTATCAAGGATCAACATTCATATGTATTAATTAATGGGAGACATAAATAATATAATAAAACATTTAATAAATTACCCATAGAAAATAAATGAAATTATTTTCATATAAAATTCATGGCATTTTAAAAGTGCTTAAAAACATGAATATTATGTCATTTTCAACCCAAATAAATGGGATTCGAGTTTCACGTATGATAATAAAATAATAAAATAAGACATTTTAACATCTTGGTGAATTAACCTATAAAATAAATTTGTTTTTATATTCACAAAAATAAAATAAAAGATAATTTCTGGAGGAGATAAATAAATTTTGATAAGTAAATCTTGCAGCATAATGGCAAAAATAGTTTTAAAAAATGATAAAATGAGAGGAAAAATGATCAATAATTCATTAAGGAATATTATTATAATAAATGAATTAAATAAATTTGTAAAAAGTACTTAGTTTGAAAATTTTAAGACATAACACATAAAGAGGGAACTTGAATGGAAAAGAGAAGTGGAGATTTCCCTTACCATGATGATTTGTTCCAAAAACATTATGATTGAGACATTGGTGGCTTGAGGAAACCTTGGGAGGACTCCATGAGAGGTAAAACTAAAATATATTCAGGTATTATAGATTTGGTGTGAAATTAAATGTATAAATGGGGTTATTTATACCAAAAGTGGAGGATTTATTTATTATTTTCCTAATATTGGCCTCGGAATCCTATGGTGTTAAAAATGAAAAACTACGGGATCTCCAATTTTATTTACCCATGATTTTGGAAACATGGGTTAAATTGTATGTCATATTAATCCAGAAGAGTATATAATAATTTTATATTACTTATTTGTTTCATGAAAAATTAATGTTTCCACAAAAACAATATTTTTATGGTTAATGTTTTCATTTTAGTCTTTGGAAAGTAAATTAGAGTCTTGGAAATTGATTGAAATCTATTAAAATAATTGATATTAATAAAAATATATTTTATTTTGTGTATTTTAGTTAATTATTTATTACATCATTATGATATAACTATGATTTCATTAATCATAATGAAAAACTCAAACAATGTTTTAAATATTCAAGAAAAAAATGTATTTTAGAGAATTCTATTAAATTCAACCTATCTTAATTTTGACATATGGATTTAGAAAATGATATTTATTTTATTATAATAATTCTCTTAATATTAAAATTATAACATATAAATATAAAAAATATTATTTACTGAAAATAATAGTGGACATAAAATGAATAGTAAAATTTATGACACTTGTAAAAAATAAAACAATTTTATCATTTATTTTAACACAATAGTGTTTTAATTATATTATTTCATTAAAATAATTATTATTTTATAATACCATACTTTATTAAAAATTAAATCTCTTTTTAAAAGTACAATTTATGTCTAAAAATTTAATTTATCAAATTTTTCATATAATTTTATGACAAAAATCTATTCATGAAATAGTACTAAGGGAACAAAAATTTTATTTATACAAAGCAATTAAATTTCATGTAATTAAGGCCTTGATATATAACCCCTTAATATATCCATGTATGACCTACGGGAAAGGTGTCAGATAGTGATAGATTCATGGGGTAGCTCAGTTAACATTGAAAGAGTGAAATTTTGCACTAACATGAAATTCTCATATATTCAATTTCATTCTAACTTCACTTGATAAAGCTCGACTTTGTTTTAGGAAGACTGACCCCCAGTGATGCTACCTCCCTACCAAGAATAAAAAATGGGATTCATATGAAATTAATATATTGTATGAGGCTATAATTTCTGTATTCTATATTAATTATCCTTTATAATATATACATACAAATTATAGCATAAAAATTATTACCAATAGTATAGTTTCCAATGGTCATACTGACCAACTATATTATTGACCAACGGTCATATGTTTTCAACTGTAAAAAATAATTTAGATAACGATGGTCATATTTACCTTTATATTCAATTCATAGTTAAATATATTTTTTTTTGTGTATGATACAATATAAAAAATCTAGGGAAACAAATATCATTTAAAATGTTTGTGTCCTTACATTACTCCCCCCTTAATAAATTTCTTCCCTAAAATTTCAAATCATTCTCTCAGTTGAAAAAATCTAAAGGTACTTCTATCTCGTTACCTCTACTAGTTCCCATGTCCCTCCTTCATATATATGGTTCCACACTTCAATATGATAAGGTGTTTAGTCTTGTTTCATAGAACCTTGTCCTTACATACCAAGATCTCCACCCGCTGCTCCTGAAAAGAGATTTCAAGTTCCAATTTCACCTTATCTATATTAATTAAATGTGGTGGGTAATGTATTTACTTCCTCGATATAGATTCATGTAAATATATTAGGAACTTGAGCTTGATTTGGTGGAATTTCAATATGGTAGACCACTTCTCTAATGATATCAATGATTTTATAGGGGCCAATGGACCTAAGGAAAAGCTTCACTTTCTTCACAAACAACATGAATCTCTTACGTGGTGATATTTTAAGGAAAAAAATATCATCAACATCAAACTATATGTCCCTTTGGTGACTTTAATAATGACTCTCATGTTGGATAAGAGATTCCTTTATGTGATGTTGGTTTTCATGAACCTTTTCTGTCATCTCTTGCACAAGATCGGGACTAAGAATATTTTCCTCGCCAACATGATCCCAAAAAAATGAGTTCTACCTCACATCCCATATAAATATTAATATATTCCCATTTTAATACTCGAGTGGAAGCAGATTTTGTAAGAGAACTAAACAAAGGGGATATGTTGGTCACATCCACCATCATATTTAATTGAGAATGTGCTCAGAATATCCTATATGGTTTGAATAGTGCTTTTAGATTGGCCATCAGTTTGGGGGTGATAGGCCATACTAAAATTAAATTTTGTACTAAAATCATATTGAACAATTCTTCATAATTTAGATGTAAACCTTAGATCATGATTATAGATGATAAAAATTAGTACCTGATCCCACCTTCCCACATCCTTTATATAAATCATGGCATGTTGTTCAAGAGAAAAATCTTCCTCGATACCGGTAAAATGGGAAATCTTGGTGATACGATCCTCTATAACCCATATAACATTTTTTCCTTAGGATTTTTTTGAATACAAGTGATAAATTACATAGTGATATTTTCCCACTTCTTTTTTGGTGTGAGTAGTGGTTGTAATACCCCTTTAATAATTTTTCGCTTTGCATTTACTTTTTTCACACCCAGAACCTTTTAGTGTGGTCGAATGTATCCATTTTTATGATATCACACTAATAATGATCATGAATTTCCCTATATATTTTTTTGATTCCAAGATATATAGAGAATGTAGAGATGTGATCTTCATCTGTTAATTATTTATTTATTTCTGGAATAGATAAAACACATAACATTTTATAAAATTTCAGTACACCATTTTGGTTAATATTAATCCCAATAAACATCCTATTATTCACATCACATATCATGTTTTATAGAAAAATATCTTCTCTTTGATATTTTGTAATATTCTCTAGTAATTATGGTTGATAAATCATTTGGGATATTTTTTATAATTTACCTTCCATTATAATTCCCACATCTAGTTTTACTAGGTATTTGATAAAAGGTTCTCCTTGAATCCACATAGTTTCCAACACAATAGGGTCTTTCATACTTAATGCATTAGTGGCTTCGTTCACACATCTGAGGTGATAATGAATTGAGAAATCATAGTCTATATGAAGTTACAACCATCTCTTATGTCTCATGTTTAATTATATTTTCATGAAAATATACATCAAACATTAGTGCTCTATGTATATATCATATTTATCCTCCTAAAGATAGTGCATCCATATCCTCAGAGAAAAAATAATCACATCTAGATCTAGTTCATGCATCGGAAAATTCGTCTCATGAGTCTTTAACTATCGAGATTCATAAGAAATCATCTTTTCATTTTTCATGAGGACACACCCATGCCCTTTTAGAGAAGAATCACTAAAAATAATGAATATTTCTCTAATAGAGGGTATATTTATCATGGGTTTGGTAAACATTATATTATTAAGTTCATAGAAACATTCTCCACACTCCTTTATCTAGATGAACATATCCCCTTTTTTAGTAAACATGGTTAGTGTATTAGAATGTCAGGAAAAGTTTTTCACAAAACTCATATAATATCATATTGAACCATGGAAATTACGAATCTATGTTACAATTGTAGGATGAGGATACTCCTCCACAATAGTTGACCTGGTAGGATCAACTAATATTCTTTCTTTGGTTACAATTTTCCCCTAGAAATAAATATATTGTAACCAAAATTCAAATTTTTGGAATTTTCCAAATAACCTCTCATTCTACAGAGTTCTCAATATAACACTTAGATTATCATAATGCACCACGAGACTTTTAGAATATATCATAATGACATCGATAAAAACTCCCTCAAAATTATAAAGGTATTCCTGATAGACTATATTTATCCCAACTATAAATATAGTGAGAAAATTAGTCAAGATGAATGGAATTACAAAAAACTTATAATGCCCATGTATTTATCAAAAGCCAGAATTTGTATTATCTTCTTTCTTCACCCTCAATTGATGATAACCATATTGAAGATCAATATTATATAATAATTTAGCCCCATGAAGATGTTAAAATAAATAATCAATCCTTTAAGAGATTACTTTTTCTTTAATTTGATAGCATTAAGTTCTCTATAATCAATTCATAGCCACATTGATCCATCCTTCTTCTTCACAAAGAGAATAGGTTCTCCCCAAGAAGCCACACTTGGTCAAATAAACAGCTTATTTAAAATATATTATTTTTTTGTTAATTCCTCTAGCTCCACAGTTTCCATTCTGCATGGGATATTTGATATCAGCTTGGATCTAGGATTAGGTTCAATGGAGAACTCTACATATATTTTAGGGGGATGTCAGGGTAAATCCTCAAGAAATACATCAATGTATTCCTGAATGATGGTAACATTTTCTATTTTAGTAAATTCAACTCCTTATCCATCTTCACTAGTCATTGTCATAACGTATGTTAAAGTTAGTTCTTTCTGATAATGATCAGATCAGGATATCTCCCCTTTGAAAAAAACTATAGGTATTCCATTAAGAACTACTATGATTTAGGTACTTATATAGTTGATCATATCATTATACTTTGAGATTCAGTCCATCCCAAGTATTGTGTCGAATTCTAAACTAGGAGTGGCTACTAGATTTTCCAAGAGATAGTTCATCCCAAAGTGAAAACTAGATTTTATATACACTATTAAAGATTAGATAAACCCTACAAGAGTCTTTGAAAGATATCTATACTTCTACACATTCAGGGATTCATTCTATATTATTTTCAAACATGGAAGGAAATCATATAACCTAAATAGAATAAATTATACTCAAGAATTGAGAAAACAACAAGAGTACCTACCACTACATCATTTTAAACTTCAAATTCATCCTTCATGATAGAAAAAGCATCACCTTAATCTCATGGTCAATTTTGAGGTTGATGTTGATCCCCCTCCCATTATCTTCTAATTTTTACAATGATTAAAAAATTTCCCAACCTATCAACACTTGATGCATTGGAATTCATGTTGGTCATGTTCCATCTCCGCTTTTTCGTTAGTGTTGATAATATCACTTTTAAACTCACTATGATAGTTTTTAACAATATGGTTGTATGTTTTTCACATTTTCATTCCCCACACTAAAGAATGTAGTTCCTAAAATTCTTCTTCCTACATTTGTTGCATGTGTGATGATTCACATGATTCCATCCTCTTATAAGATCAAAGTTCCTACCTAAGATTAGCTTTATTGATCACTTATTTTTATTTAGATCTATGGGCCTGCTATATATAAATGAACTATAGATCAACTTTAATAGCACTTTTCACAGTCTTTTTATAGCTATCATAGACTCGATTGGGTAAATTATTCCCACATATTCAATTTACATCTACATTAACTCTATGATTTCTTTCTCTATTCTTGTTCACGTCGAACAGGAAAATATTTGTTGATAAAGATTCCCTTGATCTCTTCCCAATCCATGGAATCAATATTGCTTCATGGATTCAGGTTTTTAATTAGTGTCCACCAATGATCATCTTCTCCATATAAGAGGTATACATCTAGGCATGAATCTCTCTGAATAATAGTATATAGAAATGATATTCTCTATAGTGATTATCCTTTTTTCAACAATCAATGGGTTGGTTTATCCACTGAAATAAAGTGGTTTTTAATGAATAAAGGGATCAATGGAATGATGATCCATAAAGGGTAATTTGGTATCTTGTCTTGATTCATGTTATTATTCATAAATCGAGAAAGTTTATTCATTATTCTCATGAAGATTTCTATTCCAACTTCCATTAAAGGGTCATCAGAGCATGCTCTGTTGTGCTCTTCATTTATGAGGTTACTCCTATTTTTTCAATATATAAAATAAGAAAAACTTAGTGACAAAATTGTTTTATTTAATAATATTATAATTATAAATGAATTTTTATGTCTTAAAACCTCATGATTAAATATGTTATTCTTTAACAACAATTACATTTTCTATAAATCCTTCATAATGGTTTATAAAAATCTTGTAATTAACCAAATATAACCCCTTAGAGTGTCAAATCGGAATTGAATCTATGCCAATTTTGATTCATCAATTCCTATTTAAGTATTTATCAAAGACATTTTTTTGGGTGCTACCCAAAGATACATCTATTAGAGAGCCACACGAATAGGTTTGTATCTAGATTGGGATTTCATTACTTGAAAAATACATACTTTATAATTCTAAAAATTAATAAGATTTTTTCCTATATTTTAACTTTTCCCTAAGGTTATTCTAGATTTTTTCAAATCCTAATTTCCAAAACTAACTAAATTTCCAAATATAACTAAATTTTATTTTAATACCAACTATGGTATCCTGCATTTTTATTACATAAATTTTCATTACATTGTATAAAAAAGGATCTTTTAATTTTTATATTATTTTACAAATGGTACAAAATAAATTAAAACATAAAAAATTATTCTAATAAAATTGAAAGAATTATTTAAAGGCTAATCTGGAGTACATTATTTGAATCTCATCACCTGGGGATATTTATCATTGTAAAGGGGTGAGCATATTTCTGGGTATGGGAAACTAAGGGAAATAGATTACAAGTGGTCTTGAGGAATATGTATAAAAACATGATAAATATAGTATGGAATGATAAAGTGAAAATTAGGTATGTAATTATAAAAATAAAATAAATCATAACTTTAATATGGGGATAAAGTATGTAAATGAGACATTCATAATCATCTCACAATGTTTTTTCACTGAGGGATCCTAAAATTTACCAAGGTTATTCACAAAGGTATCATAAAAAAAGTCATCTATATAAATTAAATTCTTTACCCAATGAATTCGAGTTATATTATAATACAATATAAATATATATTAATTAATTTGATCTAGATATATCATAATAAAACATTTTAAAAATAACTGATCGAAAATAAAATAAATGGGTTTCTTACACAAAAATCATGGTGTTTAAAAAGTGATAAAAACATGAATACTATGCCATTTTCAACCCACAATAAAAGAAATCAGGTTTCATGTTTGTTAATATCGTAATAAAATAAATCATTTTTACATGTAGTTGAATACACCTAGAAAGAAATATTTTTTGGTTTTCACAAATAAATAAAAAGAGACTTTCTTGAGTAAAAAGATAGATATTGATTAGTAAATCTAGCAGCATAACGGTTAAAGAAAATTATCTTTGAAAATGGAAAAATTAGAGGGAATAAGGGTCACCCATTAATAAAAGAAACTTGTTAATGTAATGTTTTAAAGTAAATTGGAAAAAAATAACATATCTTTTAAAATGGAAGATATACCACATAAAGAGGGAACTTGAATTGAAAAGACAAGGGGTTATTTCCATTACCTTGAAGAGTTGTTCCTAAAATGTGAGGATTCGGACCATGGGGACTTGAGGAAACCATGGGAGGTAAAACATCCATATCTTCATTTAGGATAGACTAGTTTTGAAACACAATGGTGAAATGGGTGGGTATTTATATCAAAAGTGGTTTATTTGATTATTATTTCCAAATATAGGCCTGAGAAACCTAGGACGGTGACAATGTAAAACCATCTTATTTCTCATGATATTTTCCATTTTTTTGGACACATGGATCATATTTTATGTTATTTTAATACACAATACTTGATCATAATTTTATATTACTTATTTTTTAATGTAAATGTAATGTTTTAAGAAAATAATGTTTTTAATGTTAAGGTTTCCAATGTAAACTTTGGAATTTAAATTATACATTTTCCAGATAATTAAAATATATTAAAATACTTTATATTAATATAATAACGAATTTTAGGTTTTTAATTGTGTTTAATATGTTATTACATAATTATTATATAATTATGAATTCATTAAACATATTGGAAAACTGATACTGAATTCTTACTATTCATTAAAAAGTAAATACGTAAGAAAATTCTCATAAATTAACCCTAACATAATTTTGACATGATAATTTCAGAAATAATATATATTTTATCAAAATAATTCTACAAATATGAGAATTATAACTTTTAAATATAAAAATTCCATATTTTTTAAAAATATTGCTGATTGGAAATGTATAGTAAAAGTTTTGACACATGAAAATAAAATTATTTTATCATTCATATTTTTTATAAGATTGTTTTTATCATATCATTTAATTATAATAAGTATTATTTATAATAACTAATTTTATTAATATAAAATTATATATCTTATGAAAAGTATAATTTTTGTCCAAAAAGTCAATTTATAAAATTCATCATATTATTTTATTACCAAAATCTATTCTTATAATTGAACTAATGGAATAAAAAATTTATTTATATAAAGGAATTAAACATTAAGTAACAAATGCCAGGAAAAATCCCTTATAAAACCTGAATATTACCATAATGTAAGGTATGTGATGGTGATAGATTCCTGGGTTTGCTTATCTAATATTGATTGAGTGGTAATTTCCAATAACTTTAAATCCTCCCGTAGTTGATTTTATTCTTTCTTCACTTTTTGAATCTCAACATGTTTAAGATAGAATCCCAGCGATGTTACCTCCCTCCCAAACTAAGAAAAATGGGCTTCATATTCAACAAATCTACTATTTGATTCCATATTTTCTCCTTTCTGATTTGATTATTCTTTATAATTCCTATATACAAATTACAAAAAAACATTATTACCAATATTATTATTTCCAATAATCGTATCTTTCTATGGTCAAAAAATGAACAAATCACAATGTTCATATATTCCTTTATACATAGTTCATTATTAAGGATATATGGGTTTGTTGTGTTTGATACCATATAACACACATTTTTCATTAAAAAATATCATTTAAAAATTATGGTCTATTACAAGAATTATCTTTATATTTTTATATCACAATGATGAATCTCATGGGAGGAATTCATTTTAAAAGGGAAGAATGTAACACCCTGAGTTTTTATGAACATTTTTTAGAATAAAGTTTTTTGGATGTATTTAATTTAACACTACACCATGTTATTATTTATTTATATTCTATAATGAGTTAATATTCCAGTACACACAACACTGACATGGAATGTGTTTTATACAACACTGAGTTTTTGTGAAGATACATTTTATTATTATAATTATTTAATTGAGATAGTTATAAGATAAATTTTTTATATAGTAATATTAATATTAATAAATAAATTGAAAATATTATTTAAAATTTATTTATTTAAATAAAATAAATTTATAATAATATATATAATGTTTGTAAATTCTTTATGACATTGAAAATACAATTTTTCAAAAGAGAAATTATTTTTTTATCCTTTTCTGAAAAAAAAAATTTATAACCATTTTTAAATTTAATTGTGTAAAATAAACTAAATTTTTTAGATCATTATTTCAAAAGTATCTAGGGTTGAATTTTTTGGATTTTCCTAAAAAACATCATTTTTGGATGAATAATGAAAAATACTGAATTCTAATACAGAACTGCATTTTCATCTTGTTTAATTAAACAGTTTAATTTTATTTTATATTTTTTATAGTTTTATTAGATGATTATAAAAAGAAAACATGTCTTATTTTGGCCATTATAACCAATTTCAAATAGAAATTGGATATAAAATCATTTCAAATTTTAAACATTTTCACATAAAACTCGTTCTCTAGTCTAGACACATCTACTGGATTAAAATAAATTTAATTTCTACAACTTCTGTTATAGTAATTGGGATTAATTGATTCCATATTTTGAATCAATATAATATATAATTTATAATAATTTTAACTTTTCTTAACAAAAAATTTAGTGAAATTGACTAATATTAATGTTGCGATTAAGAGAGAACATAGCTTAAAAAAAACTTATCACTAAACTTAAGTCCTAAATGGAATATAAACATATCCAAAAATCCATTTGATGACCCTATTTAGACCCTATACTCAATTTTCTTGATTTTTTACCATTATTATAGCCTTGTTTCTTGGTAAAAAAGTTAGTGGAATTCACTTTTCAAAGAATTATAAGAATGTCACTCCCCCTCCACTATAAAAGAGAACTTACCCCTCCCACTTATTCATACATATCAATCCTTTTGTATAAGAATCATTATTCCTATATCCACAAATATCTCTATATTATTTCTATAATCCTACCCCTGGGCATAAATCTATCCAATAATCACTTTGGTGAAAGCCAAAAGGAGTTACCTGAAGAAGTGGTAACATCCTCTCTCAAGATCCATTGATTTATTTTCATTATACACCCCAAATATTATTCATATTCCAGGATTATATAATAACCTCAGTATAATAAATATTTTTATATGTCTTTATTATGTGTTTTGACCTAAACTTATACACACATCCATCTAATGGGTAACAAACTTATCGTTCTTGTGCACGGTGAACTACTGCCGCATGAAATGATGTCTGTTCTTACTTTACCAACACTCATGTTAGGGAATTATAATGGAAAATATAATTTTATATGATATATATTTTATTTTTTATTTATTTATTCTTCTTAAAGTTTTATATAAAACATCACTACATGCTTTCTATTTTTCGTAAATACAACAGCTTCATTTCTGGGTGTGTCGACTACCACCTCCTTAAAGTGATGTCATTTGCTCACACATGACATATAATGTATTAATAAAATTTTTAGTAAAAATATATGATATATATGAAATAATAATTCTACTATAATTATAATATATATGTATATATATTCATAAATTTAACTTACTTCTTTCTTTCAATATGATAATTAAACAAAAACAACGTTCATGCGTACGTACTTCCTATCATCTCCATGAATGGTGTGATTCATTTAATATTTATATATTTTATATGTTATTGTAAATACATATATAATGAATAGATATTTTATTTATATCATTTTTTAAATCTTTAAAATAAGTAAATCATGATCTATGTAAGGGGACCGTGAATAATGAGTCAAAACATGTACGAAAAACAAGGAGATCATCACACAAAACGTATATTTTTCATGAATTTATTAATGAATGGATATTATAAAGTCATAAATAAATAATATGTGATATTATATATATGAATATGATTTTATTATATCTTGATAATAAAATTATACTTATTATACATGATTTTTTAATGTCTACAATGAGAGTTAAGACATGAGGTGAGAGTTTTCTCAACCCATTTTTATTTTTGTGAGACTTATACATTATTCCAAACTCATTTATTTTGTGTAGTGTATATAGATCCCATTATTGTATTCTATAATTATTATAATTAAATTTATGGGTTTTTACATATACATTTTATGATCTCTCATTCGTGGGGTTTATGTTTCAATAGTTACCAAATCGGTAATGTAATTTTTTCTCAATTCGCCTTCATTGGGACACATGCCATGATATGAACCTATATTATTCAACGATGTGTATAAAATTATATTTCATGTATTCTATCCTGAATATAATAATTTTCATTATATTTTAATCTACATGTAATTTCATTTTCTTATGTGGGGATTATGATTCTAAGTTAGCAAGTGGTAAGAGTCTGTTGAAACAATCTCATCATTCGTTGGGATTTTTTTATTATGAATGCATTAATGAAATATTATAATATATCTCTTAATAAATCTTATTATTTTTATTCTTCTTTTAAGAAAGTATATATTATTTTATTGGTACTATTTTCCTACTCTTTGGTACTTAATATAAATTATAAAATGGTTTCATAAAAAACTTGTCTCATTTCTGTTTTTAGTTGAAAAAACGATCTATTTCAGAAACCATGTTTTAAAAAAAATTAAATATGTTTTGAAAATAATCATTAAATCTCATTTTTAAGGAAAAATTATTTCAAAATTTATTTATATATCATCAAATAAAGTTTCAAAGAAAATGGTTTTCAATATGTTTTATGTTTCCTTAATATATATTCAAGGAAAAAAGTTTTCAAGAGGATTTTTTTAAAAAAATTACAAATAAACGATATTTTCTATAAGAAATGGTTTTCAAGGGTATATCCAAATTATTATCCATATAAAAGTTTATAAATTTGTGTTACTTGTTTCTTAATTTGAAAATTATTCAATGGTTCCATTTATATTCTTTCTCGGAATGGTTTATGTTTTTATAGAATGATGCTTATGAAACCAATTTCTTTTTCATAGGTTACATTCCTATGAAACCCATTTATATTTATAGTTTTATAGTCTTATGAAACCTAACTACTTTCATGGGTTATGATTTGATCAAATTATTATGAAACCTATCACTTATTTACAAGTGATTACATGATTTCATTTTTATGATACCCATTTCATTTCATGGGTTGAGATATGATTTTTAATGTTCTTGTGAATCACATATATATGATTTCATTATTATATATGTAAGATCTATATATACCTCCTATTAATTAGGTTAACATTTATATCTCATGAGATAGAATCTGCTATAATGGGGAGTAAACTTAGTTCAGTTGTGTAATTTTTCCACAAATATGGTGTTAGGGGTGAACCTTGACTAATAATATGGTCATGGGAGTGAAACCTAGATACCAAGATGGTATGGGGAGTAAACCCATAATAATAATATGGCCTTGATAGAGATTCAATTACTACTCTGGAAATAATTGTTTATGATTATTGGTCTACAAATAATTCAATATCTTATTCTTGTTTTCAGCATTCATGGCTTGTGATCTTTATCCACTTATGATTCATGTCTTATGAACTATTAATATTTTTCAATGATTAATTTTTATGATATATTTTAGGTAATTCATGATCATATAATGTCATCCTCGTGTTATCATACCCTTATTCTAATGTTTATGCTTACATATCTTCTTTTTTTATGCTTACTGAGCATCTAAGAGAACTGATTTTTATGTTTATTTTCCCCATGTTATGAAGATATGTATTATGTATGATATTTCAAAGAAGGTTTCTATTCATGGAGAACCTAGTGTAAAATAATGTATCTAACATATTAACAAGTTTTTATGTTTTCATTTTTTCAAAGGAAATATATTAATAAAGTCTTTTCATGTCTATTTGTGTAATGTATTAAGTATTAAGAAAAAATTATGTAATGATAATATTTTAAAAGAAAGGGTTTATATAGTTTCATAAAATCTTATCATACTCAAATAGATATCCATTCTAAGAAAATATTTTAAAACCTTTATGATATATTGAGATCATGGTCCCTAAACTTCAAAGGTGGGTTGGATCAACACCTCCCTTGAGTTTTCTTACAATAAATACTTTGACAATACTATTTAGATAAACCGTTATTAATCCCTATATGAAACTAATTGTAGAACATTGATGTTTTTGGATGAATTTGGAGAGATAAATCTCTTGGTACATGACCTATATGAAGAAATGTTATATAAATTCAGAACCATTAAACACATCAAGGAACCCTAGAGTTAATAGAAATGTTATGGTGGAAATTGTTTGTGTGATTTGTAATTTGATATTAGTGAGAGAGGTTTTCTTCATATTTCTCTAGGGAATAAGGTTCTGAGATTCAGAAAGAAGTTAAATTTAATCCATATTTATTAGACTTTTTGACATTCCTGATCAAGTAAGGTTTGTATCTTATCGCTTAGTTTTCTCACCATAGATCTCTCAAGTTCACGATTTGTTCCTTGTATTATCCTTAAGGAAGTACATACCTAATCCCTCTCATGTACTAAAATCATAGGTCATACCACTAGAAGAAAATGTTTTATATGAGGAACAACTTGTGGAAATTTTGGATCATATAAAGAAAGTTCTATGAAACAAGACCACTCGAATGGTTTAACTTTCTTGTGAAACCACCAATATAGGAAGCTACATGGGAACATGAGGATATGTTGAGGCAGAAGTATCCTCACTTGTTTGTATCAGAGTGATGTAATTTCAAAAGTGAAATTTATTTTAAGGTAAGTAAAATGTAACACCTAAATATATTATTGTATTTTTTTAAAATATATTTAATTTATCGATAGCTTGTGTTACAAGCAAAAAAATAGATTAAATTATTCAAAATATAATATTAAAATATTATTATTTAATTTGATATTTATTACCTTTATATTTGATTGGTGGGTATGAAAATGAATAAATAAATTATGAAAAAAATATGTTTTACACATGTATCAAATAAATTCATTAGATATGAATTTGTTGGAAATGAAATTAAAAATTATTTGAATGTGAAAGAAATCATTTTCATAAAAACTATTATTTTACAGAAAATTTTATTTTTATATTCATAAATTATATTAATCACTACTAGGCTATGTCTTTAATAAAATATTTATATTTTTTTTTCAATAAAAAATTTACCATTCATCAAATAATTTTCTATTCAAGGGATAATAATAAATCGAGTTTTATGAAGAAAAACCTAAATTTTTTAAAAAAACATTCATAAAATTGTGAAAATATATTTTAAAATTAATTATTTCTAATTTTTTTTTTAAAAAAAATCAATAAAATTTGAAAAATTATCTTACAGTGATTTCTTGAGAATTTTCTAAAAAAATTTATTTTCATTGTATAGTGAAAAATAAAAAAATAATTTAAAATTGTTTGTTCTTTAAAATAATATATAAAGTTCCATTTTTTATAATGGTTTAAATGTAATATTAATTAAATTATATTATTAAAATAAAAAATTTCGTCATTGTAGTGAGTTTCATGTTGAATTTAGATGTAAAATATTCTATGTTATAGAAATATTTTCTTTGGAATGCTGCTTTTTCATTATGGCTTCAAGTTTAATTTTAAATTTAATTATACCTCTTGTATGAATTGAATTTTTTAGAATGGATTCCTTAATTTGAATCATCATAAATAATATTATATAATAATTTAAACTTAATTTTATTCATAATGATGATTAAAAAATATCAATTAGTTATTATGGTTATTATTAAAAATTGTTTAACATGGGTAGGGGTTAATCCTAAATATACGGGTATGTTGTATAATTAAAATTATTTAAATCCTATTATATGGAAATATTTAGTCTTTATCCTATACCAGCTTCTAATCTATGGTCATTTGGAATAATTTTTCTTATAAATTAATTTATCATTTGTTATTATTTTCAGAAAATTCTAAGTGGTTTCAAAATGGGTGTTTTCCCCAACTTATATAAGGGAACCTCCTCTCATCTCAACACATAAAAGGCCTTATGGTTCAAACAATACCTTCCAAAATCTATTTTTTACATCCCTTACCATTCTCTATATGCCTTGTTTAGATTAGGAATCCCTTATAAGAATGATTTTTGTGATAACCTAAAGAAGTTATCTAAATAGGAGGAGTATTCAATGTGTATGAAGAAATATGAGGCTTGAAGTTAGGTATTTTCATCTCACTTTTATATATATGGGAAACATTCCATATTAACAAATTTTTTCTTTTATTTGGTGTCTATACTTACCATGAATGTATTTTATGCTTCTTCTTATAAAAATTATGGTTATTTAAATATCTATCTATGTTTCTTTCTTTCATGGGGATTATGATATAAAAATTACTATAGTTGTAATGGATTTATGTTACAATATCATTGTTTATTAGGGTTGTTTTTTATAATTATTTTAATGGTGAAATATAATAATATACATCTATATAATCTCCTAATGTTTCTTCTCCTCTGGTTATATATTGATAGTACATGTTCTCCCACCATTTTCTTCTCTTTAAGAACAGAGGATAAAAATCTAATGTGTTCCTATAAAATCATAATTATTTTTCTCTTTGGTGGAAAATCTATTTTGTTCTATGTCCATGTTTTCTAAAAATTATTTGATGAATTTTTATTCTACTCTCTAATTATTTATTAAATATAATTTAACCCATTTCTATTTTTAGAAAATGGTTTTAAAGGAATATTTTTATCATCTTCCATCTGAGGTACTTTTGGATTTTTTAACCATAATGTGAAAGTAATTTTTTCTTTAAACTTATAAGATATAAATATAATTACCCACTAACATAGACACTCAGTTATTTGAGAATTCCGTTATAATTTTCCAAGTTCATTTTAAAATAAAATGTCTTTTCAAAATATTTCTTTAAATTTTAGTTTTGGAAAAGGTTATTTTCAAACGAAATAGACATTTCCCTCATAAATGTGTTTAATGATATTTTTAAGTAATTTATATTTCTTATTGATGGAAACCTTTGTTTTATTTTCTCTTATTGGTTATATGATCTAATATAACCATCCTTATTATTTCTTAGGATGTTTATGATTATGATGATGATATGTTTAGGAAAACCATTTCGTTTCCAACTATTTTGCAATAAATTATTTAAAAATGTTTTTGGAACCTAATTTCTTTCCATGAATTATGATATGATGATATGAAGAATGTTTAATGATTTTATGTCACACATATTTATGGTTTTTGTTATGTGATAAGTGGGACTAGAATTATATATCCCTCTAATTTAATTAGTAATGTGTTATATCTTATTAGATAATTATAAGAAATAATTTTAAATTATTTATGTTATTGGGGAAATAATTCAATGTTATTGATCCCAAAGGGAATGAAAGATAATTTTCTTGAACTACTAGAGGAAACAATTTGACGTTCTTGATCTGATATAAGAAACAAGTGTTGATTCGTGATATTTTATAATTATGTGGTCTCAATATTTAACCTTGAAAATGAAAAAAATTATACCTTTTATGATTCCACAATATTATGACATGAATTTATGGTTCATCACTCAATAATGATGATTTTCCATTTTTATGATTCATGTAATTTTAAATGATAAATCTTTTTTTTAGTCATCTTAATTAGCATTGATACATTGGGTATGAACATTGTATGTTATGGTCATGATATCATATGTTTATTTTTATCTTATTATTTAATAAGATCATTGATTTATGTCTCCCATGTTTACACTTATTGTTCATCTAATATCACTCATAATTATGTTTCCTTCCACCATGATTAAAAAAATGGTTTTAGGTACATAATTTCATTTAAGATTACTAAAAGGGAATATCTGTGTGATAAATATTTAAGATCATTCATGAAATAAGAAGATTTTGTATCTAGTATCCATTGATACTAAACCATTAATGTATACCAAAATATATATACTTATTTTGTTAAATATTTTTCTTATACTATGTAATATATATGTATAAAAATCATGGGTCACTAAAGGATACCATTTGGAAGTCATTGAATCCCAACCAATGCAGATCTATAGAGACCACCATATAACATTTGATATAAGATAATAATTATTTTTAAAATAAAATACATAATGATTTATAAATTATAAAAACAAGATTCAAATGTTAAATATATTTATACATAATGTAAAATTTTATAAACACACAGATAACCTTGTCCAATAATTTTTCATGATAGATAATGATCTTATCATATAAATGAAAATCAATTAAATTAAAAATAAATGGTAGTGTTGTAGAAAATAGAAATATAATAATAATTTGACCTCAATATATATTTTATATTAAAATTTACTATAATTAATAGTCTACGGTCGTTTCATTATCAATATATTAAAACTTTTTAATCCTATTTTCATTTATAACTTCTTATTTGATAATTCTAAACACATTACATGTTAGGATGATGTTTTGTTTGCTCATATTAGTCAAAAAAATTAAATGTGATGTTAGACACCATCCAGTGGAGACTTGTCACATCCTTTGGGGACTTCATTGGATATGATAAGTTATTGGTCATCCTGGAGTAGGATCTAATATGGATTCTACATGGGAAGGGATGAATATCCTTCAATGTGTGAAGTCATTTGAATAAACTATTTATTTGGGATCAAGTATGAGATGTTGTATCTTTCTATGGTTATATTGGTCTCTATGAAAGTGTTTGTTTTTTTAAGAGTATAGATAGTCTTTTGAAGGGTTGGTTCACTTTTTGTGATTAACTATATCCACCAAATCCTAAAAATATATGGAATGATTTATTGAGATGGCCTGAAATCCATTAAAGGACATAAGATATATTTATTCAAAGGGACCCTACCCAAAAATTGTACACATGCAGAAGGAAGTAGTTATGGAAGAGATTCCATAGTGAAAACCTCATATAGCCACAAACCCCTACCCTACCTGGCCCAAACAATTCCAGAATAAGTGGAACAGTGGGGGAGGTAGCTCATATACACACACTATTCATATGAAACAACATTATAACCTCTCAAGGGATGATAGAAATTTACAAAAATTAATTTTACATCAAGAATATAATCCACTTTTTTGTACATATTGGGTTTTATGGATGTAAAGGTTCTAATATTTATTGGGTAAAATTAAATAAATATAATAACCAATCATATTTTATGTTAATAATAATTAATATTTCATGTTAATTATAATATTGGTTTTTATAATGTTATATTTATTTTTTATGAAAATTTTTTATTATAAGGACATGTAATTTTACAATTTTTATTAAAATAATACATTAATATATTAACAATAAACCTTGTCTATTTGAAAATGTCTTTTCTTTTTTGGTTTTTAACCCCCACCCCTACTATTTTTAATATATATATAAACATAAATTTATTTTTAATGAATGTATAATTATAAGTAAAGGATTTCAATTCAGTTGAGATAATATATATATATATAATGTGTATAGTTATATATAAATATTTATTATAACTAAATATTAGTAAAAAATTAAAAAATATATATATAAATAAATCTATGTTAACATATATATAGTTTTTATATCACTAAAAAATAGTTCTTAGTTGTGGTTATAATAACCACTATGAAATAAATCATAAAAAAAATAATTTATAATACAGAAGTGGTTTAATATAACTACCACTATTTTTTTTAATTTACCAAAAATTTTATTTAAACCACCAAAAAAATTATTTAAAAACCTAATTTTTACCCCTATCCCAGATACCCTTCCCCCCTGCCAACTCCCCTCAATGACCCTTGTCCTTGACCCCCTTCTCCTCACAACAGTCTCCCCCCCCCCCCCTTAAATCCCTATGACTTGACCCTCTTCTCCTTAACGAGGAACTTACTACAACCATCGTCCCCTCAATGATAACCTCAAAATCCCTCTCTTCCCCATTTTCTGGTAAATTTGACCCCCAACATCCTTGAAGATATGATTGATTCAATTTTTCAAAGACATTTAATTAAATTATATATTGATTTGTGTAATTAACTGTTTTTTTATGGATTTTTGGAGGGTGATTTTTGAGTTATGTTGCAAACCTTCCATTATCATTTGTTCAATGATTTTGAGATTTGAAGCACCTCAATGATATTTTAGGTGAGTATTATTATTTTATTAATTTTTAATAATTAATTATAAATGTTCTTAATTATTTATTTATTTCATGTGGAATGATATAGGTGACCTGGGTATTTTCAGTGTGGGGTGTAAGACATAAAGGATTTACATTTTAATAAAGCGGTAGGTCAATCTTTCGGTGTTGTGTCACTTCCCCAATTTAATAATCAGTTAAATGTTTTTAAAATGATAATTTTCCAATTGAGGGCCACCTTAACAGCCATTATGGAATGTCCTAGGGAGAATAGTAGTTTTAGATATTTTATAGAGGGGTTTTCATTTGATAACCCCGATCATCTATCATACAGTATAAGAACACAATCCTAATGTAATTTATAACTATTTTAAAAAAAATGATATCTTGAAGTTAATATATTAAATAAAAAACACCAAATTATTATTTTAATTTGTAATACTTGTTATGATCATTGTGGGATTAGATTGCATGATGGTTTTTTTGTATTATAATCTCTTCAAGTTGAGTAATGTTTTTAAAATAGATTCTAAAAATTTTGTAAACCATAATTACATGAAATTATATGACACAAATGAAAACACATTCACCATATATCATAGTGCCAAGTTCTTGTTTTGATATAAAAAATGTTGATTTGCATAATTATGAAAGGAATTTATATCTATAGAAAAAATAATTTTTGTACAATATAAAATAAAAATTGACAATATGAATGTAATAAAAGTTATATATATTTTAATGGAATAATTATATTCTTGTATTATTGGGGACTGATAATAGTACACTCATCATCATAGTAAACTCTATCCTTATCTCAAAGAACTAATTCTACGACATTAAACTATATTATAGTAGGGGTAATATTTATTAATTTATTTTTTTTATATGGTATTGAATCATTTTTATGTTGATTTTTCGTTATATCGAATCAAGACACTACCTTGGTGAATAAAGAATTTTTGTGATATTTAATTTTGATTGCACTTGATTGATTAAACATTTATATCTTTATATGTAGATGTATAAGAAGAAGAGTGATAATATAATAATAATTTATAAAATTTAGATTAAATACCTCAAAACAGACCATGGTATTCCATGGGTTTGGAATAATTTTAAAACTAAAAAAATGACAAACCAATCAGTAAATAGTTGAATAAAAGTTTTTTGTCCTAATTGTATATTCAAGATATAGTCGAATATAAATAAAGCATATTATAATTTTATATTGAATATTTTTCCTACTAGATATGTATTTTAGATTTAGTAGGGTGACTCAAATGTTATGATAATTTAAAAAAATTAAAATCCATTTAATGAAAGACAAAGTGAACTGCTACAGTTGAATTCAGTTTGAAATTTGATAACTGAGGAATTTTTCTTTAAAGGATAAACTTTCCATGATTTTACTAGATAAATAGAACCTTTTTGTGATCTTTAGTAGGTTAATCATTCTCAAAACATTAGTGACTAAATAATGAATTTTATAAATAAAATAAAGAGACACATTAAGAACAATAAGAATGTTGTTCCAATTGTTTGAATTTTTATTTTCTAAATATGTTTTATCAAATTTAGTGTCCCTGTGTAATTATTGAAAACGTAATTTCTATTATTTTATAGTTCCATTATGATACATTTAGTAAATCTAATATACCTTCCTCATTCTATCTAATGAATAAAGTTATCAACATACTTATACTTGATTATAAAAATCTATATGGAAGACAAAATGATTTCATGATTTATTGTGGGGAAGAGCCTAATAATGATGAATGAATAATATTTCATAGAATAAGATATAATTTAATAAACAAAAATGAGAGTATATATAATGTTTTAGAAACATATGGAATTGAACGATGCCCCGATCCTGATGGGTCACATGGATTCATGTGTTTCTCCCATAACACTATTGGATGCCAACTTATAATGAGGGTATATGGTGTGCCTGTAGGGAGGTTGTTCCATATAAATAGAGTGTAACACCATGGTGGAGATCATACAGATCAAATAGTGAAATCATTAAAATATTTA
Source organism: Viscum album (assembly GCA_963277665.1). NCBI lineage: Eukaryota > Viridiplantae > Streptophyta > Magnoliopsida > Santalales > Viscaceae > Viscum > Viscum album. The sequence continues at coordinate 555,352,028 of OY728135.1, forward strand.
AATAGTATATAAATAATAGGAATAGATAAATAATTTTATAGGTAATCTCATACACATATGATTATGATACATATCATGTGCCTATGAATAAATATAATACATGTATGAAAGTATCAAAAAGTTCTATCTCCAGATATAATCACGTGGCTTATCTCGGTCCCATGATCCCCTACTCCTAATCATGGAAGAAGGAAACACATCAAAATGTGGTCACTTTCCCTAGTCCCTACCTATATCCAAATAGACTATATGGGTTCCCAACAAAGTCGCACATTGACTATATGGGTACCCAAAAGAGGCTCAACCTGGGTGCGATATACAATTCCAATAGTTCAACACCCATAGTGTCTAGAATGAATCCTAGATATATAATATAAACTAAATGAGAGTGAAATATATATCACAGTTAATCATTAATAAATGTAATGTTTCCATGGAATATATACTACAAAATAAGTGTTACTGTATATCATAAGAAGCCTCCCTACAAAATAAAAGTGTCAAGATCCTATAACAAGGTAGCAGTAAGAAAAAAAGTAAACACCACCACCATTCCATATACACATCATATCATATCACCAATGACCTTATTGTATAATATGTATATCAAATCAACCATGACCACTCCATAAAAATATAAGTGTCGCATTTATGAAAAATGAAGAATATAATCAATCATTTCACATTTACCATGGGCATTCCATGTAAAACAATTAACATCCCTTTGGCCTAGATATAAGGTGTTGTGAACAAATGAATCTTTATTGAGCCCCGAGATCAGGTCAAAGGAAACTTGTTTTGGCTTGAATTGGGTTCCAAGAAGCCTGTTAATAGACCATGTCCACTCGGATCCCAAAAAAACCAGATGCATGGGGTATCAAGGCTCAAAGAATATCATGGAATCAGATTCCTAGGACAATACAGGTTCAATGAAATGTCTACTGCTATCATGACCCTTGGTTTAGAACACCCATAGGATCATTTGAAAACATTCATCATTGAATTAAATCTCCATTTCATACCATGAGTTTTCCTACTCATATAGTAATTTAAAATCTTTAACATTTCATGATTTTACCAACTCATTATAGCAATTTCTAAATAATTTATTCGAGAAATATAATCTAACAACCTATTATTAACACATGATAAGGGAGGTAAATCATCCCCTACTCAACTAATTAAATTTAATTGATTTATTGATATGATTCCTCTAACTCTGAAAGCACTAACTCACCCCATGGGTGGTTTAACAAAATAATTGGAAAATTAAATTCACTTATCACAACCAATGGGTCGCCTTGGTTAGGGAAACACCCTCCAAAACATCTCATAGAAACTAATGATAATCCCAAACATGGTCCATTTAATTTAATTCAATTATTAAATTAATTTTCGGAGTTTCACCGAACATTATGGTAGGAAGAATAATTGAAACTATATCTATAAAGCACTAAAACTCAAGGGAGAAGTATTTAACACCTACCATAGGTCCATAGCAGAGTGCATATTCAGTATCTTCTTCTGATTTGTGTTAGATTGGGATAAAAATAATGAATATATGGAGATCATAAAAATAAGTAATATTACCTTATACCTATATATCATAGCTGATACCAAATAAAATGAAGAATGGAAAAAAAGGAACTAATTATTCACTAATGTGGATCCAATGATACATTCATTGCATGAATCCAAGTTTGGGTTGATAATCGGTGGAAAATCCTTGTTTTTGGCTCAACTTGGAGCTTCCAATGTCAGCTAGATTTCCAATGTATACAAAGTGAAATATTTTTTAGGATTATATATATGTTAAGGAATAAAATAGTAATTTCCACAAAATTTACTAGGTCACATGGTTTGGTTTCACAGTTTTCCAATTTGTGTGCCAACCATGGTGCCTTAGTTTTTCTAAAGGGGCACTCGCAATGTCACTATGCACGGTTTGAATAATCATGCTCAAACTGTGAAAAAAAATTACTTCTAAAAAAGGTAGGTTCTCCCGCATTGGTGTAAACCACTATCTACTTGGTTTCCTCAAACTATATGTCATGTTACAGCCCATTTTTCAACCTCACAGGGTTAGTAGTAACTGTGTCACCATCCCTACATAGTTTTTACTAACTGTGCTGCAAATCTTGATTTTCAAAAATGATGGTATATGGGCCCTGAACAAGACATGAACGCCCCAGATACCCGCATGACCACAAAGGGTATCCACATTATACCATAATTAAACATTTAATGTGGAAAAATAATTTTACCTTATATAAAAACTATAGATTTATAATCTCCCACCTTAAAAAATTTGTACACAAATTTATTTCTCAAGGGTGGTCAAGATTTTTCTTTGAATAACTCCAGCCACTGGGAATTTACATTGACCGCTCTCTCCCAGGTTTTATCTTTTAAAAGTAATTAATTCCATATAACCCATAATATAGGAATTTAATAGACTCATAAAACCCATTTTTCTCTTATCAATGATACGAATATGATGGTTCTCAACGGATACATCAACCTATAACTCCACCTCCTCATGCTCCATAATTTGATAATGGTATAAATGATAATGGTGCAACTGATATATAAAAAAGACATCATGTAAGAACAAATACCTCTTAGGTAATTACAATTGATAGGATATTGGCTCTACTTTCCCTAGAATCAAGAATATCCGAACATATCGCGGTCAAATCATACCATTTATCATGGTCTGTCTATGTCCCAGCCTTGGTGATATATGTAAAAATACATGATCCCCAACCTCAAACTCTAGAGGTCATTTGTGTTTATAAGAATAAGAAATATGCTGAGGGTGTGAAGTAGACATATGTCTCCTAATCAAATGGACCTACTCAGACATATCTTGCATGAGACAAAATACTTTTAAATTAGCCTCACCCACCACTACACAGAATAAGGGTGATTGATATAGCCTATCATAAAAAGACTCATAAGGCTCCACCTATATCATTTTCTAATAACTATTATTGTAGGTTAACTTTAAAATGGGGTATATGCCTCTATCAAGGGCCCCTAAAATCCAGGAATCATGCTCACATCATGTCCTCCAGAACCTTTATAACACAGTCTGGCTACCCATCAGTCTTAGGGTAGTATGTTGTTCGCAGAGTCACCTATTTATATAGTTCCCTATAAAATATATGCCAAAAAAAGACAATAATTGTGAAACCCTATCTGAAATTAGAGTATATAGCACCCAATTCAATCATATTATCTCATAGATATAATACCTACCAACCACATCCACACTGAATGTCTCCTTGATCAAAAGGAAATGAGAATCCTTCATGAGCCTATCAAAAATTCCCACACAACATCCCTAATTCAGGGAGATCTTGGAAAATCATTCATGAAATCCATCATGATGTTATCCCATTTCCACTCAATAATAGTTAAATACTATAAAATGCTTTCTCATTTTTCATGTTCTACCATCACCTACTAACTAGTGGAACACCTCTTAATGAAAAAAGAAACCTCATGCTTTGTACCCGGCTACCAATACTGATGACATAATTCATGATACATCTTGGTAATTCTGGGATGCACTAACTAAACCAAGGAATGAAACTATTACATACACTCATCATGTATTTCCAATGAAACCGATATGTGTACATAGACACGCAATAACTCATCCTTTCCCATAGTCCGACCATGAGGTGGGTCCTCACCTTCCACACTCTCCCATTAGACTAGGACATCAAAATCTGAAAGTTTACTCATCCTCACTCTATATATTTGGGTAGGTTTTGTAGATAAGAATGAAATAAATGTCTTCCCATGACCATCCTACACCTCAATGTGTATCTTAGAGAACAAATTCAAAGTCTTTCACTTGTTACTAGCCTCATAAACTACATTTATCTGAGTTATCCTGCAAATTAAATAGGCAACTTCCTTGCCCTGCCAAGGCATGTAGGCAAGATTAATGTCGAAAGATAGTATGTATCCAATCCACCTTTGCTTCCTCAAATTCATATCATGCTATGTAAATATGTACTTTTTGATTTTCTCGTCTGTGTACGCAACAAAATTCACTCTCGATAAATAATGTCTACAACGATGCAAAGCATTAACAACTGAAGGTTACTCAAGATTTATGTTGGTTAATTTCTATCATTTGGCCTTAGCTAAGAAGTCCTTTATTCCAAAACACTATCCCCCAACATCATAACATCTCCTAACTCGATACTTTATTAATCTAAATACATAGTGTAGCTTATTCCCTACTTTAGAAAAATAAATACTGATGCTGATTTCAATATCTATTTTAACTTTTAGTTGGTTATCTCACCCATATCTATCAACAAAAACATCATAACCTACTTATTCATTTCTATTAATGGATATTATAAGCATTAGAAGTCTTGCATAAAAATACTATAATATCTACCTAGCCCCATGATAAATCATATATAAAATATGTTCTAGGGTTTTCCCATGAAAATACAACTCCATACTACTCTAAGTTAACTAATAATCCTATCAAAAATATAATATAACCAGGGAAGTGAGTATTTTTCATCCATAATTGGTACTTTGTGACTTTCGATTATAGTTTATGCTCTCTCAATGTATCGAAAATGATCACATGATTTTTCTCATGGTCATGTCGATTGTGAGAATATACCAAGATATCATTCACAAAACCACCAAAAAAATTTTGGATAACGATGAAAAAATTGTTTCATTACCTGCATGAAAACTTCTAGCGCGTTTGTGAGACCGAACACCATAACTATAGACTCATGTAGACAATACCTGCTACAAAAATCTATATATGGTATATATGCTTTTTGATCATGAACATGATGGTATCTAGATCTATAATAAATTTTTGAGAATACCTGATCTCCCTAAGTCTGGACAAAAAGATCATATATCCGTTGAAAAGGATACTGGTTTTTAACTATCAAATGGTTCAATTCCTGATAATCTACACATAAAATAAGGGTACTATATTTCTTTTTTGGAAAACAATGACTGGTAAACCCCATGGAGAAGTACTTGATCACATAAACCCCTTTCCCTACAAATCCTTTAGCTCCCTATTGAGCTCCTTAAACTCTGTCATAGACATACTATAAGGAGAAATGAATAATGGTGTATCTTTTGGAACTATCTAGTTAGAGAACTCAACTTCTCTCTTATTAGGTAAACCATAATATTCATATGGTAAAATGTCTCTTTAACAATCAACCATAGGAGGAATATCTATCTAAATGTTCTCCCTAATCATCTAGATACAAACAACCAATCTGGGTTGTCAATCTGTCCATCCAATGAGGTTGTAGTCCAAAATAAATCTCCTAAACATCCCATTCACTCGTGTTAGTATAAACCGTTCTCTATGATTATGTGAAATTAACTATTAAGTAATAATAGTCAACATAGTCTTAATAATCCACTATCTAGTTCATCCCAAGAATGACATCAAAACCAGTCATCTTGAGGAAAAAATAATCTAGAATAACTGAAATCCCCTAACCTCAAGGGGAACTCCCTATATTGATTTAAATTCTCTATTATAATCCCCAATGGCGTTTCAAGCCTCATAAATTCCTCAGAAAAGTGAAACATGGGCCCAAGGATCTCCAGAGAAGGTATATATATATAACTATGTGACACACTTATATCAAAGTTAACAGGTATAATATTAGAGGATTCCACTGTTTCACATCTCATTGTAGATATTCGGGTGCCCCACTCCTTAGATGTAGGATATAAATAATATATCTAGACTAAACTCCGACCCTATGACATGACCTCACTACCTAGAGGAGCCTCACTAGGCTGCCTCATTACAACTCGTGCCTGGATTTCCCGACCCTGACTACCACAACCTCAATTTGATCTACCGGTACTTCTCCATATCTTTACCTTATATGGATCCATTAAATCCACTCTCAAACCTAGTTTCATATATAACCCCATACCACTCACTACTAGAGGGAGTTCCATGAAGAAACGTTACACGGGGCCCATCCATTTGCAGGCTCAGCACTCTACTGGGTTGTGATCGCATAGATTTATCACATGTTCCCATATACCACACTTATGATAGAAAACTAGGCTACAAATACTCAGTGTCTAGTGGGTACTCATCTCATGGGATGCCTCAAAATGACACTTCCTACCAGTGGAAGTCGAACTACTGGGCTGAGATACTACACTGATTCGCTTTATGCTCAAAGCTTCCCTTGGGTTATACTCTATAATTATCACTTGAATTTCTATCAATATTGGAAAATATCCCTATTCCCATGGTTTTGATTAAAACTGGGAGCATAGGTGTGCCCTATACCCACAGTTTTCCAAAACTGTGGGTATATTTATAGTATATAGACCTATACCCATGGTTCATGAAAACTGTGGGTATAGGTAACCTATACCCACAGTTTTGGCCAAAATTGGGGGTATAGGTTTTTTATAACCTATACCCACGGTTTTCCAAAACCATGGGTATAGGTTTTTCTTTCAAGCCCTATACCAATGGTTTCATAAAAATTGTGGGTGTAGGGTTTTTTTCGAAGACCTGTACCCAATTTTTTACAAGACTGTGGGTATACCTTTAGCGGGGGAAAATCCATGGGAAACAAAAAATATTTTGTGGGAAGACATATACCCACTTTTTCCCTCCTTTTCCCATGGTTTGAATTAATATATTTAAAATTCTAAAAATATTAAGACAAAAAACTCCTTAGGAAAGTTGGTGAGGCATTCTATGTTACTTTCAGTGGTCTCAGGATCGAATCCCACCAAATTTTGTTTCTGATACATCAATATATAATAATATATTAAACTAAATATATATTTATTTAAATTAAGGTGGTATAGATGGGTGGGTTAGCTACAGAAAGTTTTAGGAGAAAAGTCAGGGTTTGAAACCCATGGACAACTTTTTTCTTATAATATGGTTATATATTAATATATTTAGAAAAATATCAATATACATATTCAAAATTGTTGTATCATAGTAGTGAGACACGTTGGATGGAAAGGGTAGGCTATTGAGGTCTCAGGTTCAATACCTGAAGGTGTCATTTTTGTACAATTAATACCCATGATTTTAAAACCGTGGGTAAAGCCTTTGACTGCGTGGAAATTGCTATGAGGATTTGACAGTGTGGAAAAAATGTTATACCCATGGTTTGTAAAACTGTGGGTATAGTCTAGGGACCTATCCTGACACCTCAGTTTTCCACAGTTCCCAAAATCATTGTTATATCCTATACCCACGGTTCTCAGGGATATACCCACGGTTGTAAACTGTGGGTATAGGTCATTTTTTCAGTAGTGCATATCAGTATTCTCTTTCAAACTGAACACATTATCCTAATATCGAACGACATTTTAAAGACCTTGTTTAAAGAATATCCCCATTAATAACTCATAAGCAAGGTTTGTAGATGAAAAATGATGAATATTTTTAAAATGTGATTAATTACCCCATTAATATCAAATCACCCTACTCCAGCTTCTTGAACTAACTATCCCACAAAACCCTAAGTGTCTTGGGGTAAAATTAGTTATAGAATGTCATTTTTAAATCAATACAGACAATATCTCAAAGATTTTCATCCTCGTTTAGAACATCCCCAGAGTTATTTACTACTCCTCGAAGCATATAAGTCACAAGATTCACTCTCCTCTAAAAAGGTTTCTCCATATTCTCAAGGATCAATTGAGTAGTATCAATTCACATCTCAGAAACTTGTGTAATTATATCCCCAGAAAACATGGGTGGAGGTTGCTATTTTTGGAACACCTGCATTGGCCCATCCATATACACCTTAGGGCACTGTGAACCCTAATAATTATACATGAAGAAGAAAACCCATTTTATAAATATCCCTAAAAACATGTGTCTAGTAATAATACTAGTTCATTATCTAGCACTATTAGAGGATCCATCGATATCCCACATCCCACTGTCTCTAGAGCATTGTCATCTCCATACTTCTTTTGTATAAATGGAAGTTGTTGTGGTGGTATGTCAGTAAAATACCAAACTCAAACCTTACAAAGGAATGATATCAAATATCACATTTAAAAGAATAGAAAAAGTAAAAACATTACTATAAAAATACCTTACCACACATCCTGTTCCAAAATCCAAGACTGGTAAAAAGAAATAGTCACAAATTTCACTATAGACATTGCCTAAATCCCACTCAAAATAAGGGTCATGTTCATGTATGTGCTTCACAATTTCCAATTTCCATTTAATTTCATTATCTTTTCACATTTCATTGCAAATATTTTAACAAATGTTTCATAAATTCTGATCCATAAGAGCACATACTCCTCATGAATCGAAATATGGAATCCCCCTAATCCATACCATAACATGTTATAATCCTTGAGACTCATGGTCCCAAACTCAACATGACACAACTATTTGTTTACAGTGTCAATTGTAACCTAATGTGGAAAACACTACTTAATTTATGGTAGACACACTATGTACCATCCTTGTTTCTCAATTTCTTTCACAAAATGTCTATCATTATAGTAGGTATATTTTCACGAAACCTATCACAACATCATAAAAATAAGTAATGCATCATATATGGCATGGTATAATTCATGGTTTATGATTCGTATAATTACCTAAAATGTTACATGATATGGAATACCCTTATTCTATAAGGTTGCAACAAAATAGGTCCTTCAATCTCATCAATGATACTATCACATTTAAAATTCATTACCCAACATTGGAATCAAATTAAATCTAATAGAAAAAATCTATAAAACATCAATATTCATTTGAGGATATTTTTATTTTTCATGTATGTGGGTTAGCTACTCCTAGGCACAGATCATTACCAAATTCCAATTCCTTCATATCTCATTCTATTGACATACAATAATAGAGAAGAAAAGATAAATCCTCTAATACAAATTTTTAATGTCCTAGGCCCATATTACATGGAAAGATGCCTCGATTCTAGTTTTTCACATTTCCTCAAGTGTATCTCCCAAAATTCTAGAGGCTACCGACTAGCTGTGAGAACCAAGAGTGTGTTTTGGGGAGAATATTCCTTCTTTTCAGAGTGTAACATAGCAATCTTAATCATACAAATGAATTAGCATAATCATTATAAGAGTAAAACAATAGATAAACAACATGAATAGATAAAAAATGCCAAAAGTAATATCACATATAGATTAGGATGATACATGTTATGTGTATAAAAATAATACAAAATAGTTATACATGTATTCAGTAAAATACATGTATCAACATACTAAAAAGACCAAAAATAGTATCTCTAGAAAGCATCTTCAGCCACAGCTTTGTTTTGTGCCTCTCTGCTCCTGAGCATAGAACAAGGTTAATCATTAAACTATGTGCGCTCTCCCTGGTCCCTAATAGTAGAAAAATTTTCTTTTTGGGTACCCAATGGTGACCCAAACATCATTTTAAATTCAATCCCAATAGTTCACGACCCTAGGTTTCTATAAAAATTTTTGGTGAATAAATATATCTCCCATTTAAGAAGTAATAGATTTGATGTTCCCTTGGAATATATACTACAAAACAGGTGATATTATATTACATATCAAGGATCCCTATAAGTTAAGTTTCAAGCTCTTATAAAAGGTAAGTATTAATGAAAAAGGAATTAAACAATATGGACATGTCTTATACACATAATATAATAACACCTATGGATTTTCCATATAATTTGAATATTAAATCAACCACAGCTGCACTATTAAACTCGAAGTGAAACATTTACCACAGTAGAGATGTATAATCAATCATCTCACCATTACCATTGTGGTTCTAGATAATAAAAATTTTCATACCCCTTGAGGATAGATAGAAGTTCTAGTGAAATAAGGAATCCCCATCGAGTCCCATGAAAATCTCAATGTAAACTTGGTAAGCCTTGAATTGGGCTCCAAGGAGCCTCCCAATAGAACATGTCCACTGCAATCCTAAAAAAACTTGTTCCAAGGAGTAGCAAGGCCCAAGTAATCCCATGGAATCATAATCCATAGATTATATATGTATATGACCTTATATGCCCCTTTCATGGCCCATGTTGTAGCACAACCATGGAATCCATTTAAATGATTCATCATTCAATTCAATGACCATTACATACCATGATTTTCCAACTCATATAAAAATTCGCAATAATTCACTCTTCATGATTTTACCAACTCATTTCCACAATTTCTAAATAATCCACTCAATAAATTCAATCAAACAAAAAAAATTAATACATGACCAAGGATGAAAACTATCTATTATTCAACCAATTCAAATAAATTAATTTATTAATTGTCTTCCACTAACTAGGGAATAACTAACTCACCCAATTAGTGGTTTAAAAAATTAAGAGACAAAGTAATTTCACATGGAACACTCCATTAGTGATCGTGGTTAGGTAAAAACACAAAAACATATCAAAGGAACTAAAGGGGATACCAATAATGTTCCGTTTCATTTAATTCAATAATTCAATTAATGTTTGGGGAACCACCCAAAATTGTGGTAGTAAGCATAATGAAAACTAGATCAATAAAGCACCAAACCACAAGAAAAACCTATAGACCACCCACCATAGTTTTATAGTAGACTTCTCAAAGAGTATTATCTCCCATTTTGATTCATGTTGGGTGAAAAATGAAGAACGAATGATGACCCTAAAAATAGAGAATATAATCTTGAACCAAAATAACACAGCCAATATGAAGGCAAATGAATAATGATTAAAAATGAATTTAGTATTGACCAGAGCCAATCAAAAAAGATGATCTGTGATTGAATCTAAACTCATATGGAGAATTGGTGGAAATTTATAGAATTTTGATAAAAGGGGATCATCCAATGTTAAGCATCTTTCCAACATAAATAATGTGAAAAATGTTTTAGGTGTAAATATATTTTAATGGAAAATAGTAATTTTACATAAATTTAATGACTTGTATGGTTTTGATACACGGTTGGAAAAAATGTGTGCCAATTGTATGCACATTGATGTGTTAAGGTGGCACTCTCATGTTCAATGCATACAGTTTGACTAGTCCTGTGAAAACAATGAAAAACACCTCTGCTAAAAAAACAGGTACTTCCACATGGGAATGCACCTCTATCTGCATGGTTTCTTCAAACTGTGGGGCTAGAAGCATTCCATTATCCACCCTCAAAAGGTTATTAGTATCTATGTGACCTGCCCCGCACAGTTTTTACTCACCATGTGGCATGCCCTAATTTTATCAATAGAGGAACTCTGGGATCCAAAGAATCCCTAGACACCCCCCAACACCCCCAGGACCTCAAAGGGTATTCACATTATGCCATAATTAAGAATTTAAACCCAAAAAAAGATCTATAACTCATAGGAAAACCTATAATATTACAATATATATCAATTCAACCATATGAATAAATATAAGAATAAAACACAAGTAAATTTATTATGTTACATTCCTCTAAAACCATGCTTGTAAATATTATTCATATAATTTAAGACTGCATACGACATGAAATGGCATACTCAAGACAATAACAATGGATTGACGAGACATAAAAAAGATTAAAAATTATAGATGATTATTGATTCATTATATCCAAATAATTCTTTATATCCTAAGAATGTATATTTTTTATTTTATTCTGATGGTTTTAAATCTTTTGGTACTTTAAACACTAAAAATATAATTTGTCTAGTTTATTTTATCCTCTATAATCTACCTCCATGTTTTTTTATGAAGAATAAATCATTCCTTATTTCATTGATTAATCATGGAAATTACATTGATGTATACCTTAAACCTCTAATCCAATAATTGATAGAATTAGGGGATGATGGTGGGAAAACAAATGATGCTTCAATGACACAAATACTCAAAATTATTTCTTCTTTAATGTAGAAAATTTGTGACGTTCAGGGAATCAGAAACTTATCTGATTGGACCTCTCATAATAGTTTGGATTGTCCTATTATTTATTTAGATTTGGAAATTCAATGATTACCTCATAGACAAAAATGTTTATTTTTGTGTCACCATTAATTTCATGATGTTTCTCATAAATTCAAGTTTGACTATAAATAATTCATTAGAGATATTGAATTAAGGAAGCCACCAAATGTGTTATAAAGTTCAAAATTATTGGGAAAGTTAATGAATACCACTGAATAATTTGTAAAATGAAATCATTTTAATGTAGGTGAAAAGTTTACAAGGTATAGTATCTAAAGAATCAAGAACACAATAATGGATAAAAAGAGTATATTTTCAAAACATCATTATTTGTAGTGTAATGTTATACATCATAATCTTGTTGTAATTCATATTGAAAAAAAATTATAAAAAAATATAATTTTTACATTTCCTAAAAAGCAGGGTAAATCGAAAGATCACTTTAATTCTCATACAGATTTGGAGACAATGAATATAATGCATGTATTTTGGAAAAATGAAAATGGAAAGTATCCTTAGACTGTTTTTACAATGAAAAATCATGATAAAGACGTAATCCGTTTAACATTAAATAATGTAAAATTCTATATGGATATTCAAGTAACATATCAAGGAGTGTTGACTTAAAAAATAGAAAGTTATATAGATTGAAAAGTAATGATTCACATATTTTGATGGAGCAGGTTTTTACATTAGAATTATATATTACATTACCTGAAAATGTAATTGTAGTTCTAGTTGAGTTTTGTACCCTTTTCAAATATCTTTTTGGAAAACTTCTAAATCTTACTATTCTTTATAATCTTTAATATTAAATTGATTTGAAACTTTTTCATTTGGAAATTTTATTTCCAACTTCATTATTTATTTTCATAATTCATTTGATTGTTAATTTGGTTTAAGAAGATAAAATTGGTGTATTAGTACACTATCGGTGGATTTATATAATTGATGGGAACACTGATATTATTTTTATTTTCATTGGTGAATTAAATTTTCTAAAATCATTACGTAAATTTTTTAATATTTTTCTTAATGTTTTTCATCAATTACTTAGGACATTTAAAATAATATATAAGGAATAAATAATATTTAGAAATATTTATTTCTGAATGTTACATAGCTGAATATTTATTGCCTTTTGTTATTAGTATTTGGATGGGAATTATACTCGATTAATTTGTGTTGGACATGTTGAAGTCATCTCTCCTAATTCTCAATATAAAAACTAGTCATTGGTATTTCCAACTATTAGGAAACTAATTAGAAAGGGGTTAAATTTTTTACTTACTAAATTAGATTTTCTCTAAGAAAATATTTATGTTCTCCTAAATAGTATTATTATAGAACAATTTACTAAAAAATTGTGATTGGATACATAGAGGCTCCCAAGGGGTTGAGGTTGAAGTGGGTTGGAATTTAAAAAAAAAGATGTTAACAAAGAGATTGTCAAATGGTTTTCCCACAGTGTAAGTATATACTCCTATTTATATTATTTAAATATTTTTATTTTTTATATGTTAAAAGTAACAACTTATATCTTATTATATAGATAATAGATATTTAAAATCGAGATGAAATATCAAGTGATTTGAAGTTTCTCACTCAATTTCATCTAAGGAAGGTTAAGAGATTTGATGCCTATAATATTTGTGGATTTAGGTATTATACAATTTATCATGAAGAATTCATGAAATATCAAAATAGTGGTGTATTTACACTTATAGATGAGGGATAAAATGTAATTTTGAATGATATAATTTATGTAAACTGCCAGGGTAAATTTTTAGTTATCCTTTTCAAATGAAAGTGGGTCAACATTGATAGGGGTATAATGAAATATTCTTTATATTTTACTTTATTCAACTTATCTATCTTGATCCATACTAGTGAGTTTTCAGGGCATGATCCAATTATATTGGCTTCATAAGCGAAGATGTTCAATTATTTGGATGATGAAATATATGATGGTTGGGAAGTTTTTGTAAACTTAAAGCATATATACTTAAATTATATGGTTGGTAATGATTAAATGGGACATTGGGAGAGTGAAACTAATCTACCACAAAACATTGAACAATTTTTTCCTCAAAAAACATTAATAGAACTTGAAAGAGTGGGTGAAAATGAATAACTCATCACAATGGTGGATGATGATAATGAAGATAATGATGATGAAGATATTTGAGTTTACCAATTTGTAATGAAACTATATTAAAATTTCTTATTTAAAAGTGTATCTTACTTTTATATATTATTCAATTTTTTATTTTTTATTTTTTATTTTTGTAAAACAAAAAATTTATTTAGTTTTTTAAAATCTAATATATTTGAACCATTTCAATTGAATGAATTCTACGAACAAAAAAATCAAGATAATAGCTGATCAACATCTCATAACACAACACCATTACTATAAAATTTAGTGGATCAGTGTTATTTGTTTATACTTAAGACATCTAGTGGGCGATTGGAATCCCCATATGTTTTTTTGTATCCCATTAATTGATTCACCTCTAACGATGGATCACTTATTTATCCCTCTATCTAGGAGATATTGGTGAGTTAGTATTACTGGAATGTATGTCATTGTACAAAAAAATTATATTTTTTTATATATTTAGTAAATTTTTTAAAAATAAAAAGATAGAAATATAATGGATATAAATATGAACATGAAATATGCATAGGACGTGACGAACTTCAAGATTACCATTCTATTGGATAGGTTCAAGATGACTACAAGTGACACTATCAAAATATATGGGTCGATTATTGGGAATCTTTCAATCAAGATGGGGAGATTTCCCATTAATAAAAAAGATTAAAGTCATATTCCCACATCTTGTAAAATTATGTCTTTGATAATAGAGTAAAGGTAATATTAATTTAATACTCATTAATAACTAATTTAAATGACATGATTAAAACTTTGTAATATAATTATAAAGTGTTGGGTTTTTTATTTATAGATGTTTCTTCAATTTAATGACCCTAAATTTGTTTCATGCATGTGGAATCTTAAAATGATTGGAAATAAATTAATATATTTTAAATAGATTTTAGCATAAAAATTAATGACACAAATCTAAGATCAAGATAGATGTGAGAGAAAGTTCATGAAGTAATTTCTCATGTGCTAGGGAATTTTTTTCTCAATATTAATATATATGAATATCTTGGGGTAATTTCATATGTTATAGTATCTTAATAACATAAACATGAAAAATTATAATTTTTTCTAATGCTCCTATTTTTTTGGATGAATTAACTAAAAATACTATAAATCATGAGAAAGAAGTCATTCCTTTTATCGCTGGTTCATATAGTTTTTTAAGAAAAATAAAACATTAGATTTGTATTTTACCAATTTTTATTTATATAATTTTATTATAATTCAAGGTTTTTTATAAAATTTTTAAATTTTTTATACTATCTAATGAATTAGGTCACTCTATTGGGAAAACAGAGATATGCTTTAAAGTGTATAGGAACCCAAGTGGTTTTTTAAAATTACATTACAAAATATGTTGGAGTAAGTTATTTTATTTACTATTTTTGGTTTTTAAATTACTATAAAAATATAATAATGAAATATTTATTATAAAAACAAGAAAACCTTAAACACAATTATATGGGGCTACCTACAAAGATCAAATGATTCCAATTTGAAATCATTTGATCCATCTAGCCCTCCACAAATAATTGGATTTAATACCTCTTTTATGTTGTAGTTTATTTTACATTGTTATAATTCTATATTAACAAAAAAACAATAAATAGAAATTAAATTTTTTTTAGTGAGATAATATAATAAATTTTTAATGATTTTAAAAAAAATATCGTTATTATTTTTTTAATAACAGGTTAAAATTAAAGAATCCTGGGATGTGAACTCTTAATAATCACCATAAACTTCCATGAATTATGTAGTTTCAATTTTTTTATTGAAGGAGCATCTCGTACATGTTTGGGGGTGGGTTCTAAGCCTACACTATCAACTGTCTTTGTTATGGGGTGTTCACTAGTTAGTGTTACACCATCTGGGGGTTTAAGTATTACCTTTGATTAGGAATCACAAATATAAATGACAAGGGTGAATTAAAAAAAGTAATAAAATGTGACTCTTATAGGAAAACACATGATCAATGGTTTTTAGAAATTGAAAATTATTTAGTTTTTGTATTTTAGTGGATGATCTGCATGATTCCCATGGAAATGTTTGTCCTTCTAGATCATACCTCTAAGGAAAATTCTAAATTTCATAGATCAAACATACATTTTCAAAGAAAACATAAAAATTCTATAAAAACTAAAATGAAACTTTTATATTAAATAGATGAACATAGAGTCATGTTATTCACACTGTGTTCTACATTGACCTGTGGTTGATTCCTACACATCAAAAAATGAATAACCTGTCATTTTCATTAAGTTTTGAAAATAATATGATCTTTTTACTCAATTTTGACTTAGTATATTACTTGTAAAGGTACCAAATCATTTAAAACATGTGTATGGGGGTCAAAAAAATAAAATGATGTTTTATTTCCATTAAATCATTGGTAAAAACCCATAGATTTATTTAAGAAATGTATAAACCGACATCCTGTCATTTTGAGTTACGTTTTTTCTAGGATGTCTCTAAATGCATTATTAGTGTTTTAAAACACTAAAATATGAATTTAATAGTCATATTCATAGAAAATAACCTCATATTGACATGAAATTGTGGTCAAACCACATTTTATTTATTTTTTCATTGTATATGAAGAAAAGACATTAATTTGACGCGCAATGTGTTTGAAATGACTTGGTAAAAAATTTGTAAAGGTACTAAATCCATTAGAACATGTTTTGGGTGGTCAAAACCTGTAAAATATTGTATAATTGCCACGAAATCATATTATAACGTCCATAGATTGATTTTCTAGATTTATTAACTAACGGAATGTCATTTGGAGTTGTGATTTGATAGGGATTTCTATATCCATTTTTTTAGTATTTTGAAACACTAAAATGTGTATATAATATCCAAAACCATAAAAAATACCTCATATTGATGTGAAATAATGTAAAAATCATCATTGATTTATTTTTTATGTGTATGCAAAGAAAAAAAATTTATATTACAAGCGATATGGTTGGAAGGATGTGGTAAACTATTTTTGAACTTACCAAAGCCTTTAAAAACATGTGGAGGGTGTTTAAAAATAGGAAAAAGATTTTTTACTTCCATTAAATCAGTATAAAATTATTTTGAAATGATTTTTGAAATATAGGAACTAATACACTCTCATTCTGTGTTACGATTTTCATGGGATTCCCATAAACATTTTTTTAGTATTTTAAAACACTAAAATGTGTTTGTAACGGTGAAAATCATATAAAAATACCTCATATTTATTTTAATTCATGTGGAAACCACCGATGTGTAATTTTTTACATGTATCCAGATAAAAAACATCAATCTGATGTGCCTTGGGGTCATAAGGACTCGGTAAACTGTTTTTCAAGGTACCAAAGCCTTTATAAACATCTCTTAGGGGGTTGAAACTAAAAAAAAGTTTTATTCAATGAAATAAAACAAAAAAACAATATATTTATTTTATAAATACAAGAACTAAAGGTGATTCATTTTGATTTAGGGTTTTCTCGGCATGCACTTAAACACATTTTTGGTGTTTTAAAACACTAAAACGTATATATAATGGTAAAACCAAAAAAAACCTTAAAATAATGTGAAATAAATTTAAAAACACTGATGAGTTATTTTTGAT
Organism: Viscum album; assembly: GCA_963277665.1. Taxonomy (NCBI): domain Eukaryota; kingdom Viridiplantae; phylum Streptophyta; class Magnoliopsida; order Santalales; family Viscaceae; genus Viscum; species Viscum album. Next base: position 555,369,784 of record OY728135.1, read on the forward strand.
CTATACTCAAAGAAAAAATTTCTATATGACATGCGATGTAGTCAGAACTACTCATTAAGCAATTTTTTAAGGTACCAAAGGCTTTAAAAACATGTTTCAGGGGGTCAAAACTTAAAAATGATTTTTTATTTCAATTAAATTATAAGAAAATGGATTTAGATTGATTATTGAAATATAGGAACTAATGGAATTTCATTCCAAGTTATGATTTTCTTGAGATGCCCATAAACTTATTTTTAGTGTTTTAAAACACTAAAAGGTGTATATAATATTATAAAAGCAATAAAAACCTCATACTAACATGAAATCAAGGGAAACCCACTGTTGATTTTTTTTACACATAGAAAACACATCAATATGACTTATAGTTTGGACAGAATGACGTGGACAACATTTTTTAAAGGTACCAAATCCTTTAAAAATGTGTGTTTGGGCCCAAAATAGGATAATCACATCATATTTCCCTAAAATCAGATGAAAGAGACTATAGATATAGAAATTGAAGGCACATCATTCCGAGTTATGGTTTTTTTAGGTCGATAAACATTTTTTTATTGTTTTCAAAAAACTAAAATGTCTGTTTAATTGTCAAAACCATAGAAAAAAACCTCATATCGATGTGAAGTAGAGTTATTTTATAAATATTGGGATTTTTGTCATATCAAAATCTTCAAAATTTATTTTTTAAGTAAATTTCAAGCTCAGGGATGTCAATTTAAAATTTAATTAAGTTATTATATACTTATCCCTTCATAGTTTCATGTGTCGAATCATATCTTAAATAGGTAGTTTTATGTTTTCAAAATATTTTTCAAGATATATTATTTGTTTAATGATAAATTTTTGTTTGATTAAAATAATAAAATATTTTAGGCGCTTATTTCTGAATATATTCTCTATCATTTGTTTCACATTATTTTCTTAAATGTTCTATTTTTTAATTTAGGTGAATGATGCTGACAATAAGTATATGTTTTACAATTATGATCCATGAAATCTATATATCTTCTAAAGTTGGTATTTTCCTGCTGAAGTGTCACCACCATAGGAAGCCACGTCTCCAAAAACCTATCTTCCACCCTCACAACCTCTGGTTATCCCGACTGCCTCGATCCGCCGCCCGCATTTTCCCTGCATTTCTTCTAGGGTTCCACCGCCCACGTTCTCCCTCTGCCGCTCGCATTTTCCTTCCACACCTGCCTCCACAAGATTTACCTCAATCCCCCTCGCCTACTCCGTCTTCTCCACCTCCACCCCTCTCGCGACTTCCCTCTCCCTAATCTCCTGTATCTGCTACTCCAATCTTCCTTCATTATGGTCAAAACATCTCGCTCTGCATGCTCGATCTTTGGTTCCTCTGCATTTAGTTCCTCCACCTCCAGCTCCTCCAAAAAAGGCCCAAAATTCCCGACTTTCCTCCACCATAATCCGCAAATCCAACCCCCGACACTCCCGCCTAACCACTGCCTGATGCTTTGCTCCCGCGTATGTAGTGGCCATCTTTTAGGGTTTCTCCTACTCTGCAGAAACCCATCTCTTGCATTTCTGCAACTACCTCTGATCCTCCCGAATTTACTAGTCCTCATTCCTCGAATCCAACCCCCGACACTCCCGCATATCCACTCCCCTTGGATTACCTCCGGCATATCCACTGCCTGATGAATAGGGTTTCAGATCCTCCAACAAAATCTAGCAGTTGCATATCTGCATCTACCTCTGCCTCGACTGTATGATCTAAACTCTATCCCATCAGTTATGATCATATGTGTCTACCTGCTATTAGTATATTCAAACAGTTGGTCATGGTTTCAGAAGGTGGGAAGGTACATCGCACATCGTCCTGTTGTACTACGCACAGGCGACGTATTCCTTATTCCATTGTTGGTTAACCCGTCAAAAAGCTACGGTTTGAATTTATTTTTGGTATCTTCATCTTTACTGCTTACAAAATTATCATCCTGGAAGCTGATGCTGATAATTGTTGTGTATACATTAGTATACACAACGGAATGTTTAATTTCTCCTACGATATTCTTTATTTTTTGAACCCTATTTAATTGTTTCCCAACTATTGCGAATTACTCTTGCCTAAACTTTCTGCAATATTCTCTGTTTATGGAGTCTTATTTCTCTACTTTAATTATTGTAATAATTTATGTGTAATTATTTATTTATTGAACCTTACATTTCTTCTTACCTTCACAGTAACACAACTAGTACATTAAATTTCTTTGTATGCAAATGAGTTTTCCAGTGCATTACTGATATGTATACGTTCATACATTGACCAGCAGAAATTCATTCGGCTATGAAAGTAACGGTAAGCCTAATAAAGTACTCTACTCCTTTAAGCTAGTTAATCCTTTGGAATGTGTACTAATATGAATGGACAATTTACTCAGGTTGTCCTTGGTTCAACAATTGTGGTACCTACTGCAAGGTATGTTATCTAAGTCCATTAGGATATCTATCCTTTCAATACTATAATATATTTTTAACAGGTTTACATTACTTTACTAAACTATAATAGTACTTAATCCTGCTACAATAGGATTAAGTCTCAGTTTTTTGAAGGCATCTACATTCTTATATTCTAAATATGTGAGTACAACTGTACACCTTACCATAGGACTTACTACAAGCACAATCTATGTACTATTTGACTGCTGATTTTTACATGATCTATGCTATATGCACATTAGAACAACTAATTATACAGAAATAGTAGTACCGATGATTTTTTATTTGACAAATTGTTACTATAATGGTTTACATTATATTCCTCGTATTATACTTATTCTGTTAGAGATGACAACACTGTTTATCATGGTTATGAAGTCATGTTCAGTTTCTTAACATGCAAATAAATAGATACACTGAACAAATATGCACTCCCCGTCAAGATATAAAGATGCACGGTTTCAAAGAAGATTACTATGGAAACAACGTAAATCAGGTTGTCTTCTAAATACTGTCCACTACATAAATAGTTTCTTTATTTAAGAATCAACATTTTACATGTTTACTATATTACCAAATCGATAGGTAGAATGACCACTGAAAACATTACTGCACCTGAACCTTTGACGCCATATGGGCAGAGACAAACAGAAAGTGGTATGTCTTCATTTCCCATTACTTTTTCAACTCTGGTCATTATAGCCAAACATTAGATTCAAAATGTTTAAAAAAATTCAATGATGTCTGATAAGTTGTAATCTAATAGTAATTAAAGTCTTACATTAATAATGCCTATAAAAAATTGTTTTACACTAGAACTTGCCACACCAGCTACTGACACTGTATTACGTCACCACATTCCATTATCATCTATATCCATCAACGGTTATTTCTTCTTACTATGTCACATTTAATTATTTATGATTACTATCTAAAAATATACTACCCATGTATTCGTACAACTATGTCATTCCTTGTTCCACAGTCCCTCGAGAGTATTCAGAGCTATCAATGACAAACGGCTGCTCAAAGAAAAAAAACAAACAAACACCATGATACGACATGGGCTTTCCTTTAGTAAATATTTCTACATTTAAACTTCTGTTACATTTATTGTGAATACTATACATTACAGTTTCACAACATACAGTCCTAATACCAATCATACTAGGTACGGATTCTATTGTTTGTAATATTAGGGGGTCCAATGACGCATCCTCATCATAGTACGCACCAAACAACCCACTACATGTAGTCTTCTATATGGTAAAATATTCACTCTTACGAATACTTCTTCTTTTTAAAACAGTGCTAATTATACTACAACTGAAAAATGTATACATCTGTCATCCACAGGTAAGTTTCACATTACAACTACCGTCTAACATTTATTATGTATAAATCCCTTCATATATACACCCTTTTTTATATCTTCTAACAACTTGACATATCGTTTCTTCCAAAGGAGATATTACCAACCATGCAGGATTCACAGAAACAACTGATGAACAAGTCTCAATGATAGGTGCATACATGGATACTACTCCTTCAACGACCTGTGAGATATATCCTGCAATCAACAACGAAGGTATGTCAACTTGGACATACTATTACCAATATTCCACTTTTTAACTCTTTATAATAATACTAAATATTCACCAACAGCAACTAACTATATGATTAATGATGCAACTATTCCAATAAATCATCAAACTACTGAACAAATAGCTGGTTTACATTAACTAAAATCATTAATTACTACAAATATTCCTTGTGGGATTTTAAGTTAAACAGAATCTATATTTTTCATATCATAATATCTATTCCAATCCTTTTCTCTTCAGAATATTTCGACTGCGGATACCCTTCGAACATATGCGAAAACTGCGGTTCTACCATCTGGATGGAAGAGAGGAATAAAAAACATAGCCATAAACATGTCCCCCGTTACTCAATATGTTGCTCACTGGGGAAAATATCTTTACAGCCTTTGCCTGTATGTCCCCAATACCTTAGAACTTTGTTATTCAGTAAAATCTTTCCATCTTCTAAATCATTCCAAGATCACATGCACATATACAACTCTATGTTTGCATTCACGTCATTGGGAGGAAAAGTAGACAAATCTACGAACTGTAGTGGGTCTCAAAATATTTTTAGATTAAACAGACAAAACTACCATCGTATTGGTAGTTTGTGTCCTTCTGATGGACAACCACCCAAGTTTTCTCAACTCTATGTATATGATACTGCAAATGAAGCTCAGAATAGAGTACGGGCAATCAGGTATGTAATGGTGTATATGTAAATACATAAACATTGTCTCTTTCATTTCTCACCACTACTTGACACTATCTTATGTTGTTTTGATAAAAGAAACAAAGATTCTATTATTGATGTCAGTATTGTTCAAAAGCTACAAGAAATGCTTCATGAACATAACAGTTTATCACATCATTTGAGAACAGCAAGGGATATTATTGAGACGCAGGGCATTACAAATTTAAAAATGTGACTTCTTAGAAGACGAGTAAGGGATGCACATATATACAACTTACCAACTACTTCTGAGACTGCAATGCTCATTGTTGGGGACATTGAAGATCTAAATAATGAAAGAGATATCATCATTCAAGGCAAAGATGGAGGCTATCAACGAATTGATGAGCATCACCCACTATACCTTCCTCTTCAATATCCATTAGTTTTCACGGGTGGAGAGGACGGATATGTTGACAATATACCCCATCGCACTACACCATTTAATGACAATGAAAAATTGAAGAATGTTACAATGTGAGAATATTTCTCCTTTCACCTTCAATCTTGTTCTAATGATTCTTCCAGCCTTCTATTCTCTAGGAGGCTTCTTCAACAGTTTATTGTAGATGCATACACAATGATTGAGTCTCAGAGATTATCTTTTATTCGCTACAACCAAAGCGCTTAAGGGCAGAACTATACAATGGGTTGCAAGATGCTTTCCTTCGGGGTGATCGGGATGGTTCCCTATGTGGGAAGTATATCATTTTACCTTCATCATTTCCAGGCAGCCCAAGATATATGATTCAGAATTATCACGATGCAATGTCAATCTGTAATTGGGTAGGGTATCCCGATCTTTTTTTAACATTTACATGCAGTCCAATGTGGCCTAAAGTTTCTCGATATGTTAAAGTAAACAACTTGCTCCCATCAGACTGTCCTCAAATACTATCATGAATTTTCAACATAAAGGTCCAACAACTCATGAAAGATTTACGAGAGGGATCCTTCTTCAGTAATTCTCGAGCAGGTGTGTAACTACGTCGCTATTCTATTTGTGTTTTTTAATTACTACCTCAACCAGAATTTGTTAAATGTTTTTTAAATTTTCTTTTTCTATTTTATTTTCAATGTAGTTGTTCGTACAGTAGAGTTTCAAAAAATAGGACTGATACATGTGCACGTTCTATTATTTCTTATTCAAGAAAGTAAGGTCGTCACTCCATCAGACATTAACAGTATTGTTTCTGCAGAAATACCAAACTAATGTGACTTCCCAAAACTACATGTAGCAGTCGGCAATATTATGAACCATGGACCTTGTGGTGAAGCCAACCGTCACTCACCTTTTACGAGGAGTGGAAAATTCTCAATGCATTATCCAAAAACATTTCCCCAGACAACTTCGTATGATGATGGTTATGTCTTCTATTAGAGAAGAAATACAGGTTGTACTGTTCTCAAAAATGGTTTAGCATTGGACAATCAGTTTGTGGTGTCATACAATCCTACTTTGCTGTTAAAATATAAAGCTCATCTCAATATCAAAGTTTGAAATCAATCCTTCTCTATCAAATACCTTTTTAAATATATTAGCAAGGTGCAAGATCGTGTTACCACAACACTCTTTCACAGCAGCAATAAAGATCTTCAGGACAAGGGTGTCGATGAGATTAAAATGTATTATGACTGCCGGTACATCTCACCTTGTGAAGCTTCTTGGAGGATTTTCTCTTATGATATCCACTATAGATATCCTCCAGTTGATAGATTGCAATTTCATTTACCAGGAGAAAACAATGTCACATATAAAGACTGTGATAAAATTGAAGATATCTTGAATAAGGCCAACATTTCTGATACCAGGTTCACAGGATTGTTTAATGAAAATCAAATGTATCCAGAGGGAAGAAATCTTACTTATGCAGAATTTCAAACACGGATTGTCTACCACTGTCGTGAAAAGAAATGGTACCCACACAAACAGGGTTTCAGTATTGGGAGACTATACTATGTGGCACCCTCTTCTGGGGAACTACATTACTTTCGTATTCTATTAACAAAGGTCAGAGGAACAACTTCGTATGAATCTATCAAAACATTAAACAACATTACTCATCAAACATTCAGATAAACATGTTCAGCAATGGGACTTCTATCTGAAGACAACGAATTCATACAAGCACTACAAGATGTATCTTCTCGGGGAATGGGATATTCTTTGCGAAGACTATTCGCCGAAATGTTATTCTCAAATTCCGTTTCTCGACCTGACATTGTTTGGTTTGCAACCTAGAAAATCCTAACAGATGACATTTTATATGACCAACATCAGCGACTACAACTACAAGGTACAAACATCTTACTTTCTTGACTGCAATATATTAAACGTTTTCCAGATCTTTCTAACATTAATACACTATTTTTAGACTTGACATTGACAGATCATCAAAAACAAACGTATGCACTCTCTGAAATAGAAAACATTCTTCGCATCAATGGAAAATATCTTTAGTGTTATCCTCCAATGCCCCTTCCAGAGTATACAGTGTCTCCTCAACCAAATCGACTTATTGCGAAAGAGAATAATTACGATAGGGAAAAGATGCATCTTGAATACACAACATCAGACAATATGCTTACTGATGAACAGAGAAATGTAATCCAGAAAATTATGTCTGCGTTATCTTTTCCTAATGGTGGCTTCTTTTTCTTGCATGGATTTGGAGGTATGGGTAAGACTTTCATCTGGAGAGTTTTAACATGTCTACTAAGGTCTGAAGGAAAAAATTGTTCTAGTAGTTTCCTCCAGTGGAATAGCATCATTACTCGTACCTGTAGGTAGAACAGCACATTCAAAATTTCAAATACCAATTTCTATAAACGACCAGTCAGTCTGTAACATTCAACAGGGGAGTGATGTTGCACAACTACTACAGCAAACCAAATTAATTATCTGGGATGAGGCTCCAATGATGCATAAACACTGTTTTGAAGGTCTTGATCGTACATTAAGAGATATTATGTCATTAAATAATGACAAATCTTCTAATCTAACTTTTGGTGGTCTAATAGTGGTCCTGGGTGGAGATTTCAGACAAATACTACTGGTGATCCCTGGAGGAGAGAGAAGTGACATTGTCTTTGCAAGTATATGATCATCATATCTATGGCAGCACTGTTGGGTTTTAACATTGACTCAGAACATGAGGTTGAAATCACCCGATACTATTGACGATCCAACCAAAGTTTGAGATTTTTCAAATTGGATTTTGGACATTGGTGAGGGTCGCATTGGAGAGCATACTAATGGGGGCGCGTGCATTGAAATATCATCCACCTACCTTCTTGCAACAAATAAATCCCCTCTAACAGCATCTGTTGAATTTGCTTACCCATATTTCATTGAAAACTTTTCAGATGTTTCGTATTTGAAAGGTCGTGCTATATTAGCACCAACATGTGACGTTGTGCAGGAAATCAATGACTACATGTTATCTCTTACTACTTCTGAAGGAAAAGATTATTTTAGATATGATTCTATTTGAAATGATAGTTTTAATACAGATCAACCAGAGAACATATATACAACTGATGTCTTGAATGGTATCACTACCTCTGGGTTACTTGGACATAAAATTACTTTGAATATCAGAGTACCCATTATGTTTCTTTGAAATGTGGACCAATCAGTGGGGCTATGCAATGGTACACGTCTTATCATTAGACATTTGGGTAACCTTGTCATTGGAGCAGATATTTTAACTGGTTGTCATTCAGGATATCTTGCATTAATCCCAAGAATAAATATGAAACACAATTACATAAAATGGCCTTTCAAATTACAAAGAAGACAATATCCTTTGACAGTTTCTTATGCAATGACTATTAATAAAAGTCAAGTCCAGTCTCTATCTTCTATATGTTTGTATCTTCACAAGCCTGTGTTTTGTCATGGACAACTTTATGTTGCCGTATCTAGAGTGATGTCACTAGGTGGATTATAAATCGTAGTTGATGAATGAGAAAAACAGACAACTAACTTTACAGAAAACGTTGTCTACAGGGAAATATTTGATAACCTATGATAGGTATCTTTTCATTTTAAATTAAAACAATTCGATTCTTTGATTATTAGATTATATATCGTAACAAAACATTATAATGGATGCTTCCTCTGTCATATATGTACAATATTTGTAATCATGCAGAACTGTAAGCATGTCACGTAGAATCTGTCCTCTAAATGAGATTACTGTTGATGCTGGTGAAACTTTGAAAATATATGTGCGTGTATTGAATTTGTGGTTGAACCCCTCACCCAAATACGGTGTTGCGGCTGTCGATCTAATTATCTGTGATTCCCAAGTGATTTTATCCATTGCAAAAATTACAGTTCATGTACTGTTTCCATAACACCAACTATAAGTATTTATTATGTAGTAATTGTTTTCATCTCTCATAAATGTGACAAATGGTTTTTCAAAATTCACCTTGAAATTTTATTATTTTATGCAGGAGACAAAAATACAGTGTACAATTAACAACTTCCATGAAATCAACAAGTAAAAACTAGTCTTGTGCGAAGGCCTTTACTACATTATAAAAAACTTCTAGATTTCTCCTAATCAAGGAAGTTACTAGGGGGCAAGACATGCTTGCAGATTGTTTTTCACAACAAAAACATTTGTTCGACCAACAGATGCTCAGTTACCATTCTTCTATTTCGATTTCATTAATTTTGATGACATCATCAACAAATCAGTTATGGAACATCATCTAATAGGTACATTAAATAACACAAATTTTTCATTAAATTCTATGATTCTAAAAACATTAGTTCCTGTATGTTGAAATTATTTACTTTCTACAGAAACTGTTGTTTCTAATTCTATTCAATTTTTTTAAATTCTATAGTCTTGATACATTACTTAACAGTAATTCACTCTTCTTGAAAAAATACTCCTTCAAAATCATTAATACCTGTTTTAGAAATTATTGGACATCTACGGAAATCATTCCCCACACATTCTGCTGGTACTACAAAACAAAATCATCAAGTCATTTTAGAGGATGACATGTTTGCATCCTGCTCTTCCCACTATAATTTACATGTATTACTGTTATTACCAAAACATCTACAATGATTTTTCCAGAGGATTGAAAATAAACTGTAGCTTGTGGGGGGAGTTTGCGAACATCATGTCAGAGTACTTGGAGAACAACATGGAATCCTCTACAGTAGTGATCTTGCAGTTGGTCAGGGCAAAGTGGTTGACATGTAAAAAACCTATCTATGTGTTAAAAAATTTTCATCCCATGTTTCACTTAATGAACTATATTTTTCATAATATGCATACTTGATTTCTATCACATTTTGTTCTTCATGTCCCAGCATCTGTTATTATCACCACTTCAATTAATGATTCAAAAATACTACTTAACCTTGACAACCCAGTAGTCCATGAGTTTAGTAGCAGGTAAACTATCAACATCCATTATTTGCGATCTTATTCTGTCTTCAAATAAGTTCCATATGTCTAAAATTAACATTATTTCTGTTCCTGAATAATTGTTTTACTTAAATAATCAGAACTGGCTTCATAAGTCATTCCCAGTTTCAAGTCCTCCATCAACAAGATCAAACAGATGCATTACAACAATTCCTTATTGGAATAATAAAAAATACATTTCAGATGTTAAACAGATGCTGCAGGTATGTATAGTATCCAGTTCCTATTATTTCAGGATGTGAACTATCATGCACTAAATGTAATATCTTCTTTGGGAACTGTATTAATATTACTAATTATTTCATAACCGAAAAGGTGTCCGATTGATGCAAAAATAGTAAAACTTCAAAGCACTCATCACTTGTTTGTTGAATCGTGCAACTCATGCACAAAAAAATACAGGTATCCGATGGAAAATTTTAGTGCCAAAGTTGTATGAAAACACCAACCTTCACTACTCCTAGGTATTCATCTACTTTCTACCATCTTTTCTAACTATTTATTCATTAGTATGGTTCTTATATGACAGATTTTGTAAAGAGAGTACACAAATATACATATATCAGTTTTAGAGTACAACTTCTGATTAAAGATGAAATAGACTCGCTATCTGTTGTTCTCTTTGATAAGAAAGTCATGTAGTTTATAAGCAAATCATCTTCACAGTTGAGAGATGATATGATACAAGTAAGCTTATTCACCATTATGTTTTTTATTCATGTAAATAATTTTATTTAACTCACTTTCCCATTTTATTATAACATAAAACCATGATGAGTTTGGTTTCCCCATGAGCTAAATGTTTTCAAATCAAAGAAAGTTTTGTTGTCACTTGACGTGACAGAGTAAAACACTCAAAATTGAAAACGCAGTTCCGAACATAACACTTACACGGTGCTCTTCATCAGTGATAATGAAGATTATGTCATGAACTATAATCAGAGTTCTGTACACAACCATTTATGTTGTCTCAAACTCCCACAATAATTTCAAGGCAGTATGTTGAAGATTACATAACAACAATGTTTTTATAGTTACTTCTTTACAATTCAATTTTTTAACAAAACATAGACCACATACTTGAAATGTTCTAACCTCTTTTAACCATCTTTATTAATAACATCAAAGCGATTCTTCTTCATGACTCAGCTTGAACATATGTGATGTTGTTGATATAAGTACTACTACTTCCTCTTCAACCCAGGTATAAATTTTCAAAATTCTAACTCTGTAACACTAATGTTGTACATGTGTAATACATTAAAGTATCTTTCATCATATTTGTTTCCGATTACCTATAATCTTCATAACACTCTATTTTTGGTGATTTCCCATCTGTTAAAAAATAATATCATGTTACATTTGTATTACTAATACATATTGGCTTATTCTCATTCGTTATAATCGAACCTTCATGTAGAAAAAATTGATTATTGACTTCGATGTTGAAGCTACTATGGAAGGCTCCCTGTCTCCAAACCCGAAGCCTGCATCAAGTTTTGCCAATGAACATCATCTCCAAATAGTGGAAATGAGAAACAAAAAAACATCCAAAGTAGACTAAATGTATCTATGCCTAACCCAAGGTAGTTTTTACAACTAACTCTATCTAATTGTTTGAAATTTACATTACAAATTTAACTCCATACATAATTCATGCGAAGTCTCTAAACTTTATTAAGGTTGTGTTTGTAAACCTTTTTTCAGTAAGTGTTCCTTGTCGGTTTGTTTATTTTTCATATCTCAAAAATGCAGTAACTACTGTATTATGTACTATATAATTTCTTTACATATGTTTAGTTTGTCTCATTCATTATAATTTTTGTGTGATGTAGCATGTTGTCTGCTGTATTAATTAGGTTTTCTTCATTCTTGAGAAATGAAGAATGTCGATTTTTTATTACTTTTGTTTCATTTACAGCTATCTTTATTTAATTATATTGCAATGCTTGATGTTTGTCTTTGGTGATTAATTAGGTATGTTCATTGCAGTGTGGATTTGCCTCTTCATATGGATGCCTACCAATGCCATTCGACAACTTCTCCCTGAAGCCTCTTCAAGGAAATTTCTATTCAGCATATTAAGATGAAAAATCACGATCTGGTATTTTTTTTGATACATGACTGTTATGTAATCTAGATACATTATGGTATCAGTTTTCAATGATCTTTATGGATATGTTTCCCTATTTATGTTTTTAATTGGTGTTTGGATGATAGTCCAAATTAATTGTGGTTACTTTATTTTTCAGGGTGCATATCATCGTATTCATCTAAGGTCAAAACATGTTTTATGAATACTAAATCATTTGAATACCTTGTCATTTTCCATTTTTTTCAGAGGGATACTACATTGAGGTACCATAAACAACCATATTTGGAGACAGCTGTAATTTTTTCAGTTGAATAGTATGATCACTCTTAAAATTTAGTATACATATGGCTGTTTCACTTTGATACCTCAGTAGTATTTATTTCCCTTTGGTTATATTCACATTGTATAATTAAACCTTCTGACCTTCTAGTTTTGAACACAAATATTCTGGAGCAAACAACGTTCAAGGTTGGGGGTTTTCGATACTTAAATGACATAGTACTGTTTACAATTCATTAGTTTAAAGTACACTTAATTAATAAATAGATCAATTTTTATTTCGGATCTTCATTTTACTATGACTAATATTGTTTCATCATGTGAATCATGCATTATTTTGGGGTATTGTATCATGTTATTTGTTCAAGCAGTGTTTATGTGTTTTATTAGATCAATGAATCATTTTACGAAAAAAAAAATATGGTATTCCATGGGTGTTTTCATTATGTACAGATTCCACTCCTATGGAAGGATAACACTTACATGTGCCAGCAGGTGGAAGCATTGAGATGAGAGTTTAATGCAAGATATGTACATATTCAACTATTCTGGTACAACTTATTACAGATGATACTGCTCATTGTTCAAAGTAATGATTTCAGGTTTGATTATGATTGGATTCATGACTGATTGTATTTCTTTATATATGGGTTCATTTATGGTATTTCATGGGTGCTTTCATGCCTAAAGGTAAGCTTCCCTAAATTGAATCTATTGGGATTCATTTGACAGTGAAACTTATAACCTGGTTTCTATTTTCATGATATATGTCTAATTAGACCTTGTATTTTTTCAATTTTTTTATTTATTTATCTTCAATCATCAAACGCCAGTGGATTCTCTTCATCTAACAGGTTTGTTGTTGCTTGAATTAGATATGGCCCAGGTTCCTAGGTTTCTATTTACTTTTTGTTTTGTACTTCAATTTATGGTGGTGCTATGAACGTCGGTCATGCATTGTCAAACTGTAATCTCACTTCCAGTTTCCATTTCTAGGCAAAAAAAGACTGGATGTACTGATTCTTATAATACCTTGCTTTAGTTTTCCTTATTTTGAATTTTTCCTATGTAAATATGTGTTCCTCAAATTTTTTTCAGCTCATGTATGATTACAGGTAAACTGTACACACAGAACTTTTAAAATTTTCATGTTTGCAATAGATTTCTATAAATGATTTTTATGAATTTCTATAACTGCATACAGTACATAGTGTTGTATACACTAAACTTTTATAATTTTTGATGTTATATAAATGAATACAATACAAATAGCAGGTTGTATGTGTCCTGGTTTTATATAGTACATATAGAGTGTTGTATACACTGAACTTTTACAATTTTCATGTTTGCAACAGATTTATATAAATATAGCCATAAATTTCTATAAATACATACATTACACAGTGTTGTATACACTGAACTTTAAGAACTTTTGAATTTCTATAAATTCATAGAGTACATATAGCTGGTTGAATGTGACCTGCTTGTATATATTAAATATAGAGTGTTGTATACTATTCATTTCATTTCAATATATTTTTTGAACCATCAGTCAATGAAGATTATGGTTGACAGAAGCAGGTTTCATAAAGAGAACACATTTTAGATTATCTGATTTCATCTTACTCTACTCAATTGCATTGCTTGGATGAGATTATATAATTTGAAATTTGAACGCCTTTCTTTACTTTGACCAAGACACCGTTTTTTAGCCATGTTGCAAGTGTTATTTTTAAAATTTTCATTTTCATTTTATTTATTTTTTCCCTTGATGTTGATCTAATTGGTTGCAGTTCGGCAAGGACTCTATTACTCTGTGTACATAGATGGACTGTGAATGTTTTTTCAAAGATCTGATGTCTTGCATGAGCTACCAATTATTCTAAACCAATTTTATCATAAACTTTTAGTTTGTAGGACCAGTTAGCTGATTTCCTGGCAGAAACATGAGAATAATGATGTGATTTCCTGGAAGAAACATTTCAATAATGATGTCCATATTTTTGATCTGATTCTATCATTGCATCATTTATTGTCTTCACTTTTGGCTTGTGAGGTGCATTAGGTATCACTGGCTCGTGAGGTGCATTATGTATCACTAGGACTCAACCAGCTGAGGGAATGCATGGAAGGAGCACACTGGTTTTCATTGTAGGATTCAAAAGGTAAATTGTGACTTCTTTTATTTTTATATCTAATTATTACAATTATGTAATTGTTTTTTTATTCTACAAATTCAGGTGTTCTTATCGTAAGGATTTTTTTCTATGCAGAAATGTTTTTCAGGCATTTGAAGTTGGATATTTGTACAGTGTGACATAGTTTCTCGATGACATAAAGACTTCTGATGTGTGCTTGAAATGTAATTGTCCACTTCAATGTACTTTTCATTCATTTTCATTGTAATATTGTGTTGTTTATAGAATTAGTGTATAATAATTCTATCATGTACTTTTCATAATATCTCAGTGACATTAATACTTATTTAATTTCATTCATGTTCGTTTTTTAGTGTACTTTTCTAATTATTGTCCATTTATTATTTTTATTCATGTATTTGAAAATTGATACTTATGTTTTTTTTCTATATCGTGAGCTATTTACGTTTCATTATTTTTTAATGTTTTCATGCATGTTCATTTCATTTTTTTTTCAAAACTGTTGTTTTTCTTTCCAATTGATTGTTATCCACTATATTCTCCATTATGTTTTATATGTTTTCAAATAATTTTACATTACTTATATATTCTACTATATTATTTCCTTATATTCTCCATCATGCATTTGTATGGTTGATTTTGTACAGTGATGGTATACTTATGTTTTTATTATGTATTATCATATATTCTCTAATATGTTTTCAATATTATCCTACATATACGTTTATGTAATTTTTTTTTCTTATTTTCATATGTTTTCAATTCTATATATTTTATCCTATTACAGTTCAATATTAAGTATCACTATTTTTTTCAATATCTACAGTATTGATGTTATTTATTAATATTGAAGTGCAATTTATTCTTCTTGAAATTAACCATTGAACGTATTGTCGTGCGAATGCACGGGTAAGTACTAGTGATTCTTACGGCATTCATGATTGATCTTAGCTTCCATGATATGTTTTAATTTTTTCAATTCTTCTTCAGTAATTGTAATTTATTATGATTAGTTTTAATTTCTATCTTCTTATTTGTTATAGTTGATGACACAACGTGGTCAGTTCAAGTTGATGAGATGATGTGGAGGGAAATAGATGTAGTGGAGATTATGGGATAGATGTATATAGGGAATGGATTTTTTTGTACATATTTTATAAGTATATATTGATGAATGGGGTATGGGTTGAGTAAGGTTATCATTTTACTGAAGTTATGGTGGCTAAGGTTATGGTGAATTTGGATATACATAAATATGATTGTTGGTGTATCATGTGTTATGTACGAGGATAGGTAGTGAAACATGATTGTTTGGGAAATTAAATATTTGTGTCACTGGAGAAATGTAACAACATTGGCTCTATATATCTTATCCCAATATAGTCTGAGGACCATTTGTGGATTTAACCGAGCCCAAAATAAAATCAAACATTTACCTCATTCGAATCGGATGTGTGTAAGTCTGTCACAAGATGTCAGTGACCGTTTCTCAAAGACTCTGATGTCAAAACCCTCTAAATATTCTACACACACCTCTTCAATATACATGTGAATCATTCATTGGAATCGTGATGCTATCTTAGTACACCTGAGACCAATTAGATGCAGTAATGATCATTGAAAGAAAGCATCTTTGATCTAAGAAGAAGAAACATTAAGATCTTACTTGCTTGAGAGAATCTGTCTATAATTTAGGATGATACAAAGGCTCTCAATTCCAATGACTGAATTTCTCATGAGATGAGTGTCTATAAAACTTATGTAGGGAATATCTAAAACACCCAGTATAGGTTCCCATCCCCCGTGTAATAAATATTCACTATATAATTATTATAAATATTTATTTCTAAAAAATTAAATTATACCATAAACAATATTTAAAATTTTATCCCTAACAGTAATATATATTAAATATATATTGCATAATAAACATAAGTATTTAACTCAACTGACATCTCCTAATAATATTAAATGAACCTGGGATATTTAAATCTGTTTGAATAATATTGTATCCTTTTATTTACTTAATCACTTGTAAATAAATGTTATAAATAAATTCAACAAATTATTCCCAACATAAATAATTAAATAATTTATTTATTACCTGGTGATCCATAAAACTTAGATAATACTAAGACCCCATGGTGGGGACCAACAAGTTCTATATTCTCATTCCACATAATAGAGAAGATTCTCAAATTGTTATTGTGTGTGACCCTCTAGGACCTTATCTCAATAGCAAGGATTAATATACACTAACCAAGAGCGGGGTCTAGCAACCCCTCGACGCCCCTATAAAGATAAGGAAACGTTAAATCACTTCATATCTACAAACATGGTATGTGTAATATAATCTATTCATCATCGATATCTCAATAAAGTAGAATTCACACTAGTGTCATCATCTTTTATCTTGCTTTATTTTATTTTTTGATCTGTCTCAGAAATCTTACCTTCCTCTACCATGGAAATTGTTATAATGAAGGTGTTACCATCCTAATCAACCATTCCTGAGATATCTATTCTTCATCTCAAAATAGAAAAAAACTATCTTGATCATTCAATCAATTTCATGTCACCAATGATGTACCCAACACAAACTACCTTGACACGAATTCATTTCCATGGTTTTCACCTAGCATCAAAGTATGCATTTAAATGACCTAGATTTATAATGATCTCAAGTCCAGATACCATTACACATGTATGTAGATGGGAATGACCACTCACACCTGAAACATGTGGTGTTCTTATTTTGTGGGCTAGTCCTCATGATCTCAACTACTAGAGATCATCAAGTGTGAACATCATGAGAATAAGTCTCAATGATTATGAGCCCCCATCACCTGATAGTCATACATCACCTATGTTCTTTCAAATTGATGAAATTTGAACATATAACATTACTTTATCATTACTTTCATAACATCTCGAGGGTCTCATTATAGCATGGGATCTACAATAACCATTTGAAACAACATTTAACCTAATCACATTTCCATAAACAAGGTTGATCCCGAAGTATCTACACTATTATGGAAAGATAAACACATGTATATATAAAAACTGCCTAAATTTAGTGGTTATCAATGTACAACCAGTTTGGGTCTAGGGAATGCACATTCAACAATCCCACTTGCACTAGATCCAAATACTTATAAGTCTCAATCTGCCAGATCTAACATGAGAATCATTCTTCTGCT
This sequence comes from Viscum album, assembly GCA_963277665.1. Lineage (NCBI taxonomy): Eukaryota > Viridiplantae > Streptophyta > Magnoliopsida > Santalales > Viscaceae > Viscum > Viscum album. The sequence continues at coordinate 555,387,758 of OY728135.1, forward strand.
AAAAATGGATTTATTCGGTGGTTCTGCAACATTTTCCCTTATGGCTACTCTGCTAACTGTTACTTCACCTCTTTGAGTAAAATACCTTAAGAGATTAATCTTCTGAAGAATATTCTTTGTCCTCTGTTGAGACCTGGGCTCCTTGGAAAGCACCACTGTAGTATTATTATCACAATATACTAGAATAGAATCTGCACTGCTAGTCACAACACAAATGTTTTAGATAATGTTGTGTGTCTGTAATAATTCCATTATTTCATCAGAATCTACAATATATTTGGATTCTGTTGTAGAATCAGAAACTACATCTTTCTTCAAGATTCACTAGCTCATTGCACCACCGTTCAGGACAAAAATGTTGATTTATTGCAATTCCATATCATCATGATCTATCTGGAAACTAGCATTGTTGTATCCTCTCTCTACTAGTTCTTCAACTCCTATATACACCAGGAACATATAATTTGTATGCCTCATGTACTTTAATATAGTTTTAACTTCTTCCTAGTACAGATCTCCTGGACTAGCTTGATATCTACCCACCATGCATAAGGCAATGGCAACATAAAACCTAGTACATAGCATGGAATACATGATATAACCCACATCTATGGTATAATGGATTATACTCATTCTATTAATCTCCTCTTATGTTTGTGGACACATTTTCTTAGAGATATTAAACATATGTGGCATAGGCAACAACCCTCTCTTGGATTGTTACATATTGTACCTTTTGAGTACCTTTTCAATATATGTACATTGACTTAGCCCTTTTAGCCTTTGAAATATATCTCAATATATCTTGATCACTAGAAATTAGGCTTCTTCACCTGAGTCATTCATGGATAAGAAATCATTTAACCAAGTCTTAACTAACTGTAAGAATTTCACCTCGTTTCCCATAATTAATATGTCATAAAGATATAACACTAGGAAAATGATGGCATTACCTTCAACATTTTTTATGAAAAAGTCTCACTTTTGTTTTTTAAAAACCAAATTCTCTTATAAACTCATCAAAATGTACATTCCATGACTGTGATTCTTACTTCAACCCATAAATGGATCTATGCAGCTTTTACACCTTATTGGCATTATTTGACTTGACAAACCCTTCTAGATGAGTCATATAGATATCCTTTACCAAATTCCCATTTAGAAAAGAAATTTGATGTCAATTTTCCAAATCTCATAATCATGAAATGATACTATTTAAAGTAATATTCTGGTGGAATTAAGCACTACTACTGGTGAGAAGGTTTCATCATAGTCTATGCCTTGATTTTGCTTAAAACCCTTTAAACCATTCTTTTTCTAAAGGTATTAACCATACAATCCATGTCCATATATTTTTTGAATACCCATTTTCATCCAATGAGATTTACATCATCTGGAGGGTCTACAAAAATCTAAACTCCTTTTTGGTATATAGACTCCATCTCAGAATGCATGTATTATTTCCATTTAGAAGCTTCTTTGACTTCTACTGTGGTTTTATATATTAGAGATTCATCATCCTCAATGAGTAATATTTCACCTAACTCGGTGACAAGAAAACCATAACACTCTGGTTCTCTAACCTCTCTCATAAACCTACATATTATTTGTGTCTCACGAACAACTTATTATTCCACATTCTCATATGGAGATTGTTCCCCTACAACCTCTGGTGCATCTGGAGCATTAACTTCACCAAAGTCGATCTTTCTCCCACTAGTTATAATAGAAATTTGTTCCCTTTCTAGAAATTTAGTGAGTTTTTCCACAATATCTTTTCTATATAAAGTGTTATATAGTTAATATCCTTTGGTCCCTTTAGGATAACCTATAAATATGCACTTCGTGCTTTTGGATTCTAATTTTTCACTTGGTAAATTATTGAAAAATACTATGCACCCCCATACATGTATTTTTGTAAGATTGGATTTCTTTCCCTACAATAACTCATTTGGAATCCCATATAAATCTTTAGTTGGTACTAGGTTAAGGGTATATGTTGGTGCCAGTAAATCATATCATCAAAAGGATAATAAAAGATTTTCATAACTCATCATTGATCTGAACATGTCAAGCAAGGTCCTATTACTACTTTCACTAAAATAATTCCAATGTCGTGTATAATGATTAGTGAGTTGGGATACTATCACACATTCTTTCAAGTGATCAATGAAATCTTGGTTATGATATTCTCTACCTCGATATAAGAGGAGTTCTTTTATCTTCTTAACAAGTTGGTTTTCTACTTCATTTTTTTATTCCTTAAATATTTAAAAGAAATCATACTTATACCTCATTAAGTATATATATCCATAACCACTACAATCATCAGTAAAAATAATTAATTGTGAAAAAACTACCCCTACCTCTACTATAAATTGAACACATACATCAGTATGAATTAATTCCAGTATTGTATTGTATATTCCTCCCTTCTGTAAGAATGTTTCTTTGGTTATTTTTCCTTATAAACAAGATTGATATACTTCCAATGGTTCTAACTATACCAAGTCTAAATACCCTTCTTTATGTAATATTTTTAATCACTTCTCATTTACATGACCTAACCTGAATTTCCATAGGCGGGTGATATATTATTCTTGTTAGTTGGTTTTGTCATTGATTTCCATAACATATTTCTCTAGTTCAAGCATATATAAACCATTGTTTAGATGTGCCATACCATAACAGATGTTATCCCTATAAAAGAGACAATATTTACATCCAAACTTGAAATAAAATCCCATAGTGTCTAAACTTGACATAGATATTACGTTCCTAGATATAGAAGGTACATAATTAAAATTATTTAAAACATGAACAAAACCACTGGGAAAGTTTAAGTGATAGTCTCCCACTACCAAGGCTTCTAGCCTTGCACCATTTCTAGCTCAGAGATCCAATTCACCTTTTTCAATCTTCTTGAACCTACATGGTTTCTATATATGAATACAAATATTTGATCCAGATTTTTTATCCAATACTCAACTTGTAGATAAAGATATATTGCATTTAATGACAAAATTACCTTAAGTAGAAGAATATGTTTTCTTCTTCTTCCTAGTTCTGCAATTATTCTTCCATTTCACCTTATTTCCACATCCAATGAAGATAGCCTCCTACTCTTTAATCTACCTCTAAATCTTTGTATTCATTTCAGGATGATTCATTGGTGTCTTTTGTGTTGATTTGGCATTATACCCCTTTTCCTTGCCCTTATTTCTTCTGTTCACTATAAGAACAGATGAATTTGTATTTTTCATATCTTTGTTAGCTTGGTGAACTAAATCTAAATGGTTTTGGAGTGAAATAGTCATATAATTCATGTTATAATTGAAAATTAAAGTTGAGATACTTGGGGGTAAAGAGGAAATAATGAGATACACTACTAGTTCTTGGTTTAATTTGACTCCAAAAGATTCAATACTCCAATATACCCAATCATCTTAAGTGCATGGGTACTGTCTTGGTTCCCTTATACTAGCCCAAACATATATATGGAACTTGAGATATCATACCTTTACTTCCTGGCCCTCTCCTGATATAATTCTTGGATATGTGAAAGCATCTTGTAGGCATCCTCATCATCATGCATTTTCTACAATTGGAAAGACATGGATGACAACATGATGAAATGAACATAAAATGAATCCTCTACATTCTTTTTACACTCATAATTTTACACTTTACTTTCTACCTAAGGAGGATTAGCCGAAACTAAGGATTGCTACACATATAACATCCTTTATTGATGTAGTACTATGTGGAAGCTCCTTTACCACTCCAGGAAGTTATTACCATTCAGGATATTATCATTATCAAGAATTGATCGTAGTGATAATGTACTTGTGGGGTGGTTGATTTCTATTTTAAATCTACATCATATGAACATTAGAAGTTAGTACTTTCTCTTCATTACATTTTCACATTTATGATTAATTAATTATTATATAATTTTAATGCCTCCCACTATTTTAGCGAGCCTCAACATCCCTCACTATTAGATTTGGAATACTCTGTCTCTTATGTACTCTAGTGGCAAGGATCTTCAAAACCTCCCTCATAGTCTACAAGCTACGGCTATGACACTACACGGAGGGTTTTAAAGTATTAAGTTGGTTGGCCAACTGGTTGACTTGTGGTTCTTTGTACTATTGATTAAAATCCCAGCTTTTGTAATCTGAACCGGATTCCCCAAACATCTTGCCTCTAAAGTGATAGTATGTTATCTATGCTTAATCTTTAACAACTCAATTTAGTTAAGTTGATATTTTTCTCTCATGAAAACACCCCATTAGTAAGAGGCGCTCTCCACTATTGCTGACGAGCACCCCAATCTTCCAGTTTTGTTCAAATGTGAGTAATGGAAGGAATTTAAGACTTAATATATCTTTGAGGTATTTTTATATTTATTGATGAATATAAACCTTTTTCTATTTATATGTTCAAACTAGAAAGGCATGCTCACAACTAAACATGAAAAAGAAATATACTCATATCACAGCTTTCCCTCAGTGCATAGTGCTTAGGTTCTGTCTGGATTTCCACCTAAACATGGTAGGGTACACATCTTGGAATTTGATTGTCTTTTTAAAAAATATACCAACACACAAGTGAGGGGGTCTAGATATACAATATACAATAGGTTCACTGGATGTGAATGCCCTTATATTTATTTGAATTAAATGGCCATTCACATACCATAATTTATATAATTAATTGTTATAATCATCACACACATGGAATAAATAATTAAATAAACAAAATCCAGACATGTATAGGTTAGTCGCTAGCTTATGACCAGTTGGTATATATAGAGAAATGAAAATTAAACTACATTAAATTTAAATAGTATAAGGATGTTCTAATAAATTAAATGAAATTTAATAAATTTAATTTATTTATTTATCAGTTCCAATTATTTAATTTAATTTTAATTCCAAAAATTAAATTAAAACATTAATTTAATTTAATCTTAAATTAAATTAATTTTTCATATTCTATGTAATTTTAAACCCCAAAATTAATTCCAATTAATTTAGTTTAATAACTAAATTAATAAATAAATTTAAAAGGGTTACCTTTGGCGAGGGAAGCAGTTCGGAAGGATAGCGAACAGTTATGAGGGAGAATAACCAGAGCTAGACCGAATCACGGTGTGACTGCGGCGTGATCATGGCGTGAATGAGGAGTGATTGTGGCCTGACAACGACGTGATCGCAGTGTGACCACCTAGTCTAGAAACACCACTGCAGTGGCACTCATAGAAAAAATGAGGTCTTCACTAGTTATGGAAGGTGAGGTGCGGCCAATCGGGAATTGGTGGTGGCATCCCACAACTCTAGAGAAGTGTTGTGGACTAGAAAGCGGGTCAGAGGGAGGCGCGCAGCCTGGACAAGGTGCTGACAGTGAGTTCCTCCAGTGAGTCATAGCGACAGCGTGCGGCGTCCTCTGTTGAGGTGTGGTCATCTTTAGGTATACCTCATATTATTGGTGGCATCGGTCTCAGATAGTGATGGCGGTCATGGGAAATGTGTGGACCCAGTATGTGTTGCAGCGAGAGGATGATGGGGTGACGTGGGCTCCCGGTGAGCTCGGAGGGAAAAAGGGGGCATGAGACCTCCGTCTGAGATAAATAAAGGTGGAACAAAACCTCTGCTCAGTTCAAACTGGTGGTGGTATTGCACTACTCAGGTGTCGTGGCACTAAGCGCATTCGTACGACATGTTCGTGATGGAGGAAGGGGGATTAGGCACTAGTCCGACTCTGACCAAGGGAGGAGGGGAGATCGGGATGGGTATCATGCTCTGCATAGAAGAAGTGTGGTCTTCTCTTTTCCTTTTTTTATTATGTTTTGCCTTTTTACAAAACACACCACCCCATTTTTTTTTAAAACATCTAATGTATAAAATACTTTAATTAAAAAGAAAACATTCCGAAAGACTAATAAAAAAAAATTAATTATAAATGTTTATGGAAAACAATTTACAAAAGATTACTTTAATTTTTGATGGAAAAATAAAATGATATTATATTATAATATATTTTATTTAACTAATAATAATTCAAGTCCACTAGGAAATTTCCAGTGACCGGATTCTAGCTGAAATGTAGTCGGATTTCGGTAAATTTCTAGAACTGAAATGAAAATCTTAAATTTGTGTTCTTTAAAATTAAAATCAGAAGAACATAAATCTGATGACGTCGATGAAATTATAATGATATAAATTACCCTTACTTGGTCATTTTAAAATTAAATTATGTGTGGTTAGATCTAATGGAACCATTTTAACACCCAATACTTAAATTTAATCCAATTTAATTTTTCTTTTGACTAAAAAACTATGCATCTCTATTATACCACTATTAGGTACTAGGATGGGTAGTGGAAGCCGATGGGCCAAGAAATTAAATTTTCATACCACCAGAGTGACGTAACAATTTTGACTCTGTAGGTCCTATACCGGTACAGTCCGATGACTAAGTGTTGATCTAACAGAACATAAAATAAAATTTGAACATTTACCTCATTCGAATTGTATGCATAAAATTCTATCATAAGATATTGCTGACAGATTCTTGAATACTCTAACACCAAATCCCTTTATATCGTCCAAACACACCTCTTAAATCTCCCGCATGTCATTTGTCATAATTAGAGTGCTAGCACAGTACACCGACAACCACTTCGACACAGTGATGATCACTGAATGAAAGCATCTTTCATCCATGAAGAATGAGCTTAAATATCATACTTCCTTTAGATAATATCTCTCTAAAATTTAGTATCAGAGAGAGGCTCTCAACTCCCACAAATGAATAGTTCATGGGATAAGCCTCTCTCTTTCTTATATAGTGAATGTCTAAAACACCCAGTATACGCTCCTGGCCTCCGTGTAATAAATATTTACAATATAAGTATTATAAATATTTATTTCTGAAAAAATGAATTATTCCATAAATAATATTTATAATTTTAAACAAAACATCAATATATATTAAATATATATTGAGTGATAATCTTAAGTCTTTAACTAGGCTCACATCTCCTGATGATATTAAACAAACATGGGATATTTAAATCCGTTTTAATAATATTTTATCCTTTTATTTACTTAATCCCTTGTAAATACATGTTATAAATAAATTCAATTACTTATTCCAAACCTGAATAATTAAATAATTTATTTATTACTTGGCGATCCATAGGACTTGGATAATACTTGGACCGTATTGTAGGTCCCACTAAGTTCTATATTCTTATTCCACATAATAGGGAAGATTCTCAAAGCACTATTGTGTGTGACCCTCTAGGAATTTATCTCAAATGCAGTGATTAATATACACTGACTAAGAGTGGGGTCTAGAAACCCATAAAGGCCTCAATAGAGATAACTAAAAATTCAAAGCAATAACTGCCTTCCTATAAACATGATCTGTGTTATATAATCTCTTTGTCATCGATATCTCAATAAAGAAGAATGCACACTAGTTTCATCATCCATTATCTTGCTTTATTTTATTTGTTGATATTTCTGAATGATCATACCATACATTACCATGGACATGGATTTAATGAAGGTTCTACCATTCTAATCAAATAGGCCCAAGATACCTCTTCCTCAGCTTAAAAGTGGAAAATATTATCTTGATCATTTAATCAATGTCATGTCACCAATGACATACCCAACACAAACTGCCTCTCCATGACCTCATTGCCATGGTATTTTCCTTACCTCATTGTACACAATTAAATGATATACAATGATAATGATCTCAAGTCTGGAGACCATTACACATTTTTGTAGCTAGGAATGACCAATGAAAACTGAAACTTGTGGTGTTCCTATTTTGGGGGTTAGTCCTCATAATCACAACTATTATAGATCATCAAGTGTGAACTTTATGAGAAAAAGTCTCGATGCTTATGATCCCCCAGCACCTAATTGTCACACATCATCTCTGTGATATTAGAATAATGTAATTGGACCATTGGACATTTCTTTAAGATTACTGTCATCGCATCTCGAGGTTTTCATTATAGCCTGGGATCTATTGTAACCCTTTGATGCGACATGCAACCTAAGGAAATTCCCATAAAAAATGTTTATTTTGTAGTATCTACACTATTATGGAAAGACAAACACATTTATATATAACAAATTTCATAAATGTGGTGGTAATCAATGTACAACACAAGTTGGGTCTAGGTCACCCACATTAAACATGATGTGTAATGTATGTATGATAGGTTTAAAATGTATTTATGTTTTAGTTTATTTCATGTTAGAGTTTATATATTTATATTCTTTTATTTATTCAAAAAAATATTAAATTTTAAGAGAAATATTTATCAGAGATTCTGATAATCCACTACTAAATACCCACCACCACAAATATTATAGGTGTATTAGTTCATTTTAATTATTTTCTGTTAGGTTGTATTTTTTTAACAAAAATACCAACTATTAAATAAAATTGAAACCTCTTTTAAATGATCCTAAAATAACACATATAAAAACTAAAACTAAAAAAATAAGTGCACCCAAATGATTGCTGACCATGAAATATGCAGTGGTTTTATTAAGCACTGCTAAATGAGTCAGCAGTCATTTTAACCTCTGCTGGTAGAAAAAATATATGATGCTAATGCCTCATTTTTTTATAGTGTATAAATATATATCATAATTTATATAAATATATAATAATTTAATTATAAATCCAAATATATATTTATATATATAATTTTAAAACATAATTTTTTGGTGTAAAAAACATATTAGTAGATATAAATAATATATAATTTAAAAATAAACATTTATTTAATTATAAAACTCATTTGTATGTAATATATATTTTTTATTTTCCTAGTTAAAATAAAACAAAAAATAAATAACATATTTATAAAACATTAAAATTAAAAAAATCTATAGCCACAAATGTTTTGAATCTCTTGCAACATGATGGAATAGCATCAAATGGTTTGAAGCGTATGTTGTGGGTTGGGAAAGGGTCAGATCATTTTATGATTTTTTGAAATCAATTCACAATAATTCAAATCCTAAACCTAAAAACTTATATAAACATAACTTTTTTCCCATTTCAAATATAAATCAAAACATAAAAACCTAAATGAATACATAACCAGATAACACCTAGGATGTTTGATTTAATTGATCAAAAATACTACTAAATATGTTTTATATTACACTAAAATATACCATTATAAATGTATTTAAAATAACATAAAAACATATGTTTCTTAAAGTTGTTTATTTTTACCTCCCAATGATTATAGTTGAGAAAATTAGGCTTTTATCATTGGAATTCAGCATTGATTGAATGAAAAACAAGAATCAAGAAATGTTAGTGAAGCAGACAAAGAACATGAAATAGGTGAAGAACAGGGATCATATAATGATCATGAAGAAATTTTGATAACACTATAAAAAATATGACTTATTAGTGGCTCTAATAACCTCCATGAAATAAATTTTATGAAAAAAATTGCAATATAGCTGCAGTTTAATATAACTGTCACCATATTTATTTTAAAAAAATTGTGGTGGTTTTATTGAAGCTGTTACTAAATATTTTAAAATATATTATTTAGAACACATCCTCTAGATATATAAATCCATAAAAATACAAGTACATGACTATAAAAATATACATGCATGACTTAATGATTTAATTATTTACTGTGTAGAAGTTTATGATAAAGAATAATTCATTTGATGTCATTAAAGAATATAAAATTCAATGAACAAAAAAAAAGAGAATAAATCAATGAATCCACATGTAGATATAGAAGAAGAAAACTCTTGTATAGGTATTGTGTTACTTTCCAATGAAACCATGCTTGAAAATATTATTCATGTCATCTATTACAACATACTACATGAAGTGGAATTCTTTGGGTAACAATTATTTCTTGATGATACATCGAAAAGATTCAACTTCATAAAAGTTTTTTTATTCATTATATCCATATTTTCACTACTAGAAACCTGGGTTTTCCCAACACTCATATACCAACGGTTCATCAAAACCGTTGGTATAGGATGCCTTTACCAACGGTTTCATGAAACTGTTGGTAAAGGAAGACATAGGCAATGATTTCCCAACAGTTTTATGAAAACCGTACGGAAATAATTCCCTTTACCAACGGTTTTACACAAACCATTGGCAATGGTTGGGAAATGTTTCCAATTACCAACTATTTAGAAAAACCATTGTTAAAGGTAATGTTTTCCCAACAGTTTTTAAAAATATTTGGGAAAATATACCCAGATTTAGACCAAATCAGGCAGTTCTTCCTGTATTCGGTTGTTCTCCCCCAATTTCAGAATCCCCTCTCCCCCAATTTGTAGAAGCCCCGCACGCACCCTACTCCATCAAATCAGATGCTCCCCAACCAGGTTAGAAGTCCAAATATTCATTTATTCTTGCTCATTTTCCACTTATCTTTCATATTTATCCATTTATGAATGTGGAAAACCTAAATTTGGTGTAAAATATTTATCATTTTTAATTTGGGATTTTGTTTGTTTTATTAGTAATTAGGTGTATGAGGCATTCCCCTTCCTATTATGGGTGGTTTTAATAAAAATTTTATGATGTTGGAACCATTTATGATGTTCTTGTCTCTATTTAATCTCATTTTCCTAGACTAAACCTTAAATTCTATATCACATTTGGTTTATGTTTTTTAAATTTTCAGTTGAGTTATTTTTGGTTGATGATTGTCCCGTGTTAGTTTTTTCCAATGGTTTGGCATGGAAATTGGGCATTTAATGTGACTTTTCCAAATGGTTGTACATTGAGAATACTCCAAATATTTGTTAAAATTTATCAAAGGAATTTTATTATTTAAAATGGATTTTGAAAGATATTTCAGAAATGATTTAATCTTGAGAAAAGTGTTTTATTAAAATGATAATTTTTTAATAAGACCGCTGTAATGTAATTTGTTATAGTACACTTGTTATGTGACTATGCTTGGTATTTAGTAACACATGAGATAACTGGTGTGTGAGAATGTATTGTGAAAGAGATTACATGGTTGGTTCAAGATTATATTTACGTTTTGAGCCTATTAATGAGTTGTTTTAATGATATTTTGAGATATTTACCTTATGTTTATTGGTGAAAACTGGGATATATAGAGGTGGATCATGATTAAGACATATAATTACTGCTAAAAATGTGGATAAACCATGAATAGTAGTGAATTCTTGAAATTTTTGATGTTTTTAGTCCTTTTTTTATTTGGAGTTTCTTTTGATGCGGATGTTTCTTATTGATACCTATGATGGGAATTTATTTTAGTTTCTAAATCGACTGAGACTCCACCAACATGCATTGTGTATGCAACCTCTACCCTTATTTAATCATTTTGTTTACACAACCTATGGAGCCTCTACCCTCATTTAATCAGTGAACTCAAGTCATTAATTTAAGCCTTCATTATCACTATCATGTAAGAAAATTAATCATGCATACCCAACCTCACATGATTTCTTACCTAATGTAGTTTCCAACATATGGAATATGATCTTTTGAATTCATCAGTTAACCAAGATCATATATTCCATTTCCCCCAAGATGACTATACTAATATAACTTTAGGGTCAATTAAATATGTTTCTCATTGTACGTTGTATATTAGGTATCCTTCTTGGACAATACTCACATTTATAAGGGTGGGGTGGTTTTCACTAGCCATGCTGGCATGTGTAGACATCCATAAAAATGTTAGATAAGTCACATGTTTAATTCCGTAATGTTGTTATCATTGATATACTTTATTATTAATCTCAAATTTAAAAATAAATGTTTTTGTATATACTTTATGAAATTAAATATTTTTACAATCCATGAACAACATATTAGTCTAAAAGCCTAAAATTTATTCACCCATGGGTTGCTATTGACTTGGGGAAGTAATTGGGTAATGAAAGGTATGGCCATAGAGGTGCCCATAATAAGTTATTGAACATGAGTGAATGATTTGGGATGCCTATAACACATAATGGGACCTAAGGCATGTTCCTCTTATAGACCTAATGAAAATGAATATAAATAAATTTTAATTTAATTTTTTAGTACGTGTTCTTTAAATTGTTTTAACAGTTCACTACATCGACTAGAAGCTTCTTCCTTTATCGTTTGATTTAATTTATTTTCTATTAAAGTTCAATCCTATTGAATTGTTTATGAAAAAATGACTTATATAAATTCTTTTTACAGAATTAAAATAAGTTGGATGTATGAAACTGATCGGATCTCATGCGATTTTTAAAACAATTTGGAGAGCATTATAGATTTTTCATTTCACAATGATTTAGATAGTGGTCGTATACACAGCCCATGTTCCAATTGTGTTGGTAGACCTTGGTTGAGCCATGAAGAATTCATCTACCACATAACCAAATATGGTTTTCAAGAAAACTACTTTGTGTGGTATCACAATGGGGAGAAAATTAAATCTCAAATTGGTGATGATCGAAATGGAAGGACTGGAATGGAGAATTTGTTAGATGATTGGTTTCCATTTATTAATCATCATGAAAAATAAAGGATTTAGAATCAGGAAGACATCAATATGAGGACAGATGATGCATCTAGTGAAAATGATGATATTGATAGGGTGAAAAAATTGAATGATACCGCCATGAATCAAGTATATCGACAATGTGATAAGATGAAAAAGCTGGAATTTTTAATCCTATTTTTTCATGGGAAAACTATGTATGGGATTTATAATTCAAAAATCGATTACATTCTTACCCTCTTGAAGGATTTACTTCCAGATGATGTAGATATTCCCTCAAACCACTATATGGTATAGAAGTTAGTTGAGGAACTTGGATTTTTAAGAAACAAAATTAATGCTTTCCTGAAAGATTATAGTTTATTATGGGAGGAAACTGCTGAATGAAATTATTGTATAAAATGTGGCACATCCCGCTCAAAGTCAAAATATGATGGAACACCATCCCGCATTCCACAGAAAGTAATGTGTCACATTCCATTGATCCCCAGACTCCAGAATCCTTTTATTTTCTGATTTCATATCAATAAAAATGAGATGGCATGATACCGAGAGAAAGAAGACTAATGATGAGTTGGTTCATCCTGTAGATGGATTTTCATGGCAGATATATGATGCTTGACATCGTGATTTTGTAGCTGGTGTGCATAATGTGATGCTAGGTCTTTCATGCAATGGTTTTAATCCTTTTGGGAATATTCTTACTTCTCACAGCACATGGCAAGTTTTTATACACATTTATAATCTACCCCCATGGTTGTGTATGAAAAAACCGTTCACTTTCATGAGTATACTCATATCTGTCTCTTCTAATCACGGCATTGATATTGATGTATACATGCAACATTTAATAAAATATTTGAAACTACTTTAGGATGTGGGTGTGCGCACATACGAATCATGTTCGAAAGACATATTTCAGATGTGTGCTGCGCTTATGTGGATGATCAATGATTTTTTGGCTTGTGCAATGATGTCTGGATGGATCGCGAAGGGAAAACTGCCATGTCCTGTTTGTATAAAGAATACAAGATCCAAAAGACTGAAACATTGCTGTAGTTTCAGTTTTATGGGACATCGACGATTCTTTCCAATGGACTATCCATATAGAAATAATTATCGAAGATTTGATAATACTATTGAGATTGATGATCCACCTCAGTGTATGTATGGAACTGATGTGCTTAATGAATTGAATGATTTTAGTTTTTCATTCGGGAAGGCTCAAATGAAATCTGGAAGGAGAAAGAATGTTTCCACTGAAACCTATTACAATCGGAGGAAGAGGAGTATCTTCTTTTATTTGCCTTATTGGTCAACCAATTTATTGCATCATTTATTAGACGTAATTCATATTGAAAAGTATATATTTGAAATGTTGTTTTTGATTCTTCTTAATATCAAGGGGAAGAAAAAAGATTATTTACGATCTCTGCGTGACTTGGTGGATTGGGGCATAAGACAAGAATTGCATCCAGCGCGTATCAATAAAAATAAATAGAAACTTCCATGTGCTTATTATGTGATAAAACCTATGTAAAAACCAACTTCTGGAAGTTTTAGAGACAATTAAAGTTCCGGATGGCTATTCAAGAAACATATCTAAACAGGTCAACAGAAAAGAGTTGAAGCTAAAATCTTTGAAGACTCATGATTATCACGTTCTTATACATGAGTTGCTTCCAATAGAAATGCATCATATTTTGTCCAATAATGTAATGGTGAATATTATTCAGTTGTTCCATTTGTTTAGAGATCTTTTTGCTAAGAAGTTGACCAAGTATTTCTAAAAAAAACGTTGACATATGCCTCATTAATTTTGTGTGAGTTGGAGAAAATATTTACTAAATCATTTTTCACATGAATGTTGTACCTGGATGTCCATATTCCCACTTAAATACTTCTCAGAGGACCTATTTCTTTTTGTTGGATGTATCCAACTAAAATAAATATGTACACATTAGAGTCTTTTGTCCGAAATAGGAATCATCCTGAAGGTTCTATCGTGAATGGTTACTTGGCTCAAGAATGTATGGATTTTTTCTCAATGTATTTTTCTGATATTACTACAAGAATGAATAGACCAATGGGAAATGAAGAAGAATAGTATGAGCAAATTGAACTCAGTTTTCCATCACTTCCTCAAACAGGAGGAATTCCTGGATCATATACATTGAAGACATTATGCCATGAAGAGCGGGAAATGGAACATCGCACAGTTTTGTTCAATTGTGATTTGTTTGATGACTATATCAGGTAACTAAATTGAATATGTACATATTACATATATATATCTATTAAACTATTCATATTTTTTATCTTCAGGGAACATAAAACAATAATAAATTGAAAGCATCGTTCTTTATCTTTAAGAAAAATGGAGGCTTTTCATAGCAAAGAGTTCTCTACTTGGTTAAAATTGAATGTAAAAATATTACTGTTTAAAATAATTAAATCAATATTTAATTAACTTTAATAATAATTTATATTTCATTTATTGAGTTTTTCTGTTGACTCTGTCTCGGAAGAAATAAGATCTTTGGATTTTGGTCCTAATACTGTGGTTTATGACTGTAAATCAATTGTTATCAATTGGTATAAATTTATTGTCACTGAACAAGAAATGAAAATGAGAACAAAACATGAAGGTGTTATGGTTACTGCCACAATAGATTGTTATGCCAATTCTTCAGATAGTAGACCTGGATTTGAAAATGTGGGTTATTATGGAGTCATTGAGAAAATAATAATATTGGATTATTACTCTCATGGACGAGTCACAATGATGAAATTCCATTGGTGTAATTCGATGATGAGATAGGGCACATTTATTGATGATTGTGGATTTCGACAAATTAATATGACTCGCACTCTTGCTATCGAAGAACCATATGTATTGGCATCAATGGATAAACAAGTTTTTTATGT
Source organism: Viscum album (assembly GCA_963277665.1). Classification (NCBI taxonomy): domain Eukaryota; kingdom Viridiplantae; phylum Streptophyta; class Magnoliopsida; order Santalales; family Viscaceae; genus Viscum; species Viscum album. Next base: position 555,403,242 of record OY728135.1, read on the forward strand.
CAAATACCAACTTCGGCCTGAATTTGGTGTCATAGTTGAAGTAATTGCAAGACATATGATTGATGATGGTGATGATGGAATTGACACTTTCCCAACTACCATTGGAACCAAACCATTTATTTCTTTTGATGACTCCAACAGCTCAATTGGTAGAGTTGATTGTGAACCTAAAGTTGTGGTTTATAATATATATAATCATGCATCCATGTTCTCAATTATTTTGGTTTACCTAGAGTTGGGTTATTAAGGTTGGTACTATTCAAATTGATTTAGTATTGATCACAAATATGTTTTAGGTGACTTGACCATTATGTGAATTTTCAATACTTATTGGTTGCAGTTTTATTTGAATTGCATTTTCTAATTTTGAATTGAACAGTATTCAAACCTAGCCAAATGATATTTCTAACTTGGTGAACATTACAACTTGTATGATTTATTAAATACATTCAAGATCTTTTAATACAATTCATAGATAAATTACCAATGAATCCCCCTTTTCCCTCATATATTTAGTTTTTGGGTTACACATTAGTTCCATTTTTCTAATTAATTACATATTTGTTTTCAAAAGCAGGAAATGTATCCAATTGATGAGAGATGAAGGAAAACAATGATGGAGAACAATCGTTGAAAGGAGGATATGGGTGTCAAACCATTAGTGCTTATAATGAGTAATTTATGTCAAATATATATATTTAAACAATATATAATGTCATGTGATTAATTTTGTTGCAAAAATTATTTTAGGATCCACCTATACGTCGACAGTAATTCGATGAGGAGCCTAGTACTGGTCCTAGTTCTCAGGCCGGTGGTACGAGGGGGGTTCATACCAGAGGTAGACGAGCAGCTCTTCGTACCTGACTAGACACCGCCCCTCCCACAGACATTTCATCCTTCCCACATTATGATCACGATGAGTCGTTAAGGACACACGGGATATTTAGGCCTCCCATGTTTTCGTCACCTTTTTCATCTTCTAACCCATCTTTTTTATATCCCATGATGATTCCCACTCCCCATCCAGAATATGGTCATACAGTTGTCCCATCTTCTTTTCCTTCTACTTCTATCTCTTCGAGATTCTATATTCCATTATCTACGACTCCTATTCCACCATAGGGTGTTCCATTAGTTTTTGTGGATCCAGTGGTGCTCAGCGATCAGACTGGCGCAGGTATATTTATATAACCCTAACTATTTTTTATACCAATATTTATTTTCATTATAACATGTTTTGATAAAATATTTGTTTTTCATTCATGAAAGATATATCTACTGACAGGAGGCGGGGGTGCGGGTGTACACACATGTGTGCGGTGTGGAACCGCCTCACACAGGTAATGGTGGATTACAATGAGAAAACCAAATGGATAAGAAAACAGGGCAGCGATGTCGGAGTTTTTTGGTGACACTTTCCAAATACTCCGACATCATTCCCGTCAGCACGCTATCGTGGAGACAGTTTCCACATGAGGTCAAGGATAGAGCTTGGGAAGAGATATGGGTAAAAAAATCTGTTGTTTTTATTTCCATGAATTATTTTTGTATTTATATCAATTAATATTTTGGTGTCAGCTTCGATTTAATTTTCCCGATGGTGAGGGTGCACGAACGGCACGTCTAAAGGATTTAGGTGTACTTTGGAGAGACTACAGGAATGAGTTGTATATTGGCTCGTGTTTTAGAGTTAGAACAGAGTTAGAGACAGTACCAGTCATGGATGATTGTCCTATAGAGCAGTATTAGGAGATGATTACTCATTATAAGACTACTCGGTTTAAGGTATTAATTACATTTGAGGTATTTAAATAATAACTTTCATGTTTTTCATTAATATTATCCTTGCATTATCAAATTTCATTTAGCAATCATCTTGAAAAAATTAAAAAAAAAACATTGATTCAAACAAATACCTCCACACACTGGGACATACTATGATGCCAGATCATGATAGGAAGTTGGTATGACAATTGTTTATAAGTTTTTTTACGACTTACAGTTTCATTTGTTTCCTAAATTATTAAATCCTTTGCTAATGTTTTCATATAAATTAAGTTTTCAATTTCATTGTAGAGGAATAAACTGAATATTTAAGGACGTGTTCCTCGACCAACACTGTTTTGCTCGAGTAGATGGAAAAAGGATGGATGTGTCGTCAAAAAACCGAATAAACAGTAGATTGTAAGTTTTAGTCTGTTGATTTTATATTTTAATATCTATTTTGTAACTTAATAATATGTTTATATTTGTATCATGATGCTTTAGAGGCCCTTGATGCCCAAGAACCAGGCAATTTTGGGCCAACTATTCACTTACATCAGGTGATGGGAGAGGAGCATTCTGGCAGAGTACGCTGCCGACATAGGATAGCCCTGACGAAGTGTTGGTTGTCCTCAAGTATGAGTTATAGTGCCACCGAGCTACAGAAAGTTAGAGAATTGGCAGAACAGGTGGACAAAAGGTCCATAGAGATGGCAGAACAGCCTGCTACGGCAAATAGTGCATTTATGATGTTTATTGAAGTTCTACGTCCAACACTTCCACCAGAGGCCAGCCCTGATTTTGATGAATATTTTTCGTCAATACATTCTATATATGGTGCAACACGTGGAATTTATAGTGGTGGTCAAGATGATGTCCATCCTGAAGATGATGATGGCAAGGAGTTTGATGCGGAAGAGGACGGAGGGGAGGAGGGCGAGGTGGAGGAGGAGGGTGAGGCGGAGGTCGACGGTAATGAGGAGGGTGTTGAGGAGGGTGGGGATGATGATGAGGACAATGATGACCACTAATATGAGGGTGATGATAGTGATGGTGATGTAGTACAAATTGATTTGTTGCATTTTTAACTAATATTACTGATATTTGATGTTTAATCTATTCTAGTTGTTGGTTTTATCTAGACCCGTAGTGTAGTATTGGACTTGAGTTATTTTTATATATTGACAATTTTCATGGATGTTGATGTCTTTTAGTGGTTTTGATGTATCTTGATCATGTATATAGAGTTTTGTGTGTTTGGTAACTCCCCGGACATCCCCCTGGACAGCACCCACACCCTCCTCCTTGGACCCCGGACAGCCCCCCAGACACCCCCCCCCCCCTCGAACAGCCCCCCACCCTCCTCCTTGGTCCTCATATAGCCCCCCACCCTCCTCCTTGAACTCCAGATAGCCCCCTGGACAGCCCCCCACCCTCCTCCTTGGACAGCGGATAGCCCCCCCCCCCCCCACCCTTCTCCTTAGATCCCGAAGTGCCCCCCGGAGTGCCCCCCCCCCCCACCCTCCTCCTTGGTCCCTGGACAGCCCCCTGACGCCCCCCGGACAACCCCTCACACAGCCCACCCCCCTCCCTGGACCCCAGACATCCCCCCCACCCTCCTCCTTAGACCCCATACAGCCCCCCAGACACCCCTCGAAAATCCCCCCCACCCTCCTCCCTGGACCCCGGATAGCCCCCACACCCTCCTCCCTGGACCCCTAGACAGCCCCCCCACCCTCCTCATTATTTTCACATGCCTTTTTTTATTTCTCTAATCATGAAATGTTATTTAGGATTATTCCATTATTATATGTCTTGAATTATATGAACGTCTTGGTAAGCTTATTAGCTCATTCTCATCAAATGCATGTGAGGATATGCTTTAAATTGAATACAAATCCTTGTTGTACATTATACATTTTCTATGAATTATGCCTTGTTTGATTTTGTTTACTTGTAAATTGTTAGGATAAGACATTGGTTACATGTTAAGTACTCCTGGATGGAATCTTCATGCTCAGGGAATTTAGACATGAAATTCCAGAATGAATGCTTTGGTTTCTAGGTGAGGGATACCAGGATGGTTTCTATTACTCATGAGTGATATTGGTTCCTTGAATATAAACTAGGACATGTCTATTTTTCAAGATGGTAATACCATGCCTCATGTGATACCCAGTCCCCTATGTGAGATACTTGGCAAGAAAGGCTGCCTAAATCTGAGGCGTGGTGTGGCCGACACCACTCAAAGTGACGTGTATGAGTCAACTCCTTCTAAATCTGAGGCGCGGTGTGGATGGGATTTTAAGTGAAAAGAACAACTGGCATACGTAAAACCGAACAAATGCATTCAAATTCTATTAATACTTTATCACAATGATCCATGGGTCATATGTGATGTGTACGAGTTAACCCCGTCTCAATCTGAGTCGCGGTGTGGTCGGGATCACTCTAAGTGTCTATCTTTTGTTTAAAATGGACAACATTTTAAGTACATATGGAAATCCAAACAAACAGATTGTGATTGTGTTGATACTTTAGAACAACGATCCCTGGGTCATATGTGAGTTGTACGAATCAACCCCGCCTCAATCCGAGGTGTGGTGTGGCCGGCACCACTCAATGTGTCTCTCTTTTGTTTCAAAACGACATCATTTTAAGTGAAAAAATCAATTGGCATATAGAAAACTGACCAAATGCATTTGGATTGTGTTTATACTTTAGGAAAATGATCCATGGGTCATTTGAGACATGTAAGAGTAAACCCCATCTAAATCTGAGGCACAGTGTGGAAGATACCACTCTAAATGTGTCTCTTTTGTTTAAAATGGACATGATTATAAGTGAAAAGAACAACTGGTGTATGGAAATCCATCGAAACGCATTCGGATTCTATTTATACATTATTAAAACAATCGATGGGTCATATATGATGTGTATGAGCCAGCTCGGGCTCAATCTGAGTCGCGGTGTGGCCGGGATCACTCTTAGTGTCTCTCTTTTGTTTAATATTAACAACATTTTATGTACATATGAAAAAACAACCAAACACATTCAGTTTCCATTGAAATTTTAGGAAAATGATCCATGTGTCATATGTGACGGGTATGAGTCAACCTCTCCTCAATCTGAGGAACGATGTGGCCGACACCACTCAAAGTGTCTCTCTTTTGTTTAAAATGTACTTCATTTTAAGTGAAAACAACAACTACCATATAGAAACCTGTACAAATGGATTCTGATTGTGTTGATACATTAGGGAAATGATCCATGGGTCATATGTGACATGTACGAGTCAACCCCGCCTCAATCTGAGGCACGGTGTTTCCGGCACCAATCATAGTTTCCCTCTTTTGTTTAAAATGAACATCATTTTAAGTGAAAACAACAACGGACATACAAAAAACTGACCAAACGCATTTTCAATGTGTTAATGCTTTAGGACAATGATCCATGGGTCATATGTGTTGTGTATGAGTCAACCCTCGCCTCAATCTGAGGCACGGTGTGGCCGGGATCAGTCTAAGTGTCCCTATTTTTTTTAAATGGACAACATGTTAAGAACTTACGGAAAACTGAACAAACGGATTCTGATTGTGTTGATACTTTAGAACAACGATCCATGGGTCATATGTGACGTTTGCGAATCAACCCCGCCTCAATATGAGGTGTGGTGTGGCTGGAACCACTCAATGTGTCTCTATTTTTTTTAAAGGACATCATTTTAAGTGAATACATCAACTGGCATATGGAAAACCAACTAAATGCATTTGGATTATGTTGATACTTTAGAAAAATGATTCATGGGTCATTTGAAATGTGTACGAGTAAACCTCCTCTAAATCTGAGGTGCAGTGTGGCCGGTACCACAATAATTGTATCTCTTTCGTTTAAAATGGATAGGATTATAAGTGAAAAGAACAACTAGCATACGAAAAACAGACCAAACGCATTCGGAATCTATTGAAACACTATTACAATGATCCATGGGTCATATGTGACGTGTAAGAGTCATCCGCGCCTCAATCCAAGTTGCGGTGTGTCCGGAACCACCCATAGTGTCTCTCTTATGTTTAAAATGGACAACATTTTAAGTACATACGAAAAACTGACCAAATTGATTCTGATTGTGTTGATACTTTATCACAACGATCCATGGTTCATTTTCTAGGTGTACGAGTCAACCCTGACGCAATCTGAGGCGCAGTGTGTCCAGAAATACTCAAAGTGTCACTCTTTTATTTAAAAAGCACTTCATTTTAAGTGAAAACTACTACTGACATACGGAAAACCGACCAAATGCTTTCGGAATATGTTTATACATTAGGAAAATGATCCATTGGTCATTTGTGATTCGTATGAGTTAACCTCGCCTCAATCTGAGGCATGGTGTGGCCGGTATCACTCCAGGTGTATGTATTTTGTTTAAAATGGACATCATTTCTAGTAAAAACATCTGGTATATGAAAAACTGATCAAATTATGAATTGAATTCTGGATTCCACATATAATTGTCATCTAAATTTTAATTTGAATTCTTAATTAATTAAATATGTTCATAATTACGTTATGAATTATGATTTAATTATTGATGTGTGTAGTTCCAAGATTCATTATATGTTAAATGTGTATGAATTTGTTCTGTATATGTATGTGTTAGTTGGTTATTGTAGGTACAGTGATTGTATATTTATGTGTTATTTTATTATTGTAGGTATAATAATTTGAAATGAGAGGTAATTGGAAAGGAGAGGGAATGGACACCCTACTCTGTGCCTATTGTGAAAATTGCAGGCTGTTTTGCAATTTTCACAGCATAGGCTATGCCAACGGTTTCAAACCATTGGCATAGGATTCTCATTATTTTTTTACCAACGGTTCTTTATGAACTCTTGGTAAAAAACATTTTCCAACGGTCTAGAAACCATTGGGAAAGAAGTCATATAGTTGGTCTTCCCAATAGTTCAAGCCAAACTATTGGGAAAAACTATCCCAATGGTTGTGCCAAACCATTGGGGCAGGTTCATTTTTCTAACGTATCCCAATGGTTCAGTGAAAACCATTGGGAAAAGCTTTACCAATATCTTACTTACCAAGGGTTTTCAGAACCATTGGTATAAGATATACCAATGGTTCTGCAGGCTTTCCCAATGTTTCAGAACCGTTGGGAAATTGTCCATTTCCAGTAGTGTTTTATTCTGATCCTAGAAATGTATGTTTGGGATTGGATTCTAATGGTTTAAACTCTTTTGGAACTCTAAGTACTAATTATAGTATTTGGCCAAATTTTTTATCCCAGATAATATACCTCCATGGATGTGTATGATGAAGAATTTTTTCATTACATATAAGATTATTCCTAGAAATAAAATGCTTGGAAATGAAATTGATATATACCTTATACCTATAATCAATGAATTATTTGATTTATGGTTTGATGGTGTGGAATAATTTGAATATATAATGATAAAACTATTCAGAATTCATGCTACTTTGGTTTGTAAAATTATTAAATTTCACTGACTGGTAAATTTATCCTGTTGGAACACTCATATTGGTTTATATTTTCTATTTTGTAATTTTTGTTCTGAGCCTCAATAATTAACTCAAAGTAGAACATGGTATTTTATGTTTCATCATTGATTTCTTGATTATCATCATAAATTCATGTTTATCAAGACACAACTCAAAGGAGATATTGAATTTAGAAATCCACCAAAGGTGTTATCTAGTTTTGAAATCTTGGGATAATTAATGAATGTCACTAAACTGTTTATAAAATGTAATATGTTTAAAGAATTGGGAAAAGTGTATGAGGTATAACATTTAATGTAGATGGAACACAAAAATGGAATAAAAAGAGTACATTTTTAAACTTCCTTATTGAGATTTTAATTTAATATGTCATAATCTTGACATAATTCATATTGAGTAGAATGTTTATGATAATTTAATTTTTACATTTCTAAATAATTTGGTTAAATTGAGGTATAACCTTAATGATTTTAAGGATTTAGAGTCAATGAATGTAAATTATGTTTAGGGGAAAATTAGAATGTAAATAATCCTTTATCTATTTTTACAACAAAAAATCATGGGACATATGTATTCCTTCGATCATTAAAGAATGAAAGAGTTCTAAGTGGCTACTTAAGTAACATATCAAGGTGTGTTAACTTAAAACATAAAACGTTACATGAATTGAAATGTTAAAACCCACATATTCTAATGAATTAGTTATTTCCATTGGTATATCATAATATATGACCAAAAAATGTACCCATAGGTATAGTAGAGTTGTGTACCTTTTTTGGAGAGTTTTTGGGGAAAACTAAATCCAACTGTGCCTGATAAACTTCAAGAAAGAATTATTTTGACATTTTTTTAATTTAGAGATGTTATTTTACGCTTCATTCTTCAAGGTCATGATTCATTTGACTATTATTTTGGTTGAATAATCTAATCATGATGGACAGGTACACTATCAATGGATGTATCCAATTAAGATGTATAATGATATTATTTTATTTTTATTAGTGAATTAAATTTCATCAAATCATTGAGTAATATATTTTATTATGTTAATTTTTTTTCATTAGTTACTTAGGTCATATTAAGTCATATGTGAGGAAGAAAGATCAATCAGAAGGTTGTATTGCTAAAAGATATATAGTTGAAGAGTACTTGAATTTCTATTCTAGGTATTTGGATGGTATTGAGACTAGATTCAATCATATTTGATTTGTTAACGACATCTCTAATAATTCTCCTTATAAAAACCATTCATTGTTATTTCCAAATAACGGACGACCAATTAAAAATGGGTCAAATTTTCCCCTAAATGTATTGGATTTGCTATAAGAACATAGATATGTGCTACTAGATAGTCTTATTGTAGATCCATTTATTAAATAATTATGATTGAAAACAAAATATATGACTAATGGTTGATCTAGAAATGAGGTGAAATTAAAAAATAAATTAATAAAAAAAATTAAATGGTTTTCCTATTATATAATTAAATATGTATATTCATATTATTGGTGTGTAGATTTTTTTTCTATGATAGAATTAAAACCATTAATTTTATTTTCTAGATAATTAATGTTTATAATTGTACTAAAATATATAATGATTTGACGTTTTTGGATCAAAATACTATAAGGAAGGCTAATATATATGATTACTAAAATATTTATGGATTTAGGTGTCTTAAATTTATCAGTAAGAAGACTCAAAAATAAAAAAAGTTGTGTATTTACACTTACAGAGGTGGGATAATATGTAAATATGAATGATATAATTGAATTAAACTATCAATGGTCAGTGTTTTGTTTTCATATTCAAATTAAAGTGGTCCAACATTGATAGGGGTATAATTAATGATTGGTTACATTTTAGTTATACAAATTTCTTTTTCATGATCTGTACTGGTGATCATGTATACAATGGTCCATTTATCTTGGATTCACAATAATAGATGGTTTATTATATGGGTGATGAAATATATAAATGTTGGATCATTATTGTATGCTTAAATTAGAGAGACTTATATGATATGGGTGATGAGTATCAAATGGTACACTGTGACCATGAACCACATCAACCACAAAATATTAAACAGTTTTCCCCTAACAATATCAAAACAATTTTCCATTCAAGATAGGGTTAAATTGAAGCATTAATTACAGTGCAACCTCCCAGACATGTACAAGGGATGGGGTCTATCCTTACTCCATCAGCTGTATTTTGTACGATGTCATCATCAGTTATTACTACACCCAATGGGGGTTTGAGTAGTGTCATTGATATGGAATCACAAATATAAACTCATAGGTTGAAATAAAAAGTGCAAGAAAATAACTCTAATTTTAATATAAAAAATTAATGACGGTCAGTAAATGAAAAATCTTTAGTGTATGTATTTCGGTACATGGATAGCCTAATCCCCAAGAAGATTGCCAACCTTATTTCTCATCCAGTTGAGTTAAATTCTAAATTTCATAGATCATTCACAAATTTTTTTAGAAAGCTTAAAAATTCCATATATAAAACAATATTTACACTTTTATATTGAAAACATGCACTATGAGTCATACCGGTCATATCTTATTTTGGATTGAAGTTCTGTTTATTCCAACATGTCCAAAATGAATTATCGATCATTATCCTTATGTTTGAAAATGTAAAGACCCGAAAATTTCAAGGAAATTTTTTTCTTAATTTTCTTTGGAATTTTACAAGAGCGCAGCTTCAGACGGCACCTGATTCCGAGGCCCGGTGTGCCCGGAATCAATTTCCGAAGTTTGGCTCGGGTACGTTCAGTGAACGGACGAGCGGGTTTTTCTATCTTTTGAACCGGTGCCCGGAATCAAATTCTGAGGGCACCGATGAAATCGCAGCGCCGGTATTTGCTTAGAAACGCCTCTTCCGGAGTTGTGTTTGCTCAGACGTGGTTTTTAAATTTTGCGGCTTAAGTCAGAAATAAAATAAAGTTTGTGCGACAACTTTATTTTATTTCACTTAAACTGCTTGGAAGCCACTTAAAGTCACTTAAAGGCGGCTTGAACTGAGTTGAACTGGATAGGATGCTATCCAGAAATATCCTACCCCTTGGTAGGATATTTGTGCGGTGGGACCCGCACGAGCCCCGCCGTTTCTTTCGCTAAGTAACGCACCCGCGAAAACCCGTCAAAGTAACTGAAAAGTCAACCGACGCGTTTTCTTTAATTCTTAACAGACCATTTAATTGGGCGGTTTATTTCGTGAATTAAATGGACTGTTTCTTCGTGAATTAATTGGGTCGTTACTTATGCGTTTTACGTTTGTTGGCAAAATAATAAAATAGACAAACTTGTCTATTTTGGAGGATTGCTATCGTTGTGCAATTCCTCTGAGCCTCCACCCTCTCCGCGAAGAACGCGAAGAACGCGAAGAACGCCGGAACCGGAATCCGACGACGCACGATCCGCGACGTCAACAGCTTTTCCGCGACCTTCTTCTTCTTCTTCTTCGGTGCCTCTTCTTCCGCGGCGAACCTGCGATCGGCGGTTAAAGGTGAGAATCGAAACTTCTAAATTCTCCCTTCTTAATTTCAATAACAACGGATTTAATTAATTAAATCTGTTTGTTCTTGATCCGGAGATTGGCGACGCGACGCCGGATACCGCGACGACGCGACGATCTCCTTCTTCCGCGACGAGCGATTCCGCGACGACCTCTCGTCCGACGACGACTTCGAGGTAGGGATTTATTTTGTAAAAGTTACCCCTTTTAAATTTTCTCGTGAACGTTCTTGAAAATTTAAAAAGCCGGTTTCAAGCGAACAATTTTATCTTTAAATAAAATTGTTGGATCATGTGTTGATCATCTTATTTCTTTTCTCCCGTTGTTTATGATTAACGCGGAGGGAGCGGGTCTAACGAACAAGACCCGGCAACCCTCCGCCGATCTTCCCTTTTTGTGCGGATTTGGCGGACGACGACGAACCTGGCGGCAAGGGCAATCCGTTGTTTCCGCAGTGAAGATCGTCCCCCGGGAGGAGCAACGGCGCAGACGGGAAAGGAAACGGGCCACCGGAGCAACTCCGGCGGCCCGCGGAAGGAGGCGGCGGCGCCGGCGACCGGAGGCGGCGGCGCCCGGCGCGCCGCCGTGGAGATCTTCCGCCGCGGCTGAAGCCGCGGCGGCGGCGGCCGGTTCCGCGGCCGCGCGAAACCGGGAACGGACGCGGCGGCCCGGCCGCGTCCGCGTGACAGGCGGCCCCCCGCGGGGGCCGCGTTTCTCCAAATGCCGTGGGTCAAACCCGCGGCGGCGGCCTGCTCGGCCGCTCGGCCGAAGCCGAGCCGGCCGGTCCGGTCGGCCGGGCCGCGCCCAGGCCGGACCGGACCCGGCCGAGTCGGTTCGGGCCGGTTCGGGCCGGCCCGGTTCGGGTCGACCCGGTTCGGCCGACCCCAGGGGGGGTTCGGGCCGGGTCGCCCCGGGCCCGGAACCCCAGTTTCGGGCCCTCTTCGGTCCTTCGCCCATATCTTGGGCCTGGCACCTCCGATTGACGAACCGTCAGCGGCTACGTGATCCTTGGATCGAGACGGTCGTTTCGGTATATTATACTCAAGGTTTCGGAAGACTTTGGGTTCGGCCGGGTTGGTTCGTACACGAAACCAACCGGGCCCTCGGAGCAGAAACGCTCATAACTTGAGCTACGGACGTCCGAACGACGTACCGTCAGCTGTGGTAGTTTCCTCTAAGTGAGACGGAACTTTTGGCATACTCCACCCGAGGATCGGATACAGGCGGAGTACGGTCGGGTCGGTTTTTCCCTAAAAACCAACCGGGCCCCTGGGACGAAAATGCCAATAACTCTCAGACCGGGCGTCCGATTGACGCGCCGTCTGTTGCGTTGAGATCCTGTTGTCGATACGGAACTTTTGGATACATCAACTTCGGACTACGTGTCAGTTGATGTATCAGCCTCTCGGCTCGTGGAGCGGACCCTCCTAAACGAGCTCGCTATGTGCGGGAACCCTAGCGCTGGCTGTGACTTCGACGACAGAGCAGAGATCCTTCGTGGACTGCGACGACGACAGAGCAGAGATCCTCCGTGGACTGCGACGACGGCAGAGCAGAGATCCTTCGTGGACTGCGGCGACGACTGTGCAGAGATCCTCAGTGGACTGCGTCGACTACTGCACTCAGCGATCCCATGTGGATCAGTGCCTACAGGTTCTGTGTGAGCCCGATCCTACGTGGGTCCTTACTACCGGTTCTGTGTGAGCCACTGCCTACAGGTTCTGTGTGAGCCCGATCCTACGTGGGTCTCTTGCGGGGGTTAGTACCTATCGATCCTTCGTGGGTCCGACGACTTAGACGGATCAGTGATCGTCTTTGACGTCATCTGAAAAAGTATACCTGGTTGAGCTGAATCTTATGTTACTCTCCTATGTGGATTGTGTTGAACTATCCTAAGTGGATTTACTGTTTACTCTCCTTTGTGGATTGTGTTGAACTATCCTTTGTGGATTTACTGTTTACTCTCCTTGTGGATTTGAGTCTTGCTTTCCTTTGTGGATTGAGTTGTTCTCGAGCTCGTGAGCAGAGCTAGAAATGGGGACTTAGGTATATGTATGGGCATATACCTAAGTCGAGTCAGATGTTACTTCGCGATTGCATCTTTCTTTTGTGCTATATCCTTTGTGGATTTCGGGAGACCTTCGGGGGTCTCGGGGTCCTTACTGAGTAGCTTGTACTCACCCCTGCACGGGCTATGCCCGCACCTTGTTGTGTTGGTTGCAGACGACGGACAGCGCTGATCACGGTTGGGGCGTGGAGCAGGACGGTACCTGGAGGTGGACCACTGGGCGGGACGTACTCGGAGCGGACGTGGGACCCGAGGAGCCTGGAGGCTATCTGTACCCACCCTTCAGGTGGGATTGCCAGTGGACGACACAAGGCCGCCGTCTTTTCTTCAGTTGCTGTACTTTACTTTTTCAGTTGTACTTTACAGTTGGGCTTGTATTTTCGGCCCCTTTACTTTTCTGCACTTTACTTTCCGCTTGCTGACTCTGTGTGGTTGTTACTTATAAAGGCAATGCCTTCCCTGTTTACTGGGATTTTACGCCTTGGTGCTAGTCGCCAGCCCCTGGCCTATGGAAGGCGGGCTTGGGGTAGTCACGGCACGGGCCCCGAGGACGGGTCGTGACAAATTGGTATCAGAGGTGGTCGGTTCTACCGCGGACTCTGATCGTCCTTTCTTTCTATGTGAAGCAATAGTGTTTAGTGTATTGAGTGTGGTTATCAGTTCAGGGAGCCCAGTGTTGGTGCGGCGGCCGACGTATCCGTACACCAGGACCCTGACTCCTGATTTCCGACTTAATGCATGAAAACATTGATTGCGTGTGTGTTTCAAGTTTTCTTTGTGATTACTTGTGTCAGCTCACCGGGTATACTGATCTGCTTTATGAAAGTCTCAAGTTTTCCTTGTGATTACTTGTGCCAGCTCACCAGGTATACTGTTCTGACTGTGGTGCTCTTGTTCTCCTTTTCAGGATGGCCCCGCGACGACTGCCAGCTAGGGTTCCGAGTGTAGGGCGCGACGGCAGCCCACCGAGCGACGAGGCCTCGGTGCAGGGCCCTTTGCCAGCTGTGGCACCGGCGGTAGCTTTACCCGCCGAGCCACCGATGCTACCAGTACCAGACGCTGACGATGCACGTCGCCTCAGGGCACTGCATGAGTTTCAGAGCCAGCGACCGCCCAGGTTTCGCGGTGAGGCGGACCCCCAGGCCGCCGAGGACTGGCTAGAGGCGGTGGTACGGATCTTCAGACTAGTGAGGACACCAGCGGATCTCATGGTGATTCTCGCAGCGAGCCTCCTGCAGGCGGCGGCAGGACGATGGTGGAGCCTGATGCTCCAGGTTCACGATGAGGCATCCCTGCTCTGGACGGACTTCGAGATCCTCTTCCGCTCTGAGTTCGTCCCGGCCACCCTCCGAGCGGTGCGCATCCAGGAGCTTCTCCAGCTGCGCCAGGGCAGCATGACGGTCGCTCAGTACGCGGCGAGGTTCACGGACCTATCTCGCTACTCGACCGACATGGTACGGGACCCCTTCTTCCGGGCCCGGACCTTCGAGCAGGGCTTGCGACAGGAGATTCGGGCGTCGCTGATCTCCCTCAGCATTCCGACCCAGGCGGGAGTGCTGGAGCGAGCCCTCCTGATCGAGAGCTTCCTGGCAGAGCCTTCTTCAGCGGCGAGACCTAGCGCAGGGCGGCAGGTAGCTGAGTCTTCGGCAGCAGGTAGCCGACGGATGACTCACGGGTCCAGGCAGACCAGACCCCCATGCAGACGGCCTCAGGACACCGGCTCAGCAGTACGAGGCACACAGCGGAGTGCCAGCCTTTCGAGAGGCAGGTTGTGCTACTCTTGCGGCGGGCAGGGTCACATGGCTCGTGACTGCCCGACTCGCCGATCAGAGGAGCAGCAGACGGTGGAGGGGCCACCCAGGCAGAGGCGGAGGGTCGATCGTGGCGGTCCGCAGGGAGGAGGCGGACGAGGCAGAGGAGCTGGCCGAGCAGCGGGTGGTGGGCGACGCTTCCAGGCTCTACCCCCACCACCACCAGGAGGGCCACCTCGACCACAGGGAGCTGGCGGGCAGGGACAGGCCCAGCTCCAGGCAGTGGAGGCCTACGACCCCGACATGCCAGAGATGATTCGAGGTACGATCTGTGTCTATTCCACCCTTGCTGCAATACTTATAGACACAGGAGCGAGTCACTCTTTCATAGCCTCTGCCCTTGTTCGGAGCTCGGAGATTCCGACTGAGTCGTTGGCTCGATCCTTACGGCTAGAGACTCCTACGGGAGCAGACTCGGAGATTACGCACTGGTGCCGGCAGTGTGAGCTTACTCTAGGAGGCGAGAGCTTCGGCTGGGATCTCCTTGTAGCGGCGTCGAGGCCTTACGACGTCATCTTGGGCATGGATTGGCTATCCACGGTTCATGCCCAGATCGACTGTTTTAGGCGCAAGGTGCGATGTGTTCGTACCGACGGGAGCAGGTTTACCTTCACCGGCGAGAAGGGAACCTTTGCAGCACAGGATGGACTTCCGCGGAGGAGAGTGCAGCCTATCTCTCATCAGTTGGCTAGCCTCATCCTAGGAGCAGTGGACGTGCGGAGTCCGGCTTTTCCTGCAGTGGTGGACCAGTACGTGGACGTCTTTCCCGACGACGTTCCAGGGCTACCTCCTCGTAGAGAGGTAGACTTTTACATCGACTTGTACCCCGGGACAGCCCCGATATCTACTCCAGCATATCGGATGGCCCCCGCTGAGCTTCGAGAGCTGCGAGTACAGTTGGAGGACTTGCAGAGCAAGGGGTTTATCCGACCCAGTGTTTCACCCTGGGCCTCCCCGATTTTGTTCGCCAAGAAGGCGGACGGGAGATTGCGACTGTGTGTCGACTATCGTCGCCTGAACTAGGTGACAGTGAGGAACAAGTATCCGCTGCCACGGATTGATGACCTCTTCGATCAGCTCAAGGGAGCGCGGTGGTTCTCGAAGATAGACCTCCGGTCAGGCTATCATCAGCTCAGAGTTCGAGACGAGGACGTGCAGAAGACGGCCTTCAGGTGTCGGTATGGCCATTATGAGTTCTTGGTTATGCCGTTCGGCGTAACCAATGCTCCAGCAGTGTTCATGAGCCTCATGAACAGGATCTTCCAGCCATACCTCGACCGATTTGTCGTTGTCTTCATTGACGACATTTTGGTATACTCGACGACTGAGGAGGAGCATGCCTACCACCTGCGAGTTGTGCTAGGCACACTCCGAGAGCACCAGCTTTATGGCAAGCTCTCAAAATGCCAGTTCTGGTTACGTGAGGTCCATTTCTTGGGGCACGTCATTTCTGAGGCGGGAGTTGCCGTGGATCCCGCGAAGATCGAGGCAGTGCTAGCTTGGGAGCCACCCAGGAGCGTGACAGAGGTGCGGAGCTTCTTGGGCCTAGCGGGATACTATCGGAGATTCGTGCCAGACTTCTCCAGAGTTGCGGCACCACTCTCAGCCTTGACGAAGAAGGGGAAACCCTTTGTGTGGTCAGACAGATGTCAGCAGAGCTTCCAGGAGCTGAGACAGAGATTGACCAGCGCACCTATCTTGAGGTTGCCTGAGGAGGGAGTTGGATACGTAGTTTACTGCGACGCATCAGGGACTGGACTCGGGTGCGTCCTGATGCAGGAGCGGGCCGTGATCGCCTACGGATCACGTCAGTTGAGGCCGCATGAGCAGAACTACGCCACTCATGACCTGGAGTTAGCGGCAGTGGTCTTCGCTCTGAAGACTTGGCGGCACTATCTGATGGGCGAGCGCTTCACTGTCTTTTCTGACCACCAGAGTCTCAGGTATATCTTCTCTCAGAAGGACCTGAACCTGAGATAGCGGAGATGGCTTGAGTTCCTCCAGGACTATGACTTTGCGATAGTCTATACTCCTGGGAAGGGGAACGTGGTAGCCGATGCCCTCAGCAGGAGGACGGGCATTCAGCTGCTTGAGGAGGCGACGGAGCAGCTAGCCTCCTTGCAGATATCCTTCGTGGATAGAGACGGAGCAGCCTTTCTTCAGTCTCTCACAGCCTCTCCTCCACTTCTACAGCGGGTCAGAGAGGCTCAGCGTGGGGACGCTGACTGTGAGACCCGGCGTGCACTGATATCCTCAAGTCAGGCGCCTGATGGTTTCTCCCTTGGAGCAGAGCACGACATCCTTTTCAGAGGGCGTACCTTCGTACCAGTTGCTTTACGAGAGGAGGTGCTGAGAGAGTTTCACACTTCTCCCTTGGCGGTACATCCCGGAGTGGCGAAGATGTACCAGGATCTCAGACGACAGCACTGGTGGCCGGGCATGAAGAAAGTTGTGGCAGAGTTCGTTTCACGATGCCTCACCTGCCAGCAGGTGAAGGCAGAGCATCAGGTACCAGCAGGTTTGGTACAGCCCTTGGAGGTCCCGAAGTGGAAGTGGGATAGCATATCTATGGACTTCGTGACTGGACTTCCACGTACTTCCAGAGGTCACGACTCCATTTGGGTGATTGTCGACCGACTCACCAAGTCGGCACACTTCTTACCCATCAGAGAGCAGGGCTCAGTGGAGAGCTTGGGACGTCTTTACGTCCAGGAGATCGTACGGCTTCACGGTGTGCCATCATCTATCGTCTCCGATCGGGATGCTCGTTTCACTTCCCGGCTCTGGAAGGGGTTGCAGGAGGCGTTCGGGACGCGGCTCCATCTGAGCACAGCCTTCCACCCTCAGACGGATGGTCAGACGGAGAGGACCATACAGACACTCGAGGACATGCTCCGTGCATGTGTTCTCGACTTTGGTCGCAGCTGGGAGGACCACCTACCCTTGGTGGAGTTCGCGTACAACAACAGCTACCACTCCACCATCGGGATGGCACCATACGAGGCGTTGTACGGCAGACCCTGCAGATCACCGTTGTGCTGGACAGACCCTGGGGAGTCAGCACTCGTGGGACCAGAGATGGTCCGAGCCACGACAGAGAAGGTCCAGATCATCCAGGAGAGGATGAGGACAGCTCAGAGCCGGCAGAAGTCATATGCTGACAGGAGGCGGAGGCCACTGGAGTTCGAGGATGGCGACCACGTCTTTTTGCGTGTCTCACCTCGACGTGGTTTTCGGAGATTTGGCCGAGGCGGCAAGTTGTCTCCACGCTTCATCGGGTCTTTCCAGGTCCTCAGCAGGATAGGAGAGGTGGCTTATCGCCTGGCTCTACCACCTCAGTTGCACCGGGTGCACGACGTCTTCCACGTGTCTCAGCTGAGGAGATACGTGCACGACCCGACGCACATCATCGACTTTGGGGAGCTGGACGTGGACGATGGGGCGACTTTTGCGGAGGTCCCAGTGGAGATCGAGGATCGACAGGAGCGGGTCCTACGTGGGCGGTCGATTCCTCTTGTGCGCGTCAGATGGCAGCACGGGAACCTCCAGGAGAGCACTTGGGAGCGGGAGGCTCAGATGCGTGCTCAGTACCCCCATTTGTTCCCCTAGTTTTTGATGTATCTTTACGGGGACGTAAAGCCCTGAGGTGGGAGTAATGTAAAGACCCGAAAATTTCAAGGAAATTTTTTTCTTAATTTTCTTTGAAAATTTTACAAGAGCGCAGCTTCAGACGGCACCTGATTCCGAGGCCCGGTGTGCCCGGAATCAATTTCCGAAGTTTGGCTCGGGTACGTTCAGTGAACGGACGAGCGGGTTTTTCTATCTTTTGAACCGGTGCCCGGAATCAAATTCTGAGGGCACCGATGAAATCGCAGCGCCGGTATTTGCTTAGAAACGCCTCTTCCGGAGTTGTGTTTGCTCAGACGTGGTTTTTAAATTTTGCGGCTTAAGTCAGAAATAAAATAAAGTTTGTGCGACAACTTTATTTTATTTCACTTAAACTGCTTGGAAGCCACTTAAAGTCACTTAAAGGCGGCTTGAACTGAGTTGAACTGGATAGGATGCTATCCAGAAATATCCTACCCCTTGGTAGGATATTTGTGCGGTGGGACCCGCACGAGCCCCGCCGTTTCTTTCGCTAAGTAACGCACCCGCGAAAACCCGTCAAAGTAACTGAAAAGTCAACCGACGCGTTTTCTTTAATTCTTAACAGACCATTTAATTGGGCGGTTTATTTCGTGAATTAAATGGACTGTTTCTTCGTGAATTAATTGGGTCGTTACTTATGCGTTTTACGTTTGTTGGCAAAATAATAAAATAGACAAACTTGTCTATTTTGGAGGATTGCTATCGTTGTGCAATTCCTCTGAGCCTCCACCCTCTCCGCGAAGAACGTGAAGAACGCGAAGAACGCCGGAACCGGAATCCGACGACGCACGATCCGCGACGTCAACAGCTTTTCCGCGACCTTCTTCTTCTTCTTCTTCGGTGCCTCTTCTTCCGCGGCGAACCTGCGATCGGCGGTTAAAGGTGAGAATCGAAACTTCTAAATTCTCCCTTCTTAATTTCAATAACAACGGATTTAATTAATTAAATCTGTTTGTTCTTGATCCGGAGATTGGCGACGTGACGCCGGATACCGCGACGACGCGACGATCTCCTTCTTCCGCGACGAGCGATTCCGCGACGACCTCTCGTCCGACGACGACTTCGAGGTAGGGATTTATTTTGGAAAAGTTACCCCTTTTAAATTTTCTCGTGAACGTTCTTGAAAATTTAAAAAGCCGGTTTCAAGCGAACAATTTTATCTTTAAATAAAATTGTTGGATCATGTGTTGATCATCTTATTTCTTTTCTCCCGTTGTTTATGATTAACGCGGAGGGAGCGGGTCTAACGAACAAGACCCGGCAACCCTCCGCCGATCTTCCCTTTTTGTGCGGATTTGGCGGACGACGACGAACCTGGCGGCAAGGGCAATCCGTTGTTTCCGCAGTGAAGATCGTCCCCCGGGAGGAGCAACGGCGCAGACGGGAAAGGAAACGGGCCACCGGAGCAACTCCGGCGGCCCGCGGAAGGAGGCGGCGGCGCCGGCGACCGGAGGCGGCGGCGCCCGGCGCGCCGGCGACCGGAGGCGGCGGCGCCCGGCGCGCCGCCGTGGAGATCTTCCGCCGCGGCTGAAGCCGCGGCGGCGGCGGCCGGTTCCGCGGCCGCGCGGAACCGGGAACGGACGCGGCGGCCCGGTCGCGTCCGCGTGACAGGCGGCCCCCCGCGGGGGCCGCGTTTCTCCAAATGCCGCGGGTCAAACCCGCGGCGGCGGCCTGCTCGGCCGCTCGGCCGAAGCCGAGCCGGCCGGTCCGGTCGGCCGGGCCGCGCCCAGGCCGGACCGGACCCGGCCGAGTCGGTTCGGGCCGGTTCGGGCCGGCCCGGTTCGGGTCGACCCGGTTCGGCCGACCCCAGGGGGGGGTTCGGGCCGGGTCGCCCCGGGCCCGGAACCCCAGTTTCGGGCCCTCTTCGGTCCTTCGCCCATATCTTGGGCCTGGGACCTCCGATTGACGAACCGTCAGCGGCTACGCGATCCTTGGATCGAGACGGTCGTTTCGGTATATTATACTCAAGGTTTCGGAAGACTTTGGGTTCGGCCGGGTTGGTTCGTACACGAAACCAATCGGGCCCTCGGAGCAGAAACGCTCATAACTTGAGCTACGGACGTCCGAACGACGTACCGTCAGCTGTGGTAGTTTCCTCTAAGTGAGACGGAACTTTTGGCATACTCCACCCGAGGATCGGATACAGGCGGAGTACGGTCGGGTCGGTTTTTCCCTAAAAACCAACCGGGCCCCTGGGACGAAAATGCCAATAACTCTCAGACCGGGCGTCCGATTGACGCGCCGTCTGTTGCGTTGAGATCCTGTTGTCGATACGGAACTTTTGGATACATCAACTTCGGACTACGTGTCAGTTGATGTATCAGCCTCTCGGCTCGTGGAGCGGACCCTCCTAAACGAGCTCGCTATGTACGGGAACCCTAGCGCTGGCTGTGACTTCGACGACAGAGCAGAGATCCTTCGTGGACTGCGACGACGACAGAGCAGAGATCCTCCGTGGACTGCGACGACGGCAGAGCAGAGATCCTTCGTGGACTGCGGCGACGACTGTGCAGAGATCCTCAGTGGACTGCGTCGACTACTGCACTCAGCGATCCCATGTGGATCAGTGCCTACAGGTTCTGTGTGAGCCCGATCCTACGTGGGTCCTTACTACCGGTTCTGTGTGAGCCACTGCCTACAGGTTCTGTGTGAGCCCGATCCTACGTGGGTCTCTTGCGGGGGTTAGTACCTATCGATCCTTCGTGGGTCCGACGACTTAGACGGATCAGTGATCGTCTTTGACGTCATCTGAAAAAGTATACCTGGTTGAGCTGAATCTTATGTTACTCTCCTATGTGGATTGTGTTGAACTATCCTAAGTGGATTTACTGTTTACTCTCCTTTGTGGATTGTGTTGAACTATCCTTTGTGGATTTACTGTTTACTCTCCTTGTGGATTTGAGTCTTGCTTTCCTTTGTGGATTGAGTTGTTCTCGAGCTCGTGAGCAGAGCTAGAAATGGGGACTTAGGTATATGTATGGGCATATACCTAAGTCGAGTCAGATGTTACTTCGCGATTGCATCTTTCTTTTGTGCTATATCCTTTGTGGATTTCGGGAGACCTTCGGGGGTCTCGGGGTCCTTACTGAGTAGCTTGTACTCACCCCTGCACGGGCTATGCCCGCACCTTGTTGTGTTGGTTGCAGACGACGGACAGCGCTGATCACGGTTGGGGCGTGGAGCAGGACGGTACCTGGAGGTGGACCACTGGGCGGGACGTACTCGGAGCGGACGTGGGACCCGAGGAGCCTGGAGGCTATCTGTACCCACCCTTCAGGTGGGATTGCCAGTGGACGACACAAGGCCGCCGTCTTTTCTTCAGTTGCTGTACTTTACTTTTTCAGTTGTACTTTACAGTTGGGCTTGTATTTTCGGCCCCTTTACTTTTCTGCACTTTACTTTCCGCTTGCTGACTCTGTGTGGTTGTTACTTATAAAGGCAATGCCTTCCCTGTTTACTGGGATTTTACGCCTTGGTGCTAGTCGCCAGCCCCTGGCCTATGGAAGGCGGGCTTGGGGTAGTCACGGCACGGGCCCCGAGGACGGGTCGTGACAGAAAATAGTATGATCACATTTTCCCAATTTTGACTGAGTAAGAACTTTTTAACGATACCAAATCATTTTAAAACATGTTTCAGGGGGTTAAAACTAAGAAAAATATGTCATATTTCCAAGAAATCAATGTAAAATGACCATAGATTGATTTTTGAATTGTAGGAATAGATAGCACATCATTCTGAATTACGATTTTCTTAGTATGCTCATAAATGTGTTTTTATTATTTTAAAACACTAAAACAAGCATGTAACGGTAAAAAGCATAAAAAATAACTTCATATTGATATAAAATCTTTGTAATACTATTGTGAATTATTTTTTGATGTGTAGTCAGAGACAACACTTAAATATGATGTGTGGTCTTGATGGAATGGCTTGGTAAATAGTTTTTAAAGGTAACAAGGCCTTTAAAAACATGATTTAAGGGGTCAAAAAATTGGAAGGGGACATTAAATTTTCATGGAATCATATAAAAAGACCATATATTGATTTTTGAAATGTATGAACATATGACGTGTTATTTTAGCTTACAGTTTTCCTAGGAGGCATGTAAATTCATTTTTAGTGTTTTAAACCACTAAACCATGTATTTTATGGTCAAAAATATATAAAAAAACCTTATATTGATTTGAAATCAAGTGAAAACTACCTTTGAGTTATTGTTTATGTGTTTTATTTGACAAAACATCAATTTGATCTAAAGTGTTGTCCAAATGACACAGTAAACATTTTTTAAAGGTATTGAATCCATTAAAAACATGTGTTGGGGGTAAAAACATAGAAAATGATGTCATGTTTCCACGGAATCTAAGTAAAATGACCATAGGTTGATTTTCGAAATATAACAATATATGAAATGTCATTACAAGTTATAGTGTTCCTAGGATTCCTTTAAATGCAACTTTAGTATTTAAAAATAATAAATCATTTTTGTAGCAGTCAGAACCATAGAAAACAACCACAAATATACATAAAATAATGGAAAATTTACTGTTGAGTTATTTATTTACATATACATGGAAACAAAACATCAATAAGACATGTCGTGTGGTCAAAATGACTTGGTAAATAGTTTTTAAGGGTACTAAATCCTTTAATAATGTGTGTCGGGGGGTCAAAACCAGGAAAATGATATCAAATTTCCTTTAAATCGTAGTACAATGATTGTAGATTTACTTTATAAATGTATTAGAAAACGACACATCATTATGAGTAACATTTTTCCTAGGATTCCTTATACTGTTTTAAAATAGTAAAATGTGCATGTAATGGTCAAAACCATAGAAAATGACCTCATATTGACCTAAAATCATGTTACAACTATAGTTGAGTTATTTTTGACATGTACATGAAAACAACACACTAATAAATCATGTGGTGTAGTATAAATGACTTGGTAAATGGTTTTTAAAGGTACCAAAACCTTTAAAAACATGTGTCTGGGGTTAAAAGCTTTGAAAATAATGATAAATTTCCCTAAAATCAGTGTCAAATGATAGTATATTGATTTGAAAATGTAGGAACTAATGACATATCATTCCGAGTAATAGTTTTCCTAGGATTCCCCTAAAAATAGTTTTAATTTTTTAAAACACTAAAACATTTGTGCAATAGTCATAACCATAGAAAATGACTCCATGTTGACTTAAAATAATGGGAAAATATTATAGAGTTATTTTTTATGTGTTCATGTATACAAGACATCAATCTGACATACGGTGAGGTAGAAATGACTCGACAACCCATTTTTAATGTTTCTAAAGCCTTTAAAAATGTGTTTCTGGGGATAAAAACAAAAAAACATATAATATATCCATGAAACCTAATTTAAATGACCATAGATTTATTTGGGAAATTTGGGAACTAACGGCACATCATTATGAGATATGGTTTGGCAAGAATTCCCAAAAAAATGGATTTTTTGTGTTTTAAAACACTAAAACATGCATGTAATGGTCAAAACCATAGAAAATGACCTCATATTGACATGAAATCATGGAAAAACACCATTTAGTAATTTTATATATGTACGCAAAGAAAACACATCAATCTGACTAGCAGTGTGGGCAGAAATTACTCAGAAAATAGTTTTTAAAGGTACTGAGTCCTTTAAAAACATGTGTCAAGTGTTCAATATATAAAAATTGTAGCTACCCAAAATTTTATCAATGGAATTTCCCTTAATATAATTATTTAATATATTATAAATAACATAAATATCAAATATATAAGACAATAAAAGCATTATAAATGATTCATGAATGAAATAAAAGGTATATCTAGAAATTAAGGATTTTTTTTAATATTTTATATCAAATATTAAAAAAATTAAATTTTAAGAGGAATATTTAGTTGCTGATTTTATAAACTGCGGTTAAATAAATATTTCAAAATCTTAATTACTGATATTTGTAATTAAACATTTCTAATTATGACTGATGTAACATATATTATCAGATTTTAGGTTTGTATTAACTATTTTATTTTCAGGTTAACTTTTTTTATAGAAAACTGGTACTGAATAAAATCAAAATCACCTCTAAGTGCTCAAAAGAGGACATATATTGAAACTTCAATAAAAAATAAAATAAATAACACTAATTTATCGATGACCAAGAAATACATGGTGGTTTATGTAACCACCCATAAACTATTTAGTGTCAGTTAAAACTAACTCCATTTGAAAAAAAATATCCACCACTAATGGTTCATAATTTATTGTCTAAACATGTAGTAGATGATCTATAACAGCAAAATTAAATATGGATAAGATATCTGATTTAATGATAGAAAATATTCTGAACATTTTTCATTAATACCTAATAATATAAATAAAATTATATAATTTCAAGGACACATAAATATTTATAATTATATATGTTTAATTTTATATATTGACACACATGTAAACACAAATCACTACTAAAAATTGATCCTTTATTAGTGTACAAATCATCTTTTATCAGCACAAAAAAAGTTCTGTTATTCTAAGTTCTATTATAAGATGTCCCTTTATCAATGTTAGAAAAGAACTGATAAGTGGGACCCGTTATCAGTGCTTTCTTTATCACTAATAAAGGACATATTTCTACAATGTGATGTTAAAATTATAGCACACTTCAATAGTAAATGAAGATATATGTAAAATTTATAATATAATTGTAATAAAAATTGTAACAAAATACAAGAAAAAAAAGAATATATTAGAAAAATTTCCAACATTATATCATACAATTATATTATCAATTAAAGTTTATAAAAAATATTCCAAAAAATCAATGGTTTCTAGTTTTTGGGACAGAACCCCCTCACAAAAAAGCCCTGAACATGGTATCAATTGATTAAAATCCCACCCCAACATGATGAAAATATTCTACCTCTATGTCGAAAAAATTCTTATGTTAGTCATGTAGGTTATGTGTGTAGAAGAAGTGCGATTAGGTCGACACCCATCTTTAATTTTTACTTTGATCAATGATTATTCCAGAATCAATATAACGATGAAATCCAGTCTCCATAGAATAAAATCAAAGATTTAGATAAAGAAGAGAGAGTCCAAAAACCGTTATAGAGAATCCATCACATCATATATATAAGTAATTTGAATTTAATTTCTAAAGAAATAAAATACATGGTTCTTAGGTACTTTCTTCGTTGATAATGTTGATCATCTAGGATAACCATTTTGGATTGTCTTATTGCGCTTGTGAGCATCCAAACAAGAATCCCTCTAGTGGTGATCCACACATGCTCCAATGGTCTCCAATTAACACCACTCTCTTTCTGGGTTCTTGCACGATGAATAGAATATCTTGAATCAATCGATCTTGATCGCTTGTTCTTTGATCTTGAAGAATGTATCTTGTTCTTGAGAGGGAGAGAAAATAAGAGTCGAGAAAAAATTCATGACATGTAATTTCTCGTGCATCCCTAGCATCCCACACATAGAACAATACACATACCAATCTATTTATTGTCATGGGGATTTGATTATTATATTTAATAGCATAACATCAATTAAATACATTCATAACATTGTAGAGAACCCATGATACATAGTAATAATAATTGTGTCATTATTTGTGGTGCACTAATATGTGCAAAATAGAATCATAAATTAAATATCATTCTACATAATTATAACTGTTTTGTTATTATTTTGTTTTGTGTCAACTAGTTAAATAATTATTTTTTCTTATAAATAATTATTTTACTACCGGACCATCCTGGTTCTACTCGAACTCCACTTCTATTAATTGGAAATCTGAATAAATAAATAAATAATATATTTTCATAAATAAATATTTTATTTACTATCTAGTAAATAAATATTTATTAAATGTTCAATAAAATAAATAAATATATTTTTATTTAAAATCCCATGAATAAATATTTATTTTATTTATGAAATCATTTTAACTTGACTATAATTATTCCACTATCTTGAGAATAATATTTATTCCATTAATCAAATTAAAATATAATTTAATTGAGACCAATAGAAACACATAGTATGTGACCCTCTAGGATTACTTCTCCTTGTAATTAGGTGGTCTTGCCTAAAGTCCAAGATTACTATCTACCAATTGGTCAAGGCACCCAAGAGAAAGAACTTAAACTCACAGCAATGATATCCACATATGAACTCTCACTGTGTAATATAATCCCTTTGTCTCAATATCTCATCAATATGGTTTCATGATTGTGTCATCAAACATTATGTATGATATTAATTTCTTTTACTACCTGAAATAAACTCATTGTTACACTATGGCAATAGAATTTCATGTGACATATTTATTTCAATCAAAGGAATGAGATAAAAACTTTCATAAATGGAAAATACAAATCCTTCATCTACTTATCCATTAATAACATGGCATTCGTGATGAAACCAATAAACCTGACTTCCCGCTAAATATTTGATTAATAGTTTTCATTAGTAAATAAAAGTGCACAAGTATGTTCTCATAATCTCTCATCTTGGAGATTACCAAGTGTGAACTTCAAGGGAATAATTTGCACCTACTTATGACGATTCAGACCTGATAGTCTATATACTATGTGTCCCATCATAGTATGTCATCAAACCACATAACTATATTTAAGAATATTTTAATAACACATCAAGGTTATCATCATAGCAGGGAATTACTAGGACCTTATCAATGAAAAAAATACCCCAGGACATTACTATAGTATAGTAATGAAAAAAAATTAAAAATATGTAATAATATGTATAATATTTAATTATATTAAATATTCATTTAATCAAATTACGAAAAATTGGTTATAGAACACCAACTATTACAAACTCCAACTTGGACTAGAGCCAACTGCTTATGACTTTTAGTCCGTTAGACCTCGTATGATGATCATGTTTCTGCTGAGTCAAGGATTTAGTCAAGGGGCATGCCACATTATCTTATGTGTTAATACTACACATTTAAACATCACCTCTCTAAGATAATTCCACAATAAATAATACTTCGGAAGTATGTTCTTCTTTCGCTGATGTGACCTTGGCTCTTTTGTAAGAGTCACTATTGTAGTATAATCACAATACATTGTGATGGGATCTTTACTGCTAGATAACACATCCAGAACCTAGATGAAGCAATGCATCCAAAATACTTCTTTAGATACCTTATAAGATATGATATACTTAGATTCAACTATAGAATCTGAGATCACACTTTTCGTTGAGCTCTTCCATCTCAATTTACCTTCATTCAAAGTGAAGATGTATCCCGTTTACAACTTCATGCCATCTTGATCAGTCTGAAAATAGTATATGCATATCATTTGATGACTAGTTCCTCATTTCCTCCCTAAACCAGTAACAGATCATTATTATTCCTCAGATACTTCAGGATAGTCTTGACTGCCATCCAATAGTGGTCACCTGGGTTATCTTGATATCTGCCTACCACACTCAATGTGTAGGTGAAATCTAGCCTAGTAAATTGCATGGCATACATGACTGACCCAATCACTGATGCGTATGGATTTCATTCCATTCTCTTTCTTTTTTCTTGTGTCTCATGACACATTTTCATGGAAAGATGAATTTCATGTGATGCTAGCAATAATCCCCTATTGGATTGTTCCATACTGAATCTCTTCAGTATCTAGTGGATGTATGTACTTTGAGTGAGGCCCAGCAATCTCTTGGATCTATCACAATGGATCATGATCCCAAGAATATATGTTTCCTCTCCCAATTATTTCATGGGGAAGCATTTATTCAACCATTCTTTAATAGACTGTAAGACTAAAATCTTGTTTCCAATAAGTAATATGTCATCAACATATACTATTAAGAAAATGACCACACTCCCACTAAACTCTTTGAATACCCAAGGATCACATTCATTCTTGATAAAATCAAACTATTTTATGGATTTATCAAAATGAATTTTCCATGACCTCGATGCTTTCTTTAATCAATAAATGTATTTCTACAACTTACATACCTTATTGGCATCCTTTGGAGTCATGAACCCATCAGGTTGTGTAAGGCAGACATCTTCATAATGGTTACTATTTAAGAAGGTTGATTTGACATACATTTTTCAAATCTCATACTCATGGTAAGAAGAAATGGATAATAGAATTTTTATGTATTTTAGAATTGAAAATGGTGAAAAACATTCATCATAGTCAACTCATGGACGCTGGTTGAACCCTTTCGCAACTATTCATGCCTTATAGGTACTAACCTGCCCTTCCATGTCTAGATTTTTCTTGAATTATCATTTTCAACTAACAGTATTTACATTAACTGGATGATCTACCAAAATACAGACTTGGTTTTAGTACATGGATTCTATTTCAAAATTCATGGATTCTTTCCACTTGGAAACATATATTCCACATATTGCTTCCATGTTGGTTTGATGATCATTATTATCAACTAATAATGAGTCATAATCCTCTGTAATATTAAAACCATATCATTCTGGTTCTCTAACCTCTCTTTAACTCTTATGCATTTCTTGTGTCATTGGAACAGTTCTTTCGTCCACAGGGATTTGTGGAATCTGTTCATTTACCAACTTTTGTGAACCTTGAGTCTTGAATTCATCGAAGTCTATCTCTCTCCCACTATCTCTTTTGGATATGTTCTCCCTATCAAGTAATATGGCTTGTCTTTCCACTACAACCATTATATCTGAGGGTTGTATAAGTAATATCACCTGGTTTCCTTGAGATATCCTATAAAGTTACACTTTGTTTCTTGGGGTGAATTTTTGTTATTTGAAGAGGAAATAACAAACACATCACTTCCCCACACGTGTAAAATCAATAACATGGCTTTATTTTTAATCTAGATCTCATATGGAATACCATTTATCAATTTTTTGGTACTTGGTTTAGTATGTGTGATGTTTTTTGTAATTAAAATTCCCACAAGGATAATGTAATACTTTTAGGACTCCTCATTCATCTCGCCATGTTCAAAAAGGTTTGGTTTGTACTTCCTATCACACCATTCCACTTGGTCGTGAAAGGAGGAGTGTGTAGGGATAGGATGCCAAAATCTTATAAGTAATAAATGAAGTCTTGATTAAGATATTCTTCACCGTGGTCTGAGTATAGTTTTTTAATATTTTTACTTAGCTGGTTCCCAATTTCATTATTGATTACTTTGAACTTACTAAAAAAATCTGAATAATACCCCATTAAGTAGATATATCCATATCTACTAAAATAATCAGTAAAAGTAATGAAGTATTGGTACCCTACCCTTGTTTCAACTATAAATTGTCCACACACATTGTAATGACCCAATTTAAGAAGCTCTTTATCCCTTTCACCTTCCCACAAAATGGGGATTTGGTTATTTTTCCTTGTAAACATGCATAACATACACCAAGTGGTTTTAGTTTGAAATATTCTTAATATCCATCTGGATATAACATTATCAATAATTTCTCATTTACATGATCTAGCCGGTGATACCAATTTTTGGTGTGGTATGATTCGTGAGAAATATCTTTATTATCGATTTCAATTACATGGTTTCTGTAATCCAACAAGTAAAGACCATTGTATAAATGTTCCCTAAAAAAACAAATTCTATATTTTTAAAAGAAGTAATATTCATTTACAAACATGAAACAAATCTATATTTATCCAATATGGATACCGAAATAATTTTTTTTGTAATAGAAGGCATGTGATAAAAACCCTTTAACACCAAGATCATCCTAGTTCTTAATGTGAGTTGGTAGTCCCCGATAGCTACAGCAGCATGTCTGGCTCTATTGACTACTCATAGATATACCACTTCTCATTCAATCTTTCTAAATCTACTTGATTCTAATATTTTGATACATATGTGAGAACCAAAATCTATATCTAATACCCAATTTGTATAAATAGATAGATTGAGTTCGATAAACAATTCACTTCAAGCTTCCCCTTACTTATAAGGATGAGTTTAGTTCATCTTTTAGTGGCCATTATTGTCACATAAGAAACAAATAGCTTCATGTTGCCTTGCCTCCCCTTTAATCTTCCTTTTATTGGAAGGGCGTGAAGAATATTTGGGATTAAATCTCATCTCTTTCCCTTTCCTTTTATTCACAATAAGAAAATAAGGTTTTTCACACTTCGTATCTTTTTTCACTTGGCTAATGAGGATAAATAGATAATATTGAGACTTCTCAATGTTGTTATTATTGAAATTATCAAAAAAACTAGAGAATTTATGAGGGAGTGATGCAATAATGAGATAGTTACCAAGTTCTTTTGGGATTTTAAACCCTAGAACCTCACGGAGCTCAATGTTGCCAATGAGCTTGACTACATGAGGCCCAGTTGGGGTACCCTCTTCAAGCTTACTCTGAAATAGTACCTTAGATATATCAAACCCTTCTTTTCATGATATCTCTTATTAAAGACCACAGAGGTTCTCGAGAATGATATAGGCATCCATATTTTTTTGAGACATGATGAGCTCACTGGACATTGATGATAGCATAAAACATTGAATTTCTACTGCATCATTCATATATTTCTTATAGACCAAGAAATATTTCTCACACACATCTTGGGAAGGTGGATCAGGTAATGTTAACTCCAACATGTAAGACTTCCATTCATGGAATAGAATAACCTGAAGGCATCTAAACCATTCATGGAAGTTACTGCCAGTGATGATGTTGTCTTTATCCATAATTGATTGTAGTAATAGAGTGGTTAATAGGCTGGTAATTTTATTATAAAATTTAAAGAGTAGATGATTTGGTATTTATTGATTAAATATTATGATAAATAATAAATTAATCTTATCAAGACTCCCACTATTTTATCAAGTCCTAAGGGCCCTCACTATTGAACTTAGAATATCCAGTTTCCATGACATTCTAGTGGAAAGGATGCATATTCCCCTTCGCATAACCCCAACAAGGGTTGGTAAAGATATTTGAAGGTATTTAGGTAGGAAGGTCTTTTACAATAGTGAGCTTGGAGCTCCATGATCCGTTGAGTGGCTAGCCCTGTCATAAAATCATCACTTGGATTTCCTTAACCCTTGACTTTAATATTACACCAAGTCTAGCAAGGGATACTCCTCTTGATGTAATATAGTTAAATGAACCCAAAAACATTCATAAGGTCTTTCGGTATAAAATTAAGTGCCCCAAAAATGGTTGGTCAAACACATAATTTTATTAAGTATTCTTCTTAATATAGTAATAGAAGGATTTTTCTGAATTAATATTTAGTTGATGGATTTTGATCTCTTATGTGTAAATTGCCTTGTTATCTTTGTGACATGCTTGTTAATATTAAGTGGAACATAATTAAGTGATTAACCATGTCTTGGTAATATTTATGCTCAAGACTAGTTTATTTTAGTTCCATCTTGTATGCTTATCAGTTCATTAATTTTGTGATCACAACAACACATCCATAATGAAAAGCCACGCAACTGACAAAAATAAAATAAATTAAATGGCATGATAATGATCTCTTTCCTAATTGTTAGTTTATCTAGAAGTTGATAAAATAAACCTGACCTAGGAGAGAAACACCTTTGTTTTTACAGATTTCCAATTCTCCACATTTGTATCTCCTTGAATTTGTTTCACCTTGACTCCTAACTTGGACCACCTCCACCATCATTGGAGCTCCATCCATTACATATTCTTTTTAAACTCACATGCAGGTGATGGGGGAAATGGTTTTACATAAAAGAAACCATGGACATGTAGTTCTAATATATTAATGAAGAAATATGTCACGGAGGACAACAATTAATTTAATAAGTAAATTAAAATGAAACCAATCACACACATGGGTCATGGTCAAGCTCATGATCACCCACATACTTGCAATGGGTTGGGTATTTAATATAACTAGAATTCCATTCATTATTCATTCTTGTTAATAAAAATAATTCTCAAATAGATTAAATTATTATCTTTAATTAATCAATCCTTTTATCATAAACATTTTATGAATTTTGTTGAGATTATCATCCTTGTACATAAATTCTCCTTGGAGGTAACCTAGTGAATATCCATTTGAATCTTCTGAACATGTATTATAATCTTACACAATTTTACCCATATGAAATATGGCATACAAGATTTTTTTAATGCATATAGTAACAACCTATAGTATGATTTATACATGATATGTAGTTTTGAACATTACACAAACATTAATGTTTTAACTATGTGTAATTTGGTAAATTACACAGCATGTAGTTCTGACTACACGGTGTGTACTAACTTCACCGTTTGTCCTGAAGTACACACCTAGGGACTCATCATGTGAAGAATAATTTGTAAATTTCAGAGTACATGGCCTGTATGGTGGGCCACATGACGTGTTGTCTCCATGTTACATGGTTATTGGTCTTCTTTTCCTTGTATGGAATACACAGTTTGGCTCTAACCCGAAGGGACTACACACCGTGTGTAGTGGGCCACATAGTGTGTAATCCATTAAGTGTGTGGATATATGTCCTAATCAACACATGGGGTATAATTAACTATGCCGCGTGAAATTAATACACACATCTTGAGTAATTTTCAAATTAATCTCGATTTTTTAAACATGACTATATAGCGTGTAGCCTAGATTACATGGTGTGTATGGCAGAGAACACGGAGTGTAAGTCTGAACACATGGAATGTACATTCGTGTCACCTAGGAATAATCTTCAGATCCTCCTGATGAGTTCTCAATTTAAATTTTAATCAAAAAAATTATACATTTCTGTGAAATTTGTGAGAAACAAAAAAAGGGAGAATAGTTATCAAAATCTAGATTTCAAAAATGATTAGCCTTGAATTGAAAAACGGAACTATTTAACACTAAATAATCAACAAATTATTTAAATAATTATAAAATATGATGACCTCTTTTTGATACCACTTTTACGTTGTGGGCACAGCAGAAGCCTGGTCGGCCTGGTGCCCAACTTTATTATTTAGGATAATCAATTATTATTCTAGGATCAATACGATGATGAATTCCAGTCTCCATGGAATAAAATCAAATATTTAGATAAATAAGGAAGAGGCACAAAATCTTTAGAGAGGATCTTGGACATCATAATTTTAATTAATTTAAATTTAATTTATAAATAAATAAAATACTTGGTTCTTCGATACTTTCTTCATTAATGATGTTGATCATCTGGGATGACCCTTTCAGATTGTTTCATTCTGCTTGCAGGGATCCAAACCGGAATCTCTCTAGTGGTGATCCACACGTACTCCATTGTTATCTGATTGAAGCCACTCACTTTTCGAGTGCTAGTGTGGAAAAGTGAATGTATTACGTCAATCAATCTTGATCACCTATTCTTAAATCTTGAAGAAAGTCTCTCGTTCCTAATAGGGAGAGAGGAGAGGATTCGTGAGAAAATTCTTAACATGGAATTGATCTTGCAACATAAATTTACTATACCTGGAACAATATACATACCTCTCTATTTATTGACCTGGGGATTTGGTTATAATATTTAATTTTGTAAAATTAATTATATACATTCATAACATTTGAGAAAACCCATTCTATATAATAAAAATAATTGGGTTATTATTTTTGGCACACCAACATGCAAAAAATGAAATCATAAATGAAATATTGTGCCTCATAATTATAACAACATTATTATTATTATTTTGTTCCAATGAGTTAAATAATTATTTACCATCTTGAAAATATAGATTTTACTACCAGACCATCCTTGGTACGATTGAACTACACTTCCATTTATTAAACACTTAAATAAATTAATATATATTTTATTCTCTTAAATAAATTTTTTATTTACAAACTAGTACATAAATATTTATTAAATTTCCAATAAAATAAACAAATATATTTTTATTCACAACCCCGTGAATATGTACTTATTTAATTTAAGAAATAATTTTAACTTAAATAAAATTATTCCACTGTCTTTAGAATAATATTTATTCCATTAATCAAATTAATGTGGAATTTAACAAAAACCACTAGAAACACTTAGTGTGTGACCCTCCATTATTATTCCACATTGGCATTAGGAGGACTTGCCTAAAGTCCAAGAGTACTATCTATAAAAATGTCATGGAACCCAAGAGAAAGAAGTTATAGTCACAACAATGACATCCACATATAAATGCTCACTGTGTAATATAATCATGTTGTCTCAATATCTCGTCAAGATAGTTTCATGATAGTTTCATCAACCATTATGCTTGATATTTCATTCATTGACAACTAGAAATAAACTCATTTTTACACCATGGGCATGGAATTTTGTATGATGTTTCAATTTCAATCAAAGTGATGAGATATCAACTTCTATAAAAGGAAGGGACAAATTCATCATTGATTTATATATTAATAACATATCATTCATGATACAACCAATGTACCCTAATTCTTTCCAACTGTCTATGTGGAAGTTTTCCATAATAAAAAATTAATGTGAGTCATGACACTTATTAATGATAATATTAAAGTCTAAGGACCATTACACATGATCGCAGATAGAAAAATTTGATGACACCAAAACATGTTGAATTACTACAGGTGGGTATGTTCTTATAATCTCCCATCTTGGAGATTACAAAGTTCGAACTTCAGGAGAAGAAGTATCATCTACATACGAATACTCAGACCTGAAAATCTGTATACTATTTTTCCCATCATATTATTTCATCCAACCACAAATATATATTTAATAATATTATAATATCACATTAAGGTTCTCATCATAGCAGGGAATTATTGTGGCGTTGTCAATGTTACAAATAATCAGAGACATTATTACATTATAGTCATGCAGAACAATGAACAATATGTAATAAGATGTTTAATATTTAATTATATTAAATATTCATGTAATAAATGTATAAACATTTGGTTCTAGAACACAAACTCTTACTAGTAATACATACATAAATAAATTAAACATAAATATGGAACAATATATTAATAAATTTTCCTTTTTAAACCAAAATCACAAAATATGATTCGTATCAGTCACACCATGTGTCAAATTGAGGTGTGGCTGATTCATACACATCACAAATAACTTATGAATTATTTTCCTAATGTATCAAAAACAATATAAAAGTGTTTTCTCATTTGTGAGATTGTTATGTGTGTTCTAAACTAAAATGTTTTTAACCGAAAAAATACACTTTGAGTCATACCATACAAAACATATATTGGATGGAGGATTGGTAAATATGTACATGTCAAAAATGATTTATTGACTATTTCATAAATTATCAAAAAAATATATAATGGTTCTTGCTTAGTTTTGAGTATGTGATGTGTGTTTTGAATTAAAATTTCAGCTTTAAATAAAAAGGAACACATAAAGTCATAATGATCACACAGTATATCAGGTTAGCATGCAGTTTATTCCAACATTTAAAAAATACTTAAGGATTGTTTTCATAATTTAATAAAATAATGTGAATATATTTTCTAGGTTTTGAGTAAGTCATGTGCAATTTTTAACAAAATTTCAACTTAAATTGGAAATAAACACTTTGATTCGCACTTATCACATCGTGTGTTGTTTTGATATGAGGATTGTTCCTACACATCACAAATGAATCTTGAATAATTATCCCAAACTATCACAAAAATATGAGAATGTTTTTAATATTTTTTTTGGTGAAAAAGATTTTGATCTAAAATGTAAATTTTAAACTGATAACAGACACTTTAAGTCATACAGGGCACACTGTGTATTTGATTAAGGTGTGACTAATTCCTAAAAACCAAATTTACTTATATATCATTTTAATATGTATCAAAATAATTAAAAAATTATCATTTTTGAGTATTTTTCATATATTTTGAACTAAAATGTCCATTTTAATTAAAAAGAAACACTTAGAGATATACAAGTCACACCATGTGCTAAATTGATGTGTGGTTGATTCTTATATGTTAAAAATGACATAATAATTGTTTTATTAAATTATAAAAAAAATATGAATGCATTTACTCAATTTTGAGAATACTGGTTGCCTTTTTTACTAAAATATCAATTTAAACTGAAAACATACACTTTGATCCATACTGATCACATCGTGTGTTAGTTTTACATGAGACTAATTCTTACACATAACAAATGACTTATACATCATTTTAAATAATTATACAGACAATCTGGTCATTTTTCTCATTTTTCAGTGAGTGACACATGTTTCAATATAAAATTTCAATTTTAAACTAATAACATTCACTTTGAGTTATATCAGTCACGTTATGGATTTTATTGAGTTTTTGATGATTCAATTATGTCAAAAATTATTAATGGATTGTTTTACAAAAGTACCAAATCAAACTGAATTAGTTTTCTCGGTTTTGAGTATGTGACAAGTGTTTTTAACTAAAATGTATTTTTAAATAAAAACACGCCTTGTGAAATATAGGTCGCACTGTGAATCAGATTGAACATAAAAAATGTCATTTTAAACTAAAAACACACAATTTGACTCATACCAGTGATGTCATATTTTAGTACGATGTGAGATTTATTCTTATACATTAAAAATGAATTATGAATCAATTTACTAGAATATTAAGACAAGAAGATCATTTTTCTCAGTTCTTAGTGAGTGAAACATGTTTTGAACTAAAATGTCAATTTTAAAATGATAACAGACAATTTGAGTCATACCGGGAACATCGTGTATCAGATTGAGGTTTTTATTATTACTAAAGATCACAAATGATTTGTGTATCATTTTACAAAAGTATTAAAATAATAAAAATTCATTTTATCTATTTTGAATATATGAATTTTTTTTAACTAAAATTTCAATTTTAAATACAAACATACCTTAGTGGTAGTTGTCACACCATGTATAAGATTGATGTGTGGTTGATTCTTATGCATAAAATTGTATAATGAATCATTTTCCTAAAGTATAAAAACATTCTAAATGTGTTTTATTGGTTTTGAGTATGTCATGTTCCTTTTTTATTAAAAGGTCAATTGAAACTGAAAACATGGACTTTGAGTCATACCAGTCACAACATGGGTCGATTCGACATGATACTAATTTATATATGTTGAAGATGAATTGTAAATCATAATATAAAATTTTCATGACAATTTTAGCATTTTTTCTCAGTTTTAAATGTGGGACACCAATTTTAAACTAAATTTTCAATTTTAAACTGATAACATAAACTTTTAGTCAAACTAGGCACACTATGTAATGGATTTATGTGAGGATATATTATGCATGAAATAAATAATTTATTTTTATTTTTCCTAAAGTATCAAAACAATGTAAATGTTTCTTCTTGATTTTGGGTATGTGACTTTTGTTTTCATCTAAAATGTAAATTTTAAATAGAAACACAATTTGAGTCATATTAGTCACACCATGCATCAAATTTGGATTTTTGTTTTTACGTTTTTCATAAAAAATATTTCTGAAAAACGACCTAGGTCCATTTTTTAAAAAAAATACGCTACAAAGGCCGCATCTGCGATGCCTCCTTTGCTCCCCCGCGCCGCCTTTGGCCCGGATCGATGACATGACAAAGGCGGCCGGGAGGAGGCCTCCTTTCGCCTCATGGTAAGGCGAAAGGTGGCATCGCGGAAGCCGCCTTTGGCCATACGCAGAGGCGAAAGGCGGCTTCCGCGATGCCGCCTTCGCCTGAACTCCTTATAAAAGGGAGCCCCCCCCCCCTCTCCTCACTTGTTCATTGCAACTTCATCTCTCTGATTTTCTCTCTCTCTCTAAAAAATTCCTTTGTTGTGCGAGCTTTTACGAAGCTTCATTTAGAGGTATGTTTCTTTATTTAATTTAATGTTTTTATTTAATTAATTTAATTTTGTTTAGTTTTAAATCTTTCATTTGTTAAGCAGTTTAGGTAGTTCTTAATATTTGGTTATTTAGTTTTTGTAATTAGTTATATATAGTTTTAAATAATTATTGTTAGGTAGTATAGATTAAGTATAGATTAACTTAAGATTATGTATTTAGAAATTTTGGTAGCTTAAAGATTATGTGGTTATCTACGCAAATAAATTCCTGTATGGATACAAACAAGTGGATGTGGCTCTGGCACAGATGTACATAGGGGTAAAACCCGAAAACACCGCTTTGAGCTAGACTCGAACGGGAACTGGTGCACGATAATGGGCCTTGCTGCATCCTGGTTTGACACTCCCGGGGAATATGCTTAAGATGATTCATATTTTCTTTATAAACTACTAAAATTTCTAAGAGAAGAAAAATCAAATAAGTATATTTATCAATGATAAATGATAAATATAATTTTATAGAATGTAATAAGGACATAAGAATTAACGAATTAAAGTTATTATTACTTAATTATAAAATAATAGAATAATTAATGATTAGTTGTTATTAGTTAATTTTAGAATAATTAATAAATAACATAGGATTAAAACATGAATTCATATAATGATTAGCTAACGATACTAATGATCAGTATATTTATCAATAATAAATGATAAATATAATGTTATAGAATCAAATAAGGACATAAGAATTAACAAATTAAAGTTATTATTAGTTAATTATAGAATAATAGAATAATTAACGATTAGTTATTATTAGTTAATTTTAGAATAATTAATAAATAACATAGGATTAAAACATGAATTCATATAATGATTAGCTAACGATACTAATGAACATATAAAGTTAAATGAAGAAGAACAAACAAAATAAATAAAAAGGTGCTCTAAAATTACATTCTAATAAATATCATATGGTCAAACATCAGTAGCATAGTTTATGGTATTGAAAGGCGCAATAAAATTACATTATAATAAACATCATATCGTCAAACATAATTTTTAATATTTTGTTACACTATCATAATTTTGATGAAAGAAACATTTTTGACGTAGAGAGCCATGTTTGCCTGTGTGTACTGTTATGGGGAGATTATTCAAACTGAGAAAGGAGCTTCTTACAGTACACAACCAATTACGGTGGTTAGTATAGTTGATTGTGTTACCATAAGTGACCTTCAAGAGAGAATCCATGTTTCCTTAAATCTGGGACCCGATCAAGAGATAATGTCTATGAGCTATAGACATTTGCAATTTCCAACAACACTGTGGCATATAGCTTGTCCATTGGTTGCTGATGCGCAGTGGGTCCAAGCAATTAATTTATTTTCTCAACGGTTAGATGGTACCATGATGGAGTTATACGTTGTTGTTGCTACTGTACAACAACAACGTCCACTTGTACAAAGACGTAGAAATACAAGAGTGGTTGAAGACAGTCTACCCCATGACATTGAGCCTATTCCAAATGATGCAGCAGAAGAGGACAACCTAGATGATCTTCCGGATATACATGACAATCCTACTTCTGATGAGGAGTTTCGTAATGATGGATCAGATGGCGACAACAGTGCTGATGAGGAGGGACCAACAAAAGATAGAGAGGAGGTTTTGAGAAATGCAATTGTTGTACATCAACCTCGGTCAATAAATCATCCACCATTATTTTCATCTTGGTCAGAAGCAATGACACGCGTGCCTGAATTCGATAATACTGTTCTCACACCGACAACTGAGTTCCCTGGACTTGTACCAGATAGGTTTAGTGAGGTGGACAAAACCTTATATATTGGAAGGAATTTTCCCAGTAAAGATGCCTTAAAAAGCACGTTAAAGAGATTTCATATTGAGAGAAACTTCAACTATGTAGTTCACGAATAATGCCATAGTAAATATGTTATACGGTGCGTGAAGTATGGGGATGATTGTAGATTTCGCTTAAGGGCTATTCCATACATTACATTTGGAGGTTGGAGAATCTCAAGGATTGAGGCGGCTCATACTTGCGTTCAGCCAAGTCTCACACAAGATCATACTTCATTGGATGCAGAATTTGTGTCATCTATTGTTGTTGAGATGATTAGGGCATGCCAAGATGTTCCAATATCCCTTGTGCAAGAGAGGATTCTACAGACATTCGGTTATAAGATTTCCTATAATAAGGCATGGATGGCGAAACAGAAGGCAATTGTGAAGGTATATGGTGATTGGGATGACTCATATCGAGTATTGCCGCAATTTCTAGCCATACTGAGGCATCATAACCAAGTTGTCTTCCATTTGGATACAAACGAACATGTGTCTCCTGATAATCGACTTGATCCATCTCGTGTTCAATTTCATCGGTTGTTCTGGGAATTCCTTCCTTGTATCTCTGCATTTCGTTTTTGCAAACAATTTATTCAGATTGATGGAACATTTCTGTATGGAAAATACAAGGGCATATTGTTGATTGCGGCAACCCAATATGGAAACCGTTCACCTCTTCCGCTTTCCTTTGCCATTGTAGAGAAAGAAAACTATGAATCATGGAGTTGGTTTATGGCATGTATCAGCAACCATTTCAAAAGCATTCAGGGAGTTTGTTTGATATATGATCTCCATCGAGCAATTAATGAGGCAATCAATGCAGATCCTGATACATGGAGATACCCAAATGCACATCATCGGTTCTGCATTAGACACATTGCTAGCAATGTACATAAAAAATTCCACAACGAACCGATGAAGAAGGCAATCACGAGGCTTGGTACGTATTTTATTCATTCTGTTTTACTGTTTCAATATAAATATAAAATCAATTTATGTGAAATATCATCTATGTTTTGTAGCATATGAGTCGGACCAACGACGATTTGAAGAACGTTTTGAACAAATTCGTCAGGCTAATCAAGAAGTTTATGATTATATGATGCGGATTCCAAAAGAGAAATGTACATTGGCATACGACGGGGGAAAGAGGTACGGACACATGACGACAAACATTGTGGAGTGCATCAATGGTATCTTCAAAGGACTTCGCAAGCTACCTATAACTGCATTAGTTCAGGAGACATTATATCGATGCGTGAAGTACTTTGTGGATAGACAAAAACTAGCATCAGACAGAATACATCAAGGGATAAGATATGGAATACACTTTCAACGAGAGATTGAAAAAAATATTGAAGAAGCTTCTGGTTATCACGTATGTCTCTTTCGAAGAGAAGACTCCCGATTTGAAGTTCAAGAGCGTTCAGACCCCATCACAAATCACGTCGGTGAAAAAATGGTGGCATTACTGGAAACAAGGCAATGCCAATGTGGAAAATTTCAGGCCTTAAGGTTTCCATGTACACACGTCATCGCAGCATGTGCCTCTGTGAACATCTCATGGGAAGCATATGTTGATCCAGTGTACTAGATGGATATCATTGCCAATTGTAATGCTGCACCATGGACACCTATTGGGGAGTATCGTTATTTCCCAATGCCTGAAGGCCAGCCGATAGTGATACCTGACATGAATCAGTTACGTCCTCGTGGGAGACCAAAGGCGAGTAGGATGCGTAATGAGATGGACTGGCCTCAAGAACAAGGGCAGAGTTTGCGATGCACAATATGTCATAAAGAAGGTCATAACCGGAAGCGATGCCCTAAACATGCAGGATATTTTAGAAAACTGTTCTATAACAAATTTATAGTATCATAATAATTAGCATAAGATATTGAATACATACAATTAGATAAATTCTAAAAACATCATTACTAATTGACATGGTTTATCTTAATCCAATCTATAAGTAGTTAATCACAAATCTCCCCCAAAATATGTGTAACCAAATTCAAGACTCAATATTTTAGATAACATAACTTATTTGATATTAATATTCATGCTTTCAAGAAATAACTTTGAATATGAAATAATAGAATTTATTTCAAAACTCCGAAAGCGGAACACTTAACCCATATTGAAATGTGTATGTCAGTTAACCCATTAACATGTTTCCTGGACGTTAATATTAAAAATTTTAACCCTAAACCCTCCAACCTAAACCCCAATCTAAACATGCAGGATATTTTAGCAAACTGTTCTATAACAAATTTATAGTATCATAATAATTAGCATAAGATATTGAATACATACAATTAGATAAATTCTAAAAACATCATTACTAATTGACATGGTTTATCTTAATCCAATCCATAAGTAGTTAATCACAAAGCTCTCCCAAAATATGTGTAACCAAATTCAAGACTCAATATTTTAGATAACATAACTTATTTCATATTAATATTCATTCTTTCAAGAAATAACTTTGAATATGAAATAATAGAATTTATTTCAAAACTCCGAAAGTGGAACACTTAACCCATATTGAAATGTGT
Organism: Viscum album; assembly: GCA_963277665.1. Lineage (NCBI taxonomy): Eukaryota > Viridiplantae > Streptophyta > Magnoliopsida > Santalales > Viscaceae > Viscum > Viscum album. The sequence goes on from OY728135.1 coordinate 555,445,847, forward strand.
ATGTCAGTTAACCCATTAACATGTTTCCTGGACGTTAATATTAAAAATTTTAACCCTAAACCCTCCAACCTAAACCCCAATCTAAACATGCAGGATATTTTAGCAAACTGTTCTATAACAAATTTATAGTATCTGTAAAGACCCGTAAAATTCAAGGAAAATTTTTTCTTAATTTTCTTTAGAATTTTACAAGAGCGCGGTTTCAGACGGCACCTGATTCCGAGGCCCGGAGTGCCCGGAATTAATTTCCGAAGTTTGGCTCGGGTACGTTCAGTGAACGAACGAGCGGGAATTCCTAACTTTTGATCCGGTGCTCGGAATTGAAATCCGAGGGCACCGATGAACTCGCAGCGCCGATATTCGCTTAAAGAGACCTTTTCGGGAGTTGCGTTTGTTGCGGGTTGAAAGTTAATTTTTGAGGGTTTAGGTTGAGTTAAATAAAATTTGTGTAGAACAAATTTTATTTTAACTTCTTAAAACCTCTCAAAGGAGGTTGGAAGTGGGACCCACACCCACTTAACCTCCCTTGGGAGGATTAAGTGTGGTGGGGCCCACACGAACCCCCCACCTTTTCAACTCCCCACTCTCCCTCTTAATGGCTTGACAAGTTAACTTATATTTAATTATACAATTCATGTATATTAAATAAGTGAGTTAAATGTGGAGTTATCTCTTTTGAAATTCAAACTTTTGAATTTCTTCAAATGTGTTTTGTAATAATAAAATAAGAAGTGGTCTTATTTTATTTTGGGTTGTTTCGTTTGTCTTCTTGAGAGGTGGAGAGCTCCTCTTCTTCTTCTTCAACCTCAACGAAGAACGCGAAGAACGTCGTTCTTCAACGAAGAACTTCTCCGCCGAAGAACACGATCCATCCGCGACGCCGTATCCGCGACGCGACGTTCTTCTCCCGCGTCATCCCTTCCGCGACGGTTTTCCGCGACGAACGCCTTCGACAACGACTCTTCCTCCGACGTCAAGGGGATCGACACCGATATTCCACGACTCCGTCACGTGCGACTATCGAGGTAGGGGTCCTTGAGTTCGTTGTTCTCTTTATAATTTGACTTTCCTCGAGACTTGACGAGGAACGCTCTCTTTTCCGACGAAGAACGCCGCAACTCCTTTCTTCGTTCACCGTGACAACGAAGGGGACGCCATCTCATCTTCGGACAACCTTCGTCGGCAAACGAAGATCCGCCAACGTCGTGTCTCTTCGGGCATAGCACTTCGTCAACGGATTTGACGAACGACGACCGCGACGCCCGACTTCCGCGACGCCGTCTTCCGCGGATCGTAGACGATTCTTCGAATCTTAAAACCGAGGTAGGGGTTGTTGGTTCATTATTTCTTTATTCTTTTTCCTTGAACGTGGATCTCGCATGTCTAACTTGATGTTTGATTGTTTAAGTTGCGTTATTAATTTAACGCGAGGGGGGCCGGACCGCACGAACACGGCCGAACCCCCCCCCCCCCTCCAACGTTCTTGTTGTTCTTGCGGGTGGAAGCAAGTGGCGTGGTGCCGTCGCACCACGCGGATGATTGTGCGTTTAATTTTACGCATCGCCGTCGCGCTTCGCCGAGGAGAGTCTTCAAGAACGCGACGCCGTCGCGCCGCGTTGGAAGGATTCATGGCACGGCGAAAGAGGCGCGGTACCGTCGCACCGCGCCGGACGACGAACACCGCGGCCGGTTCCGGGCCGCGGCGGGACGAGAAGACCGCGGCCGGTTCCGGGCCGCGGCAGGATGAGAAGACCGCGGCCGGTTCCGGGCCGCGGCGGAAGAGGAGACCGGCGGCGTGGCCGCCGGCGTCGGAAGACGAGGGCGGGACCGGAATTTCCGGTCCCGTTGGTAAAAACCGGCCGGCCAGCGGGCCGGCCGGATGTCTTAAAAACCGGGGGAATTAATCCCCCGGCCTTCCTTTAAAACCCCCCTCTTAATGAGGGGGGCGGTTCTTGAGGAAAGGGGGCAGCGCCCCCTTTGGTCCAGCCGCCAGCAGGCCCCCCCCCCCCCACGTGAGGGGGGGGGGGCGGTTTGAAGAAACCGGCGCGGCACAAAGGCCGCGCCGTTTTTGTGAAGGAACCGCGGGGCTGAGCCCCGCGTGCGCAGCCCGTGCGGCGCACCCCGCCGCCAGCGCGGCCCGCTGCCGCCGCCAGCGCGGCCCGCCGCGCGCCGCCGCCGGCCACCGCGCCGCCCAGGGGGGGTCGGGCCGGGTCGGCCCGGACCCGGACCCCCCCGTTTCGAACCTGTTTTGGTTTTTGGCTCATAACTTGAGCCTCGGACCTCCGAATGACGAACCGTCAGCGGCAACGCGATCCTTGGATCGAGACGGTCGTTTTGATATATCGCACTCAAGGTTTCGGTTTACTTTGAGTTCGGCCGGGTTGGTTCGTTCACGAAACCAACCGGGCCTTCGGAGCGGAAACGCTCATATCTTGAGCCACGAACGTCCGATTGACGCGCCGTCAGTCGCGTTGCGTTCCTCTTAATGAGACGGATCTTTTGGCATACTCCGCCCGAGGTTTGGACGCAGGTGGAGTACGGTCGGGTTGGTTTTGCTTTAAAAACCAACCGGGCCCCGGAGACGAAAATGCCAATAACTCACAGGCCGGGCGTCCGATTGACGCGCCGTCTGTTTCGTTGACTTCCTCTTGATGAGACGAAACTTTTGGCACCCTCCGCCCGAGTTTTGGGTGCAGTTGGTTAGTGGCCGGGTTGGATCGCACCGAAATCCAACCGGGCCCCTGGAACGGGAAAAGCTGTTATCTTTCAGACAGGACGTCCGTCTGACGAACCGTCAACGACGTTGTTGATCACGATGAGAAACGGTCCCTATGAGTATACCCTATGAGAGTTCGGGGTACAGTTGAGATACGGCCGGGTTTGGTTCGCACACGAAACCAACCGGGCCCCTGGGACGAAAAGGCTAATAACTCACAGACCGGGCGTCCGATCGACGCGCCGTCTGCTGCGTTGAGACCCCTGTGACGAGACGGACTTTTGAGATACTTCTTCGTGGGATTTTGTGATACTTGGAGTATCGACCAGTGGCTCGTGGAGCGGACCCTCCCGGAGACGAGCGTGCAGAGTACGGAGACCGTGTAGCCGGCTGAGACCTGACGACTGCTTGACCGACTCGACTTGGAGTGAGTCGACTAGCCCAGTGGACGGAGCGCCCGGTATTTGGCGGCAGACCCACGGCGGACGGAGCGCCTGGTAGTTGGCAGCAGACCCGCGGTACTCGACAGGAGGAGTACCTCAGTAGGCTATCTGGGTGGCGCCCGGTATTTGGCAGCAGACCCTCAGCGGACGGAGCGCCTGGTAGTTGGCAGCAGACCCGCAGTACTCGACAGGAGGAGTACTTCAGCAGTCTTAGGTTAGTGAGCAGTACCTCGGAGTCGTGACAGGACTACTGCACACTTCAGAGATGGGGCTCTTCAGCAGTTACGGTTTCGATAATGAAAATCCTGGTTTGAGCTGAGACTTTTTCTTGTGTTTCCTCATGATTGAGATGGGTTACTTGATAACTTAGGTATATGTATGGGCATATACCTAAGTAGAGTTTATCTGTTGAGATCTTCTTGTGTTTATCCTTGTTGGTTTTTGTGAGACCTTGAGGGTCTCGGGGTCCCTACTGAGTATCGTTATACTCACCCCTGCACGGGCTATGCCCGCACCTCGTTGTGTTGGTTGCAGACGACGGCCAGTACTGGCAGAGGCCGAGTGTTCGAGGACTGGACGGTACCTGGAGGTGGACTATACGACGAGGCGGTACCCGGAGGGGGACCACAGGGCGGGACATACTTGGAGCGGATGGCGGGACCCGAGGAGCAGAGGAGCTATCTGCACCCACCCTTCAGGTGGGATTTCCAGTGGACATCTCAGCGTAGCAGCTTTACTTTTCAGTCGCTGTTTTCCCTTTCGAGTTGTACTTTACAGTTGGGCTTGTATTTCCGGCCCCTTTTTACTTTTCAGTTCTTCTTTTTGTTCATAGTGTTTTACTTCCGCTTGTACTCTGTGGTGCTTGTTTTCTTTATAAAGGCAATGCCTTCCCAGTTATCGGGATTTTACGCCTTTGGTGCTAGTCGCCAGCCCCTGGCCTATGGAAGGCGGGCTTGGGGTAGTCACGGCACGGGCCCCGAAGACGGGTCGTGACAGTATCATAATAATTAGCATAAGATATTGAATACATACAATTAGATAAATTCTAAAAACATCATTACTAATTGACATGGTTTATCTTAATCCAATCCATAAGTAGTTAATCACAAAGCTCCCCCAAAATATGTGTAACCAAATTCAAGACTCAATATTTTAGATAACATAACTTATTTCATATTAATATTCATGCTTTCAAGAAATAACTTTAAATATGAAATAATAGAATTTATTTCAAAACTCTGAAAGCGGAACACTTAACCCATTTTGAAAAGTGTATGTCAGTTAACCCATTAATGTTATATTTACATTTTACACTTACGACTCATTTTCTTTGTTTATATGCAGATGGATGATACCATACTACTCACTCAGCAACCTACCCATATTTCGCAGGCCGTGTTAGAGGGTCATCCAGATCGATTTGTGAAGGTGCGTCGAGCGCACCATTTTCATCACATGGAGCCTCCACATGCCATTAGACCTTACTTGCGCCGTGCTGGCTTCTATAGCCTTGCCGTATCAGATTTCACATTTGTAGATCATTACCTACTTGCTGCCCTAGTTGAGAGATGGAGACCAGAGACACACACATTCCACTTGCCTGAGGGGGAGATGAACATCACCCTCGAGGATGTCGCAGTTCTTCTCGGTCTTCCTATCCAGGGGAGACCCGTTATTGGACCCACTCGTGCAGCTTGGCCAGACCTTGCTCAACGCTTGTTAGGCGTTGATATTTTGTCCGACCGTAGGGCTACAGATGGATCGTCCATATCTATGCGTTGGTTGGAGTCGCAGATTCCACATTTACAGGATGATGATGATGAGCAGACCATCATGCGTTACGCCCGTGCATATATCTTACGACTCATTGGTGGGACCATGTGTACTGATCACTCGGGGATGCACGTGCATATGATGTATCTATATCTACTAGAGGACTTTGATCGGGCTGGGACGTACAGTTGGGGATCAGCCTTCTTGGCATACACGTACAGATCATTATGCAGACTATCCCATAGGGACCGTACAGGTCTTGGAGGATGCGTCATCCTTATTCAGATGTGGGCATGGGAGCGCATCCCATCATTCCGCCCTGACCTTGCTGGTCCACCGGTCGAGATGGAGGTGTTGCATGACGCTCCGCATGGACGATGGTATGATAAGTCATTTCTATTGGTTTTTTATTCTACTACGAGTTATTGACTATAATTTCTCATTATTTGTCATTATCGTTGTATTTTACAGGTGGTGTCAGCGACACAATTTTGACGTGGTTCCGAGACAGCATTTGGGCGTATATCGGCTATAGTTGGACTGTCTCTTACCTGATTAGGTATGTATATACAATCTATCACTGTCTAACATTTTTAATAATAACATCAATTTTGGTTTTTAGTTGGGTGTTTTTTTGACAAAATCACTTGTCATTTCAGATTTCATGGCTTCCATACTGGAGTATTATGGACCAGTTGCCAGCATACTGCACTGTTGGTCTTGAGGATGCTATGGCTGTAGTGCCCCTCATTCACTTTCATATTATTGAGTGGCAGCAGCCTGACAGGGTCATGCGCCAATTTTTTTCATACTCAGCCGATTCCATTACCATCTAGACAGACAGACAAGCTTCATGGGATGAAGCTGACAGGGAGGCAGGATGATGACTGGTCCCAAGTACATGCGAGTTTTATCGACTGCTGGCACAGACGTGCAGAGTTATGTATTCAAGGTGTTCCTACAAATCGATTCTCTCTTTCAGAGCAGGTTGACTATGCGCCCTGGTATAGACTAAAGTCTATACTGTATCTTACCCAAGATGGCATAGAGATGCAGAGGATGGTAAGTTAATAAATTCCTATTACTTTGTTTATTGAATTATTTTCTAATTCCATTTGAATCTACTTACAGGGAAGTCACACAGAGCAGCTTGTTCGCATGAGCGATGAAGAGGAGGAGGGGGTCTTTAGCCGGGCAGCCGTCCATGCTACAGCGCTTGAGGCGAGGGCATCTTTTCATGCGCTTTCCAAGAGCATCTTCACGCGTCTGGCTCGGAGACAGGAGGTTCATGCCCCAGAGGAACATCTTGCAGCTGCTGCTGGTGCTGAGGAGCCACGACCACGGCGACGTAGATAGCGTCGTGCTGCACGTGAGGCATCGCCTGTTCCACAGGCAGAGCTCGGGCCTCTAGTAGTCCAGGATCAGCCTATTCAGGATGTGCCTCAGGTGGCATGGGATCTGTCTTTCCTGACAGGATATCCGCCGTTCTCTCCATCTTGGGTTCCAGATCCTTCACAGCCTTGGATTCTAGAGCCTTCGTCGTCTTGGGGTATAGCTCCATCACAGGCTTCGTTCCCCTCTGCGATGGAGGCAGGTCCTTCTACAACCGTAGTGGGAGAAGGATCCGAATGTCAGTACGAGATGCAGTTGACAGCTCCTCCAACTGACACACAGATGGAGGATGCGACGGTCGACGTTTCAGTGCCCGAGGATCAGCCTTCTCCAGGTCATCAGACTCCACTGCGCAATCGACGCGGACGTCCTATTCGCAGACCACCATGTGGGACGGAATCTCCTCGCCAAAGACATATGCATTGATTGTACATTATTGTTTACATGTTTCATGTGTACTGAAATCAAAATACTATTTTTACTTGTTGGTCAGAGTGGAATCTCAGGAGGGGGTAAATTAGGTTTTATTTATATATATTTATATAACCATACGAACATAATAATAAAACATTAATAATTACTAATTACCTAATTACAAATTATATAATTAATAACTCTATTACTAATTAACTATTTAATTAGTATATAATTAATATTTATATTACGAAATAACTAATTAATTAGTTTATAACTTGTAATTTGGAAATTAGTGTTTATTAATCATTAATTATATAATAACTAATTAGTTAATTAGTAATAAAATTATCAATTATATAATACTTAATTATTACATATATAATAAATACTTAGTTAATTAGAAATATAATTAATAATTATAACTAATTAATTAGTAATTGGTAATTATTAATTAGTTAATCAGTAATATAAATATTTATTATAATTATTCATTATAAGAGGGTTTGCCCTGAAAATCATTCTGCATTTTCGATGTGGGATTCAGGTTCTACCTTTACTGTGCAGTAGATTCTGCATTTCCGATGTGGGATTCTGTTACAAGTACGTGACTTTGAAATACAATAAAAGATAAACTATAAGGCCAATATAAATGAAATTTTAAAAATTGATTAAACATATAATAAATAGTTGAAAACAAAAAGAATTTCCTCAAAAATGTTGATGAAAAATAATCTATAACCTTTCAAAACCGCCTACTTGAAACTTAAAAATGTTTCAAGTACGTGAATTTGAAAGACTGTAAAATATAAACTATAAAACGAATATAATTGAAACTTTAAAAATTTATTAAACATATAATAAATAGTTGAAAACAAAAGAAATTTCCAAAAAAAAGTTGATGAAAAGTAATTTATAAGCTTTCAAAACCGCATACTTGAAACTTAAAATGTTTCAAGTACGTGACTTTGAAAGACCATAAAACATAAAATAGAAGACCAATATAAATGAAACTTAAAACATGGATTAAACATATAAAAATAGTTTAAAACAAAATCAATTTACAAAAAAATGTTAATGAAAAATAATTTATAATCTTTCAAAACCGCCTACTTGAAACTTAAAAATGTTTCAAGTACGTGACTTTGAAAGATTATAATTATATTACTAATTAACTAATTAATTATTATATAATTAATAGTTATATTAATAATTAACTAATTATTTATTATATAAGTAATCATTAATGAGTAATAATTAATAATTAATAATTTAATGAATAGCTATAATTAATATTTATATTACTAATTAACTAATTAATAATTACTAATTACTTATTAATAATTATTAATTACTAATTACTAATTATAATGAATAATTATAATAAATATTTATATTACTAATTAGCTAATTAATAATTAATAATTACTAATTAATTAGTTATAATTATTAATTGTATTTCTAATTAACTAAATATTTATTATATATGTAATAATTATATTAATAATTAATTATTATATAATTAATGATAATATTACTAATTAACTAATTAATTATGGAATATTTAATTATTAATAATTACTAATTAATAATTAAAAATTATAATGAATAAATGTAATTAAAAATTATATTACTAATTTACAAATTAATTGTTATATAATTAATAATTATATAACTAATGAACTATCTAACTATTATATAATTAATTATTAATAATTACTAATTAATAATTATAATGACTAGTTATAATTAATATTTATATTACTAATTAACTAATTAATAATTACTAATTACTAATTACTAATTACTAATTACTAATTACTAATAATTAGTAAGTGAAACTGAAAGCTTATAAATTATTTTTTATCATTATTTTTTATGATTTTTTTTGTTTTAAACTATTTTTTATATGTTTAATCCATGTTTTATGTTTCATTTATATTGGCCTTATAGTTTATATTTTATAGTCTTTTAAAGTCACGTACTTGAAAAATTTTAAGTTTCAAGTATGCTGTTTTGAAAGCTTATAAATTACATTTCATCAACATTTTTTTGTAAATTTATTTTGTTTTTAACTATTTATTATATGTTTAATCAATGTTTAATGTTTCATTATATTCGTTTTATAGTTTATATTTTACAGTCTTTCAAAGTCACGTACTTGAAACATTTTTAAGTTTCAAGTAGGCGGTTTTGAAAGCTTATAAATTATTTTTCATTAACATTTTTTTGTAAATTGCTTTTGTTTTAACTATTTTTTATATTTTTAATCCATGTTTTAAGTTTCATTTATATTGGTCTTCTATTTTATGTTTTATGGTCTTTCAAAGTCACGTACTTGAAACATTTTTAAGTTTCAAGTAGGCGGTTTTAAAAGCTTATAAATTATTTTTCATTAACATTTTTTTGTAAATTGCTTTTGTTTTAAACTATTTTTTATATGTTTAATCCATGTTTTAAGTTTCATTTATATTGGACTCCTATTTTATGTTTTATGGTCTTTCAAAGTCACATACTTGAAAAATTTTAAGTTTCAAGTATGCGGTTTTGAAAGCTTATAAATTACTTTTCATCAACATTTTTTTGGAAATTTCATTTGTTTTGAACTATTTATTATATGTTTAATCAATTTTTAAAGTTTTAATTATATTCGTTTTATAGTTTATATTTTACAGTCTTTCAAATTCACTTATTTGAAACATTTTTAAGTTTCAAGTAGGCGGTTTTGAAAGGTTATAGATTATTTTTCATCAACATTTTTGAGGAAATTATTTTTATTTTCATCTATTTATTATATGTTTAATCAATGTTTAAAATTTCATTTATATTGGCCTTATAGTTTATATTTTATTGTATTTCAAAGTCACGTACTTGTAACAGAATCCCACATCGGAAATGCAGAATCTACTGCACAGTAAAGGTAGAACCTGAATCCCACATCGAAAATGCAGAATGATTTTCAGGGAAAACCCTCTTATAAAAGGGAGGCCTGGGTAAGAGTTTCTGTCAGAATCCAGACTGCTGTAATGGCTGTAGTGCTGGACCTTTAATAGCAGAGAAATTATGTTGAATTTTTTTGTTTTGTTTATATATATATATATATATATAAAACAAAACAAAACAAAAAAAATAAAAATAAAAATTTTCAAAAAAAATATTTTTTTAGGAGAAAGGAGGCATCGCGGATGCCGCCTTTCACCCGCAGTGCAAAGGCGGCATCGCGGATGATGCCTTGCCCCCGAAATGCAAAGGCGGCATCCCGGATGCCGCCTTTAAGGTGCATTTTAAAAAAAAATCTGAAAGCGTTTTCTGGAAAATATTTTTTTTTTAAACGTAAAAAAAAAATCCCATCAAATTGACATGTGGTATATTCCTACATGTACCAAATGAAATGTGGATCATTTTCCTAAATTATTAAAAAAACTGAATTCATTTTGTCTTTATTAAGTACAGCACGTGTCTTATTTAGAAAGATATCAATTTAAACTGAAAACACAAACATTGATTCTTATCATTCACAACGTGTGTTAGTTTTGCATGATATTGATTCATACATGTCAAAAATGACTTATGAATCATTCTCTTTAAGTTCCAATATAATATGATCCTATTTTATTGGTTTTTTGTGAGTGACAAATATTTTGACCTAAAATGTCAATTTTAAACTGATAAGATATCATTTGAGTTACACCCAGCACACATTGTACTCGATTAAGGTGTGGATAATTCCAAAACATCAAAAAACGTTATTTGGATAATTTTCCTAAACCATGAAAACAATAAAAATGTATTTTATTGGTTTGGATAATGTGACATATGTTTTAAACAAAAATGGAATCTTAAAACTAAAAAAACACACTTTCAGTCATATTGTTAACATCGTGTATCAAATTGAGGTGTGGTTGGTTCCTACATATCACAAATGTCTAATGGATAATTTTCCAAAAGTAACTAAATATTATTCATCTATTTTATTTTTTTGTGTATGTGATGTGTATTTTCAATTAAAATATAAAATAAAAACTAAAAATGTATGCATTAATTCATACCAAGCACACTGTGTATCTGATTGAGGTGTTACTGATTGGGGTGTGGATGATTCATACACCATTCAATTAATTTTTCATAATACATATTTTGGGAAGATATAATTTTCCATTCAACTATTTAAAAGTCCATTGGGAGATGCATCCTTATGATTTAATTCACATTTTAGGTTTCATGAGGTTCCCTCTTTAATCCAAAAGAAACATGTTATATCTTTTATTTCATGTCTTATATAGTTTCAATCAAAATATTACTTCACAAAAGGTATTTGAAAAAATATGTATAATATATAAATTAAATAGAAATTAACATTAAAATATTAGTTAAATGGTGATAAAAATTAACTAAATAAGTAGTATGAATTCACCATTTTATAATTTATATATACATTATAGACCCATTTATATATCTTCATTTTCTTATTTGCATACTATAAATACAATATCTCACAAGAACATGTAGCTTATAACATGTTAATAGCTCTTTCATACTGGGAACACAACATATTGGATTAAGGTGCGACTGAATCCTACATGTCCCAAATAACGTATGAATCGTTTTCCTAAATTATCCAAAAAATATGAATTTGTTTACATGGTTTTGAGTATATAACCCATGATTTAAACTAAAATTTCAATTTTAAACTAAAAATCTAAAATTGAGACCATTATAGGAAAACCTTGAATCGAATTGGGGTTTCTATTATTCCTACACATTACAGATGTCTTTTTATTCAGCAATGTATTAAACATTAGGGGTTTCCTAATAGTATTTCAATTTTATAACCCCAAATGTTGAATTCATATAATAATAAAAAGAGAATTAAATAATTATGAGTGCATCAACCTTGATGATTTCATGATCATAGTACTTGGGGGAACCTTCCTTCTTTAATACTTCACCTATAATTGTTTTATATCTGATCCATTGGTGCTCTTAATAGAAAAAAAATGTTCATTTTATATGAAAATTAACAAAATAAGTATCAAATAAAAATGATGAGGAAATGAACTAAAAATTTAGATGAAATTATAATAAAATAAACTAAATATGTTGTATAAAGTAATGTCTTTAGGCTGTACGTATACAGTCTAAAACAACATAGTCTACCCATTCATTTCAAAACAAATCTATTTCCTATTTTAAATATGAGGACTATCGAAATTCCCAGTTTTACAAGAAAAATAAAAATAAAAATTTGTTTAATAAATATTTTAAATGAAATTGTAATTATCATTAGAAATACATATTCATGGATGTTAGTTTGTTTATATAACACAATATATTTAATAAATTTATAAACATAATAACCCAAATCAATTCAATTAGTTTTTTCTATCACTACAGAAACATTGATAAAGGTAATTAATTTTTTAATATATGTTTTGATGGTGATCTATTGTTATATATTCCTAAATAAGTATCAATTTGTACAATTTAATAGGGTTTGTGCTCATGGACTCTCCTCATGACATGATTTTGATTTAATTCGAACACCTCCCTATCATAAAATAATTTTCATTGAAAAATAATATAAAATTTATAACCCATATTTTATTTGTATAATGTTTTATATTGTGTATTGAATATCAAAAACATCATCACATGTGATCTATTTTTCAGGTATCCATTAATTGAATGGAAAAAATTAATCATTGGTATATCCAAATTGTTTTTAATGAGTAACTAATAATTCATAAAAAAAATAAGTAGTGAAATGAATGAAAATATAATTTATATGATTAAATTTTATAGTTTTACCCTAACTTCATAGATATTAAATTTAGTATGTCATCTATAAGTTTTATTTCAAAAATTATGACTAGTTTGTCCAATATTTGTTCATATTTAATTAGTCACAATGAGAATAGTCATGTGGAAGTTATGTGGGGACTAATGATTTGAAATTTTAATTCAACGGGGTTTCCCTTCAAATAGTATTTTTATATACACCTAAAAAATATTAAGAGTATTTAGTATTTATTAACATATTATATCATCTATTGGACAAAAAATAATGAAAACACACCTCATTTATTCATTTATAACTATGAATCCTAGAAATTCATGGTTGGGGTTTTTTTACATTTTTTATGACCAACATTTTCTATATTGGCCTCTATGTATATCTGTTCTACAAAATAAATTATGGTCATATAACATATTTTTAATTTTTTATCTATATGAACCATTAATGTTTATAAATGTGGAACTTGAAAAGAAATGGTAATGATACATTTTGATGACATTTTTGATTGGTTGGTTAATCTTTTATATCAATTTGATTTGAACATTCATTTCACCCATTCCATTTACCCATTTGTAAAAAAATCATTAGTTCAATCATTTTTCATTGATTGTTAAAAGTTTTTCCTAAAAAATAAATTAGAAAGGAATACCTTCTTTCCAACATGTATTTTTAAAAGATCAAATTGTCATACTATGAAACTTCCAATAACATGATTAACCATGTGAATATCTTCATCATCATGTGTAATAGGTATCTCAACAATTGGATCGTGAGCTACATAAATACCCACTCTCACATGACCAATTGAATGTTATTTTTTTGTGTAGAATATGTCCTTGGATATTGTACACAGTACCCCACAAAACATGGTGATGGGTGGGTGTTGATAGATTATAATCAAAATCATTTTTACCCTATAGAATATCGGTATAGGAAATGTACTAGTGTCCGACCAGTTTACATTTGAATGAAACAATTATGAAAATACTGATTACCTATTCTATGGAATAACTTTGATGGGAAAGGTTCACCACAAAGATAGTGGTGGTGTGGGGGATCTTCATGCAGTGGTTATTGTTGTGTTATTTCTTCTGTTTTATTCCTTCTAATAAAATATTCTAACAACTCAAACTGGCAATTAATATTTTATTCTAGATAATTTAATCATACATGAATCTATTCGATTTTTTTATCTTTATCCACATTCTCATTTCTCTAATCAAAATATGTTTGGGTTGAAACCCAAAAATATTCACCTCTGACTCAGACTTACTGATCTGGATGCTTCAAGGCCATTGGTAGTTGTTGTTCATTGGTTAAATCTGATCATGATCCTTATTTATAATTTAGATAAAAAATATAAGAAAATAATTAATCATTTTTATGAAATAAAAATTTACATTATTTTTTATTTTCATGTCATACATATATATGATTCCCACTCTTTTTAAGTTTTTTCATCTATTATTATCTTTTCCTTATTTCCACATGCCTTCTTCTATAGAACATGACATGAAATGTATGTTTCATTATATTTCATGTCATGAATTTTCATATAAAAATTTAACATAATTATGTTCTTTTTTCATGTGACATAAAAGTATTACTATAGATTTAAAATACAAATCATTTTTATTAAGTGAAGTGTACACATTACTTTATTTATGGTTGGGTAATGTTTGTCTTTCTGAAAGTTAATTATTTTTAGTATTTAGTTTATATTTCATAAATTTAAAATTCTGAATCAATGTGATTAATACATTTATTTTTAGAAAGGTATTTCTGATCAAAATGTACTGAAATAGTTGTCTTTTCTTGATGAATAATAATCGCATTTCATGTTTGATGGTTTATTAGGTGTGTATACATCTATGGTGGGTGAGGGATTATTTTCCTTTCAGTATCATTGATATGATTCTTAATAAAAAATATTAAAATCCCCTATAATCCTTCCTAGTTATAATTAATAAGATTTTCATTCATGATTCATCTACTATAAATGCACTCTTCACGATATAATGAAGAGTAAATCACCATTTCATTATTGTTTTAGTAAAATTAAAAATATATCATAATTTACCACTAATATATTCTAAAATTAGGGACTTAATCATAGAAAAAACATTTTTCCATGATTTTATATGAACCGGCACACGCATTTGATTGGTTATCCAAATGAAAATAATGACCATTGCCTTATTAGGGTTAACAAGCTGTCCATGTGCATTCCTTCCATCCTCGAATTTGATGCCTTTATTTCAAACCTTAATAATTTTTTCTAACCCCATAATTCTATGAAGATCGTATTTTTTGGGAAAAATTTTATTCATTATATACCATTTATTCATATTTAACATCAACAATGAATTGTTCCTTCATATTGGCATCACCAGCCTATTAAGAATCGTATTATTTCTCTGAATTTGGAGCATCTGTATTTTGAGAGACCTGTTGTTCCTAAGGATAGAATGTACCAACTTGTACTAAAGTCATTATCTATATAATTGGATGAAAAATTAATTTATATTACCTAAATGAAGTAGTGAAAAGATAATAATATGAGGGAACATAATGTATATTTTAAAAAAACCTAATTATAGAACACTCTTTTAATTAAAGGGTGAAAGAATTCGGACCTACTATTGAGTATCCAAATCCACTCATTTTGGTCTCTTATATCATACTGGACCTCATCTATATTGGGACCACTAAAAAATTATTCTGATATCCCAATGAAAGGTTTGACCTCGTTTGAATTGAAATCTAACCCATTTGTTGTATTGGATGACAATATAATAATTTATCACTTTTAGTTTTCAAGATCTATATAAAAAATACATGTACTGCATGTGATTCCATTTTAAATATTACTTCTTTATTCACTTATTTAAAGAAATATACTCCCACAAATCCCAATTCATCTATTTTAACTATACTCTTGTTATCAACCCACATTCATTGAAATATCCTCACATATAATGTTTTATAATACAGCTCCCATATTTTTTTATGATTCTAATGTATTACATATTAATATAAAAAAATTTCAATCCTTGGTACTAGATACACGAATCATTTCATCCACAAGTGTTCATCCACTCTTTTCATAGTACTGTGTTCATCAGGATCATTTATATAGAACATATAACAATTAGTTACATAACCATTATAATATAGTATATGCACACTTGGTCCTTTGGAAAGCCATCAAAGGTGTTATAAAATTGAATCTATTTTATCACTTGTCTCCATAAAAATATAGTCTCAAAACCATCCTATATAATTTTTATTATGTGTATTTTATATCCATATTTCATCCCTAAGTGGATTAAAATACCTAATAATTACTTTGTGGTTTTTGACATATAGTGACACCTCTAAACAATTATGAAAAATTTAAGGTGATATTTTTCCCACTCAATACTAATAAATGTGACAAAAAATATTCTATAAATTTGGCCACCCCCAAGCCACCTGGTGTGATAAGATTTCATTATAAAAATATGTCCACAGTATACATATAGTTGTTATATAATTCAAAAGATTCCTCAACAACATATCACTCTACAATACATCATTTTTTCCAACATTTATTTTTGATATACCCATTCAAAATTTTCATATAGTGTTCAATAGAGTACAACCATCTATAATTTGCATTACCACATAGTCAAATCCCTCTTACTAAATGAATAATCATGTGAACCATCTTATAAAAGAATTAAAATGGGAAGATATAGCAACCCATATTTAACATACATGGATATTACATTATTTTAGATGAATAATCAGTACATTATAATAATACAAGCCATAGGACCAAAATAGTTTAGTATCTTCAAAAACATGGAATCAAAATCTTCTATCATGGTGAATAATGTTCCACATCTCATGTAAATACTTCAACCTTTAGTACGTCTACCTAAGACCTTTCATCGTAACATAGGTAAATGAAACATAAGAAAGGGGTGTGTTAAAACACTCAATAAGGCTAAATACAATAGATATGTAAGCATAATCATGAGTATAAGGGTATGAGAACATGATAAAGAAAATAGAAGGTCATACCCTACATATCAAAGATCATTTACATGAAACATGGCATAAATATTGGTATTTAATAAGGAATTAATATTAATGAAATAAATAACATAATCCATGAAATCATAATATATGAATAAAACATGGAATTGTGGTAGACACATAAGCATATAATATGATTTCTATATTAGAAATGGAATCACTTCCAAGACTATATTTTTAGTGTAGGTTCACTCCCCATACCATCTTGGTGGTCATAGTTCACTCCCATGACCATCTTAGTATCATGATTTCACTCCTCAAAACATCTTGGTAGTCCTGGTTCACTCTGATGGCCATCTTAGTAGTCAAGGTTCATTCCCAAGACCATATTAGTCAATTTAAAGAGATATAAGTATTTACCCAATGCATTAGAGGGAGATATATCTCCAAACTATCTCAAAATGAAATTATAGATACATGTTCTATAAGATCATAAATAATCATATCATAACCCATGAAATTAAATTGATATCATAAACATGTGATCATATCATAACTTGTGAAAAAAGAAAGCTTTTGTAATCATTTCCTTAAAATAATATCCTGTGAAATATAAATGTATTTCATAAACATATAACCCATGAAAGAGAGACATATGTCATAAACATATAACCCATAAAAGAGAAATCGATTTCATATACATATAACTTCTGAAAAAATAATATGGTTTCCTAAATACCATGACATTAAACATAACCCATTCATAGAAAGAATATGAATGGAACCTTTAGATCATTTAATAGAAGGGAATGAGTAAAATAAATGGATTTCATCGTATATGAAAAATAATTTTGAAATATATTTCAAAATGGTTTCTTGAGTAAAATATAATTTCTTTTTTTAAAAAGGGATTTTTAATATATAAAACCATTTGAAAATAATTTCATTAAAAAATATCTTGAAAAGTTATAAAGAAGACTTGAAATAATTTTTAAAACCTTTTCCCTTTAAAACATATAAAATAAGGTACTAAACATTTAAAAAACGTTTTCTTTAAAAACACTTGGAAAACATATAAATAAATATTTAAAATGGTTTGAAAATCATTTCTCTAAACATAAATTTAAAACTTATAAATACGACCGGAAAAAAATTTCAAAACATTTTCCTTTAAAACTTATAAAATATTCTTGAAAAATTTATGAAAACCATTTTCCTTGAAAATTATAAAAGGATCCTGAAACTTTTTTGAAAATAATTTTTCCTTGAATACTTTTAAAATAAACTTTAAAATATTTTGAGAACCTTTTTCATTAAACAATTATAAAATAATATTGAAAAAATTAAAAATATTTTCTTTGAAAATATATTTTAAGTCATTATTTCAAAAATTAGCCTTTAAACATGAAAATAATTCTTTAAATGATTTATAGTGGATAAATTCTTACATGTCCGAAGAGGAAAAAAGATCATTCATTTTTCATAGTAATGGTTAAAAAATGACTCTTTTGGAAAGTGATGTGATTATTACATTAAAAACAATGGTAATATAAAAAAGGGTAAAAATATATTTTATATATTAATGTATAATGGTATAATATTCTTGGTATCCCTTTTTAGAAAGCATAGTTTTGAATGAACATAGATTTCTGACTGAAGAGAGGGTAAAATCAAGATTTCTTAAAAACAATTTCTTAACAATATTATGTACAAAAATAGTGTAACAAATGGTACCAATATATGAATAAATAACTAATAAATAGAGGAGAAAAAAAATCATGATTTTCTTCAGATATGGGTCATAATATTTCCTCAAATGATTTATAAACAAAAATAGTCTCAAAAAAGCAACAATATTGTTATTATAACTTGGTATCATGGGATCACAATATCCATATAAGAAGAAGATATTATATGAAGATTAAAATTTAATTAAAATAATTAAATTCCAGATATAACATATAAAATCGAAGTATGTACACCATGAATTATAATTTAGTTGCATAAAAAACACGAGTTTGAAAGAAGGGAAACTAAGAGAAAACTATTTTACCCATTTGGTAACTTTTGAAACATAAACCCCATGTAATAAATATCATAAAATGGATATTTGAATACCCATAAATTAAATTATGACATATATAGAATAAAATTATGGTTAATACATACATCACAGAAAAGGAAAAAGTGTAATACATAGCATGTATCTCACGGAAATAAAAAGTGAGATTAAATCCCCTTTCCTCGTATCTTAACTCTCATCGTACTCATTCAAAACACCTGTATAATAAATATAAATTTATTATACCTATTTTATAGAACCATATTCTTATATATAATAACATATATGGTTTTATTATGACCTTATATAATGTTATTTTAACAATCCTATGTTAAGGTTTCACTTCGGGTAATATTCGCTTTATTCTTCACATGTGCTTTAATTTCATATATTTGTGGTATTTATAATTTATATCATGATTTAAATAAGTTAAACCATGATATAGATATAGTTTATATACAATAAAGTTTTATTATAATAATATATATTATATATTTTTATGAAACAGAATAAACCATTGATGGAGAAGGTGGGTTGTACGTACGCATGAACGCTATTTCTGTTTAATTGTTGTGTTAAAAGAAAGAAATAAAATAAATATATGTGTATATATATATAATTATTAAAATATATTTATTATATCATATATGTATTATATAATCACTAAAATCCCCATTAATAAAATCCATGTAGTGTATGAATGAATAATATTGCTTTGAGGGGCGACAGTCCACACTTTCTCAAACAAAATTATCGTTTTAAGACCAAATGAAAAATAGAAAATATTTTTTTTTTAAATAAATAAATAATATGGAAGAAATAATATTTAAAATATAATATATATATATATATATAGAGTTTCCATAATAATTTTCATCATTATAGGAAGTAAGGAAAATTTAACAATCATCATTTACTGAGGCGGTAGTTCACTGTACACAAAAACAGTATGTTAGTTATACATTAGATGGAGGTGTGTGTAAGTGTAAGTTGAAACCTTATTATAACAACATCATAGTATATTTAGGAAAATTTTTTAAACAATAATTGAAAAAATAAATTTTAGGTGGTGGTGACAGAAAATAATAGAAAGGACTTGAGAGAAGATGTTACCTCTTATTCTTGTAAATCCTTTTGGTTTATACCAAAAGGCTTCCATAGTGTTACTTATACCCAAGGTAATTCCTGAATGAGGAATTTGGGATTATTGAGAATATTATTTGAAAAATCTTTTACAAAATTAATAGGATTGAGAGGTGTGATGAAGTGGGACAGTTGGTGGCCCTTTATAGGGAAGGAAAAGGTCTCACTTAAAAATTATGAAAACAAGTTAGGTTTACACATGTTCTTTGCTAAGAAAAGGCATACCAAAAAAATATGTCAATAATGGAATGTATATTTCCAAAATATGGCCATAAAATGGCTCTTTTACAAGTTTAGAGGTCATTTTAGCCCCTAATATTAAGGTTTGGTTCCTAATTAACCTTAATTTTACTTTAATCATTGTGATTATTTTTTATCATTATGATTAATTTTAATCACTTTTACTAATAATTTTGGTCAAATATATACACGATCTAATTAAAATCAAATTATTATTCTGATTTCAATGTTTTATTTCAGTTTTTAGAAATTAAATTCACAGAAGTGGGAAAATTATCTTTAATTCTAATCTCATTGATGGGATGAAATTACTTTTTTTTCATGTAGAAATAAGTCTAAAAGTTTATTAATTTTTTTATAAATTTAAAAGTGAAATTAATGATAATGACATAAATTATATTAAAAGATGTATAATTTATCTAATTTTACCTTAAAAAAATTTTAAATTATAATTTAACAATAATAATTATTTAAAAAAAAGGCAATTATTAACTAAAATGCAGTATTTTCACTATTCATCAAAAAATGATATTTTTCAATAAAATCCAAAAAATATATTACCCTAGTATAATTTTGACATTATAAATTAAAAAATTAGGTTTACTTTAACAAATTAATTTTCTAAATGGGTCTAAAATTAATTTTATTATTAAAAGAGGTTTCTTTGAGAAAATGGTATTTTAAAACATAAAAGAAATTTTCCAAAAATTATATACTTCTTTATAAATAAGTACTATCTATATAAATATATTATAAATAATATTCTAAAATTATTTATTACTATTAATAAAACTTATTGTAATGGATATGTTATAATTATCTCATTTAAATAATTTTAATAATAAAATTATGTTTCGTAGAAACATTAGTGTTGTGTGTAACATATGTCAAGTTGATGTTGTGTGTAAAATATGTTGAGTCATGGTTCCATGTAATGTATGTAGAGTCTATGTAATTTGTGTCATATGTTGAGTTGGTTTCATGTAACGCACTCCATGTCGATGTTTCGTGTAACATAATCCAATTCTTGGTTTCGTGCAATATACGTTGAGTCTATCTTCTATGTATCGTATGCCGATTTTGCGTCATGTAATGCATGCCAAGTCAGTGTTATGTGTAACATACATCAAGTAGGTGTTCTGTGTACTGCAATCCAAGTTGGTTTTAAGTTAAATGAATGTTTGGATTTTTATTTTAATATATATATATATATATATAACAATTTAAAGTGTCAAATGAAATGAAAAGTATCAAAAATAATAGTAATTTGAAAAATATAATTCATGAAACATCGGGTTGTTACATTACAACTGTAATGTCCAGGTTTCGGGTACCACTTCATGGGTGCCCCGAACTCAGTTTGCCATGTGACCACAAGCGCATTTCCCCAAACGCCAGTGGATGCCGACTAGCAGTGAGGGCCTAGGTCTGATAGTGGGGAAACTATGCCCTCATTTGTCAAAGTGTAGTGCAGCGGAATAGAAAAATAGCATACAACCAGCGGAAGTGGTAAAAAGTATAAATAACAGAAATGGATAACTGCTTATAACAAGGAAACCAGCAGTCATATATATATGTAAATTCAACATGCCACTATTCTATAAAACATCCAAACATGTTACACTGCAATACAATACAACTGATTTACAAGTACAGAAAAGAAAAATAGAACAGCAAGCAGCATCGCGAGCCAAGCTTGGTCCCATTCTCCCCTACTTCCCAGCAACAAATCAAGTACCTGTATAGGGACCATTTCCCTTATCCACACCTGCAAAAATGTAATCCTTTTGAGCTGAGGAAATGACCCAAACAGGGTGTGAAAAATAAGTTCCAGTAGGCACCCACCGAAGGCTCATGCCCAACTGTGTGAAAATATGCAACAACAGTGTGCAGTAGTAAAATGCAATAAACAAGGAAGTACTCAAAAGTAACTAACTTTACAAGTTATATTTTCAACTTATTATTCTTTTTCACATTCAATTTAACATATCACCATAGTGAACATTCTAAGTAAAACAAACAGTGTCCTCAGATGCGTAAACCCTTACCCTCAGGTAAAGAGAATCTAAACACATGAATCTACCCACAGGCATATCGAATATTGCCCACAGGCGTACGAGGTGTCTCCCACAGGCACAGAATCAACTACCAACAGGCATGGAAGAAGTTGCCCATAGGCTAAGTAGTACATTTCCCACAGGCTAATAACAACATCTCCCCTTAGGCTAAACAAGTAACCAGGCCATTCCCAACAAGGAAACAAGAAATACACATGCAATTCCTCTCAAATAAAATTCTATAATCATTATTATAATGCCATACCCTCGGGTATCATGTCCAAATAGGTAAATAGGGAAACGCACCCCCAGGGTGGTCCTGGATCTAAGAATCGATCCCGAAAAGAAGTTTATTATCACATTTAAATTACCTATATAATTATAGGTATTTAATTCAACAAGGCCTCATCCATACGACACCCCATTCATGGGCACGTATCACAATGGTACACAAAAATGCACATCGGTTGGAAATTAAACACCAAGCCACCTACCTCGATCACCCGTGATAGATATACCCGAATTACGCCTTCTGAAACATCCAAGAATGTCATAGATCTAAGTTATAAGAATTTTCACTCAACCTCAAACAACATCCCATAGAGAAATAATTGGAAAGAAACACTAAAGGAGAAGGATGCTCTTACCCGTGCGGTTCTATTAAGATCAACGGAGATGGAATCGGCTTCCCAGTTCGCGATCGGTGGATCTCCAAAGCTTAGGTTGTCTCCTTGAGCTTCCCTCCGGTGTTCTAAGCTTCCTCTGTGAACAGAGGACGCTACATCCTATTTTAAGCGGGAAAAAAACACGGTGTGTACTTTCAAGTACATGGCGTGTACATTCAATTTTTTAACTGTTCCTCTGGCATCTTCTCACCAGCATGGCACTGTTCATCTGTCAACATGAGTAAACAGAGTGTATGCCTCTTTACACGGCATGTACTGTCACCCAGCTGGCTACTACCTTACTATTCGCCTGTCGACTGACTACACGGCATGTAAATACAAACTACACAGCGTATAGTCAGTTTTTAAACCATTCATCACCGACATGGTTACACGCCATGTGTACTTATCCCACACGACCCAAAGTACACGGCATGTGGAAAAGTACATGGCTTGTAGTCACAAAATTTAGGATTCTTTCACATTTTCCTTATTTTGTCAAAAACACCTAAGGAAAAGAGAAAAGAAGAAACTCATACCTTAAAAATAAGAACCGGGTTCTTAGAAACTCCCCCCCCCCCCTTAAAGAAATTCATCCCCTAATTTCCCTTCCAAGGGTGGTGAAGATATAGCTGTGAAAAAATCTGTCCACTGAGTATGTATGTCAGTCTCCCGCTCCCAGGTTTCGTCCTGCACTTGGCCATGCTACCATAGCACACGTACGAGAGGAACTAATCGGCCTCAGAGAACCTTTGTGCTCCTATCAATGATACGAATCGGATGCTCCTCAAAGGACGCATCTATTTCAATCTCAACCTACTTGGGATGAAAGACATGAGACAGGTCTGAATGATAGAAACACAACTGAGATATATGGAAGATGTCGTGCATTTCTTGGTACCTCTGTGGTAACTGCAACCAATAGGCAACCAGCCTGACTCTCTCTAGAATCTCAAATGGCCCCACATACCTCGGTGAAAGTTTACCCTGTCTCCTGATCCACCTCTGTCCCAACCTCGGTGAAACATGCATGAAAACCTAATCCCCAACCACGAACTCCAAGGGTCATCTGTGGCGATCAACATAAGATTTCTGACGAGACTGTATGGTAGTCATCCGCTTCTGAAACAACTGGACCTGCTCAGAAGTCTCCTGCATGAGACGTGGTCCCAGTAAAGCTTCCTCACCTGTCCATAACCATCACAAGGGTGATCGGCATAGCCTACAATATAAATCCTCGTAAGGATCCATCTCTATAGTATCCTGAAAATTATTATTATAGGCAAACTCGACCACGGGTATATGATTCTTCCAAGAGCCCCCGAAGTCTAGGAAGTATGCATGCAGCATGTCTTCAAGCACCTGTATCGTACGATCTGACTGACCATCGGTCTGAGGGTGGTAAGTTGTGCTCAGAAGCACCTATGTACCTAGTGCCCTCTGAAACCTCTTCCAGGAAAGAGACGTAAAATGGGTATCCCTATATGAAACGATAGAATGGGGGACCCCATGAGGACGTACTACCTCTCGGATATACAAATTCCCAAGATCATCAACTCTGAAGGTCTCCTTTATCCGAAAAAATTGAGCTACCTTTGTGATTCTATCCACAACAACCCACACAACATCATTGACTTGAGGTGACCTCAGTAACCCCATCACAAAGCCCATCGTAACATCATCCCATTTCCACTCTAGAATATGTATCTTCTGTAACAGTCACGCTGGCCTCTGATGCTCCGCCTTCACAAGCTGACAGGTGGAACACCTCATAACAAAACCAGCTACATCCCTCTTCATTCTTGGCCAACAGTACTGACGTCTCATGTCTCGGTACATATTTGTAACCCCGGGATGAACTACCCAAGATGAATCATGAAACTCTCGCATCAGCTCCTAGCGTATATCCCCTATAACCCACACTCGTCCATGAAAACAGAATACTTCATCATCGCATATCATCCAACCCAGAGAAGGGTCCTCACTGGTCACTAACTCTTGTAGAACTAGGCCTTCTGAATCAGATAGCTATCTCATCCTCACTCTATCAAGGAGGGTAGAGGTTATAGATAAAGATGAAATATAGTTCTTCCCCTAACTGTCGTTCACCTCCAAATGCATCTCAAAGAACAAATCCATAAGCTTCTATTCACCACTGGCCTCTTACACTGCCTGTATCTAAGTCTTCCTACTCAGTGTATCAGCCACTGCATTACCCTTATAGGTGTATAGGCAATCTCAAAATTGAAGGACTGAAGGTATTCATCCCGCCTTTATTGCCTCAGGTTCAAGTCACGCTGGGTAAAGATGTACTAGAGACTTTTGTGGTCCGTGAACACCACAAAATGTTCTCCCATGAGATAATGTCTCAAAAATCTCAACGCATGAACAACTACAGTCAACTCGAGATCATGCATCAGGTAATTCCTTTCATGTGGACTCAACTACCAAGACCCGTACTCAACTACATGATTTCCCTGCATCAACACAGCTCCTAGCCCAATACCTGATGCATCATAGTAAATTGTATAGCTCTTCCCCTACTCTGGGAGTATCAGGATCGATGCTGATGTCAACTTTACCTTCATCTCCTGGAAGGCTGTCTTGGAATCTTCTGACCAAACAAACTTCACACCCTTCATAGTCAAACCCATCATCGGCGCTACTAAGCGGGAGAAGTCCTGTATGAAGCATCTGTAGTAACCAGCCAGCCCCAAGAAACTTTGTATTTCAAACACGTTCTTAGGATGATCCTAGGAAACTACTGCTCTCACCTTCTCTGGGTCTACTAGAACTCATACCTCTGAGATGATATGACCTAAGAACTGTATATGGTCCATCCAAAAGTGGCACTTTGAGAGATTAGCATATATCTGATGCTCTCTCAGTGTACTCAATACGATCTCAAGATGGGTGGCATGGTCATGTCAATTGTAAGAGTACACCAAGATATCATCCACGAATACTACCACAAAAGAATCCAGATAAGGATGGAACACACGATTCATCAGATCCATGAAAACTACTGGTGCATTCGTGAGTCCGAACAGCATAACTATATACTCGTATAGACAATACCTGCTCCTGAAAGCTGTGAGAGGTATATCAGATGGTCTAATGTGCAGCTGATGATATCTTGATCTCAAGTCAATCTTCGAGAACACTCGTGCTCCATGAAGTTGATCAAAAAGATCATCAATCCTTGTCAAGGGATATCGGTTCTTAATCTTCAACTGGTTTAGCTTCCGATAATCCACACAGAGTCTGAGGGTATCGTATGCCTTCTTTTTAAAAAGGACAAGAAAACCACAAGGAGACGTACTGGGTCGGATAAAACCCTTTTCTTGTAACTCCTCTAACTATCTCTTGATCTTCTGCACCTCTGGTGTAGCCATCCTATAAGGAGGAATGGACACCGGTGCTGCTCCTGGCACAAGCTCAATAGATAAATCCACCTCTCGCTATGGAGGAAGAGCTAAAATGTCATCCGGGAAGACATCCCTGAAAAGATCAAACACTAGAGGGAAATCCATCTGACAAGTCCCCTGGTCGTCCAGATATAAGCTCGAAATATGGGCTATGATACCACCCCACCCATGATGCTCTGGTCCATCTCGACTTGTCCAAACATCCCACTCGCCCTTGTATATAAACTCTCTGCCCTTTGGTGCCGTGAAACTCACCCTACGACGATAGAAATCCACAAAGGCTCGAAAGGGAACCAACCAGTCCATCCTAAGAATGACATCATAACTAGTCATCTCTATGACATAGAGGTCCCAGAGGAAGTGACACCCACAAACCTCAAGGGGGGACTCATTGCACTGACACAGACTAGCCGTTCTAGTTCCCAACAGAGTGTCTAGAGTCACAACAGCAGAAGAAGTAGAAACATAGATCCCAAGGATCTCCAAAATGGGTACAGATATAAAGCTATGTGTAGCACCCGTATCAAAAAGTACTAAAGATAAGACAGAAGCTACTAGAATAGTACCTATGAATGTAGAAGGTCTGGGATCCTGCTCCTACTGGGTCTGTTACACTGCATATGTCTGCCCAGTGTCACGGCCCTGCAACACAGCCTGACTACCCTGAGCTATCCCACCCTGCTACTTCTGAGATCCTGGTGTCTGGCTACCATGTCCACATCCACCATCCCTGCCTGCACGCCCTAATGTATTCTATTTCCCCGGTTGGTAAGAAGCTGCTGGTCCTTCCCCCACATGAGGAGTCTGCACAGAACCCCTCTCACTAGCCACTAGTAGAAATTCCCTACAAAAGAGATTTAGATGACCCATCCTGCCCCAATCCAGACATTCCACTGGGTCACGTGGACACTAAGGTCACTTGTGCCCCTCCTTACCACACTGGTAGCACATGACCTGGCCACATGAAACATTCTTCTGGATGGTACTGCCACCCTGAGAGAAGTCCATCTATCTCTTTTACCAGTAGAAATAGAACCAGAAACTGGTGCTGAACCACCCTAGCCAACACCACTAGCTTCCCACAGGTTCCTTTTTTAATCAGTGCTTGGTTCACAATAGCATGTACTGAGGGCAACCTGAAAACATTAACCAGTTCTCAGATGTCATATCGAAGACCATCCTCAAAGCGTCTGGCTCTCAGTGCCTCATCGCCTACCAGAACGGGTACAAAACGCTAATGCTCGGTGAACCAAGCAGAATAATCCATCACTGACATAGCGCCCTGCTGAAGATTCATGAACTCTCAAGCTCGATCATCACTCAACATCTCTGGGAAAAATAATTCATAGAAGGCTATCTAGAAATATTCCCATGCCATGTCTCTGTGATGCTCTGACTGGGTGGTAACATCCCACCACATCTTTGTGGAATCACGCATCATATAAGTCGCGAGCATGACCCTCCGCCCTGGAGGCATCTTTAGGTGCTCGAAAATAGTCTGCATCGACCCTAGACAAGACTCTGTATCCTATGGTCCACCATCCCCTAAAAATAAAGGCATATGCTGCTACTGGAAGATACGAGTCAGCTCATCCATTGATGTGGCAGCCGGCGGTGCTCCCTGAAAGGTCTGCATGAACCACATAAAGCCTTCACGGAACTACGCCTCCACGCCTGTGTCCGGTATTATGGCTAGTGCCGCATCTGGATTTGTTGGAGGATCAACTGGTAGCCCTTGGCCCACCATCTCTAGAGTATACTTGTTGTCGCTCTCCTGGAGAACAACACATGAACGTCTCGATGGAATGACACTACAAGGTCAAACGCTCACCTTAGATCAAGATTACCACAGTCTGAAAATGAAGAAACCAAAAGGGGAACCGGAGGAATAAGGAATTCAAAATTGCACAAGAAGACTACACAACATCTATACTGACTACACGGCGTGTACCTGAATTTTCATCCCCTGCCCGGGTCCTTCTACATGGTCAATCCATGCGGCTCCCGTTAAACAAAACTATATGGCATTTATATAACCTACACGGCGTGTATGGTGTAATTTTCCAACTGCCCAAGTCATTTGTGACACCGCCGACTACTCGGCTTGATACTAAAAAGCATGTTACACTCGCACACGGTGTGTACACTACCCCGTTTCCCGGCCACATGGTTAGGTCCACACGGTCTGTCACTAGTCAAGACTACACGGCGTGTCCCATAGGTACACGGAGTTTACTAAACGATCTTTTCTGACCTGTTTTGTTCTTTAAACGGCCAGATAAATAGCTCCGACTACATGATGTGTTCTATAGTGGACACGGCGTGTATGTCATAAGGTCTCCTTCGTCCGTGTTTGTTAGTTACATGGAAGACTCTGGGTCAATACTACAAGGTGTGCACATCCATTAAACGGTGTGTTCGCCCCAAGAATTTCCCTTCCCCGTGTCCCCGCCCACACGGTCTATGACACGGGAAGAGACTACATGGCGTGTACATATGGTACACGGAATGTACTCAAAAAGTTTTCTTTTCTTCCCAAACAAAAGAACAAACACGGCGTGTTTAAGGTACTACACAGTGTGTATACTGGGTTTTTGGACAGCATGCCTCAAAAACTTCTCTGGAACCCATAAAATACAAAAAAACAACACCTAAGTCCCAAATTTCAATCCGCGAGGTCCCATAATCCCTGAAAATAAATTTTTGGTATCTTATATGTGTTCCAACCGGATAACAGCCAATGATCCACAAAATTTCTGTCAATGAGGGCCCATACTCCCCAAAAACCAAAGATTGGCATCCATTCTATAACAGGTTCACACAATAATACCCTATCAAACAGCAGATATCAATCAAATTAGCTATCAAAATATCATTCCTTTTCTAGCACAACATCTATCACAACAACATGCAATTTATAATGCAAATACATGGCATTGAAACTATGCCTAGTATGTGATTTCTAGAATCAGCCTAAATGATGCATGAGATGGTATACCCTCATCTCATCGGGTGGAATCCAAATAGAACCCATGAATAAAATATATACTGAACAATACAAGTCTGTCACCCTTCAGTGAAAATTGATTCAATTATAAAATTGCAAAATAAGAAAAAAAAATTGCAACATGAGGTAAATTGGCTTTTCCCTATACACAGGTTAGATAAACCCGGGAACCGCTTATTACCAACTACCTTTCTCTTCATATCCCTTAATAAAGCTCTAAATAGTATGTCAGTGAAAAGAACCTCCTTTGATACCACTTTGTAACGTCCCGATTCCGGGTAGCACTCTACGGGTGCCCCGAACCTGGTTCTCCACGTGACCTCAAGCGCATTTCCCCAAATTCCAGAGGCTACCGACTAGCAGTGAGGGCCTAGGTATGATAGTAGGGAAACTATGCCCTAATTTGTCAAAGTGTAGCGCAGTGGAATAGAAAAATAGCATAAAACAAGTGGAAGTGGTAAACAGTATAAATAACAGAAATGGATAACAGATTATAACAAGGAAACCAACAGTTATATATATATGAAAATGCAACATGCCACTATTCTATAAAACAACCAAAACATGTTACACTGCAATACAATAAAACAAAAGTACAGGTACAGAAAAGAAAAACAGAACAGCCAGCAGCATCGCGAGCCAAGCTCGGTCCCATGCTCCCCTACTTCCCAGAAACAAATCAAGTACCTGTATAGGGACCCTTGCCCTCATCCACACCTGCAGAAACGTAATCTGTTTGGGCCAAATACATGACCGAAACAGAGTGTGAGAAATAAATCCCAGTAGGCACCCACCAAGGGCTCGTGCCCAACTGTGTGAAAAGATGCAACAATAGTGTTCGGTAGTAAAATGAAATAAACTAAACAGTACTCAAAAGTAACTAACTTTACCAGTTATATTGTCATATTATTATTCTTTTTCACATTCAATTTAAGATATCACCACAGTGAACATTCTATGTAAAACAGCCAGTGTCCTCAGACAAGTAAACCCTTACCCCAAGGTAAAGAGAATCTAAACACATTAATCCTCCCACAGGAATATTGAATATTGCCCAAATTCATACGAGGTGTCACCCACAAGCATAGAATCAACTGCCCACAGGCACAGAAGAAGTTGCCCGCAGGATATGTAGTACATTGCCCACAGGCTAATCACAAAACTGCCCTCAGGATAAACAAGTAACCAGGCCATTCCCAATATGTAAACAAGAAATACACATGCAATTCCTTTCAAATAAAATTCTATAATAATTATTATAATGGAATACCCTTGGGTATCCTGGCCAAATGACTAAACAGATAAATGCACCACTGGGGTGGTCCTGGATCCAAGCATCAATCCCAAACATCAGTTTATTATCACATTTAAATTACCTATACAATTCTAGGTATTTAATTCAAAAATGCCTCAGCCATACGACACCCCATTCATGGGCGCGTATCACAACAGTACACAAAAACGCACATCAGTTGGAAATTAAACACCAATCCACCTACCACGAGCACCCGTGATCGATATAATCAAATGATGCCTTCTGAAACATCCAAGAACATCGTAGATCTGAGAAAGAATAATTCTTGTTAAACCTAATATAAATTCACTTAGAAGAATAATTGGAAAGAAATACTCAAGGAGAAGGAAGCTCTTACCCGCGCGGTTCCAGCAAGATCGATGAAGGTGGAATCGGCTTCTCAGTTCGTGATCATCGGATCTCCAGATCTCTGGTTGTCTCCTTGACCTTACCTCCAATGTTCTATGCTTCCTCTGTGAACAGAGGAGGCTAATGCCTAATTTAAGTGAAAAAACAAAATACACGGTGTGTACTCTCAAGTAAACGACGTGTACTTTCCATTTTTTAATTGTTCTGTTGGCAGCTTCTCACCAGCGTGGCACTGTTTATCTATCTACATGAGTACACGATGTGTATGCCTCTCTACATAGCGTGTACTATCACACAGCTGGCCAGCACCTTACTATTTGTCTACGGATAGAATACACGGAAAGTAAATACAAACTACACGGCGTGTAGTCTTTTTTTACACCTTTCATCGCTGACATGGCTACACGCCCTGTGTACTCATCCCACACGTCCAAAAGTACACAGCATGTAGAAACATTCACAGCGTATAGTCCCAAAATTTAGGATTTTTCCCCATTTTCCTTATTTTGTCAAAAACACCTAAGGAAAAGAGAATAGAAAAAACCTGTACCTCAAAAATAAGAACAGGGTTCTTACAAAAACCCTCTTAAAATGATGTTTGAAATAGAAATTTTTTTGTTTCGTCAAAGGTTTAATACTTGAAAGTTTCATTCATAGAAACCCACATCATAGAAATGGATACTAAAACTTCTTTTAAAAAAAGATGGCAACATAGATTTAACCCAATGTAACATATAACTATGTTTCCACATAGGAGAACATATGTGGGAATTCAAAACATGGATATGGAATAAAAATATAACTATCATGTTTTGATGGACAGTGATAGAGAAAATTATTTGTAGAAAGATAACAATATTAAATCCATAAATATGTGATGAACAAAGGGACCATCTGATTCATTAGAAATGGAGATAATAGAATAAAATTTCTGGTTTCAATATCCTTTTTCTTAAAGTTAAAGAATTGTTTTGGAAATATATACTTACATGATTTCAAGATAATCACACCCTTCGTTGTTCCTTGATCCCCATCACCCCTTTCTTCAAAAGGGATGGTGAATTTTTCATTCCTGAAGAAGTAACTGATCATGAGATTCATGATATTCTATCCCATATGACATCAATTATCATCAACACAATGTTATTTTAATAGGATATCCAATATTCATAAATCCTCATATATATATATATAACAATTTAATCTTACTATATCCATCTGATGTTAAACTAATACTTTCCATAAATGGTTAACCATATAACCCTTCTGAATGATGAAAATTCAAATTTCTAGAAATAAATTTATGAAATTTCCTTAACATTGATCCCTATATATCACAACAAACCACTTGGTTTTCACATTCCAAACATGTGAATACCCTCATCCTATATTTCCTTGAAACATGGTAATGACCATAATTATCATAAATCCTTTTGTAAAACCTGCATTCTTCCTTTTTTTAAAAGGCTGGGCCCAAAGCCTCATTTTTATTATTAAAGAAAAGCAAAGACCTCTTTAACTGGGTAGAGGGAGACCCATTACATAGCCCGAAGGCCCAGTGGGCATTTAGCCCATTACATGACCCATAGGCCCATTTTTTTTTCCAAAGCCCATTCTGTGAATAGTACTGATGCAGTATCCACGTTGCTACAGTACTGCACAGTACCCGCCACCACTACAGTGCTCTGCCACCGCTATAGTTCCAGTCGTTGCTACAGTGCAGCCGCTACTACAGTGTCGCCTCTGCTACAGTATGCTACAGTGCTGCTACAGTACCTGTGTTCAATGGGTTTTGAACCCCCATTTTTCAAGTAGATTTAAGGGGTTCTTACCACTAAGCCAAACCCCAACTACAACCTGCATTCTTCCTTGTTCCAATGATTACTAGATATATTTGTTAAATCAAAGAAGTTGTAATCATAATAATTTAATATGAAAAAAATTTAATAATCTATTCCAGGTTAATCTAAGCCATATAATTTACTTTTTCATATCCAATATATCTTTATCCAAACATCATTATCTCAATGTTAGGAATTAACTAAGGATTTTCTCCCCTTAATCAATATTTAACATTTCTATGAAATAATTTTTCTCGGTCTTCATAACCATACAACATGTCCATATCAATACTTAATGAAAATTTATAATGATAATAATCATATATTTCACAATTAATATAACATAATCGTTGAATTACAAAACATAAATACTTCATTCCTCAAACATTATTCTTAAAAAATTACTTTGGACTTTCCAAGTTATTCCTTAATACATCTTTCCTATAACATGAAATATGAATCATGTCTTAATATTTCTGAAACTCAATCTAATAATTCTTCTTATTTTTAATATAAAAAGTACTGTAAGAACATCACATATAATTCAATGTCATTTTCAGTCTCATTTTCTTCATATATATAACCAATACTCATACCAACTTCTTGATTCTCATTTTTAGATTTCCATATGGGAAATCGGTTCACATAATTCCCATGATTTCCATATCTAAAAAATGAAATGTTAACCATCATCCTTATAGTTAATTACATTGATTAAAATATGAAATCGGACATTAAGAAACATTTATCATATTTGGATACCATATATTCATGAAAAATTACATATAGGGTGCCAAAATAAGGGCTCATACTTCTTTAATTTATGAACCCTTAGGTTTATCCAAAGTTATTAATAGTCATCATCTATTTAAATAATTCATGAACCATCATGAATAATTTTATTAATTCCCAAATAATTTCCCATAGGATTGTAAAACCAGGTATGAATTAAGGCCCATTGTGTTACGTGCTTGTTAATAATCCTATGTTAAGGCTTCAATTTGGGTAATAATCTCTTTATTCTTCACATGTGTCTTAATTTGTTATATATTTATATTTATAATTTATATCATTATTTCTAGAACATAAACCATGATATAAATATAATGTATATTTAGTATATGTTTATTATGATAATATATATAATATATAAGTATGAAACAGAATACATCGTTCATTGAGATAGTAGGCTATATGTACGCATGAATTTTATTTCTATTTAATTATCATTTTGAAATAAAGATAGTAAAATACATATATGTATACATATGTATACATATATAATCATTAAATTAGATTTATAGTATCATATATGTCTTATATATTCACTAAAACCATCATTAATACAATCCTTTTAGTGTATGAATGAATCATATCGCTTTGAGGGGGCGGTAGTCCACACTTACTCAAACAAAATTATCGTATTAACACCAAATGGAAATTAAAATGATATTTGTTATAAAAGGAAACCATGAGCTGAAATAAATAATAAATATAATATATAACATATATAAATATATTTTCCATCTTAATATCCACCATGAGGGGTGGTAAGGAAAACTGAACAATCATCATTTAGTGAGGTGGTAGTTCTCCCTACACATAAAAATTATGTGTGTTATCCATTATATGGAGGTGTATGTAAGTGTAGGATAAACAAATTTCATAAAAACATCCTAGTATATTTTTTATTTTAATTTTTTTGTTATAAAATCATGGAAAATATTAATTGGATGGGGTGGTGAAAAAAATAAATGACTCAAGGGAAGATGTTACCACTTAATCGGGGAACTCGTTTTGGTTTGTGCCAAAAGGATTCATTGGGTTAAATTCATCCCAAGAGAAGGCTTACAGGAGGAAGGGAGGGTTTTTGGGATGTTTATTAGGTAGATATTGGCCCAAATTAAGAGGTTTTAGAGGTGTGAGGAAGTGGGAGAGGTTGTAGCCATTTATGGAGAAGGAAATGGACTCACTTGGAATTTTTTAAAACTACTTAGGTGTACACATGTTATTACCAAAACGAA
This sequence comes from Viscum album, assembly GCA_963277665.1. NCBI lineage: Eukaryota > Viridiplantae > Streptophyta > Magnoliopsida > Santalales > Viscaceae > Viscum > Viscum album. Next base: position 555,480,535 of record OY728135.1, read on the forward strand.
ATCATAAAAAACAAACTAAAATGTATAATGGAAGGTTTATGGATAAAATATTTCAATCCAATGGGTTTAGGAAAAGTTTTTAGGTCATTTGGTCCCCCAATTAAGCTTAATTCCACTTTAATTATAGTGATTAATTTTAATCACTTTTACTAATCCTTTTGGTAATAATTAGACAAGATCTAATTAGAATCCAAATATTATACTAATTAAATTTATTTATTTTGGTTTTTATAAATTCAATTCACATAAGCATGAAAATTAAGATTAATTTTAATCCCGTATACGGGACTAAATTTCATGTTTTTAAAGTAGAAAGAGGATCACAAGTTTATTTAGTTTTATATTCAATTTGAATTTGAAATTGATTCTAATTACAAAAATTGAATTAATAGATTTATATTTTATCTAATGTGACCTTAAAAGAAAATTTAAAGTATAATTTAACATTAATATTTTTTTAAACTGAAAGGCAGTTTTTATCTAAAATGCAGTATTTTTAACTATTCATTAAAAAATAAAGTTTCTCAAAAAAACTCAAAAAATTCAGCCTAAGATAATTTAAACATTATATATTCAAAAATTATTTTTATATTAGTAAATTAAATTTATAATTGGCAGTAAATTCATTTTATTATAAAAATTAGTTACATTTGAGAGAACATTATTTTTAAACATAATGGGACTTCACCAAAAAACATATCTTTCAATATCAATATATATTACCTATATAAAACAATTATAAATAATATTTTAAAATTAGTTATAACTATGAATGTAACTATGTTTAATGGATATGTTATAATTTTATCATTTAAATAATTATAACAAAAAAATTATGTTTCGTAGAGACATTACAATAACATGTAATGTATTCCAAGTCGGTGTTGCGTGGAACCTATGCCAAATCGTGGTTGTATGTAACCTGTGGCAAGTCTATGTTCTATGTATCATACATCAAGTTGGTTTTGTGTAATGTATTTCAATTCGGTGTTTTGGGTAATATAATCCAGTTTATGGTTGTGTGTAATGTACATCGAGTCTATTATTCGTGTATCATACACTGAGTCGGTGTCCTGTAACTCATTTCATGTCGGTGTTGCTTTTAACATATTCAAAGTCGGTGTTCTATGTAGTACAATCCAAGTCAATTTCCTTTGAAAGGAATTTTTGACTTAGTGTTTTAATATATATATATATATAACTATTCATAGTGACACCTGAAATAAAAAATATAAAAAAATATTCAAAAATAAATAATTCAAAAAGTCTTGGAGTGTTAGAGAAGATAATCTCCAATTCACATAATATGACAGAAATTTACTTTTCCATAGTTGCAAATTTTATCAGGTATATAACTTTCATTCATATTGTTTTTAAAAATAAACAGAGATTGGATAATATATGAGGAACATTCTTTGGGGAAATCTATATACATTAGATTTATTTAGAAAAACCTGATAGTAATTTTATTTTAAACCCTTTAACATTAAATCAAACATCAACATGTTATTATTAATATTTTATGAATACACCTTTGTAGCCATTACATCATTCAATAATTTATAAAACTGACATATCACATTCATGGAAATATTGTAATCAGTTGGAGGAAGAAAAATATATTTTTCACACTTAAATGGTTACAACTCATCTCATATCCCCACTTAAATCATGTTCAATGTATCATTAATTATATCCTTTGTTTTTTCTGGTTTTTTTAATTTTAAAATGAGATTATCACATATATTTTTTCCTCATGAATAACATCATGAAAATTTCATACCTACAAAAAATTCTAGTATGGTAATTCGAAAAAACTGATCTCTTTCTCTAATAGGTTTTTATAAGAATCTCAAAATACATTTACAAAAATTAGTGTCCATATCTTTTGATTTATAAAACAATCGATCACATGTTAGTAGAGATGGTGTTGTTCCTTCTAGTAAACTCCCATTGAATGATTTTTCCAAGATCGGTATATATGCCATCGAGGTAGAAATCTGTGATGTCCTAGAAACATTGTATTTGGTGAATGTTTCAACCTAATTAGCCATATACCATTTTCATAAATGAGTCACCCTAGATATCCATTAATGAAATATATTTAAAAAATTACATAACCAGGGAAGTCATTTATCATCCTCTACAATATGGATCTCAACATGAAATCTTCATATTTATAAGAATCATATAATGTAACCCCTCAATACCACAATAATTTTAAATCTTTAATCAATGGAGATAATAAACCTAAATCCCATTACATATTTGTTTTGGTCATGGAATAATAAGAAATAACATAACATATTTTCATTTCATGAATAATAATTGCTTCATGTTATTTTTTACCAACATAATTAGCCATGTACTATAAGTTCTTCTTTGAAAACCAAAAGGATTTACACCATCTTTAGATAGTGTGGGATAAAGGTTACTCAACTCATTTTCAATTTCAAGATACTCATGATAAATTTTCTCCCACTAAGGAGAGTCTTCCTAGTGATGATGTTTACTATATTTAATTATTATATCTATATGCCACATTATTATCCATGTACCATCCTCACTTCCCCATAAAGTTTCACAGTCCATGGAATAATTGGAATATAACATATAACATTTGTAAAAACTAATTCATACTTATTATATTAATAAGCAGCACAATATGGGAATTTTTAAGTGGTTCATGGGACTTTTGAAACATTATAAAATCATTTGTACATGCATTTATTCTTTGAGATATCACACACATTGAACATTGTATTCATTTACCATCCTATGTTCTTCAATGAACGACATTATCTTCTGAGATTATATCATTCAAGAGAGCAAGTAGTTCAGTAAAATTGGAATCACTCCATCTGTTACTATATCTTATATTTTATAGATTTATTATGGATTACATTTCAATATATTCAATACAACCAGTTTGAAATGGATTCCTTTCATAACCCTTTAACTTATCAAAAAGTATTGGAAAATTAAAAATTTCATCTTCAAATGTCATTTTATCCATAATAAGATCTTCATCATAATTAACACATGTAACCATATCCACTATATAGTCTTATTAATTTTTCACACCAATAATTATATCAGATGATCCATACAAATTAGTGTTATCCCATTCACTATCCACATTCACATTGTCAACATTTATAGTCTAACTTTTAAAAATTCTATCAATTTTTTTACTGATAAAGTTCTCTTTCAAATCCTTTGGACTAATTAGTCTGGAATGAAAATAGTGTAAACACAGGAAAAGGATATGAGAAGGGTCATATGTATTATCTTTTTCCAACAAGATGAACTATTTTACTCTATCCTCATACACTTTTTAGATAAGATTGGAAACCTTCCATTTTCTATTCATATCCATCTTTTTTAATTCAGTAATATTAATATCTAATATAATAAATTAACAGAAAAAAGTATGATCTTATAACCCATAAAATTTAATTATTAAAGAATCATTTAAGCTACATGAACAAACTATTCTATGATAATAATATAGGAATGTTGTGTATTGATATTGTTTTATTGGGGTCAAAATCATAGAAGGGAAAAATGTGTGATATATATAATGTTACAAAGAAACTATTTAAATTTTCATCAATTACAGAACACATATATCAAGGAAATTATTTTCATCTTTCTTAGGTGGGATTACAACATGAGGGAGGATTTTATATTTAATTGTTTCATCACAAGCTATGTGGCTGGTCAGGTGGGGTTTCTGTTATAGGATTCATAAGAATTTACATTTATCTTTTGTTAAAGGATAAAAACATTTATTAGGCCTAATAACCATGTCTTGAGAACCCATAATTTTAATAATCTCTTGAATTTCAATTAAATAAAATAAAAAGTATCAGGATGGGTTTCTCAAGATTCTATAAAAAACAATGAATAATCAAATTGGGGATTCATAAATGCTTAAACTTTAGACAATTCACATGGCTGGGATGAATCCTCAAAGAAAAAAATGAAAATTTCTATTGGGGTTGAAAGGAAAAATCAAATTTGTAACAAGTTGAATTAGTGTCCCAGAGGGATCACCAAAATGCCTCATCTGACACTATTAATTAGAATATAAGACCATTTATCTAAAATAACCTAAAAATCATCCTCGATTGAACCAAAAAACACAATCAACATTGGAAAAATTCAAATGTTTAAACTAGGGTAAATAAAAAACATTCTGAAAAGAAAGTCCCACTTTCTAATTGGAACTATGTTTGAAATGAAAGTAGAAGGAATCCTCAATGAAGCCAGTAGGGGGAAGAAACAATTACGAGTAAAAATTTATAGAATTGTGGCACTAAATATAAAAATGCGTGTGAATTAACTTAATTATAATGATCTAAAACATTATTTTTTGCATGATCACTTTTTATATAATTATTACAAGAAGGAATTTTTAATAGAACATGAGGTTATCAGTTTTTGCTATAAAATTACAATCATAGATTTTCATGAAAATGAAAACATTAAAGGGATTGGGGTTCTTCTGCCTAGTAATAAAAGAAAATGTATTAATTGTTTGATTTTAATTCATGGGATTAGGAAGGATATGGGGAACATTTAGTAGATTACCATCTATGTGCTGAAAAACCCTACCTACTTATCATTTGAAATCAGCACTTTATATGTGGGAAGATGTTTTTCAATGAAAAGATGGTCCTTTCATTCACAACCTCATTCAATTGAGTTATCTATACAATCAGAGTGAGGAATTTTCAAAATAAGGTCTCACGTGGGATTAATTCGGGGATATCTCATATGATTAAATATACAACAAAGATCTATAAAAATAAGTGATTGACTAAAATCATCAAGAGGGAATGGTTGGTGTTTATTCATTTATTTAATCAGTATGTGGTGGGGTAAGTGGTGGTTCATTGATAGTATTCTTAGGATCCAAAGTTGATATTTCATTTAATATTGAACACTGTAATAGGTCCCAATCACATGGTCTTGAGATCCTAATGTTTAAAGAAACTTTTAAATTTAAATAAAAATAACCAGACGTCTCGGGCTAGGGTTTCCATGATCCATTCCCATTATATATTGTTCAAATTTTATCAAATGGTCATTTAAACAACCCATGTTAACAAAATCAATTCATTATTCCTCATATACCATTTTATATCATTAAATTTCTTAAATCAAATTAAAAAAATGTTAAACAACCCAAGAGGCATTAAAAAAGTTACTATCATCATTACAATTATTTAAACTATTAAATCACACTTTATTAAACATAGAATTAAATTTAAACAATACAACCAAGGAATTATAATTTGAAAGGAATACCAAATTTTTAAAATAAAATTTATAGACTCCCAATTTTAAGAACAACATTTAAAAACCAATTTCAAGATTGAGAATTTGAGTTCCTAAACTGCACTTATTCCTTAAACAAGTATTCATTTATAAATATAAACCCCACTAATCCCATTTCACATATTCCCACAACATTTTTTGAGATATTCTATAATGTATTTATATTTATATAGATGTATATGTATATAATTATCAAAAGTTTTTTGAAATAATTTCTTATCAAGCGCTATAAATATAAGAAATTGGAAAAATTCAAACAAACTAAATTATACCTATTGATTAATTCCTAATAAAATTATATAAAAATTAGGAGATAATAAAATTATTTTGGTTCATATTCCTATTAACAAAAAAAAATGGGAATAGTTGTTAAATTTTATTCCATGTGATTATGAAGGATACTTAGAACTTGGAGAGGATTACTATATGTGCACTACAAAAACACTGCCTACTTATCATTTGCATTCACCACCTTATATGATAAGTGGGAAGAGTTTCTTCAGTACTCATGTAGGATCACCATGAAATCAGAGTGAGAAATTATGATGACTGAGTGAAATGAAATTGAGGGTGAGGGAGTGGGTATAGAAACAATGGCTCGAGGAGAAGGTGATTGGGTGGAGAATTATCGAGGTAGATCAAAGAAAAATAAGATCCTTCATGTGCGCTGTTCAAACCCTCTAGGTGAATTAAAAATACACAAATATGTTCAAAAAGGATAGATGGATCATAAGTCACATACCACAGGTTTTGCCCTAATAACAATATGTTTTATCAGGGATTTATATTTTTTGTTGATAAAGACTCGCTGGGCCCTGTGTGACTTCACCCTACATCAGAATTTCTATTTGTTTGGGTATCCTTTTATAAGCCTGGTTATTCCCCTATCATAGTGTGTCATGGATATGGGGGATTAGCACCTGCATATAGCTTCACACACATGTCATCCCCTACATGGGTTGGCCCCACTTCCCAGCCGCTATACCCGGCCCATTTACAAATTTTCTTATACACGCCCCACCTTTCAACTGACCCAGATGTCCACCCCAATTTTTATAAACTCTAATAAATAAAAAAATATAAATAAATATATATTGTGGAAATATTTAAATGATTGAAATGATTAATGAAATAAAAAAATTACAAAAATATTAAAAAATCATTAATTAAATAATTATTAACAAAAATGAATGCATTAAATATATATATATATATTATAAATATTAATAAATAGAATATCTTAAATATAAATATAAAAATTAATAAAATGTAATAATTAAATGAATAAAAATTAAAATTTAATAAACAAAAAATTTATTAAAAAAATTATTAATGAAACAATTATTAAGAAAATCGATTAAAATTAATATATATATATATATATTATTATATATATAAATATAAAAATTAATAAAATTTATTAATTTAATTTAATAATATAATTAATATAATTAAAAAAATTAATGTATATGATTATAAAAAAAATATAAATGTAAATAATTAGAAATAAATATTTATATAATTTTAAATGTATTTAAAGAATTGTAAATATGTATTTATAAATATAATTATAAATATATATATATATACACAATTATAACCAAATTTTATTTTATAAATTTGAAAATATATACAAAAATTGGTAAATTTGTATTTATAAATATAATTATAGATATATATTTATTAATATAATTATAAACATATATTTTTTTATTTTATTTAAATATTTATATAGTTATATATATTTATATAATTATATATATATACTTTTTAATATAAAAATATATATAATTTTAAATATAAAAAATATATTTATTATTTAAATATATTTTATATTTTTTTATAATTATTTAAATATGTTATTATTTAACTATAATTATAGAAATACATTTTTTAAATATTATATTTTTTTATAAATATAAAAATATAATTTTATAAATATAGTTAATATACATTTATAAATATATTTATTTATAAATATAAATATATTTATTTATAAATATAAATATATTTATTTATAAATAATATATGTTTATTTATAAATTTTTATTTACAAATACATATTTACAAATATTTTTTAATAAATATTTTCTTAACCAATTTAATGAATATATAAACTCAAATGAAAGTTTATTAAAAATTAATGAAATTGAATAATTAAAAATGAAGAGAATTCTATAATATTAAAAAATGGATACATTTTTTATTATTTATAAAAACTATTTAAAATAGTTAAAAATGAATATACTTATATATATATATTTGGTGTTTTGGGGTAAAATTACATTAAACAAACACACACCATGCATAGAAGCTGGAAAGGAAGGCCATAGCCCCCCTAGGGATAGCTCACTCATCAAGCCTTGTTTTTTCAGTACACAGCCTGAAGGCCATGAAACCCATTACATGGACCAAAATCTCAAAAAATGGCCTAAAGTCCTAGTGTAGCATCATGTGTATATCTTTCATGTGTCACTATCAGTATGGGTCATGCCTGCGTCATTATATGTCTATGTCATATATGCGTCACCGCATGCCTTGGGAAATTCACCCCCACCTGGATTTGAACATGGGTCTGATGTAGGATTAAGGGGAGCCTTTACCACTCAAACAAGCCCCCAACTACTAAATATGAATAAATATTAAACTAAATATGAATACATATTAATAATATTTAAACATATTAAATAAATATGCATAAATTTAAAAAACAATAAATTTGAAATATATCAAAAAGTAATTAATATCTGAAATGAAAAAAAATTAACTGAAATAATATTAAAAATTATTAAATAATTTCAATTATATTACAAAAAATAATAAATATATAAATTAAAAATATTAAAAATTAATTTAAATTGATTAATTATATAAATTTCAATCAGTTTTTATTGTTAAAACATAATGATCAAAATGGAAAATAAATTATTCATATAAATTAGCTTGATATTGAAAATATTACTTTTATGGTACATTAATATGTATATAAATAAATAAAAGAAAATGATAATTTTCCAACATATATAAAAATCAATAAATATTAAAAATGAATAAATATTATTAATTTAAGGAAATATTAAAAATGAATAAATATAATTTAATAGAAATTAATTTTTTTTTAAAGAATTCATATAAGATTAATTTCATGAATTGTAGGCATGTAAAATATTAATTTAAATATATTTACTAAATTACTTTAAAATATTTTAAAAATAAACAACTTAATTAATAAAGTTGAATAAATAATAATCATATAAATTAAAAAAATATTAAAAAAAATACTTGTTAAAATATAAATAGGAATAAAAAATTAGTAAATTCAAAAAATATTATATCAAAAAAGAAACGAATATAAAAAAAAATGTGAAATAACTGCATTCCATACATACACATGTTATATACACATATATTTACATCCTATGTATACGTGCACGTATATGAACACATACATGCATTTTTACACATACATCATCATTATATACACATAGACAAAATCGAAAAATAAAACATAATGCATACACATATATATATATATCGAAATTAACATAAATATATTAATAAAAATATTACATATTAATAATACATCATTTATCTTGATATAATTTTATAAATTAATAATATATATATATATATTAATATATCATATTTATATTAATTATTTATATGAATTTTTAAATTAATGTTTATAATTAACCATTAATTTTTGAATATAAAGATGATAATTATATATATACATATATATTAATACTTATTTTTAATTAAATGTTTTTATCAGTGATAAGAAAGGAACTGATAAATATGCACCATTATAAGTGCTAAAAAATTAGATGCTAAAGGTTATACTTTTATCAGTTCCCTATTTAGAATTAATAAAGGTTACATTCATTAGTTATTTTAGGCGGTATTGATAAAATTTAACCTTTTATCAGTGCTTTATGATTATCATTGATAAAGTCCAGCATTGGATAGAGCATGATCTGTTGTAGTGCATATAAATATAAATAAATATTTAAATACATTAAATATATAGTTTTTATTTGATAATTAATTTATGAACACTGAAAAATGTAAACTTATATGGGTGTGTCTGTATATGTATATTTGTATGCATGTATGTGTATATATATATGTGTGTTTATGGATGTGCATGTGTTGTCTTTGTATAAATGTATGTATGTATCTATATATGTGTGTGTTTGTTAGTTTATATATGTATATGTATGTGTACATGTGTGACTTTCTATGTATGAGTATGTTTGTGTATGTGTGTGTGTGCGTGCCTATGTGTATGTATGTACGTATGTAAATGTATTTATGTATATACATTTGTGTAATTGTTTCTATGTATGTATATGTGTATTAATGTGTGTATATAAGATGGTATATGTGTCTGTATAAATTTGTGTGTGTGTGTGTGTGCAAATATGTGTGTGTATATATGAGTATATGTTAATGTATTTTTATGTGTGAGTATGTGTTTATGTACGTGTATGTGTGTATGTGTGTTTGTGTACATATGTTTATATTCATTTTTAATAACTATTCATTTATTGTTATTTATTCATTTTTAATATTTATTAAATTTTTATATTAATTAATTTTTAATATTTTTATTTATGTCTGTATGTGGAAAGATGTCATGGAATGATCTATTTAATAGATTCTCTCATGAAAACCACATACAGTCATGCATCCTTTCTCAGACCACATAATTCAAAATCAAAGAGAAAGATGATCCCATGGGGTGTTAGCCTAGTGGTGCATGCTGGTTGTACACCTCGCTTTCTATATGAACTAGATCATGATCGAGTCCCACTAGACTTGGAAACTATCCATATTATGCACATGGTGATTCAAAGCCATTTGACTAGTTGGGAAATGTGCGGCGTGCTTGGGATTTGGCAGGGCCACCCAGTGGGAGGCAAGCATTACCCTTTCACATGTTTTTTCCATGGGGTGTTACCTGAGCGGTATCCACTATTGTACCCCTCACTCTTTGTGGGAACTGGCACAGGCTCGAGTCCCTCTAGACTCGAACACTATACATATTAGGCATAGGGTGATTCAAATCCATTTTCCAAGTTGGGGAATGTGCGGTGTGCTCATGGATTTTTGTGGCCCCTAGTGGGCGGTGATCATTACCCTTCCACACATTTTAAATTATATCAGCTCTAAAGACCCCCTTAGGGTTTTCGGATAGCATCCTGATCCTGAGGCTATGGTTTTTGAGGCACGGTGAGGTCACTATGGATCTTGGTCCTAGAAAAGATGAAACATGGTTGGTGAGCGGTGGGAAAGTGCTGGATTTGAGTGGGGCATGATGTTATGGATTCGATGATAATAAGGGATTGTTATCAATGTCGGTGGGCGGTGTGGAAACACTGACTTCGAGTGGTCCACGATGGCAGGAATGGAGGCAGACATCAATGACAAGGGGTGGATTGACAGTGGTCTATCCTGGAAGGCAGTCAGGTTGTGGATCTCATGAAGATATGGGCAGATCAATCAATTTGCAGTGATATGTGAGTGGTAGGGCCATGTCGAATTCAAGAAGCGCACGACGAGAGGCACCTGTGATTTGGGTTGGATCGACAATGGTCTGGCCTAGACGTCCATCGGGTGGTATATCTTGTATAGATCAAGGAAGATAGTTGGATCTATGGTGATTTCCTTCTCTGGTGATGGTGGGATGTTGGGGTAGTAAATCAATGTTTAATGATTGCGGGTTTTTTTGGCTATGACGTGCACTCCCAGCAATAGCTGATGGAGAGGGAGCCCATCTTTTGATAGGGTTGGAGAGTGATGGAGCCCCACCCATTAGTGGGGTTGGATAATTGATCCCACCTTTCTATTTTAGGGATGGACTGATTATGTGTGGAGATTATGGGATCCTAGTGGGGTTATCATCAATGTTTTGGGGGATGGGGATGATTTTTATTGCGAGTGATGGTTTGGATTCTATCCATGGTTCCTGAATGGGACTGCCTCTTTGGATGTTCCTCTCTAGATAATGATTTGTTTTATTTATGGTTTTCATTATTTGTATTAGGCTTTGGACATGTAATATCTCTCTATGTTTTTGTTTTCTTTTAATAAATTTTTCTTCGGATCATAGATTTGGATCATCCAAATCCATGGTTCTCATCTTCCTGGTAAGGGGAAAGGTGAGACATGGTTCATTCATGCACATTGTTCACAAGAAGCATCACAATAAAAAATCCTAGTATAAACAAAAGAACAAATATTTAGGAAATTGTATGTCCACCATGGAAGATAGTATTTAAGTACTAAATGAATATTATAGTAACAAAGTTTCTCTAATTTATTGGGAAAAAAGATACAAAATTACAATCAATCGTCTTTTATGTTAGTAATAATTAATATTGGGTGTTAATGTTTAGATATCATAATAATTATAGTATCGGTAGCCTATGTTGTATTCAAGTGGTTCTCATAGTTGGACTCTATATCTAGGTCACTAGGTTTCCAAATCATTTACCTCCCTTGATGGGATTAATGACTCAAGTGATGATGTATGCACTGACACTGGTATATGGTGACACTAGCAGTGATGTAGGATGGTGAAACAAGAAGTGAAACATGGTAGTAACATAAGAGTAACTGAATTAGGTGTGTCGAACTGTGTAATAGCCTTCGGTTCAATCAATTTAAATAGTTTTATATGAATTGGATCAACCATTTTAGGGGGATATGGTTTTTCCTTGCATGCCTAGTGGTGTGTGTTGTTTCCTTTATTTGTAACCACTACTACATAAAATAAATTATAATGTTGCAAGATATAATATGTCATGGATTCAAAAGATTAATTGTAAATAATCATTAAAACATGTAATATTATAGTTATTATTAACATTCAATATTATAATTGTTATTAAATATTATAATATAAAATATTATAATATCATTCAATATTATAATTATTATTTAACATGTGAAATTATATTTATTATAATATTATAATATTTTCTAACATTAAATATTATTATTATGAAAATATTTAATTTTAATATTTGAGTGGGTGAGGGCTTAGTTGAGTGGATTTTTACTCTAGTCATTCATTATGGGGATTAGTTGTTCAATCACTGATCAGTTACATTTTTTTCACTTTTATGTGATGAGTTTTAGCAACATCCATGGGTCCCCATGTGGCTTTGGAAAAAACCCTTGGGTTGACAAGTGGTAACTCTCATCTGGGATTGTAGCTTACATAATAGGCAACTCACAATGGTATATATTGGGAATGGGGAGACTATTTTGTAGGATCTCACACATTATTGCAATAATACCCCTTGATCGCACTCATGCACACATGAAAAGGTAAGAAGAAATAAATAGAATAAGTTTACCTGGTTCGGTTATGATGACATACTTTATGGGGAACGAGGTGAATTACTTTTATAAAATTGGGAAAAACACATATTAAAATCATTTATATGACCATGATAGTCTCCCATAGTTATAGAAATTGAAATTTAAATGACTTCTAAAAATTTATTTCTCTAGATATTCAAGAAATTTAATGTTATCCAAAACATTCTTGGTCGTCAATACATTCATGGTGGTGATTTTTTTATTTAATAATGAACAATCTCCAACTCGATGAAAAATATTACCCAGTGATACTGGTCAAACTGATCTCCATGATTCCTTTCCGATTATCTTTCAAGAATATCAATTGTCTGAAATATTGATCAAGTCAAAATAGTGTTGGAACATGATACATAAAACTTCCTTCATCAACATGTTTATGGGGATTTTTTCATAATCTTCTAATTCTAATATGGGGAAATCATTTCATCTTCCATGGTCAACTTCTATTGGACCATCTATTTACTACTCAATACATCTTGATAGCTATGTGGAATATCCTCTTCAACTATAGAAATATTCAGAAAAAACATGTCATTATACATGAAAGTTATATATATGGTTTTTCATGGTATACCAATAGATATAATCTCTTTATGTTGATTATCCAATAGTAACATAATATTATATTCAATCAGGATATCAGTTTAGTCACTGCACTCTATCTCTTGTGGCTTATGATTAATTAGTTGAGGAAATTTATGTACTTATATCATAGTATTTTCTTGAAACGTGTATATCTTTTTAGGATGAATTTAACTTTACCATTACTGATTCATCAAATATGACATTTGAAGGATCTGGGAAAAGAGGGAGAACCTTTAGTGAGTGTTATATTATAATTTAATTTAATTTAGAGTTTCTTTAAACCCAAATAGGGGATATTTCATATTAAATTTTTAATTAATTTATTTGGATATAATTATATTATTAACACTTCTTAATATTGTAACACCCCAAGATTTCGTAGTACATTATTTCTTTAAAGTAATGCAATAACTTGCACTACACGCAACACTGAGTTCAAGCGCATCACGACTTGCCAAACTAGCCGTTCAAAAGCTGTTATGAATTGTATTAACATAATTTTTAACATTATATAATATTTATAATTTTATAATCCATATTATAAGTTTCTTAGACATAATGTAAGAACAAATTCATTTTTTTCAGATAAAAGAAATATTTTTCAAAAAAAATACAATTTTACCGCCTTTTAATGGAAAACACTTTTTAAATCCAATATTTGAAACTTTTATATATTCAAATTTAAAAAATAAACTTCTTATTTAGAATCAGGACATAATAATTTAGTTTTAATAAATTTTTGGTGTTTTCTGATAACTTTCATATTTTGGTGAATAGTGAAAAATACTATATTTTAACTGAAAACAAATTTTTTAATCAGAATAATTTATAGTGTTGAATTGTAAATTTTAATGTTTTGGAATTATAATTAGATTATATTTTTACCCTTTAATCCAATTTTTATCATTGGAATTAAATTCACATTGAAATTATACATAAACAAGTGTCAATCTTCTGATTGTTATTATTTAATAAAAACACGTTATTTGTTTTGACAATGAGAATTAATTTTAAATTAATAAATGCAACTTATATGTTTTTAATTTGGTAAAATAAACATCATTTTTTGATTTGGAATATTGAAATTAACCTAGGGTAAATTTTTGGTATTTTTCTGAAAACATTCAATTTTTTATGAATACTGAAAAACACTAAGTTATCGTTTAAAACTGAATTTTTTTTAAATAATTATTTATTTTATTTAAATTAACTTTAGGTAAAAATAGATAAATAATACCTATATAAGTTCAATTCAATTAATTGGAGTCAATTTATAATAATTTTAGTTATATAAAAAATTTATAGAAGTTTTCACCGTCTTTTACCCACCTCCTAGGAGAATTTGTGAATTCATATAAAACATAATTTTCCACTTCTGTGAGTGGAATTTCAAAAATTTTAGAAACACGGTTGATATTAGTAATTAAAATGTGGTTCAATAAGATAAAAATAATTTTTGGTGAATAGTAACTTTTTACTTTTATTTACCACGGTTAAAAGTAAATATGGTAATTAAGGGAAAAATAATATTATTATTACCCTAAAACATGTCCTAAGTCTATTGGATAAGTGTAATTCGACAAAACACAACCTTAGGAATAAAATATGACCATTTAGGTATACATGTATTAGATTAAGACATTTATTATTATTTTATTTAAAGAAGAGTTAAAAGAGTTAAAATCAAAGATTATTAAGAAAACCATTTTTAATATAAGGTTATATATAAGATAAATTAAATTATAAATATTAATTAGAAAGATAAGAAATCTCCTAAATAATTATATTTTATTTATAATTTTTAGAGATTAAATAATTAAATTTATTAATGACACAAAGATGATACAGTAATTACCTTATTAATGAAAAAATCAAATAAATGGTATTATAAATATTAAAATAAATATAATTTCAATGTTTTTATGACATATTCTGATTTTCAAGGTGAATATGAAATGTTATTATAGTTTCAATGTATTGTTTTAAGTAATCATGTTGTTATTATTTTATCAAAAAACAAATACCAAATCATGTCAAAATTGACATAAAATAGTTTTTAAAACACATAATATATTATTAATTGATATAATGGTAATAAAAATGTATGGTTCAGAAAAAATAATTATATAATAATATATATGACATTAATGAACTAATTTGGGTTCGATTGGCATTATATAGTATGTTTATTAACCTTATGGTGTAAGAATAAACGAAGACACGATAAATGTTAAATTATTTAACTTAGAGTTAAATCTAAATGATAAGGTTAAAATGGTAACCTAAACTTGTCTAAAACCTATTGTTTGAAATGATTCTAACCCATCCCCACCCTATCCTAGAAATAAGTCACTTTGGATCCATTTTAAACCGAATATCAATTTATTATAAAATAATATTTTATGTTTTTTCAAAGGTGCCCCTCACCCCTCTTATAAAAGGGAACTTCCACTTCTCTCAAATTCACACTTCCAAATCCATTTGGCTCAGCCAAACCCTACCAAAATATCCTAAAAACTATCCTAAATTCATCCTAGAGGCCTTCCTTTTGTCAAAAATCCAACCTAGGTATCCCTTTTGATCAAATCAAAAGGAAGAACCTGAAGAAGAGGTAATGATTTCACAACCCTCTTTCAGGTTCTCTTATTCTTCCACTTACACTTTCTTTGTTGTTTCCATTATAAAATAATACCTCTATTATATTATATATACAGTGATGTTATTATAAATATGGAACAACTATATTCATTATTAAATCCATTTTATGAATGATAATGTCAACATGCGTGCGTACGTACGGCTTACCGTCTCCACACCGTGGTGTAATTTTGTATTCAACAGTATGTTATTTGGATGGATAAAATGATGAGTAATACGTATATTAATAATTAAAATAACATGCTAATGTCTCTATAAAATTAATATTCCATCAAATTTCACACCTTTAAGTAAATGATATTATCGCTCATGCGTAAGTACGGATTACCGTCTCCATGACGTGATGAGATTCATTTCCACGTTCACCATTCATCGACGATTATAAAAATATATATTACTAATAAGTATGTAATTTATGAAATAATAATGCTACTGGATATATATATATATATATATATATATATATATATATATATTTACTTACATATATCTTATTCACTTAGTTCCGTTCAATACGATATGAAAACGGAAACAGCGCTTATGCGTACGTACGGACTACCGTCTCCATAAATGGTGTTTTTCATTTCATATATTTTTCTATTGTACATATTTATACTATAAATATATTTGATATATAAATCATGTTTTATATTCTGTAAGTATTTAAATCTTGATCTAAGGGATAAAATCAAGAGTAACAAGTTAAAACACGTACGATTAAGAAAGCGATTATTACCCAAAATATTAATTTAACATGGAAATTTTTATTAAATGGGTAATATAAAGTCATAAATGAATAATGTATGATATCATAAATATTAATATGGTTTTGGTATAATTTAATAACATACTACGGTCTTCATACAGAAGTTTAAACGTACCCTCGACTAAAAGAATGTTCAAGGTAAGCATTAATTCCTCAATCTCATTATTATCTGAGATTGTTAATGTGTAAGTTTTTACTGGGATATTTTTATCATCCATGTCCATTTTTCATAAAATTGATTTCCAAATGAATATTTTAAGGATTTTTTAACGGTACACTTTATCAAGATCTTAATTTTAAATGTTTTAAATATTTATATTCTAAATCTTTTTAATTAATGTCCATATTTCCAACCGATTTTAGGGATTTATTTATATGGACATAAATGTTTTGAAATGATAATTCTTTTCAAAAGTTTCAAAGTGGTATGGGACACTTTGATTAAAAAATCTCTTTATTATTACTTCCTTTATAAATGTGTGACTTTTAAATGATTTTACAAAAAGGATATTTCTCTCAAAAAGTTTTACTCATTATTTTCAACTTTGTCAGTATCCTTTACTGGATATTATTTTTGATTGACGTTGATTTATTATAATAAAATCTTCCATATTATATTGAATGAGTTATGATATGTTTGAATGTTGTTTTATTTTTATACCATTCATGGTTTATGGTTAATGTATTGACATTTCATATGCTAGTTTTATTACGAATGTTTATATTTTGTTTCAACTATTCATATTAGGAATGCAGTGGACTTAGTAAGTGACGGGTGGAGACCTCTATAGATTCTCGATGCATCGGTAGGTCTCATGAGACAAACTAGTGTCTTGGAACAAGGCCTAGACAAAAAAAGATATTCTTGGCATGAGGCCTTGATTATGTGGTAAAGATGTCCAGCGTTAGGCATTCCCTCATTATGAAATTAGTTATTACATTTGATTATTCGACTAGTAGAATATCAATGTGCATGTTTATTTGGTAATGTTTGATTTATTTTTTTCCATATTATGTTCAATTTTTTGTTAAAAAGGGCTGTTGTTTTTATCACACATCATGACATAAAATTTTATAGCTTCTACTAAATTATTTACCATTACTGAGCATCTGAGCTCACCCCTTTCTTATGTTTTATTTTCCCAAGATTCCAAGTAGTGTATTATGATTGATAAGTAGGGTTAATCTTGATGATTAATGGTGTTCTCAAAAGATCATTAATGTTGTGTTTTATTTTCTAATGTGTAATGTAATGTTCATGTATGTAATCTATTTTCTAAGACTTCTAAACTGATCGGTCCTTCGGGACTTGATTCCTAGTAATCATGCCAATGTATTAAAATAATACACTAACTTTGGGTAACTGGGGTCGGGGCGTTACAGTTGGTATAACATGATGTTTAGCAATAACCATGGAAGCTAGATTTAGAAAAACGCTGATTAGAGCACATATACCTAAGAAAGACTTTGAGGATTAGTCTAGAAGGTCTTATTATAGTTTTGGTAATGAAGAGATTTTGTGAGTTTTCCAAGAAAATACATCCCTGTCTAGATACGAGCAGGTAGAGGCAGCTCTATCACAGATGTACCAAGGGGAAAACCCAAAAACACCGCTTTCAGCTAGACTCGAATGGAAACTGGTGCACAACAACATGCCTTACAACACTCTTGGTTACAACACTCCTTGGGGATATGCTTTGGATAACTCTCATTTTCTTTACAAACTACTATGAAGGGTTTATGAGTATATACCTCCTCAAAGAAAACATTTTTGTGATTATGGATTATATCCATAAACTGCTCAAATTATGTTAGTTATTTTACATGTTTGGAATTATGAATTGTGATTTATAAACTGACCTATTGTATGCCATTTTTTAGAAATGGAACCCAAAAGAAGGAATGAGAACTCCAACAATACATATGATCCAAAGAGTAAGAAGGGTCATACCATTCATTGTATTAAGACAACATTTAGAAAAGAAATAGTCTTCCACATATTATCATCATATGAATAAATAGTATCATGTGTTGATAAGTTCAGTAAACAATTCTCTGAATCATATGGCTTTGAAGGGAAGTTAGTGAAGAAAAGGATAGTAGAAAGAATTATGGATAAAGGGAATAAGGGAAAGAAGGATTCTCCAATATGTGATAAATGTGGAATTAATAAACTTGGTAAATGATTGAAGGGAAAGGGAGTTTTTTATAAGTGTGTAGAAAAAGGGAACCAAGTATGTGATTGTAATGGTAAGAAAAAAATTTCAAATGTAAAATGTTTCATCTGCAAGACATTGAGACACTACGTGAATCAATGCCCCATTCATAAGATTATACTGCAAATGATGTTATTGGATAATAATCAAGTTATGATACTACCTCAGATGAAGAAAAATGACTAGTGTTCTTATGCTTTTATTATAGAATTATTTCATTTTAGTGTTGTATAAACAGTATACGGGTTACATGAATTATGAAGATAAATAAGGATTGTACTGCAGTACTATTTTATTAAATATTTGAGATTATATAGTTCTAAGAAAAGTTACTTAATAGTAATCTACACATTTTTCCAAATAAATGGTTGAAGTAAAGGTAATCCTTAATAGGGTCCTCATAATGAGGTAGTGATTTTGGACTAAGAGATGGTTGATTTTGGTAATTCAGGATGTTGCGGTGTTGTAAAAGAATACACGATGAAGGAATTAACATCTTATTACCTCGCAAAAATGATCCTCATTATGTTTAACTTCCTTATAAATTTCGGACTGAGAGTTTTCATATAAGTATTTTGTATAATTGTAAAGTTTGGAATAGATTAAGTTTGAAATTGGATACTATTGTTAAGGTTATTTATGGATTTCCATAAAAAGGACAACTGGGAGGTCGGATGACAACCTGTCACATCCGGCAAGGTCGTGAGACTTGAACCCGTAACCGAAGGGAGGCAAGTGTGTATCACCTATCACTAACCCACGTGATGTCCTGGATTGAATAATGTAGTTTTTTTAAAGGGTCTGATATTTGAATTTTAAATTCATTATTTTTGGAACCCTATACGATTGGGATAAATAGAATATATTCATTTTAAATATTTTAAATTGATAGATGAGTTTGTGGTAGGAATTAGTTGAAGGATGAAACTCTACTTGTCAAGAATATATATAAATACATATATATATATATTCCCACTTATTTTATGGATAAATTAATTATTTAACTTTAGTTAAGGTATCTTATAACAAAAAATTTGTTATCTGAATACCTTACATTTTGTTGAACCAATGGTATTTTAAATCATCATATATTGGTGGCTTTGAGGCCCACAATTCTACAATTGTTGGTTATTGATGACCTCAATCACTCCCCATAAATATTTATGTTTTTCCTCCAATTACGTGTCTTTAATTTCTACCAATGTTCTCCTATTCGAGATCATAATTTGGTGGTGACTTTTTCATTCCCCTTTTCCTCTTATTAAGACTAAATTTTATTAACCCAATTTCCGATGTGGGTTTTCCCACAACGGTATTTTTTATTTTCAACCGTTAATTTTCAAAGAACAATTTATAAATGGGAGGAAGAAATTTATTGAAGGAGGGAAGAATTTAACATCCCAATATTTCTTAAGATGTTGTTTCTTCAAAGTAATGCAATAACTTGAAAAACACGCAACATTGAGTTCAAGCGGATCACGACTTACCAAACTAGCTGTTCAAAAGCGGATATGAATAGTATTAACTGATTTTGACCATTATTTAATCTTTATAATTTTAGAATCTATATTATAAGTTTCTTAGACATAATGTAAGAACAAATTCATTTTTTTCAGATAAAAGAATTATTTTTCAAAAAAAATACAATTTTACCGCCATTCAATGGAGAACACTTTTTAAATGAAATATTTTAAACTTTTATATATTAAATTTGAAAAAATAAACTACTTCTTTAGAATCGGGATGTAATAATTTAGTTTCAATAAATTTTTGGTGTTTTTCTGATAACTTTCATATTAGGGTGAATAGTGAAAAATCCTATATTTTAACTGAAAACAACTTTTAAATCAAAATAATTTATATTGTTGAATTATACATTTTGATTATTTGGAAGTATAATTAGATTATATTTTTACCCTTTAATCCAATGTTTGTCATTGGAATTAATTTCACATTGAAATTATACATAAACAAATGTCAATCTTCTTATAGTTATTGTTTCTTAAAAACACGCTATTTGTTTTGACAACGAGAATTAATTTTAAATTAATAAATGAAACTTCTATGTCTTTAATTTGGTAAAATAGACTTTATTTTTGATTCATAATATCGATATTAACATAGGTTGAATTTTTTTATTTTTCTGAAAACATTCATTTTTTAAGAATATGAAAAAAAAACTGAGTTATCTTTTAAAACCAAATTTTTATTTATAAAATTATTTATATTATTTAAATTTATATTATGTAAAAATAGATACATAATTCTTATATAAGTACAATTCAATTCATTGGAGTCAATTTATAATAATTTTAGATATATAAAAAATTTATATAACTTTTCACCGTCTTTTACCCACCTCCTAGGAGAATTTGCGAATTCACATAAAACATAATTTTACCACTTTTGTGAGTGGAATTTCAAAAATCCGAGAGACAAGGTTGATATCAGTATGTAAAATTTGGTTCAATAAGATAAAAATAATTTTTGGTGAATAGTAACTTTTTACTTTTATTTACCACAGTTACAAGTAAATATGGTAATTAAGGGTAAAAATGATATTATTATTACCTTAAAATAGGTCTTAATTCTATTTATTAAGTGTAATTCAAGAAAAAACAACCTTAGGAATAAAAAATGACCATTTAGGTCCACATGGATTTGATTAATACATATATTATTATTTTATTTAAAGAAGAGTTAAAAGAGTTAAAATCTATGTTTAAAAAGAAAACCATTTTTAATATATTGTTATATATAAGATAAATTCAACTATAAATATTCATTAGAAGGATAAAAATATCTCCTATATAATGGTATTTTATTTATAATTTTTAGATATTAAATAATTAAATTTATTAATGACACAATGATGATACAATAATGACCTTATTAATGAATGAATCAAATAAATGGTATTATAAATATTGTAATAAATATAATTTCAAAGTTGTTATGAAATATAAAAATTTTATAGGTGAATATGACATGTTAGGATTGATTCAATCTATTTTTGAAGTAATCATGTTTTTGTTATTTTAACATAAAAACAAATTCCAAATAGTGTCAAAATTGACATAAAATAGTTTTTAAAACACATAATATATTATTAATTGATATAATTGTACTAAAAATATAAGGCTTGGAAAAAATACTTATATAATAATATATATGACATTAATAAACTAATTGGGGTTCGATTGGTTGTATATAGTAAGTTTATTAATCGTATAGTGTAAGAATACAAGAAGACACAATAAATGTTAAATTATTTAACTTAGAGTTAAATCTAATTGATAAGGTTAAAATGGTAACATAACCTTTTATAAAACCTATTGTTTGAAATGATTTTGACCCATCTCTACCCTAGCCTCAAACTAATTCACTTTGGAGCTATTATTAACTGAATATGAATTTATTATAAAATAATATTTTATGTTTTTTCAAAGGTGCCCCTCACCCGTCTTATAAAAGGGAACTTCCCCTTCTCTCAAATTCACACTTACAATGCTATTTGGCTCGGCCAAACCCTACCCAAATATCCTCTCAACTACCCAAAATTCATCCTAGAGTCCTTACTTTGGTCAAAAATCCAACCTATGTATCCCTTTTGATCAAATCAAAAGGAATAACCTGAAGAAGAGGTTATGATTTCACCACCCTCTTTCATGTTCTCTTATTCTTCCACTTATTCTTTCTTTGTTGTTTCCATTATTAAATAATAAATCACTTATCTTATATATACTGTGATGTTATTATAAATATGGAACAACTATATTTATTATTCTATCCATCTTATGAATGATACTGTCACCATGCGTACGTACGTCTTACCATCTCCATGTCGTGGTGTAATTTGTTATTCAACACTATGTTATTTGGATGGATATAATGATGAGTAATATGTATATAAATAATGAAAATAACACGCTAATGTCTCTGTAAAATTAGTATTCCTTCCAATCTCACACCTTTAAGTAAATGATATTGTCGCTCGTGCGTACGTACGGATTACCGTCTCCACGACATGATGAGATTAATTTCCACGTTCACCATTCATTGATGATTATAAAAATATATATTACTAATAAGTATGTAATATATGACATAAAAATGATATTATAGATATATATATATGTGTGTGTGTGTGTCTATACTTACATATATCTTATTCACTTAGTTCTGTTCAATATGATATGAAAACAGAAACAGCATTTATGCGTACGTACGGACTACCGTCTCCATAAACAGTGTTTTTTATTTCAGATTTTTTTATATTATACATATTTATATTCTAAATATATATGATATATAAATCATGTTTTATATTTTTTATGTATTTCAATCTTGATATAAGTGATACAATCAAGAGTAACAAGTTAAAACACGTACGATAAAGAAAGCAATTATTACCCGAAATGTTAATTTAACATGGAAATTATTATTAAATGGGTAGTATAAAGTCATAAATGAATCATGTATGATTTCATAAATATTAATATGGTTTTGGTATAATTTAATAACATACTATGGTCTTCATATAGGAGGTTAATCGTACCCTCATCTAAAAGAATGTTCAAGGTAAGGGTTAATTCCTCAATCTCATTATTATCTGAGATTGTTTATGTGTAAGTATTTACTGGGATATTTTTATCATCCATGTCCATTTTCCTTAAAAATGATTTTAAAATGAATATTTTAAGGATTCTTGAAAGGTACTCTTTATCAAGATCAGAAGTTTAAATGTTTTAAATGTTTATATTCTAAATCCTTTTAATTAATGTCTATGTTTCCAAATGATTTTAAGGATTTATTTATATGGACATGAATGTTTTGAAATGATAATTCCTTTCAAAAGTTTCAAAACGGTATGGGACACTTTGATTAAAATATCTATTTAAAATTACTTCTTTTATAAATGGGTTAATTTTAAATGATTTTACAAAAAAGAATATTTCTCTCAAAAAGTTTTACTCGTCATTTTTAACTTTGTCAGCATCCTTTACTGGATATTAGTTTTGATTGAGGTTGATTTATTATAATACAATCTTTAATATTGTATTGAATAATGTATGAAATTTTTGACTGTGGATGTTTTGTTTTTATATGATTCATGGTTTATGGTTAATGTATTAACATTTCATATTCTCGTTTTAATACGAATGTTTATGTTATGTTTCAAATATTCATATGAGGAATGCAGTGGACTTAGTAAGTGATGGGTGGAGCCCTCTATAGCTCCTCAATGCATCGGTAGGTCTCATGAGACAAACTAGTGTCTTGGCATAAGTCCTTGACAAAAAAATTGTAGTCTTGGCATGAGACCTTGACTATGTGGTAATGATTTCCGGCCTTAGGCATTCCCTCGTTATGAAATTAGTTATTACATGTGATTATTCGACTACTAGAATATCCATGTGTATGTTTATATGGTAATTTTTGATTTATTTTTTCCATATTATGTTCAAGTTTATGTTTAAAAAGGATGTTGTTTTTATCACACATCTTGACATAATGGTTTATAGATTCTGCTAAATTATTTACCCTTACTGAGCATCTAAGCTCACCCCTTTCTTATGTTTTATTTTTAAAGGATTCTAAGAAGTTTATTATGATTGATAAGTAGGGTTAATATTGGGGATTAATGGTGTTCTCAAAGGATCATTAATGTTGTGTTTTATTTTCTAATTTGTAATGTAACGTTCATGTATGTAATCTATTTTCTAAGACATCTAAACTGATCGGTCCTTTGGGACTTGATTCCTTGTAATCATGCGAATGTATTAAAATAGTGCACTGACTCTGGGTAACTGGGGTCGGGGCATTACACTTGGTATCGGAGAAAATTTAGAAATAACCTTGGATGATAGATTTAGATAAAATATGAATAGAGCACATAGACCTAAGATAGACTTTGAGGATTAGAATAGAAGGTCTTCCTAGAATTTTCGTAATGTAGAGATTTTGTGTGTTTTCCAAGAAAATACAACCCTATCTAGATACGAGAAGGTAAAGGTGGCTCTGGCACAAATGTACCCAGGGGAAAACCCGAAAACCCTACTTTCAGCTAGACTCGAATGGGAACTGGTGCACGATAATGGGCCTTGCAACACTATTGGTTATGACACTCTCAGGGTATATTATTAGAATAATTCTCATTTTCTTTACAAACCACTATGAAGGGTTTATGAGTATATACCTCCTCAGAGAAAACATTTTTTTGATTATGGATTATATCCGTAAACTGTTCAAATTATGTTAGGTATTCTAGATGGTTGGAATTATGAATTGAAATTTATAAACTGACCTATTGTATGCCATTGTTTAGAAATGGAACCCAGAATAAGGAATGAGAACTCCAGAAATACGTATGATCCAAAGAGTAAGAAGGTTTATATCATTCATGGTATTAAAAAAAACATTTAGAAAGGAAATAATCATCCACGTATTATCATCATATTAATAAATAGTATCATGTGTTGATAAAAGCAGTAATGAATTCTCTCAATCCTATGGCTTTGAAGGTAAATTAGTGAAGAAAATGATGGTAGAAAGAAAGATGGATAAAGGGAATAAGGGAAAGAAGGATTTTCCAATATGTGATAAATGTGGAATGAATCCCCTTGGTAAATTAATCAAGGGAATAGGAGTTTTTTATAAGTGTGGAGAAAAAGGACACCAAGTACGTGATTTCAAGGGTAAGAAAAAGTTTTCAAATATAAAATGCTTCATTTGCAAGGCATTGAGACACTAAGATAATCAATATCCCAATAATAATATTATACCACAAATGATGTTATTAGATAATAATCAAGTTATGATACTACCTCAGATAAAGAAAAATGACTAGTGTTCTTATGATGTTATTAAAGAATTATTTTTATTTGAGTATTGTATCAACAGTATACTGGTTACAAGAATTATGGAGATAAATGAGGATTGTACTATAGTACTATGTTATTAAAGATTTTAGATTATATGGTTCTAATAAAAGTGACTTAATAGTAAGCTACACTTTTTGAAAAATAAATGGTTTAAGGAAAGTTAATCCATAATAGGGTCATGATAATGAGGTAGTGATTTTGGAATAAGAGATGGTTGATTTTGGTAATTTCAGATTTTGCGGTGTTGTAAAAGAATACATGATGAAGGCATTCACGTCTTATTACCTGGAAAAAAGGATCCTCGTTATGTTTAAATTCCTTATAAACTTTGGACTGGGAGTTTACATATAAGTATTTTGGATTATTCTAAAGGTTGTAATGGATTAAGTTAGAAATTGGATACTATTGTTAAGGTTATTTTTGGATTTCCATAAAAAGGACAACTCGGAGGTCGGACGGCAACCCATCACTTCCGGCAAGGTCGCGAGACTTGAACTCGTAATTGAAAGGGGGCAAGGGTGTATCACCTATCACTAACCCACGTGATTTCCTAGATTGAATAATGTAGTTTTTTTAAAGGGTCTGATATGTGAATTATAAATTCATTATTTTTGGAACCCTATACGATTGGGATAAATAGAATATATATATTTTTAAATCTTTTAGAGTGAAAGATGAGTTTTTGGTACGAATTAGTTGAAGGATGAAACTCTACTTGTCAAGAATATATATAAATACATATATATATATATATATTCCCACTTATTTTATGGATAAATTAATTATTTAACGTTTAGGTACGGTATCTTATAACAAAAAATTTGTTATCTGAATACCTTACATTTTGTTGACCCAATGGTATTTTAAATCATCATATATTGGTGGATTTGAGGCCCATAATTCTAGAATTGTTTGTGATTGATGACCTCAATCACACCCTATAAATATTTACTCTTTTCCTCCAATTATGTGTCTTTAATTTCCACCAATGTTCTCCTAATCAAGATCATAATTTGGTGGTGACTTTTTCATTCCCATTTTCCTCTTATTAAGACTAAATTTTATTAAACCAATTTCCGATGTGTGTTTTCCCACAATGGTATTTTCTATTTTCAAAATTTAATTTTCAATGAAAAATTTCAAATTGTGAGGATGAAATTTATTGAAGGGTGGAAAAATGTAACACCCCAATATTTCATAGTATGTTATTTCTTCAAATTAATGCGATAACTTGCACTACACGCAACACTGAGTTCAAGCGCAACACGACTTACCAAACTAGTTGTTCAAAAGCGGTTATGAATAGTATTAACTTAATTTTGAACATTATATAATCTTTATAATTTTAGAATCCATATTAAAAGTTTCTTAGACATAATGTAAGAACAAATTCAATTTTTCAGAAAAAAGAATTAATTTTCAAAAAAAATACAACTTTACCACCCTTTAATGGAGAACCCTTTTTAAATCCAATATTTGAAACTTTTATATATTAAATTTGACAAAATAAACTTCTTCATTAGAATCGGAACATAATAATTTAGTTTCAATTAATTTTTGGTGTTTTTCTGATAACTTTAATATTTGGGTGAATAGTGAAAAATGCTATATTTTAACTGAAAAAACATTTTTAATCAAAATAATTTATAGTGTTGAATTATAAATTTTAATGTTTTGGAAGTATAATTAGATTATATTTTTACCCTTTAATCCAATTTTGGTCATTGAAATTAATTTCACATTGAAATTATACATAAACAAGTGTCAATATTCTGATAGTTATTATTTCTTAAAAAACACGCTATTTGTTTTGACAATGAGAATTAATTTTAAATTATTAAATTCAACTTATATGTTTTGAATTTTGTATAATAGACTTTATTTTTTTTATTCAGAATATCGAAATTAACATAGGGTAATTTTTTGGTATTTTTTTGAAAACGTTCAATTTTTTATGAATAGTGAAAAAACACTAAGTTATCGTTTAAAACCAAATTTTTATTTAAATAGTTATTTATTTTATTTAAAATTATTTTAGGTAAAAATAGATACATAATTCTTATATAAGTTCAATGCAATTCATTTGAGTCAATTTATAATAATTTCATATATATAAAAAAATTATAGAACTTTTCACCGTCTTTTACCCACCTCCTAGGAGAATTTGCGAATTCACATAAAACATAATTTTACCACTTATGTGAGTGGAATTTCAAAAATCCCAAAGACATAGTTGATATCAGTAAATAAAATGTGGTTCAATAAGATAAAAATAATTTTTGGTGAATGGTAACTTTTTACTTTTATTTACCACAGTCAAAAGTAAATATAGTAATTAAGGGTAAAAATGATATTATTATTACCTTAACACATGTCATTATTCTATTTATTAAGTGTAATTAGACAAAAAACAACCTTATGAATAAAATATGACCCTTTAGGTCCACTTGGATTAGATTAAGACATTTATTATTATTTTATTTAAAGATGAGTTAAAAGAGTTAAAATCAATGTGTAATAACAAAACCATTTTTAATATAGGGTTATATATAAGATAAATTCAACTCTAAATATTCATTAGAAAGTTAAAAATATATAATATATAATGGTATTTTATTTATAATTTTTAGATATTAAATAATTAAATTTATTAATGACATAATGATGATACAGTAATGACCTTATTAATGAAAGAATCAAATAAATTGTATTATAAATATTAAAATAAATATAATTTCAATGTTTTTATGACATATACGAATTTTATAGGTGAATATGAAATTCTAGTATTGATTCAATGTGTTTTTTTTGAATTAATCATGTTGTTGTTATTTTATCAAAAAACAAATACCAAATAGTGTCAAAATTGACATAAAATATTTTTAAAAACACATATTATATTATTAATTGATATAATGGTCCTAAAAATATAAGGTTCGGCCAAAAGACTTATATAATAATATATATGACATTACCAAACTAATTGGGGTTTTATTGGCAGTATATATTATGTTTATTAACCATATATTGTAAGAGTACAAGAAGACACGATAAAATTTAAATTATTTTATTTAGAGTTAAATCTAAATGGTAAGGTTAAAATGGTACCCTAAACATGTCTAAAACCTATTGGTTGAAAGGATTTCAACCCATCCCCATCCTAGACTCTAAATAAGTCATTGTGGAGCCATTATGAACCGAATATGAATTTATTATAAAATAATATTTTAAGTTTTTTCAAAGGTTCCCCTCACCCCTCTTATAAAAGAGCACTTCCCCTTATCTCAAATTCACACCTCCAAAGACATTTGGATCAGCCATCACCTACCCAAATATCCTCCCAACTATCCTAAATTCATCCTAGAGGCCTTCCTTTGGACAAAAAGCCAACCTATGGAGCCCTTTTGATCAAATCAAAAGGCAGAACCCGAAGAAGAGGTAATGATTCCACCACCCTCTTTCAAGTTCTCTTATTCTTCCACTTACTCATTATTTGTTGATTAGAATCTAAAATAATAAATCCAGTATCTTATATATACTGTAATGTTATTATAAATATGTAACAACTATATTTATTATTCTATCCATCTTATGAATGATAATGTCACCATGCATGTGTACGTACGGCTTACCGCCTCCACGTCGTGGTGTAATTTGTTATTCAACATTATGTTATTTGGATGGATATAATGACGAGTAATATGTATATAAATAATGAAAATTACATTATAATGTCTCTTTAAAATTAATATATGATCCAATTTCACACCTTTAAGGAAATGATATTGTCGCTCGTGCGTACGTACTGATTATCGTCTCCACGACGTGATGAGATTCATTTCAACATTCACCATTCATCGACAGCTATAAAAATATATATTACTAATAAGTATATAATATATGACATAATAATGATAATGGAGATCTATATATATATATATAGTTACATATATTTTATTCACTTAGTTCCGTTCAATACGATATGAAAACCGAAACAACGTTATGCGTACGTACGGACTACCGTCTCCATAAACGGTGTTTTTCATTTCATATATATGTCTATTATACATATTTATATTCCAAATATATATGATATATAAATCATGTTTTATATTTTGGAAGTATTTAAATCGTTATCTAAGTGATACAATAAAAAGTAACAAGTTAAAACACGTACGATAAAGAAAGTGATTATTACCCAAAATGTTAATTTAAAATGGAAATTATTATTAAATAGGTTGTATAAAGTCATAAATGAATCATGAATGATATCTTAAATATTAATATGGTTCTAGTATAATTTAAAAACATACTACGATCTTCATACAGGAGGCTAAACATACCCTTGACTAAAAGAATGTTCAAGGTAAGGGTTAATTCCTCAATCTCATTATTATATGAGATTGTTTATGTGTAAGTATTTACTGGGACATTTCTATAATCCATGTCCATTTTTCATAAAAATGATTTAAAAATGAATATTTTAAGGATTTTTGAAAGTTACTCTTTATCAAGATCATAATTTTAAATTTTTTAATGATTTATATTATAGATCTGTTTAATTAATTTCCATGTTTTCAAAATGATTTTAAGGATTTATTTGTATGGACATGAATGTTTTGAAATGATAATTATTTTCAAAAGTTTCAAATTGTTATGGGACACTTTGATTCAAAAATCTCTTTTAAAATAATTCCTTTATAAATGTGTGACATTTAAATGATTTTACAAAAAGATATTTCTCTCAAAAAGTTTTACTCATCATTTTCAACTATGTGAGCATCCTTTACGGAATATTATTTTTGATTGAGGTTGATTTATTATAATACAGTCTTCCATATTTTATTGATTGAGTTATGATATTTTTGACTGTGGATGATCTATTTTTTTACCATTCATGGTTTATGGTAAATGTATTGACATTTTTTATACTACTTTTAATACGAATTTTTATGTTATGTTTCAACTATTCATATGAGTAATGTAGTGGACTTAGTATGTGACGGGTGGAGCCCGTTATAGCTCCTTGATGCATCAGTAGGTCTTATGAGACAAACTATTTTCTTGGCACAAGGCCTTGACAAAAATTTTATTTGTAGTCTTGGCATGAGGCCTTGACTATGTGGTAATGATGTATAGCGTTAGGCATTCCCTTATTATGAAATTAGTTATTACATGTGATTATTGGAATAGTATAATATCTATGTGCATGTTTATATTGTAATGTTTGATTTATTTTTTCCAAAAAAATTTCATGTTTATGTTTAAAAAGGCTGTTGTTTTTATCATACATCTTTACATAAAAGTTTATAGCTTCCGCTAAATTATTTACCCTTACTAAGTATCTGAGTTCACCCCTTTCTTATGTTTTATTTTCCCCAGATTCCAAGAATTGTATTATGATTGATAAGTAGGGTTAACCTTAGGGATTAATGGTGTTATAAAAGGATAATTTATGTTGTGTTTATTTTCTAATGTGTAATGTAACGTTCATGTGTGTAATCTATTTTCTAAGACTACTAAGCTGATCAGTCCTTCGGGACTTGATTCCTTGTAATCATGTGAATGTATTAAAATACAGCACCAACTCTAGGTATCTGGGGTCTGGGTGTTACAAATATCATTTCGTCAATGACATTTTTTATCTTTCAAACACACTTCCAGATTACCTTCATTGTGCTGAAATTATTCAAGTGTAAAATCTCTATAGTGGTGATCCACACATTATTCTTTCTTCTATGAGAAACTGAAATTGATTTCTAGGTTTTAGAAATAAAAATAAATTTTATTTCATTGTTTATATTCATCAATCAAAGAAATTTTTGGATTGAAGGATTTTTTTTTCCTGTTCATTAGAGGAAGAGTGGAGGAACTTCAGAGAGAGTGAGAGAGAATAAGAGAGATGTTTGTAGCGTGTAACGATTCTCTATTCTCAATTTTCAATTAACCCAACACAACAGAAATAAAAATATATTTATAAAGCTGGATTTTAGTTTAAAATAATTTTTAATTGTTCACTAACCCTTAAATTAAGTAATAATTTTTTCAAACCCCATTTCAAATAATAATACTATCATTATTATTTTATGGAGTGCAGTAACTTGTGCAATGATAAATATATATTTAACACCTGCAAATTTTATATCTATCAATGGACACATTCTTTGTCCAATAAAACTCCTTAGAATATATTGAATACCTGAATAAATATTTAATAAATATTTCATTCCCAATAAATATTTACAATCGATAATACTTGAATTAAATTGTTCATCAATCTTGAGAATATTATTTATTTTAATAATTAAATTCAAATGGAATTTTTATCAATATATGCTAAAACTATTAGTGTGTGACCCTCTAGGATTTTGTTTCTCATTGTAATTAGATGGACTTTGATAATATTCAATATTCATGTCAATTAACATTTCAAGTCACCCTATATAGTGAATATAATGTCACAAAATTGATAACCACATAAAAACTATTACTATGTAATAGAATCTCTTTTTCATGTAATATCATCAAGAAGGTTTCACATCTATGTCATCAGCCAATCTAATTGATAAGTATCTCAATAAATATCTAAAATAAACACATCAATACACCCTAGTAAGTTAATTTCATATGAAGATTCTAATCAAATCAAAGGGAATTTATTAAATCTTCCATAAATATTGAAGGGAAAATCAGTCCTTAAATTATCTATTAGTAACATTTAATTTGTGACACACCCAATGTACCCTACATCCATCCAAAAATTGTGTGGTGGTTTTGTTAAGTAAATATACATGTCATTTCCTGAAATTCTTCAATGAAAATCTTAAATTATAAGGACCATTTCACATTCTGGATGATAGGACTATCCAATGACAACAAAACATAAAGAATTATTACTAGAATAACTATTCCCATAATCTTCCATCTTGGATATTACCAAGTGAGAAATTAATAAGAAAAAAACCCCATCCTCTAACGAGTACTTGAACCAGATAGTGTATGTACTATATTCCCTATCCAAGTATGTTATCTGAATGTATAACTATATTTAAGAGCATTATCATAGAACATCAAGGTTCTCATCATAGTGGTAAATTATTATGACCTTATTAATGATACGGATGTCCTAAAAATTGATAACTTAAATTCATGAAGATCAGTGAAAAATATGTAATAAGATGTCTCATTAATATTCAATTAATAAAATATATAGGTAATAAAAGTACAATCTATTGGTCCTAGGACACCAACTCTAAAAAACACCCACTTGGACTAAACCCAACTACCGTTGACATTTAGTTCACTGAACCTCACATTATATTAATATTCATGCTGAGTCAAGTATTTATTTAAGGATTTTATCACATTGTATTCTATTAATATTCTTTTAACTATAGCCTCACCTATTTGATAAATATCCCACATGATTTGAAACTTATGAAGAATATTCTTTATCCACTGATGTAACCTTGCCTTCCCATTA
Organism: Viscum album; assembly: GCA_963277665.1. Taxonomy (NCBI): domain Eukaryota; kingdom Viridiplantae; phylum Streptophyta; class Magnoliopsida; order Santalales; family Viscaceae; genus Viscum; species Viscum album. Next base: position 555,513,865 of record OY728135.1, read on the forward strand.
AGGGACACTACTATAGTATTATCCCCATAGAGTGTGAGAAGATATTTTTTTCTAGGTATAGTCTTAATCTCTTTGATAAAGTTTCAAATCCAAAATTCATCTTTAGCTATCTCATAAGTCACAATACACATAGAATCTATTGTAAAATCTATGATTTCATCCTTCATTGATCTCTTCTAGCTCACAATACCTCCATTTAATATGAATATGTTTCTTGTTTTCAGTTTCGTATCATCTTATTATATTTTATAACTAGAATCAACATATCCTATAGTTACTTGTTATTTATATATACCATAGACCTAAAACATGTCCTTTGAATTCCTCAGATGTTTAGGGATAGTCTTGACTTCCATCTAATGGAAATCACTTAGGTCATTTTGATATGTTCTTTTAACACATAAGGAATAAGAAATGTTTATCCTAATACATAGAATAACAAACATGAATGACCCAATCAAAAACACATATTGTTTATTTGACATTATTTTTTTATCTTAATGTGTCTAAGGGCACATTTTCTTAGAAAAATGAGTTTTTTATGGCGTTAGAAACAATACCCTTTTGGATGGTTCTATAATGAACCTCATCAGTATCTTTTATATTTATATACCTTGACATAGGATGAATCGTCTTTGGATCTATCCAAATTAATCTTGATCCTAAGAATTTGTAGGACCCTAGAACACCATAAGAGGGGAGGGTGAATCAATGTTTCAACTTTTTCTTTGAAAGAGATAAATATTTTCCCCACATTTGTACGAACCATTCAATCCTTTTTTATGGAAATCTAAAACTGTAAAACACCCAAATTCATAAAAATAAATACAAGATAATATTTTTATAGGGTTCACAACAAAGGGATAGTCCAAGGATCATATATTGATAGTGTGTTGATTATACCAAAATACACTAACATTCACTTTGTTTTGTGAATTATAATTGTCCATATATGCACACTCCATTCCAGGAACAATTCCATTAAAATACTTTTAGGGATAGAACACTTCCTCCCTCAGATAACTTCAACGTCTTTCCCTTTCTCACTACCATGGGTGAAGTCTTACTCAATTTATCTTCATAAATGTCACTTCAATATTTTGGGTATTTAAGTCTTTTTTCTAATTATAAAGAGACTCCTCATGAACTATAGTCCAAACTTGATGTACTTTTATACACATATTAATCCAAATAGATTTCCAAAAACTTCTACTCACACAAATCTTTCACTTGTACACAATTTTTTCACACGTGCACAACTTTTTCACTTGCACGCACCTTTTTCACTTCCACACAACTTTTTTACTTACACACAAATTTTTCAATTACATTAAAATTCCATTTTTTAAATTTGTACAATTAATATTAATTGAAAAACTATGATGTTCAACACTCTGATGCATGAAACTCTAATGCATGTAACTCTTATATGTGCAACTCATTCATAAAGTATAGGTTCTAGATCAACATAGAGAGTGTTTTCTTGTATACTAGAGGTATCTTACTATTTATAGATTCTTCTATATATATGTGCAACTCTCACGTGTACTATCCACCTCATGAGAAACTTCATGGTTTTCTAAATTTCATGGTTTTGATGTTGTGTTTTTCATGAAACTCTATCTATATTTTTCAGGTGCGAACTATGCTGAAGTTCACACAATTTAATATATTGGGATAAATACTTACCTTATCCTAATTTATATGTGATGAACCTAAATCTATTCTTTTTCATAACACTATAATCATTATTTATCATTTCATGTATCTATTCACATTTTGAATGTGTACACAACTCTGAAATTCTGGGAATTCCATATCTTGCATTCAACACATTCCTTAGCTGAGTTTTTGATCTGAGGGACCTAAATATTCTCTTGTGCACAAATCTAGATTCCTCCTTTTCCCTTTGTATCAAATATTTTATTTTGACAATAATATTTTCTTTTATCAAAACAAATTTATACATCCTCTAAATTTTGGACCCTAATGATTTAGAGAACACTAGAAAATAGTGTCACTTTCAACACTAATGTCACATGAACCATAAGATCACTTGTCTTGAGAACTAATTTGACCAACCTGGTGAGGATTGAAAAAAAACACAACATAAACCCCTTTTACAAAAATAAAAAACATTGCTTCCAATAAAATGTCTATCACCTCACATAATTTATTCAAGGATATGTCTTTATTAAACTAAGATTTAATAGACTGTTAGACTACTATTTCATTTATAATAAGTAATATGTCATGAACATATACTATTAAGAAAAAAACCATACACCCAATAAAACATTTATAGAAACAAGTTTCACATTCATTCTTTGTGAAACCAAATTATGTTGTGGCCACATGAAATGGAAAATTCTAATACCTAGATGCTTGATTTAATCCATAAATAGTTTTTTTCAATTTTTATATCATGTTGACATCCTTTGGAGTGAAAAAACCTTCAGTTTTTTTCATATAGAAACATTCCTGAAGGTTAATGTTATGTAAGTCGACCTTGAAACTAATTTTCCAAATATAATTACCAGGGAACTCTATAAAAACAAGTATAATTATGATGAATTTAATCTTTGTAACTTCTGAAAATGTTTCTTCATAGTCTATGCATTAATGTTTTTTAAACCCTTTTTCCACCATTCATGCCTTCTAGGTAATCACTTCTCCATCCATGTACATTTTCTTCTTGAATACCCATTTACAACCAATAGGCTTGACATATACTAAATGATCTACTAAAATCCATACTTTATTTTGGTAAATGGAATCTACCAAAAATTTTATGGCTTCCATCCCTTTTGAAAAAATTTGATCCACTTAGTGATTTTATATAGGTTAAAGGGTCATTATTATCAACTAATAACAATTCAACTTCCTCTATGACTAGAAAACCATATTGTTATAGTTCTCTAACCTCTCTTGTTTTCCAATGCAGTATTTGTGTCACTAGAACAGCTTCTTCTTCTAGGGGTCTTATTGGAATATGTTCCTCTACAAACTCTTGTGTATCCTTATCCTAGAATTATAAAAATTCTCTATCTCTCCAACTATATCTTTTAGAGATGTTATCCCTCTCATGGAATATGGAATTCCTTGCTACTATTACCCATTTCACTAAGGGTTAGTATATGTAATATTCCATTGTTACATTATTGTATTCTATAAAGCTACACTTTATGCCTCAGGGTGCTTGTTTGAAACCTGAAGAGGCCTTAAAAAACTCTTCTATACCCCACACATGTAAACTCAACAACATGGATTTTCTTCCTCACCATATTTCATATGGATTACCATTTATTTGTTGTGTTGGTACTTTGTCTAGTATGTGTTTTGTTGTGTGTAATGGATATCCCCAAAATGATAATGGAAGGTTCCCATGATAGATCATTGATCTCACCATGTATAACATGCTATAGTTCCTCCATTCACATACACCATTCCATTAAGTGAATTAGGAGGAGTGGGTAGAAAATATATAAAAAACTCCATTAAATAATCATTAAATCCATAATTAAGATATTATCCACCATGTTCTAAGTGGATTTCTATAATCTTCTTACCACTTTTTTCTCAAATTCATTATTATATTCCATGAATTTGTAAGAGGAATCAGACTTATACCTCATTAAGTAGACATATCCATGTCTACTAAAATCATCATTAAAATTTATTAAGTGTGAGTACTCATCCCCTTTTAAACAAGAAATATTATACACACATCAGTATAAACAATTTCAATAAGCTCTTTTGACCTTTCACCATTCCCACTATATGGGGTTTTGGTCATTTTTCCTTTTAAACATGCATAACATACACCAATTAGTTTTAGTTAAAAATAATAGAAATATCCATACTGGTGTAATTTATTCATAAATTTTTCTTTTACACGACCAAGATAATGATACCCTGGTTGGGGGTTGTATGAGTCACGTGAATTATTTTCACTATTTTTTTCCATTACTTGGTTTTTGTAGTACAATGCATAAACAAAATTATTTAAATTTTCATTTTTGTAAAAAAAATATCCTTGTAAAATAATCAACATTTATTCCCAAATTTGAAAACATATCCATCCATATCAAGCCTAGATATGAATATAATGTTTTTTCTAAAGGATATAACATAATTATAACCCTTAAAAACAAAGATCATTCTATTTTTTGAGGTGAGGTGGTAGTCACCAATAGTTAGAATAGTGTGTTTAACTTTATTGGATGATTTCACATCATCCTCCTCTAGATTAATCATTCTAATTATACTTGGTTACTATATTTGAATACATATGTTATCAAAATAATTATTTCTAATACCCAATTTGTACAAATAGATAAATTTCATTTGATATCAAACACACCTAAATCTTCCCCTTTCTTCTTAGGTTGGGTGAAATTTTCCTTCCAGTGGACCTTTTTTGAAAAATTTGAAACAAAATCATCATTCATTCTTTATTCCCCTTGATCTTTCTCTTCTTGGAAGGGTTGAAAGAAACTTTTTCCAAAGATATATTCTCTTACCCTTTAAATTTTTTAACCATAATGATGGAATGATTTTCATGTTATGTCACCTTATATACATAGTGAACAATGGTGATGAGATCAAGAAGAGACTTTTAAATGTTGTTCATATTAAAATATACAAATATATAGAGAATCTATGATGGAGTGGTGAAAGAAATATATCATTTCACAATTTATTGGGGATCTTAACAAGTAGAAATTTTAGGCTCTCAATATATCCAATGAGCTTAACTATGTGAGGCATAGCTAGTGATACCTATGCATGATTACTCAAAAACAGTGATATTGAAATATCAAACCATTATTTTATTTCTCTCTCTTAGAAAATACCACGTATATTCTCGAGCATGCTATATAATCCATTTTTTTATGATACATTAATACTTTACTATACATAGATGGTAGAATTAATCATTGAATGTCAACTATGGATTTTTTATTTTTCATACACCAGGAACACTTCATAACTCACCACCTTAGTAGGTGGATTGGGAATTGAGGAATCTAAAAAATAAGATTTTAATTCATGGAACAACAAAACAGGATGGCATCTAAACTACTCATGGAAGTAACTGAATGTTGAAATATGATCATTCTCTAATATTGATCATAGGTATAGTGTGCATTATAAAAATACATTAATTATAAAATTTAAAAAAGAAAAATATTAACACTTTTATTGATTAAAAATTATGTGAGAAATAATAATAATTAATTTTTTATTAAATATCCATCAATTTAGTCAATTCTTGATATCCCTCACCATTGAATTCATAATATCTAGTTTCATGGATATTATAGGGCCAAAGATCAATATTCCCCATTTTATAACCTTAAAAAAGGGTTGGCCATGATGTTTGATGTTATTTTGGATGGAAATTATTTATCATATTCGAGCTTTTAGGTCCTTGATCCATTTAGTGGATTCTCTAATCCATAAATAATGATTCAGATTTCCTCAACACTTCCACGAAATTTAAAAAATTATAGCAATGACTAATCTTAATTTAAAATAGTTAAGTCAACACAAAACCATCAAAATAACCCCTTATAAAATTAATTGTCTCAAAAAGGATTGGTCAAACACTTTTTTTATTCGTTTCATTCCTAATCAAGTAATGGAATGCCAAATATGACTAAATATTTAGTTGGGTATTTTATTTATTGTGCATAAAATTCTTCTATTTTATCAATTATAATAATATTTAGTGTTAAGTGGAAAATACTTATGTGGTTATCCATAATTTGTAAAAACATTTACACATAAAACATTTATTTATATTCCAAAATTACACAATACTTAATTTATTTGTGTGATATAGATCTTTCATCCACAAAATAAATTATTCCTAATATAGAAGAAATAAATAAATAATTTATCTGATCATGATATTATCTAACGGTTGATTTATTAAGAAGACAATAAATCAACCTTTGTCCTAGGGGACATAACTCATTGTTCCAATCTCAGAATGATTTGAATTATCCCACATATCCCCCTATATATCAACTGGGATGGCATCAATTTGGTTCTTTCTTGAACCACCTCCATGCAACATAAGAGATTTCATTTTTTACATGTATTTATAAATCACATTCAGGTGATGGGAACCAAAGGATTGGATTTGGGGATTATGTAATTAACTATAGACATCAGGTCCTATATAATATTAGATAGAGGGATGACACGTAGGCCATCATATTTAATTTAATAATTAAATAATTCAAAACCCATGGAATAAATTAAATTAAATAATAGAAACATATACATTGGTCTTGATCGAGTTCATGAATGGGCATACACATGAAAAATAAAAGAAAAATTAAAACCAGTTAAAATTCATTTCTTATACATTATTTATTATTAAGAAAAGCACACATTCATTAATTAATTAATTAGTTAATTAATTAATTACTCTTCATCTTAATGACCATTCGAATTATGTTGGTGATAGTTATCATTAAAGGATTCGTGGAAAATAAACTGTAGAACCAATAATTATAAATAATTACAATAAATTAATTGAAATCTTAATAATTATTTAATACCATTGTAAAATTGTCAAACATAGTGGGTTCTAGTCAATATAATAAGTTTTTAATGATAAACTTATAAATTTAATGTAATATAATTATATATTTTAATGGGAGACTACATAAAATGTACTTATGAGCTTCACGGCACGTACTTCAATTGTTATATACACAGGATACGGGCCTGGGTAATCAGCATGTATTTTGGTGGAAATATATGATATGTACAAGCCAGCTACACTACATGTATCACTACTGTCATGTGTTCATATAAACCACCTAATGACTCATCATGTTCATAGAACATGGGACTACATAACCTTTATAGTCTAGCTATATACTATGTATCTCACATGTCATGTGTATGAATAACCCATTGAGGATCTTAGCATGTTTCACAAACATGATAATTAATAGACTAGATGTTTTATAATCTAACTATATGTCATATACACCCTTAATTCTCTAGGTAGTCAGTATCACATAGTTTTAACTGTGTATTTTAACACATGATTTTTGAAAATTTTACAACTAAACTATATATATTACATGATTTGTACACCATCTACACTCCGTTTATCCCGACATGTTGTGTACCAGGTTACCTTTCCTACATGCAGTTTTCAATAAATTCACCATGTGTAATTACTGCTCAAAAATTCGGGAATACCACGACATGGTCAAGTGAAATGTACATGGGTATAAGGCAAGTACTCTAACAACACACTATGTAATCCCATGATATCCTTAAAAATTCAACACTTCCCAATGGTATTTCTAGTCATTATTTATCTCTTATTTGACTACAACAATTTTGAATCTTGAATGAGGAAATTAAAATATCAAAGGCATGTTAATTTTAATAATATGATCAAATTATGAAACATTATTAAAATAAAAAATGAAACCAATATTGTTCATATATAACAAAAATTAAATAAATAATTATAAATTTGAAACATAACCTCCCTCTAACCCCACATGATGATTCCAAGAGTATAATAAAAACCATTGGTGGGAATTATATTAAAATATATTTTAATTTATAGTTTCATGAAATCCTAGTAGAGGATCTTTCACAAAAAATTATAATTTATTTATTTATGTATGAAGAAATGATTACATCATATTATGATCCTTTCTTTGAGGATTTTTTTTATATAATAAAAACATATTCAGATTACCTTCATTGTTCTATAAGTATTAAAGTATAGAATCTCTCTAGTGGTGATCCACACATTCTCCTTCGATCATCTAGAAATGCTCATTGATTTTTGGGTGAATGTGCGGTGAGTCAACAGTCTTGATTGTTCATCATGATTGCTCTATGATCTCTCAGTATTGAGTTAATTTTTCTTGTTTATAAGAGGAATAGGGGAGGAATAAAATAAAGAGAGAGAATTACATTGTGTGAAATTATTTTCTATTCTCTACTTTTGATAAACCCTATAAAAAGGACATAATGTTCTATTTTTAGATCTAGGGTTTATGTTAAAATGTTTTATAATTGCATACCAATCCATAGATGATATAATAATATTTAATGAACACCAATCCATATCATAATATTATAATTATTATTTTATGACATTCACTAAATTTTAGATTGATAAATATATTTTCACTTATTATAAAATTCCTATTTATCAACAAACATGATCTTATATTTTTTCATCCTGATTATTTATTAAATAATGGAATAAATATTTAATAAATATGTAATTATTCAATAAATATTTGTAATTAAAAAAATGTGAATAAAATTATTCATTTTCCTTTCGAATAATACTTTTTATAATAATTAAATTTAAATAGAATTTAATCAAGATCCAGATAAACACAAAGTGTGTGATCCTCTAGGACTCTTTATCATTGGAATTAGGTACGCTTTCCTAAAGTCCAGGATTACTGTCTAGTAATGGGTGAAGACACCCAAGAGAAATAACTTAATATCACAACATTGAAAATAGAATACGAATGCTCATTGTGTAATATAATCCCTTTATCACAATATCTCATCAAAAAGGATTCACATATCTTTCATCAAACAATGTGCTTGATATGTCTTTCTTTGACTATCTATAATACACATGTTGATACACTATGTACATGGAATTTTAATGTGATGTTTTTATTCAATCAAAGGGATGATATATAAACATCCATAAAGATGGAAGGGGAAAAATTCTTCCTCGACTTATCCATTAATAACCTATCATTCAAGACGCACCAAAAAACCCCACTTCCCACCAATATATGGATTAGTGGTTTTGGCTAGAAAATATGTGTGTGTGATTACTACAATGGATAAATGATAATCTTAAAGTCCAGGGACCATAACACACACTCGCAGATATGAATATATGATGACACCAAAACATATGGAATTCCTTCCAGTAGTTCTATTCTCATATTCTTCTATATTAGAGATTACTAAATGCGAGCTTCATTAGTAGATGCCTCATCCCATTATAAGTACTTGCATATAACAATATATATACTATATTCCTTATCATATTACATTATATTATTATAGAACTATATTTAAGAATATCATCATATCACTTCATGTTTATCATTACAGAGAAGATGTCATGGCCCCCTCCCCACAAAGTGTACCCCTCTTGGGTCGGCAATGTGAGAAGGGAGATAATGACCCCCGATCCCCGCTTTCAGTAGGCCCCGTGTTGGCGAATAGCACCGAGGGTATTTTAAACACACAAATGGGAGGCATTACCCTCTAAGAGTACACATGAGGAAGAGAGAGATAAGATAGAAACCAATCAACTCTGAACCAGAACTGAAATATTAAAGAAACCCAAGTACACATATGAAATGTCATGAAAAAGTACTAAAATTGGAATGGAAAAACTCCAAGTACCCAAAAGGAAGTAAAACAGCAGCAACCACAAGCCCAAAAAGCTCCTACAACCCCAAGCTAGTAGAAACCAACTTGATCTTCAACCGTCTCCAAGTGACCTGAAAAACAGTTTATATATACATAGGGTGAGTATAACAGTATACTCATTAGGATCCTCCCCGAATCCTCTCGTGCAAATGTAAAGAAAGCATACTAAAGCACAATGAACAATAAGTGAAACTAACTTGTCACCTAAACAGGTATACTAAGTTCCCAACCTCACCATGGCCACTCTCACCAAGTAATGCATACAAGAATATAGCATATATTAAAGAATATCAAGGGTAACCTGCTACTACTTCCCCATTGGTTTGTCGCTTTTCCCCAATGTCGCACGTCCTAAGCATCTCTCTCCAAAAGGAATGCCCGCAGACACCTGGGTGAAGCACCACAATCTGCACCTTGTGCACCACAAAGGCTTTCCCGTAGACACCTGGACGAAGCACCACACCATCCTCACAACCAAAAGTAACCAGGTTAGTTTCGGGAGCCACCACAGCCCGCATAACATGTATCATACGTTGGGTATTATACCTCAAGCCATTATAGCCCATACACTATGTCGGGATCCTCAAGCCATCATAGCCTATACATGTTACACCTATAGTAGTCCATAGTATAATATATCCAGAATATATGTGTGTGAAATAACCACAATCCATTACATCCCTCTACACACATATATGGACAAACTAACCATTGTGCCTATTAGAACAATAATCTACCAATAGAAGAGAGTGGGGCCAAAGGGGGTAGTCATCCATTATTCCTCCCACTAGAATGTTGGGGGAAACACCCCCCCCCCAGGGCTCAGAATCCTTGGGGTCTCAGTTTCCCTTACTAATAGTGTGGCGTAGAGTATAGAACCATAAAAAGTATAGAATATATTATATCTCAAAACCACACTATGGGAATTACCTATTCTTAGACACAACAGCAGCTAATGTCTCTCACACTATGGGCTGCTACTTCTAAGACTAGGTATCTTATAAGCACAAAACCATTTGAAGATATTTATTAGATTACTTTATTCACATTCTATCAGTTCCATTGTTCGTTAATTAATTCTTTAAACATTAATTAACCAAGAAAAATTTAACATTAAACATCATTAGAATCACTCCCAATATCCACTGTACCATCCAAATTACAACCTTGTCATTATGTTCCAGCAACTCCAACCCCATGAGTTAACACCATTTATTCAATTATTCATAACAGAATTACTTTACCATATTCCCAGGCATTCTAGAAATGCATTCTATGCTACTAAACACAAAGGGCTCAACACGGTGAGTAGATGTACTACCTGTCAAGTCTTTGTCGCCTATAGCAAGAGCGTAGACCCATTCTCCCTTAAGAGGCTAAACACGGAAAGCACATGGCATACACCGCGTGTCTTTACCTCTTTCGGAAGAAGGGTAAGAAATACCAACTGTCTTCAGAAGTGGGGAAAAGTAAAGCAGATAATCAACCAAAGAATCAACAAGCATCCAACAATCACATCAATCCCATTCCATCATCCATGTTTTCCTCCCCGACACCCACATGAATAAACCGATGCATCTCTCCACTCTAGGCATCATCTGCTGCCACCACCAAAAGTCTACATGCCTCTACATATCTCAAAATCCATCTAGGCTCACATCATAGCACAAGCAGCAGGAATACATCAATCACATCAATGGGATCTTGACCCTTGAAAAATCAAGAGGGTAACTCAGAACCATTTTATAAATTATCAAACAAGCGGTTCTTTATCCATCTTAAATTAACTGATTTATTAAACATAGGTTCCAGGTTCAGGAAACCTAATTAGTAAGATATCACAAATAATTAATCATTTTTACTGTACTAATTTTATTAACATAAAATTACAATAAGAACCCAATTCTTTTTCATGAATCTTTATCTTTAGCCAATAGTTAATAATTAATCATAGTTTACTTTCTTTACCAATTTCCATCCATAACAAACAGATAAACAACTCAATCATAGATATCACACTATCAATAAAAATAAGAGGCAATAACATATGATAGATATCAATTTATTTATCCAGTTCAAATATTTATTAAGTCAATTATATTGTGATCCCCTGGGATAAAATATTCTAATGATACAGTTGCACGTAAAAGAAGAGAATCAACAAATACCCTACCTCAACAATTCTTGACATTCTTTATCCACACAACGGGTAACAATACTCCTCTCGTGACAACTACATCCACCGGAGGATTCCACAGTATGACAGAACCAACCAACCCCTAAGAAAAACCCTTAGAATCTTGGATATTACATGATATAATATAGAAGGGAGAAACAGGAGAAGATGATCCCCAAAGGAACGACGATAAAACATACTTTATATAGAAGATTGACTGATACAACTCAATTGCACCCAAAATAGAGCGGAACCAATCGGAGGAGTAGGGTTTGATTATGAAACTCCTACGGGAAGGATTGAAAGGTTCTAGCATCTCATAGCCGAGAAAAAAAGATGAAGAACATGGGAGGATTATATCTTGTCCCTTTTGAAGATTTAATGGGGCGACAGTTTAAGATACCCTTAATTCTCCATTAAAAGCGAATAGCATTATCCCACACGGTTTGACCAAGTAAAAGAATCTTCAGAAATAGGGATAATTAATATAGGATTTATGGAATTTGAATCAGCCTTAAGAGTCCATAAAATAATACTTTAAATGTATTTTACGTCAGAGGAAACGTCAAAGGGGAGAAACTATAGGAAGCTGGAAACACTATTCATAGAACTGGAAATTTGGAAAAGTGTTGGGGATAAGTCACCTTGACCTCCTAGAACACCTCCAACACCACATTTTCACAAAGTAATGGACCGGAGAGGTCTGGCCCATTACATCATATATTTCTTAAAACATTCTCATCCTCGAGAATTCAAAACCAACCTAAAGAGTCAAAAAAAGAGAAATGGGGTCCGAACAACCACCAATCCAGATACCTATCAAAAGGGAGTAATCCACAAAAAGAAAAAGTGAAGTTCATAAATAAAACATGAAAGGTATAACCACAAAGGAAACATCATTACATGAAAAGAGTTAAACATCAAACAACTCCGGGTACTAATCACGTATCGGTGACTCACTTTCCCAATTACTCTCCTCCATGCCATCGTGTCGCCACAAGACATGAACTAAAGGGATAAAATGCCCACGCAACACCTTCTCCTTGTAGTCTTAGATCTCCACAGGTCGCTCCTCAAAGGATGCATCATCATCAACATAGATCTCTCCCCAATCTATAACATGAAAGTCATCATGAAGATAACGATGGAGATGAGATACATGGAAAACATCATGTATATGACTCATCTGTGGGAGAAGTTCTACTCGATATGCCACATCTCCAGCACGAGCTAACACCTCGAAAGGCCCAAAAAACTAGTGAGAAAGCTTACTCCTACGGCCAAACCTTCGCTGCCCACGACGGGGAGTCACCTTCAGAAACACATGATCAACAACATTAAACTCTAAGGGTCTCCTTCTTTGATAAGCATATGATTTATGACGATCTTGTGCTGTCTTCATCCTCCCAAGAATCACCTGAACCATCTCTATTGTATTCTGCACTAGTTCTGGTTCAATAATTGCTGACTCTCCCACCCCAGTCTAGCACAACGGAGAACGGCAAGGCCAGACATACAAGGCTTTAAACGGCGCCATACCAATGGTGGAGTGAAAACTATTATTGTAAGTGAACTCCACCAAGGGTAAGTGTCTCATTCATGAACCTCCAAAGTCAAGAACCCAAGAGTGCAACATGTATTCAAGAGTCTGGATGGTTTACTCTGTCTGACCATCCGTTTCAGGATGAAAATCAATGTTAAGGCATAGTTGAGAACCAAAATCATGTTGGAGACCCCTCCACACCCTGGAGGTAAAACTAGGATCTCGATCAGAAATGATCATCCTAGGGACTCCATGAAGTCTCACCACCCCCTCCAGATACTGCCTTGACAAAACATCCACTGAGCTCGACTCCTTGATCGCTATGAAGTGGGCCGATTTTATTAAATGATCCACTACCACCATATATAATCATGTACTCTCGGAGCTCAATGTAAACCTGTAACAAATTCCATTGATATGTCCTCCCACATCCACTGAGAAATCTCTAATGGCTGGAAAAGACCACCAGGAACATGGTGTTCGGACTTCACCTTCTAGAAAACTAAACATCGAGACACAAACTCCGCAACCATATGCTTCAGCACAGGCCACCAAAACTGAATCCTCAAGGATCAGTACATCTTTGTCATATGAGGATGTACTGCTAAATGAAAACAGTGAAACTCTCTGAGAATCACCTCACGCATCTCCAAGGGAACAAAAAGCCTTCCTTGGTACAACAATTAGTGTTATTCATCCTTAGACCAACCATCAGGGGCCTCACCACAAACAACTCGGTCTCTCCAGACCTCCACCTCTTGATCTCCCATCTAGAACTCTTCCACCTTCTGCACTAGGGATGAAAGTACCGTTATCTAAAAAAGATATCCTCTTCCCCCCACTTCTCCCATATCAAGATGTAATGCTGATAGTTCTTCCATTACTCTCCAGAAATCACCAGATTCAATCACAGCATCACTACGTGACTTTTGGCTCTGTGCATCAGCTACAAAAATCATTTTTTCAGGTGTATACGATATTTCGAAGTCATATTCCTGCAAGAACTCCATCCACTGACGTTGTCTCAAGTTCAAGTCCCACTGAGAGAAAAAATTCTTTAAACTCTTATGATTGGTGAAAACCACAAAGCGCTCTCCAATGAGGTGATGTATCCACAACTTCATAGAAAACACCACGGATGAAAACTCAAGATTATGAGTGGAATAGTTACGTTCATGTGGACGTAACTGCTGAGACCCATAAGAAACAATTGACCTCTGCTGCATGAGGACACAACCTAACACCAGATGTAAAGAATCGCAGAAATCATCTAACTGAACTCCCTCAGCCAGAAGAAAAAGAACTGGATCACTTACTAACTTCTCCTTTAGATACTCAAAAGCTTCCCGACACTGATCAGTCCATATGAACACTTTATCATTTCTAGTAAAATTTGTCAGAGGAGTTGCAACTCAGGAGAAATTGGCTATGAACCTCCTGTAGTAGCCCGCAAGACCAATGACACTCCGCACCTCTGACACTGTCTTGGGGGATTCCCAAGACATGACTACTTCTATCTTCAATGGATCCACAGTTACTCCCTCTTGGGACACAACATACCCCAAGAAAATTACTTCTCGAGCCTAAAAATCACACTTCAACAACTTCCTGAATAGCTGATGTTTGAGAAGAACTCCCAAAACGGCTCGTAGATGCTCTGCATGCTCCTCTTCAGATGTGGAGTACACAAGGATGTCGTCTATTAAAACAACACAAAATTTTCCAGGAACTCATGGAACACAACATTCATCAATCCCATGAACACAGCTAGAGCATTCATCACACCGAACGTCATTACAACGAACTCATAATTCCCATAACGACAACGAAAAGCAGTCTTCGGGATATCCTCATCCTTTAAATGCATCTAATGATATCCCAACCACAATTCGATCTTTGAGAACCAACTTGAACCCTTTATTTGATCAAATAAATCATCAATCCGTGGAAGAGGATAGAAATTCTTTATTGTCACTTTGTTTAAGCGACGATGATTGACACACAACCGCAAACTGTTGTCAGCCTTCTTTACGAACAAAACTAGTGCACCCCATGGTGAATCACATGGAAAAACAAAACCACACGGTAACAGACCATCATGCTACATACGTAGTTCTTGTAAATCATAATGTGCCATTCTATATGGAGACATAGAGATAAGAGACGCTCTTGGCTGTAGCTTGATCCCAAACTCAATCTATCATTGAGGGGGTAATTCAACAACATCTTCGAGAAAGACATCAGGGTACTCCTCTACGAACCTAGTCAACGCCAACTTCTGTACCTCTGAAGAACTCAGCATCAACTAATCCATTATGGATGATAAGGTTGGAATGCACCTACGACCCATCCGAGGATGTCACTCACCAACAAACACCACTTTCTCTCCATCTGCACCAATGAAGACGACCTTTTTCCTGAAGCAATCCATGATATCCTACACTGAATACAACCAATCCATGCCGAGGATGACATCATTTGGTTGTATTCATAAACATAGGAAATCTCCCCAAGAGCGGTGTTGCCCCAACACTAGCTCGCAGTCTCTACATACTTCAAACAAGTCAGTTCGACCTCCAACTGGCATAGTCAACGCTAAGGGAACTGGAAGCCTCTCTACCTCAAGTCTCAATGCATGGACAAGGGTAGGTGATATGAAGGAGTGTGTCTCTCTTGAATCAGACAAGGTATATAGTAGCTAGAAAACAAAGGGCACCTTAGACAACATCTGGATCACCTAGAGCTGGCAACTCTAGAGCATGAAGCTGACCATGACCTTCTATACAGCCTCTTTAACCCTGATGATGACCACCACCGCGGCCGCACTCTTCTCTCTGAGGATGAGGAGAATCATGGGGTTGTCCTATACCCGCCCCATCTACCCTCTACTGATCTAAATCTGGTGCAACTGGATGCTAATGCCTTGGATGGAACTTCCTCAACGGAGGAACCTGGAGCGTAGTTCCTGGTGTACGATGGCCGCTCTGAAAGGTCGGGCACTCCCGCTGCTGATGACCATGACCACCACAAGAAAAACAAGTGTCTGATCCCTTGGAATAGGCCTAATATTTTCTTCCTCTAGTGAAACGAGATGTGAAGGGCTGGGACCTACCCTTGGGTGTACTTAAACTCTTCTACCCAGAAAACCAAGAACCCCATACCACAGCTCTGCTTCATGTGGAATCATGCTAATTCCCCTCTCGTGATGATCTGGTACTGGACAAAGTCCTCTCAACAACCTCTTCCCTCGCTAACACCTCATGATATGTCTTCAGTATAAATGGGGTGACCTGGAACTGCATCTCTGGACACAAAGCCTCCTCAAGATGCCTTTCCCTGGCCTCCTCATCTAGAAGTAAGTCGGAAGAATACCGTAGAAGGTTCCTAAAATGGATTACGAACTCTCGAACACTGGAGCTCCCCTATCGAAGGGTAAGAATCTCCTGGAAACTAGATTACTTCACAGTTGAAGAAAGAAACTCGACTCTAAAACTGTCTCAGAACACCTCCCATGAGATCGCTGACTCGTCATGATCCCCGAGAAACAAGAACCACCACTGCCTCACTGCTCCACAAAGCATTGTCACAACCAAGGACACCCAGTACTCTTTCCAAGCACGAATCAAACTGAAGCCTATCTCGACCTCCTCCAACCAGTCTTTCATGACTGCATCTGAAACTGATCCCTCATAATTCTGTAGACTCTGGTGCTAAAACTCTCAAAGTGTCTTCCTCCATGAGTCGTCGTCATCAACCTCTAACCTGCGGCATTCTGGTGGAATATCCTGCTGGACATTTTCTGTGAAAACCAGATGAGGACATCGACCTGGATCCATACCAGTAAAATAAAAAACCATTAGAGCTTCTAAACCTGGAATATAGAAGACTCAACATTAATTAATGTATTGTTTTATTTCATTCATTCTAGGTTAACCTATCCCAAGGTCTACCCATTCAAACACAGGCACAAGAATATTGATTCATGGTCCTTTCCTAGGTCTCTACCCTAAAACTTGTATTACCTTGTTTAGTAGCCATTGTAAACTGAAAGGTCCATAAATCATATCATAGGGGGGCCTAAAGGCCTATGTATCAGTCGGTCTCTAGTTTTTACCTCACTTCCTAAACATTAATGACACTATTTCCCTACCAACCTAGGTTGTCTCACCTGTGCCTAACTCCAAACTCCATCCTATCCCTCAACCAGACCTTTGATACCACTCTGTCACGACCCCCTCCCCAGAAAGTGTACCCCTTCTGGGCCGGCAATGTGAGAAGGGAGATAATAACCCCAGAGTCCCTCCTCCAGTAGGCCCCAGGTTGGCAACTAGCACCGATGGTATATTAAACACACAAATGTGAGGCATTACCCTCTAAGAGAACACATGTAGAAGAGAGAGATTAGATAGACACCAATCAACTCCCAACCAGAACTAGAATATAAAAGAACCCAAGTATAGATATGAAATTTCATGCAAAAGTACTACAACTGTAAGGGAAAAACTGGATGTACCAAAATGGAAGTAAAACAATAGCAACCACAAGCTCGAACAACTCCTGCAACCCCAAGCTAGTAGAAACCAGCTTGATCTCCAACTAGCTCCAAGTGACCTGAAAAACAGTTTATATATACATAGGGTGAGTATAATAGTATACTCAGTAGGATCCTCCCTGAAGCCTCTCATGAAAAATTAAAGAAAGTGTACTAAAGCAGAGTGAACTACAAGTGAAACTAACTCATCACCTAAATAGGTGTACTAAGTTCCCAACCTCACCATGGCCACTCTCACCAAGTATTTCATACAAGAATATATCATATAGTAAATAATATCAAGGGTACCCCACTACTAATTCCCCTCTGTTTTGCCGCTTTTCCCCAACGTCGCACGTCTTAAGCATCTCTCTCCAAAAGGCTTGCTTGTAGACACCTGGGCAAAGCACCACAATCTTCACCTCATGCACCACAAAGGCTTGCCTGCAGACACCTGGGGGAAGCACCACACCATACTCACAATCAAAAGTAACTACGTATGTTTTGGGAGCAACCATAGCCACATAACGTGTATCATACATCGGGTATTATACCTCAAGTCATTACATCCCATACATCGAGTCGGGATCCTCAAGCCGTCACAGCCTATACACGTTACACATAAAGTAGTCCATATGATACTATATAAAGAATATATGTGTGTGAAATAATCACAATCCATCACATCCCTCTACACACATATATAGTTAAACTAACTTTTGTGCATGTTGGTACAAGTATTTACCAATAGAAGAGAGTGGGGCCAAAGGGGGTAGTCATCCATTCGTCCACCCACCAGAATGTTGGGGAAAACATGCCCCCTGGGCTTAGAATCCCCGGGGTGTCTGTTTCACTTACTGATAGGGTGGTGTAGCGTATAGAAACATAAAAATTACAGAATATATTATATCTCTCAACCACACTATGGGAATGACCTATTCTTAGACACAACTACAGTTAATGTCTCTCAGACTCCAAGCTGCTACTTCTAAGACTAGGTATCCTATAATCACACTACCATTTGAAGAGCTTTATTAGATTACTTCATTCCCTTTTTATCAGTTCCACTGTACGTTAATTAATTCTTTAGACATTAATTTACCATAAACAATTTAACATAAAACTTCATTAGCATCACACCTAATATCCATTGTACCATCCAAATTACAACCTTGTTATTATGTTCTAGAAACTCTAACCCCATGAGTTAACACCATTTATTCAATTATTCATTACAGAATTACTTTCCCATATTCCCAGGAATTATATAAAAGAATTCTATGCTACTAAACACAAAGGCCTCAACACGGTGAGTTGATGTACAACCCGTCGAGTCTTTGTCGACTATAGCAAGAGCGTAGACTCATTCTCCCTTGAGAGGCTAAACACGGAAAGCATATGGAATACCCCGCATGTCTTCACCTCTTTCGGGAGAAGGGTAAGCAAGACCAGCTGCCTTGAGCAGTGGGTAAAAGTAAAGCAGATAATTAACCAAAGAATCAACAAGCATCCAACAATCACATCCATCCCATTCTACCATACCTAGTGTCCTCCCCGACACCCACATGCATAAACCGATGCATCTCGCCACTCTAGGCATCATCTACTGCCACCACAAAAAGTCTACATGCCTCCACATATCTAAACAACCATACAGTCCCACATCATAGCATAAGAAGTAGGAAAACAACAATCACATCAATGGGCTCTTGGCCCTTGAACAATCAAGAGGGTAACTCAAAACACTTTTAGAAATTATCAAACAAGCAGTTATTTAATCCATCTTGAATTAACAGATTTATTAAATGTAGGATCCAAATTCAGGAAACCTCATCAGTAAGCTATCACAAATAATTAATCATGCTTACTATACTAATTTGATTAACATAAAATTACAATAAGAACCGGATTATTTTTCATGCCTCCTTATCTTTAGCCAATAGTTATTAATTAATCCCAGTTTATGTTCTCTACTGATTTCCATCGAGAACAAACAGCTAAAAAAATCAAGCATAGATATCACACTATCAAGCAAAATAAGAGGCAATAACATACGATATATATAAATTTATTTATAAAGTTCAAATATTTATTAATCTAATTCCATTATGGTCCCCTGGGATAAAATATTCTAATGATATAGTTTCAAGTAAAAGAAGAGAATAAATGAATCCCCTACCTCAACAAATCTTGACGTTCTTTATCCACACAACGGGTCATAATCCTCCTCTCGTGACAACTGCATCCACTGGAGGATGCCACGGTACAACAGCACCAACCAAACCCCAAGAAAAACCCATTAGAATCTGGGAGATATATGGTATAATATGGAAGGGAGAAACAGGAGAAGATGATCCCCAAAGGAACGTTGATAAAACATACCTTATATGGAATATTGACTAACATAGCTCGGTTGCATCCAAAATAGATCGGAACCAATCAGAGGAGTATGGTTTTATTGTGAAACTTCTAGAGGAATGATTGAAAGGATCTAGCGCCTCATAGACAATAACAAAGAGGAAGAACAAGAGAGGATGATATCTTGTCCCTTTTAAACATTTAATGGGGTGACGGTTTAAGATACCCTTAATTCTCCATTAAAAGGAGATCGCATTATCCTATGTGGTTTGACCAAGTAAAAACATCTCGATCTATAGGGATAATTAATATAAGATTTATGGCATTTGAATCGGCCTTAAGAGTCCTTAAAATAAGGCTTTGAATGTATTTTATGTCAAAGGAAACGTTAAAGGGTGAAACTGTAGGAAGCTAGAAACACTATTCACAGAACTGGAAATTTGGAAAAGTGTTAAGGATAAGTCACATTGACCTCCTCGAACACCTCTAACACCACATTTTCAAAAAGTAATGGACCAGTGAGGTCTGGGCCATTACAGAAGAACTTTTATAACCTTATCAATGAAACAAATACTCTATGACATTATTACATTAAATTCATGTGAAATAATGGAAAATATGTAATAAAACGTTTCATTACAACTAAATTCATAAAATATATATGTAATAAATGTACAATTAGTTGGTATTAGGATACCCACTATAACAACATCAAGAATATGGATGGTCTTCCCGGATTTTTTATCCCATAAACAGAAATCCTTCACACTATCACTAAATCATAAAATAATAATATTCATTAATCTAGGATCCAATGTTGATTTTATGACATGTATGATCATAATACCTCAAAAAATATGCAAGATATCATATTCATAAATATTCTTTACAAACTAAACCAATAACCAGATTTTTCCATCAATAAGAAAAGTTGTTAATTAGTTCAAAATCTGTATTACATGAATGAATGCTTCTTCCAATAAATATTTTTCTAAACATGATTATGAAATATGCACCATAACTTTTCAATTAGAGTATGTTTCATCCACTCAATAACTCTATTTATTTTTGGTTTTCTAGGAACCATAAGTGTTCTCATAAAACCTTCATCGTGAAAAACTTCTTGAACGTGTCTGATGTGTATTCTCCACCATTATCAAATCCCAGTCTCTTGATTTTTATTCATTTATAATGTTTAATAATCTTCTACCATTTAATTAGAACAAATAACACGTATTCCAAATGTTTCATGAGATATTACCAAACATATCATGATTAATCAGCAATAAATGTGAGAAAATAAATATTACCTACAAATGAAACATTCCTCAATGGGCCAAATAAATTTGTATGGATGTAGTCAATTTTTCCCTTCATGTGATGGTTTACATTATTTATATAAATTATTTTTTTCATTCCCATCACACAATACTCACAAAAGTCAGTTTTTTCAGTCATGGCACCATTAAAAACACTTTTCTTCACCAATATATTTAAATACTTCTATCTATTAGGATGTGAAGTCATATTCAGTCCATCAAAATTTTAAACTAGAAAAATTTTCATCATCATATAAATGATCACTAGAATTTCTTTCCACATTAAGAGGTCAAACATGGAGAAACTTTTATGAGATATCCTCTCTTCAGTGGTTGAAAGATCATTGAAATTGAATATCTTATGATGCCATCATGGGTGGTCCAAAATGTTTACAATCTACCTATATGAAATTTTTTAGAAAGATATATATATATATATATATATAAGTGTTTACTAGAGAAATTGGTTTAGGTAAATAATGTTATGAGTGATAAATAGTTACATCCCTTATGTAAGCACCTCCATTAACATGGGAAGGTAGTGTTATCGGAAAAACTAGTTATGTTTCCTATAAAAGGGAGTGGGTACCAACCCTAAATAGTGTATCTGAGTAGTGAACAGTGTACCAATAGAATATATATCTTGTTAAGTCATATTATGTTAATCATTATGTAATGAAATATTATTTAAATTTCTTGGTAGTTGATCATAATATTTTTACTTATGATAATTTAAACAAGTAACAGTGGTTCCCCTCACGCATATAGGATGAAATTTCAAAGCACATTAATCTACTGTGTTTATTTACTCCCTTTTGTACTTTTGTTTCTTATTCACCAATTTCTAGGATTTTTTTTATTTATTGAGGTGTATTAATGGTCGACATAGATTTATGGTTAGGGTGAAATGGATTCATAATTCTGATGCACTTAGTCAAGGGGGAGAAAATTCTAGAGGTCTATTACTTCTACTATTCTAATCTTCATAGCAACTTCAAGTGGTATATTGATTATTATTTTGGTGGGTTTATTTGAAGTATAGGTAAACTTTATTTCAAGAAGCAGATCTCCCCCCAAATATTGGTACCAAAGAATGGTTTCAAACTCAAAATTTGACCTTTTTTTCTTAGGACAATCATGGTATTAGATGAAGTAAATATTCATATATATAAATTTGGTGGAACAAATTTTGGATTATAGAAAAGTTACATTAAATATCATCTGATTTGGGATAGAAAATCCCATTTTAAGGGGTAAATCTAAGGCTAATAGAGAAATATGAATGGAAATTATTGGATATGAAATAATTAGAGATTGTAATAATGTATATTGTAAGAAATGTATCTTTCAATATTAAAGAGAAGAAAACTACATTGGATATTGTGAAGGATTTTGTAGAAATTTATAAAAAAACTAACGACCCTCAACATGATTTTCTTATGGGGATGATGTTCTAGAATGAATCTATTATAATGAAGACAAGCGACAGATCATGTGAATTAATTCAACATTATACATGGGTATCCCTAATCGGTAATGGTTTGTTTTATTAATGATGTTTGGGAATTTATAATATTATAATCACTTTTGGAGGGATGGGACATTATAGTTACTACATTTTGTAACTCCTACAAAAAAACTATTCTAGTATTTTATAATATATGAAACATAGTCTTTAATTTAGAATTATTAAATATGAAAGTTTACATATTAATAGGTAGTTACCTTAATACTCATGGAAGGGGAAGGTCTCCCCATAAGAAATGAAAAAATAAACCAATAGAATAAATCTTGTTTGAAAGATATTGAAGTAATTCAATTAGTCCTTATATAACCAACTAGAAACCATGAAAGAAAAAAAATATTCAGAAGGACTACAAGTTTCATAAGGATAATATCATAAATGCATAAATATATTATAAGATAAATTCTTTTTACACATTGAAAGAAAGCAAAGGTCATCTACTAAGTTTAAATACACTGGTAGAATATTAGGTGATTGACATTGGAGTATCCTGTCATTCTACTGGAGATAATAAATTCATAGTAAATTATGTATCTGGGGGGTTTTGGAAAGTAACTCTATAATTTGTTAAAGCATTAGATGTTTTTTAAAAAGGAGAGAAAACATCCACATGAAAAAAGGTGGATTATTGATGTTAATTGATGTTTTTCATATCCCTATCCTAAACAAACTAATTTTTGTTGGATGACATGATGATGCAGGATATGGGACTTGCTTTGATGATGGGGTATGGATACTTACCTGATGAAAATGATATTGTTGGACCAGAATAAATCAAAATAATGGAATATAGGAGGTTTAATAGTCCTTTAAAAATTCTTTAAAAAAATAACCAATCAAAATTATTAATATATAAAAAAACAGTGTAATTTAATGTTTAGTATATAAAGTATCATAAATAAAAAATGAACATTGTATTTTAATAGTAGTTCAGATCACCAAGATCCCACTTTACTCTACAATATTCTATACTCAATGATAAGATAGGTACCCAATATGGAGCCCCAGTTTTAAAATATTGATTATCTATTTATGAACATTTTCTCTTATAATACCTATAGGTGCAACCAATATTTGGATTTTTAGAAGAGTTGAAATATAATCTAACCAAACTTTTCTTTGGGATTCATAACACAAGGATGTTCTTTTTGGTTAGGATAATTACAAAAAATATACATTATTTTGATTGTGAAATGCATGAACTGTCACTTTATAACAAATAGAAGAATAATATATTTAATAAATAAAAAATAGAATGTAGTTAAAATAGATGAGAAAAGGATGAGGAAGTTGATGTAGCTCAATTATCTCCAACCAATATAGAATCATAGAGTCTAACGTTGAAGTTAAATAATGATCACACCAATGAAATAGTAGTCACTGAAGATCTCAATCATGTGTTAAGTAATTTTTTATTTCACTACATGATGTAGGGTTTATTATAGTAAAATATATAACAACTATTATTCTTCAAAAAGAAATAAACCAAATATTCTACATCCTCTTGATTCCAAATTATTTGTTTTATATTTCAACAAATGGTTGGAAGTAAATATAGATATATATTATCATTACATGTATTTTGAATATCACATGAACCATACAAAATAAGTATTATGGTGAAGCTCTTAGGAACACACTACATCAACATCATTCTTGGAAACACTAAAAATTTCAACTTATGATACTCCAAACTGGAATGCAGTTGCTACACCATAGCTACCTCATTGTTGGTAGAACCATAAAAATTATCCTATGAGACTATATATCACAGCCAAGATGTAACATCATAGGTACCTCATTTCTGGATTAACCACTCGAGTAGATGAACCAACTACTGTATAAGACATATGATATGTAAAGGTAGCCTTGAAATTATATAGCTCACATAAGGTTAACATGAAAATTCAATATCATGTGTAAAGGTAAACTAGTTTTAATACTGGTTGTATAGGGGCAACTTGTAAGTTCCCTTTCTTATGTAATGGAATTCTAAAAATTCTTTAAGGCCATATAAAGTTATTATAAAATTCACGTAATGATAGCTTGAGTTTTTAAATACCCACATAAGGGTAAATTCATACTTGTAATAAGTTATCCCATAAGATATAAATCTTACAAAAAGGTAATACAAATATCACATAAGGGTTAGCTGCTATTTCTCAGGCTTGCTTAATAGTATTTTGAATCTCATGTAATGGTAGATAGCTGTTTCTAAGGCTTTCATAAATTTAAGAAAAATTTTATAAGACATGTGTAAATGTAAAAAAACACTACATAAATGTATATAAAATTTCATATGTGCTATCTAAAGGTAAACAACACAACACAAATGTTTTATAAGGGTAACATTAGAAATAGTATAAAGGTCCAAGATAGTCATGTGAAGGTAAAAACAAGGTTTAAAAAATATTTGTGTCACGTAAAGTTTGAAAAGAATTATAAAACATTCATAAGGGTAGAATAAAAAATATAAATCACACGTAAGGGTAATATGATAATTATAAAGATTGAGTAAATGTAAGATGTATGTTACATAATTGTATAGAATAAAATTATAAACATCATGTTAGGGTATAAAGGAAACATATGTAAATGTAAAGATAAATTATCAAAGATTACATAAGGGCAAAGAAAAAAATTTAGAAAAATAAATTTTCACATGAAATTAATTAAAATAATTTATGAAATTATATTAATAAGACTAAATGATAAACAATAAAAAAATAAAGTTTAAAAAAATTATTATTTAAAAAAATAAACAATGTGAGAAAATTAACACATAAAATAATTAAATAATTTAAGGAATATGAGATATAAATTTCAAAAACATCATATTAATTACCAGATATATATATATATATGGTATACAATTTAAATTAAAATAATGTGATTTATTTCAAATTTAACAAAATGAAAACACTTAATTAAATATTTACAACCATGTTCAAACACTTACAATCTTCAAATTTTTAGGAATTAAAAAACTAACAATTTATTTACATTTGAAACCATCCATAAAATATTATCCCTTATTCAAAATTGATCAAAAAAAATTATTAAATATCTATAACAAATTATTGGGAAAATTTTAATACATAAATCTCACCCTGTGTAAAAGAATATATAACATTAATATAATTTGGAAATGTATAAGAAAATTTTAATTAAAATATAAAAAAAATAGAGAAAAACTATTCTATTCTAGAATGTGTTTAATAAAAAATAATATTGTTTCATGAAAAATTTACAATTGATAACATGTATGTCAAAAAATTATGTTTCTAACATACCAAGTTCAAATTCCATTTTCTAAAATCCTATAATATCAAGTGGTTTAATAAATATTACAAAAAAACATCAAATGGAATAAAATATAAACTAATATCTTCTTCATTTCCATGATACCTCAAAAAATGAAATCTAACATCTATATACTTTGTTATAGAGTTTTCTAGAATATTTTTAGCAATAAAAATAACACTATAATTATCATAGTATATTGGAAAACAAAATAAGGTAATATTAAAATCACATAAATCTTATTTAATCAAAATATATTGATAATAAATACTAGAAGAACCAATATACTCATTCTTAAGTGTAGATAATGAAACTGATAGTTGTTTTATAGAACTTCTTGTATTTAAATTCTTATCGAGATAATTACACTTACATGGTTTTCTTTTTTGATCAATCTTATAACTTCAAAAATCAGATTCGGAATATGATAATAAATAAATAAAACTAGTTTAAAAATATAATCCAACATTATGAATTCCTTTGATATATCTAATTACTCTCTTAACAATTAAAATATGACATTCTTTATGATTTGACTAGAATATATAACATAAACAGGCTGAAACCATTTTGTCGGGTCTAAATGCAGTCAAATATTGTGACCTTATTATCATTTCTATATACAATTTATCATCAACGCACTTTCCAGATTCATAAAAATCAAATTTAGAATTTATAAAAATTGGTATTTTAACATACCATCATGAATCAAGGCCAAACCTTTTAACAAATTATTTTTCCTACATAGATTAATTCAAGAAAATATCAATTTTTATTGGGTTAATTTGTAATCTAAGAAAAAAATGAATTCTCCAATTATTCTCATGTCAATCTCACAAGACATTAATTTACAAAAAATTATTACAAAGTAAATCATTTTTTCAACCAAATGTTATATCATCAACAAATATTTTTTTAAGAAAAATATAATTTGATTCTTTATTTATAAACAAGGTAGGATCAAACTTCAAAATTAAAAAAAATTGAAATAAAAATTTATTTAGTCTCTCATACCAATATATTGGGGATTTCTTAAAACCATATAAATCTTTATGAAGTCTTAAAAAATTATTTAGAAAACTTTCATTTTCTAATCTAGGGGTTATTTAGGAAATAATTCCTCTAAGATTTTTTAATTTATAAATGAACTCTTTACATGGATTTGATGTAATATAATATTCCAAAAACAATAAAATTGTAATAAAATTATAATAGCATCTATCCTAGACCCAAGAGAAAGGAAATATTCAAATTTAATTACATCTTCTTTATAATAACCAAGATCTAATATTCATTCTTTATTCCCAACTATGTTTCTCGCTTTATCATGTTTATTACAAAAAATACCATTAGTTCATATTATTTGTTTATCTTTTTGTAATTCAACCAAATTCCATATATTATTTCTTTAAAATGGATTTAATTTTTCTTAAATGAAATTAATCCAGTTTGAATCCATTAAATAATTATCAATTTCTCTATTAACAAAGTAATCAACAAATTCAAAATTATTAAATTAATTTAAAATTTATTTTTTTGTTTTTATTCTATATTCATTATTTCCTAATTATTTTTCAAGAAGATGATATTTATGAGTTTTTTACTCTTTAGGATCAGTTTGAGAAGATTTTTTCTCACACTAAATTCATTCATTATTGTTTTCTTTATCTTCACTAAATTTGAATTCCTTGAATTATTTATTATCTTTATTTAATTCATTATTCAAAATAATGTTTTTATTTTTATCAAATTTAAAATAAACTGACTCTTCAAAAACTAATGTTCTCGTATTTAAAATTCTACATTCTTTCATAGTATTATAATAACTTACAAATATTTATTCATCATGTTTTTAATCAAGCATATATAAATTATTTTTTCTTTAAAATCAAAACATTACTACCAAAAACTATAAAATATTAATTTTAGGTTTAAACACTTTAAATAAATCATAAGGGGTTTTATTTATTATTTTCTAATAGAAAATCTATTTAAAACATGACAACCAGTATTAACAGCTTCATACCAGAAATATTTAGTCACATTAAAATTGATGATAATTGATCTATCCATTTAATAAATTGACATCTTATTTATTTAAATTGCAACATTTTGTTATTATGTTCTAGGGAAAAAAATAATGTTAATATCTACTATCTTTAAAAAATATCCAATTATATATTTATTAATTCACTACCTATATCAGTTCTGATAGAGACAATTGAAATATTTTACAAATTTTTATTAATTTTCTAGAAATAAAAAAATTTAATTTATGTTTATATTTTATGGGATAATAAATAAATCAAGATTAATATGCTATAATCCTTAACTATTGAATATATTTTTTCCCTCTTAAACTAGAAGGTTATATCTGACCAAATAAGGTGGGATATAGTAATTCAATACGTATATGAGTACTAACATCATTGAAAAATTTATGCCTCTCCTTATGATTCTTACCCTTTAAAGAAGAATAACACAAAAAAATTACTTGAATTTATCTTTGGAAAATATAAAACTTTTTCATTCATTAAAAAATTTTGAAAAAATCTTATGTTTTCTTGTCCAACTCTCATATGCCACAAAATATCATCTATTTCTACATCATTCAAACACATAAATTTATTTTTTTAGAACATAAAAATCAATAGTGTGAACATTATATTGTGTATTTAGAGAAAAAAATAGATTTATTTTTCAAAATTGTATATTTATAATTTTTAAATATTACATATAATATATTATCACATTGTTATTATATGATTATTAATTTATTTTAAATAATCTAAAAATAATACTCTTGAAATAATAACAGTTTTATAAAATCCAACCTCTCTAATACCTTTAATTTTACCATTATAGTTCTCTCCAAATGTAACTAGGACTCTATATCATGAATTAAAATATAAAAATTTTGAAATATCACCTATCATGTGTCTAGAACACCCACTATCTTGATGGATCCGAGCGTAGTGGAAGCGTGGTTGGGACAAAACCCAACTTTTATTTTTACCATGATCAATGATTATTCCAGGATCAATACGACAATGAATTCCAGTATCCATGGATTATAATCAAAGATTTAGATAAACAAGAAAGTGTCCCAAAACCTTTAGAGGGGATCTTGAAAATTATGTTTATAATTAATTTAATTAATTCGTAATGAAAAATATTACCGGAATATTTGGTATTTTTCATTATTAATGATGTTGATCATCTAGAATGACCCTTCTATATTATCTCATTGCGCTTGTAAAGATCCAAACTATAATCCCTCTAGCAGTGATCCACACGTGTTCTGATGGCCACTATTCATCCCTGCTCGTTCTCTGGGTGCCAGTGTGGTGAAGTGAGTGTCTTATGTCGATCATTATTGATCACTTGTTCCACGGACTTGAAGAACGTCTCTCATTCTTGAGAGGGGAGAGAATAGGATTCGAGAGAAATTTTTTGGCTCAACAATTCTTAATTCACTAGGCATGTGGTGTGGTGTATGGAACAATAGGCCTACTTGTATATTTATATTCAAGGAATTTCAGTTACAATATTTAATTTCATAGCAACAATTAAATACATTTATGAACTTAGAGAAAACCCATGTTGATAATAATAATACCCCATCATTATTCATGGTGTGCCAACTTGGGAAAAACATAATTATAAAATAAAATTCCATGTCACAGAATAATAGGAGTGTCATTATTATATTTACTTGTGAAAACTAGCTAAAAAATTAATTATCATCTTGAAAATTATTATTTTACTACCAGACCAACCTTGTTCTACTCAAACTCCACTTACATTTATTAAACACCCGAATAAATAAATAAATAATTTATTCTGTTGAATAAATATTTTATTTACAAACTAGTAAATAAATATTTGTTAAATGTTCAATAAAATAAAGAAAATTATTTTATTTAATTTATATGATCATTTTGATATGATTTTAATTATTCCAAGGTCTTGAGAATAATATGTATTTCATTAATTAAATTCAAATAGAATTCAACCAAGACCACCAAAACACTTAGTGTGTGACCCTCTAGGATTATTTCTCGTTGGCATTAAGTGGGATTTCCGAAAGTCCAAGAGTATTGTATAGCAACTGGTAAAGGCACCCGAGAGAATGAATGTAAAGTCACAACAAAGACATCCATATATGAACGCTCACTATGTAATATAATCCCTTTGTCTCAATATCTCATCAAGAAAGTTTCATGATAGTGTCATCAACTTTTATGCTTAATACGTTGTTCTTTGAATACATGAAATAAACTCTTTGTTACACCATTTCCATGGAATTTCGCATAATGGTTCTATTTCAATCAAAGGGTTGAGATATCAACATCCAAAAATTGAAGGGACAAATCCTTCCTTGACTTATCCATTAATAACATGCCACTCATGGTGCACCCAATGTACCCTACTTCTCACCAACTTCCTACATGAAGGTTTTCATCAGAAAATCAAAGTGCATGAGTTGTGACACATACCTATGATAATATTATAGTCTAAGGATCATTACAGTCGCTCACAGATAGAAATATCCAATGACACTAAATCATGTGGAATTCCTTCTAGCGGTTCTGTTCTCATAATCTCCTATATTGGAGATTACCAAGTGAAAACTTCATGAGAGGAAGTCTCATATGCTTACAAGTACACGTACCTAAAGGTCTGCTTGCTATGTGTCCCATTATAGTATTTCATTCAACCGAAAAAACTATATTTAAAAATATTTTTATAGCATTTCAAGGTTCTCATCATAATGGGGAACTATCATGACCTTATCAAGGCAAAAAATACTCTACGAAGTTATTACATCATAGTCATGCAGAACAGTGAATAATATGTAATAATACATTAAATATCCATGTAATCAACATAAAAGCAGTTGGTTCATGGACAAAGACTCTTACATACTGTCACTTGGACTAGATCAAACTGCTTACGACTTTAAATCTACTAGACCTCACATGATGATATTATTTATGCTGATTCAAGGCTTTAGTTAAGGGGTCTTCCACATGGTCTTTCATGGAAATAATACTCCCTGCAACTTCACCTCTCCATGAAAAATCCCTCAAGAGATGATACTTCTGATATATGTGCTTCATCTGCTGATGTAACCTTGGCCCTTTTGTGAGAGTCACCACTACAGTATTATCACAGTACAGTGTGATAAGATCATTACTACTAGGTATCACATCTAGCTCCTGGATGAAGCTTCGTATCCAAAATTCTTCTTTAGCTGCCCCAGAAGCTATGATATACTCGGACTCTGCTATTTAATCTGTGACCACACGCTTCTTTGAACTCTTCCATCTCACTGCACCTCCATTCAAAGTGAAGATGTATCTTGTTTGCGACTTCATGTCATCTTGATCAATCTAGAAACTAGAATATGCATATCCTCTGATGACTAGTTCCTCATATCCTCCATAAACTAAGACCATGTCCTTAATATGGATCAAATACTTTATGATAGTCTTGAAAACCATAAAACAGTGGTCAGGTGGGTTATCTTGATATCTGCCTACAGTACTCATTGCGTAGGAAATATCCATCCTAGTACATTGCATGGCATATATGACTGACCCAGTCACTGATGTGTATGGATTCCTTTCCATTATCTTTCTTTCTTCATGTGTATGAGGACACATGTTCTTGAAAATATGAATGCCATGTGACACTAGCAATAATCCCCTCAGATTGTTCAATACTGAATCTCTTCAGTATCTTATCAATGTACGTACTTTGATTTAGTCCTTGCAATCTCTGGGATCTATCATGAGGGATCTTGATCCCAAGAATATACGCCGCCTCTCCCAAGTACATCATGGAGAAGCATTGATTCAACCATTCATTAATTGACTATAGGACTGGAATCTCATTTCCAATAAGTAATATGTCATCAACATATAGTGTTATGAAAACAACTGCACTCCCACTAAACCTTTTGTAGACACAAGGCTCAAATTAAATCTTGATAAAACCAAATTTTGTTATGGATTCATCAAAACAAATTCTTAATGACATGGATTCTTTCTTTAATACAAAAATGGATTTCTGAAACTTTGCTACCTTATTGGCATCATTTGGAGTCACAAGCCCTTCAGGTTGTGTCTTGAAGATATCTTACAGAACGTTCCCATTAAGGAATGCTATTTTGAAACTCATTTTCCAAATATAATAGTCATGGTAAGTGGAAATGTAATTTATAATTTTGATGGATTTCAGAATTGCAACTGGTGAGAATGTTTCATCATATTCAATTCCTTGATGCTGTTTAAACCCTTTTACAACCATTCGTGCCTTATAGGTACTGAATTGTCCTTCCATGTCCAGTTTCTTCTTGAATACGCATTTGCAACCAATAATATTTACATCAACTGGTGGATCTATCAAAATCCAAACATGGTTTTGGTATGGAATCTATTTCATAATTCATGGCTTTTTTCTACTTGGTAACATCTGTGCCACTTACTGCATCCTTGTTGGTTAAAGGATCATTATTATCAACTAAAAATGAGTCACCATCCTCAGTAACTAGAAAACAGTTATGTTCCAATTCTATATCCTCTCTTGTAATCCTATGTAGTACTTGTGTCTCTGAAACAGATTCTTCTTCCACAGGGCTTTGTGGAATCTGTTAATGTACCAACTCTTGTGTAACTTGAGCCTCGACTTCATCGAAGTCTATCTTTCTCCCACTATCTCTTTTGGATATTTTCTCCCTCTCAAGTAATCTGGCATGTCTTGCCACTATAACCTTTTTTAAGGGTTTGTATAGGTAATATCCTCTTATTTCCTTTTGGTATCCTATAAAGGTTCACTTTGTGCCTCGGGGTGAGAGTTTGCTTCCGGAAGAGGCCTTAACAAATTCTTCGCTACCCCCACACATGTAAATTTGATAACATGGATTTTCATACACTCTAGAACTCGTATGGAATATCATTTATTTTTGATTTAGTACTTGGGTTTGTATGTGTTCTGCTATTTGAAACGCATACCCCCAAAAGGATAATGAATGACTTTCATGACTCATCATTGATCTCACCATGCCCAAAAAGGTGTTGTTCCTCCATTCGCTTACACTATTCCATTGAGGTTTGTAAGTTGTAGTGAGTTGGGATAGGATCCCAAACTCTTGGAAGTTATCATTGAAGTCTGGATTAAGATATTACCCACCTCAGTGTGATTAGAGTTTCTTAATATTCTTATCAAGATGGTTCTCAACTTCATTCTGGTATTCCTTGAACTTATCAAAGGAATCCAACTTATACCTCACTAAGTATATATATCCATATCTACTAAAATCATCATTAAAAGTTATGAAGTATGAGTTCCCACCCATTTCTTCAACTGGAAATGGTCCACACACATCGGTATGAACCAATTCAAGAATCTCTTTATCTCTTTCACCTTTCCCGCCAAAGGGGGTTTTGTCATTTTTCTTGTAAACTTGCCTGACATACACCAAGTGGTTTTATTTCAAAAGATTAAATATCCATCTTGATGTAACTGTTTGAAGTGTTTCTTGCTTACATGACCTAGTCAGTGACACATAATTTGGGTGTCGTATGTGTCATGTGATGTATCTTTTTCATCGATTTCTATTACTCGGTTTGTGTAATCCAACACATATAGACAATTGTATAAATGTTCCCTACCAAAAAAATTATATCTTTAAAAAATAAGCAACATTAATTTCCAAACATGAAAAAAAATACATATATATCTTGTCTGGATAAAAATATATGTTTTTGGTTACAGAAGTCACATAAAAACAACCCTTTAACACCAAGATCATCCCAGTTGGCAACGTGAGGTGGTAGTCCCTAATAGCTACAGCAGCAAGTCTGGCTCTGTTGGCTGCTCATAGATCTACCTCCCCTCGATCAATCATCCTGAATCTACTTGGTTCCTGTATTTGGATACATATGTAATCACTACAAGCTATATATAATACCCAATTTATAGAAATAGATATATTTCAATCGATTACAAACGCACCTAATGCTTCCCATTTCTTCTTAAGTTGGGTGCAATTCTTCTTCTAGTGGCCCTTCTTTCCACATGTGAAACAAATATCCTCATGTTCCCTTGAATCCTCTTTGATCTTTCTTTTCGTGGAAAGTCATAAATAAGCTTTGGACTTAAAGCTCTTCTCCTTTCATTTCCTCTTATTCATCATAAAGACAGAAGGATTTTCGCACTTCATATATTTGTCCACATGGTGAATGAGGATAAAAAGATCAGATAGAGACTTCTCAATGTTGTTAATATTGAAATTGAAAACTAAGTTAGAGAATCTCTGAGGTAGTGATGCAAGAAAGATATTGATTCCCAGTTCTTTGGGGATTTTAAACCCTAGAACCTCCAAGCGCTCAATGTATCCAAGGAGCTTGACTACATGAGGCCCAGCTGGGGCACATTCCCCAATCTTACTCTGAAAGAGTTCCTTAGATATCTCAGACCTTTCATGTCTTTCTCTCTTCTAGTAAAGACCATGGAGGTTCTCGATCATGTTATAAGAATCCATGTTTTCATGAGACTTCATGAGCTCCCTAGAAATTGATGATAACATCAAATATTGAACGTCGATTGTGTCGTTCATATGTTTCTCATAGACTAGAAAATCCTTATCACTCACCTCTTTGGTTGGTGGAGCAGGTAATGATGACTCTACTATGTAAGACTTCTGTTCAAGGAATAGGAAAACTTAAAGGCGTCTAAACTATTCATAGAAGTTACTTCTAGTAAGGATGTCGTCCTTATCTACAATTGATCATAGGTATAGTGTGGTTGATGAGCTTGTCATTTTTATTCTAAAATTAAAAGAGCATATCATTTGTACTTTCTTGATTTCATTTTATAAGAAATAATAAATTTTATTAAGTCTCCAACAATTTTATCAAGTCCCAATGGCCCTCACCATTTAACTCGAAATGTCCAATTTCTATGACATTCTAGTGAAAAGGATCCATATTACCTTTCGCATAACCCCAACAAGGGTAGGTCAAGCTATTATAAGGTATTTGGGTAGGCAGTTCTTTGCCAACTATGGGCTTTTAGCTCCTTGATATGTTGAGTGTACTTCCCAATCTTGAAATCATTAATTTCTATTTCCTCAACTCTTGTCACCAATATTACACCAAGTCTAGCAAGGGCTACTCCTCTTGATGTAATATGGTTATGTCATCCCAAAACCTTTTATAAGGGCTTCCTTTATAAAAGTAAGTGTCCCAATAAGGGTCGGACAAACACCTAGTTTAATTGAGTTTTTCCGTTAATTAAGTAACGGAAGGCTTGATCTGACTTACTATTTTATTTGAGTTATTTTTATCTTTTATGTGGGAATTTCTTATTATCACATGCCTTTTAATATTAAGTGGAAATTAAGTGATTAACCATGTATTAATAATATTTTCATACAAGTCGGGTTTATTTTAGTTCCATCTTGCATGCTTGTTTAATTAATTAATTATGTGATCATAGCAACACGTCCATATTGATAAACCATTGAAATGACAGAAATAAAATAAATTAAATGACATGATCATGAGCTTTTATAATGTTTAGTTTATCTAGCAGTTGATAAGCTAACCCTGTCCTAGGAGAGAAACACCTTGAACCTTTTGGGTTCGTGTTTATAGCTTCCACCTGTCCACCTATATATCTCATAAGATTAGTTTCGTCTCGGCTCCATCTTGAACCGCCTCCAGTAGCTTGGGAGTTCCATCCATTACATGTTCCCTTTTTTATTTCACATATAGGTGAGGGGTAAAAGGGGGATTTATATAAATGAAACCTTGGGCACATAGGACCTACATATTAATAAGGAAAAGTCTCACATGCCAACAAATTTAATTCAAATAAATAAATTAAAAGAAACCATTCACATACAATGGTCTTGGTCTAGATCATGATCATTCATACATGAAATGATATTTACGCATAAATAAAACTAGAATTCAATTCTTTATTCATTATTGTTTAAGATAAATCACAGTCAAATCAATTAACTATCATCTTTAATTAATAAATCCTTTTATCTTAAATCATTTTTTGAATTTTCTTGAGATTCTCATCCATCATAATTTTAAACAAATAAATTCATTTTAATTTTATCTTATTACGTAGTGTGTACCTTGGAGGAAACCCGAAGAATTCGTATTCATAACTACCTAATGAGTAGAAATGAACATTAAACAAATGTTAAATTGAACACATATATATAAAAAACATATCACGTGTTGTGCCTCAGCATTATGTCTGCACGATGGTACACATATTAAGGGTTTTTATAATATAATTAAAAATTCTTATAAATTTGTGTAATTTGGATGAGTACACAATGTGTAGTTACAACTACACAATGTGTACTATTGTTCACCATCCATATAAACTACACACCTAGGTAAATAGTGTGTGAATGTACTTCAAAAATCTATGGAGTACACGGCATGTCTAGTTGTCCACACACTGTGTAGTTCCTTATTACACGGTCTCCATTCGAGCTAGCTACGTACGGGGTACAAGGTCCAACCCTAACCTGAAAGGACAACCCATCGTGTCTATTTGGTCCACATGGTGTGTAATCTGGAAACCGCATTCCACTTGTTCCAAATCAACAAAAGGATTCATTTAATACTTAGAAAGACTCCAACACACAGCTTCGTTGGGTGGACTGGTCTGATGCATTAAATCTTGAATACATGGTGTGTACTATCGAATACACGTTGTGTGTTCGGGTGTTGTATGGCCAAGAATCTTTGGCAACTCCGGATGAGATCCTCTATTTTATTTTAATCAAAAATAAAATAATAGATCGTTTCTGTAAGGTGAACGAGAAAATAAAAAGGAGGAATATATCTGGAGATTTAGATTTGCAGAATGATTAACTTTAATTGAAACAACTAAATTATTAAATTTTTTAGTCATCAAAAAAATATTTAAATAATTATAAACTATGATGTAACCACTCTGATACTACTTGAAGGTTCCAGGCGTAGTAGAAGCATAGTTGGGACAGAACCCAACTTTTATTTTTACCAAGATCAATGATTATTCCGGGATCAATACGATGATGAACGCCAGTGTCCACAGAATTTAATCAATGATTTAGATAAAGAAGAAAGAGGCCTGAAAACTTTTCATAGGATCTTGCACATCATGTTTATAATTAATTTAATTAATTTCCTAAAGAAAAATAATACTTTGATCATTGGTATTTTTCTTCATTGATGATTTTTATGGTCTAGAATGACCATTCTGTATTATCTCGTTTCACTTGTAAGGATCCAAAATAGAATCCCTCTAGCAGTGATCCACACGTTCTCCAATAGCCTCTGATCGACACCACTCGTTTCTAGGTGCTAGCATGGATAAGTGATTGTCTTGTTTTGATCATTCTTAATCGCTTTCTCTTTGGCCTTGAAGAACGTCTCTTGTTCTTAAGAGGGGAGGGAAGAGGATTTGAGAGAGAAATTGTTTGGCTCCACAATTCTTAATTCACCAGGTGTGTGTTGTGGTGTATGGAACAATAGGACAGCTTGTCTATTTATTTACATGGAATTTCAGTTAAAATTTTTAATTACATAGAAATAATTAAATACATTCATGAACATAGATAAAACCCATGTTCATAATAATAATAATGCATCATTATTCATGGTGTTCCAACTTCAGAAAAACATAATTATAAATTAAAATTCTATGTCATAGAATAATAGAAGTATCCTTATTAGTTTAACATGTGCCAACTAGTTAAATAATTATTTACCATATTTTCAAATAATTATTTTACTACCGGACTGACCATGCTCTTCTTGAACTCTGCTTCCATTTAATGAACACCCGAATAAATAAATAAATAATTTATACTCCTAAATAAATATTTTATTTAAAAACTAGTAAATAAATATTTATTAAATGTTTAATAAAATTAAGAAATATATTTTATATAATTTATGCGATCATTTTAACTTGAATATAATTATTCCACGATCAGGAGAATAATATTTATTTCATTAATTTAATTCAAATAGAATTTAACCATGGTCACCAAAAACACTTAGTGTGTGACCCTCTAGGATTCTTTCTCATTGGCATTAGCAGGGCTTGACTAAAGTCCAAGAGTACTATCTAGAAACAGGTTAAGGAACCCAATAGAAAGAACATAAAGTCACAACAATGACATCCACATATGAATGCTCACTGTTTAATATAATACCTTTGTCAAAATATCTCATATTGCATGTTTCATGATAGGTTCATCAACTTTTATTCTTGATATGTTGTTCTTTGACTACCTAAAATAAACTCATCATTATACCATGGCCATGAAATTTCACGTGATGGTTCTATATCAATAAAATTTCCAAGATATCAACCTCCATAAATGTAAGGGAAAATACTTCTTCAACTTATCCATAAATAACATGCCACTCATGACGCACCCAACGTACCTTATATCCCAACAACTGTCTTCATGATTATTTTCGTCAGTAAATCAATGCGTGTGAGTCATGACACATATTAATGATAATCTTAAAGTCTAAGGATAATTACACATGCTTGTAGATATAAATATTTGATGAAACTAAAACAGGTGGAATTTCTACTAGTGGGCGTGTTCTCATAATCACCTATCTTGGAGATTACTAAGTGAGAACTTCATGAGAGGAAGTCTAGTCTGCTTATGATTACTCAGACTTAATGGTATTCATGCTATGTTTCCCATCATAGTATTTCATCCAACCACGGAACTATATATAAGAATATTGTTATAGCATTTCAAGGTTCTCAAAATAGTGGGGAACTATCATTGCCTTATCAATGCAACAAATACTTGGGTATATTATTACATCATAGTCATGCATGACAATTAAAAATATGTAATAATACATTAAATATCCATGTAATCAAAGTAAAACTAGTTGGTTCTAGAACACAAACTCTTAAATATCTATACACAATGAATATCTAAGAAATGTAATTTATATTTCTTGAAATTAATCAACCAAGCATATTTTTTGGTACTCATGCTAATTTTAGTAAAATTAGATTAGTATTATAATATTTTTCCACTCAAATGATTTAAAACATCTATATGGGGGTTATTTAGATAAAAAATCATTACTGATAAATTTTTTTGTTTACCCAAATGATTGTGCAACTCTTAAAGTGAATTCATTGGAAAAATTATGTTGCTTTATAACTTTAAAACATGTATCACTAGAAATAATTCCTTATGATATTTTAATAAAATTGGTCTTATTCATCCTATGTGAAAATATTTTGTAACCAAAAACATTATTATTATAGTCTGGATTCATTATAAACATCATTTTATCAAATTTCTCTTTTACTAAAAAATTTTAGAAAAATATTAATTAAGATTAAAATTTTCCTTTTTAAAATCCAGATTCACTTTTTAAATATCTTTTAAATTAGTATATACTTTTTCATTAGAAATAGAATCTGTATTTATCAATATTTTATATTCTTACATGAGTTTATTTAAGTCAAATCTCAATATTAGTCATTTCCTCCAAGAAAGAATTAAACATTACTTCATTATATTTATCATTTACTGCCATGAAATATTTAGTTCAATGATTATATTATATTAGTATCAATATCTCATAATCATAACTATTTTTATATTCTTCAGTATGGGAGACATTTATATTCATATTTTAAATCATTTTTTCTCATTTTTTTGACCAATTTATTCTTTTAATTTTTATATTTGTATATTTTTCAGTAATTATGAAATTATAATTCTCAAATTTCTAATCATATTTATATATTTTTTTTAATTTATAATTCAAATAATTATAATTAGAACTAGAATCAAAATTAATTTCTTTTTCATCATTAGGGATTTCATTATGATCAACATTATCATGACTTATTAAACGAGTAAAATTGATTTAGATACCTCACAATGTTTATCCATCAATGAAAGGTTCCCTAACACCTATCCACTTCCTATTTCACTACTCGAATATGAATTATTTGTATAATTCCATACTCCAAACAATACGTTATTTTATTTACTTCTTTGGCCTATTTCTTTCATTGAATACTTGTGTTTGGAAGTGATGATGTTTCCTTTCATTATGCCCTCCTAACTAGTTAGTTCTTAAATATCATTATTATTAATTATATTACATTTCATGTACTTCTTTTTTTTTATTTATTTTAAACCACCTCTTACTTCCTCTGTTTTTTATAAATTTGTAGTACTTATTTCCAAAATGATTCATATCATTATAAATTGCCTATAAATAAAATTTAGAATAATTATTGGATTCACTAAAAATATATTTAAAAGTAATTCATTCTTTATTTATAGACTCAAAATTGGAAATATTTTTGAATTAAAGCTTATAATGTAGAAATGAACTGATTAGTTCCTCTATAATATACTCTTTAAAATTATTACTTTCATCGTTCACCACTTTCTTTAAATTCTATATTATTAGTAATACTCTCAGAACACTTTCCAAAAGATATATATTTTCTAGTGATTCACTAAGTGAACTCATATAATTTTTAACTATTGGTAATCAGTGGAACATCTGGTTTACTTACTCATATTCTCCCATATTGAAAACCTCGTATACTTTACATAGCATTCCCATATTTTTTATTTTATGATTATCTATCCTATATTGAGTAATTTATATAATTATCCAAATATCATGGGATATCATACAAATTGATACATGGATATACAAACTTCTAATTATATCATAGTAAAAATATTCTATACATTATAATTACATAAAAGTGTCTCTGGTTTAGTTTTGGGTAGCTAATATGGTTCCTCCATGATTTTAAAATGATCCACACTTAACTACATCATCTACACTTCCATTCTATCTTTACATTATCTATTATCATGTCTATCAAAAACGGTGTCTTTTTAGGAGTACATCCATCATTTTCATTAACACCTACGATCTTATAGAACTGATCTTATTGATTTTATTGTTATGTCCAAGATAAGGTTAATAGAGGGAATTTATAAATAATAAAACCTAAATACAAAATTAAGCAACCTCTTATATTAATTTTTAGATCTGAATATATAGAAATAATTGAATATATGGGGGTGGGTTTTCCTTAAAAAAAATTAAAAACAAATAATAAACTATAATTTATTATTGTGTGAAAATGTGTAATATAGTTCTTAGATTATATTGTTGTTGAAAATTAATATATACACAATATTTTTATAGAATTTTGAATCACCATGATCTTACTCTACTCATAAATATTTAATACTCATTTAGAAGATTTGTATCCATAATAAAACCTTGATTTTAATAGAGTGATAAACTATTTACAGACACTATCATTTACAATACCTATTGGTATAACCAATACCTGACTTTTTTCAGGAGTCACAAACTAATATATACTTACTATTATTTTAGTTTGAAAAAATAAGGAAAATCTTTTTGGATAGTATAATAAACAAATATACTTCATTTTCATTAGTAAACCCATAAATAAAC
Source organism: Viscum album (assembly GCA_963277665.1). Lineage (NCBI taxonomy): Eukaryota > Viridiplantae > Streptophyta > Magnoliopsida > Santalales > Viscaceae > Viscum > Viscum album. The sequence goes on from OY728135.1 coordinate 555,555,630, forward strand.
TCTTTATAACAAAAGAGGAAGATAATATTTAACAGATAAAAAATAAAAATAAGTAAAAATAGATAATCAAAGGATGTGGATGTTGATGTATCACGTTGACCTCTAAACACATCAAGAGTAGAGAGTTGAAAATTGAAGTTTCATTGAGATTTCATCAATGAAATAATAGTTGCAAAATATCTGAATCATGTATTAAGTAATTATTTTGTCTCACTGCATATTGTTCTATTTATTTATAGAAATATAATTAACTATTATTATTCATAAAATGAAATTACATGAGCCTTTTCTATACAGTTTTTTTCCAATTATTCAACATATATTTAAAACCAAAAATTATAAGTAAAAAATTTAAAAATATTACTATTACTTGTATGTCAAATATCACATGAACCATACAAAATATATATTACTGTAAAAATTTGACCATGTCTCAACAACCTAGTGGTTTTAAAAACCACAAAATTAATCCTATTTAACTCTATGCCATACCTAAGAAAATATGTTGAACATCCCATTTTAAATAAAGAATAATAATTTTTTCATAATTATTAATATTTGTTAATTAAATTTTAATTTTACTTTAAAGGGGTTGCAATGTTCAATGTCGTACCTGATACGCAACAATGGGTTTCTTTAAAATCTTATGTTGCACAATAATAATATAATATTATTATTTTAAATGGTATTTAATTCCTAACCATTGTATTGGAATGAATGAATAGAACTAAGTAAAATATGATTATACATTTTTGTTAAATGTTTTTACATTTATCCTATAAAAATTAGAGGGTAAAAATGTGAATGAATCTAATTTACTTTAAAAGGTTGATTTACAGCATTTTAATAGAAAACCCTCTTTAAATATAGTTTTGGTCACTTTTATATGTTATATTTGAAAAAATAAAATTTATATTTAGAATCAGGACATCACATTTTACTTTGATTGAAATTTTGGTACTTTTTTGATAAAATTCTATTTTTGAGGAATAGTGAAAAATATTGTATTTTTATTCAAAACTGCCTTTTTATCTAATTTATTTATATGATTTGATTATATTTTTAATTGTTTTTAAAGTGTAATTACATTATATTTTTACCATTTAATTTAATTTTGGTCATTATAATTAATTTCACTTTGAAATTGGACATAAACAATTGTTAATCTTTTGATAGTTAATATTTCTAAAAAACACACTTTTTGTTTTGATAGCAGGAATTAATTTTAAAATATTTTTTTCCACTTATATGTTTTGAATTTGGAAAAATGAATTTCATATTTAGATTAAGGACTTACAAATTTTTTAAATAGGTAACTTTTATTTTTAGACATTATGAATATTTACTTGAGTAATAATTTTATTTACCATGGTTAAATGGTAAATCTGGTAAATAAGGGTAAACAAATATTGTTATAATAATATAAAATTACCCTAAAATGTGTCCTAATCCTATTTTTTGATACATATCCTACCATGGGTATATTTGGGTCTATTTTGGGACCCCATGGAGCTAATTGGGAGAGATTATAACACTTTATTTTAATTAAGTTAAAGTAAATGAAAACATGACATAAACAAATATCTTTTAGTAAATTAATTTTTACATAGGGTTATAAAAGTTATATTTTATAATATAAATATTATTTAAAAATCTATAAATATTCCTATATCATGGTATTTTTTTATAATTTTTAGACATCCAATAAATAAAATTATTTATAACACAAAAATGATGTTGTTTTTACCTCATTAATAAATGATTTAAATAAATAAGATTATAAATATTAAAATAATATCCAAAACCTATCCAATTTTTATTGTATGATCGTATTTCAATAAAGAGTCATCTTATCTTTGACCTTAATAAGTATTTGATTTTTAGAAACCAAAAATAATTATATAATAAAATAATATTTTCACACTTTCCAAAAGAGCCCCTCCTCCACCTTATAAAAATCCCTCACCTTTAACCCATTCCTCACACCTCTCAAAATCCATGGATCATCCATCCTCTGACCAATTAATCTCCTTACATCCCTCTCCTTCTCTTAGAAGCCTTACCCTTAGTTGAAGGCACTTCAAGAAGTAATTTTGGTTCAAACCAAAGGGAGTTACCTGAATTAAAGGTAACAGTTTCTCTTAAATTCTTTTCTTTTATTTTGCTTCTTCAACCCCTAAACTCTTTTTATTCTTTTATTTTATAACAAAACTAGTATACTCAATATACTAGGATGTTGTTCTGAGAAGTATTCAAACTACAGTTACAAACACCTCCATCTAATGGGTAAAGAACATATTGTTTCTGTGGATGGAAAACTAACACCTCAGGAAATGATGATTGTTCAATTATCTCCTACAACCTCTCATGGTGGCCATTAAGATGGAACTGTATTTATATATGATATATATTTTGTTTATGTTTTCTTTATGCTTCTGTATTTTTCATTTATATCATACCTTTATGGCTTCCATTATGGGTAAACGTGATAATTGAATTTGAGGAAGTGCGGACTAACGCCCCCTCAAAGTGATATGAATCATTAATTCCATATGTTGGACATATAAAGGATGGATTTAATGATATTATATATTATATAATATTGGAATTATAATATACCTATGTATAATTATTTTTTAATTATATTAAAATAATAAATAGAAATGAAAGTATCGTTTATGTGTACTACGGCTTACCGTCTCCATGAACGGTGCATTTCATTTATTACCTCCAAATGTTATGTACTATTATAAATACCAATATATATAAGATATATATAATATCTAAATCATGAATATAATTCTGTATAAAATGAAATTTTCACCACATGAACAACTTGTAATTATAAGAAATTCATTTTTGACTTAACTACCAAATATCAACAAAATGACTGCTATTAACTTAAATGATTACATAATGTTTATATCATGGTAATAAGGGATATAAAAAGAATAATAAACTTGAAAAATTATCATAATAAAATATTAATTAACTTTAGTTTACTATTCAGTAGATTAAATAATGAACGGGTCAAGTCGGACACGATGTAAGGGACTTCGTCTCCATCTTCTTTCATTGAGGCATATTTTGTTTTAATACATGACTTTATTTTTTATTATATATAAACACCTTTCAAATTTTATTTCATTCAAATGGAATCTTTTTCTATGAAGCAATTTACTAAACAAAAAATAATAATGCTTCTTTTTAACGTAAGAGGTGACAACAACCTTTCTGCCATTGTGTGTGTTATTTGATCTTTAGAATCCTTAACAAGAAGTAATGTTTTTAAAAGGAAAGTAAACACAATTTACTCTTTTTACGTATATTGGTGTAGAAAATGGTTTTGATAATGGGTGGATTATTTAAATATATTTAAATGATATATTGTGATTGAAATGTGGAAATGTTATCTTTTCATTATGTTTGTTTTATGTGCTATGAATATGTTATGGTTCTTAGACATTATTAACTTATACTGGTGGTTTCATGATAAAACTAGGGTGGGAGAGCCAGAGATAGCTCTCCAATGCATTGGGTAACATGATAGAGGTAAACATGAATGTTTCTCTTAAGAGATTTAGGGAATATACTATTATGGGTATTCCAAATGTAACTCCATATGTAGTTTTGATAGCTATAATGTCAGTTTGATATGGATGACACAAGTTACCTTTATGATTTGTATTTACTATATAAGTCTTATGATTTAAAGAGGTGTGTTAAAGAGCTTATGTTAAGTATGCAACGATTAACTAATTCATTCTTTCATTATTTTAAAACCCTTACTGAGTTTTTTTTTCTCATCCCAAGTTTTGAAATGTTTTTCATGGGACTTAAAGATGAATAGGATCAAGGATGGAATTAAGTAAAATTCATGATATCTAAAACATGGGACTAGACATGTCTCTTTTTTTCAATAGTTTTTATTTTATTAAAAAATGGAAACGGAGTAGAAGAGTCTACCTTGTAATTTTTTAGATGTGATGTAATAGTTATGGCCTAATTCTATAAAACTCTAATCCAGAAAAGATCCTCAATGTTAATTATTATTTTAATTCAAGATTATGTAATGTTTAAGGCTGGGTCCATATAGTTGGTATCAAAGGTCGATTTAGATAAATTAAGGAATTAGGGTATTGTTAAATTAATATCCATAAATTAATTTATGTTAAGATTGAAATGATATAGCATTTACAGATTACCATATTGCTTCGCCTAAGATATTTTTTTGTTCAGAATGATTTTCCATAGAAGAAATAGGGCAGCTATGTTGGGACAATATGAAGAAGAAGACTACCTTCCAAATCAGCAACCATAGATGGTCGGAATCAGAACAGAACAGTTTGTTGCAGTGATGGAACAGTTGACTCAAGCTATAAATGGTGGTTGTATACATGCATGAGATCAGCAAGATCAATCGCATAGGAACATATCAGTAGAGGATCATTTAATGAGGCAACATCCCCCATCATTTAAAAGGTCATCTGACCCTGTTCTATAATAAGGGTGGATTAAAGAACTGGGAAAATTTTTGATGTTATGGGGTGTTTAAAATATCAAAAGGTTGGACTCATTGTTTACTATTTTGAATGTGAAGTTGATCAGTGGTGGTCAATGGTTAAAAATATCAGCGATACTGATGAGATTGATGCTCTTGATTGGGATGAATTCAATGGTATGTTTCATGAGAAATATTTTCATAATATGGTTTGTCTTTTGATGGAAAAACAATTCCTAGAATTGAGGTAGGAGGATGACTCAGTGGCTACTTATAAAGAAAAATTCACTCGACTGGCAAGGTATGCTCCAAATTTCATACTAGATCGGGATAGTAAAATCAACCATTTTTACTCAGGATTAAATCCAAAGTATCTAAGGGATTTAGCTTCTCATGTGTTCTAAATATATTAAAAACTTGATCAATGTGTGGATAAGGTGGAAATGGTGTTTTTCAATGATTAGGTCTTCTTTTACATTAAAAAAAATAAGAGGTCATGGTGGCAGTTGAAAGAGGATAACTCTTCAAAAAAGTCTGATAGTAAGAAACATAAGTTTAATGTTTGTGAAGATTGTGGTAAAAATCATGCTGGGGAATGCCTTTTAAATTCTGTTAAGTGCTACTAATGTGGTAAAATGGGACATAAAGCTTGTAATTTCACTGGAAAAAATCAAGGTAATGGTAAGAAAAAATCAGATTTAAAATCAATAAAATGTTTTAAGAGTAATGAAATGGGTTATTATGTTAATGAGTGTCCAACGAAGAACTCAATTGAGGTAATGTAACTAGACTATAAGTAAAAAAGGGGTGGTAAAGTCCTTCTCAACTACTTCAGTAGATTTTGGGCCATCAAATAAATTAGTTTCAGGTACATTGTTTTTTTGTTCAGATTATTCCAATGTGTTGTTTTGATTCGGGGTCTACACATTCATTCATTTCTGAGAAGTTTTCTACAAAATTGGGAATTACATCTCAATATAAGAATCCTGAACTTATGGTAAAGACACCTTGAGAAAATGTTGAGACAGAAAGAAATTATCAAAACATTCTTGCCCTTGGGTGTGGAAAGAATCTACTTACAAACCTTATTGGTTTTCCTCTAGTAATGTTTGATGTAATTTTGGGTAACGATGGGCTTTCTATTTATCATGATATGATTGACTAAAGAGATAAAGAGGTTTCTTTTTAGAAATATGTTTAGTTTTCTTACAAGAATGAACCCTAACTTTTGATAACATATCAGTAAGCTGAGAAACTAGTAAAAGATGGAAATGAATGTTACCTAGAACATATTGTTGAAAACAAAGGAACTGATCTGATTAATGATGTACCAGTGGTAAATGAGTACCTTGATGTTTTTTCGAATGAGTTTCATGGTATTATACCTAATTGAGAAGTTGAATTTACTGTTGACTTATTTCCTAATGCTAATCCAATTTCATAACCCCCTTATCTAATGGATCAAATTAAAATTTTAGAGTTAAAGAAGCAATTGCAGGAGTTATTAGATAATGGTTTCATTCGACCAAGCACATCACCAAGGGGTGATCCAGTCTTGTTTGTTAAAAATAAAGATGGTTCAATGAGACTTTTCATTGATTATAGTTCATTGAATAACATCACTATTAAGAAGAACTATCCTTTGCATCATATCGATGATTTGTTTGACCAGCTCTAGGGAGCTCAGTATGTTTCGAAGATTAGTTTGAGGTCGGGATACCATCAGTTTAAAGTAAAAGAAGCATACATTCCGAAGACCGTGTTTCATACTAGATATGGCCATTATGAATTTGTAGTTATGAATATTGGTTTAACCAATGCACTTGTTGTATTCATGGATCTTATGAATTGAATTTTCTGTGAGTTCTTAGATAGGTTTTTGGTTGTGTTCATTGATTATATTTTAGTTTATTCTAAAAGTAAAGATAAGCATGAAAGTAATTTAATGGTTGTCTTAAAAAACTTTAAAGAAAAGAAAATATTTGAGAAATTCAGCAAGTATGGGTTTTGGTTAAAGAAAATTTCATTCCTTGGTCACATTGATTCAAAAAATGTCATAACTGTTGAACCTACTAAAAAACGTTGTTGAAGAATGGACAAGACCCACAAATATAACCGATATCCATAATTTTCTTTGTTTGGTAGGTTATTACTATAGATTTGTTGAAACTTTTGCACGGTTATCTATCCCACTGACTAAATTAACTCGAAAAGGTGTTAAGTTCATCTGGACAAAAGAATGTGATTATTGTATTCAATAATTGAAAAGAAGATTGTTGAATGCTCTAGATTAGGCACTATCTTCCAAAAATGGTGATCTTGATATTTAAAGTGATGCTTCGTTGAATGGAATTGGTTGTATTCTTGTGCAGAATGATCAGGTAATTGCTTATGCTTTACATCATTTGAAACCTTATGAGTTAAATTACCCTACACATGATTTGGAATTAGCTGCTATTGTTTTTGCTTTAAAAATTTGGAGGCATCATTTGTATAGATTAAAATGTGAAATATATACTAACCACAAAAGTTTAAAGTATATATTCCCTAAAAAGGAATTGAACATGAGATAGAGGATATTTTTTTAATTAATCAAGCATTATGATTTCCTGATCCATTACCATCTTGGAAAAGAAAATAAAGTGGCTGATGATGTGAGTCGAAAAAGTAATGCTTCATTAACCATGATATGTTTGGAATGAGATCCGTTGGTTTTTGATTTTATAAACTTTGGCATAGAAGTTTTTGGTGTAAGAAATTATTCTGTTTTGTTTTAGGTGTTAGTGAAATCATCTCTATCATACAGAATTAAGAAAGAGCAGGAGAAAGACAGTGAGTTGTAGAAAAAGGTAGAGTTGTTTCAGAAGTGTTAGTTGCCTTATTTTAATGTTGATAATGATTGTGTTTTGATGTTTGGGAAGAGATTATGTGTGCCTTGTGATTCACATTTTATAAAAGTGTTATTATGTGAAGATCATATTTCCTTGTTTTTAGTTCATCCTAGCATTACTAAGATGTACAGAGATCTTCGGGAGTATTACTGGTGGGATGGAATGAAAAGAGATATTGCTGATTTAACTGTGAAGTGTTTGACTTGTCAATAGGTTAAAGCAGGGAGGAAGTTACCGAAAGGGGTACTGCATTCTTTAATAGTACCTTAGTGGAAATGGGAAAATATATCCATGGACTTCATTATGGGAATACCGAAGACATCTTGAGGTAAAAATGCAATCTGGGATACTGTTGATCGATTGACTAAATATTCTCATTTCCTTCCAATTAGAGATACTTCATCTCTAGATCAAATTTCTTAGTTGTAAGTTAAATATATAGTTAGGTTTCATGGTGTTCCCCTCTCCATTGTATCTGATCGTGATCCCAAGTTTACTTATAACTTTTGGAAAGGCCTTCATAAGTCGTTGGGTACTGAATTAAATTTTAGTATAGCTTTTCATCTGCAATCAGATGGGTAGTCAGAATGAACAGTTCAAACCATGGAAGATATGCTATGTTCTTTTTCACTATATTACTAGGGAAGTTCGGACCAACATATTTCTTTGGTTTAATTTTCTTATAATAACCTTTTTCATTACAGTATACAGATGGCTCTTTTTGAGGAATTATATGGGAAGAGGTGTCGAACTCTAATTTTTTGGGATGAATTAGGTGGAAGGAAGTTGACGGGACCAAAATTGGTAGAAGATATGGCAAAACAAATTAGTTGATTCAGAATCAGATGAGAACAACTTATAGTATGGAAAAAAGTTACTCAGATAACTGGAGGAAGGGTATTTATTTTGAGCTAGGTGATCATGTATTTCTCAAAGTTTTTCCATGGAAAAGTGTGATGTGTTTCGTTAAGAAAGTAATGTTGAGTATGAGGTTCATTAGACCTTATGAAATCCTAGAGAAAGTTGAATCAGTTGTGTACATATTGGATTTACATCCAGGATTATCCCAGGTACACAATGTTTATCATGTTTCAATGTTGAGAAATTATATGCCAGATCCATCTCATGTTTTAAGTCCAGAGGTTGTTCAGTTCGAAGAGTATCTCTCTTATGAGGAACAACCATTCCAGATTCTTGACCATAGAAATCAAGTGTTTTGGAATAAGATAATTCACCAGGTAAAGGTTTTGTGGAAAAACCATATGGTTGAAGAGGCAATGTGGGAATCTAAAAATGCTATGAGGGATAAATACACCCATTTATTTGATAAGTGAATAAAATTGTGAGGATGAAATTTCAAAAAGGGGGGAAGGATGTAACATCCCAAGTAAATAAATAATAATACATTTTCATAATTATTAGTGCTTTTGAATTAAATATTAATTTTACTTTAAATGGGTTTTTATGTTCGATGGCATACCCGATACGCAACAATGGGTGTATTTGAAAACTTATGTTGCACAATAATAATATAATATTATTATTATAAATGGTAGTTAATGCCTAACCATTGTATTGGCAGGAATGAATAGAACTAACTAAAATATGATTATACATGTTTGTTAAAAAAATTACATTTACCCAATAAATGTTAGAGGCTTAAAATGTGAATGAATTTAATTTACAATAAAAGGTTGATTTACCGCATTTTAATGGAGAACCCTATTTAAATATAGTGTTGGTCACTTTTATATGTTTTATATGACAAAATAAAATTCTTCTTTAGAATCAGGATATCAAAAATCACTTTGGGTAAAAAAAATTTATTTCTCTAATATAATTCAATTTTTGATGAATAGTAAAAATAATGTATTTTAATTCAAAACTGCCATTTAATCTAATTTATTTATATGGTTATATTATCTTTTTAATTGGTTTTAAAATTTAATTAGATTTTATTTTAACCATTTAATCTAATGTTGACATTGGAATTAATTTCACTTTGAAATTGGACATAAACAAGTGTGAATCTTTTGAAAGTTAATATTTCTAAAAAAACACACTTTTTTTTGACAGTGGGAATTAATTTTAAATTAATTTCTTCCACTTATAGGATTTGAATTTAGAAAAATGGATTTAATATTTGGAATCATGAGTTCTAAATTCTGTAAATAGGTAACTTTTATTTTTAGACATTATAAATATTTACTTTAGTAAAAAATTTATTTACCATGGTTAAAGGGTAAAACTGGTAAATAATGGTAAAAATTTATTATTATAATAATATAAAATTATCCTAACATGTTTTATGATCCTATTTTTTGATACATATCCAACCATGGGCTTCGTTGGGTCCATTTTGGGACCCCATGGAGCCACTTGGGAGTGATAATGACACATTATTTTAATTAACTTAAAGTAAATATTAAAATAACATAAACAAATATATTTTAGTAAATTAATTTTTACATATGGTTATATAATTTATCTTATAGAATATAAATATTCTTTTGAAAGATAAAAATATTTCCTACATCATGGTGTTTTTTTATAATTTTTAGACATCTAATAAATAAAATTATTTATGACACAATAATGATGCAGTGTTTACCTCATTAACAAATAATTTAAATCAATAAGATTATAAAGTTTAGAATAATATCCAAAACCAGTCCAATTATTATTTAATGATTTTATTTCAACTATGAGTCATCTTATCTTATACTTTAATAAGTTTTTGACCTTTAGAAACCTAAAATCATTATATAATAAATTAATGTTTTCACACATTCCTAAAGAGCCCCTCCTCCCCCTAATAAAAATACCTCACCTATAACTCATTAATCACACCTCTCAAGCCCCTTGTATATTCCAAAATCTACCCCATTAAGCTCCATACATCCCTATCCTTTTCTTAGAAGCCTTACCCTAGGCATAAGGAACTTCAATAAGTCTTTTTGGTTCAAACCAAAAGGAGTTACCCTAATTAAAGGTAACAGTTTCTCTTAAATTCCTTTCTTTTATTTTACTTCTCTGACCTCTAAACACTTTTTATACTTTTTTTTATAACAAAAACAATATCATAAATATAATATTATGTTTTTATGATAATTATGTGAACTACACTTACACACACCTCAATCTAATGCTTAAATAACCTATTATTTCTGTGGATGGAAAACTAACGCCTCGCGAAACGATGATGGTTCAATTATCTCCTACCATCTCTCATGGTGGCCATTAATATGGAACTGTATTTATATATAATATATATTATGTTTATATTTTCTTTATTCTTTTGTATTTTTCATTTATATCATACCTTTATGGTTTCCGTTATGGGTAAATGTGATAATTTCATTTGAGGAAGTGCGGACTACCGCCCCCTCAAAGTGGTATGACTCATTAATGCCATATGTGGGACATATAAATGATGGAGTTAAAGATATTATATAAGATATTATATTGGAATTATAATATACCTTTGTATCATTATTTTTTAATTCCATTAAAATAATAAATATAAATGAAATTAGCGTTCATGCGTACGTACGGCTTACCGTCTCCATGAACGGTGCATTTCAATTATTACCTCAAAATGTTATGTACTGTTATAAATACAAATATATACTATATATATATATGATATATATGATATATAAATCATTAATATACTTATGGATATAATGAACTTTTGACCACGTGAACAACTTATAATTATTAGAAGTCCATTTTTGACTCAAGTACCAAATATCAACAAAATGACCATTATAAAATTAAGTGATTAAATATGTTTATAACATGGTAAAAAGTGATATAAAAGTAATAATAAACTTGAAAATGGTTCTTATGCAATTAGAAATTAACTTTAGTTTATTATTCATAAGATTAATGAATGAACGGGTCAAGTCAGATACGAGGTAAGGGACTTCGTCTCAATCTCCATTCATTGAGACATATTTTGTTTGAATACATGACTTTCTTTTATAAATATTATAAAAAACTTTTAATTTTAATTTCATTCAAAGGAAACCTTTTTCTACAAAGTGTTTTACTAAACGACAAAAAAAATAATGTTTCTTTTTAACATAAGCGGTGAAAATGACCTTTCCGCCGCCAAGAGTATTATTTGATCTTCGGCTTTCTTAACAAGCTGTAATGTTTTTAAAAGGAAACTAAATACCATCTAATCTTTATACATATATTGGTATTGAAAACAGTTTTGATAATGGATTGATTATTTCAATATATTTAAATGATATATTGTGATTGAAATGTGGAAATGTTATCTTTCCGTTATGTTTTTTATGTGCTATAAATATGTTATGGTTCTTGGGCATTGTTTACGTATATGGGTGATTTCGTGATAATCCTAGGGCAGGTGAGCCTGAGATATATCTCCAATGCATTAGGTAATGTGAAAATGGTTGAAACGCACAGCTGATTGTCGCCTATCGACCGGTCAAAGTTCTGGTGCTCTGCTAATTTGTATAGCAGCACTCGGGTCGAATCCTCGGCGATGATACTTTGTAATAGTCATTTTATTTTTAGTTAATTGTATTCTGAATGGGGGGTTTGTTTGCAGAGATTTTGAAATAATTTATGGATGATTTTTGATTTAAAAAATTGATGAAGATTGGGGTGAGTTCATCATTAGGTTAGTTAAGCTTTTGATATCCTTGAGCTTTTCTTTATATTGCATTTAAATTAACACCCATGTCACAAAATGATGTTGATTAGAATTCTTAAGTGTTAAGGCTTTAAACCAAGCCTTAACTTAACTTAAGGTTATAATCTCAATCAGGTATTATTTATGGTGGTGTATTTATGGTTCCAATAATCCATGGAAACCACATGTTAAACAAAACAAGTCATTAATCCATGACATGTTAAGTCCAACATACACAATGTTAATTCAAATAATATTCATCGAGCAGAAGCTCTCAATCACTTAACATACCTAAATTATAACTCACCCCAATGATATATTTACTCAGCCATTTGGGTGATTAATAATCTGGTTATAATTATTATGATTATAAATTAATAAGAGAAGAAAAAGAAAGGGATAAGAAAAGAGTGGTACGTCGACACACACACACGAACGATGATGATAATTAAAAACAAACTTTAGATTGAATGAGGAAGATAAATAAGGGAAGGAGATTGAACTGAATTTAAACTATTTTAATAGCATAAATATTAAACTACAGAAGATGGAGGAGAATAAGAGATATTGAAGAAGAAACTTGCATTAAAACAGAATTACAAAAGAAAGGACTTACAAAATTACAAAAATAAAGAACACAAAAGTAAGTGAAAACAAAGAGAGGAGGAAAGGTCTCTCAAGTGAAAACTTGAGTATGGAAGGTCCTCCCAAGACTTTGGAAAAGCTTTGGTCGTGCCAATAAGATCTCCTCTCTTCTGAAATGCCAACCCCTCTCAAGGAGAGAAGGGGAGAGTATTTATAGCCCAAAGAGTGGACTGTTTGCATTTCCAATCTGTCCCTCCACTTGCATCGCCAATTTGGCTATTCAGACATCCGAAGCTTCGAATATCTCCTTCTTCAAAGGTGTAGAAAATAATGTTGGCCGACTACTCTCAAAATTTTGAGTCATTTGTACTTAAGGATCAAAAGTTATGGCCAGTTGATTAAACAAAGTTAAACTGTCCATTTCAATCCTGTCTTTTTAAAGTCCATAATTTGAAAGGGTTTTTGAATATGAATATGCATTCAAATCCGAATGGTTTCTTCAACAACGTCGGCCGCCTATATCTCCTATTTCACAATGAAAAACCTCAGCTCGATTTGATGCTTACATCATGAGATATGTCATGCATACTATACTGATTTTAATTCTCGGCCAGAATGGTGGGCTGGATTTCAAAGCATTATTTGGGCCCCTTGTACTTGGATTTGGGCCTTGAAATTTTTATCCAAGATGACATTTAGTGTCCCCAGAATTATGGAGGAGAGTTAATGTTTTTGGACTTCTGTATTGATCCCGGTAAATCAATCTTCAAGGCTGGTCCAGTTTGTTCACATATTCTTTGGTCTTGTTTGTGAGGACCATATTACCCTTCAAATGGTAGCATTGGCTCATGGTACCTTCTAATGAAATGTTTTATATTGAATGGATAATCCTAAAAAACACGAACCACACAATTTGGATCATTATAGTGACAGTTATTATTAAAACATTAAACTGACTCAATTGGACTACTTCTAAAAATGCTCAACAGTTATACTTAATATTAAAACATTAATATTTCACACAAATTATGCATATTTCATATAAAATAAGTAAATGGGGAATATAATTAGTCATGAAAATATTAATAATGTCAACTCCCCCACACTTAGCATTGTTCATGTCCTCATGTGCAACAAATATAAAAACATGACAAAATCATTTTCACTTACCAAAAAATATTAAAATTTTGTTTTCTCCAATCAGGGGAGGTTTAGACTATTTCACTCATCCATTTTTAAATCCACCACAAGTTGTTACAGAAACAATGTTCCAAAACTAATTCATTTTTCCAGGCTCAAATTTATAAATGGAGAATGTGGACACTCAAAACTCACACCTCTCAAGATGATAAAATTTATATGTGGAGGTTCACTCTTTCACCAACCAAATGTAAAAATCTTAGAGTTTGAAAAGAGCTCTCAGCTTCCGATCCCTATACAAAGTGCACAAGATTCATGAGATCTTTTTAAGGGGTTTTTCTGTGGCTATGGGGTTGTAGGAATATAATGTCCAAGAGAGAGAATAAGAGGGTTAAAATACCAACATAGAAAAACAATGCACATTTTTTTGAAATAAAACATGGAAGGAAATGAAAACACATATTTACAAGGGAATGATTGTGTGAAGAAAGACACAATAGAGGAAGAAAATATGAAGGGGATGAGAAGATGAAATATTTACAAACCACAAAACTTCTCCCAATGATATAAGAATATAATGCAAGTGTTCTTTTTTTCCTTTTTTTCTTTATTTTTTCGAAAGTTGACCTTGAAACAGATCTCACACTCATATCCCAACCCATGTTTGATCTCCTCACGACAGTAATTGTAATAGTTATAACAAGATCAAAGGTTGAGGAAGAGTGATTTTTGACCTACCCAAGTCACAACCCATTTGTTTCTTTTTTTTGATTTTGTTTTTTTTTTGAATTTTTTTTGAACACTTTTAAATATCATTTGTACAATACATTCACTTAATTACAACCTCCCCCCCCCCACACACTAAAATGGATGCTTGCCCTCAAGAATATGATAACACACCAGAAAGTAAGGAAATGATACCCAAAAATGAAATCCATTCCCCCCACACTTAAATTTCAAAAACTTATGCAATGAAAATCCATGTTGATATTAGGTGGGATAAGGTATTGGGCTTGTAATGTGGCTATCAAAGAAAAGGTTTTCATAGGCTTGAAGGGGCTTTCAAAAGGAGGATTAATGTAAGGGTTATGGGAGGCTATTTGGCTATTGTGATTCTCATGTGGTTCAGAAAATGCCTCTATTATATTAATCCACACTAAGGCAAGAAATTCAGCTCGAAGGTCCAAAAACTGAAGACTCACAAATGGGGGTGAAAACACACATTTTGAAAAGATGGCCATAGGTGGAATTGGCATGAAAGCAATTGTTTGTTCTCACGGTTTGGGAAAATCATTTTCCAAATCAAAAATTGAGCATTCAAAATGTGTTGGTTTTGACACAAAATTCTTTATCCAAAGTCATGATGAAAATACAAAATTTTTGAGATGAAAATATGTCTGTTAACTCCCCAAAATGGTTGGACAAAATTTCAAAACTCGATGGTGAGTAAGCATGACTCTTGTTTTGTAATTTTTTAAGTAATTTTGTTTTTTTTTTAGTTTTTAAGGTTTTTTTAAAATACACACCCACACAAGAAAGATAAAAATAAAGGGTTTGATGAATAAAGTGGTAAAAAATGAAAGAGAGAGGAAGAAGAAGAGAGAGGTAGAGAGAGGAAGAGATATAGAGAGAGTTAAAGGGACTGAGGTGCCCCTTAGTTTGGATTTTGTGGGTTTCCATCTCCATCCAGTGGTGGGTCTACTGTGGATCCAATGGAAGTAGATGATGATCTAGGATTTTGTGTCCTCTCATAGTGATGCTTCAACCGATGTCCATTTACCGTAAATTTCCTTTTGGAGGAGGGGTCCTGGACTTGCACTACACCAAATGGGTAAACGTTAGTAATAACAAAAGGACCTTCCCAACGAGAATTAAGCTTACCTTGGTGAAGCCGAAATCAAGAATTAAAGAGCATTACCTTTTCACCTTCATGAAATACCTTTATAAGGATGTTTTTGTCATGGAGTACCTTAGCCTTCTCTTTGTACATATTGGAATTCTCATAGGATTCAAGTCGAAGCTCCTCCAGTTCATCCAATTGAAACAATCTTTCTTCACCAGATTTTTCAAGATCAAAATTACATGTTTTCACTGCCCAAAATGACTTATGTTGTATTTAAACTGGTAAGTGACATGCTTTACCAAAAACAAGCCGAAAAGGAGACATCCCAATGGGTGTTTTATAGGCAGTTCGATAAGCCCAAAGTGCTTCACCAAGTCTTTTAGGCCAGTCTTTTTTGGTGGGTTTTACAATTATCTCAATCACTCTTTTCACTTCTCTATTAGAAACTTCAGCCATTCCATTTTTTGGGGGGTGATATGCAGTTGAAGTTTTTTTGTACAAACCCATTCTTTTTCAGAAGAGATTCTATGGTTCTTTTACAAAAATGGGTACATAAGTCACTGATCAAGGAACGTGGTGTGCCAAATATTTGGAAGATGTGGGTCTTTAGGAACTCACTAACAGTATGAGCATCATCCTTCCTAGTGGGTTTGGCCTCAACCCACCTTGAAACATAATCGACCGCAAGAAGAATGTATGAGAATCCATTGGAAGGGGGAAATGGTCCCATGAAATCAATACCCCAAACATCGAAGATTTCACAAAAGATTAAGGGATTTTGGGGAATTTTATTTCATTTGGAGATTATGCAAAACTTTTGGCATGTGAGACATGATTGACAGAACTCATGTGAGTCCTTGAAGAGGGAAGGCCAGAAGAATCCAGAGTCTAAGACCTTTCGGGAGGTCCTTTGTGGTCCAAAGTGACCACCACCAGGCATTGAGTGACATATTTCTAAGATGGAAGAATATTCATCTTCATCAACACATCTCTTAATTACCATGTCTGCCCCAATTTTCCAAAGTTTATTTTCTTCCCAAAAATAGTATTTTGAATCACTTTTCAACTTCATTTTTTGTTCTTTTGAAAAATTTTCAGGAAAAACACCAGAAACCAAGTAATTTACAATTGGGGCATACCATGGTATTTTTGGAGTGATAGATGAAAGGTGCTCAGTAGGGAATTCAGTATCAATGATTTTTGAATGAGAAGAATTAGAAACTCTACTCAAGTGATCAGCCACATGTTTTTCTTTTCCAGGTCTATCTTTGATTTCAAGGTCAAACTCTTGGAGCATTAGGATCCATCTTATTAGCCTCAGTTTGGAATCACTTTTCTTGAGTAAGAACTTAATAGCACAATGGTCTGTGAAGATGATGATTTTGGCACCTAAGAGATAAGACCGGAATTTATCTAAGGCAAAAACCACTGCTATAAGTTTCTTTTCAGTCACAGTGTAGTGAGATTGAGTTTCATCCAATGTTTTTGAGGCATAATAGATGGCATGAGGAATCTTTTCTCTTCTTTGACCAAGAACAGCCCCAACAGCTCTATCAGAAGCATCACACATTAACTCAAAGGGTAAGGACCAATCTGAGGGTTGGATTATCAAGGCAGATGTAAGAGCAGTTTTGAGTTCAATGAAGGCTCTCTTGAAAACCTCATCAAAATGGAAGGTGACATCATTTTGGAGCAACCGAGTGAGTGGGAGGGAAATCCTACTGAAGTTATGGATGAATCTCCGATAGAAACTAGCATGACCGAAAAATGAACGGATGTGTCGAACAGAGTTAGGTTCAGGAAGTGATTGGATCACTTCAATTTTGGAAGGATCTACATCAATACCATCTTTTGAAACTATGTGCCTTAGAAAAATCCCATTTTCAACCATGAAGTGTCATTTTTCAAAATTTAACACAAGGTTACACTTGACACACTTTTGAAGGACTAGAGAGAGTGAATGCAAACAAGATTCAAATGACTCACCATAAATGGTGAAGTCATCCATGAAGACTTCCATGCAGTGTTCAATGAATTCTGAAAAGATACTCATCATACACCTCTGGAATGTTGCAGGAGCATTGCAAAGTCCAAAAGGCATTCTTCTATATGCATATGTTCCAAAGGGGCATGTGAAAGTAGTCTTTTCTTGGTCCTGAGGTGAGATTGGGATTTTAAAATAGCTGGTGTATCCATCAAGAAAGAAATAGTGTGACTTTTCGGCTAATCTTTCTAGAATTTGATCAAGGAATGGAAGAGGGTAGTGACCTTTTCGTGTTTCAGCATTCAATTTTCGATAATCGATGCATACACGCCATTTGTTCTTCACTCGAGTTGTGACTACCTCCCCATGTTCATTTGTGACAACAGTTATCCCACCCTTCATAACTACAACTTGAATTGGACTAACCCATTCACTATCAGAAATTGGGTAGATAATACCAGCTTGAAGAAGCTTGGTGATCTCTTCCCTAACTACCTCAAGGATGAGTGGATTAAGTCTTCTTTGTTGTTGTCTAATTGGTTTGGATAATTCATCAAGATGGATGTGATGCATGCAAAGGGAAGGGTTGATTCCTGGTATGTCATCTAGGGTCCACCCTAAGTCCTTTTTGTTTTCCTCTAACATCTGAAGAAGTTTGGACTCCTCGGTTTCAGTAAGGGTGGCAGAGATAATGACAGGATATGAGTGATCATGGAAGAGGAATGCATATTTCAGGTGTGCAGGAAGAGGTTTCAGATCAATCTCATCTTTCACTTTTGGGCTAGACAACTAAGAAATGGAGGAAGGGACTTCAATTTCTTCAGATTCATTTTTCTCAATGTTGTCCAAGGTGGAGCAGTAGAGATCAGAGTTGACATGGGATTCAAGAGAGTTTTCAAGTTCCTCTAGATTAATGGAGTCTATGAATGAGAGGTCCACATCAACTTCACCATTTATGACTTTGTTAATCATGGTGCAGATTTCACAATATCCTTTATCATTAGAACATGAAGAACATGGTGGATTGGGGTTTGATTGAATCTTAGAAGTGTCCTCAAAAGCATGGATTGAGAATGCAGAGTGATCCTCAGATGGGTATCGCATGGCTTGGAAAATGTTGAACTTGACCAGTTGGTCACCAAATTCCATGGATAAGATGCCTGAATGGACATCAATCTTGGTTCTCACAGTCATGAGGAATGGTCTTCCTACAATTAAGGGAGATTGAGAAGAGTTAGTCTCACCCTCCATGTCAAGGACATAGAAATCAGCAGGGAAGATAAGATCTTTGACTCGGACAAGGACACCCTCAATTATTCCCTCGGGACTGGTTGTGCTTCGATTGGCTAACTGAATGACAACACCCATTGGGTGCAAGGGACATAGACCAAGGTTGGAGAATATGGATTTGGGCATGACATTAATTGAGTATCCTAGGTCTATGAGTGCATCATCAAAGTTGGAACTTCCAATTTGGCATGGAACCATAAAGGTCCCTGGGTCTTTGCACTTTATGGGAATAGACTGCTGGGTGGAAACATTTTCGAAGGTCCAAAGTTGACTCTTATGGGTACACAACTCCTTGAGAAACTTGGCATACTTAGGAATTTGTTTTATGGCATCTAATAGGGGAATGTTGACTTCAACACGTCTAAACATGTCGAGCATTTCAGGATCAGGTTCAAAGTACTTCCTTGGTTTAGAAACGGCTTGAGGAAAAGGAATTGGATTCCTAAGTGGAATGGAAGGAGGTGATGGAATGGATTCAGATTCTTTTTCAATTTTCTTTTTCTTTTCATTTTCTAGGTCAACATTAAAAGGAGGGTTTGAGGATTTATCTTGAGGCATAGCAAGTTGCTTTCCTGATCTAAGTTCAATTTCACTTACATTACCCTTGGGGTTGGGTAATGGTTGAGCTGGGAGTTGGGAAGAATTTGATTGTTGTTACTGGCTCAGGTGGGATGCAAGTTGACCTATTTGAGTTTCAATGTTTTTAAGGCTAGAACAGGTGAAAGAGGCAAGATCTTCCACTGCACTTTCCCACGGTTTCTTAGAAGAAGAGGCTTGTCCCTAGTTGGGATTGCCTTGATTTTGGTTCTTGGGAAATCGATTGTATTAGTTTTGGAATTGGGAAGGCTCACTAGGATAATGGATTCTAGGAGGAGGATTGTTCCATTGAGGTTGAGGAGAAAAAGGATAAGG
This sequence comes from Viscum album, assembly GCA_963277665.1. Classification (NCBI taxonomy): domain Eukaryota; kingdom Viridiplantae; phylum Streptophyta; class Magnoliopsida; order Santalales; family Viscaceae; genus Viscum; species Viscum album. Next base: position 555,575,445 of record OY728135.1, read on the forward strand.
TTGATGGAAGTTACCACCACCTTGAACATATTGGAACTTATTTGGGTTTTGAGGAGGGAATTGAGGGGGCTGAGATATGGGATTACCATACCTAAGGCCTTGTTTATAGGAAAAAGAGAAAGGCTCAGAGTGAGGTTGGTTGAAGTTTCTAACAAACTGACCTGATAGTTTAGGATTGGTGTTCTGCTGAGCATATACTGCATTGAGCTCCATTGGTCCAGATGAATCAGATTGATCCTTTTGAAGTTGTGGACATGTGTCTGTTGGATGAGCTGGGGAGCTACAAATTCCACAATTCTTGATAGGTCTAGGGAATAGTGACTGTGGAGAAGATGAGGTTGGGGCTTTGGTAGCTATCGCTAGTTGACACACAAGACCTGTAAGTTCACTCATCCACTCAGTCATCTTGTTAGGCTCTATGGATTGATTATCTTAGGCTTGTTTGACTTGATCATGTGCTCGAGTATGGAATTTTTGTGTGTTTCCAGCCATGTTACTTATGAGATCTCTTGCAGCTGCAGGAGTTTTATCAACCAGAGCACCACCACTTGCGGCATCAATGAGAGTTCTCTCCATAGCCAATAACCCCTCATAGAAGTATTGGATCAAGAGTTGGTCAGAGATTTGATGATGTGGGCAGGTTGCCACAAGCTTTTTGAACCTCTCCAAGTACTCATGGAGTGATTCACTTGGTAATTGACGTATACCACTTATTTCCTTTCGGATGGAAGTGGTACGAGAAGAATGAAAGAATTTTTATAGAAAGAGACGCTTCATGTCATTCCATGTAGTTATGGAACAAGGAGGGAGGTAGTAGAGCCATGACTTGGCAGAGTCAGCTATAGAGAAAGGGAATGCTCGGAGTTTGATTTGTTCTTCAGAAACCCCTTGAGGCTTCATGGTAGAGCATACTACTTGGAACTCTTTAAGGTGAAGATGTGGATCCTCACCGGCTAGCCCGTGAAAATGAGGGATAAGATGAATCAAACCCGATTTGAGTTCTAAGTCAGCTTCAATGTTCGGATATTGAATACCAAGAGGTTGGTAATTCATATCAGGGGCAGCAAGTTCTTTTAGGGTTTGTTCCCTAGGATTGGCCATTTCAATTTCAACTCGTTGGATGAGGACTGGTTCTTGAATTATTTGAGTATCTCTTATGTTCCTCCTAAGTTGGCGAAGTGTTCGCTCAATTTCAGGGTCAAACAAATCCGAGGGATTGTTTGGAAGGCTACGGGGAATTCAGAAAAATTTTGGAAGAAAGAGGAAGACGGGTTTTTCTTTGTATTTTTTCAGTTTATGATTTTTATGAGAAGACGGGTTTTTCTTTGTGATTTTTTTCAATTTTTTTTTAAAATTTTGTTTTTTTTTGTTTTTTTACAATAACCAGAAACGAATGACTACTTAAAGCACCATAACTGGAAATGGATCCATTTGAAATGCACATCTGATTGTCGCCTATCGACCGGTCAAAGTTCTGGTGCTCTGCTAATGTGTATAGCAGCACTCGGGTCGAATCCTCGGCGATGATACTTTGTAATAGTTGTTTGTTTTTGGTTAATTGTATTCTGATTGGGGGTTTGTTTGTAGAGCTTATGAAATAATTTATGGATGATATTTGATTTAACAAATTGATGAATATTGGGGTGAGTTCATCATTAGGTTAGTTAAGCTTTTGATATCCTTGATCTTTGCTTTATATTGCATTTAAATTAACACCCATGTCACAAGATGATGTTGATTAGAATTCTTAAGTGTTAAGGATTTAAACCAAGCCTTAACTTAACTTAAGGTTATAATATCAATCAGATCTTATTTATGGTGGTGTATTTATGGTTCCAATAATCCATGGAAACCACATGTTAAACAAAACAAGTCATTAATCCATTACATGTTAAGTCCAACATACACAATGTTAATTCAAAAAATATTCATCTAGAAGAAGATCTCAATCACTTAACATACCTAAATTATAACTCACCTCAATGAGAGATTTACTCAGCCATTTGGGTGATTAATAATCTGGTTATAATGATTATGATTATAAATTAATAAGAGAAGAAAAAGAAAGGGATAAGAAAAGAGTGGTACGTCGACACACACACACGAACAATGATGATAATTAAAAACGAACTTTCGATTGAATTAGGAAGATAAAGAAGGGAAGGGGATTGAACTGAATTTAAACTATTTTAATAACATAAATATTAAACTACAGAAGGTGGAGGAGAATAAGAGATATTGAAGAAGAAACTTGCATTAAAACAGAATTACAAATGAAAGGACTTACAAAATTACAAAAATGAAGAACACAAAAGTAAGTGAAAACAAAGAGAGGAGGAAAGGTCTCTAAAGTGAAAACTAGAGTATGGAAGGTCCTCCCAAGCCTTTGGAAAAGCCTTGGTCGTGCCAATATGATCTCCTCTCTTCTGAAATACCAACCCCTCTCAAGGAGAGAAGGGGAGAGTATTTATAGCCCAAGGAGTGGACTGTTTGCATTTCCAATCTGTCCCTCCACTTGCATCGCCAATTTGGCTATTCTGACAGCCGAATCGTCAAATATATCCTTCTTCAAAGATGTAGAAAATAATGTTGGACGACTACTCTCAAAATTTTCAGTCATTGTTACTTACGTAACAAAGGTTATAGACGGTTTATTAAACAAAGTTAAATTGTCCATTTCAATCAAGTCTTTTTGAAGTCCATAATGTGAAAGGGTTTTGGAATATGACGATGCCTTCAAATCCGAATGGTTTATTCAACAAAGTAGGCCGCATATATCGCCTCTTTCACACTGAAAAATATCAGCTCTATTTGATGCTTACATCATGAGATATGTTATGCATACTATACTGATTTTAATTATCGGCCAGAATGGTGGGCTGGAATTAAAAGCTTTATTTGGGCCTTTTGTACTTGGATTTGGGCCTTGAAATTTTTATCCAAGATGACATTTAGTGTTCCCGGAATTATGGTGGAGATTTAATATTTTTGGACTTCTTTATTGAGCCCAGTAAATCAATCTTCAAGGCTGGTCCAGTTTGTTCACAGATTCCTTGGTCTTGTTTGTGAGGACCATATGACCCTTCAAATGGAAGAATTGGCTCATGGTACCTTCTAATGAAATGTTGTATATTGAAAGGATAATCCTAAAAAACAAGAACCACACAGTTTGTATCAGTATAGTGACAGGTATTATTAAAACATTAAACAGACTCAATTGGACTACTTCTAAAAATGCTCAAAAATTATACTTAATATTAAAACATTAATATTTCACACAAATTATGCACATTTCATATAAAATAAGTAAATGGGGAATATAATAAGTCATGAAAATATTAATAACATCAATGGTAAACATGATTGTTTCTCCTATGAGATTTAATGAATTTATTGTGATGGGTATTCAAAATGTAACTTCTTATGTAGCTGTGATAGCTACAATGTAAGTATGATATGGATGCCACAAGTTACCTTTATAATTTTTGTTTACTATGTAAATCTTAGGATTTCATGAGGTATGTTAAAGATATTATGTTATGTAGGAAATGATGAACTAATGTTTTTTTTATATATTTTATAACCCTTACTGAGTTTTTTATGCTCATCCCAAGTTTTGAAATGTTTTGCACAGGACTTAAAAATAAATTGGGTCAATGATGAGATCAAGGAAAAGTCATGATGTCTAAAACACGGGACTAGACATGACTCTTTTTTTCAACATTTTTTATTTTATAAAAAAAAATGGAAACTGGGTAGAAGTTTATACCTTGTACATTTTGAGATGTGATGTAATAGTTATGGCCTAATTCTCAAAAACTCTAAACCTGAAAATATACTCAATGTGAATTATTCTATTAATTGAAGATTATATAATTTCTAAGGCTGGGTCTTAATACTATGTCATAGCTAACTCATTTATGGAAAAACTAAAAAAAATAATTAGATGAAACACTACACCACAGCCCAGATGCTATGTCGTAGTTACCTCATTTCTGGAATAACCGATTGAATAGACAAAACCTGCTACTATAGAAGTTCAATGCTTTATAAATGTAACATTGAACTTATATATATCACATAAGGATTTCATGAAAATTCAATATCATGAATAATGGAAAACCTTTTTATCAATAATTTCATAAGAGTAACATTAAAACTTTTGTACTTGTGTAAAGGTATTCTAAAATCCCTTAATCACGTGCAAAGGTATTCTGAAATTCATGTAATAGTAGCTTTGTTTTCAAATACCTGCATATACGTAAAATAATACTTTCATGAGGGTATCTTGAAATATTTGAATATCACATATATGTAATCTAAATCATATATAAGGGTCGTCTAAAATTTATAATGATTGTGAATGGTAAATCAAATCTCACGTAAGGGTCATTCTATATTTCTAAGGATTTCCTAAACGTTAGAAAAATTATATAATATAGTTTTAATGGTAAAAGAAAAACTACATCAAGGTAAAGAAAATTTTATATGTTATGTTTAAGGGTAAAAAACACATTAGATAGTTTTTTAAGGGTAACATCAGAAGCTATATGATGGTAAAAGATAGTTACATAAATGTACCAACATGGATTAAAAACATAAATAAGGGTAAATAATAACTCATGTAAAGGTGGAAAGGAATTTATAAAACTTATGTAAGGGTATAATGTAAATTATAATGCTCTATTAAGGGTAAAAAGATAGATATAAAGGTTTTATAATTCTATGATGTGTGTTATATAAGGTTAAGGAATAAATTATAAATTTTATGTAAGGGTATAAAGGAAACATATATAAAGGTAAATAAAAATTACCAAATGTTGCATAGGGGTAACGAGAGGCATTATAAAATTAATTTTTCACAAGAATAAATTAATAAAAATTATAAATAATAATAATAATAATAATAATAATTGACGACAAATAACAATTTCAAATTCAAAGAAAATATATCATTATAAAAAATTACCATTTGTGTAAATAAACTACTTAAGAATTAAAAAATAGATATAAATATAAACAACATAATATTATTTATCACATGAATATATGTAATGAAATTTAAAATAAAATAAATGTGAGTCATTTTAAATCTAATAAAACAAAAATACTTAATTAAATATTAACAACCATGCTCAAATACTAATATATACTTCCAAGATGACTAAATGATGGGACCCTTTACAATCCCAAAAATTAATATGTAATGTTTTTTGTTAAAAGTACACCTTTTTATGACCTATATGTATGGAACTATAGGTTTGGTCACCTTAGTGAAAATAAATTTAGTGTTCGAAGCATGAGGGCATATTGAACCGTGATTGCAAAAAAAAATGGAAAGTGTGATTCTTGTGTACTAGAAAATCATAAAATATTTTATTTCAACTTATATGGTTATAATCCTATAAATTTAATTTTGGGGAACTTATACTTAGATGTTAGAGTACCTTCCCCTATTAATCCATATAGTGGTTGCCTTAAGTTTCACAATTCCATTAATGATTTTACTAGGAAATTATGTATTTACTTCTTGAAGAATAAGATTGATGTATTTTGGGTGTTTAATCCTAGGAATGCAAAATCAAAAAAAAGTATGGTCTAGATTTGAACTACATATGAATAGAATATATTAATGAGTACACCAAAAAAATTCTTGAATTTTTTCAAGTGGTAATGAATAAGGAATAAGAAGATTGTGTTTGTAACTTAAAAGTAGAATGGAGTAGAATAAATAATGAATTGAACTTTATAAGAGGGGGATCGATGTATGTGGTTTCACTTTGGAATTACTATGGTTATTTGGGTAGAAAAAATCAACATTGTGGCATATCTTATCAAAATAATTCTAATATATGTTTTCAGGTAGGCTATTCTGAAGGGTATATAATCTAAAATTTGATTGGATTTTCAGCATATTTATTTTTTAGTAGTTTAGTATATATTCATGTAAATGTTAAGGATATAGAAAAACATTATTTTAAATCTAAAATGTGATTTTCCTTCATTATGGAGATTAAAATTTTTGATATCACATGTCTTATAGTGAATTAAAATAGAGAATTATAAGAAAATATATTGTTTTTGGTGGAATAGTTTTATGAAAGGTCCAAATATTGGAAGTCTGCAAAGTTAAAGGAAAAAAATTGAAATCTAGTTTGATCAGAGAGTAGGTGGTTTGAAAAAACCAGATAACTAAAATATAGTTGATGAAGGTGCCAAAAGGCTAGAAGTATGACCATTGTAAAGACTAAAAAGTTCAAGAGTAGATGAAGCTCGAGTGGGAGGAAGAAATTTACATGACCTAAAATTATGAGCATAGGATGTTCAGGAACTAGAATAATGATTATATCCATGTAGTTTAGTTCTAAAAATTTAATTGATGAGATCAACTATAATCTGGAGACCATGGATAATGTTTTGACATGATTTAAGCTATATAATTCTAAATAGTACAAGTGAACATGATAATATAGAGGAATCATCTTTTATTAATGAATCTAAATATATATATTTTTCCATGAATGTGAAGTTGGATTCATTAAAGTACCATAGAATAAGGGAGATAGATAAAATTCTAGAGGGTAAAAAGGAACTTGAGAAGCAGTAGGTTCAAAAAATTAAGGATGAAGCTGGTAGTAATAAAATGTATAAATAATATATATAGAGGATGGGTTTTAACAGAATGAATGGGTATATTTATTGGAAATATTATCACTAGTACTTAACCATTATACCATGAGAATAATGATAAGTATGGTGGAATAAATATACCTATATCTAAAATATATTGATTTCCAAAAGTATTTCCTTTATGGTGATTTGGATGAGGATATTTACTTGAAATTTCTAATAGGTTCACCAGAATTTGGCCATAAAAATTTGGTTTGTGAACTAAAAATATATTATATTTTTGGAAGTAAGAACATTTAAAATGGAATCCAAAATGTGACATTTTTATGGAAGAAGTATAAGTGTTTGGTATATCTAATGAAGATCATTATTATTACCATAATCAATGGGATGTTGGTACTTTTATCATTTGGTTTTTTTATATTGATTACATGATGTTGTTTGGACTAGATATAAAAATATTCAAATATCAAAGTGAATTTTTTTTATCATTTTTTATAGGAATGATCATGGGAAATCAAATAATATACTATGGATAAGGATAAAAAAGAAATGTTAATATCAATTATTTTTATTTATATTAGTTATTAGATGTTTAAAATATTAAATGGTATGTACTCATCCTGATATATCATTTGTAATGGGAGTTGTAATAAGATTTATGTCTAAATTAGGAATAGAGTATTAGGATTTTTTTCAAGAGGATCCTTCAATATTTGAATTTATTAGAAGATCGTGATTATTGTTTTGAGAAGAAAGATCAATTATAAGGTTTTATTGATGTTTCATCTTCTAGAGACTCTTATTTGTTGGAAGAGAATAATAGGGTTATTATTTATTTATCGAGGAAGAAAAATCAGTTGGATGTCATAGATATAGAATATTATTACATTAAATACAATAGAAGTATAGTATGCAGTGGAAATGGAATTTAAAAAAGATATTTTTTGGTTTACGCAATTTTTAAAGGAATTTGGAAGATGATTGGAAGGATTAATCCTCTTATATGAAATCAAAATTGCAATCCACTTTCCTGAAAATATGATTTTCTAGGAAAGAATGAATAAAATTTATCTAAAATACCACATCAATAGAAATATTTTAATGGAGAATGATTTTGATCTCTCACTAATCTTTGGTAGTCAAAATATAGAAGACATGTTCACAAATTTATTATGAATTAAGAATAATTCATCATCATTACTTAGTTGGGATTGCATGAATATATAAATAAAATGTAGAGGAACACTGCTGTTATAAATGAAGTAATTTTTATAAAGAGGTTTGCCATGGTTTACAATAGAAACATTCTTTAAGTGAGGGATTTATTTTATGGGAATCCTTATTTGGACCATTAAAAATTCAAAACATTAGATGTTTGATCATCAGATCTATGTTCACTAGAATATTGAACACCAATAAAAGGATAGACTTTGTGAAAAGGTTTTAGAAGTTCATGTCTTCAGTGGTAGTAAGTTCATTATAAGTTTGTATTATTTTATGACATCATTGGTGGTCCATAATTTCTTAATACTCTTTGAAATAAATTATATGTAAATAATAATATAGATATTTAGGTTAAGTGGTTGAGGTAAATAGTGTTATGAGTGATCAATAGTTACATATCGTATGGAGTATTCTCCATGAATATGGGAAGGTGGTGTGAATATAACAAAAATAAAATTTCCCTAAAAAATTAAGTGGGGAACAACCTTGAATAATGAATCTGGGGAATGAATATTGTACTAATGAAATATATAGTGCATAAGATTTTTACATAGTGTTAATAATTTTGTAGTGAAATATTGTTAATGGTGTTTGTCAGTTGATTTTGGTAATATAAAAAATTCATAGTGGTCCCTCATATTCACATAGGACGAAGTAAAAAAGAAAATAAATCTCTTATATTCATATACTATGTTATTTACATCTATTTTTTCCATTATATTTCTTGTATTTCCATTTCCATTATTACAGTGTGAGAAAGTTCAACTTAGTATGCTAGATAGGGTGCAGTGACATCCTACTTCTAGTAGACTTAGTTAAGGGTAATCGAAGTTACAATGGTTTAGTTTTCTTGATGTTCTAATCTAAATGGGAACATTTCATGGAATATTGATCATACTTCAAGAGGTTTTATTGGTTGTATAGGTGATCAGTTTTTTGGGTGTTTGTTATTTCCTTACACTCTCTAGTATATATCAGTCTCATATGATGTAATATGAAATTATCTGGATCACAAACTTATGATATCATTTATACACTAATAACAATCTCATCATTCAAATGATACAAAATACCATTTTGAATTCCTTTAATCAAAAGGAATTCTTTGGGGAATCCATGATTAATAGTTATTTAGTAACCATTCACTACCAAAACTCCGAAATATAATTGGTTCTTCTATAATTCTGATATATATCTCACATAAATAAGGAATTGAATTTTACTTTCACTAATCACCAACAGAATATTTCCTATACATATCATTAAAAATGAATTATTAATCCCCAAAACAACCATACCTTAATTTGAATATTTGAGGACTGAAACCCAATGTTGATTCCAATGCATGTGGAATGAACAACTAGAATCAGGTATCCAATCTTTTGAATATTTTGAAATTTGGGAAACAGGGAAATTAAAGTCATTAACATCCTTAGGATTCTATGAAATATTTTCCTTTGTATTGCCAATATTGGGACAATACTTCTTCCAGCTTCCTTTCTAATGATAATAAGAACACTAATCTTGGTCTCCTATAGTTGGAATCACCTCTAGATTTTGATTTTGATTTTCCTCTTTTTAATCCTTCAAGATTTATACTATATAATATTCCTATGGTTGTTGTTATTTCCTCTAATGTGGGATATCTATTTTCATACTTAACATTCCACCTATACTCATTTTTAATTAGTTATTTCGATGCATCAATATATTTTACTTTCATTCTTACTATTAAATAGTGTAGTGGTTAAATGATTATAAATCTCTAGTCAAGAGTTTAGTAATAAGAGGAATTTATCTTCATCTATGACTGTTACTTAAAAACTTTGAAAATATGCTAGGATTTTATTAAAACTATTATGTTTCAGAATCATAGACATACCTATATAATAATAATATTAAATTAATTTAATTATAAAGTAGAGGTGGTTTTTAATGTTTTATTTCATGTTCTTGTTTACTAAAATCTTTAAAAATTTCATTGTCTAAGACACACACATCTCACTACACTTATGATATTTTTCCAAATAGATTTAGATTATTTCATATAAATTTTGGTTGAGTATCCTCCAATCTATATTTGATATTTATTTGGTCTTGTCCTCCATGGTAATATAAAACTATTGTTGAGTTAATACATCAATAACTTTTCATTTCCACATGTTGATGATATTTGTCCCATTAAATTTACCCCCCCCCCTCAAATTTAGTGTTGGAAATAAAACTCTTATGATTTGAAGAGATTTAAAATATATTATATTACACTATAATATACTCCTTAGGTGGTATGGGTGACAATATGTTGGTTTTGGTTTTAATATTCTCCATTTAATCTAAAATTTTATAATTTTTGAAAAAAATTGTACCAATGAATTTGGAATAATCAAAAAATATAAAAAACGAATATTTGATCAATTTAAAAAAGACAAAAAATTGTTGCCAAATTTTATTCCACTATTTTCTTCTTCACAGATATAAAAAACAAGATGAGTTATTTTCATTTCACATATGTAACGAATTTTAGATAAATGTAGAAAACAAACAATGGATGAAAACTAAAAAAACATTCCTCATCTAACAAAATGGCTCAAATACCAGTCTTTTGTGTGAAATATCACACTCTAGAAATAATTATCTCTTGATAACACTTGGTTCCACATGTAATGGGAATTATAATAAAACAAGCACAAAAGATTATATGGTTTGGTCAGGAAGACCTAATCGATGGGGAATTTAGTGAAATTATTTAATTCAAATGGAACACCTAACACATTACAATAATTTATATTACCATGATAAATAATCATATTTATATTATGGGAATATTAAATTATGACTGAAAATCTATTTATTCGATAAATCAAGGATTTTAATGGTTTTTAAAACTTTCATGGTTGTCAATAAATTTATGGCGGTGTTTATTTTTTCTCAATAATCAACAAATATACCTTTTACTGGTGGAAGGAAGATGTAGGGGATTATAAATCCCCAAATATAGGTCCTCATATTTGATGTTGTCAAACCAAAAATGAGGTAGGTTTAAGGTTCCTTTAGGATTCTTTAAGGCTTAAAAAATGGTATTAATATCCTAGGCATCTTAGTTTAGTTTGGAACTATAATTGGGATTTATCTGATGGCTATAAAATTGGTCAGTATACTAGTATAATGCATGATTACACACCTATAAGGGAATATATATTGTATTTGGTTCATGTAAGATCATGGTTGGGTGTGTGTGTGTGTATCTTTTTCCTTATAATAATCTCCCAAACCTATTATAAATTATAACATGATATATTAGAAAACATTAAAATTATAATCCTCACTAACATCAAATATTAACTACAACATAATAATTATTATTATAAAATGTGATATAATCATTTAATGAAATATTATAAAAACACATAGTATATATATGGTTGTGCAAAAAAAATTAACGAGTTAAATATCTAATTTAAAGAAATAAACTATACCATCCACTATCACTATAAAAAATGAGGACTTATGGAAAATATTTTTTCAATTTGTAGTGGTTTAAACTATGAGGAAAAAATTATGGTTGTTATATAAACTATCATGTATATCACAGTTAGGAATCGGTCAGAATATTTTTTTAATTATTTAGTGTCAGTATAAACAATTGTCATCTTTACAATTATAAGAGGTTTTTTATTCATTTTGTAGTGTTTTTCATTAATTTTTTATTTAATAAATTGGGGAGAAAATAAATGAGTCATGGTTTTATTATTTATAAATGGTTTCATATTTTGGTGTTTATGTGAACCGCCGCATAACTGATAAATAGAAAAATATGATTTTATTGAGGTAGCACTACTATTAATAGTAGTGGTAGTTTGTATACCGATGGTTTATGGAAACCACAGCTAAAATTTTTAAATATGGAAAATAAAAAATAATAATTTACAAAAAATAAATAATAAGAAACATAAAATATATTAATTAATTAAAAACAAATATATTTCAAAAAACTTTTTCATATATCCATCAGTCATATATACACAACCATAATCAAACATTTATGCTCAATTCATCAGTTATAATCTTAGTAATCATATACATATAGAATAAGTCCAACATCCACCATTAACCCATGACCATCACATCCATATATATACCTCTATTGAATTTGACCACCTCCATGTCTAGGCTAATCATATGAAAAATTGATCACATCACCATCATATTGACAGAAGAAAAAACAAGATAGAAATTAGAACAACTAAATATGACAAATTATAATTACTATAAAATAAATAATAAATTATTATCATACCAAAAAAATATAATCCATCATTAATACATTATGAAGTGTTTTGAAGATCAGAATAGTTAAACTTATATATAATTACAACACCATTTACCTACAATACAAACTGGAATATTTAAGAAAATTAACATGAAATAGAAATGGCATAGAACTTATTCATATATTTACATATAAAATTTTTTATTTTGTTAATAAATAATGTAACATTTAAATAAAAAAATATCATTAATAACACATTAAAAACATAAAATTACATATTTAATATATGATCAGTCTCTTTGAATTTGAACAATATAAGTATATTATAGTCTAATAATATTTTAAACTGACATGTGGTGTTCTTAATATTACTCAATTTTAATTTTTAAAATACATTGATATGACATAAATTCTTATTATTCTAAAATAATTCTATTTTTGTTTTATTATTATATCATTAAAATCGAAGGTAATTTTCTTGGTTTTGACCATTACACGAACATTTTAGAGTTTTAAAACACTAAAAATGTGTTTACTATCCTCCCTAAAAAACAAAACTCATATTAATGTGTATTTTTTTCTTATAATTCAAAAATTAGTACATGTTAAATTTACTATGATTTCATTGAAATACAAGTTCATTTTCATTGTTTTAACCCCCTAAAGAATATGTTTAAATACATTGGAATCTTTAAAAATTTATTATTAATTTTATCTCAAAACACCATATGATAGATTAATGTTCCATCAAATGATACACATAAAAATAATTGAAAAATATCATTCTTAGGGTGTTAGGGAAATATGAGTTTTTTCTATTTGGTTTTGAATGTTACATTAAAATTTTAGAGTTTTAAAACACTATTAATACATTTATAGACATCTCAAGAAAATATCCACTCATATTGATTTGTTATAAGATCATAAATTTCAAAACATAATTTATGATAATTGTCTTATGATTTTATATAACACTGAGATAATTTTCTTCATTTTAACACCCCTAACACACAATTTTTAATGACAATACTATCATTTAATTTGTTTAATCTTGTATTTTGAGAATACAAGACATTGAATTGATGTGTGTCCAAGTAATACAAATCAAAAATGATTCAGTGAAATATTTTCATTAATTGCATTCTAATATGATGTCATGCTATATTTTTTTACCATTGTAATCATGTTTTAGAGTTTTAAAATGTAAAAAATGTGGTTACATACATATAAAGAAAACTATCACCTAGATTTATTTATTTTCTACTCATACAAATCAAAAATGATTCAATGGTAATTTTCATATTATTTCATGGAAATACATGTTCATTTGTTTCATTTTTACCACCTCACTCTTGTCTTTAAAGACATTGATATCTTGAAAAAAGCTACATATTGAGTCATTATGAGCACATTGTATGTCGGTTTGATGTGTAGTTTACTCATACGTATCAAAAAATAATTTAAAGATAGTTATCCCATGATTTTATGTCATTACAATGATGTTTTATACTATTTCGACCATTACGCATATTTTTTGGAGTTTTAAAACGCTAAAAATGTTTTTCTTGTCATCCATGTAATACCTTGACAATTTTGGATATATTTCTCCACAATTAAATTTAATTTCTTTAATATATTCTAATACATGAAACAATGTGTCTAAATAATTTATAATATAGCATATTATTATTAAATAGCCATTAAATTAATAGAATGAATAGGAATGGCTGCATTTTGGAAATAATGTATAAATGTTTTAGATAAATCATATATATTGATAAATAAGTACTAATTTTTTAGAAAATAAAATATATTCTTTAAAAACATTTCTCCTCAAAAAATTTATTTATTTATTTTTATGAAAAAATAATTTAAAAATTTTAATTAATATCTAGAAAAGTTATTTAAGAAAAATAAATTAATTTTTTAAATAATAATTTCAAAGTTATCTTAGAGTAAATTTATTATAGTTTTTAAAAGATATTTATTTTTTGATGAATAGATAAAAATACTAATTTTTATTAAAAAATATATTTTAGGTTAAATAATTTACAAATTTCCATTAAAATATGGTTTAAATGTAAAATTAGTTCAATTATATTATGTATAATTCAATTTATTTCATTGGAATCAATTTTATGTGGAGTGTTTCAAATAAAAACATTTTATACTTAAGAAAACATTTATTTATAAAAATGATTATTGTTGTGTTTTGGGGGATTAATTTTAAATTAAATTATACCACTTATAAAAGGTGAATTTCATAAAATTGATTATATATTGTAAACAATAATATTTAACATTATATAATAAGTTCAATTTTATTTTCCTTCATAATGAAATTTAAAAACAGTAAAAATTCATTGACAGTGTTAAGGTTAAAACGAGTTCACTTGGGGGGAGGGTGTAAACCAACAGATAAGGGTATGTTTACCAATTATACTTTTCTAAATTATATTTTATGGAAATTTTTAAACCTAATAATATCACACCTTCATATACCTATAAATTTTGGTTCATTGTTCTTATGAATTATTTTATTATATTTTATTTTTAATGAAATTCCAATGGTGTCTAATCCCACACTTATAAAAGGAAACCTATCATTTATATTATATACACCACTTTGAACTATATTGGTTGAGCACACTCTAAAAAATATAATTATAAAATCCCATAGACACAAATTAGTGGTTCATTTATTCTTAAAACATCATTCCAAGGGTCCTTAAGAAATGATCTAAAGGAGGCCCGCCGAAGAACAGATAATCGTCTTAATCGGCCTCTTTTAATTTATTTCGTCTTATATTTCTTTTAATTATATGTTTTTTATCATAAATTAATAAATTATGTATAATAGATATACATAAATTTTATTATGATTATTTAACCACCAATATCCACCTTCTATTCCATTAAATGTGAATTGAAAGTATCACTTCAGTATGTGTGTAGACTACCACCGCCACGTAGTGAAATATTTCATTTTCCATAACCATATTTAATGGATGGTTATTATTATGTAATTAAAGCTTATATATGATATAAATTACATAATTATTCTTATGTAATTATAATATCAAATCTACCTTCCAATCTATAAGAAAATAATAACGCCGGTCATGCATATGTGTGGACTACCACCTCTATAAAGCGATTTGATTCATTTTTCATTTAGATTTCCTTGGATGATAATAAATATAGAATTAAATAATATATATTATATCTATGATATAATAATGATTTTGGATATGTTAATTATTATTTACCTATATTTTTTTCAATCTTCAAAAATGAAATCAATGTTCTTGAATACGTACGACATACCGTCTCCATGAATGGTGTAATTTAATTTTCTATCTCTAACTTTTATAGATGACTATGAATATAAATTTAATGAATATATATGATATTTATAACATTATTAAAATTATATATATGATGGAACCATGATCATAGTACAAGTACAGGACCTACTGAACCAAAATTCTCAATAAAAATGAAACAATTAACAGTCGTAAATGATGATTTTAGAAAACAATTTTTAATAAATAGGTGTTAAAATGTTACACTTAGATCATATATGATATTATTAGTATATAAATTATAATATTATATAATTATAATAAATTTAAATTTATGATATATCATGTTAGAGTTCTTTAAAAGAAATATGAACTTAAGGTAAGGGATTTTGGTCACACTTTTATTTTGGGAGACACATGCCATATTGAACACTTTTTCATTTTAGGTTCTATATATACTACCCATGAATGTATTTTATGATTATTCTCATGAAAATTAATATTATTTAAATTTCAATTTAGTTTTCTATCTTTTAGGAGTTTTTTATTTTAATGTTAACAAAGTGGTAAGGGATTTATGTTACAATATTTTTGTTTATCCGGATTATTTATGATTAAGTATATGAAGCTTAAGTTTTATGACATGTATTTTAATAATATCATAAATTTTATTCTCAAATTTTTATTTTTGGATATCCCATTATTTAATTTCATTTTCTTTACTTTAATTTACTAATATACTAAACGATGTTTTTTAAGGAAAACTGAAAATGTTTTACTCTTTAGTCAAAATTCATTTTCATCAATATCCATGTTTTATAAAAAAAAATTGAAGAATGTTTTTAATATTATAATATTATTTTTTAAATTCATCATTACCCTTGATTGAATTTTTTAATAATTTTTTAAAATGAATATTCTTGTAAATCTAGAATAAGGTGCTTTTGACTTTTTATCAAAAATATGATTTTAACTTACGTGGAGTGAAAAAAATTTATATATTCATGAAAAAAAAATTATTTTAAGAATACATAAAAAATTTAATGGTTATTTTTAATGAAATTATTTTCTTTTATGTTGTGAAACTTTTAGATTTTCAATAATTTATATCCAATTGAAAAGGGTATTTTCCTCAATAAATGTTTCAATAATTTTTTAAAATAATTTTTTGTCTATAATAAAATACTTTTATATTACTTATGCATTATTGGGGATGTCATGCAATTATATTATCCACATTCATTCTTTTTATAGATAATTATGATGAGGATTTAAAAATTATTCTATGAAACCTGTTTCTTTCACATGGTTTATGCTATGATGAAATAATAAAATATTTATGAAACCTATATTCTTTCAAAGGATTATGGTATGATAAATATTTTATGATCATGTGGAACATATATATATATATATATAATTTTAATTTTGATATAAGTGGGTTGGGAATTATAAATAAATCCAATACATTTGGTAAATAATGATATCTCATGAGATAATAAAGACTAGAATGGGGAGTGATCCCAGTTCAGAAAGGGTCTTTTTCCACATTGATAGTCTTAGAGTGAAACCTGACTATGTATATGATTGAATGGAGTGTAAAAAACATCCACTGTGATAGTCTTGGTGGTGTTTCATAACTAAGGAAATTATTTTCTATGATTATGTGTGTAGGAAACAAACTTATATCTTATGTAAATGTTATACTATCATAGATCATGTTATTTGATTACATTATGATAATGTCTTATAAACTACCAAGATTTATTCCATGGATAAATATTATGATATTTTAGATTAAGGGTATGGTTTTAAAATGTTAAGCTTGTATTTTCATACCCTTTCATTCATGTTATGTTTAAGTGATAATTTTTAGGTCCCTTGTTCACCCTTACTGAGCATCTAAGCCCACCCTTTCTTATGTTTCCTTTCCCTAGGTTATGAATAAATGTTTTATGTTTGATATTTATAAAAGGGTTCTAGTTATGTAGAACTTAGTGGGACATGATACCGACCTCTTATAAAAACAAAATTATATATCCAAGTTTATGAAGACACTAAACCTATAACATTATGGAATGGATCATAATGTTTTGTATTGAATATTTATCTATTATGATGTAATATGTGTGTGTGTGTGTGTGTGTGTGAAAATTATTGGTCAATATAGTTTGTATCAGATCATGGTTTATTTTCCTTTATAAACTAGGATGAGAGAAATTTATTGATATCCCTTATTGTAATCTGATTTATAAGGGAACATCCTATGTTTTGGAAAATAAATAAGTGTGGGTTTATTAAAAAAAATTGTTTGGATATTGAAAGATGATGTCGTTTTTTAATAGATGCATTGAGGGATAGTAATCCAGAAAAGAGTTTTTTGAGTATATCTCAGCCATCATTCGAGTGCACAGTGAGTGTTCCATTAATACGCACCAAGTTTGACACAGTAGAGGGTTATTTTGGGGTTACCTCATAATTTATCTATAAACCATTATGAAATATTTAAAAAAATTATTACCATGAGTGACCTAGGTTAAACCTAAGGTGTCATAGTATGGAAATAAAATTTCGTGATTTAGGCATCCAATAAATTATTTTTCTTGACTACCATTTCCCACTATTATTACTATTTATCACTCTATTTTTTTATTTTATCCAATATATGAAACCTAAAGGAATCCTGTTAAAAATGAATTTTATAGAAAATAAAGTGATTTCCCTCCTAGGAAACTAAATTATTTTCTAGATAGAATGAAATATTTTGTTCCTATTATTACATAACTTTCTCAAGATATGAATCATGTTGACCTTCCAAATGAGAAAAGGGGGGAACAACACAATATTTCATGAGGTAATATCCACCTACTTTTAGAATGACCACTGATCCACTAGTTTCTCAGTAATGTAACAATAACGCTAAAAAGATATTTATTATTATTTAGTTTTTGGAAATTTAATATGTTATTTTACTTTTTTGTCATTTTGAAGGTGAAGTGGATCAATATTGGAATCTAATCATTATCACAAGGAAATATGAAGATATTGAATCCATAAAGTGGGAAGATTTTAGGATCTTATTTTTCAATAACCATTTTCACATATTCTTTGTATGAAAATGGAGAGGGAATTTTATGAGATAAAATAGAAGGATGATGAATATGTTAGTACCTGTAAGGAAACTTTTACAAGACTTGTGAGGAAAACTTCTAGTATTATCATACAACCTGAAAATAAGGTTAATAGATTATTCAGTGGAATAAAACCAAGTCTCTGAAAGGGATATATATCAGGGACATTAGTAGTTATGAATAACTTTTTTAATTAAAAATAAAGGTGAATACAGATATTGGAGTAACCCATCAATCACAAGGTTTCAATAAGAAAAGAAAGATGTAATTCAAAAAAGTTATAAAAATAAAAGCCATGGAGAGAGGAAGAAGAGATTTCCTTTATACTCGTAGTGTGGAAGGAAATATGGAAAAAAAATATTAAGGTGGTGGTAAATTTTTTATCATTGGAAATTAAGGTCATCAAGGAATTGAATATTGAAGTGGGGGGAATAAGAAAATATCTAGTGATGTAGAGAAAGCACCACAGAATTCAATACCCACATCTAGTGTTTCAAATACATGGAGTATAGGAATTTTTCTAACCAATTTTCAAATATAAAGGTTAATGATCAATGTAAAGAACCTCTTAATACTATATTAAAATAGAAAGATCATATTATCAATATTAATGATGATGGGTGTGATAAAATATGGTGAAAGGTACATTTACCATCCACTATACAACTTTTAATGTATTATTTTATTCTAGATCTACCCAAAAATTTATATATGAAAAATTCTATAAGGGTATCACAATACCATCTCAATGATAATATGGTGAATTAGAATTGAAAAAACTAATGTTATGGTGATCAAATCTCAATTCTATGACTCTTATATCATAAAAGTTTAGGGGGGTGTGCTTCCTATAAATCTCGTTATTCTACCACTAGTTAAATTTAATGTTATATTAGGCATGGATTGAATTTACTTACATTAATCCCACATAAATTTCTAAGTAAGGTAATCCACATTTGATATTCTGAACCAACCTATGGTATTTCATCATTATAATTATAAATATTAACTTTCAATAGAAATTAAATCCATTATTTCGGTTTTAATTCCTATTTAGATTGAGTGTTTATCTCTAATGGTTGGGGAGAAACTCAACATCAAATAAACACCTATTATTTCAGAGCTTGTTTATGTATTTCCATAAGAGTTTCTTAGTCTTCCACTGAATTTTTATGTTTACTTCTCAATATAACTCATACCTGGTTCTACACCTATTTCAAAGACTCTATATCGAATGGCCCCTATTCAGTTAGAGGAATTAAAGAATAAACTTGAAGATAATTTTGCAACTCAATTCATTCAGTCATGTGAATCACCTTGTGGTCCACCTACTCTTTTTTTAATAAAAAAGATGGATCATTTCTATTATACATTGATTATAAGTAACTTATCAAGATCACAATCGAGAATAAGTATCTTACATCTCGTATTGATGAATGTTTTGATCAACTATGTAAGGATCAATAGTTTTTTAAGATTGACATTCATTCTGGAGATTATAAATTGAGGTTCATGAATGTGTGTATACCCCAGACAACATTCTATACATGCTGTAGTCAATATGAATTTACATTGATCCCATTTGGTCTTACTATTTCTCCTATTATCTTCATGGATTTAATCAATAGTGTCTTTAAGGATTACCTTGATCGGTTTGTGGTAGTCTTTATAGGTTATATTTTTATATATTTAAATTGAACAAAAAATTATTAAGGTCACTTTAGGATTTAACTAAATACCATATGGAAGGATATTTTGTATGAAAAATTAACCAAGTGTGAATTTAGGCTAAAAAAGATTCATTTTTGGGTTATATAATCTCAAGAGAGGGTATATCTATAGATTTATTATAGAAAAATGCATTAAATGTTGTCCCAAATAAACTATTTGACTAATATCCATGTTTTTATTGGTTTTTCTAGATATTATCGACACATTATGTAAAATTTCTCAAAAATTTATAATTAACTAACCAAGTTAACTGAGAAGGGATCAAATTTACTTTGTAAAATGAATTTCAGTAAAATTTAAAATAATTGAAGAGATAGTCAGTCAGTGTACCTATAATTACGCTCCCCTTTAGTGGAAAAAGTGTTATGATATTTTTTTATCCATTGAAGATGATAATTGGATGTTTTAACATGAAAAATTATATGTAAATAGCTTGTGATTCATGAAAATTTATGTTTTATGAGAAAAATTACCCAACTAATGATTTGGAGTTATCTAGAGTACTTTTTTAATTAAATAAATTGGTGAAATATCCTTATGGAGAAAATTGTTACATATATACCAATCATAAAATTGTGAATCATATATTCAATTATAAAGACATAAATATTCACCAAAAAATATTGTTTTAGTTGGTTAATGTTTACAAATTCTAATTACAATATCACCGTGGTAAAAAAAACAAGGTGGAGTATACTCTGAGTTTAAAAGATCTTGCTAAATTTCCTATGATAATGATCACAAAAGATCCAATATTTATATATTTTCAAAGTATGGATCTATAAATCATGAAGGGATGAGGTAAATATGTTATCCTACTCAAATGAGTATTCAACCATCTACCCCAGTTAATTAAAGAGGTGTAGAAGGAAGATATTTATTTGCAAAAGCAGGTGAGGAATGTTCCTAATTTCAACCTTGATTATGGTGGAATGATAAGGTTTAAGAACTATTTATGTGTCACATCCATACCATACTTGAATATAGATCTATTAGATGAATCTTATAGTTCATTATTATCTATAAATCCTAGAAGTACGAATATCTTTAGATATATTAAAAATGATTCTAGTGGGAAAACATGATGATTTATATTACAGAGTATGTAACTTAACGTTTGGTATGTCGGCGAGTTAAGGCTAAGATATATCAGTCTAAGGGATTGTTACAACCATTACCTATACAATAATGAAAATGGAAAAATATCCCTATGGATTTTGACATCAGAATACCCAAAACATTAAAATAATATAAAGTTATTTGGGTTATAGTTTTTTTTTTTATTATGTCTACACACTTCGTTTATTTTAGAGAAGATTTATCTATTGATCAAATTTCCATAATATACATTATGTGGTAATGCTATATGTAATACCACATTCTATATCATTTTATTGGGATAGGGGGTTTACCTTTAAGTTCTTGAGAATTATTCAATAGGATCTAGATTCAAAGTTATGTTTTAGTACTAATTATCATCCTCAAACATATGGTTAGTCTAAGAGAACTACCCAAACACTAGAGGATATATTGATATATTTTTCCATGGATTTCAAAGGTTGTTTTGATAAACACCTTATTCTAGATAATATTTATTACAAAAGTATATTTCAATTAAGAATTATAATTTATACATATAAATCTCTTTATGGAAATAATTATATAACTACAATATAAATGGATTAAAATAAAGAAATAAATCTTTTAGAAACTCATCCAGCTGTGGGAAACGAAGATAAAGTCAGAGATATTTATCAGTCCATCAAGGAAACACATATTAAATAAAAAAAATTATGATGATAATATTCAGAGAAATATGGAATACAATTTTGGTGAGAAAGTACTCCTATGAATGTTTTCATGAGATAAGGTTGTGTGATTCAGAAATAAGTTATATTTGATCCCTAGATATGTTGCCCCTTCCAGATTCCTGATCGAGTAGGGATAAAAACATATCACTTGGAGCTTCCACCAAACCTATCTCATGTTATTGTTGTGTTTCATTATTTATCCTTAGAAATTACATACCTGATGCATAATATTTACTAAACTTATATGTCATACCACTAGTTAATGATATTTATTATGAAAAAATCTACTGTAATTCTTGGATCTAAATATAACGTTATACGGAACAAGACTACTCACCTGGTTAATGTTATTTGGAGGAATTGTAAATTCTAAAAAGATAAATGGTAACCCAAGGATGTGATTAAGTAGTGATATACTCATTTACTTCTTTCAGAGTGATCGAATTTAGAGAGAAAAAAACATTTTTAGGTGGTGGAATGTAACACACAGTGATGTTATATATTTCTCTTTAAATAAATTTAATTTTTTTATAGCTTATGATACATGCATCCCTAGGTCTAAATGAAATATAATATAGTATACTATTATAACATATTAGTTAATTTGGTTGAATAAATTGAAATAACTACATTTTTAAAATTATGAAAACATCTTTCAGATAAAAAATATTGTTAAATATGAAATTAATTTTTAGTACATTTATTATATGCATTAAAATTTTATCTTGGTTCAAAAATGGATTTTATTGAATTTTTTTAGAAAGAAAAATAAATATTTACTTCGAATTTTATAAATAAAAAATTAAAAATAAAATTAATTTTTGAAATTAAAATTTCTAAATTATCCTAGTGTGAGTTTTTTAGATTTTTCTAAAAAGATTGATTTTTTTATAAATAGTGAATAATACTTTTTTTATTGAAAAATGCATGGTCATTTAAATAATTTAATAATATTCATTTAAAAAAGTTCTTAATATTATAATTAATTAAATTATGTTATATACAGTCCAATTTATTCCATTCTAATAAAAAAATTAGAATTTCGACATATAAACATATCATACTTAAGAAGAAAATGATTTTGAAAACCACTTTTAATCATATTTTACGAGTTTAAATTTAATTTATGTTTCACCACTTATGTGAGTAAAATTTTGTAAAATTGATTCATAATTTTGAAACATCATAATAAATATTATATAATAAATTCAACTTATTTTTTTCATAATGAATAGTAAAGTAGTAAAAATTTATCATCATGGTTATGTTTTAAATGGGTTTACTGGAGGGGTTTTAACCAAGAGGTAAAGGTATGTTTTAAAATTAAACATTTATAAATCCTATTGTTAATCTATATTTAAACCCCATAATATCCCAAATTTAAATATATTTCAATTTGGAATCATTTAGTTTGTGGGTTATTTTATTATATTTTATACTTTTAATAAATTCCACGTGCATCCTCTCCCCCGCTTATAAAATAACACCCATAATTTCTCTTATTTACACCATTTTTTATCCATCTATCCTGAAAAATGCCAAACCAATTATCTTATAAACTTCCTTATACATCAATTATTGGTTATTTTATTCTTAAAATACAATTCTAAGGGTCCTTAAGAAATCATCTAAAAGAGGCATATCAAAGAAAAGGTAATCATCTTAGCCCACCTATTTCAATTTATTTATTCCTCTACATCATATAAATAAATTTTATACATCATGAATAATAACTTTAGTATCCTATACATACTGAAATGTCATTTTGAGTATGGAACCATGAATATTCAATGTATATTTCATCAAATGGGAAGTGAAAGTATGGCTTGTGTGTTCGTGTGTACTACTGTCTCTGCATAGTGATAGAGTTTATTTTCCATAGCCATCATTCATCGACGTTTATTATGGTGGTTTAAAAGTTTTTATATGATATTTAAGAAATCAATATTTATCTAGAATTAAAATATCATATATACCTACTTACCTTTCAATTTTTCAGAAAACGATAGTGTCACTCTAGTGTACGTGTGGACTACCACCTCCGTGAAGCACTGCGAT
This sequence comes from Viscum album, assembly GCA_963277665.1. Lineage (NCBI taxonomy): Eukaryota > Viridiplantae > Streptophyta > Magnoliopsida > Santalales > Viscaceae > Viscum > Viscum album. Next base: position 555,599,608 of record OY728135.1, read on the forward strand.
TATTTTTTCATTTATTTAATAAATATATTATAATAAGGATAAATTTAATGTATATACATGGCACATATAATATAATAATGAATCTAATAAGTTGAAAATAGTGTTAATGCTTACGTACGACCTACCATCTCCATGAACATTGTAATTCATTTTTCTATATCTACCTTTTATGGATGAATATAAATATATATATATAATGAATATATATATGATATTTATATCATGATTAAAATTATTCAAAATATTGAGCCACGATCAAAGTACAAGGGAACTAACTACCATACTGAAATTATCATGAAAAACGAAATAGTTTACACCCAAAAACTATGATTTTAATAAAGAATTTTTAATAAATGGGTTATTAAATATTATAAGTGGATCATATATGATATTATAATTTTGTACATTATTGAGTTATATAATAAAAATAAATTTAAATTTATTATATAGGGGGATAAAGGACTTTCAAAGAAAGTCGAACTTGAGGTAAGGGATTTCGACACACTTTTATTTCTATGAGACACATGCCATATTCACCACTTATTTCTTTTAGGTCGTGTGTATAATTCCTATAAATTAATTTAATGATGCTTTGTATAAAAATTAATGATATTAACATATCTATATACGGTTCACTATTTCATGAGGTTTTTATTTTATCATTACCAATGTGGTGATGGATTTATGTTACAATCTCATTATTTATTAGGGTGGTTTATGATTAAGTTTTTGATGATGAAATTTTATTATATATCTCTTTATAGTCTCATAAATTTTATTCACCTATTTTATTTCTATAGGAAATAGTTTTTTCCCTTTAATTTTCCTCATTTTATATTCTCAAGATACTGAAAAAAAAATTAAGTAAAATCGACTATGTTTTACTCTTCAACTGAAAATCCATTTTCTTCTATATCCATATTTTATAAAATTGTTTTAAAGAATGTTTTTAATATTGTCCAATTATTATATAAAATCAGTTTTTACCCATTTTTTAATTTTTTTCATAATGGTTCTAAATTAATATTACTGTCTTCTTTTTTAATTAAATACTTATTACTTTTTACCAAAAACATAAAAGGAACTATTGTTTTACCTTACACAGCATGAATAAAATTTCATGTTGTCATGAAAGCTCAATTTTTTAAAGAATGCATTAAATGTTTCTAACATTCATTAAAAAGAAAAAAAATCCTTCATATTTTTCAGTTTTTTATATTTTAAATAAGTAATTTTGAAGTGAAAAGGTTATTTTCCTCAAAAAGTGATCTAGTGATATTTTAAAGTCATTATTATCAATGATAACATCCTTTGATGTTACTTATGCTTTAATGAGATTATGATCCAATTATTCCATCAACTTTCATGATTTATATTTCATATTATGGTGTTGATTTAACAATGATTATATGAAACCAGTTTCTTTCTCATAGTTTATGTGATGACGAAATGATGAAATTTTTATTCAACCTATTTCCATTCCATGAGTTATGTTATGGTCCAATTTATGATCTTGTGGAACACATATTTATTTTTTTTTATGTGATTGATGGTCCCATAATTATATATCCCTTCAATTAATAGGGTAAATATGGATATCTCATTAAATAATAAGGATTATAATGGGGAGTGAACCTAGTTCCATAAGGGACTCTATCCACGATGTTAGTTTTGGGAGTGAACCTTCAATAAGGAAATAATTGAATGTGGAGTAAACCCAATCCACTATGATAGTATTGGAAGTGATACTTGAATAAGGAAATTATTTTCAATGATTATGAGTGTATTCCACTAACTTATGTCACATGATAATGTTTTCTCTCTTGGATCATGTTATTTGATTCCATTATGATTCATGTTTGATGAACACAGAAGCTTTATACCAGTACTCAAGATTTTGATCTTTGATATGTAGGGTATGGGATTAAAATATTAATCTTGTTTTCTCATACTCTTATTTTCATGTTACATATAAGTGATCATTTTTATCTCTCCTGTTTACCATTATTATGCATCTGATTTCACACTTTATTAGGTTTCCTATCACCAGGTTATGAATAAAGGTTTTATGTATGAAATGTTTAAGTATGGTTTTAATTATTAACAACATACTTTGGGATGATATATATCTCTTATGGATAAGCTTTTTATGTATCCATGTTTCCAAATACACTAACCCTATATGATTTTTCTGCATGGATCGTAATGTTATGTAATGAATATTCATCAATTAAGATGTAATGTATATGTATGAAAATTATGGGTCACTATAATCCTAGGGAAACTACAACTCAGAATGATGTTTCATCAGTTCCTACATTTATGAAATAAATCTATGATTATTTTTCAATTATTCCACTTCAATTCAAGG